>CAJVRJ010000008.1:0-1284565 GCA_911649655.1 Penicillium sclerotiorum
ATAATATATCAGCTTAAAGGTAATCAGGTTAATATACTGATCTAGCTTTCTCAAGTCCTTTAAGGAGTGCCCTGTGACACTATAACTTATATAAAAGCCTTTTTATTTTTCTTTATATAAGAAATATATAGGTAGTTAACTATAAATAAAAGTTTATATAGAATAAATCTTAGAGAGAAAGAGTAGATAAAGTTAGGGTATATATTTAATAGATAAAATCTTAAGATTTAAATAGATAAGACTACCCTAGGCCTTACCCTAGACCTTATCTACTAATTAATAGAAAAATAATAAGCCATAATCATATTTTATCCTACCTTATTAAAATAAAAATACCTAATTTTTAATTAGTTTGTATAATTTATTTATTACTTTGATTAGCTTAAAACTTTTTATATAAAGAATAAATAGAGTAGCTTAAAATTATTAAAAAAATCTACCCTTTTATATAATAAGAACCTAAAAGAAATAACCCCCCCTAAACTCTAGGAAATAACCTCCCCCTACTTTTCCTTAATTATGGGAGGGGCCCCACTTTTTCTAGGAAACAGCCCCTGTTTCCTAGAGTCCCCTGGGATAGGGAGGGCTAAGGCTTATATAAAATAAAGAGAGGATAGTAACTTATATAAGTAAAGAGTAGACTATAACTTATATAAGTAAAGAAAAGACTATAACTTATATAAAAGCCTTTTTATTTTTCTTTATATAAGAAATGTATAGGTAGTTAACTATAAATAAAAGTTTATATAGAATAAATCTTAGAGTAAAGGAATAGATAAAGTTAGGGTATATATTTGATAGGTAATATCCTAAGATTTAGATAAATAAGATTACCTTAGGCCTTACCCTAGACCTTATCTATTAACTAATAAGAAAATGATAAGCCATAGTTATATTTTATCCTACCCTATTAAAATAAAAATACCTAATTTTTAATTAGCTTGTATAACCTATCTATTACTTTGATTAGTTTAGAACTTCTTATATAAAGAATAAATATAGTAACTTAGAGTTATTAAAAAAATTAGCCCTCTCGTATAACTAAAACCCTTAATAAACAACCTCCCTAAAAAGCCAGTAAACAGCCCCCCTCCCCCTACTTTTCCTTAACTATGGGAGGGGCCCCACTTTTTCCAGTAAATAGCCCCTGTTAGCCAGAGTCCCCTGGGATAGGCTATATGCCAAGGCCTATCATAAGACCCAGGGTTTACCGTCACTTTTGGTAATTAATAGCTGGCAGTAGGATCATCACAAGTAATAGATTTAACTAATGACACGCTTCTGACCTGTTGACCCTGACACTCTTATATGAACAGAACCTTGGAATCTAGTAGAAACAACCATTTCCTCAAGGTGCAAGCATAGCCCTTACCTAGATTCTCTGGGTATACCCATATATGCATCGATCCATCCTGAGGCCGATCTAACCACACAGCTTTTCCAAATATGCCACGAAGAATCCTGCATTCATACTCCCACCGACAAAATAAAAACCCAGCTTGAACCATCTGGCACAGCTACAAGGTGTATTCAAGTCCACTGAATAGATCATTGTGGCGAGTGAGACAGCACTGCCTCCACATCCCACAACAAAGTATCCCAAACTCATACTGCTCCAAAATCCTGCCAGGCCCAGCAATATGACTTGAAATAGTGCAAGTGAAGTGCACAGCTGTTTTGTACTGTGCCTGAAGCGAACAGCCATGGACTTGACACCGGCTTTGACATCGTCTTTGAGGTCTTGGTGTGCATAGATAGTGTCGTAAATCATAGTCCAAAGAATCTCCGCAAGACACAAACATAATGTTGCCTTGGTGATTTGTGTACTCTCCCACATTGGATCCACTGTACCGATTGAATAGGCGCTTACAATGATTGCAATGGCCAAAGGTACCCCGAGGATTGCTTGGGGATAGTGGGTGAATCGTTTGCAGAAAGGATATATGACGTATAATACGCCCATGGCAATTGAATACCCGATACATTGACGAGACAGAAAACTGAAAAGCCCAACAAGGACACCCATCTGCAGGGCAAGGAAAATGTGTGCTTGGCTTGTAGACACAGCTCCTCTGGCGATGGGTCGATTGCGACAACGCTCAACCTGGCGGTCATACTCTTGATCCATGTTGTCGTTCCAAGTGCAGGCAGCTCCCCGAATGAACAAATTTGCCAAAAGAAATAGTCCACACGATTGGAGCAAATGAATAGGCTCGATGACAGGGTCGCTGGAAAGTGCTGCAGCATAACAGAGACCCAGAACGGCGGGCATGTAAAATCCGATCAGGCCAGCTGGTCGATCAATACGCATCAACTGCATATATGGGATCAAGACGTGAATTCCAGATGCGCCACCTGTATTTGGCTGAAGGGCATTACCGTTTACCGGACGTTGGCCGATTCGTTTCGAGACGGACATTCTGATATCGAGGTATTTCTGCCGCTGGAACTTTCTTCACTTGGCCTCAAGTATCAATCCGGTTCTAGTTGGGAGGTGAATTGTTCAAATGTTATCGACTAAGGAGCAGAACAAAAGTAAATGTAAAATTTTGATAGGTTTCAAAAACTCAAGTTGTCGGAGGTGTTCAAATGTTGGTGAATTTCAATGTTGTCTTGAGAGCGAACATGCTATTCTTATATGCAAATTGACTCCGAGTCCAAGAAAGGATATGTACATGTGCAGAGGTCCAATTGGAAAATGGGAAAAATAATATTTCAAATGTTGTCTTGCGCAGTTCCATATCCACCAGAACATTTGAAAGGGAAGATCTCCACCAACCTAGTCTTAAGTTCGGTAAGCGATTTACTGACGTGGCAGGTATCCATCCGTGTCGCATCGAGGTAAATCTAAGGGACCCAGTAACAATACCGATGGGGCTGGCTAGAATTAAATACACTCTTTGTAATTGCGGGCCATCAAAGAACCCGAGGGATTTCTCGATATTCTCAACAAGCGTTCTTGCTGTGCTCAAATGAGGCCCAACGAAGGGGAAACATTGAAAGCATGCTACTCTAAGAAGTCGCGAAGACTGGTTAGTACAAAACACGAAAATATATGGAGTAAGATACGCAAAAATATGGAAGTGCGGGACCTATTTCCATAATCGCCACAGGCTGAACAAACAGGGACATTACCCCGAGCCGCATTTGAAAATGAAAGAAAGGAAGAATGAAATACTGGATAGTGCCGCTAATGCAGGCGCGGAGACAAATAATGGGGGCTAAACTCAAAGGCAGAAAAATAGGACAAAAATCATTTGGGAGGCCTAAGCGATGGAACCTCACATGTGCAGCTCATGTACTCCGCAGTGCGTACACCGATCGAGCTGCGGCTTCCTCGGAACTAGACAAAATTAGCGCAAGTTTGACTATTTACGCATTCCAAGATTCAAGTTCGTAGGGGCCCCGAATTTTCGCATGGCCCAGTGAAATTATTATGAAATTTTGGCTATCCATCTCAAGTCGCCTCATGGAAAGGAAAGTTGGAAGTATTATTGAAACGCGTCATTTGTGCAGAGGCATTGTAAATCACGAGTGTAAAGAGGTGGTCTGAGGTGTCAATGAGGTGTCAATGAGCGCGGAGTACACAAGTCAGCTACTTTGAACACCACGACTTGAAAACCACGACATACGACAACCTTGGAACGAGAGTGACTTTCCGTCCATTTCGTACGTGATAGCTAGCCCAGCGGAAAGGCGCGATATTCAGGTGCTGAAAAGAACGGACCCGGCAATGTATGGAAGAGATAGATCTACAGTTACTTTTCTAATGGTCGGTGGGAGCAGGCTATATACGAGAATGTATCCCAATAGGTCTTTCCGATTCTTGAATTTAATTAATCGCTGGGGTTCTGGATTGGGACGGAAGGACTTCCTGAATCACATTTAAGTTTCCAATTGAATGGATCAATTGCATCTTCCTCATATTCCTCACACCAGCCCACGCTAAACAGGGACAACCTCGATGATGCTGTCCTTGAGGCTGGAAGTATAAGTACTGATACTGTTCACTTTCAAACCAGCATTCTCCAAAAGCTGGTACCACTGCTCCTGAGTGCGCTCCCGAGCTGCCAGAGTAGTCATCATAAGAATGTCCAGTTGGGCTGCTTGCCAGTGGACACCAGAATTTGGTAGGACCATGTCATCAATGAGGATGAGCGAATCTTCAGCAAGAGCATCAATGGTGTTCCGGAGAATGATGCGGGCCTTGTCATCGGGCCAATCGTGAAAGATGTTCCGAAGGTAATAGAATTTCGCACCTGGGAATATGTTAGCACTTCCTCTTGACGTGGGATCACTGTTTGGGGGAAAGAAACAGAAACGGAAACAGGGAAGGAACTCTAAAAACAAAACACATACCCTTGATCTTCTGAGGCTGGAAGAAATCTTGTTCTGAGGTTTCCACCCTGGGGTGCTCCAATGCATGCGCCAGCGTTGGCGCTAGATCTTGGACAATGACGCGCCCCTCGAGTTGTGGGTATTTTTCTCTGAAGGCGATAGCTTGCTGACCAAAGCCTCCTCCTACGTCAACAAACAAGGGACGCTCGGGGCTCAGGCCGGTTGCCTTTTCAAGAACTGGATAGACATCTAAGAATGTCGGCATGCCAGCCCGATTGGTAGTGAGGTATTCCTGGAAGAATCCCATTTTCTCAGGCTGAGTTTGAAGCCAGATGAATGCTGGCTGGTCAGTATTGAATGCCTTCTGTAGGGCGGTGTTGGCGCTGTCTTGAGGGTCCTGATAATTGGTTTCCTTCAGGAATTCGGGAAGCTTTTGGATGGAAGGACCCATAGTATCGAAGCTAAATAGTAAAGTCATACCAGTTAGCCAGATAACGCAAATGGAATGACCAGAAATCACTAACTAGTGACAGATAGCTGCCTGGAAGCTAGATACTGAAAAAGTCTTGGTGATTCCCGTGGAGGTGAAAGTGTCCTTTTCGCTTTCTTTCACTGCGCCAAAAGAGGCGAGATACCGAAGGAGGCGGCCTATATTTCCACAAGTGCCCAGTTAATTATCATGAAACAGTGTAAGGCAATGTGGTTGGATTTACCCAAAAAGGTTGGATCCGCTCCAGTCGTGTCGCTAAGTTGAGCGACAGTAAGAGGCTCCTGGTGATCCGCAAGGTGATTGAACAGCTTGAGATTAACGCCGACGCGCAGGGCAGCTAACTGGAGATTCTGTGTTGGGGATGTCAATTAGTTAGTGTCATGGAATTTATGAAGACTTGAGTTCAGTGTACGTACGTAGAAGGTGAATCGCTGAATGGTATCATCTGGCGTCTCAATTGAGTTTCTTAGAGACTGCAAGGTGTCCAGGATAGATTTGCGAGCCTTCTCATCGCTGTTTTGTGCGAGAGAACGGACTTGTTCGACGAGAGCATCCATCATGAGGTATGTCTGGATCAGACTTTCGAATTTTTCAAAATGTTGAGATCGTGGGAAATGATGGGAAGATTGTAGTAGACACGTTTTTGCCTTGGTAGTCCGCAGCTTTATATTCACGTAAGGCTTTCGCGACCAGTTGACCGACGGGGCTGGAGGGGTTCAGGGACGGGTACTATTTTGTAGCAAAGAGGGGCAGCGACGAGGGGCAAGTCGCACTTCATTGGTACATGTAGCGGCCCGGCAGCGCGCCCTCCAAGGAAAGTCACCTTGAAAAACTGTCTCTCGATCTCAGGCCTCACTAGTGAAATTGCTATCAAAGAAAGTGGAGCTTTTGGGCGGACATTTACACATCGTACCGGAGCTGGGTTTCAACTAGGTAGTGTCATATTTGTTCGACCTCGGTGTTCGCCGTGGCACCTGGGCAATGATCGGCCGTATTGAAGGAGAAAGGATTGCAATCCCTGCGATTGCGCAATTTTAGTGCGAAAGATACATCTGGAGCCTGAATTGGTTCAATATCCAATACTAGATAGCAAACACTCACCAAGCAATGACTAACATTTGGACAAAGTTGCTGTTTGAGGGCGGCAGACAAAACGGGTGCCCAGGTGCTGCATAATTAATAAGAATGATTTCCCATTGGCTCGTGTTAAATACACATTCCACTTCCAAGTTCGGAACCGTGGAACCATGAAACGTTAGGTTGTATTGTACTGTATGCTGTACTAACCCCGGCCTTTACTAGTGGATACCGCGGAGCAGGGATCATCAGGAGCCGCGCGATCCCGCCCCACCACGATCTAAGCTGAAAAATGTGGACTGGTTCGCCGTCCAGAAGTCACTTAGCGATTTCCCTAACGAGGTCGCTGTAGACGTTCTGCTCCTCTCTCAGAAAGATTGAGTATTGATGCATTACGTCGTTTCTGTCTCTGGCTACAAACCGGTGGATTCCAAGCATGCAGCTATAAAGCGGAACGTGGAGATCCACAAAAACTCGGGTGGTCCAAATCGCAATTGGGCCAGGGGAGAAGGCACAGAAAGATTTGGGGGCCAAAACACATTTTCATATCCACCTGGCTCGTCCACGGGTTTGCATGTACATATGACCAGCGTAAACCTATGTACGCATCCTCAAGTGCTGTATCTCTCGCCTCACCCCTGTTAGGCTTAGCTTCCGCCCGAATGTTCAATGTTACCCTAGCCCTTGTACGTATCACTCATTGCAGAAATCCTTCACCAAACGCCCTTCAAGTATGTGGACCACGGGAATCGAGTTTGTTCCGCTTTCTTCGTTTTGTTTGCGTTGCAATCTATGAAAAGTGGAGCAAAAATTGAATTTGAGCTTATTTGGCCGCGGGCCATCTACCACCAGGGCACAATTTCTGGACCACGGCCCCAAGCCTGCACAGTGCCGCGCACGTGTAAAGTAACTTTGGTTCATCTAACATTTCCAAAATTCGAAAATATGAGCCTCGAGTACTATATGGATGCATTGCCCCTCCAGGGCTGGAACGAGGACCAGCGTTGAAAAAAACCCAGTGAAACGTTCCAAGGTTGGTAGGGTCCCAGCCTTCGAGTCAACCCATGTGCAAAGTCTCAAGGCACCTGTTCAGCCAGCGCGGCATCTGCACACATGAATAGCATTACATATGTACTATGCGCACATGCACACTAGCCCCCAATTGATTGTCGACCTGCTAGATTTGGCGCTTGGACGTTACGGGGCTTCGAGTCTGCCCCCAAAGTAATTTTAGCTCACAAGCATTTCCACACTGGCCTGCGTAAACGGCACTCTTTACATAAATACTTTCTCCAGTTCAAAGTAGAGTTACGATCATGACCCTGAAGTGATAATTCTTCAGTCTGCCCCATCAATTGATCACCCCTGCAAACTTCGAAGTTCTTGTTATTTTTATTGATATGAAAATGTCGGCTTCGTCAGGGAACGCAATTCCGGATCGAGGCCCCGGAATCATTGCCCTTTTCTGGGTGGAAAGTGCAATCGCTCTTTTCGTCCTTGCTCTGCGATTCTTTGGGCGCTCAATCTCGTCGAAGCCAGGTAAAGATGATTACGCGATGTTGATTGCTGTGGTATGTTATCATTGATGCATGTGATAAGAGAATCACCCACATCCTTTTTTTTTTTTTTCAAGGTGCCAACCAGCGCTTAAAACGAAAGCTGGAAGATGTGTATTACATATTACTAACGACTTTAAAACCTTGGAAATAGTTATTTTTTATCATTCTCAGCTCATTCACCACCTATCTAGCGAAAAATGGAGGTTTTCGTCATCTTTCTGACCTCAGCGCAAAGGAAAGAGTTACTGCCGTCAAGTATAACTGGATCACCCAAGAGTGGGGAATTTCAGGCCTTGTGGCCGGCAAAGTCTCGGTCGCTCTTCAGTTGTTGAGAATCATTGGACCCAATAACAAGCGAACGAGATGGACTTTGTATTTCCTCATGGCGTCGCTGGTCATCATCAGTTTGGTCGACTGCATTATCACATTTGCTCGGTGCAGTCCGCCTAAGGCCCTTTGGGACTCCAGTGTCCCTCACAACTGCTGGAATACCAATGTGCAAACCGACTATGCGTTGTTCGTGGGTGGTACGTACTAGCCCCTGTCCTATCTCTCCAGGGCTCCAGGGCTGGCTTACCTACTCAGACCTTCGCTAACGATATATCACCACTTGACTTTAGGCTGGAATGTTCTTTCGGATTTGGTCCTTGCTCTACTACCAGTGGGGTTTGTCTTGAAGATGAACCTTAGCTTACAAAAGCGGCTGTCTACAATCGCCCTCCTGGGCCTCGGTGTAGTGTAAGTCACACTGCTTTCGCTAACATTCATTTGAACCATTGACTGTTTCTGACGTTGCCATTTTACATATACTTAGAGCTGCAGTTTTTGGTATCATTAAAGCTACTTGCTTGGGAACTCTGACCGCGCGTTCCGATCTGACATGTACGTTCCATCTTCATTCTTTCCCAGGCTCTCACATGTGCATGCATGTCCAACATGCAACCAACATGTACACACTATGCAATTCTCAGCAATGTGGAGCTCGAATTTGCAACCGGACTAAACATTTCACGCTTCATTACCTAGGGGAAACATATCCGTTGTATGTCTGGACAAGCCTTGAATATTGGTTCATTATCGTGTGCGGTTCGATTCCACCAATGCGCCCCCTCTTCTCTCGCATCTTTCCCCGCAAGAACTCGTTCTTTACTGGGTACTACAATGTTTCATCATCTGGCGGAGATCGCAAAGTCACCCTTGATGGATCAACCGCGCCTCGAATGTCTCGAACCCAGGATACTGAGACGGACTTCGAAGCCTTCCGCTCAGTTGAAGGTGGTCTCGGAAGTGATGTTGAACTTAATCCTCAGAATGCTGGCCGAATAGTTCGTGTGACAGATATTAGGGTTGAATCGGAGCGCTCATGCTAGCAATGTCAAGGAATTGATGCACATGCGTATCCGCAGCACTTGAGTTATAGGTTTTACAGACTGGATTGATATGATCAAACGTTCAAATATTTGAGTAAACAATCAATCGTTCGACCAATCGTTCAAAGTCACTTCAAGTTCCAATATTGGTTGCTCATTCATCACCATCAACTGGTGGTTCAATGTTGCACATGGGTGAAATTCCTCTACATGTGTGTACTAGCGCAAGCTCCTATGTAGGCTTTTAAGGTCGGAAGTAAGATCTGAAAGATGTGAATGCACATGTGAACATCCGTCAGATAGGGTAGATAGGAGGTTGTCACTGTGTGACCCTTATGTGTTCAATGTTCAAGTTTATGAGTTCCAGGACTTCAAACGTTCAAACATCCATGTGGCACCTCAGGATTGAAATGTTGTCACCAATAGAACTTTGAACTGATAATTCTACAGAGCCCTGGAGGTATTGAGCTTCCGAGGTCCAACTTTTCAAGCTAACCAGTCATGATGCTGACGTGTGGAGCTCTTGCAAAGAATAGGCCGATTATGTTTCCTAAAGCTCGGGGGGTGGGTTGCTACACTGACATTGAAACAAGTCTCGTACAAGGGAAATACGAGCGGGCCCAGGTGCCTACTGGTTTAGGTACCGGCAATTTCAACACTTTGCAAACCACGCCAAACTGGGCAATGGCTCGCGATTATTTTAGATAGTGCGACATTTATGCTATTGGATCCTAATATCGATGGGGCGTGAGTCGCGCCGGAGCGATACGGTAAATCTCAAAAATACAGCTAGGTATGCATCTTGGAATCGTGCCGACCTATGTAAACTTCATCAGGGCTTTCTTGTTACTACATGAGAGAATCCAGATGTCTAGGCCTTGGCGATTGTGACATTGAGATCCCACCTAGGCAGTTTGCACATTCCCCTTATGTTAAATTTGACCACCCCGTGTCGTGCCGGCATGCTTGTCGTATTCTTCTTTCAATAGAGACCTATCACAGGGAACCAGGGCATGCGGCAACACGCTAAATGAAGTACTCAAGGAGTGGCAGGATATACATAATGGATCCTGCACATTTGAGTCATTTATCATCACGGAGCGAACCAACACAGGCTTCCAAGGTAAGAAGAATTGCTGACCGGCATATAATATACGGTTTTGTTGTTGGGACCTGCACGCGTGCATTAGTGTGCATGAGTAAAAGCAAAATCTCGACTATATCCCGTAGGAACTAAAAGCGAACACTAAAATAGATTGATGATTGGCTCTTCCACGTTTGGCAAATCAGCCCCCTTAAAGCATATGCAACTTGAAAATTTGAAGGATCGCACATTTATGCATTCAAAACTCACTAAACAGTGTGGGCAAGATAATTCAATCGGCATACATGCCAAAATTGGCTAATTCATCCGGTTCCACTGAAGTGCTCGCCATCCTTATGTAGTAGGTAGCGACACATATGGCCTCGTGGTACCTAGACATTCAATGTTCGATCAATCCACCTGGGTACCCAACATTTGAAGCAGATACGTATCCACTGGGCATATAACTTCAACCTACGTCTGGAGCCCAACTTGAATCGGAAGTTTTGAAATGGCCAGCACTTGAGGCAGCCAAACTGCTTCCAAGTTTCGAGATTTATTTCAGAGATACTCCAGTGTTGAAGTTCAGGCGGCACGCGCACGCGTGCGCGGATGAAGTGCGTGCACATGTGTGGGTGTAAATTTGTCTTTACTTACCCTGCATTGGCTCCAAATCCCTTAGAATAAAATCAGGGGGAATATCCGTAAAGTGCAAGGATCCAAACATTTGAAATCTAGATAGGCCTTCGTTTTTCTCTCCTTCCCCTCACGCGGTTCCTCAAAGGGTATGGCTTGTACGAAATAAAATGCATATATTGGCGAGGTTCTCGCTGAAATACCGATCGTGGATGGGAATCCCAATGAGTCTCAATGGGTCTAGACGAGCGACGCACGCCCCATGTGCTCTGCCACTGGCGTTTTGAATCAGCAGCGGCATGAACCGAAGCGGCTCTGAGACTATCGCGCGCACGCGGTATATTCCGCCTACTTCAGGCCACCTGGGCATGAACTGTAAATCGAGATCTCCACGGCCCCAGGTGAAAATTACCGTACACCTGTACCACGGTTGAATCATAGCCTTATGGTACGCGATCCAGAAAATCCCGACGTCAAGTACAACGAGCTAGCCGGACCATTCCGTGATCCGGCTCCACCATCCGCCCTCCGAGAGGCTTGTATTTGCAGCGCGAATGCGCCCTTCCCACTCGGGAAGGTGCCCAGGCGGCAGCATATCACATTGCTTGTA
Source organism: Penicillium sclerotiorum (assembly GCA_911649655.1). Lineage (NCBI taxonomy): Eukaryota > Fungi > Ascomycota > Eurotiomycetes > Eurotiales > Aspergillaceae > Penicillium > Penicillium sclerotiorum. The sequence goes on from CAJVRJ010000008.1 coordinate 11,165, forward strand.
CCCACTTTATGCATTTGGCCCCTTGAACCTCTCCACTTGTGCCGTGTCTGGAACTGCCCTATCCCTCTCCAGCGCGGACTCCTATATCGCTTAAAAGCCACTGCAGATTTCGATCGCGTTCTTGGGTAATGTTGAAGTGGCGCCTTCACAATCGCTGGCGGCAGCACCTTCTTAATGGCTCATGTCTAGGCAATAGTGCGTAGGGCTTGGTTATATTCTGCGATGCTGTTCACACTTTGGCCTGAATAATCTCACGTACATAGCCTCATCAATATGCACCTGGGCACGTGGGCATAGACACATGTGCAGGTCGTAATGGTCTCTTCGTGAGTCGCGGCCATTGAAAAATATTGGGTGACTATCACGCCAGCGAGAAACCAGGTGGAAGACAATGCCAACATTTGACGCAGGCAATTAATACTAATTAATTTACTTGTCCTCACAAAGGCTTGCGCCTCGATCCCCGCATCTGCAGGGGATCCACTCTCGTCCCTCCTTTCGGTGTGCGTGTTCTTCCCGGTCAATGGTGGCCCCTTTTCGCTAGTTGACTAAGCTAGTCTGCTTGTTACCAGTCGATGGAGTTAGGAATTCCTTCTTCTTACTATGAGGGGTTTCATTTACCTCCCGCGGATCTCGATCTTCTTTTCCCCTAAAAATGGTCTGCATGGATGCATTGTTCGTTACGTTTGTCTAGAATTAATACCGGGTTGGCATGATGGCGAAAGCCCCGTCGCCTATGTGCACTAATTCATTTCGTCTACCGGATGCCTAGGCTGCCAAAAGTGCCCCACAGGCAGGTGAAAGTGACCTCATAGCCTCAAGTGCCTTTGACTCTTCCGAGGCTCTGCAGGTACCTAGTTGAAGTCTCAATGGATACGCACTTACACATCAAATGTTGTACTACCTACCCGCCTTCATGCTGGGAGTCTCCCCCCGCTAATGCGTTTTTCTGCCACTGCTTCCTATCTGCCCTAGTGGCATTTTCTTACGTACTCTATGTACCGTACGCTTCGGCACGCCAGCCTGAGTATGCCAGAGTTCCCCTCTCAACATTTGAAGTGCTTCAACGATGATCAGTGCATACTTATAACAATAAAATGTCTTCAACCTTCAGCACTTGGGCTCGTGCACGTGTATACTATATGGACATGTACATATTAATGTAACTCCATGTCTCTCTTCAACATTTTGAAATACTGCCTATGTCACGGTAATATTGGAGTGTCTAAATCAGCACTTGAGTCAAGGAAGAACTATTACATGCACACATGCATGTGTGTACCATTGATCAATCGATATTTTGACAGGTACATTTATCTTCGCTATGACCTCCACTAACAACCACAGGCAGATGTCTTCACTTCAAACCTTCAAATGTTGGAAATGTTCAAGTTTGAATACTGCTCCTCAAATTCCGGAATCAATCTCATCCACGTAGTCATGTCCACTGAAATAAGCCCAGTCACGACATGTCTGTGCCATCGTGCTTGGAATATTCAACGTTTCAATTTTTTCGGGGTGTTCCTGCAAGTTAAAGGTGCCAGCTTAGCTCAACAGTTGTTCTGGTTGGGTTCGAAAACGATACACTCACAATGATATTTATCACCAGCCCAGCACTAACATGGTATGACATATGGCAATGAAGGGGCCAGACGCCAGGATTATTGGCCTCCCATTCCACGACCAGTTGACTATATAGGTCGGCTCTTCCGCTGTGCCTGGCTGTAAGATGTGCGTGTCTCGTCGCTGCGGGTTTGATGCTCGAGTCACGGTGCCGTCCCATTTACCGCGGCCTTCGGCCAACACCCAGAAGTTGTGTCCATGAAGATGCATCGGATGCTGCATTTGGTACTCATTGTAAATAACCAATCGCACAGAAGAATTCGATCCAAAGTTGTAGAGATTGAGGTCTGGGTTGGGAATAGAGAAGTTTCCGTTTCGTCCGAGCAACAATACAGGGGCATTGTAATCGGAGCGGAATGTAGAGTTGTTCACATAGAAAAGGTAGTGTCCTGTGGCGTTCTGACCAAGTGTAACCTCTAGTATATCCTCGGTAGCAGGAGCCTTAGGTGGTGAAGAGGTATAGTACGGGATAGTCGCTGTGAGTGGATCGTTACGACAGTTGTTGCTCTCCCAAGTAATATCAGACGTCGTATTAGGCCACACTTTGGTGTTCGCTCCTTCGTAGTAGATAGCTGCTTTGCCAGTCTGATATGTGGCTGTGGCATTTAAGCAGTCCATGTCGATTGAAGAGCGCATCCAATAGGAATCGGTCTTTTTTCCGGTTGCTTTGACTAATACATCAGTACGTTGACCGACTCCCAATGTTACTACATCAGTAGTATATGGTTTTAGTAGGACAAAGTCGTTGGCGATAATAGTCATTTGATGACCATCAATGCTAAACTTTTGATTGGCATTTGACCCGGTATTTATTAACCGAAGTCGGTGCTTCTTGCCAGATGTGAAACCAAACTGAGCCAGGCCAGCACCAGTTTCACAAGATGACCCATCACAGTTCTCAATACCACGTCCATTAATGAGATTCTTATCCACAGTTGGAAAGTCAGGTGGAATGGATAAAATCATTTCCAGAGTCTTGAAATAGCTCAGGTGACTGTAATCAAAAAGCATGACTGCGCCAAGATCGACATCGTAAGACGCCCCAGGTTGGACAGGGCCATGAATAACCAACGGTCTATAAAGACCATCAGTATACTGGGCACTGTAGTGAGAATGATACCAACTGGTACCGTATTGATCTGCCTGAAAGGTGTATGTGAAGCTCCCACCTGGGATAATTGGACATTGGGTTATACCTGGGACACCATCTTCCCATTGGCTCTTCTTTTGAGTAAACCCATGCCAGTGGAGTGAACAGCCCTCTTCCTCTGTCCAAATCTCGTTATTCACGGTGACAGAAATCATATCACCCCAATTAGCCTCAATCATGGGACCTGGGAATTGGTTGTTGATCAGAAGTCCACTCTTCTTGTAACCATCCGGCGCTGTGATATCTCTGGTGATGGTGAAGTTGTAGGAGCGCGTAACCCCTATAGTGGGGGGTCCATCCGTAGGAGAAATACCAGACCACGGAGGGCTCGAGCTATCGATCTGCTTTAACTTGAATCAGCTCTTGTACACTATCCCATGCAAATATAAGATAGGAAAATCGGACCATACCTGAGTGTGCCCATCCAGCCACAATGGAAGATGTTGGGACGGAAGACTCCCGTAAGGGTATTTAGACACTGCTAGAGTAACCCGTCATGTAAGCTATCTATTCGCAAATAGAGGACGGGTTGTGAATTTTAGAAATAACATCTCTTTTGGCATTGATTAGATGCGAATGCACCAGCAAGAAGCCAAAAGAACCAGATAGACACCATGTTCAAAGGGTCCACGGGTCACGCACAGTGATTAGATCAATTCGTCAACGATCGGAAAATAAAACAAATGATTTTGTTGTACAACAGCTGGAAACAAGCTAACCTCTGAGGTTTGTGGTGGCAAGTGAACAAAATGATCAATATTTCAAGGGAAATCTTCAAATTTAAATTTAAGAATCGAACATCAACGTTCATTTCCGAATTCTTCGCTGACCACCTTCAGTGGGGGCTAGCCCGTTGCACTCATACTCGCCTTGATTTTCTGGATCGTGTACAGCAAGACCTCAGCCTCCAAGTTCCAAGAAAAGTAGAATAGCTCCATACTGACTCGGTCAAAACCAACCCGCCCAGCAGCCCCGTGGAGCCTCCTGCACAGGGGGACCCCGAGGGTACGTGTTTTACATTGCATGTCGATGTAACCTCATTATTCGCTAGCGTGACTGAGTTATTCTTGGTGAGTGAATGAACACCGTTGGAAAATCCCGAGGTCACCAGTTCCGTATCTCAGATCAATACAACTAAAAATGGCCCCCAACCACTAGTATCGAGCCTGCATTAGCAAACGCCACTAATCGGGTCTCAGCTCGGCGGCTAGTGGAGTGCTTAGGTATTTCGATTGTATTTCAACTCCCCATTTCAGCCCCCAGGGCCAATCATATAGGCGAAATTAGTTGCCATGCTAGTTTAGGTACGGAGTACGGGGCGTAGTATCGTGCGGTATTTTTGTTCAAGATTTAGTGCAAACTCCATTTCGGAGTCTCCGGAGCCTGAGTAGATGCGTGGGCCCAGAAGAGCGCAGACACCTGGATTGGCAATATTCCATATTCGCCCCTTGGGCACATCCAAAGCTACTATTTGACGGCTGTGGACCATAGCACTACCGGAATCGATCCTTCCAAGGCTGCGGGTCTTTCGATGATCTGATCTTTCATCTTCGGGTTTTGGTAATACGTGCCGGTTTGCCGTACGGGCGCGAGCACCTCGACCTTCAAATGTTGAGCTGGAGGTATTTGGAGAAAATATTGAACGGGACTATGACTTCGGCCTGCCCTAAAACGCTATCTAGCGACTAGTTAAAAATTGAAACGGACAAGCCATTTCTGACAAGACCCAGGAGAGGTTCCTAGGGCTTTTCTTGCACAGGCGGCCACATGTGCATAAGTGCAATTCAATGCATGTGCCAGCCTCCAGTGCATACTTAACATTTGAAGACACGATATCGACTTATCTTGGAGTTGAGATGCTGGCACCTGGGTGAAGCACTAAGATTTGGATGGTTGAATTTCATCGAATGTTTTAGTATCTAGTGCCACGCGGCATCGGGTTTTTGTACATACTTTCTACGCGGGTTATCAGGATATCAAACATTGAAAGTTTCGAGTCTCCCATCAAGTGCAACAACTTCAATGCTCAATGTTGAACCTTCCAAGGTCAAATGGTTGGACGTTTCTGTCAAGCATTTGAACATTCAATGTTTGAACGTTTGAACACAATTGCCTAAACTATGTCATGGTACCCCTTATACTTATCTACGTAAGTAACCTAAGCTACCAGTTGACACAACACTTGAACATTTGAAAGTAGTGTCAAACGATAATCCCTAAACCCTGGAACTCCTCCAGATCTACATATGTATCACCCTTCCCCACTTGAAACGGGGAGGACTTGCCTATGCACATGTGTAGGTAGAACTGCACCTGGGCAGGTCATGCTGAACTCCACTGCAGGTCCACGGGCGGTCAACTGATACACCGCATGCGGCGCATGGTGTTCAAATCATTCCTTCCAACCTTCCAAGGTTGGAAGGTTACGAATGTACTATACATACATACCGAGGTATTCAATGTCATCAATACATCCATGTTGTACGGCGTGGAATCTTAACTCTGCGGCCAATACAGACATTGAAACCAGTACTATCAATTATGATGTCCGTGCATCTCAAATTAAAACATATAAATTTGACCCCGCCACTTACCTAGTCACTCAACCCTTGGAAGTCGGAATACACATGGATGCTGATTGTTTCCATAAAAGGGGTTTTCTACCGAGACAAAAGACACACACAAGCACTTGAATTTCTGGTCAACACTGACAAGTGCTGACTTGAACGTGTTTAGAAGCCCCTTTTTACCAATTGACTGTCATAAATTACATGCTCATCGCCTTCATTATGGATCCTCTGTGTACGGATAATCATGACAAAATCCAAAGCATCCTGATCATTGGTGCCGGCTTGGCAGGGCTCACGGCAGCAATTGCTCTGCAAAAAGCCAAGTTCAATGTCACAGTATTGGAAAAGGCTGATGCTTTATATGAGGTCCGCCTACGATCTAAATTTGGACGATTGCAACTACTGACGAAATTTTAGTTGGGTGCTGGCATTCAGATCCCACCAAACTGTTCCCGGGTCCTTGAAGCTCTAGGCGTACTGGACACAATACAAAAGTCAGCGACGGCACCACATAACTTGACAATTTGGTCTTTCAAGGGCGATAAGCTACACACTCAAACTCTGAACCACCGCGCCAAGGAAAGAAGAAATTCACCGCATCTGGTGATTCATCGCGCCGATTTCATCAGGATCCTCTATGAAGAGGCGTTGCAACAAGGCGTCAGCGTTGAGCTAAATTGTCGTGTGGACAATATTGATTTTGCATCTGGCTCCGTTATGTTGCATACAGGCAAAACCCTGCAGGCAGATCTGGTCTTAGGTGCAGATGGAGAGCATTCCCTATGTAGAGATTTGCTCCAAGGGCCCAGCAAATCTCTTCGCACGGGTAGTGGGGCGATGGCTTACCGATTGATGCTTCCATCGTCTCTTCTTGAAGCCGATCCCGTCCTTCATTTTCTTCTACAACCTGTTGGTATTCAAGCATGGTATGGCCCTGGGTCTCATGCGGTTACATACTATTTGCACCGCGATAAAACCGTGAATGTCGTGTTTACTCTGCCTGCCTCGACTGAAGTCGATACCACCTGCATCGGTCCACAGTTGGCCGACCTCCGGGTTCTTCGAAAATACTTCCGAGGCTGGGATCATCGGTTCCAGCGACTTATTGAGGTTGCTAGTCAAGCTCAGTGCTGGAACCTCTTTGAATATAGCATTGTGCCAGATTGGGTCCATCATAGCGAAAGATTCCTCCTATTGGGCGATGCAGCACATCCCGTTTTACCATACGTGTACGTCCTTCTTTCTTCCCACCAGGTCAATTGAGGCACTTGCTGACTTAGAGTTACCACTGCTGTGAAGTTCTCAAGGGGCAGCTATTGCCATTGAGTCAGCATTCATACTATCGGGTCTACTTTCCCGCTGCTCGTATGTCAATGAGCTTCCTAATCTACTGAGGGTCTTCGTCAAATCCAGATATACCCGTGCACTGCGGATCAGAGATTGGACCATTGACATGAAAGATGCTTTTCGACTTCCAGCCGATTCGGCGCATCATTTCTATACCGACAACTTCCCATACCCCTTGGCCGACCAGTCTGTTCAGGCTTTGATGTGGGACTTTAATGCCCACGAAGAGATTGAACGACTACTCAAAGCCTCCCACTTTAACATTGAAGTTTCATTCTAGCCTAGCCAATCGACCGTCTTAAGACTGTAAAGGTTGGTACAAACGTGGTGGGTGTGCACAGCTATCACGAGACAAACTCGGGGGGTTCTAAATGATTTTCGGAGACATTACAACATTTGAACGTTGAGACCGGAAATGTTTCTCTGTTATTAGGTACATCTTCGTTTGATTTGTTTGACCTCTTACAAGTTTGTTATCCCTTTAAAGCCTTTCAGTCTGACACTCAGTTAAGATAAACGTAATCAGAGATTTGAGAAGGACCTCAAGAGGAAACTAATCACAGCACATGGCCTACTTGTAAAGCACAAGGGTCGCATAGAGGTTATACGTCATATAAGCTTGCTCTTAGTGCTCTGTTCTCCTAGTCCAAGCATTCTAGACCTAGACATGTAAATGGCTTTATAGTGATTGCGGATGGGCTCTTTAATTCCATTGGTTTAAGCCGTGCTGGTTAGGGTGAATCCCCGCAGTGGCCGTCGATTTTGCTTTCCCTCCGAAACGCGATCCAATGTGTTAGAATATTCTTGAGCCTATGACCCTTAGTAAAATTTAGTATTTGGTGGAAGCCCCTCAGCCTGATCATCCCTCTGTATCCGTTGGTAAGCACGCTCACTGTTTTCAAAATATGGAGAAGCGGAGCCCTTACCAGTAGCTCCCCAAATCCCTTCATAAGTGCAATTTCGTGGTCACAGCGGGCTAGCTCTTTAGGTCCAAAGTCGGTAAAGGTAGTCGCAACGTCGAAGTCGATCCAGACCAGCCTGTCGGGGTTTCCATGAACGAGAAGAAGGTTTCTGGGGTAGATGTCTTGGTGGTGGACGCCGGTCTTGTGTATCTCTTTCATACCCTCTATTGCTTGGGGATAGAGCGCGTCTGAGTAATTCACGCAGTTTAACTCCTCTGAATTTGGAAGGTATTCTAATAATCTTGCGCTCGGCTTGAACTTGTCTCGGGCGAAATGTTGGAAAGCAGGATGGAATGCTGCGGGATCTATTCGATCGATGTAGCCGTAAAATTTTGGAACGAAACCGGTCGCACAGGCATCAGAGGCGAGAAGCTTCTTATATGCATTCAGTTCGCAGCGAAATCGGTTCAAATCACGACCTTTTTCGGTATACCCAGGGTCGCCGTTGTCGTGGGAAAGCTTCAATGCATACTTTTGTCCATCCAGGTCTATCTCGAATATCGAAGACGAACCAGAGCGTGTAATCTCCCTGACGATATGCATCTGGGACAGATCCACGTCTGTCAAGGACACGCTTTCTAGACGCATTGTAATCTGGGGGAGAGAGAAAGGGAGAAAGTGGGCCGCTGTTGAACCTGTAGTGGGTCACCAAGTCATGTGATCTCTTACCGTACCTTGAAATCTGAATACCTTCTCCCTCCTCCCTTTCCCGCGAACTCCCCCTTCTGCATACTACTCATTCCACCGATTTTGTCGGTCCAGTGTTCCTTGTCAAGAACTTGATCGGTATCTCCTTTCCTAACCTCATGTCACAAAAGATAGTCTTTATTCATCAACCTCATTCTTACAAAACTACATAATTTCATGTTCGTCCAGGTAAGCAGAATTACAATACGTTCACGTTCTGGGGCCAGCCTTGGCAAGCTCATTTGCCGTCACACCTACAAGCTGAGGTCAACTGGGGGCAATTATCAATCTACGTGCATAGGCTTGATTCAACATTTGAAAACCAATGGTTCATTCCAGACTCAGAAGAAAATGATTCTCACAAAACACAAAACGGAGGAACCAGAACTTCCAACCGGAAGTTGCAACTGCCAAGGAGCTAATCCACGAGGGCTCCCTAACGCCCATCACCCTTGGTGCCGCTCAAGCCCTAGTTCTGCGCTTCTGATGATAGTCAGACCCTTGTAGCCATTTATCCTCGAAGATATCTCGACATACCATCAACTCATCTACCGCGGGCAGTTCAACGACCAGATGTGTTCCCGGAGGTATTCCCAGCGTTATTGTCTCCAGGCGGCACTGTGCCGGCTGGGAAGTGCCACCCGGGTTGGTCGTAGCGGTTTTTCGCAAGATTCGTATCGACGTGAGGGTTTTTCGAGCATATAAAACAAAGGAGTTCAGTGCCTGCAACTACACCTTTACATCCTGGTGTCTTGCAAGGTCCAGGCGCGTTTGAGGTGACTCTGGTATCCATTTTTGCTAGAGCAGGAGAGGCCTTTTGGCAAGAGTAATTTCGGGAATGATGGATGGTGAAGAGGGATGAATCCAACTTGAATGACTTTTATGTCTTTTCGCCACATAAAGCATTGCATCTATCTTCATGGTGGTCAATAGGCACGAGGCACTAGAGGAACGCCGGAATACCGCAGATTGGTCCATGCACCTGTGGACTGGGGTGTACCAATCAGATCAGGAAGCGTCTTACTAGGGCGTGGACCACGTGGCATCAATCAGCTCATGAACAGCAGCACACCTGGGCAAGATCGCAGGAATCAGGGCTTGGAACTTCGAATATGTAGGATTTACGCCGTGCCATTATTGGCCCCATCCCCCTCCCCCCGCTTGCAAAGTAGGCCCCAGAGTTGTCTGCTTCATCCATCGGGGCCCCGGGTACGTGCTTTGGCCCATACCCGGGTGAGGTCAGATGTCTATCTTATCGGATACCCTGTCTCGGTGGCTCAAATGTTTGAATAATGGAAGATGACTTTGTTGAATTTATGGCATATTGGAAATTTCCCAGGTTAAACATGTATTCTTTTTTCGAACATTTGACGTATAACAGGTGGTGCATGTAGTGACTGGTCTGAGACAGGAAACATTTGAAGGAGAAGAAAGCAGAGTCTAAGCTTGGAAGCATTTGAAGACCTATGTGTCGCCCTCTATCTATCCTTCAATCTTGTCTCGCACTGGAAACCTGCGCTATCTTAGACACTTGTTCCAATTTTTCTTTCACTCGCAACGCATAGGGATTCGGGTCTGCGTTTTGGTCCAAATTACCAAGCGTATGGTTCACCTCACAATGCTTAGCCTCGTCAGCTCTCACGTAAAGCAGCAAGGATCGCATACATTGCCGATCAGCTGGCATCTGCCAGTATCGGATCGCCATAGAGGGCGCTTGCAAAGAGTCCCACTTTGGAAGCTGTCCATTGTCCAGATCACGAATCGCCTTGGTGTATGTAACAACTGCCTCCTCTTCCAGATAGCCGACGAAGCGGTGGCAGATTTGTGGTGAGATAAGGTATACGAGAGAAAAACCACTGAAGAAGACACATTGTGCTCCTAGGACCATAAAGCGCATGAGTGGTGTTGGTTCTGCGAGTTGGAGAAAGGTGAGGAGGTGCATTCGTTCATTGTAGGCTTCTTCTAGCAGAGTTTCAATCCTGGGATCGTTAGATAAGGGGTGCCATTGATGCACTGGCATACTTTGTCCAAATGTCGGTTGAGTAACTTACCATCCATTGTCTCGCCGCATTTGTCTGAGACTCTTCAAGTGTCTTAGCATTCCGGCTACCATCCCTGGGACGCCCGCAACGCTCTCCAGGAAGATAAACCTTCGAAGCCATTTCTCTTCTGTCATTTTCTCCTTGGATACATTCTCTCCTCCCGTCTTGTAGCCTGTTACGAAGTCCATGCCCCATCGTAAAAGCCGGACCTTCTGGAGTGCTATCCTGTCCTGCCAGGTAGCAGGTCTGTGGTGAGTGCTCTCGACGGCGATGATATGTTCTTGCGTATACCTAGCTTTATTAGAAAATCAGGCTTCAAGTATCACACACTTGAACCTACGAGGGGTGTGTCCATGATGACTTTTGGGTGGACTTTGTTGTGTGTTGTCTTGCAGCGATTAATGACGAAGGATGAAGGGCGGTCTTCAGTATTCCGCGTTGAAGAGTGTAATGACGAGCCAGCGTAGCAATGGGCATCTTGAACTTTGAATATTCACTACTTGTAGGTCCAGGGCTTGGGAAGGATGAAGCAATGAAGATTTCCAAGGTTGGCTTAGATAGATGAAAGATTGGATGATAGGGAGCAATGGATTGTTAACGGTTGCACATGGATTCAACCTTGGAATGGATGGATGTTGATGTGATGCTATTCGTAAATTGACAATGCCATAACCGACTCATACTTATACTTCAAATGTTCGGGTATACTTCATCTTACCATGTATAATGTGGAATAGGTAAGATACTCAAGAGCTTCGTTTTAGTTTGGCGTTTTGTTGAGAATGGGGTGTTCTCGTATGTACCGCGCAGTCTATACCAGAAGATCCTCCACACCCTAAATAACCCGACACCGGGTAGACACCCGGCGCCTTTTACCATTTTGTGACTCACCCTAACAACATTTGAACACAAACTTAGCAATATTTGATGAATCAATACTTTCTATCACCTAATTCGGGATGATCAAACTTTAGCTATGATATATCCATCTCCGAATCCTCCGGCACGTCGGGATTAACACGAGGAATACGGCGATAGCGACGAATCAAAGTCGGAATAACGTGTTCATGGCAATATTATACCTGTCTTAACGGACTACATACCTGCAGAGTGCACATGCGATGATTTATGTATTATTATGGCATTCTGACCATATTGGGTTAATGGGAACCTTCCAAGGTTGGAATGCCAGTATACACCAGTTGACTGCACATGTGGGAACTCAATACTCCCCAACCGTGGACCCGGGCATGAATGTTTGTATGGAGACCTCGGGAGAGCTTCGAACATGGACCCCACACGATTGTCTTGATTGGGAAAATTATTCAATCAATCCCTCCAATGGGTCAACTGGTGACACGTGCGTAGATGATTCAAAGGAATTGATCAGCCAAGTCATTTATGGCTTCCCGGTGTGTCGACCTGACTGCTCGTGCACAGGGGTTTACCCCACGGACATATCTTCTCATCAAGACCTCGGGAGCCCTGGAGGAGGCTGAACATTCAAATGTTTGAATTGGAATGACATGTAGATACTCCAGGGCTTTCACGAGCATGTGAGGCTGATGTAAGCACTTGAGCGATCAGTCTTTGCACATGTGCTTTTCTGGGATTGCCCTTCATGACCCAAGTTTTATTTTACCAGTCCTGCATAATCTCAAGACTTGAGGTGTCTGCGATTTCTTTTACCCAGATTTCATTGTTGCCAGTACCAATCGTAATTTTGAGTCTAGTTTGAATTCACATGCCAAATGCCAAACCTGAAAAGGGAAATTCACCAATGATGTCATCTTCCGGCTGAACTTGATATTTTCTTTCAATATTATCCTGCGTATTCAATTTCCTCTTCATTGGAATATTTCCCTCTGTCATCACAAAGCTGCTAATAAAAATGGATAAACCAGGCACGTCAAACTTCAAATGGTGTCGTTATCCGAGTGCTTTGGGGGGCTTGCTAACAAATGAATCAGTGGAAGAGATCTCGACGGTTATCCGCCTTCTTACCCAATCAGTTCCTTCACTACAAGAAAAAGCCATTGAGCGCTTCTTCACATCGGATGCTGCATTCTCGCATCCTTTCTGTCGGGTTCCAAATTTCCAAGGGAGTCGGTGGTATGTGCTGAAGATCTTCCAATGGTACAAAGTGATGTCACCCAAGATTGAACTCGAAGTCCATTCTATCGGTCAGTCCAGCCTTCCACTCTCTATACCGGAGTCCAATTGACCTGACACGTGTACTTGACACCTAGCATTCGATGAGGCAAACCTGAAACTCTACATTCAAATGAGTCAAATCTTTAGCATTTGGCTCGTGCCCTTCCATGTGGCACCAGTCTCCCTCACGACAGTCTTGGATTTGGTGAGCGTCTCGAGTGAAGATAAAACACTCTACTATATTAAGAAACAGGAGGACCTCTATCAGACGTCCGAGTTTATCAAATTTCTGTTGCCGCATGTGGGACATTGGTTGGTTGGCACTTGGCATTTGATCGCGTCGCTTTTTTGTGTCTTGGGGGTTTTTTTACTTTACCCTATGCTGTGGCTGGAAGAGAACGGTTACCTACCTGCTCGAATTGCGCAAGGAAACTTGGCTTATCCATTGGAAGAAAAGATCGATGAGATCAAAAAACAATGAGCAGAAAACTTGAGCTCTTTCATGTATACCAATCATGTCAATGTCACGTTGCAAAGTTGCCCAGCTTGGTACCCATTCAAACCTTACGAAAGTTTAATAGCGCCATGTAACTTCAAGTTGAAATGGTCCACCGCTAACATTTGAACCTTCAACATGGATGGGCGCTAGATGATGCACTATGCCTATCTATGATCTTTGTTTCATGGTATCTACATATGCTTATTCAAATATCCACGAGGTTTTCAAATTCAGAATCACCTTCACTCTCGGAGACAGACTCCCTAGGACCGCCACATCCTCGCATGTCTTCCAAGTTGCCATATTAAATACAGCCAGCCGGGCAAATGCTATTCAGCTACCATTGCCTCAATTTGCCTTTCTTTGCTTCTCCAGCTCTCTGCGAAAGACATTCTCACGCTTCACCACTGCACTCGGAATCCCTCGTCCAATGCCGAAAATCACAAAGAGTGCCCATTTCCACCGGAAAGGGTTGATCATAAGCACAAAGACGAACCAGTAAATGAGCTCCGCGTATGTAAAAAAGTCGAACGCTTTCGTCGGGGCATACTTTTTCATCAATCTGGTAAAGTCCACCCATGTTTTCATCCATTGTTCTGTCGAAGATCTGAGCTTAGCTTTGCAGCCTTGTTGGTTGATGGAGAGGGTCTTACCTGTGGGGCGGGTCAAAGGGTCGAGAAGAAACATTATCAGGAATCTGGTGTAAATTCCAATGTGCATGTTTCCTACAGTACCAATGGCGTTGACATAGGTGCTGTTGTTCGCGCAAATATCGGTGTAACCGGGAGGGAATGTCTGGAGGTACCAAGAGGGAGGCGCATAAGGCTCGGCAAAGACCTCATCCGGTAAGAAGTTTAGTGAAGGGCGCTTAAAACCAGTCGCCATCACGATTATATCTCCCTCAATGAGTCGCTCCTTACCAGGACCCCCTTTAGGTACGCCATGATCGCGGTGGTTGAAGACAATGCCGGTCTCTTCACAGGAAACAATATCTCCCCGGAGCCAACTAGCCTTACCAGCGCGAATCTGGTCAAACAACTCCGAGTTGGCCATGGGCGTCTGCGTGAAAATCCCATCATTGGTTGGTGCAATGTCGGCGAGATCCCGATAGAAGAATTTGCGCAGCAACCACTCGGGGATCCATGATAGAGACGTTTCCTGGCCGAAGATATTGAAAGCCAGTAACGACTGGACTAAGACGTTCCGGGGGATGATCCATTTGTCCGATCTGGATAGGCAGTCGATCTCCGCTGCACCAGACTGCACGGCAAATTCAAGGGCTTCGATGGCACTGGCCCCTCCACCAACAATCAGAATCTTTTTCCCCTTTGCGTTTTTCCCGTCCAAATTCGACGAGTGATAAATCTCGCCCTTGAAGTTCTCTTGTCCAGGAAGTGTAGGAACCTGGGGATCGCCGCAAACACCAACCGCCGCGACTACTCCGTCAAATAAGCCGTATCGTTCTTGGTCGTCATTGATCACCCATCCCTGCTTGGTTTTCTTCACGCTAGTGACCTTGGTGTCAAAAACGGTCCGCCGCTCCAGGTCATATCGTTGCCACAGTTTAACTATTTGCTCCTTGATCTGGCTCTGGCGAGGATATGTGTTCGTCCACTCAACGGATGGATGAAAGCGATACATCACGCTGTTGACCTGAAGTGCTGAGGTTGAATTGACCCTCTATGAAATCGTTAGCGCTCTCGAACCAAAAAATTAATTGCGCTCAATGCATACACTCCAGATTCCACCGAGTCCCTTTTCTTTCGATCTCGATTCAAACATCTGCACGTCAAAGCCATGTCCAACACAGTGAGCAGCGGAGGAGACTCCGGTCAAACCAGCGCCAATTACGGCGACTCTCTTGCGAGGTACATTCGGATTCTGGGATTCTGGTGGAGGTGGAACGGGAGAGAAGACATATCGAAGGACCGCTTGGAAGATGAGGTAAAGCCAGGTGAAAGTTGTCACGAAGGGGTGTTTAATCAGAGCCACCACCGACTCCTGCAATTGATTCAACGCCATAAGGGATGCACACGTGGGTGGAAAATTAATGAGGGGAAGAAAAAATTGAAGTACCTAAGGATTGAATTTGGATTCCAAGGATTTCAAAATTTAAATCAAGCTCAATCAATTGATGTAAATTTAGGTCCATGTGAATTTCCATGTGATAATTTGTACAAATGACATCATCAGGAACCTCCAGGGCTTTAAATGTTGGAAAAAAACGCTGAAACTTGATGTTGATAACCCACTTGGGGCCTTCATGTTTCAGTTGAAATGATTGAGCCACACACGTGCCAGTGCATCGTCACATGCATATTTTTTGCGTCCATACTAGGTAACGCATACTTATCATCCGCACCAGAACTTGAGTTTTCACAATGCCTGTTCCGTACTACATGTGAAAAAGAGGGGAGTGCTACTAGGCAGCGTCGTCAAAGTGCACAAGTGGATCCAGCACTTGAGCATGGGCAACGTCAAGATCACTACCAACTACCACTATATCGCTGGCCTGATTGTCGAGTCATCTTGCATATCTCTTCAAAACTTGAACCCCTCCAGGGCTATCTATCACCTAAGGATTTGTCCAAAGTGAAGAGCGCTCAGGCATCACAGCTATACTGAATAAATCTGAGATCAATCCAGACCGAAAGGTGTCAGGGACTAGAGTGGAAAGCGACCACTGCCGAGTGAAGAAGTGAAGGACATGCGCGCAGAGACGAAGGATCTAGAAAGGGTAGGATCACGTGACCACCACAACAATGATCATCCACACGCCAAATGGCTTGCAAACTTTTCTTCGGCCCGAAAGCCTCACGAGTCACAATTGGCGACCGCGTAGCGAACCAGAGAGCCATTCAATCCGGGTTCGTGGCTAAATCGATGAAATTGGGCAAGTCGTTCGGGGGCCAAGAGGGGCCAAACGCCATTTCGGCACGGGCTGGAGGGCGTTTAAATCTTGTTTCTGACACGTACACAGTGTGGAGTACACTTGCGAAAATGTGCTCCCCTCCACCTTTGTCAGTGGCTTGCAACAAAGTACTAGTCCCAGAGAATGGAATTGAGCTGCAGATGTTGAAATGCTGGAATTCTTGAGCAGGTAACCCAGGCCGGCTCCCTCGAGTGAATCTCCGACCCCCGACCGAACATTCAAGTTAAGAAGCACACCGACCTGGCGCCCAAGGTCACCTGGCCGACTGAAGTGCTTGAGCACCTACGTTTGAACACGAGATACCAATGAAAGGTCAACTGGACTTCAGCCTCTTCTCTTACCCGGCATTGACAATTGTGGAATACTATATCTGAATGTCAAGCCGATGGCGCATACCCAACATGCACATCCACACCGAGGCCCCCAAACATTTTGAATGTTCAAACTGGCTTGGGGCCGGATGGATCCCGAGGCGGCTCAAGCACTTGAGTGCTAGGCTCAATCTTCAATGGACCGATCTATATTTACACCTGAACATGAGGGGCTCAGGTGTTCAAATGTTTAATCAATGTTTGATTTTATCGTGATCAATTCATCGATTCAAAGCTGAGGGTGATCCGCCCACATGTGCACCTGAGCAGCTACCAGACCCTTCATCCCATTACCGACTTCCAGCATTCATTCGAAACACTTGTGGTCATTTCCCCGGGGCCCAAATTTGAATGCAACAACATTTGAAGTATCATGGGCCTAGAAATTCCCGCTGGCGTGCCCGATCGCGGCCCCGGTCTCATGGTCCTTTCCATCGCCCTCCTGGTACTCACAACGTTGATGACTCTCATCCGGATGGTATCCAAGATTGCTACCAAGCAACGTGGGTGGTGGGACGATTTATTCGCACTGCTATCATGGGTAGGTGACTGCACATGTGACCCTCAAGTGATCTATTCTTTCATCCAGGGAATAACTTCCTAGCTAACAAGGATGTCTTGAGATGCCTTAGCCCCCGGAAGTGATAATGCTCGCGCTTACGATAGCCTCGATACAAAAACTAGGCTTCGGGCTTCATGAAGAGGTGATTGCTGCTCAAGATGTATCCTATGCCATCCTAGGAGCCAAATATTTCTACGTTGGCATGATTTTCTTCAATGCCTCAGTGACCTTGCCCAAGTTTGCTGCCCTTTTCTTCTACGCACGCATCTTCAACATCAGGAATCGAGCTTTGCGTATTCAACTGTGGGTTCTTGGGGTATTGGTTGGTGGTTGGGGCTTCGCTGTGTCCCTGGTCATTATTTGGCAATGCGACCCGGTTTCCAGAGCGTGGAACACCACTATCCCAGGCAAGTGCGTCAATAGTTTCGCTCTTTACGCATCTACCGCCACGATCTCATGCGCAATCGACATTTGGATTTTGGTCATTCCCATTCCACTTATCTGGGGACTCAATAGCAGCCTGCGTCGCCGCATGTACTTACTTGTCGCATTCTTCTTGACCTATTCCGTGATTGTCGTTTCTATTGGCCGGCTGGTTGCCACCATTCAGATTATCCCAACTTTCGCCGAGGATATGACATGGCGTATGCCAATATACATGTACTGGGCACTTATGGAGGGTTCATTGTCAATCATCTCCATTTCCGTCCCCAACGCCATGGCTCTTGTGAAACATTTGCATGGACGGATGAAGTGCACGGGCGCGGGAACGGGAAGATCATCGAAGCTTAAATCAACCAGTTTCGAAGTAAATGATAGTCAAAACTACACCTCCATTCGTGCAGGAGAGACGAGCTTGAGCATTGGTGAGCACAGCGATAATCAGGAACTTGTTGGGGCAAGGAAGCAGGACCCAGAGATGACAATGGGCGATATTCGTATTCTGACGAATATTCGAGTTCATTGAGTGACTCAAAGCCCGAGACGTCAAATGTTGTGTACTAAAGTGTGTACTAAGGCTTTTGAGATACACCAAGGACTTTGATATCGTGATGTTTTTTTCTTTCCTTTTTTTTCACCAAAACAAGGGTAAATTCAAAATCTCTACCAGGTTTCACTCTCTCAATCAAGTCCACCACTCAAGTCTCTGTAGACCCCAAAATGCCTCATATCGATACTCATGATTAGAATGGAATTTCAGCTAATTTATATCTCAAGTGATCTAGTCAGAGAGATTTAGCTTGCAAAATGAGGATGAAGTAGGATATAGTGTGTTGGGAGAGATAAGATAAGCTCTGCAATTGTGTCGCGTCACTCACGCGGTACACGCGTGGCCGCGGTTTTGGGTCAATCATAGCCACATCATCAATCTCACTCCTGCCCCCCCCCCCCCCCCCCCCCCCCCCCCTTCTAATCACACACTCAAGATCCCACCAGGGCACAGGACAGGCGAGATGAAATTTGACTCATCGACACAATCTCGGGAAATTCAACATTTGGGCCAACATTGAACGAGCTGCCGCTTTCCCAACCCTTCCACAGTTCCACTCTATCGACCCATCCATCCTCCATCCACCGTCAATATTTCACCGCTGACATATGCACTGGCAGGACTGGCTAGGTACACAATGGACCCCTTGAAGTCATCGGGATTGCCCCATCGGCCAGCAGGGATCCGCGCCAAAATACTTGCTGCACGCTCTTCATCCGCAATCAAAGCCGCGTTCATATCCGTTGCGACGTACCCCGGGGCAATAGCATTGACATTGATTCCCTTTGAGGCCCATTCATTGGAGAGGGCCTTAGTGAGCTGAGCCACACCACCTTTTGCTGCTGCGTAAGCTGGTACCGTCAGGCCGCCTTGGAAGGAGACAAGAGAGGCAACGTTGATAATGCTTCCCCGCTGACCCGCCTTATTTGGAGGCCGAGTCAGCATATGGGCGCCAACGTCTCGACACAGAGTAAATACGGTGTTGAGATTGACCTGGAGGACCTGTTCAGGAAATTAGCATTCGTTTGCCCTCCATCGTGTCTTGTGTACGGGGTCTTAAGGCACTTACCTCATCCCAATCTTCCGTGGGGAAAATATGGCTGGGGTGTCGTCGCTGAATTCCCGCACAGTTCAGTAAGATGTCGATATCATGCCCACCTGCAAGTACGCTCGAAACAATCTTCGAAACTGAATCTTTTGATGACAGGTCTGCTGTATATATCGATGCTTTCCGTCCCAAGCTTTCGATCATCTCTTTCGTGGCCTGGTTGCTTGTATCTCTCTGTTCAATTATGAATTATCAGCCATTTGATTCCTTCGTCTTTCTGACCGCCAACTGACTTGGATCAGCACGATATCTGCTCCGGCTTCGGCCAATGCCATTGTCATGGATTGGCCAATTCCACGCGTCCCACCCGTCACAAGGGCTGTCCTGCCCTCCAGGCTGAAAAGATCCATGATATGCAGGTAACGAATCAAGCAACTGAGCAGACCGACGTGTAGTATCGTTCTTCAAAGGCTCAAATTGAGACTTGAAATACTCGCTCTCCAGTCCGATGCGCGGGGAGCATGCCGAACTTTATACCGACAAGGCTGACAGAACTGCGGGGAGGTTGTACCCCCACGCCCACCCCACAGGCATCAATCCATCCTCGAACGAAGGAATTGGGGGTACCTCTATACATGCTTGCAGGTCCATATTTTTGTGAGCTGAAACTGACTAGAGAACCTCGGAAGCACTTCCCCTGCTCATAAACTACCCTTCTCCATAGCTCACCCATGTTCTACTTAGCTAACACTTCCTTGCCAAGTGATAATTTGGCATCATCATTCTTACGAAGGGGACAGGTCGCAGGAGATCAACATACAATCATTCGCCCGGTCGCTTTGGTTCTCTTTGCTACTCGGGCAGAGTTAGTTCATAAACAGACTATTGGAGGCTATGTGTGCATTCTCAGCGTTAAGTGTAGGCCACGAGATGAAGCAAACTACATTATGCTGTTCTAACTTAAGATCTAATTTCTGAATCTACCACTCCCGAATTGAACCATCTGGCCCATAGAACTCCTTGGGTTGCCAGGGTTCCGTCTCTTTGCTAATGCGACGTACCATCTCCTCGTCAATTTCAATGCCAATACCCGGCTTGGATGGGGCGCCCACGAATCCTTCTGTGATCTCGAAAACTGACTTGTCAACCAGGTAGCTGTTCAAATCAATGTCGCCAGCTTCCACATTGTAGTGCATTCCCAATGACATTTCCTGGATCACGAAGTTAGGGGTCGATACAGCGATTTGCAACGATGCAGCCAGAGCGATAGGCCCGAGAGGGCAGTGTGGAGCGATGGCAACGTCGTATGTCTCAGCTAGAGTTGCGATACGTTTGGTCTCTGAGATACCACCAGCGTGGGCAATATCAGGCTGCAGCACGTCGACGGAGGAATCTTCAAGGAATCTCTTTACGTCCCAACGAGTGTAAAGGCGTTCGCCAAAGGCAATTGGAATAGTTGTTGAGTTGGACAGCTGCTTAATCGCCTCGGGGTGCTCACACAGCAAAGGCTCTTCGATGAAAAGCGGCTGGTAGGGTTCCAGTGCTTTGGCAAGCTGCTTCGCCATTGGGCGATGCAAGCGACCGTGGAAATCTAAGCCTGCATCAAGGCCAAGTGCTTTCACTTGCTTCAAACGTTCGACGCAGGATTGTAGGACGGCGGGCGAATCGAGCCAGTTGACATCTTCGGTGGCATTCATCTTGATACACTTGAGGCCTTGGGCGATTCGTGCTTTGCTGTGGAGTGCGCTTTCTGTTAGTAACTCGCTTTATCACATAGAGGGACAGGATTGCAAAGTCACACGTACGCTGCAGCTTCCACATCACTCGGTCGGTCACCGCCAATCCAGGCGTATACTTGGACTTTGTTGCGCACCTTGCCACCAAGCAGCTGATACACGGGGACTCCCAATCGTCGACCCTTCAAGTCCCATAGTGCAATATCAATACCAGACATTGCTGACATGAAGACTGGTCCTCCACGATAAAACCCAAGACGCCATATCGTTTGCCAGATGTGCTCGATGTCGCTGCCCGGAATGTCAGTGGTGTCTCACATCGCCAACCAGCAAGGACACATACTCAGCCTCGTAGCCCACAATACGACTGATGATCTCGTCCAAAGCTCCTTCAACTGCTAGTGAGTGACCCTCTAATGTGCCCTCGCCCCAGCCGTATTTTCCCTCATCGTCAGTAACCTTGACAAATAGCCAGCGAGGCTTCACGCGAAAGTATTCAATTGACTTTATTTTTGCCATGATTGTGAAGTGATGAAGAAGAAGATTGAATGCCAAAAGACTGGAACAATAAAGCTTTGAAGTGGAATGTGGGGAGAGCGGGGTATCATTTATGAAGCTTCCAAAAGGATTGGAACCCCCATGTTCCAAGGTTGGAAATCAGTTGATCTTTGCACCCCACGTTTCTGACGCGGGGGGACGACTCGGCCCAACTCCGGGGCAAGGTACATCAAGAGCCGATGTGCCCCCACGAAGGCACTTGTAAGTCGGATTATTGGTGGAATAATTACACTTCAAGTTCAAGTGCGGAGTGCAGAATAAGGTACAAACCTCTCAAAGAGCAGCTCTGATAGGAGAACGAATAAGGACATGATCTACCGGTTGTCGTCATAGTCGTAATCCACCTACATTGTACTCTTTTGTACCTCGACAGTCTTCCCGATGAC
This sequence comes from Penicillium sclerotiorum, assembly GCA_911649655.1. NCBI lineage: Eukaryota > Fungi > Ascomycota > Eurotiomycetes > Eurotiales > Aspergillaceae > Penicillium > Penicillium sclerotiorum. Next base: position 32,783 of record CAJVRJ010000008.1, read on the forward strand.
ATAGAAAATCTCCATGTACCGACCTATACTACGCTCAAATACTTAGGCTCAACTTGAAGTGCTGCTGTATGCATGTGCCCTCAAGTGCGCTTCGCTGGGCACATACATAGTAAGATTCAAATGCAAATGTCTCGAAAATAACCAGGTTCAATTCGGAATTTGTATACCTTCTTGCTAGACATTGATCGCTAAAAAGGATGAAAGATGGCAGCTGGCTCCTGACTATCTAAACATTTGAAAATAGCTGCGTCAAGGTTCATCACCCTCGGGTGCCTGCAGGTCCCTAGTATAGATACCGAAAGTTGAGGTTTTCTTTATCAGTTAGATCGCTGAATGCAGATCGGTCCAGGTCAAGTTGTCGTGCATAGTCTTCAGTTTCGCCCGGAACGACACCCTGCACGCGGTCACGGCGTCGATTCTCCCATGCAAGTGCAAGCCCGAGAACCATAATGAGAGCAATCTCAACAAAATTGGCCACAATCATAGACCAGATTCCAAGCGAATACCCAGGCGCCTGCTCCGACTTGTAGAAGAAAGGGCCTGCGATATTGCCTGCACATACTCCAAGGAAAATCATTGCGTTGGTAATGACCTTCTTAGTATGGCCAGCAATGTTACCGGTGAGGATAGATAAGATGATCACGAAAGAGGCGTTGTAGGAACCGGTAAGGTAATAGCAAATCAGCCGGCCAACTTGGTTCGACTGTGGCACGTAGTGCAAGCCAAATGAACCAGCCAGGTTTGGAAGGAGAAAAATAATCGCCACAATGCATCGGTTGTTACGCGGAAGTCTGTCGTTGATGAAGACAGCCAGTAGAATCATCGAGGAGATAAACACGCCGTAGGGAATTTGCATAAGAGTGGTCACCACTTCGATGCTGTTAGTCTTCAAGGTTCACGTCATGGGGTGCTAGATAGGGCCACGTACAGGTGGAAAATCCAAAGCCCTTGATGATCAAGGTGCCAAAATTCGAGATTCCTCCATTGGGAATGTTTCCAGAAAATCCCAACAGAAAGAATATCCAAACTTTCCAATCCAGGAGCGCCTCAAGAATTTGTCGAGGCTTCATGTTCTTATTTTCAATGCCTGTCTGATTGTCTCGCAGTCGCTCCACGGCCAGTCTTTTCTCATGGTCTGACAATCGAGGCGTTGTCACGGGGGAATCCGGCAATAGGATAATCATAATAATTCCCCAGGTAGCACAAAGGGCACCGATAATCAAAAATTCATATTTCCAAGACGCGAGGGCACCGTTGATCTGGCCGATTCCATAACCCAGGAGACCACCGACAGCTATCCCAAAGCCGTTCGCCGAGTACCATAGACCGATCCGGATGGGTTGTTGGCGGCGGGTATACCACATACTTGTTATTAACATAAAGGCGGGATCACTATATGTGTCAGTCCTGCAGTCTTTCAAGTTCAAGTATGAGTCAACGAGAGACAAACCTGGATGCCTCAGCGGCTCCTGAGATGACCCGTAGAACAGCTAATTGCGTGAAATTCTTCGCGCACGCTATGTAGAAAGAAATATCAGAACATGAGCAACAGGAACCACCGACTCGGATCAACTTGAACTCTACCTTGAAGCATGAGGAAGAATCCCCAGAGAAAGATGTTGATGCCGAGGTATTTGCCGATCGGAAATCGCTGCATCAGCAGATTCGTAGGAAACGACCAGACCAAAAAACCAAAATAGAAGACACTGGAAAGCCATGAATATTCGGAGCCGGAAAGATTCAGGTCGTCTTCGATTCCGAAAATCGCCGCGTACGAGAGCGTCGTTTTGTCAATCTAACCAGTCAGCCTATCTCACACGCATGAAGGGATCCCGCAACCCGTACATAATAGAACGCATAGCACACGGCCAGAAATGGGAGAATCATGAGATCGATTTTCCGAACGAGTTTCTTCTCCTCACCCGGCTCGAAGCCTTCATGCGTATCCTCCAAGTTATCGAAAAGAGCTAGCGCTGCATCGCCGTTGTGAATTTTCTGCATGTCGGTTGGGAAGCCCGGGTCCTCATAATGCGCGGTTGAGGGTTTTCGCCCCTGGTGAGAGCTGTCGAGAGGTTCGGTCATGGCGATCTTTGGTTTCAGTATGACACCTGTTTTGTTGCCAACGGTTAACTTCGCAGGTTCAATGTTGTTAGCAATGGTGGTGGGCACCAATGAATTATACCTTTTAGCCTTGGTCCACCCAAGTAAGAGATGGAGAACGGAGAGTTGTTCACCCCGGATTCCCCCCGCCTCTCCACACCAATTCTGGAGCATTGGAGGATTTGGGAATTTTGAAGTGGATCCAAGATGCCGATCCTTCGTCTTGGCCAGAGGAGATGCAGTGTCACCCCCACGCTTTGTCGGGATTGAAGGACATTCTGGAGCGGGGGCCTATCGGTACTTGGGTATGATGGAAGTTGGAGAGATGCGTCCATCCAACCGAAGCTTGTGAGCTCACTGTCCTTCTTGCAGTTGACTTCCCACCAAATCAATCCACCATGCCACTCACCCGCGCGGAGATTGAACAACACAGCAGCCGGAACTCTTGTTGGGTGGCCATTCATGGAGCCGTGTACGATGTGACAGGTATGTATGCCCACAACTCTCCTTGGAGAAAGCCGCTTTTCTAGTATATCTGCAGTCTTTGGAATCGACTCGGTGAACCATTGAACTTGAACGCTCATACTTGATTAGAATTTTTGGACTCACATCCTGGGGGCGCGCATGTGATTCTTCGCTGCGCAGGCAAAGATGCAACAGACGACTTTGACTCAGTCCATTCCCCTGAGCTTCTCACAGAAGCTCTTCCAGCGACCGCGCTCAAAGGTCAAATTGACCCTACGGAATTTGACCAACCCGACGATTCTCGAAAAAGCCGGAACGCTATCGAACCTCGTGCGAAGGATGACGCCCCTCCAGCATTGGCCAGTCTCATCAATCTACATGACTTTGAGCGAGTCGCTGAGCAATATTTACCCGCAAATGCCTGGGCCTATTACTTCTCGGGCGCCGATGATGAGATCAGCAAGAAGAATAATGCGCGAGCGTATCGGAAGGTGACTCTTCGCCCGCGCATCCTACGAAACATCGCTGCTGTTGACACAAAGACATCGATTCTCGGTCATCCCGTATCTTTGCCCGTCTATATGTCACCAGTGGGCATAGCCAAGTTTGCCCATCCGCATGGAGAGCTAGCTTTGGCTGCCGCCGCCGGCAAAGAAGGCCTCATACAAGTATTGGCAAACAGTGCCAGCTTTCCAATCGAGCGGGTGGCGGAGGCTCGAATCTCTCCTGCGCAGCCCTTGTTTGCCCAGCTCTACGTCAACAGAGACATGAGCAAATCAGTTGATCTAGTCCAGCGTTCCGTCAGAGCAGGGGCTCGGTCGATATGGATCACAGTGGACTCTCCCGTGGTGGGCAAGCGAGAGATGGATGAAAGACTCAATTTAAGCTTCACAGTAGGAGGATCTTCGCATTTCAGTTCAAAGAAAAGATCACTGCTAACACTGTTCTGCTAGGCACATGACAGCAATGCAGAGGGCCAGGGTGTCGCGAAGACCGCTGCGAGCTCTATATCTCCGTTCATTGATTGGAGTATTCTTTCCTGGATACGAAACTTGACAGACCTGCCAATCGTTCTGAAAGGAATTCAGTGCGTTGAAGATGCCGTCATCGCTTACGAACATGGCGTCCAAGGCATAGTTTTATCTAACCATGGCGGTCGGTCTCAAGACACGTAAGTTTGGCGATCAACACTCTTAGAATCGCTTGACTTGCACATTGTTCTAACTCGTGATCAGTGCCCAATCCCCCCTATTGACCCTCCTTGAGATCCGCAAATTTGCTCCGCACTTGCTCGACACCAAGATGCAGATCTTCATCGACGGCGGGATTCGTCGAGGCACGGATGTCCTCAAGGCCATCGCCCTGGGGGCAACTGCTGTTGGACTGGGCCGGCCCCTGTTGTTTAGTCTGGCGGCGGGATATGGTGAACAAGGAGTCCGACGCATGTTGGAAATTCTACGACAGGAGATTGAGATGAATATGACATTTCTCGGAGTGACTAGTCTGCAGGAGCTTCGCCCGGAGATGGTGAATGCGAGTCGGTTGGAACAAGAGCTCATTGGCAGTGTCAAGCTATAATAAATATCATGCACTGCATGTAGCACTGGAATGTATGAACTGCCCACTGGCAGGTGGTCGATCAATACCTACTACCTACTACTACCTACCACTCCAATTTTATCCTGCATAGGTACCAAGTAGTATGTAGTAGTGGTAGTAGTTAATAAAATCAACCAGTCCATCTGGGCAGCGAGGATATTACATGTAGTAGTACACATCCGCATGTCAGATGTTCGCACGTGCTATTGGAAATGTGCAGATGCACTCAAGCGCCATGTACTATTTTCGAACTTGAATGTTTGTTGAATGTTCCAGGCTGAAGGGTTTCGCCCCCACAGCCTGGAGGTTGCCCCCACGCCTCACGGACAAGTCCCGACGTGCGGGGAAACTTGACGCTTTCAATAACGGGTCAACTTCGGTTCAAATGTTTCTTATGGAAAAATCCCCACGTCAGATATCTGGAGAACAGACCTCTTATATACACGTGTGATTCGTGTTGCCATTTTTTCACCAGTCGATCATGTCTGACAAAATTGACGTCCTTCTCTACGGCTTGGGAGCGTAAGTCCTATCAGACCCAACTGCGTCGTCGGTCGCTGACATCTTACAAATACTGCAGCATTGGTTCTTTCTACGCCTTTATTCTCAGTCGTTCCGACCGTGTGCGACTAACGGTTGTCGCTCGCTCTAATTATGACGCCGTCTCGAAGAATGTATGTGGCTGCGCATGAGATCCCCGTGGACGGCGTGATTGTTGACAATCAGAAAGGGCATCACCATCAACAGTGAAAATCACGGTCAACATACGTTTCATCCGCATCGAGGTAAGTAAAAAGATCGCCGCATAGGACGAATATCAGGATCCATTAATTGACTTTTATCCTAGTCGTGAGATCCCCCGCCGAAGCATCCCCGATGGACTATGTTGTATGCGCCCATAAAGCCATTGACCAGGACAAGGTGGCCGTGGAGCTGGGCCCGGTTGTCGATCCGAGGAGAACCACAATTGTGATTATCCAAAATGGTGTGGGAAATGAAGAGCCGTTCAGAAATCAATTCCCCGACTCATCCATTTTGACCTGTGTGGTAAATGTGAATCTCCTCTATCGGTATGGCTTTAACTGACTTGATCACCTAGACATGGGTCGGAGCCACTCAGATCAGCCCCGGAATCGTGAAGCATACGAAATCAGAGGATATGCAAATCGGTCTCTTTCCCAACCCGAAAGTGGACGATGCGATCGAGCAGCAGCGCCTCCAAACATTCGCCGCCCTTCTAGAGAATGGAAAGACAAGATTTAAGGTCCTGGAGGACATGCAGCGCCAAAGATGGGAGAAGGTTGTCTGGAACGTGGCTTGGAACTCGCTCACCGCGTTGACTATGGTAGACACTCAGACCTGGTTGCATTCCTCGGCTGACGCCGAACCATTTACGCGTCAATTAATGAGAGAGGTGATCAATATTGCTCGTGCGTGCAATGTCGCCCTCTCCGATGACCTCGTGGATGAACTCATGAACAAGATCAATGCGATGCCAGGCATTGGCAGCAGTATGCAAGTTGACTGTAAGAATGGGCGACCGATGGAGATTGATGTGATTCTGGGATTCCCTGTTCGGAAATCGAGAGAACTTGGGATTTCGGCGCCCTTTCTTGAGACGCTCTACGTCGTCTTGCGCGCCGTGGACGGTCGCATTCGAGCCGCGCTATAAGCTGCGCCTGTGAGTGGATATTAGATACATAGTTTGATTCTCAAACGACACGTACAGATAGGAAAGGTTCGAAAATAGAAAGTCCACGAATGATAGTGTAAACTCACCTGCACCACGGCTTGCTCAACCAATACGATAGGGAAGCCCATCTTGATCGACCAAGGTAGCACTGCATCGAGAGACCAGCCGCAGGTCACTCTGCGCGATGCCCCCCACGCCCTGGGTCACTCCCTGTAAATTCGAAATCCCTCCGCATCCCGGAGAAAGCAGTCTCCGGAGTCGACTAGCAACCCGTTTCGAATGTTCCACTCATTGTGCTGCCCCCACCCCCAGAAAGCTTATCACTTCAGGTTGGGTTTAAGCTGACGCAACTGGTAAAAGGGTCAGATGGGATAACTTGGAGTCTCCTCCCTAGCCCTCGTCGCTTGTTGCCATCAGGCGAAACCTCTCAACGACTCCTCGCGTGGACGACTATACCATGGTCTACTTGGGTCTCACAGGAAGAGGCCTTCTGGCTGCTATCACCTGCTCGTCTGGAATGGGCTTCATCATCTTTGGTGAGAATATGAACTTAGCGTCATATTAGTTTCGGGTCTGATTTTCTCTAGGATACGACGATGGGGTCATTGGAGGGCTTCTTACTGCGACTGCTTTCAAAGACACATTTCGCCTGACTTCGTCTATGGAAGGCACAGTGACTGCACTTTTCGTGATCGGATGCCTTGTTGGATGTCTTTGCACCAGCTTCAGTGGTGGAAAATGGGGTCGACTGACAATAGCTCAAGTTGGATCTGCAGTCCTGAGTATCGGTGCCATCATCCAAGCTTCCAGTTACGTGGTAGCACAGCTGATTGTGGGGAGAATCGTCGCTGGTCTGGGACTGGGACTAATCACTAGCAATCTAGCTGTGTGGCAATCTGAGACTGCCGCAAGCAATATTCGTGGAATGCTGATCGCGATATCCCTCAGTTTCCTCATTGTGGGGCAGGTTCTAGCATATTGGATTGACTATGCAATGTCCCAGTATTCCAGCACCGTTTCTTGGAGGTTTCCAATGGCTTTTCAAGCCTTTCTCGGGATTATGCTTAGTATCATGCTTCTGTTCATGCCAGAATGTAAGTCCCCTCGGTAGCCGACAGCTATTGCAGCGTACCAAGAAATCATCACATTGACCAATATATCCGTCTCACAGCCCCCCGGTGGTTATTCCAACATGACCGTCATGAAGAGGGAAAGGAAGTTCTTCGCCTGTTGCGGTCATCGAACGGAGTCATCGACGAAGAGGCTTTGGCCAAGACCGTTGCAGAAATCCAGAACGCTTTGATCTTGGAAAATGAACAGAAAGGATGGATGGATCTGCTCCGAGATGATCACGTTCGCTCACGACGACGAGTTGCTCTAGCATGCTTACTCAATGCCTGCCAGGCTTGGAGTGGAAGTACTCCAATCAGTTACTACACTACTGTAATGTATGCAGCTTTTCGTGTCTGCTTACCTCAAGGCGCAGGCCAATCGCTGATAAATGATCTATCAAATCAGCTTTGAAGATTCTGTTGGATTCAGTCATCACTTCGCTCTCTTGATGTCCGGATTTCTCCAAATATGGTTTCTCGTTGCGTCTTTCGGAACTTGGTATAGTATCGAGAAAATTGGACGCCGGCGTTCTTTCATTACTTCGGCCATCGGCATGGCATCTGTGATGGCAATCATGGCAGCAATGCTGGCAATAAATACCCAAACATCCGGTATTGTGGCCGCTGTGATGCTGTTTGCGTATCAGTCATTCTATACCTGGGGATTCATGGGAGGGATTTGGGTACGTTTGGCGCGCGAAGACCCACATACCACGAGAGCATGTGAAGTTCGATGAATATCACTAACTTCTCACAGTGCTATGGACCAGAAATTTTACCTCTGGCCCATCGGTCGAAGGGGGTTGGCCTTGCAAACGCTTTCCTCTGGCTGTCAACATTCGTAGTAATTGAAATAGTTCCCGTCGCCATCGACAATATCGGATGGCGTACTTATATCATCCTTGCAGCTTTCAATCTGGCGTTCATTCCCATGATTTATTTCTTATATCCAGAAACCGCCGGGTTCAGCCTGGAAGCGGTGGATATGTCTTTCATGGACCCCAGCAAGTCACCAGTGAAGAAAGCCGATGAGCTCTGGAAGCTGATTCGACAAGGACACGATGTGACCCTCTCGGTCCAAGCTGAACACAAGGAAGGACTACAAGCGGAGCATGTAGAGGTAGTGGCATGATACATGGGCGAGTCATGCATGCCCAGGTGTATCAGCGCACAGCTCCTCCGCCTGGACATTCAACATTTGAAGTCATAGTCGGTTGGATTCTGAGCCTTCAAATGTTGCACATGCGCAGTCTTTCCGAGGCTATGAACAGGAGTTGTTAGGTATGGCGGTTGTTTTTATTATAGTGCTCTCCCATGGTCTCATCGGCCTTTCAAATGGTAACGAGTTGAAGTTCTAATGTTTGACTGGGGCTTAAAGTCTGATAGAAAATTAGTGTCGTTTGGAAAAGGTAAGAAGAATGTTCGATTGATGCGTTATGTAGGCTCATCGGAGTCCAACAAGGCCGATGCCCAGAGGATCAACATTCAAATGAAACATAGATGGCGGTGATCCAAGGAATAAATATTCAAATGTTCAATGTACAACCCGCAGCGCCACCTTTTCCAGCCTGCGGTGTTCTCATGGATGCAACCGGACAAGGCGAGATCCAGCCTGCCATGTCCATAAATCTATCATTTGTAAACACCAAAACTCCAGGAACCATATAAAATACAAATCGTCATGGACTCATTTGAAGGTAACAAGGTCGTAAAAGCAGAAAGTCGCTAGGGTGAGGGATTCTCCTCTCTGGGATGTCGTTGAGTCAGCTCGTGTAGCTGAATCGATGTTGTCTTGTTGGCATCAGCCTCCTCGACATTTGGACTGTTCGTGTCATTGCCAGATGGGCGTACAGGTATCTCCTCATCAACTGCAAATCGCCAGCGTCCGTCTGAGTTCATGAACATGCGGAAACCGTATCGTTTGTCCAACTTGGTCAAGTGATCTCGCCGCTGGGAATTAGTCCATGCATGAGTAGCTTTAAAATCACCTAGCATTCTGCTATGGGCGATCCAGGGCACCACAGCACCGATGGAGCGTGGCATGCGTGGACCGCGGAATCGACCTCGACGAGTGCTGAAGACGATCAGAACCACTAACGTGTCGAAGGCAATGATTACCAAGGCGATAGCGAGAGAAGGAACAGATGGGACCATGCACCATGTGCTTTGGATAACGACAGCGTTGGAAGCATGGACGATATCAGTCAGTCGGTCAAGGTAGATATGACGCCAGATGGAAAAGTATGTACTGTAGACCCATTGATATACATGCCGAGTCAAATAAATAAGAAGATCGGCCTTCAAAGCGTCGAAGTCCGGGTCCTCGCGCTGATAGAGCCGCGCAACGAGAAATCCAGCCCAGTCATAGGAGGAGATGTTGTAAGTTCCATTGATCGCTGTAGTGTTGCCGACATAACTGTCAGGAATGGCAGCGAACACCTTGTTGAACTGGCCAAGACTGATGGTGGCATTTTCATACATAGCGCCTTCGTTGATAGAAGTGTTCGCTATTCGCTCGTGACTCTTGATCTGACCGCCCTCGTCAAAAGTGATGGAGTATTGCTGCATCTCCATTTCAGGTTCACAGTGGAGAGCGATGGTGTTATCATCGGTGATGGGACTATTTGCAAGGTAGTCCCATTGTCCAACAACTAGAACAGTGGATGTCTGGCACAGATTCGTGTGGTTCAAGTCATCAGGAGAGAGAAAATGAATAGAAAGGGCAATGCCCTCATCCTTGCTCTGAGTGGGCATAACGCCGATGCATTCGACAGAGGAGTTTTGAAACATGGAATACCGCCAGTAGTCTCGGCCTGAGGTGCTGTTATGAAACAAGGCGGCTTCGGGCGTAAGAGGCTGGCATGTCATTCCCGCTCCAATACCCAGAGTATCGGCCCCATACAAGACGCCTGGGTCCGGATCTTGAATGCGAATGGGATAAAAGGATTGATTCGCGCTAGTCCATGATAACATGGGAACCCCACTCATGATGCTGGTTTGGATCAAGTCATATTCCGTAAATTCGGCCGAGAAGTCCGTGCGATCGAAAACCGATTGACTGTAATTCAGAGTGAGACCGTTCGTCGGGATATTTGACTTCTGTAGCTCCTGGGTGAACAGCCCACCAGAAACCACCGTCAGGACCATGTTGACCACACACGCCAACGATACAAGACCGAGTAGGACATGCCGGTCGCGAATGCATTTCAGAAAAATGGCGGCTGGGCTCTGCGAGGCATAGTTGAGCGTCAACGAAGAGCGGGCCGAAACCACCCCCCGTTGCAGGTGCACCCACGGTTCCAGAACGCTGAGGTTGCGGTGGATCGATGTACATAATGAGCCCACCGATGAGGCGACCACAGAGGGAAGAAATGAAAGAACGACTTGTAGGGAGCTAGAGTCGGATTGAGTGAGGTCACGGAATCGGCCATCTCGGGCAAGAGAGGAAACGACAAGAGCCATCAAGATTATGACGCCTGCCAGTAGTAAGAATTCAATAATAAAGAATGGGACGATGAGGAAGTGAGGCATTGGATCGACGCGTGTCTGTGGACTCTCCTGGAGCTGGACCGCTGACCCGTCCGCTGCAATTATCTCCAATTGGTCTCCAGATGGTCCGGGTCGCCATTGACACCGAGCATTTCGGAATAAACGGTTCATTTGCCGAGTGGAGAACTGGTGGAGGTCGACATTTGGGTCCGTGAGTATGTTGGAGGGGTGTAGAACATCGGCTGCAATGCTGCACATCGCCCCGATGGAACCAGGGTCACTTCGCAGAAATGTCACACGAGATCGATACAAAAAGAGGAGGTAGAAAGATGTAAGGGCAGCCAGACCCAGGATGAGCTCTGTCCACAGGGCGGCAAAGCCAACGATGGAAATAGCAACACGATTCGTGGAGCTTGTGGCGGATAACGTGGTTGGAGTTGTGTCCGGGTCAAATAGACGTCCCAAGGTCAGAACGAACGCTTGCTTCACATCCCGTGTGATACGAGACTTGAACTCCCCCTGTGTCATCACCGTTGCACTGTCCAGGACAAGAAGAGGTTCCAGGTCACCCAGCTCTTGGCTGATCACCGGCAATTCAGTGACCTTGCGGGCACCTGTAGTCTTATTCTCGCGGAAAAAGAGCATGTCACTCGTGTACGGGGCATGTGTGGAAAGAAGAGCTTGGAAATCGGCAATGTCAAAATCCTGCGCGGTTAGAGCGCGGGTGGTGGCGGGCAGAACCTCGAGGGAGCTGAGCGAGCTATTTGAGTGCATGGAGATTTTTGCATCGGCTTTGTAATAATCTATATCGCATGCAAAGGCAAGGCCACTTGCGGCATAGTCAAGGTCGGCGGAGCTGGTATTGGTGACGTTGACGGCTATGAGCATGCCGTAAATATCGTACGGATCACAACCGGTGGTCGTAAAGGCGTGGGTTCGATTGGGATAGTCGGCTTGCTTGGACGGGGCAATCACTGGCTCCCAGTATCGGATTTGGAGGTAATCGGTCTCCGGGAAGAAGATGCTGTCGTAATTGAAATCGAGTCTGCAAGTGGATGAGGCATTGACATCATCTTCTCTGTCGACCCCGGTCGCATTCCATGAGACGCTGGAAAACCCGGACGCGGATGTGTAATTGTTGATGCTGACAGATGAGAGAGACTCCTCCACGGGCACATCGATACATACTAGCTCGGACCAGTAAACAGTCTGCTGCATGGTCCAAACCGTGCTATCCTGGCTGTCATCATCTGGAATCTCCACAGGCGCAACGGCATAGTCCGCCGACCGTGTCCGTCGCACTCGTTCATCTGATGAGATTACCGAGTCCGCCGTACTGTTGGCCTGAGCCGACATCCAGCTCGCCTGGCTTTGGAGGTCCACCAAGTTGGGCCAGCTTTTCATCTTCACATTATCAATCACGTCCACCGACCGGAGCTCGAACATGGTACTTGACAGGGCTGGTAGGATCATTCGAATCGAGAGGGTAATCATCGAAACCCAGAGGACCACCCAATGCCGACGGCGGGCGGCGTTGATGGGGGTCAGGATCGTCTGACCGAAATTGTAATTGATGAAGAGGACATTGGCTGGAGCGCCGCCCGGTTGGGATAATTGGAAGTACGGTTCGAGTCGCAGGACGTCGAAGTCGGCTATCGTCCACACCATCAGGAGCAGTAGCGAGATGATGATGGGAAGATAGTTATACAGGAAGGATTGGGATGAGGAGACATCGTCGGTGTCGTCGAAGAAGACCAACCCTCCCTGGCGCTCGCTATACTGGCGTAAGCCTTCTAGGGTGAGGAACATGGTGCATAGTAGGCAACCCAATCCCGCCAGAAAGGGCGGTCGCAGTGCTATAGGTCGCCAGCCTCGTCGAGGGCCTCGCTCCGGGGCGCGGAACGGTGCGGTGAATGCTGCGATCGAAGTCCAACGTCAGTGAGGAGAAACGCGGGGGGGATGGGGGCGAGGGGGATTCATCAAAGACGAATGGCCACTTGAGTGCGGCCCAAGGGAGGGTAATCAAGGCTTTCGACTCACCCTTCCATTGAGCTCCGATTCCGCGAGACGGCTTATCCTCATCGACGGACATACTGGACTAGAGCCCAGACGAGATGGGGGTGGAGAAGCGCAGGGCATTGCCAATCTACAATCAAGACTCCACTCCAGTCATGATCAAACGAGAGATGACCAAAACGTGGACGTAGAGTTGTAGAAGCGAGGACTTTGAGTTCGAATTATTGAAAGTTCCAAGTTGGAAGGTTAATGAATATTCGACATGACGTTATCCGAGTACGAGATGAAGTTGGTCTTAGCACTGGAAAGGGGAGATTTTGCTTGGACGCGCGGTCGCGTGGGGCGCCTTCAGCCACTGAGAGATTTCCCTGAAGGCGAATTCCGGCTTACAATGTATCTAGTGATACCAATTCCCTAGGAAATAAGCAGAGAATAAATAACATTTGAATACTGATATTGACTTCAATGTTCTAGATGGCTTTTAAGCTAGATAGATAATTTGAATGTTTCGCTGTTCAAGTGTTGACAGAAGTATAGCCAACTTCCAATGTTCCATGTTCATATACCCTGGATCCATGGAGCGGAATTCCTTGACTCTGGGCAGAAACAAGGTTAACACCGCGGGAAATTCTTGGCAAGACGTCAAATGCGCCAATGTAGTTGCTCTGCCAAGTTCAAGTTGGGCCAACTTAAACTGGTTGGGTTTCTAAGACCAGCTTGAGTTGCCTACCTGGGACACCAAAGTGCTGGCAACAGCCCTGGAGTAGGGTCTTGGCGGTCCTATGTACATCATGATGTACATGACTATCAACGTTCAAATGTTTGAATGTAGTACCTCCATCTGGGCAGTTGACACTGCCAGGTAGGTACATTGATAGTATGTACCACCTGGGCAGCTCTGGGCATTTGAAGATCCGGTCTTCCAACCGTCAACTGGTGACCTTGGACATGTGGAACTTGAAGATTGTGTGGCAATATCCATGCCAGTGTTACATAGGTATACCTACATTGAAGGTTGTACAAATCCATAGTAGTATGTACTATCTGTAGACATGATGTATGCCAGTGTGCGCACATGGATGCAAACTGGCATGTGTGAATGTTCGAGTCCGAGTTCAAATGTTCAACATTTTGAAGTTAACATTGATAGTAGGCACTAGGTACCTATATGTATATGTAATATTTCAAGAAATCGAAATCAAGACTCGAATTGATATAGAATACAATTGATACGTACAAAGGATAAACCAACCTTGAAAATATCATCTATCTGTACAGGATATGCTAACTGCATAATGCGCCAGTAGGACAAGCCCTCAATGCTCCTCAACAAGACGTTTAAAACACGCTTCATAAGCTTTCAGTCTCCAAATTATGACCGGGCCTCAATCTGGGGCGAATCCTCCGCGTCCTCCACAACGACCGCACCCTCACCCAGCAACTCCTCGGGGCTCTTCACTCGGACATTCATGACACGCAAGATGGTATACCGGTGCTTGCTTCGGGCCTGCTTGACGTGTCTCTGTCTCCGCTTCGTCTTCTCCTTAATGCGCAAGGGCTCTGATTCCACACCAATCACTCGGACTCGGCACTCGAAAAGTCGCTCGTCGACGTGGGGGGAGCCCTTGAGGGTATAGTCGCGGGAACCAAGCGCAGATGCGCGGTTGAATCGTAGGATATCGCCGGTCTTAACTTTAGGCATGAGGAATGGGAGGCGGAGGTGGTCGCCCTCGGTCAGGAGGTAGGGTCGCGCGTGCAGTTCAGCAACAACGTAGTGTGGCGATTGGCCAACGAGATGTGGGAGCTTCTCCATGACAGACTTGGTCACTTCAACGGGCGAGGTGAATGTCGGGGCCACCGGTTGTTTTTCGATGGGGATGTCATTTTGTGTTTGGAGGGTGTTCCTGAGGAGGGTTTGTTGGATCTCTGGGGCGGAAGATTGTGCGCGAGGGGTTGCACTCAGAGGAGCTTCGGGGTGAGGAGAAGATGATTGGGATGAAGATTGTTGTTGCGAAGTCCGCAGCCAGGCAGTTTGGTGCAAGCAAGCTCGTTGCGGGAGGGCGGTGGCCGATGAGATGGAGGTTGAAGCTGTTAGGCGTAGATCGGAGGCAAAACTCCGCAATACTGATCGGGAGAACATATTGATGAATTCCTTCACGAGGATTGAAGGAATTGAAGGCTTGATGGATCGACAGGCTTGTGAGCGGCTTCTCTTTCGAGAAAATCAAATGTTGCGCTTGTGGCCGCCCCGTCGCCCGTAGTGGTCACGTGAGCATATAGTAAAGCCTCAACAAAAAAAAAAAAAAAAAATTGAAGAGTCCATTGATGCATGAAACAGCCTTGATTTAAGGACTACTTTCCAACCAGAATAGAAAAAATATGTTCAAATTTGAGAAATGTCATAGAAACGTCAAATTTCAACCGATACCCGTAAAAATAGACTTGAGTCTGATAATTCATTGGGCCTCGGTTTCCGCAACGTTTGTATGCCCACTAGGCCGCTGAGGACCCCGTGCAACGCACCCTTATACATCACCACCATCCGAACTCTACTTCCTACCTCGCCTTTGGTCGCCCCAAAATTATGTGACCAGCACGATTTTCAAGCAACTCAGTCTCCGTCGATTGTGGTTCAAAAAATTCCGAATTTTCCAACGGTCCGAGCAGGACTATGGAGTTGAGATGGCTATGCGACTGAATCTTGCCCGGACAACATGTAAGAAACATTTGAAGGGAAGGATGTACATCAGCGAACATGGAATCGCCAGTCATTATTTCGCATCAAGTTCCAGGTCAGGGTTCAGCCCGCATGCACCAATCTGGTTCTCCATGAACAGAGTGATCACCCCTAGCTGAGCTAGAGAGATGGCTCGAATTTCACCATTCGAAGATGAAGTGAAAGCAGAGGATTTTGGTACCATAAGGCATAGTTATGACCAAAAATCGGTGGTGGCCATGGAATTGAAGCTACGGAATTCAAGATCCTGGTGCATGAGTAACATGACTCCGCATTGGAAATACCCCCGAAGACAACCGAGGCAAAGGGACATCTGGACCAAATGGACCCCTCAAGAAGTACTCGCTCATCAGGTTCACCACCCCCCGCACTTTTTTCTTCCTTCATCAAACTCAACAACTCAAATCGTCGGCGAAGAGTCAAGATCCACTGATCTTAATCGATTAATCCTCACTATGCAGTCCGTGGTTTTCAAAGGTCCCTTAGAGGTCGCTCTCGAGGAACGCCCAAGACCTCAGATCCAGGAACCAACCGATGCGATTCTGAAAGTTCGTTACACCGCGCTATGTGGGAGGTAAGCAGCGCGCATTCCCTTGGCCTGGTTATTCAATGGATAAATGGAATTGGTTCTGACATCTCAATAGTGAGCTGCATGTCTTTCGAGGTCACCAGCCCTCCAAGACGGGGTTCATCATGGGCCATGAATTTACGGGAGAAGTCGTGGAGATCGGACCAGAAGTCAAGACATTCCATAAGGGGGATCGGGTCGTTTCCCCCTTTACGGTCAGCTGTGGATCGTGTTTCTATTGCTCCCGGGGCTTTTCCTCGCGATGTGCCCGCAGTCAATTATACGGGTCCGTGGTACTGGACGGTGGTCAGGCAGAGTATGTTCGTGTTCCACTAGCGGACTCAACCCTCTTCCAAGCCCCGGCTGCAATCGATGAGAAAAAGCTGGTCCTGATGGCAGATATCTTCCCTACTGGCTACTTCGCAGCATCCAACGGCTTCAAGTCGCTCAGCGCAGAAGAGATCCAGAGCAGCACGGTTCTGTTATTCGGCTGTGGTCCGGTGGGTATCTGCGCATTGGTGAGTGCGCTGGAATATAAGCCAAAACACTTGATTGCCATCGACAGTGTTCCGTCTCGTCTCGAACTGGCTGGCAAGTTGGGTGCCGAGCCCTGGAACTTTGAGCAGAATGAAGCAGGCCTCAGAGATCGGGTAAAAGAGTTGACTGATGGTCGAGGAGCGGATGTTGTCATCGAGGTGGTGGGACACAGCAGTGCGTTACGAATGGGATTTGAGATGCTCCGTCCGTGGGGTACCCTTTCCAGCGTTGGAGTGCACAATGGCGAGATTCCATGGACTGGGAATGAAGCCTACGGAAAGAATCTTCGGATCCAAATGGGGCGATGTCCCGTCAGAAGTAAGTCACTTGCTAATATTACCTGAATAGGCTGTTTGGTTACTGACCATATAGGTATCTTTGGCGAAGCAATGGAGTTCTTAGCTCGCAAGCAGGATGAGTTGAAGTGAGATTGAGATTCTTCCTCTTTGATAGGTCCAATGTTTTCTTGACTAACGCCATTTAGCTTCATGGCCGAAGATATTCGCCCCCTCTCACAGGCTGTTCAGGCGTAAGTCTCCCCACTCGAATCATTTGAAGTCTGTCAGAGTCTGAAGCGTCTTAGTTATGATGATTTCAACCATATGAGATGCCACAAAGTCATCTTTGAGGCAGACAAATAAAATTCCACCCATGGAACGACAATGCGAGAGCAAATCTTTGCAGACAACCTTGGACATCTGGAAGAGTGGCTAAAGGCCCATGCACATGTGTGCTAGATCCATATTTGACCGCCGTGTCTCCTGCTTTCAATTCTTGAGTCGATGTTGTATTATTTCCGTCGTTACCAAGCATTGAAATTTTCAAATGTTTGAAATGGTAAATTAGTACCACCTGGCAGCTGTTTAAGTTGCAATGGAACTCTTAATGATTCTTGTCACCAACAGTTTTACTATTCAACTTGAACAAGTTAGTGTCTTCAAATGTTCAAGTTCAACTTGAACCTTGGAAGTTCGAGTCCGAGTCCACATTGATGTCAGCGCTACTAGGTAGTAGCCCTGGAGTACTACTAGTAGTAGTATATATGTCTCTGGTAAGAAGCACTGGCACTGGTATTCAAGTTCAATACCGTCACTGGCAGAAGCTGCGTAGAACTTGAACCTCGGAACGCCGGAGAATAATTTGAGCTCCCCGGTTCAGATGTCTGATAGTCTTCCAGACTCGGTCAAGCAGGTCATTGATTGCTTTCAAGTTGCTCTCGTATAGTGTCAATATCACGTGACAGCCACGCGAACGTGATCGTCTCCACTAAGAAATCCGCAAGTCCGCAAGTCCACAAAAGTCCCTGTACCAATTTTACCGTGGTGGGGCATGACAGGGATGTCCTCATCCTTGAGCGAAAGAGGAATGGCCAAGTCTGCAGAAACTGAATGTGTCCATTCAGGTCCCACGGGTTAAATCTCCTGTCCGAGTGGCCCCAGGATTCTGCACGTCTTTAATTGTAGTTGCCAGTGAAGTCCCCATTGTGGTGCATGCCAAAAAGAAAGAAGAAAAAAAAAAAAAAAACACCCCAACCAGGAAGCGAAAATAAAAATAACAAAACAAAACAAAAAAGGGGGGGATTCTGAATACATCAACGCTAGCTCAAATCAAACCTGAACGGCTCGTATCATTTACGATACTGTCCGTTGGCCCGCGTTTACAAAGTACGGTGTGACCCGCTCTAATAAACCCAACAAACCCCCGCATCCCGTGAAAAACTTCCAAGCTTAATTGCCCACACCCAAACAATCGTGATCGCCCCCCTGACAGGGATTATACTCAATCCACTTGATCCTGTGACTTGTAGCTCTTCAGCTTGATTCGCTTCATCATTCATCATGGCTGATCGGGACAAGATCCATATCGCGGTCGATCCCGACCTGCATTTGATGACGGATGAATATGACTCTCAGGACTGGAACTCCGAGACCACCTCCATTAGCTCCTCGCTATATCGAGGAATGATGGAAAATGGTCGGAGATACCAATCCTTGAAGTCCGATGAGTACTGCTTCCCCGCCGACGAGCAGCAATTTGAGACTTATGACGCTGCCCATATGGCCGCTCTGATTGTGGAGGCCGAGGAAGAAAACCCACTGTTCCGAGCCCCGGTGGTTCCCAGGAACATCCTTGATATCGGTACCGGAAAAGGTTCATGGGCGATCGATGTCGCCGATTTATTCCCCGAAACCCAGGTTCGTGGCGTCGATCTGTTTCCCCCGCCGGTCTCTTGGGTACCCCCCAACTGCACCCTGGAGGTAGATGACATTTTGCAAGAATGGACCTGGCGGGAGAAGTTCGATTTAATCCATATTCGCATCATCGCTTGTTCATTCACACCTGAAGAAATGGATGACGTGTTGCAGAAGTGTTACGATAACCTGCAGCCCGGTGGATGGATCGAACAGATGGAAATCCATCCCACTATCTACTGCGACGATGGCAGTATCCCCCCTGACAATATCCTACACCAGGTCGGACCCAGGTACGACCCTTGCCATGATCCTTGATACTGTCATGAATGATAACAACTAACATAATACCAGTTTCGATGCTGCCGCCAACAAATCCGGAAAGCCCATGGACCTTATTAGAACCATGCGGCGCTCAATCGAGAAAGCCGGTTTTATCGACGTCCATGAGAAAACCGTGAAATGGCCCATCGGACCTTGGGCCAGAGATAAGATCAAGAAAGAGCTTGGAGCTGTCAACCTCCACCACTGGCTGAACGGTATGGAGGGATACACAATGTTCCTCATGACCAAGTTCGGGGCCCCTGAGCCATGGTCGAAAGAGGAGGTGCAAGTCTATAATGCCCATATCAGACGGGAGTTGCTGAACCCTCACCACCACGGATATCAATGCGCGAGAAGAGTCTGGGCCAGAAAGCCATTTCCCAACGAATGAACGAATTGAATGAGTGGCACGAGTTGGACAATGCACATGTGTGTATCAACTTGAAGATAAATACCAGTACTATTCAAGCTCCAGGGCTCTGAACAAACATTTGAATAAAACAACATCATGATCTTAATGTGTACACACCGTGCGTCTCAAACTTCCAAAGGTTCTAAGGGTATACTAGTACAGCCATGGATGTAACGAATTGACCGATTGATGTATTCAAATGTTCAGTGTTCAATGTTCAATGGTCTATGTTTGCATGCTATGGATGTAGTTTAGTAGTACAGGTATTATACAAGATGCTCCCGAGGTCCAATTGTGCATTTGATCCCCAACGCCAGGCAAACATGTCTGGATGAGCCTCGATAGCAGTAAGAACCACCTTGGTCAAGCACTCAGCCGGTCATTGGGCAACAGTCACAATTTAAAATTTTGAAACATTGCCCCGTTGGAATCGCGGTGGAATGAGCGAGCCAAGATTGTCTTTCGTCAACGCCATAAAAGCTTCCATATTGAGTGGGTTCCAGTATTTGCAGTCAAAACCCATAGATAGCGTGATTTGGTCCCAGAGAGAAAACATGCCAACCCATGCAGATACGTTGATTTGGCGTCCAGTGTGAATGATATCCTGCGCGTAAACAGACGTAGTCTCGGAATGGAACTCGCGCTTCAAGGTCAATGCTCCCTGTGGGGAGAAACCAGGAGCACAAGGCGCCGCAACCGGCTCGCCTTCTGCGGCTAAAGCCTCCACCACACGGTCGGATGTAAACTCAAGCGTTGAGATATAGTGAGGCTCGCGAAGGTGTGGTCCAAGTTGTTTTTTGATGGCTTCTCCGATAGCTAGAATTGCATTCTGAGTGGAGCCTTGGAACCAGTGGTCTTGAAATTCGATCCACAAGAAGACGACATCGCTGGCACAAACAACTGAGCCTCCGTTTTCTCGCTCAGCCTCGGTGTCCACCCATCGCCTGGCGTTCCTCGTCATACCAAGCAAGGCACCGGTCTCATGACCTTTTGCGTACATCCGCCTCACGGCCAGAATGGTTGCGGCGGCCGCGGCGAATGTGATGCTGAGCTTCTTCTCGCTGAGATGGGCAAGTAATGCCTGGGATTCCTGGACTGTGTACTTAAGGCGAATACAGTAGGTGCTGTGTTCGCGCGATGCCGCATCCGGCTCTGGGTACATCGCAATAGATTGGGACATCTATGTATACGTTAGTGATCGCCATTGTCAAGCAGGGTGTAGATTGAGTCAGATCATACCTTGGAACTATACAGCTGCCCTTGACGGAGCGCATCATCCATCCCTCTTTGTCTTTCCTCATCTGTCGGGTTGTATTTCTTCTCGTATAGATGGACTGGTGTGACTGGTAATCTGCCGAGAAGTCCAGTGTAGTCGATTTCCGCCAGAGCCAAGTTTCGGTGGCCGGGCACTTCGGTGACGGTTTGAAGGAAGTAGTTGTAGAAAAGATTGATGCTATAGGCATCGCACACGACATGACTCATGTTCCAGACCAGAGAGTGGCGATTGGGATTCTGAGGGTCTGCAGCAGGGGCCGTCACAAGGTACATAATAGATTGTGTCCCTTTTGTCGGCATTGGTCGACTATATGTCATCCGTGCCACCTCTTTAGCTGTTTGATCACTCACAACGTGCAAGGTGTCTTGCAGCCAGCTGGTCGCGTGGGCTTCATTTTTGAGCACCTCAAACTTCATCATTTGCGGTAGCTCGGTTCCTGTGGATGTCTGCACGGCTATTTCGGGTCGCGTAGACTGGGCGACAAGCCAAGCATTGCGAACCCGTTGGATCAGCTCCGCCGTCGACACAGCGGTGGTGAATGGAACTTCAACGGTGATTTCCGTATGGCCGTTGCGCACGTTTTGGTTGTACGAGGTTCCCTGCTCGCTTCCAGCGCACGCTCTGGTCCAGGTCCCTGGCTCGGTCTGGCGCCAGGACTGGCCGTTCAAATCGAGCCTCGACTCATCGCTGCCTGTCGTTGGCTGCATTTTTGGCGGTTGGAGAGAGGAACTTTTTGCGGACCTCGGGAGAGAAACCCAGAATAGAGGACTTGAGATTCCAACGTCCGTCGACTTCAATTTCACGTGGATACCAAATTCAGGTCCACTTTGAAAGCTGCCGAGTATTAGAATGTTTCAAATTTTCGATTTTTTGATCACGTTGACTATTCGAAGCGCAACTTCAAGTTCAATGAACTCGCTAAAACACGGGGTACGACGCCTTTATGGTCAAGGCCACGGTGATCTGTGTATATTGGTCAAAATTGTCCGAGCCACTCCACAAAGTCGCCTTCCAAGGTTCCGAGCCTGCAAGGAACGGGAATTCTGGAGGACACTATTGGCAAGATAGACATGGTCCCGCCTATACATCGAAGGGGATCAACACGAAGAGGCCCGCAAAAGGGGATCCATGTGTTTCACGACAGCATTATCGCCTGGTCCCTTACTCCGCGCCACTTATGATGCGGGATTCGATAGAGCCCTAGGCGAGATGACGTGGGAAGAGTGTACATGTCTTCAGGGGTCACAAAATCGAGCCAATCATTCCCATGGTTGAGAGATCTGCAATCGATCCAAGAGTCCCAGCAATTTGGAAAACTCGAGAAAACGCGGAAATTGGGATCCTCCCAAAGAAAAGAAATCACCAATTTTTCGCATTTATCGAAATTGGGACAGTTTGAGCGCAACTGACCCATTGTGGGCCAATGAGAGGGTTGATTCGGTTCAGGGTTCGCAGGGTCCCGCATGGTTCTCGGGATTGGCAGTGGAGATAGACGTGGTTTTTAAAGTTAACTAGTCCCAAGCCGAATAAAATGGTTAATTTCTGTAATTTAGTGGATCGACTCCACTATTTCCATTCTTCTTACGCTTATCCCAGCTGAAGTGATTTGCCTCATTCGATGCCGGTTCTGGAAATGGTGGATCTTGGATCGGCTGCAAAGAAACTCAAAAAAGAGGTCGGAAACAGCTGCTGGAGTGACCAGCCGATGTGAAACCTCCTATTGATCCAATCATCATCACATCTGAAATGTGTGGCTAACTTATCGCGCTATTCACGTAAAATGCGCCTCGGTGGATATGGGATCATCGGTCCCACGGCACACTCCTAGACCTTCGCTAATTGTATTAGGTACAAGAAGCTATGTAGAGAAAGCACATGCATTCAAATGATGAGATTGAAAAATAACTTTTTTTCCTTTCTCTTACAATCTTCCACTTGGACAACATTTGATCTGTCCTGGGGAAAAGTTTAGATCATGCATATCGCCTTCTTAACAAATCCCGCCTCGGGTCAAGTCAATGTCCAGCTTGCGACCGCCCGTCAAGTCGTGTCAGAGGGGCACCGAGTGACATTCGTAGCTGCGGAATCGTGCAGGAAAAAACTCGACCAGATGAAACAGTCCCTCCATGTCTCCCAGCATGATCTCATTGGGTTCGTCAGTCTGGGCTCCGGTCGCGCTGTCGACGATTTGTATGTCGCCATATTCACCAAGCTCAATTGGAAGCTGGAGTCTTTAGCCACGGTCGCGTGAAGCTGACAAGTGTCGTCTCGACAGTACAATCCTCAATCATGAACGTTGGTCGAAGATGAGAGCTTCACCCGGTGATCCTGCCAGCATGGAGACATGCATCGAGGCCGCTCTCGGTCCCGCTGAAGAACACGCGGCTACCGCAACAACGGTGCGCGACCACATCAATGCGCTGAATCCCAATATGAGTAAGTTGAGCAGAGCAGATAAGTGGCCAAATCGATGACGGTTGCTGACGGTATTATCGTTTGTCTAGTTTGCGTCGATGTGTTGACGCCTCCCTTGATCACTGGCGCCCGTCTCACCAAGCGCAAATTCATTTTAACAATTCCCTGCTCCCCGGGACTCACAGCCCTCCCGGGCCCATTCGAGCCACATCCGATGGCTTCAAATCGTGAAGGGTCATGGGGAACGTTGATTGAGAGTAAGTGGGTCCTGCTAGTGTCGCCCTAAATCTACCTGCATCACGGGCAAGGCTGCAAGGGCGGCTAGGTTGCAATTGATGTACACACGGAATTAACATTGACCTTTCTTCCACACAGACGCCTATCTGAACTTCCGAGGATACATCCACAGTCGAACAAACGCGTATAGCAAGGCCAAAATCGAACTGCTTTCCGGTCATTTTGGTCTCAAATCATATGGTGTCTCGCAAGATACCCAGTTGGTACCACCACACTGGGAGGATCCCAACTGTGTGGCAGGCATTCACTTCAACACCTTCGGTCTCACCGACAATCACAAGCAGTCTTCCAAGATGGTTTTCGTTGGCGCTGGCGTCACGGTCGACCAATCAGAGACAGCGACCTGCCCTGAACTAGCTTGGATGAACGAAGCTCTAGTCATGGGCGACGACGTCGTGTTATTGAACATGGGGTCAATGTTTATCTGGGACAAGCAGGAATTCTGGAACTGCATTGCCGGTTTCAAGGCTGCGTACGAGAAACGAGGCGGCAGGGTACGATTTATTTTCAAGATCGGATTCCCCGTCGACCATCGCACTCAATTCGGCATCGAAAATCTGCCGTCCTATATTCGATTAACCACCTGGATCGAGAACCAACATGCCATCTATTCGCACCCGGCTCTCAAAGTCTTCATCCACCACGGTGGTGGAAACTCATTCAATGAAGCGGTCTATTTCGGTCTTCCTCAATTAGTGATGAGCCAATGGCTCGACACCCACGAGTATGCTAGTCTTGTGGAGAGATTTGGTCTTGGTTTGCGCAGTGCGCGACCTCCTCACATTGAGGCCGAGGATCTCGAGACTAAGATTCTCACGATGATTGGACCCGCGTGGAGTGGATACAAGGCCACCTGTCAAGCATGGGCTGTTCGCAGTCAGGTCAGTGGTGGCACTGTGGCGGCAGCCCGGGTGGTTCTGGCACACGCCGAAGCTAGTAGCATGCAAAGTGACTTCAACGCTATCTTGACTCCACCATTTTCGCCCATTGTGGAGAAAAGCCCGGAAGAATTTAAAGAAGGCATTGTTTGTTCATAATCAAGGATACCCTTTTGGCGCGTTCAAATGTTGATGCTACTTGTTTTCTTGGTTGTTCCATGGCGAGTGTATGTACATTTTCATTGATAGATTAGTCTTGATTCAAGATACTGGCGTCAGGAAATCCTACATTGTTTTCTCTTCATTTCGAGGCCCGGAAGGAAATTATGTAATTGCTGGACTCAAAGCGAACGATCAACTCCACCGGTGTCCGTGAAGCCGGAATAATGTGTACAGGTATTGAATTAGAATACAAAGTGGGTTTAAACTTGAAAGAAAAGTAAAGAGTGGCACTTAAAGTCTGGCGAGAACCGGCTCATCCGAGATCATGCGACGAAAAAGTCCGGATACCCCGTATGCCAGTTGCATCACGTCGTCCTGGACGAAGTATCGCTCGTCGAATAGAAGGTTGTATCGCAGTTCGTCGCGGAAGCTGTTCAAAGCGAAGCAGACGTTGGGATCGGTGTTGCGTCCACCGGTATTGAAATCGATCATTCGGACAAGATCGTTACCACTAGCAGTGGTTCTCTTATCCTTCCTGTCGTCGAAAACCCCTTGGGATGTCAACGTAGGTCGGCTGATTGCAGGCACTGAAGCCTCGTTCTTTGTCGAGTCTCTCATGGCTTTAGCCATGTCCGGAGCTAGTTGATCCAAGACGGCGATGATGTGTGGCGAGACCAAGTCATCATTCTGGGCTTTTTGAATGGCCTTCGCCAAACGAATTAAACCAGCTTTGTCCTTGGCGCGAATATCGACGGTGTTGGCATCAATCCACATTCCACCTGGAACAATAGCCATAGTGACGGGACCTCGACCATCCCGGCCATCCAGGTCAACCCATCGTCGGGCATTGCCGCTGAATAAGAGATGGGCACCTTCTTCGTCACCACAGCCAAATTTCTGGGCTATCGCGGACGTCATGCAGGCGAAAAAAGCGGTGGTCAGCGTGATTCCTAGTCGCTTGAAACATTTTAGCGCTGCGCGGCTTTCTTCCGGCTCAAATCTGACTGTTTTGTTGTGAATGCGACTCGGACGATTTTTCCAGTCGGGATGTAGAGGGACGCCAATGGAAGACCGTTGCCAGCGTTGCTGAGCTCGCTCCTGGCTTTTCAAGACTTCCTGGATATCTTTCGAAGTGGCTTGGTGGAGAAGAGAGTATGCATGAGAGAGACTCTGGGGAAGGAAGGGCTTCGCATCGAAGATGTCCTCGGGGGAAAAAACGGCCTCAATCCCTAGTTCCGTATCTGGGTTTGCCAGCTGGGCGAGGAACTCCTGCAGGATGTTGAACCCTGAGTGGCCGCTGAGAGCGTGGGAAATATTCAAAACACAGCCTCGAGATCCACAGGAGGGATCAGAGACCAATGTCATGGTTGTCGCACCCAGAGTTTGTCGGGATCGTTCCAGGTACGCGTCGTAGACAGTTGTATTGGATGCGACTCGGCATGTATCAGCCGCCCATTCCTTTGCCCCTGCGACCGTGTCCGTGGATTCGAATTTCGCATTTTCCAGGTCGAATGTGACTCCGATGATCGGGTAACTGCGTCGAGTCCTCCACCAAGCCGCTTGGTGACGGCGCTTTAGTTGCTCACAGGTCAAATTGGTCTCGACCAAAGTCATGAAGGTCAATTCGAACTAGGCACCAAAAGATTCATAAGCTGACTGTGTATACTGCATACTGAACACAATCCACTCACATTTCCTTTGCAGTAGTGCTCCGAGTGCCTCACAACTAGCTCGGCTCCACGAAGCTTTCGCACCAGTTGAGTACCGGAGCCAGCCACCTGCCATTCTGGCTGTGGTGCTGTTACCTCAGTCTCATATCTTTCTCTAACGGTTGATTCCATGGTGGGGGTGGATGAATGAATGAATGTGTATGAATAAAAGAGTAGGGAACGTGGGGGACCGCGCAGGACCAAATGAATAGGAATAGATTAAGAAGGAAAATAGATAAAGAATGTACTCATCACGAAAGAGTGGTTGGAGTTGAAGTTCCAAAAGATGAGACTTCCAACGAAAAACCCTTTCAACTTTCAAGACAACCTTTCACATTTGGCCAGTCACTCTACTCTTCCACATCTACCCCTTGCCGATCTAACTTTTAGGTTTATCGTTTCAATGTTGATTCGATAGGGCAATACGGAGTAGCTCTGGAGTCAGGGGAAGACATCCCATTGGTACCCCGTATGTTCCTGCATCCTCTCCTGAGTTATCGGCACCAAAAAGACTTCATTTGGTTATGGAAATCGGATAGGTAAGGCGATCTCTATTGGGTACCAAACAAATTTGTCTCGCGATCAGCGCGCGTATTGGACCTATTTGGCTGATGCCGATCTTGATTTTTGGGCTGATCCCATTTTCCCACGCATCCATCCGATTTGACTGATTAATGGTATCAGCAGTTGCCACTCATATACTCCACAGACACGGGAAATTGGACAAGAGCTAGAAAAAAAACCTGGAACACATACGGGGGAGTCTATTTCCTGATCCCCACTCAGTTCTAAGGTTTCTCCACCCAGGGTTCAAATTCATACTAGTGCGGAGTGCTTAGGCTTCAATTAGGTGAGCACTAATCGCTCAAATGAGGAAGATCGACACTTTCCGAGTTTGTTAAGTGGGTCATTCGAACCATTGGGAAACTTAAGTCCATTTTGCCTCTGGAAAATCCCCGGTGCTTTGGTACCTTTGGTAATCCGCATACGGACTGCCGAGTACACGCTGGTGGGTGTCGTGGGCGTCTTGACCCACTTGAGTGCCGTCTGTGAGCAACGCATGCACTTGAGGGTGTAAACTGTCGCAATCTCCATTTCTCCTTTCATGCGCTGAGGATTTCGTTCATTTTCTACCTCCCTGGCGTGCTAGATCAATTTCTTTGCATAACCACAGTCGTTCCTTATCTTATCCACCGCAAGCATGCAGACCCGTGAATTAGAAGCGGGCGACTATACAGTTGTCCCGGTCTCATTGTTAGACGGGACAATCGCAAAGTAAGTCCCCAGCGATGAACTCGGACACCATTTGAATACTTGACTTTCAAGTCCTAATCATGCCGGGGTGAAATTATGGATTGCTGACCATGATACTCTTTTCCCTCTCTCACCAGTACCGAAATTGTGGTATGTATCATGATGTCCCTCCGCAGACGCGAGTTGCGCTAATTGATCGCGTACTAGGCCCGGGTCAGCCTCATCTTTGACGCGCCCTTATCGTTCGAGATATTGGAGGAAGCATGGCATACGGCATTCCGCGCAAGACCGATAATGCAGGCCCGCGTGCGCCGCGATTCAACAGCTCCTTCGGGTCTCGCATACCACGTTTTGACACCAAGCGGAGTGGACAAGCATTTGGAAAACCAACGCAAGAAGCCAGATCATCTCAAGGACCTGTACTTCTTCGACCAAAGTCAGCGCTCCATCTCTGATTATAGTCCCGGGTTTGGAGTTGGCCCCAGCGCCCCCAGTCAATCCTCCAACATCTTCGTCTCCGACAATGCCGACCCGGAGGACCAGAAGCGATGCACCGCATACAATGGGTATGAGTCCATTGACGAGTTGATTACTTCCGACCGCCCTATCGCAGCACTGCAAGTCACCAGATTTAGCGATGCGACTTTAATCACTGTGAACTGCAGTCATATCATCGGAGACTCGTTTGCGATCAAATCCATTTTCAAATCATGGGAGAATGCGCTATACGGGAGACCCATTGAGCCGTTTGTGAATCTGGGTGATGACCCCTTCCTTGCGTACGGACCTGGAGGCGACTATGCCGGCGATGATGTACACTCCAACTCCCCTCCCCTGCCGCCGGGCTGGAGGGTCTATGGTGCGCTAGACAAAGCGCGCTTCCTAGCACGCAATTTATGGGACATTCATGTCACCCGGCCGGAGAAAGAAATCTCCCAGAAGTACGTATTCATATCGAACGCGGAGGCCAAGGCGTTGAGAGAGCAAGCGAATCGTGATCTCCTGGCCATTGAAAGACAGCGCAGGAAAGATGGAATTGATTCGAAGGAGCCTCTTCGAGTCAGTCTATCCAATGTCCTGTACGCCTGGATTATGAAAAACAACCACGCCAGTCTTGGTCATGACGAATGGACCACACCCATCACCATTGTAAATGCTCGCGCTAAGCCCCCGACCGGAATCAAAGCTGGATCCGACGACTTCCCTTCAAATAACTGGTACGGTGCCGGCACCGTCGCTGCTCTAGGCAGCTTGAAGGTGAGCGAGCTCCTAGCTATGTCACTGGGCGAATTGGCACTCCATGTTCGAGAGGGTATCGAGGCAGCCGCCACCCCTGAAAACGTTCGGCGAACCCTTGCTTTCCAGTTGAACCACAATCTCTGGAAGGGGCCTACAGGAAAAATTGCCCTATGGGCTCCTCCTAATCACCATTTGTCTGGGATTAGTGATTGGCGCCTCATGAACCTTCAGGACATCGATTTGACCCCTGCTCGCGTGGATGGATCCCAGAGCAAAGTCACCGTTTGTGGCTTCAACAGCCATATGGCCTTGGCATCCACACAGAGAAATCGCTGGGTCTGTTTGGGCGAGGCGAACGATGGCGTCTGGTTCCTGGGCATTGTGAGCAATTCAGAGTGGGAAAATCCTCGTGGATTTGGTAAATATCGCCGTTTCAATCGCCGCACCAGCAAACTCTAATGGTGTTGCCTCTGCGACACTCTTAAACTCATTCACAATATTCATTCATTCATGTATTATATAATTTTCTTTTAGACCCAACAGTGATTCAGATTCAAAACTACCAACGGAACAGTGGCCTTGGGACGGATTATTGTAACAGGAATGGACTGAATTACAAGCTGGCGTAACTATGTAGGAAGGAGGAACAGCTGTCTGGGAAGCTTATAGATGAGATGCTACCAGTTTCTTCGAACCACCTACCCTCCGTCTAGAACGACCTCAATGCTTCCAAAAGGGTCTAACCCAATTTTGTAGTATCTTGTAGATAAAGGTACTTAAGAGTTGAAGTTAAATCTTAAGTATATCATGTAAGTCGGTAGAAATAACAGTCAAAGTTCGTTCAAAAGAACCTTGGAATGATTAGAACCTTCACATGCAGTGTTGGAAGGACGGTTTGAAACCTTGGAAGCCCACATGCAGGTGCCGCCTAGCCAACGATTTCAGTACCTAGTTCAAGATAGAAAATTTGAAGGCTAAAACATTTGAACGAGAAGGCATTACAAATATTGGAAGGGAGTAACTGATGCTGAAATAAGAGAATGACGTGCCGAGAATTAATTTTCTTTAGTAGGGCAGGGGTGGTTCTACATACATAGACGGAGGGCGGTTGGTTCAAGTAGCATCCTATGCATATGTAGATGAGTTTGTTTCACATTGATCAAGCAGTTGAGCTCTCGGCCTAAATATTCAGTTCATCTGCCAGTGAAGGAGCACTGTCCACATGTGCCTGATAGAGACAATAGGGAGATTTGTCGCGCGCCTATCGTATCATGTGCGGAAGATGAATGGACCACCGGAGAATATTCGTCCTTCCGCATGCCTTGATTATTAACGAGCTGTCTTCTAATGTTAGGAAGATCGTCTGTGTGGTTGCTGAGAAATGCACACACAGCCTAGCTTCTGCATGTAACGGATTGG
Source organism: Penicillium sclerotiorum (assembly GCA_911649655.1). Classification (NCBI taxonomy): domain Eukaryota; kingdom Fungi; phylum Ascomycota; class Eurotiomycetes; order Eurotiales; family Aspergillaceae; genus Penicillium; species Penicillium sclerotiorum. The sequence goes on from CAJVRJ010000008.1 coordinate 62,676, forward strand.
CTACGCGAGTTTATCCCTTAGCTCGTCGTTGTCGTCGAGCTTCAAATGTTATCGTCAATGAGTACTCGCGAGCCCACGGAACCTTTAGCTCCCCAACAGCCTTCAAACATTGAAGCGTGATTATCATTTTTCAGGATCACATGGATCCGGCGTGCCGGTGAAAGTAGACTGTACGCATTTGAAATATGTAAAGCGTATTTCCTTCGACTCTGACCTCGGGATGCGAAGATAGCGCTAAGCACGTCGCTGAAGTATTTATGGAACCGGTCTTGGGCACCATGTTCAAATGTTTATCCCCAGCCTCGAAGTTTCCGTAAGTATAGGGGTCTCGTGTCGGAAGTGTTAGGCCTAGGACCTCAATACGCCAGCCCTGGAGGTATGATTCCGGTGTGTGGTCTGCACAGCACTCAAAACCCCGGTTGCTGAAGGTCACCAGTAAACCCGAGGTCGTGTAGGGCGCTTGGTTGTATACGGTATAGGCCGTATTCGAATGGGAGAAGCTTCAAATGTTTACGCATTCCAGCACAAAATCGGCATATGTGCAGCAACAGCCCTGGAGACCTTCAAAACCAATTGCGAGGGTTCGGGCACCTGAGTGGATAACTCCAGGACATCCCTTCCAACCTTCAAATGTTGGGACCTTGAAAATGTTCAAATGGCTGCACGGGATTGTTGAGTCATGAAAATTCGAAAGGTTCTGTCAACTGGTAAAACCTTCAAATGTTCAGATGTTCCAACCTTGGAAGGTTGGAACCCTGCGGTATACAAACATCCATGGATGCATGTGCATGCCATAGTAACAGTAATAGTATGTACTAACCTCAACCTTGGAAGTGCTTCAAATATTGGTCGCAAGCTGCAATTTAGTACGTAATACAAATTGGTGTAGCAGGGGCTAGTACGCACATATATGTACCCACATGTGCAGCTCCAGGGCTGGGCAGGCTATCACATATGTAGGCGTGCGAGTACGCACATGCAGGTGTATGTCTGCACTTGTGCCCCGGACAGATTCAAGTTGCATCAAAGGATCACTCCCAAGGTTCCAAGGTCACTGCAGGATTCAAACATATAAGCAAATTGAACCTTGCAGTTAATACACAGTCGCAGCCTGAGCTAGTCAATTGGTAGAAAATCCTCCCCCGAGGATGCTCAGCAGAGTCATCACCATAGAACTCGGCATTTTCCCAGTCACCAACGTTCATTCAAGCCTGAAGTCATTGGCCTCATTTCGAGATCACATGGGATGAAGAAACTTTGAAAACCCTGATTTCGATCTTTTTGTGATCTCATTCTGCAGGGCGATGGTGGATCTCCTTGCCTTGCGATTACTGGACCATCTGGAGAAGGCTGGGCCGAAGACTCCACTACGGCAGAGATCTCCATGGCACTATCGAGGCCAGCTGAAAACCGCGTGCAGCAGGACCTTCCAAATCAAAACCTCGTGTACTTTGTACGAAGCCGTAGTTTTTCAATGGTGATTCATGGAGGAAAAAAGCAACATTTGAAGTGGAGAATTGATATGTCACATCCGGAGTAGCTCGGGAGCATTCCATAGGAGGGGAGAAAAACAATTCAAGGCTCGGGAATTTCCGCCTGTGGAGATCTTCACCTGACCAGCACGCGCCAAGACGATATTCGATATTCGAGGCCAATCAAGCTGCAGGAAAGCTGGGATCCATCGTTCCTGAGGGGCTTGCGACTTTTGAACTGGCGCCATCGTCACCGTGGACTTCGTCACTTCGCAGGCTCCTTGGGCTGGGTGACACTTCGACTTTACGCCCATGATTACAACCCCATCAATTGAGAGGTATATCACCACGACGCCCATTCTCTGATTGAAACCCCGTCGAAAACGATAACCCGCTTCTTCCGCGAGCTTTAGGTCGAGGCCAGCCCAATCTGGTGGGTGAGGCCTGCAAGGGATGCCGATCATGAAGATCGCTGCAGCTCTAGCTTGCCCGGACCTGAGGCCTTCCGAGTTCTTCTCATGCCATGGCTTGCTGAGGTCCAGCCGCAATCTCTGATCGGCAGGCTGGGGGAATTTGTGATTAATTGGGAGCGGATTTTCATCGCCCATGAATACCTATAAAAGAGACCAACTTCCTGCCCTGGTGATGAGTGTTGTCTTTTACCAGATCTCCCTCGTGAACGCGACATACACGTCACCATGGTCATGAAGCTCACCACCCTGCTATCTGCATTCCTCTCCCTAGGAGCCTTGGCAGCAGCAGGATCGATTCCCCAGACTGATTACGATGTCATCATCGTAGGTGGTGGCCCTGCTGGCCTAAGTGCTCTGAGTGGTGTTTCACGCGTGCGGCGCACGGCTTTGCTGATCGATAGCCAACACTACCGCAATGATCCGACCCGCGCTATGCACGATGTCATTGGCAATGACGGTGGGTCCACGTTCAATTTTCGAAGCTTCCCATTTCACCTGTTCTAATCGTTCTCTAGGTACTCCTCCCGCCGAGTTCCGTGCTTTGGCACGTGAGCAGATCCTCCGCTATCCCACAGCTCACATCAAGAACGCGACTGTTCTGTCCATCAAGTCCATTGGAGATGGCACCATCTCAGCCTTCAATGTGACCGACAACACTGGAAACCACTACACTTCCCGCAAGCTTGTTCTGGGTACCGGTGTCAGTGATGTGCTCCCCAACACCCCCGGAGTGAAGGAGGCCTGGGGTAAGGGTCTGTTCTGGTGCCCATGGTGTGATGGATACGGTAAGAATCCCATTGCAGATTGCTCATGAACCCAACTAACAGTCATCAGAGCACCGGGACCAGCCTTTCGGAATTCTTGGCAACATCGCCGATGTCCTTGGCAGCGTCCTCGAAACAAACACACTCTACACCGATATCATCGCATTCGTGAACGGAACCGATACCCCCGCTGGCGAGGCCGCCGCGGAGGCCCAGCACGCCGAGTGGAAACAGCAACTCGAGGCATGGAACGTCAAGATCGACAACCGTACCATCTCTCGCATTGAGCGCACCCAGGACGGCGAGACCCACCAAAACAAGACTGCCGATCTCCAGTTTGACAAGTTCCTTGTACACTTCACCGAGGGCGACCCAGTTGAGCGTGGCGCTTTCATCATCAATGCGCCCACCGTTCAACACTCCAAGCTGCCTTACCAGATGGGCTTGAATGTGACCAAGGAGAAGATCGTTGTTGATACCAGCAGCATGCGCACCAGCGAGGCTGGTGTCTGGGCCATTGGTGATGCCAACAGCGATGCATCGACCAATGTCCCCCACGCCATGTTCAGCGGAAAGAAGTCTGCTGTTTACTTGCACGTGGAGCTGTCCAAGGAGGACTCTCAGTCTAAGATCTCCAAGCGAAGCGGCCTGTCCCACCGAGATTTGCTGAAGGAGGCTACTCGTGCCATTGGCGACAACCTTGAGCCCCAGTGGGAAGCAGTGCAAAAGAAATAAGTTCCTCTAGTAATACAGGATTGCAATCAGCCCCATCGGTTTATGACCAGGGAGTCATGATGACCAGACGCAGAATATGATATCACATACTTAATTTAATTGCAATGTGAAGGATTTAAATGACATTCAATGTGTTTCACGTAGAATTGAGTAGTGACTGCACTCAAATGCTGTTCGCCTACTAGTACACGCACGACAGTGGCCACTAGGTATATGACCGTTCCCGCGGTCTCTTTCATCTCAGTTCTTGATCTTTCTTTCTTCATCTCAACCTCGGCCTCGCTTGTTATCTGAGTGGCCCAGACCTTCCAAAAACGAGAAAGCCGCGGATCGGAGGTTCCGACGGTCTAGTTCAAATGTTGAGTCGAGTTCCAAGTCATGTCTGCTGGATTAGTTTGTCCAAATGCCGAAGCTCCTTCATATGCCGCACTATCGTTATCACTCCATGCGCAGCTGATATTGACCATTATTGGCCAAACGCAAGAAGGTCCACCATTGCTCGTCTCGAAGTCTAGCCACATATCGACGCCCCGTGGACAGGCAAGTGGGTCTACCCCAAAGTGAAAACCAGGTAGTGAAGGTGCCGGACTTACAAGGCTCAAATTTGAGATCGCCCAAGTGGAGTCGACCTGGATGTGATGAGATAGCTTGACCCGAGCGTCGAGAAACAGGCGTAGATATGCCGATATGCGAATCGAGTAATTAGTAGGAAGGGAAGTGAGTGGCTTCAAATTCCCCTATCAATTCAATCACAACTCATGCAGCGACATGAAATTCCCGGTAAATGATACAAAAGCAGTCACTGCATCATGTGTGTCGCATTGTCTCTTCGGTTCCGGAGCACTGATGAATAGATCAACCTCTCTAGCCGCATTCCCCATGGCACCATCAGCATCTCACCATGATCCACTTCGATGCCGATATCCCGGAAATCCCTCACTGCGAACTCGTCAGTGGCAGGTATTGTTTCTGTCATCAACAGGCCAGAGGTGTATCGTCCGAGAGACCTACCATCCGATTTTCCACTGACAACATGTATTGACGATCACGCCATGATGCACATGTACGGTGGTACCATGGATGAAGATGCATGTTCCTTGCATAACGTGCCTGACTAGAGTGACGCTTTAGTCCATGTGCACCATGTGTGAGTCTGGCTGCAATTCGGCAACGTTCTTGAAGTTTGAAATGCCGACTTTGCTGAGGGTCGATCAAGAATCAGGGAATCAGACCAATTGAATGTATCCAAAGGTGTGGAGATGGATCGATGCCGACCGTGGCTCTGTTGCAGAGAAGACTCGCGATTCGCCTTGCCGACGGTTGAACCATGAAACCACGTCGGGCATATCGACAACTCCGGCGAACCTCAACGGGGATCAGCAAGGGATCGTCGATCGGCACCAGATCATTAAATCCCCATCCTCACAGGCCCGATAGGAAATTCTCCAATCATCTTTTCCAATTTTTCCATTCTCGCACGTCATTCGTTGAAGTAGTCCGGGGACAAATCCTAATGCGTCGATTTAATCGCCTTACCCCATGGTCCACCGTGATATCCGTTCCCCCAAACGTTCTCTCTACACAACACCCACATCAGGCTAATGGTTCAAGGTATTTTCCCTGCTCCAACAGTTCCCCCACTGTGGGGAGCCTCTCTCCAAGCGACAAAGTCTAATGCGCCCTGTGGAGCATAGCAATCAGCAGTTCCTGCACGTTTCGCATGGTTATCTAGGGACCTTTTCCTATCCAGGAATCTGATCTGCACCTGAACCAGACAATTCTTGTTTCAGATAACATCGAATCCTGGTGACCATATTTCCTTCGATTCCAGATGCCTGCGGCTCGCCGATCTCGAAAATGAACCACACTGTACGGCGGTGGAACACCCCAGAGCCCCAGGGTCCCCAGGTCGATCTACACTACCTACGAACGATAAGCACCAAACACTGTGGCGAATCCATGATGTCTGCTCCAGATCGGCAAACGGTTCCCTGCTTGACGTACGATGAGGTGCCGATCGTGGTCTTTCAAGTTGAAGTTGGTGAGACCACGACCATATAAAGACCCCCTTCACCCTACCTCTTTCGACTCATCATCAAACAGAACAAGTCCATCTCTGATCATACAATCGCTTATACTTTCACTACCTCTTTCTTCACATTCTTTCTACACACACTTCCAATTCTTCCAGAATGAAGGCCTCCGTTGCTTCTCTTGCTCTGGCCCTTTCGGGTTCTGCCATGGCTGCTCCCTTCTCCCCCAATAGCACTTATGCTCCTCCTCCGTCTTCCGGAATCATCACTCCTTCGCGTGCACCTGGCGCAGGCGCCAGTGTCACTCCTACCCCATCGTCGATTGATCCTCAGCTGCCCAACCCATTCGCTTCGTCTGGAACTCCTCAGGCTTCTCCCTTTGGCTCCAGCTCGGCTTCCTTGGCCCCCAGCAATGTGAAGCGTAGCGGTTCTCTGACCGTGCCCACGGATATTTCGTCTCTTTTGTCTGAGGCAGAATCTGCCCTTTCAGCCCTCAAGTCGAGTGGCGCTCAGAAGCGTGATGGCTCCGGCTTGTCTTCTCTTGTTTCTGAGGCCGAGTCCGCTCTTAGCGCTCTGTCCTCGGCGGCCGTGAAGCGCGACGGATCTGGTCTGTCTTTTCTTGTCTCTGAGGCTGAGTCTGCTCTCAGTGCCCTGTCTTCAGCAGGTGTCAAGAAGCGTGATGGATCTGGTCTTTCTTCTCTGGTCTCTGAGGCCGAGTCCGCTCTGAGCGCTCTGTCCTCGGCGGCTGTGAAGCGCGATGGATCCGGTCTGTCTTCTCTTGTCTCTGAGGCTGAGTCCGCCCTTTCGGCTCTCACATCGAGTGGTGCCCAGAAGCGTGATGGTTCCGGCTTGTCTTCTCTTGTGTCTGATGCCGAGTCCGCTCTTAGTGCCCTTGCCTCCGCTGGTGTAAAGAAGCGCGGTATCCCCCTGCAGCCCACTCCCATTCCCTCTGCTACTCCCACCGGTCCTCTGTCCAGCACACCTTTCGGTGCGCCTACCGGTGTTCCTAGCGGTACCCCAAGTGGCACCCCTGTCGGTATTCCTACTGGCACTCCCTCCGGTATTCCTTCCATCGTTCCTTCTGGCACCCCTGGCGCTAGCTCTGACTCGCCTCTGCCCACCTCCAGTGGCTCCTCATTCCTTGGTATTCCTCTGGTTTAAATGAGGCTACGGGTGATATGAGATCCTCTGTCCATACTTGGGATGATGATGAGCTACAAGGTAGCACATGTGCACGTTTCGAATGTTTGCTTTTGGCCGAGGTTGCTACGTGACCTAAATGTCTCTCGTTAACTTTTGAGTATACTGTACTTGGTTTGGCTTTTTCAGAATGTCTTTTATTAGATCAGAGATGGCGTTTGGAATGAAATTTCGTTCATATCTTATACCTTCCAAGGTTGACATCTATCCAGGAGCTTCTAGCAAACCTTGGAGCCTTGAAGCCAACTTGTAGCATCATGATCGCTCTCAGGCCGAGGTTATATTGACCTCCTGTTATGCCTATGCATGTTCATTGCCCAGGTGGGTCTAATTATAAGTCACTTAGCAAGAAAACTTGAAAAGCCTACTACTTGTATCCACCTCAATGGTCAAATAACTTGACGTCTGGAATGATAATGACTACATACCACATGTGCAGTGGTGCAGGTGGAGATCCACTCAAGTGCTGCAGTGGCAGGGCCTTATGATACAATAAGCATATGATGCCTGCGGACATGTTGAAGATGTATCAGATTATTCAGGTCACAGGTGGTACCAAAATTTTTTTAAAAAAATATAGTACAACTACGTACGACTACGATTACAACTACATCTACAACTACATCTACAACTACATCTACAACTTCGACTACGCTCAGGCGTCTACTATTACATTTACAACTACACCTACATCTCTACATCTACATCTACGCCTACACATACGTCTCTACATCTACATCTATGCCTCCAGGGCTAGGTCTCTACGTCTACGTCTATGCCTCCAGGGCTAGGCCTATGTCTACGTCTATGCCTCCAGGGCTTCTATGAGTCTACGAGTTCACACATGTGCATGTAGTACTGGTACCTAGTACTGGTACCAGGTGGCTACTATTTCATTATTGTATATGTCCATTATTTTATTTTATTTTAATTTAAATTATTTTAAAATTATTTTAAATGTCGTCCTACACCGGGGTCGAACCCGCGACCTCATCTTTAATCTTATTGTTTACTCTACGCCGACGGGGTTTACCACTACACTATTGTGCCCGCCGGCAGTCAAAAGTTTCCATCACGCTAATTTAGCGTCTTGGCATGGCCCCACAGGGAACCGGAGAAAATAGGCAGAAATGGCAGAATAAATTGGCTAAGCCCGTACGGGCTGGGGCGGTCAACAGGCGGTCGGGAGTGGTCAGGGTCGGCCAGCCATATTAGGCCTAGTAGCCTTTTAGCGTGATGGAAACTTATTATTACCTCTCAATTTACTTAAATTCCAAACCTTGGAAATTTCTAAGCCGAGTATACTAAACGTCCTCCCAAATATCAATTGATCTTTCCCACTACCCTCTACGTTCCTGCCGTCGGAATACTTCTAGTGACTATTGATATTGATCTCTATACATACTATACGAACTCCAGGGCTTGTAGGAAAAATCAAATGAATGTAAGATTCTCCTCGAGTGGCTCATTTTGCGGGGTAATATTAGTCTCAAATTCTGCATTACGAAAGCCCAGCTAAGCCATAACATTACCTAGTGAAAGGAAATGTATGTTTTAGTTATTCTTCAACCTTGGAAAAAATGATTGGGAGAAATTATGTAGGCTGTGATCGACATTGTTTCCTCTCTTCATCCAGACAGATCCACTTCCAGGTCCATTACTATTGGAGCAGGGTACATGAACGTACATAATTCCATGCAGCTTTCAGCTCGATCATGACCACTGAAGTCATTGGTTTTGTCGATCGGGAACGACCTGGAACTTGAATCTGCTACCAGTGCCACCTGGGCACACATGCAGCAGGTCGAATACTGCATGTGCCAATTTATAATCCCCCTCCAGTGCTGTTTCCCCCTCTATGCCTCCCCAACAGCCTTCAAGTTAGAATAGCCATCACACCCCCACCATCCGCCTTCCAAACTTGAAAGCCAGCAAATACCAACCTCTGAAAATTTGAGATTACCATCACCTCTTATTCTACTAAACCTCACGCCTCAGGCTTCTCTCAAAATGCCATCCGCTCAAGGGACCCTCCACATGCCTTATCCCGCACAGGTGATCGCCAAATTCGAAATCGACGGCAAGCAGTACAAGTTTTCTGGAACGCTCTCGGATCCCATTAAACGCCTCGGCACCGAGACGGTCTCGTTGACTTATGAAGACCCTGCCTTACTGAGTGATGCCGAAAGTTTCCAGATCAACTTTCGCGATAATGGCTTCGGCATCACCACTCAGAATGGTGTCAGCATTCAAGGTGGCGCCGTTTCGCCGGAAGCCGGCAGGGTGCTGAGCGGTAACGGCAAGTGGGAAGTGAGTGTATAAGGTATGTGAGCACTGAGGTAGTGAGGTGGAACATTTGCAGGCTCACAGCAAAGGCTGATTTGTCCTGGAATCGCAGGGTGAAACTTGAACCTGTACCCATCCAGAAGCTATCCCAATGGCACGCACGTATATGGGGTGAATGATATCAATTGATGGAATAAGACGTATAACTGATTGAGGAGTTGAAATCTGAGGGATGTATGTTCTCATTGAGATAATCGTAAAAGTGTCTAGGTAATCCAAATGCCTATACATCTTGAAATCGTTTCATCGGACCATAGGTAGAGGTGAAGGTTCGCAGCTGTCGACCCCACAAATATAGAGGAATAGCAAAGAGAATGCTCACAACCTGAATTGCCGTCATCTCCCCAAACACCGGAGCAGGCCCCTGTCGAGAAATCCAGTCTGCAGCGTAGAGAGACAAGAGCATTCCAATGGTGTTCCGAATGACAAAAATGATGACCAAAGCCTCGCCCGTAACCTGGAAAAAGCGTCAGTCCTGTAATAGCAAAGGGAAATTGTACATTACCTACCGGCTTATAACAGTCCAATGAATAGGTGACCGCAACGTTCGAAATAGCTGCGACGCCAAACGCTTGCATGGCGTATCCCACCGCAGGTCCAATCCAGTGCGTCTTATGTGCTACGCAGAGCCCAAAGATCAAAATTCCTGCTGGTCCAATTGTACCAGGAATGATTATGGCCGGGAGACGGTATTCCGGCAAACGAACTCCTCCATGCCTAGCGGTGCTGCGGTTGGAGATAATATCAATCAGTCGTCCACCCAGGTAGAAAGCGAGGACACAGCCAATGAATCCTGAAAGCGATAATAGGCCGAGGTCACCGAGTTTCCAATTGTAAGGCGGCTTGAGGAAGGTGCGTGAAGATGTAAGCTGGACCACGATGTTCCTAAGGTCCTGTCAGAGAGATTCCTTTCACATTGCGATTCCAGGGCAGTAACTAACCATCCGACCGAGATACCGATCGTCAAAGAACACCAGATGAGTGGTGGGTAGGCGGCATTGGCCAAAATATCCAAAAGCGCCTGGATGAATGAAGCCTCCCGATTGTATCCGAGGGTCAGAGACATCCACTGCCACTGAGTTCGCTTCTGTGCACCTTCGCTACGCTTGAGGTAGGAGGTCTCACGAATCGTGAATATGGCAACCGTCCAAAGAACAGCAAGGGCAATGGCGAGAAAATAACACATCCAGCGCCAGTTTTGTTCCTGAACAAGATACGCGTTGATCAGAGGACCGACAAATAAGCCCGCCGTCATTGCCAGGTGGAAGAACATCATGTAGTGTCCGCGATCTTTGGCCGCAACCATATCAGCGACAACGGCAGGCACGGTAGCATCTGCGGCTGCAGCTGCGAATCCCGAGACGATGCGCGACGCCAGCAGTTCGCCATAGCTGGTGCATTGGCTCGACCAGACATTCATCATACAGAGCATCAGCATGGCGATCAGATAGACCGGGCGTTTCCCAATCACACGCATCAGGGGAACCCAGAAGATATTGCCGACACCAAAGAGAAACACGTTGAAACAGACCAGTTGGCCCGCCTGAGTCTGGGTCACCCCAAACTCCTTAATCATCGCTTGCGTAGCGACCGTGAAATTACTGGAATTAACATTGGCGAAAAAAGTAAAGGAGCAAATCGTCAGGTACGTGGAAAGTTTCGCTCGTAGAGACCAGTTCTATGAATATTTGTTAGCATGACGCGAAACAGGGTTCGACGGTGCTCGTAGGGCGTGGTCTTTATTTGCTTTACCTGGGGATTGTTCACGTCCTGCTCTTCCGGCTCCGACTTGAGATCGCCCACGGGGGGATCCCGATCGGAGGTCATATTTTCCAGATGACTGGACTGGGTGTATAAGTGCGAATCTTGTTTCTCATCAGCCATGTTGGTCAAGGACTCGAGTTGGCACAGTTAATGGTGCAGGAGAGTGAGCCAAAAGCCGAAGACTGAAGATGCATTGCGGGGGGGAAGAGGCAACATTTGAAGATTTTCCAGCACGAGCAGACATACCCCGGCACTTCCTTCCCCACAAATCCACAGTTTAGTATGGGGTATCTAATATCGTAACCAGATATCGCGCCCTTTGCGGCCTGGCCCTATTGGTCTCAGGGGGTGGGAACGAGGTCGAAGGAGATGATGGCGTTCGGCAATTCCGAGAGAAAGTGGAGATGAATGGATCTTCATCGGATTGTCCCAATGTGTTTTGGGGGCTGTTCATTTCTCATCGCGTCATGCATATGGAGCACATTTGGTTGATTCGTAACAATGACCGATAACTCAATGGGCTTAAATGTGAGCCTGGGTATGTCAAATGTTTGTGATATCTTGACATCTCAACCTTGGAACCGATTAACTTTGGTTATACGCCTTATAGGGAACTCGGACTGCTGTGTTCCACCGAGTGGATCGATCTGCCAGTGGTGAACTCGGGAATCCCGGCCATTGTTGATCCCAATGCTTCGTTCAAGTTCGTGGCAAGCGTGAGAGCGAATTCCAGAGTTTCCCGATTTATGTATGGAATATGTCGGAACATCCATATGGATCATGTCAATGATGTGAGCTCTTGGCTGTGCACCGCGTCACGGTGTTATGCATGTGGGGACACCCGCATAAGCCATCGGGATATCGGTGCTTGTATATCGTCGTCAATAAGGTTAAAGGGTCCAGCCTAGTTTGAACTTGAAGTTCCCAAAAGTTAGCCTCGAAAACACATGCGCATCCCCGAAACAGCCCGTGTTTCATGCTTCCGACTTCGATATCCGGAGAATCAACCTTGGACGGATCCATAATCTGCCCAGGTGGCTTACCTCGAGGGACATTTGAACCAAATGTTCAGGCCAGCAAGCTGGCTTGGATCCTCTCAGGATTATCTGGGTGGAACTTTCAGTGAGAGTCAAGATCGAATCTGAGCACTTGGACTCGGAGCTGATATCAAACTCTTGGAGCCCTGGAGAGCTTCAACGTTTGAAAGTTGAGCCCTTCAAATGTCGGGCTGAACACTGTCAAATCCAGGATGCGGCAATATATTTCCGCCGGAGCAGCCAACTGGCTCAGGAGCTTGAAGCATGCGTAGCGACATCCAAGTCACCCCCGGGGTGGCTTGACCTTCCTGCTATCACCAGCTGAAAATTCCACGGAGTTGGAAACAAAAACAAATTGGCACTAATTGCAGAAACTGAAAAATTGAGGTAAAATGGAGGTCCAGCTTCGCACGCTTTGCATAGTCCCGGAGACAAGGCCGAGAAGCTCTCGTGACGAGGAAACTTCCGTTGCCGCCTTTCGCAGGTTCTCCGCATTAGAAGCTCCAACTTGAACCTTCCACCTTCCCAACCTCCTGCCCTCCTCTCCCTCTTCCCTCCCAACACAGCGAGCACAATGGGTCTCATCGGGCGCTTCTTGAAGATTTCGGCCGCCGGCACAGTGGCCTCGGTCGGCGTTTTCTTCGGAGCCACGCGCAATGACGTCTTCGAGCATATGGACACCTCCGATCCCATCTTCCAATCGCCCTTCTACAAGAAGTTCAACCCCGAGAACAACCCTACCCTCCACGACCTGTGTGTCCGCCGCATGCCGATCGACAAGATCAAGCCCGAATTGCTGGAGAACAAGGGCAAGCTGACCGAGGCCTTCTGTGCGGGTGTCTGGGGTGGCATGGGTAAGTGAACCCCGCCAGCTGGTGACGGCTTCGCGTTCAACTCAATGATCCTGTGAATGCGTTTTTACTAATTGTCTCTTTCGTGCAGGCTACATGGCCCAACGCGCTTGGTTCGCTCGCAAATACCAAGGACCCGAGACGGCCACCCACCTGTGGGAGCGCAAGGACCTGCTCGCCAGCACCTACGAGGTCGGCACCCTGATCACCGATCATTTCGAGGTTCTGGAGAAGACCGAGGACCACATCACTGTTCGCTGTGGTGATACCCCCCGCCACCCCGATGTCCGCCCCTCCGACGGCCTCTTCGAGATGGGTACCAAGATTAAGCAGGAGGAAGGCGTCGTCGAGTTTACGTTGAAGAGCTGTTTCTACCAGGGTCTGGGCAAGGCCGATGCCGCTCCCATGGGCCCTGTTATCACTTGGTTACATCAACAATATGCCAAGTTGTGGATGGAGACCGCTATCCTGAAGAACTGTGTTCGGTAAGAGGTACGATGTTGTCGGGGCTTCGACAAGGATAACCAGCCTGTACATATTTAATAGTCTACGAACAAGCGAGAGTGCGTTCAACTGAGACAAAAACTTGAACAAGAAATCATTTTGTCGAAATTGGGTTTCCTAGTCCTCTATTCCATGGATTGAACAAACATATTGACATCTCGTTCTTGAGTAATATAATGGAAGAACCGTGCACCATGAGATAACCCCCGTTATTCTTTCAGCTCAGTCGTCGGCTTATCGGAATCTGGAGAGCGCAGATCTTCTACCATGTGTCCCGACTCTGACTCGGGGTCACTGGTCAAAGTGACAGCCAGCACGGCAGGGATTCCGATGACCAACGAGCCCATACACAAGCCCCAGTCCATGGCAAACTGCGTCATTGCCGGCTTGCCCAGGGCATTGATACGCCACGCCATGGCACCACCGGCACTCTGGAAGGTCTTGTATGCGCCGACGAGGATTGCCGTCACAGCCGGCGAGTTAGACTGAGCACCCATCAGCCAGTAGCAGAAAGACTGCCAGAAAGCGTCGTATGCGCCATAGAAAATGTAAAGGAACATAGGGCCGACTGAGGTTGAGCCATCTGTGTAATCGACATCCTGCTTGAGACCCTGAGCCGTGCGTTGATCGGACCACTTCTGAAAGGCATATCCACCACCCCAGATCGCCATGCCGGTCGTGAATAGGAAACCCCACGCGACTCGGGCGCGAATGGGACGAGTCAGACCCGGGAAGTCGAGAATGAGGCCGATGACCAAGCCGCCCAGCATCTGAGCAATCCAGTACAAGGCGCCATTGAGCGAGCGACTACGAATATCAAAAGTCATGCCATTGACGACATTCTGCTGGTAAGAGTAGAAGACGTTGGCCGAGAAAAACAGCGGCAGCATGCACAGCACGCGCCAGTTAGTGATAGTCCGCACCGACAGGTCGAGTGTTTGTTTCCAAGTTTTTTCCTCTTCGGGGGTAGCCTTCAGTTGGGCAACTCGAACAGATGCAGGGGGACAGATGAAGACGCCGAGCAACCAACCGATCGCCATGAGAATGAGAAGCGCGATGTATGTCCCATTCGAGACGGTCCCGCTTGTGGAGTGGTAGTTCAGCCCGAAGCTAGCGAGTGATCCCACACCTCCACCCAGGTTGAAAATAATCCAGAATGCCGCGATGGCACGTCCCTTCTGTGACTCGGGGACGTAGGTCGTCATAATGGCACCCTGAGCGACCCATAGGAACGACGCGCCTACACCGAGGATGGCACCCGACGCGATGACAAATGCACCGTTGTTTGTTGCTGTGCAGAAGGAAAATCGTTAGTTGGTGGGACTTGCAGTGCAGCATACTTCTCAACATACAGTTAAAGCACAACAGGCTCCCGGAATACAAGGGGTATGCCCATCCTCCCAGAAGCAGACACACCCGAGGCCCGACGCGATTGAAAATGGGACCAACGACAAACAACGCCGTGGCTGCAGTAGCTGCAAGTAGAGCGACCGTCGCGTTTGCTGCGACGGTCTGGTTCACCTGTCCGGAGCCTCCCAGTCCGGTCAGTGCATTGTACATCTAAGGCGATGCGTTGTTCCTCGTTAGTTTCAGTGTTCCTTCTGCATGTGCCCAGTACGGGAATGGAGATTTCAAACTCACCCCAGGACAACAAAAGCAAATAAAACTAATCAACAGGATCTGGAACCAGCTGTGCGTATAGATTCGATAGAGCGTCGACGGAGGACGCTCCTGACTCTCGACATTGGTCGTGTTTCCGATGCTTGTTTGGTCCTCCATGGTGGATTTGCGGGGGGATGGAAAGAGGAAAGCAAATCCACGCGCTTCTCTCAAAAATCAATGATAGCGAAAGACGATCCGAGCTCCGACAGCGAAGTCCGGGGACGACCCCATCATGAAATACGAGGGGTCTGTTATGCTTGCGACGTTGCTATAGCGCGGATCCCTGGATTCCAAGCGCGCACAGTGGTATCTGCAGTGGGGCAAAACCAATCAGACAAACATTTTTCAACATGACAAGTGACAAAAGCCGAACTTACTTTGCGTATCGCAGACTGGATCGGACTGGGTCAGGACTGGGTCAGGACTGAATCCAAGACCCCAACTAATCAGTGTGGGAATTGATCGCGGAGAGAAGCGCCCGTTCCTCTCCAGATTGGGAAAATACTGGGGAAATCCATCCCCACACTTTGTCGCGTGGACGAAACAACCAACCGGGGGTCGCTTTAATCCAATACAACACTGGAGTTTCATTGTAACTCTGGCTCGCAACGTGGGCTTCTTCATCGGCAATGCTCCGAAATGAATACGGAGTCAAAATTCGGCGGCTATGAGTCCAATTCGGTCAAATGGGTCATGGTCCCTGGACTCGGCTCCGAGACATCCATAACCCCCGAAGGGCCTTTTTTTTTTTTTCAACCTTTGATTTGGGTGGAAAACCGAGTCCTTGATACATCGACAGTCAAGGTGTGAAAAGAACGCCGCGATGGATCTCCAGAGCCTCGCCAAGTTGCAGACGGAAGGGGTGAATCCCCGGACGGTCAATATTGATCAGATGTCGACCTTGGAAATGTGTACAGTGATCAATGGGGACGATCAACGGGTAGCGGAGAGTGTTGTGCCGTATCTGCCTGTGATTGCGAGTGCCATTGATGCTCTGGCACTACGTGTTCGGCAAGGTGGCAGAGTAATTTACGTGGGAGCTGGCACTAGCGGAAGGTCAGTGCAGCTGTCCGAATCTCAGATATGAGACTAACAAATGATCTTAGACTCGGCATCCTGGATGCATCAGAGATCCCCCCAACATTTGCCGCCCCGCGCTCCCAATTCATCGGATTGATAGCGGGCGGAGATGAAGCAATTCGCCAGGCCCAAGAGGGAGCTGAAGATGACGAGCAAGCAGGAAAAGACGACTTGGCTCGTCTGAACCTCAATCCGGAGCTTGATAGTATCATCGGAATTGCCAGCTCAGGTCGGACGCCGTACGTTCTGGGGTGTCTTGCGTTTGCGAAACAGTTGAACTGTCTCACTATTGGCGTCGCTTGCGTCTCGCCATCGGCGATGTATCTGTCGGGCAACGTGGACCACTTGATTTCTCCTGTGTCTGGTCCAGAGGTCGTAACTGGGAGTACCAGACTCAAGGCTGGAACCGTCACAAAGATGGTTTTGAATATGCTGAGCACAGGTACTATGATTCGGGTTGGGAAGACCTACGGGAATATGGTAAGAACAAGATTCCCTTTCAAAATGTCACAAGGACTAATGAATCAAGATGGTGGACTTGGTCGCATCGAATCTGAAACTCCAGCAACGATCTCGAAATATTCTCCGGCAACTCAGCAAAACATGCAGCACCATGACAGATTCTCAACTTGATACTCTCCTCGTGACTTGCAGCGGAAGTGTCAAACGCGCAATCCTTGTGGCAGAGACAGGTGAATCCGTCGAGAAGTGCGAGGATCTCCTGGCTTCAGCGGGGGGAGTATTATCCAAAGCATTAGTGGTATCATCCCAGCCTGTGCAACTTCCCACTCCCGAAAACAGACAGTTCGTCTTGTGCATTGATGGCGGAGGTACCAAGTGTGCCGCAGTGATAATTGATGAATCTGGGAATATGAGCCATGGCTCTTCTGGACCGTGCAACCTGTATGGACCCTAGACCTTATTATGGTATGCGATGTTCGTGAGCTGACTATATTATAGAACGGATAGCGCCGGAAATGTGGACAGGATAATGACCACCTTGATCCAAGCCACCAGTGATGCTCTCAAGAATCATCCGTCGCACGGCGGCGATTTGACACTATCCACTGAGAAGGCCACCCTGAAATCATGCTTCCGATCTGTCTGGATTGGACTAGCTGGCATAGACCGCAGTGGCTTACACGATACGCTAGCGCCAAAGCTCGCCGAGACATTCGGGTTTAACAAAAAATCATCGGGGCTGAAGTTGACCAATGATGTCAGTCTCTTGACTGCACTCAGCTCAGCTGACGAAAGCAAGCCATCAACACTTGCCTTGATCGCTGGAACCGGCAGCGTGGCAATGCGCTACAGCTGGGCCGAGGGCCAGGGATATAGCTGTGTTGCTCGGGCAGGCGGTTGGGGCCATCTACTAGGAGATGAGGGTGGTGGCTATTCCATTGGGCTCGAAGCTGTCAAACACGCGCTAGATACTTTGGAGCAAAGAAAACTTGGCCTTGTGCTTGACTCGCCAAGTCAATTTGATCAAGCAGTCTTTGCTAAGCTTGGCTGTGCGCTTGACGACTGTGAAAAGATTGACCTGCTAAGTGATATTCTGTCGCAGCATGGTACACATACCATCAAGTCTCGCATTGCCGGTCTGGCTGAAGTGGTACTCAACCTTGATGATGAAACAGCAGAGAAGATCATTGAGCGACAAGTCACTTTCATTATGAATAAGACTCTTGGCCGTCTCACGAATCCCCAATCAACTGGATACATCTCACCCGCAGAGACCGAGCTGGTACTGGCTGGTGGCTTGATGCAGAACGCTAGGTATCAGCAGATATTGAAGCAAAAGCTCAATCAACAAGGGCTGCAATTCCGAGCCATCCATGTTGTGGACAATGTTGCGGTGATGGTAGCCAGATACCTCTCGCAGAGAAAAGACTAAACTTGACGTGGATCGCTGCCATCAATTGATTTTTATTCGTGTACATTACCATCGGCCGGTTTGATTTGGATTGCAAGAAGAATCCCGGAAACCATTTATAGAAGAGCAAAAAACCATTTGGATGAAGTCGATCATTCATGGACATGTACAGTGCAGACAATTGAACCTCAACACTTTCTCTCAAATCTCCCACAATTCTCACACGCCGACAGCCTAAATCCATGCTCGCTTACGGTCAAATGGGGACAGCCTCAATTACAGATTCCATCCCAGGACTCTGATTCCAAATCCCCGTGATTTTCAGTCCAGCATCATGAAGCAAATCCCTCCATTGGCGTTCCGACCGTTCAACCCCCGCTCCGATACTCATCATCTGAATATCCATCGAGGCCTGCATGAGCGGCGTATCCGTATCCGACAGCACAAAGTCCACAATCAAGATCTTCGAGTAGTCAGGCGTCATAGCAGAGAGCGTATTCTGCAAGATCTGGTGACATATTTGATCCGACCAGTCGTGGAAAATGGATCGGAAATAATAAACCCGAGCTCCATGCACAGGCTGAGGGTCGTAAAAGCTATAGGGCATCACTTCAATGCCAGATTTGGCGCCTGAAACGTTTTCCACCACAGCGGGCTGATCTTGCAGGACCAGACGACCGGGGATTTGACCGTGCTTAGCGCGGAATAGATTCAGATCATGACCTTGGTTACCACCGATGTCTACCATGAACACCATGTCGTCGCAGGGTGTACCATGGCCAAGCAGTCTCTCCACGGGGTACACGTCAAACCACATTGGTTTCCCCTGTCTTCGACTAGCCATATATGAGTTGAATAAAGCTTGCTGCTCCTTGTTCTGGGCGAGCCATTCGAATTGGCTGTGACCCACAGCCCACTGCATTGGGGAGCGTTCGTAGTCCTGTGGGTTGGCATACCCATGGACTTGCAGGTATTCAGGAAGTTTGCTTATCGTTGGAACCGTAAGGTCGTATCTAATCCACTCAGACTTAGTGCGTGAAAAATTATCACAACCTTGGAAGATATGCCCAAGATTGAAGGCAAACATGCAATCTTACATGCAAGGAATTCCATCCCGTCCAATTGGGCGAGTCAAGGCTGGTGTTTTCTCGTTCGCTCGATACAACGCGGGCGCTAGAGCTGTGCAAAGACCCAACGCAGTCATAACACGCATCAAACGTACTAATTCAGTGAAGTCAGAGAACTGATCAAACATGCATGACGCACGTGCGGGGTGTAAGGCAGGAGAACGGGGAAAGATGTACCGATCAGGTCAGATTCTGCGCCGGTATATTCGGCCAACTTTTCAGCAGAGATTCCCGTCTCTTGATATTGCTTTTCCATCAAGAGAGGGAAAATTCCCAAATCGACCACAGTTCTGAGTGCCGCGTTTTGCGGGGGCTAGGGGATGTCAGTCCCTGAATTTCCACACTCTCTTGCGCGACATACCTGGTAAATCAATCGCAGCACTGTCTCTGTCGGTGTTTCCACTGCCAGCCGAATCTGCTCAATCATCTGCAACAGCTCGAAGCGACTCTGTGCGGATGGATTGCGAGTATCCTGGAGTACCAACTGGGCCATGTGGTGGACCATCGAATCTAGGGGCGTCGTGACAGTCATGGTGCGAATAAGGGCCGACTCGGAGGTTGAATTTGAACTTGAACTTGAATCTCGAAGTTCAAGTTTCTTGGGCAAGCTATAGGTAGCACTAACCGGGTAGCTGAGCTCTGTATTAATAACCATTTTATATATGAACTATCCCAGGTGTATTGTTACATTTCCGTGTCAGACAGGCACTCGGAGGGTTCAAATGTTGTCATGCACGCTAATCTCGCCCCCAAACCAATATCCCAGATTGCTTCAGGCGGCAACACTTGAGTCCCATGTGGCGTGCACGGAGCATTGCTAGACCACTAAGCACTTGTACTGTTGTACACTAGTTTGGAATTAAATTTTGCGATGGACCTCGGGATGCATTAGCGTACTGTGCGTCGCTGATCCAAATAGGAAGAAACGGAATAGCATGTGTCGTAGTGGGGGTTTTTTTTCCCTGATGCACCTGTCTGTTTGCTCTTTGAGTAGTGCGATACCTTGATTTGCGTTGGGCCTCACTTTCCATTTCTTCAGCTCGTGGCGAGTTTCTCACTTGGGAAATCGAAATCGGCTCTGATGACAGAATACAACACAAATTGCATTTAGCGCACAAGAATTAATTACCTTAATCTCAGCCACGCCACATATGACTAAGATCCTTGATAAGGTTTGCGCGTGCTGGAAAGTAAACAAAGTGTACCAGTTGACTTCATTGAGACTTCCAAAGTACTCGAGGCATCTCTACGCATCTACATTACACAGGCCAAGACCAGTTGACTTGGCAGATTCTGATCTTCAAGCAGGAAGTTCTCGAAGGAAATCGAGATTATCTACAGCAAAGAACACAAGTGTCAATCTGAGCCATTGTGCACGGCATTTTAATGTACCCAAGTGAGATTTTAGTACATCCGCAGTCTCCACAATGAAGCCGCCTTGTTCCGAGATGACAAGATCACCCCTTAAAGGTCCAAGCTGATATGATAGACTCTGCCAAGCCCGGGGCTATGCGCTGGACTATCGCTCTGATTCTCCAAGTATGGTCCCCCCGTCAAGACAGCGGAGAATTTACCAGGAGACGCACGGGTCGATCTTGTGGCGTTCTGCAAGCCAAACCCGTTCCAAACGGGCTCCAAATGGTCTTCGAACCGGAGGTGAAAGAGAGTTTAGCGAAAGAACATGTTCGATTCCGGAAGGTGATCGTTGTTATCCCCTAGCGGGACGATCTTACCGCGAAGCCGCGGATAACGACAGGGGGTCTGTTCTTCGGGGCCGTTGGACCTGTCTTGAATATCAGATCTGTGCGACTGAAGCGCGCAGCGATATCTTTGCTAGCATTTCCTGCGGGGCCGTTTATCCCGAGGTTAATGCTGGTGGAGACGGAATCACACAGACCCAGGTTCTCATTCCAGTATCGAATTTGTGGACGCTTCCCATGGCGATGTATCCTGTAACTTTTCAAGCCACTGGGGATAGGAACTTGCACGCGATCTCTCACAGATAAGGTGAGCTGAGAGCAGAATGACGAAGATTACGTAGACATCTGGATGTTTTTTCGCCACGTTTTCGAATGAGGCTTGCTGAATGTCATTCAGATCACTTGGTCCTGCTTCAATCTGTCAGCGCACAGGCCAGATCTATCGCTCTCCCCGGGCAACCAACTTATTGGTTCAAGTCGCTCGAATCGATTACCATTGCCAGATCTTTGGAATTCCCCAGATGGACGGAGCAGCCGTGGAGTGGATAAAAAGGCTTCCCGCAGTCATAACACTGTCGACTATTTTTTCCTCCCCCCGACGCCACGGTGGATACTTAACCCAATTTCCGGCGGATAATCCGTCGAGGAGGTGTGATTTACATTGCAGATAGAGTTCTTGATGTACTTCAAGGCCATCGATAATTTGAGAGAATTATTACAATCGAGACTGCGCCGAGCCAACGGGGTTGGTATTCGAACTGGAAAGTAACTTGGGCACCTCTGCAGTGTAACCACCGGCTGCGCTGAAGGGACACTAATGCAAGAGCTGAAAATGAGAAAATGCGGTCGGCTGTCATATCTTGCTGCAGAATAAAAGTCCTTGGGTCTAAATTGGACGAATCGGAATGTCCGAGGGCTAAGAAATTTTGACATAATTCACTTTAAATTCGCTAAAGAGGAGCTGTGATCATGCCTGCAGAAGAAACTATAGGCTCCTCATATGCATGGGGATCTTTCAGCTGTTTGTAGTTTGTCCCAAATCGCTTTAAATGTTCAAAACTTGGAATACGGTCGTCTTTCACTTCTCGATTGGGTCATCTCCAGTCTACATTTGCCTACCCCGGTCTACTGGCCATACAGGTGGCCGGATCTGCCGATCAATTCAGAGGATGTATGTACGTGACGGATTCAAGGTGGTTAGTCTCAGACGAAATGGCTATCTCCACCTCACGGAATACTCGTAAGAACCCGACGGAGTCGGCAGAGGTGTGCAACTCAACACCCGTGGGCGAAAGAAAGTCGGGGAAAGTTGATTGTCCATAAATACTACACTTCCACCTTTGATCTACCGAGAGCACTGACAGCTTTGGAAATCCTAGGAAGTTCCTTTGTTCTACCGTGATCAAAATGGGAATCCAAAGAGGAAATCACTCAGACTCGACAGCTTCTTCCAGTTGCATTGATCCTCTGGTACATAAGTTTGGCCAACTGAACATTTTGGATGACTTAATTCGTCTTAGAGCAGCAGATACCATCCAGTACCCAATTCTTGCCTACCCAAGATCCGCAAATGACGCGTCATGCTACGATTACTTCACGGGACAAGACCTCGATGAGATGATAGATCAGACTGTTACAACACTTATAGATGATGGCTTCAGATCGGTTTGTCTTACCCGAGATGGCAGATGATGATTCAGTGCTAACATGTCGGCGATACCTAGCCCCAAGATGGGTCCATAGTTGCACTTCTTGCCCTCTCCGATCTACGCATGGTGGTTACATTTTTCGCGCTCAGTCGTTTGGGATACACAGTTATGATGCTCTCACCCCGTTTATCGGGTGAGCCATGTGCATCATTACTTGACACAGTTGGCTGCGAGACAATCATATACGGAGATACAAAGACGATTCGCAAGACCATTGGCAGCATCATCCAGCACAAGCTAATCAATTGCCGCCCTATGCCAACAAATTCGAAGGCAAAGACGGAGACATCCCTTTTAGTGCTTCACAGAAGCCGCAATTCGGCAAGGCAACGAAGCAAAGTCGCTCTGATCTTGCATTCGTCCGGGTCGACTGGTACTCCAAAACCCTTGTATCTGACCCATCAAGCCCTCATGACCCATCCTCTCCGAGGACCAGGATTGACATCGTTCAACCCGCTCCCTTGGTACCACCTTCACGGGCTCTCGACCGCATTACAAGCGATGTGGATGAGAAAAACCGCGTACATGTGGAATGCCGCTCTGCCGCTGACAGCTGACTCCGTGGTTGCGGTCCTCGAAGCGACGCAACCTGAATCTGTCGCAGCAGTGCCTTACATGCTTCAAATCTTGATTGATAACCCTCGGGGCATCGCAGCACTACGGAGATGCAAGCTCGTCACATATGGAGGAGCCCCTTGTCCAGATGAGCTGGGAGACTATCTTGTTCGGGAGGGTGTTCAGTTTGGTGGCTCGTTTGGACTGTGAGTAACTTCAGTCCGAATTTCAAATCGTCTTCTAACCTCCTGCTTATCATAGTACCGAGGCTGGACTAGTTGCGGAATCCATCTCCCGGCCGAAGGGAGACCCATACTGGAACTACTTGAAGTTCTTCGATAACATACAACCCTACATTTGGATGAAGCCCCTTGGCAACTCACTCTACGAGTGTGTTTATCTTTCGGGTCATCCAGCATTAACAACCTCGAACTCAAATCAGCCACCGGGCTCCTTTCATTCTAAAGACGTGTTCACGCCGCACCCTATCATTCCCAACCGATGGAAATATGCTTCCCGACTGGATGACCGCATAACTCTGGTCAACGGAGAGAAGGTCTTGCCATTGCCAATCGAAGGTCACATCAAACAACACCCTCTGATCGACGAGGCAGTCGTATTCGGAATAGGAAAGACGGTCCCTGGTCTTCTTATTTTCCAATCCAATCAAGCACACAGTGTCTGCTCCACGGAAGACCTGTTCCTTGATAAAGTGTGGCCAACCATTGAACGCGCAAACTTCAACGCCGAATATTTCTCACAAATATCTCGAGATATGGTTGTAGTATTGCCCTACGACACTGCGATTCCAAGAACGGATAAAGGCTCAATGATCAGGGCACAGGTGTATCAACAGTACGCGGAGCTTATCGAGGGCATGTACACCGGAGATTCAAAAGTCATTGGAAATTGTCGATTTGACTTGGAGGAGACCCAGCATCATCTCTTGCAGATTTGCGCCGATGGTTTAGGAATTAGGCTTTCTAGTTCCGAAGCCGACTTCTTCACCGAGGGCATTGATAGCCTCAAGGCCATTCAACTTCGACGCATGGTTCTCCAAAAATTTCATCTACCCAAGGAGCGCTTTCTTAGAAACGTGGTGTATGAAACAGGGACCGTATCCAAGCTGGCAGAGCACATTTGCTCCCTGCAGAACGGAGAGTACCTGACCAAGTCAGAGGACGATATCAACACCATGGAAAATCTCATCCACAAATACTCGAATTTTCAAAAACACATCCCCGTGGATAACACGCTGAACATTAAAAGCGTCGTCAGTACAATTCTTTCCCAGACTTTGCGATGTGTTATGCTAACATAGTATCAGATCCTCACAGGAGCCACTGGTTCCATCGGCAGTCATACCCTTTACGAGCTTGTTAAAGACGACTCAGTATCGACAATCTTCTGCTTCACACGACAGAAATCCCCACTGGAAGCGATACTGAGAGGTCTAATCGAAAGGGATCTGTACATTACACCAGAACAAGCGTCGAAGATCATCGCCCTGGCTTGCGCCCTCGATCAGCCAAATTTCGGCCTTGACCAAGAAGTCATGACATGCATGCGCAGCTCAGTCACTGAAATTCTCCATGTCGCATGGCCCGTTGATTTCAATATACCACTAAGCCAATTTGAGCCGCATATTCGAGGACTCCACAACCTCATTCAGTTCTCTCTATCCGTGCATCAGCCCCAGCCCGCCGTTCTTATGTTCTGTTCCTCTGTTTCCACTGCTCTTGGTGCAACCTCGTCAGAGGTAGGCGAGGGCCCGATGGATTTGGAGAGTGCTTATATGGGGTACGGACGGTCCAAGCTAATAGGCGAGCATATTGTCAGCGTCGCACATCAGTCAGGGGCTAGAGCCTACTCTCTCCGAATCGGACAGGTGTCGGGTCATTCAAAGAATGGGCTGTGGAACGACACCGAGGCGCTGCCGCTGCTGATTCGCTCGGCACTGACGTTAAAGGCGCTGCCTGATCTGCAGGAGCAGTGCTCGTGGCTGCCGGTGGATACGGTTGCTGCAGTCATGTTGGAGATATTGAGAACGTGCGCCATTCCCAGCGATGAGGTGGGAAGCAGTCCAGCGGGTAGTTTCACGGCGAAAAGCTCAGACGAAAGCATTTATAATGTGTGTAACTCTCGTCTGTTCTCGTGGTCATCTCTGCTGGAGTCCCTGGGCCGGAATGGGTTTCAGTTTGAGGTCGTATCATTCGACCAGTGGATTCAACTGCTGCGGGATAGCGAGGCCCGTGGTGAGGAGCATGCTAACCCTGCTATCAAACTGATTGATCACTTTGAGGAGATGTATGGTTCTTCTGGTATCGTTTCGCCAGGTTCAAGGACCTTTGTGACAGATAAAGCAGAGCGAGATAGCATCACGCTACGGAATGGTCGGTTGAGAATTGTCGAAGACGGCATTCTTGATTGTTACGCGCGGGATTGGATCTCGAGATGGATGAAGTCTTGACAAAGACATGCCTATGTGCACTTTTGGGAGGGTTGTACATTTGATCAGCGATATGGCGCTTTGTAATTTGGGAATTTTATACATGATGCTTCCTTTCAACGTTGCAATATTTGAACCAGATCTAATTTTTAGTGATCTGATGTTTCAATGTCATTTCAGAAAGGTTTAGTACTCTTCAGGATCTACCCTGGGATCTTTCTTGAATATCCTTCTAGGATTTGAATGCTACACAGAATTGAGTTCAACTTCAAGCTCTGGTGTCCCGTGGCTGGAGAGGTTTTGAGACTCAGCGAGGGCCTTAATTTCGTCTTCTGCTATTCTGACATGAGTTTTGCAGTTCCTGTTCAGGCAAGGTACACTTACCCAGCTTTTGGTATGTTTTAGTATAAAGAGGAATCATGGGGCTGTCCAAGTCCGGATCACACGAGGGGAGGAAGGGGTTGTCCGAATCGAGCGCCATTTCCCACCTATGCAGTTCATTATCGTGACATTGCTCGCGACTTTCTTCGATGTCTTCGAGGAATGGATCAGACATTGTTGTGGCAGTGAGAGCTACTAATGGTGGTTGATACTTTAATGTCGGCAAACATTTGAAGTACATTTCCAATTGTATGATCAAGTTATGATGTGGTGATGATCATGAACGGGAACCATTCCCGGAGCTTGCAATATGCCCAGGTGGGTACCAGGGCATTTCAGCTCTGTGGGTTCGAGTGGTAACAGTTGACTATAGCAGTCTTGAATATTGTGCTGAAGATCCACATGTGCAGCATTTGACGGATGGGATTCCATAGATCAATTGCCAGTGATTGAAGATGTCGCATGTGTAGTATTTTCGGATTTTTCAAATTGATTTTTAGTTCGAATGTTCAACTTGACGTTTCCATTCTCAAGTAATTGTCGTGAGCATAGCCGCTAAACACTATATGCCCTGTCGCGCGTCAAACATCCACTAGCAGCCTTGGAATGCCCGGCGCCAGCTGGCATTCAAATACCTTGACACAAAAGTGCAATTTTTCTTCACACTAGCTGAAAATATTCTCTGCCCCTAAACGAGTACGGATACGGAGTACGGAGTAAAACCCCTACTGTTCCGCTTCAGTGAGCGGCAAGTGGATTAACCGTTGATTCTCCGAGCCTATCATGGCACAAGCGCCGGACGAACAGACCACAGTCAAGAGCGCAATTTCTCCTTGGCCCAACTCTATTCCGCGGGGGTATCGGGGGCATCGGGCCACTTCCGAAAGAGATCCTGCAAATAGTCGAGTGGAGCCGTGATCAAGCCGACAGCGGTCTGGTATGGGGGACGATCGGGGGCGGAGGGATGGGCACGTGTAGGGACAAAGTGTTTGGTGCGGTCAAAGGAGAGAGCCAGACGCTTACTCTCTTCAGCGGAGATGACCGTTTCGAGATTGGACAAATCCACTTTCTCTTCGTGGTTGACGTGGGCGGTCAAATCATCCATCAGAATGGTGACGGTGGGGATGAAACGTGGATCAGTGGATTTGAGGTTTTGGAAAACGGCTAGCCTCTCTTTAATCTGCGGTATTTAGCCCGACGGTTCATTTAATTTTATTTTTGAAAATTTGGATGATTTTTTGTGAACAGCAACAGCAGCACTGAGTTCAAGTTGAGGGATTATTCTCACCGTTTGATGTTGTCGACGATCTTCGGCTGCATCTTCACGCAGGTGTTTCTCTAGCGCCGGGTATAGCACTAGTTCCTCGCCTACCACATGACGAGCTAATTCCCAGGTGAACATGTTCTGCCACCGGGTCTGTTCATCTGGATCTTCGGACTGGACGAGTCGATCATGGTACGACTTGAGTTCCCGGTGATCGGCACAGATAGTGTCGGTAATGCGAACCATACTTGAGATTGTAATGACTCTGAGGATTAAAATTTACAATGAATATGCATCTGCCAGTGTGGGGTTTAAGGTCAAATTCAAAGTCAATAAAAGACTCAAAAGTGAGAAGTCCGAGCATCTTGAGTTTGTATGCAAAGTCTACGCTCAAATTAGCGTTTGGTGACGTGTAGTGGAATGACCCTCCGCCATAATATTAAAAAAAGAAGAAAAAAAAAAAACCAACAGACAACTAGTATGGACCAACGAAAAGGGAAAATGAAAAAAACTTCACTCCAAACCATCAGCTGGTGGAGCCCTCCAAATAGTAGGGGGTAAAAGGGGGGAAACAGAAATACCTCACATACTTTGTGGGGTTGAGGTCTGAGAGTCTTTCAAAATGTTCAAATGTTGGGCTCTTTGACTTGAACCTGCCCAAGGTTCTTCCAAGGGTCTCTTCTGTTTCTCTTTCTCTCATCTCCAAATGTTCACAAACCAAGCAACATTTTAAAGGTCGATCATGGCAGATCCAAGGTTTGTATGAACCCGGGAACTGTATCTCCCCGCGCCCTACTGATCATCTCTCCAGGAAAACATCTCATCCCGACTCCAGGGTCACCTCTAGAGTGACTGCTAGAGCCACTTCCACCACTTCCAGCGCTGCAAAAACCTCCTCGCCATCAAAATCAACCGGCATTTCTCGCGGGGTCTGCGAACGCATTTCACAGTGGATGTGGTCAGGGTGGGCATGTGAATCCAACCAATCTGCGTCTAACGGGTCCGCCTCCCACCAACCATATCAAAGCGATCCCACCGATTGCAAGGCTTGTCGAGAATGGCACGTCCCTTGCGATCACGCTCGGCCACAATGTGATCATTGCTATCAACAACAACTCCTCTGTTTCTATACAAATCCCACTCCAAAACAGAAACCGACTCGAAAGGGTCCAGACGTGACCGTACCCCGGATTCGAGAACCCACTCCACGAAAAAGACTGTGAACATCGGCCATCGAGAATGGCTAGCTTCCTGGACAACATGCATTAACATTCCACTGGGGCCGGTCTGTTGTCTTTTTTTTTTGTTTTTATTCTTGTGATGGCATTTCATAGCGTGGCATTTTTTGGTTATTTTTTCCACTTAGCATAGCAGGTGAAGTGACGGCGTCACCTTGCAACAGCAGAAACACGGATATGGTGTGCTGCGATTTCATCAGATCCCCAGCCATACCATGAGGCTCATCAGTGCTGGCAAAAGCTTTTCACATTCAATTGAACTCTTTTCGAGATTGCCCTTCCAAGTCCCAGGTAAAAAGAGGGAGAATAAAAGAATTCACGGCGGATCTCGCGGGGAAATGGCATCCACTTCTCGGTGTGATAGACCAACGACGGAGCAAGAGGGACACTTCCTCTCCACCCTGCTAGATCGGCCCTTCGCAGAACCGGGAAATATGCAGCATTGAACTATTATGCGATCGATATTCCCCCATTCAGATGTTTATGTGCTCTCGGCCACCCGAGTCGGATCAACGCCGATCGTGATTGTATAGGACCATGACGGAGCACTGTGACCCGCTTCGGACACTGTGCTCCGCGACTCCACCACTTTAAATCCCACATTTGCAAGGATATCAAGTCTACAATTCTCCAAGTCCCAGACGCTGTTTTCAACTCAGATTCAAGTTTGCATGTGCAATATCTCAATCTATATCGTCAACTGGTGGCATCGCTAGCATGATTCGTTGAGGGTGCCAGAAGCCCGAGGCTCATATCTTGCCACTCATACAAGATTTGAAGTTGATACACCATTGAATTCCACAAACAGACCGCTTAATATCTTAATCTATCTCGAACTTGAAATTGAATCAAACGTAAGCTACTATCACTGCCGATCCATTCAGTCCCTTACTAATGGATACCTAGATGGACTCCGAATACCGTCGCTTGGCCAATGCCATCCTGGCTCAAGCCCAGAACTCACAGGCAAGACGATATCTCGTCGCCATCGCAGGGATCCCCGGCTCCGGCAAGACGACCACCGCACAGGCAATCGTTGAACATCTGAATACCGACCCCCAAGTGCGCGCGGCTCTTCTCTCAATGGACGGCTTCCATTTCCCACGAGCAACGCTCGACCAAATGCCCAACGCCGCAGAAGCACACCTCCGTCGCGGCGCCCCGTGGACATTTGACGTCGCGCGGTTTGTGGACTTCATACGGAAACTCCGTATCTGGGCGACTGAGACTCCATTAGCATCCCCCGGATCAGGGACGTGGTCCGCTGCCGACGTCATCCGGGCACCGACTTTTGACCACGAGGCTAAGGATCCCGTCGTGGATGGTATTGCCATCACGCCGGATACTTCTATCATCATTATCGAGGGAAATTATCTTCTTCTTGATGAGCCGGGTTGGAGAGACCTGGCATCGCTGGTCGACTACCGGGTTTTTGTGGATACGGATCTGCAGGAAGCAAGAGATAGAACGGCGAAGCGGCATGTACAGGCCGGCATCGAGAAATGTCTAGAGGACGGATACCGACGTGTTGATAGTAATGATTATTTAAATGGCGTCTCTATTCAAGAGAGGCTTCTCACGCCAGACATGGTTGTGAAGAGTGTGACAATGACACTGACGAGTTGACACATGTGTCACTTGAGCTCCAATTCAATACCTTTATGTCACTCCCAACATTTGAATTGATACCTCCAGAGCCAGGCCGGGAAATTTGCAAGTAGATTGATGATAATGAACATTACTCAGGTGCCGATTTCAAGTTGAAACAGTGAGAACCTTTTAAGGTTGAACGTAATTCAAAGTGTGGATCTTATGATACCAGAAAACTAGTTCTAGTATTTTTCAAAGTGTGAAAAGTCCATAATTCATGGTCATAGATCAACGTCTACATGTACAAGCACTCAAGAGTACATCGATGTCTTCCAATGTTGTTCAATCAGTTCCCCGCTCTGATGTTATCATGACTCGCCACCATCTCTCACTTCACCGAACTTACTTCTCCACACATTTGACTGGAACATTGAATCTTTGTTTTGAATTCTGGGATCGAATTATCAACAATGCCAGTCCAGGGTCAAAGCGAATTAAAACACCGATCTGTCGTTTCCTGCTTCATCTTTTCAACACCAAATCCTACTCCTCTTGTGGCACTCTTCAAGCGCAGTGAGCAAGTTCGTACCTATCAGTCAGTACCACGCAAATATCTCCTCCCCTTCATCATATCTGAATGTTGCTTAATGTCCTTCAGCGCAAATTTGCATGCCAACCCTTCACTAAACAAGCTATGCAGACATCGACTGGCCCCTATCTCTGGGACCATAGAGGCAAACGAATCACCGATCCAAGCTGCATGGCGGGAGCTCAAAGAAGAAACTAGCTTGACAAAAGCACAGTTGGAATCGTGGCGCAGTGGCAGGCCATTCAGTTTCGACGATGTTGCAGCGGGGAGATCATGGACAATCCACCCATTTGCATTTCTCCTCAGGCCTTTCAAAGAAGGGGATAAAGGCGAAGACATGATTCATCTCAATTGGGAGCATGAAAGCTGGGCATGGTACCCTCTCACCGAAGTATTCGAAGAAGAAAAGTTCGGTGGAGTGCCTCGTCTAACAGAAAGCCTTCGACGCGTGCTATTCGAGATGGACATGAATGAGCGGGCGGGTCAGGCTCTACAGTCCTGTTTACAGGAACTCAAAACCGATCATCAAAGTGGATCTCACGAGCTCACTGCAATTGCCTTGAGGGGATTTCGAGATATTCTACTACACTTGAAAGACGACCCTGAATGGTGGGCGACTGCTCGCACGGCAGCGTGGCATATCTGGAAAAATGGACGGAAGAGCATGAGTGCCGCCACATTGAACGCATTACTTGCAGTTCTCCAAGACTTGGAGATTTTGATCGGGCGGACTACCTCTAGTGAGGATTGGTGCGATTCTGCGCTTGCCACGGTAGATCGTCACTTGGCCCAGCATCGGCTAATGCCCCAGCGCATCAAGGAGTCCTTCGTTGCATATCTCCAGCTCCAATATCCTGCGCTCCAAAACCCACTAGAACTGGAGAGTCTGACCATTCTCACCTTGTCTTCCAGTTCAACGATTCGAGATGCTATTCTGGATGCCTTCGCAGCCACGTGGATACCCCATCTGGATCTGCGGATCCTCGAGTCTAGACCTCTCTTCGAAGGGGCCACCATGGCTTCGTCGATACTCACCGAATTCCGCACAAAATTCCCACCATCTTCTGATCAGTCATTGGAGTTGACCATTCATACGGATGCCTCTGCGGTACTTGCCTCTAAAGGTGTGGATTTTGTCCTTCTGGGAGCCGACCAAATTGCCAGCTCAGGATCAGTGAGCAATAAGACAGGCTCACTCCCCGCGGTACTCAGTGTGAAGCACGTCAGCCCGAGTGTAAAAGTATTGGTCTTCAGTGAACTTGGAAAGGTATCCGAGCCAGGTACAGAAGATGAACACGAAGTGGAAGAAAATGATCCCAATGAAGTGATAAGTGGCTGGCTTTCAAGCAAGGTGAAAGGTGTGAATGTCCTGGAGGAAGAATTAGGACTCCATGAGAAGAGTTTCCACAGTTGGGCGCAAGTGCGCAACGTCTATTTTGAGTGGGTTCCTGCGGATCTCATTGATGCGTACATTTGCGAGGAGGGTACCTTTGACCGGCAACAAATACATGCCGAGGCAGAAAAAGTGAGGACGAAAAGAACTCGATACTTCGCAGAAACCTAGGTCTGGCAGATTGCGCCAGGACAGAATTCATAACGGCCGGTGGTGATCTCATATTCTTGATGCATATGTGTTGATCAGCCTGAGGTATATCCTAGCCTAGAAACACTTCTTAACCACGAGGAATGCCAGTGCGGAACTTCCAACTTGAAGGTTGAAGGAGTAAGCTATGCACACATTCTCTTTATCCAACTTCAAGTTGCAGTGAGATATAAGTCTGTCCCCGATCGGTTGTGTGGCGCCCACCCCTTTAGAGAATCACCTGGCTAAACTTGAAGCTGATTCTCACATCTTGTCCAGAGACCACCCGACCCACGTTCTCCGGCATAAAGACATAATACCTATTGCTGATAAATTATCACGAAATTACATATGTACGTTCGAAGGGGCCCGTTCTAGACGGACGGTCATGAAATAGGTACGGTGTCACATCGAAGCGGTTCAAAAACTTGAAAAATTGAAGATTCTGATCGATACTACTGTAGATACATTGAGCTATCTCTTCGGATCAACTGAGCCAAATCATGGCATCCATACAAAAAAGTAGCATCGCGGACCGAGCGGTCCCCAAACCGTAGTTAGAAAGAACAAAAGCAAAATCGTGAGCCGTCCTGCAAAACGCCAGAGCCCTAGGGGTAGAAGACAGGATCGTAAAAGACTTCCACCCCCAACATAAGAAATCTGAACTATATGCAAAACGGAAGAGGTATCATCATATTCAAGAATCACGAACACGCGCCTGGCGCTTGGCGGTGCCGATGTGGGTATTGTGTACTTTGGTGGCGAACTTCAAGCTCGTCAAGGTCTCGGACAAGTGAGCTTGCAAGGGACTGACCATGACAAACATGAGGGTCTTGGAGTTGCCACCGAGTGAGTGTTGAAGCAGGTATGTAAGCTGCAGATCAGGTTAGATAACAAGATTACACGACAAAATGCGAGAACTTTTTGTTGAAGCACATACCTTGCTATTGCGGTAGGGGATGTGAGCACCGTCTTTGCCTTGGCCAAGAGCGGCAATGACATCGCCCAAGGAGCTGAGGCTGCGGTTAATGTTCTGAGTCTCCTTGAGACGCTCACCAGTGGCCCCGCTGTGGCTGAGACGTTCACTTCCGGCCAAATCAACGAGGTTCAGTGTACCCTCGCTGCGTTCGCCAGTGACACGGTTCTCGCCCATAAGTTTGAGAATGAAGACGGAGTGAGATCGAGAGGAGCGTTCGTTGGCCTTTGTGGCGGCAACGGATCGGTTGGCATCGGCATTCTTCAGAATGCTCTCGACCATTTCTGGGGAATCCAGATGAACGGTAGTGATATCAGTGATAGTGGTCTTGCCGCGTTGCATGTCGTGACGAATTTCATGCTTCTTCTTATCCAGCTCATCGGGGTTGCCGAGGAGATCATTCAGGTTTTCATTGTAGACCTCGACAAAATTTCCCGTCATTGTGTAGCGCCATCCCTTCTCTTCCAGGCCTTGTGCAGTCTGATAGATTTGGTGGACCGCCCGAGGGATCATACCATCCTGGGAAGACATGGTGTGGGTCTTACCACTGCCAGTCTGGCCATAACAAAAGATACACACATTGTATCCGTCCAAGGCACTCTGGACCAATTGACTTATTTCATCAAAAACTTCGGCGTTCTGGGTCGAAGGGCCGAACACGCGGTCGAAGCTGAAAGGATTGTTCTTGCGAGAGACCGTTCCAAGACTGCTCTTCTCCTCAGGACCCATGACATTAATTTCCTTTGCGTCTTCCGATTCGTCTGGGTATTGCATCGGCGCAATAACAGATGCCGGTTCGCCATTTAGGGAAGGTCGAACACGGCAGAAGACTCGGATGTTGCCCTTGAGTTCCTGTACTTGATTATGAAGCTTACGGCGAAGAGTTTCCTCCTTGCGAAGCTTTTCCTTAATGGCATCGGTTTCGGCGATTGCATCCATCATCTCTTGGTTGCATCGCTCGAACGCTTGAGACTGTTCCTCTCGCCCACCTTCGAGGAACTCGATGCGGTTTTTCAAGGCTCGAATGGTTGACTCCAAAGAAAGTCCATCAGTGTTTGCGGTATCAAGTTTGTGGCGAAGGTCGTGAATAGTCTTGCGCTCGCGATCGACTTCCGTGTGCATGTTTTCGAGTTCCCGTTTGAGAGTCACAATTTCGCGCTCTTTGTTGTTTAGTTCCAGTTGCGACTTTTGAATGTCCATTGCTGACTGTGTCGACAGGTTACCAAGATCCCGGACACGCTTGGCCTTCTCGTCTTCGACCTCGCCTTCAAACTTGCGCTTCAACTCGCGGATCTCGTCCGAGTGTCGTGTGGCCAACATTTCTTTGGCTTTGGTATTCTGTTGGCTGATAGATTCGAGTTCGATGCGGTGGCGGCTTTCGAGGTCATAGATCGCAATATCCTGATCCCGGCGAGCATCATCCAAGGCCTTCTCAGCGATAGCGAGCTGGTTCTTCAGGGACTCCATCTCCACGCGGAGAGACACGTTAGCTTCCGTCAGTCCATCGCGAGACCGTTCCAATTCGGCGACTAAAGAGTCAAGTTAGCTTTATGTGAGGTGCAACTCATCCTCAATGACCTACTTCGGGACTTGTAAACTTCAACGGTGTCCTTCAATCCCGATGTTTCATGTCCCTGCTGGTTCATGCGTGACATGAATGCCTGGAACATCTCGTCCATGTGTTTTTCGCGGGATTCCTGGTTCCATTCGGTATCTGGATTGCAGTTGGGGTTTGTCAGAGTAGAGTCCTTAGTCAAAAACAAAGGGACGGGTGGCCTCTTGGGCGTCCTTCCCGTGGGAGAGCGTGATGTGGAATGGGGTTTGGGTGGGGAAATCCGGGGGACCCCAGTCATGGAAAGGGGCTTTGTTGGGGTGGTGAAGTAGGATGAATCGTTGGGCTGGTGCGTCATAAACATGGTGCTCAATCTAGCGGAATCGTCGTTGAACAATTCCACGCCAGAAGGCGGGATTTCAGCAGACGCAGATCGTGGCGGATATGCGCCACGAGAACGATTTTCAGGGGGGCCAGGGGGGCCAGAGTAAGAGCGAGAAACATAATGAAGGGATTGCATACCCTTTCTTTTTCCAAGAACACTTCCGGCACTGTCCTCATCGTGGGTATCAAGCGATGTAGCCGGGCGCTGAATAGAGCTGTTGAGCCTGCGAGTGCCGAGTGAAGTTTGAGGGCGAGGCATGCCGGATGCGCCGCGGGATCCATATCCCATCGTAGCTGAAAAGTTATTGGCGGCGGGGCGTGATGCTGTGGCAGTTGAACGAGACATGGTGGAGGAGGCGAAAGAGTTGCCCCGCGTATGAACCTTCGATGCAGCCGATGCAGGGCGGGAAATAGGTGCTGGCTTCTTCGGTTCCGGGGAGGTCATTGGTTTCTGGCGGGTAGCTGCAGCACAATGTTAGCACAACCAAACCTGCCCAGTGTGTAGATTGCTCAAGTCCGATCATACGCGACATCGCCTTAGCGACAAGGGTCCCAGGTTGCATGAGGCCGGAAGTGCCCGAGCGGGAGTTGGCTGAAGCAGAATTCATTTCGCGCAAACCACCAACTTGTGGAATGCGCGACCGAGTTGAAGCCCGGGGTCGATTCTAGAAAAGTGATAATTAGCGTTTGCGCGCAACAGCGACCAGATTGCGGGTCTGTTTACCATGTTCTCGTCCTCCATGGTGGGATTTGTGCGCCAGGTCACCGGGGAGTAGATAATCCGGGCAAGTAGAAGGAATTCTCGTCCAGCCACTGTCTCAATGGCCGGATAGGCAATTCAGGAAAGATGCGCGACAAGAGATGGAGATGGACATGCCACAGGTGATGAGATAGGCAGATTAGAGCTGTTTGGTTTCTGGAGAGACCAAGTGCGGGTAAACAAACCCTGACTCAGCACGGCGCCTTCCCTGTTCTGGACTAGCGGTTAATATTGTTACCTCACGTGACATATATGTAATTGAGTTTCACAGATACGGCACGTGAGAGACCTCAATGTGGGATGTTTGACCTTATGCAGATGGAAACCATCTCCCTGTGCATAATCTGTGCCTTTAACCCTCTTATGATCACAATTGTTGTTGCATCCTCACATTTTGTTCAAACTGACAGTTCAATTCTGTGTAGCGCCCATCGACGCCATTGATCCAATCCAAAGAGGTCCGGCGCGGACTCCACTTTGGCCCGCTTGAAACACCCCAAAGGCCCCCAGTTGCCGCATTCCCTGGTTGTTGGAGGGCAGTTGCTATCTTCCCCTTCTATCTATTCCTCCAAGCTTTGTCTTTTTCTTTCTCCCCCTCAATCTTTCCTTCGGGTTGGTACTGAATATGTCCGGGCGTTTTGTGCGTTCATCCAAATATCGTAAGTCTTTGTGATCAACGTCTTCGATAAGCTCTTTGCTGACCGTTGGGGAAGGCCACGTCTTCGGACGTTCGACACGAAAGGTACTGCTCTTGCTCCCAAGTCGAGGTCATCCATGACTTCAATGCTAATATGATTGCAGGAGCAATGCTACGATAATCTCCGAGTCTCGCGAAATGCTTGGGATACCAACCTCATCAAGGTCCGTTCCTTTGCGCGCCACCGCCCCTGACCCTCGCATCCCTCTCCAACTAACACACGCCGTCCGTAGGTGAACCCGAAGCACCTGGCCGTCAATTGGGAAGCTGGAGGTGGAGGTGCTTTCGCTGTCATTCCGCTGGAAGAACGGGGCAAACTGCCGGATCGAATCCCTCTTTTCCGTGGCCACACCGCAGTTGTGCTCGACACCGACTGGTAAACTCGATTCGATCTGACGAATGCTCGCTATGGATTGCTTACTAGGGTCTTTTCAGGAACCCTTTCAACGACGACTTGATCGCTTCCGGTTCCGATGATGGCAAGGTAAATTCTGAGCGCAAATGTCAGAACGAGTACTCTTTTTGAGCTGTTGCTAATTGAACTCAGGTCTTGCTCTGGCGGGTTCCAGATAACTTCACCGTTCGCCCTGACGTCGAAGCCGACGATGTTCAAGATATTGCTCCTATTGGCAAGCTGAGCGGCCATCCCAAGTATGAAATTTTATGCAATGCTGGACGCTAGGGAGGAGTACTAATGCTGGACTTGCAGGAAAATCGGCCACGTGCTCTTCAATCCTGCGGCGGAAAACGTGCTGGCAACGGCCTCGGGCGATTACACTGTGAAGATCTGGGATATTGAGGCTGGTGCGCCGAAGTTGACCCTGAACATTGGCGACATTGTTCAGTCTCAATCGTGGAGCGCCAATGGTTCTCTCTTGGTCACCACTTCTCGTGACAAGAAGCTCCGCATCTGGGATGTTCGTCAGGAACGACCAGCTCACGAGTCCGCTGGACATTCTGGCGCCAAGAACAGCCGTGCTATTTGGTTGGGAGAGCGCGACCGGATCGCGACCACTGGTTTCTCCAAGATGAGTGACCGTCAGCTGGCCCTGTGGGATATCCGTGCGGCCCGTGAGCCCATCAATGGCTTTAAGACCTTGGACTCTATTTCCGGTGTCTGCATGCCCTTCTGGGATGATGGCACCAACTGTCTGTACCTGGCTGGACGAGGGTAAGTCTCACTGCACAATTTACTGCACAATGTTCGATTCTGAGGTACTAATGCCATTTTCCCTGTCTAGTGACGGCAACATTCGTTACTTCGAGTTGGAAAACGATAAGTTCGAGTTCCTCTCTGAGTACAAGTCGGCTGATCCCCAGCGCGGTGTTGCATTTATGCCTAAGCGTGGTGTGAACATGCACGAGAATGAACTCACCCGCGCCTTCAAGACCGTCAACGATAGCTACATTGAGCCCATCTCATTCATCGTCCCCCGCCGCTCCGAGAACTTCCAGGACGACATTTACCACCCAACCATTGGACTTACCCCTGCTATGGGCCCATCAGAGTGGCTGTCAGGCAAGGAGGCGATTCCTCCGAAGATCTCCATGGCCAGCTTGTACGATGGAAGTGGAGTGAAGGAGGTTTCAGGCGTGCAGGACAAGCCAACCGGCACGATGGATGCTCCCGCGCCCAAGCCCGCAGAACCTGAAGTCAAGAAGGCCGAGCCTGTTGCCCCTAAGGCGGCTCCTGAGCCTACTCCCGAGCCCATCCCAGAGCCTACCCGTGTGTCTCGCCCCGCTCCCTCCATGAAGGAGCAGGGTGCTTCCATGGCGGCCATGGTCAACAAGTTTGCTGATGACGAAGAGGAGGCCGCTCCTGTTGAAGAGGACGACTCCAGCTTCGAGGAGGTACCTAAGCCAGTCGAGCGCGCCGCTCGCTCCCCTGTCGTCGAGGCCTCCTCGCCGCGGGTCAGCAGTCCGTTGCGACCCAAGGAAATCGATACTCAGCCCCAGCCTGCCCCTGCTGCGGTTGCCGTACGTTCATTTAACTCTCCCCTCTCTATCCTTCCCAACTGCTAACTCATCTTGATACAGACTCCTGTTGCCGCATCTCCTGCTACCGAGAGCAGCGTTCCCACCAACACTGTCTCCAAGGAGATTGAGGAAATCAAGAACTTGATCATCGAGCAGAACAAAACCATTGCCTCGCAGGCGCAGCAGATGCAAACATTGACTGCTGAGATTGAATCGCTCAAGTCGAAGTTCAACTAAGCTGTTGATTCGCATTGTTTGTGAATATCTGAAACCACTACCGTTGTGGATATTGTGGAGTACTTAGAGCCCGAAGCCAAACCTCAAGTGCTATGGGCCAGGGTTGATGTCTTGGTGTGTCAACGACATAAACTACGCTGCCGTATGTGGATACACGGTCTTGTCCTTTTCTTTTAGCGGATTTGTCAATACATTGGCCTTTAAAATGTTTGTATTTTCCAAGTGAGATTTTCTTTTTCTCCAGGCAAGAGCCATTCCATCCAAAAAACCCTTTAAATAATGGTCCAAACCCCATAATCGCCCCATAGTTGTGAGTGGCACTGAGACCTCGGGATGCATTGATCATCAATTCAATGTTACCAGCCAGTAGCTCTTCAATCCAAGGTTCCTTCTCAGTTTAGCTCCAGATATCTGCGGTCATTTGAAGCTGGTCCCGACAGGTCATTCACAGGTCGGCCAGTTCCATAATTCACAGGCACGCTCGAACTTTCTACCATGTACATTCCTC
Source organism: Penicillium sclerotiorum (assembly GCA_911649655.1). NCBI lineage: Eukaryota > Fungi > Ascomycota > Eurotiomycetes > Eurotiales > Aspergillaceae > Penicillium > Penicillium sclerotiorum. The sequence continues at coordinate 101,745 of CAJVRJ010000008.1, forward strand.
AAAGCCAATCTTTGGCCATCTTCCCTGCGTTACAATGGATGTATTTAACATTTGAAACATTTTGAGCGGATTATTGTTACTGAGTGGTTATTGTAGACATGCCATGGCACATTAGAATGAGTAGATTAATAGAATTGTGTGAAGTAATTAGGATTGTACTTTGTGGGTGTTTCTCAAGGTGCACGCAAGAATCAGACCAAAAGCCGATATACACAGGTAAAGTAGCCAGACGTACCAAAGGCCCTTGGTGATAACATCAAAGACAGTCTGCCTTTCATCCACCGGAAGGTGTCTAGTGAAACTTGCCGTAGCAGTAGATGCAGCAACAATCTCAGTGGCTAAAACCGACCCTACCGCTGCCACTAGTCTAGCCTTCCTTGCGGCAACTTCATGGTTATAAATGACGGTACCAACTACCACAGAGATCGAGGCAGCGAGCTGTCGAACGAGAGAAAATGCAGCTGTCGCCTGGCTCATCTCAGACGTTTTCACATTGGCCTGGAGGGCTATCAGGGTTGCTTGAAAGTTTGGTCCTAGCCCAATACCCACAATCATCTGATACAAGACAACTCGCGGCCAGGAGACGTAAGGTTGGAGATTCATGTAGAGACCATATCCCAGCGTGGTAAAAAACATGCCGAAAATGATGACCTCACGAAAGCGGCCAGTGGCCCGCAAGTACCAGCCTGCAAGGCCAGACGAGATAGCGAGGGCGCCAACGAGAGGAAGGAGAAGCACGCCACTCATGAGTGAACTTTCCAGGAGAACATTTTGCAGGTAAACTGGAAGGTAAAAGCAGCCTCCAATAAAGACTGCTCCGTGGCAGAAATTCACCATCAGAAGAGCGATATTTTGCCAGTTATCAAACACTGCCAAAGGAATTATTGGAGAGGCTGGGAACCGTTCATAGATGCCGAACAGTATCAAGGCAACAATTCCAAAGACAATGAGACAGATCACCGTTGCGGAGGACCAACTAAACTGATTCCCTCCGAATTCTAATCCGAGGAGAAGCATGATGGTCCCGGCAATGACGCAGGCCACGCCTATCCAGTCAATAGAGGCCAGCCCGTCAACCAAGGTCTTTTTTGTGGTGTCGATTTTCAAAAAGATCATCAAGAAAAGGAAAGCTACCCCACCAACAGGCACTAGCAGAATAATTAGTAAATCGTTGCTTATGGGATAGGGGAATACCGTGACATACGGTTGATATAAAAGCACCATCGCCAGGTGACATAAGAGGTGAAGGCACCGCCGATAACGGGACCAACTGCACCAGCGATGGCCCATGTGGCACCAAAAATGCCCAAATAAGCCGATCGTCTTTGGACGTCGAACAGATCAGAGACACAGATGTTTGCCATCACCGTGATACCACCACTACCGACGCCCTGCAGCGCACGGCCTGCGATCAACATGGAGACATTGATCGCCAATCCACAAATTAGGCTTCCACCTAAGAAGAGGATAATCGATGTACTGAGAATAGACTTTCGGCCCCAGATATCACTTAGTCTTCCCCATAGGCCCACAGATGAGGCATTGGCCAGTAGATATGACGATGCAATCCATGAATATGCAGAGTCGGAGGCTTTGAAATGAGCGACGATTTTGGGGAGAGCGGTTGAGACAATTGTCTTCATCGATTTAGTCACATGAAAACAGTAAGAGCTGAGGAGAGCTTGAACTTACGATGTCCAAAGCAGCAAGAAAGACAGATAACTTCACAATAGCATCCGTTAGTCGATTGGCTTTTCTCCGGCTGATAACTGGGTGTCTTGACTTACCCCTAATCCAAGCAGGATGATCACGATCCTCTGTTTGCTTGGAATGTCTTGGGTCGTCACATTTTCTGCAGGAACGTCTTCCTCTGCGACCTTTTCTGCGATTTCACGCGTGCAGGACTCTTCATCTCGGGGTTGAGTGCCAATGGAGAGGCGGTGTTCTTCTGCATCTGCAGACATGATAAGCGATCGGCAAAAGGTCGGATAAATTATTAGAGCTGGAAATTAAGGCTGCATGTTTGTAAATGAGCGCAAGAAAACGTGACAAGTAAAAAATTAATCGAAAGGAATGAATAGCGAACACGAAGGTCCTTGAACAAGAAAAACCTGAAGAAACATGAACGCTTGAATCGGCAATTTTCGATTAGCGGGGAACACCTTATCCAGGAGCCTAAGGTCGAATCGAGGTTCACTATGGGAGGATCTGTAGATACCACATGGCCGTGACATCATTTGACTCCACCCCAGCCAATCATCTTGCCTCGGTTCGCTGTTTTAGGACTAACTCCGCTGTCAACTCACCACTCAGATCGTGAGCTGACGACACATTGTAGCCGACACAACTTCTTAAAGCATAATTTATCTGCAGGCAGACGTGAATAATGAAAGGCTAATATACTCTACTCCGTGACATAAATAGCATCGCTATTTTCTCCGTAGAAAAACCTTCATAGCTAATTTGAATCTAGATTGGTCCATTCTTGACTATCTGCCCACCCCTGAAGGTGGAGACTGGTCGACCCCCTGTATGGGATATTTTTTTCCCTCCTTCAATGTTCATCTCTAATGTCTGTTGTTGTTCCCGATTTCACTTCTTTTTACGAATGAAGGTCCGCTGCTCAACATTTCCAACCTTGGAAGGTTGAATATCAATGCATTCTATTCATTAATATCACTCCAGGGCTCTCAAGTGCTCCAAAGTTTACTCAGGCCGGGGATACTACATAAACACATGTGCCGTGTAGTAGTACCTAGTAAGGCATGAGCTGAAGGACATCATCATATAGTATACATAGTACGCCCGGGACTCGGAGGTGGCATAGTCACGGTATGGGCATCCGTGCCAATGGACCGCACGTGCGTGACATTCACTCAAGTGCTGACCTGACTCGCCTCGGAACTTCAAATGTTGAAAGACTACCTAGGTAAATCTTCCAACATTCGAAGGTTGGAATATTTGCACTATGTACCACCCGTGGACACTCCAGGGCAATGTCGGAAGCACTTGAGTGTTCCAACACCCATTGAAGCATCCACATGTGCACCCGGGCACCTGGGCGGATATCGCAACATCTCCAGGGCTGGAAGTTCTAATTCCCATTTTGCCCTGGCACAAGACCCTTAATACCCGCCAATCCTTTGGTGGCCACGTTCTGAGCACCCTCAGCCCCTTGCGACACGCCGGAGCCAAGACTGTTGGCGCCATTTGTACCAGCATCAAGGAACGTCCCAGCATCTCCATATGATCCATTCTCATCCTTGCCATTTCGCTCGGCACGATTGATGCCCTCCTTCGAGAGAAACTGACCAGCTGGCTTCAGCAGGCCCTTATCACCTACAGTGTTTCCAATGACCTGATTCGTATCGTCTTGGACCTGATCGACTTGATCGATTCCGGTGATTTTCGTCTTGGAAAGGGCATCTGGTATAGGAAGAAAGCGATCCGGTGTCAGCATAAATCATTGGAGACCTCATATGTTTGCTTGTGAGCAAATTTGCGTTGGTGCCCAGGTGCTGGAAGTACCTTTTGTTGCATAGGATGCTTTGTTGTCACCCTTTCCGAACCATTTCAGGTACTGGTCTTCAATCCAGGGCATCCATCTTTCATAGCCCCTTTTATATGCCTCTTGAAGCCACTCTTTGTAACCCTGCTCTTCTTGGCTCGGGGGGCTGATGTCTCCCGAGAAGGGTTGCTTGGTTATGCTGGGGACACTCATATTCAATGTTTGTCTGAAGCAAAGTGAATGGGTGTTGAAGTTAAGAGATCTGTGGGCAAAGTGATATATGCCAGCATCCACGGGTGACTTGACTAGTATTTGAAGCAAATGTGGTTGTCAAGAATCCGGGAATCAGACCATTGTTGTCATTTTTGACTTTGTATAGATTAACTCGACACCCAGTGACGTCAGCGATGCATTTTTTTAGATCTGACGATGACATGAACAATCAAATGAAAGCCTCAGATTCTGGTGCTTACGTATTGCTTAAGTGGCTTAGCTTATAAAAATTCCATCTGATTCCAAGGTTTGTCCAACATTTGAGCTTTGGAAGACGTGCACGGCGCATAGTGGTTAAGCCACCGTTGTGGCAATACCGCTGAACCACCTGCAAATACATATCGGACATCTGGAATTCTTACTACTTGTACAACGGCGGTAATACATAGGAGAACCTCCAGGGCTTGGAATACCTAGGTACTACATAGCCTATCAATTAGTTCAATGTTGACCCTTCAAATCGGGTCGTTATTTTTGCTGATTGGCTGCGGCCAGAAAATCCCTCCGAGGGGGTTTTCTTTGTCCTACTACCCATCCAAGCTGGTCATCGCCAACACCAGGCCAGGTGTGTCGTGATCTCAATGCGGGTCGGTTTGCAATCGATCTTTCCTATCTCAATTCGCGACAACCAGGATAACGAATATGCTCAAGGCGGCAGTGAAGCGCTCTGCTTGCGACCAGTGCAGAGCGAAGCGGGTACGGTGCCTCCGCGCCGATAACAGCACCCAAGCGTCAATTCGAATGTCATACCTTGGGTATAAAATTCATGGCCAATCCAATTTTTGGTATATGGTCTGCCATTAGGCTTGGCACTTTGAACATAGATGTTTTCGTAAGTGGGGTCAAAATTGGCGTTTCGGATTGTGTCTGTATGAATAGTCTCTAGATGAGTGATCTCAGCTGCCTCAAAGAAAAGAGGAATAATGAGATGGAAGTTTTGACCAGGGTTCGGAAAAAGGCCCATCATGCTCCACGCAAGGAATGAGCCCATAGCGCCGGAATCATCGTTTCCTGGGAGGCCATTGTCGGAGGTTTGACTTTTTCAATCGGTAGTCGCATGCGGTTCAACATGCTTGATATGGAGTAGGTTTCGCCCCGACTCTGCGCAGACCAGCTGCTCACCGATACGAATTCAACGGATTATAGCGGGCGAGCAGCCGTCTGAGTGCACGTTCCACAGGCCTTTTTTTGCGGGTGTGATAAGAAGATGAACGATCCCGGTGGGGCTGGTCACCGCCCTCGGGTCAATCTGGTTCACGACGGACAGATACTGACCAAAGCATAATTTATGATTAGTCAGTGTGTATTTTTGGTAATTTATTTTCGTACCGATTTAGTATGGGAAATATAATCTGTCGGATCGTTGGATTTCAGTATATACTAGTAATGATGGAACTAACAGTATACCAAAGCAGAAAAGTCCTGACAAAAGGATCTTCCTCTCGCAGCTCATATTAAGCCTCCATACAAGCGGCTGGGGTAGACTTAACATGACTAAATCGTTGACCATGTGCACAACGCTCATGACTATCCAGGTTGCGATTATATTGAAGTTGGTAGAGTGCGGAAGCCATTGTTTCCACTGTGCTTTGATCGGATTGAAGGCAAAAAGTAAAGTATACTGACTGGTGATAAAATCACCTGCGATCAGAAAACCGGCAACCCACGAAGCGATTCGGAAGGACCGTTTAATTTTGAAGATACGTTGATAGAAAAGGAGAATTGCGGCTTTTGAAAAAGAAATGCTTGTGACGTATAGCACGTTTTCGGCTAGAGTGATCTAGTTAGTAGAAGATTCCAATTAAGTTAGTACTTTGGCAGTCCCAGCCTGAGTACCACAGAAGATGGAATTCATATCCTACCGCAAGATACTTTTCCAATGAGGCTGTACTGTAGTACTTGATATTGTATCCACCGTGGGCAATAGTTGCATCAAGTAGTGTGGTCACGAAACATCCCCATGCGAATATGAGGGCGATCAGGCTGAACCAATCATCCCATTTCACTTCCATGGACATTCTTCGAGAGATAAATCGCAGGACTACTGCAAAAGTTGCGAGAAATGTGAAAGCTGTAGTGATAGCCACAAGGATGACATCCCTTAATTCCATTCTGCTAGGCATCGAATCCACAGGGGGAATTGCTGAAGCCATTTTTTAAAGAGTCTCCCCTTCAAACAGGGCAAAAAACGTGGAATCGCCAGGATTCTTGAGGGAATTGAAGACTCAAGAAGGACGAGAGACTTCCATTCAGTGAGCATGAGAGGATTCAAGCTGATTCAACCCGATTCAATGCTTCTCTTATTCTTCTCAAACGGGCGAGTTCCCCAGAGATTGAACTATCACAATAAGGAACTTTGATTGGGTCTATCCTTCACCAGGGCTATTAAAAGACATTTCACACGGCACCTGGGCAGCACATGGGTTTATTTCACAGATCCTACCTCATGTATTTCTAGTGTCTAAATGTCAGCAAGGTGCCCCGCTGGAGACTTTCATTGTAATGGCATCCAAAGGTCGGGAGGTACAAACCTGCGTACCCACGTGGTGAAAGACTCCTCAGGACGCACAACGTTTGAAGAGGCTCCGGCTTACTGTTGAAGAGCCTGAATTCCACTTATTCCTTCCAAAATTCGTACCCACCAGAGACATGAGCGCCACTACTCTATTTTCACGGAGTCTTACTATGTATAGGCTAGTAAAGGTATGGCAAAACTGTATTCCCTACCACTTTAATATGTCCACCTGGGCATGCGGACCGTGTAATTCAGCATCATTTAAATCTTCAAGGCTCAGAAGTGGGATTTAAGTGTCACCTCCAAGTTTTCAGGCCTATTTCTGACCGAAGAAGTTCGTGTTTAGCCAATCGTCAACCCCAGGTGGGGATGTTAGTACATGTCGGCAACAGCGTCGGAATGCAAGAATCCAATTTCGACAGAAAAGACACATTAAATTTGCATGATAATAGTTGACAGTAGTTTGCGCCAATATAATTCAGTACCAAATGGAAATTTCCATCTGTAATGTCTCGGTCTCAATCGGTATAGAGACACAAGTCATAATTTCCATCTGCGTTGTTCCCCCAGTATGAAGGGAAAGCCACAGACTTCCCAGACGCGCCGAAAATTGCAAATGACATTATGAACACAATAATAGAAGTCCCTCCATCCAAGGCAGCCGACACAAGATAGTTATACTTAATGAATATGTTGGGGTGATACCGCCGTACATACCACTGAGAAGTAAATCCGATGATGAAGAAACTCATGAGGGACGAGTTGATGCCAACACAGAGATAGCTGCAATAGTAGATCAGAACAGAAGTGTTGATCTGATTCATACCGAGAGATGGAAATCTCTTATGGAGCAAGTAAAATGGAAGCGGGCAAAGGAACCCTATGAGAATTGAAAGGCTGCACCACTGGTAACGAGACCCCACAGAGAACAGCTCGTGGGCGAGACCTCCCCAAGCAACGGACTGCATATATCGGATCAGCAAGTGAAGGGGTGGGAGATACTTTTTTTGCACTAGGGTAGATGACATACCAGAGTATTATACTGCTGAGGCTGCTGGCCGGACCAGATATTGGTGCCTTCTACCGACAGAAGGATTTCTCGTTGATTAGTGACAATCTCATTCATCATGATATAGTTGAAGATAGCACCGATGAATGTGCCAATCATTTGCATTGTGAATGTAACTCGAGGGGCCAGATGGCCATATTGCGCGAGCTTGAGATCCTGGCATAAGAGAGCCCCTTGGATCACAGAATTATATCCCTGCGATCGAAGAGTCAGATTTCTGGTCAAAGAGTACCTCAGGCTGGAAAGGAGTACTTAGAAAGGGTATACTGACAAAAAGAGTGAAGTACATATTCGCGACAGGGTTCCCTGGCTGGATATACCCACCAATGAGTTGTACAACGGGTTGGATAATGAATGAGATACCGGTTGTACCTTGCATTGCTCCGAAGATAAGCAGAAATGCCCATGCCACTAGACATGCGACTAGAAACCCCCACCAGGGCAAGGTGGAGTCGCCCTTGTAAAGACAGATGAGAGCAACGACAACCGATAGAACCAGAACAAGCAAGTACCACCAGTTGGGAACAGGCTTGTAGTTCAGCATCAGTTTATAGTGTGGGTCATAATATCTTGGTTAGGATCAGCCTTTGCATCTTCCCGCAAGAAAGACAAACTCCAGTTCCGAGGGTCAAATTTGTGCATAATTGAAACCGGGTGAAAAGCACCTAACGCTGCCATCATCTCAGTCCGGTGCCAAAGGAGCATGTGGACTAGACCAGCAGATATGCACATATTTGAGGTCAGAATATTGACAACGTAGGTGGCGGCAAACCAGGGTAATCCAACCTCCGCCAGTGCCTCTTTATCAATGCGGTGGTCTGCACCAATAACCAGAGTCTGGTTCCACTGAAGCTGATTCCCGATGGTCGCATTCTCACTGAACAGAACCTGGGACAAGAAGGGAAAGTTTTGGGCATTCCAGACGTTCCCGTAATAAACCCCACAAAATACAAGCAGGCAAAGAATTACGCCGACGCCTTGACTGATCAGACTCTCAACTGGATAAAAGAGTGGAGAATATCCTCCGGAGATGTAGTCCCAGTCAAAACATAACGAGAAAAGCCCAAGGCCTTCATTTCCATCGGTGCCACCAAACACGTTTGTGAATACGGCACTCTTCTGGTTTGCCAGGCAAAAGATACTGACACCCGTGAGAATCGGCATGATCCATTCCGGAACAATTTCCCATAGAAAGATAGCCGTGAAGACAAATCCAAACACCTGAAGAGGCTTTCGAACCTCCGATCGCGGGCGGTATAGTGTCTCCAGCATATTGTTCACGGGGATGTTGATCGGCCACAGCATACTCTTGGGGTAGACCAGAGTCTTACGCATCAATCCTCCAATCCCATAACCCAACATTTGTGAGGAAAACAAAAGGAAAATGGAAATTGCACCATTGAGTTTGGCACCATAGTAAAGTCTTTCGACTGCCAGAAGTTCGATTCCGATGGCGGCAGTACTTGCTGAATTCGCCATGACGATAATAGCCAGGTGCTCTTTAATGTTGAATGGGTGAGGATTAAGCCATTTTCCTGCCCAACCTTTCCTTGGGAGGATTATCGCGAGACCTTCACCCAGCAGATAGGCAAGCACGGCAACGAAGACAGTCGATACCACAACGGTCTGTGGTTTGAAATAGTAGATCGACGAGATTGTACCACCGAAAATCGCAAGACCGATGCCTACAATGTAGAAATTTGCAGGTTAGTGTGTGCGATCAAGAATATCGGACTCAAGGGTACGATGGCACGACCAACCCAAAAACCAAGTGCGGAATGTGAAGCAGTTCAATGTGGGGTCGTCTTGAACGTGAAGAGTGTGTGTCAGGATATCGTCTTTATTGGCGGGGTGATGAATCATTTCATCATCGCCTCCCACTGCCCCATCCTCGACGTCCTGAGAGGATTCTGTGTTGACATCCACGGCTACCTTCTTCTCATCTGCCGAGGTAGCATCCTGAGACGCCTCCAAAGACGAAACTGCGTCTAGCGGCTGGGAATTGTCTTTCACAGCTGCCATGGCGGAGTTTCCACAGGAATTATGAATGTGTTTAGCCAGGAAGACCTTTCAGGGGACGATATTTCGAAGACCAAGGCGCCACCTCTTTATATGGCTAGGGCCGCTCATCCGGGGTGGAAGTTCGGGGCCGGCAAAGCAACGTATCATTGTTGAAATGATCCTAGTCCGCAGCGCGTGATGCGTAGAGAGGGTATTGTCAAATTCGGTTGGTCATCCTTATCAGAGACTAGTGCTGTATCTCCTGGGAGAAGCACCAATTAATGATGAGAATTTTTACCGGCCTCATCATCTCGAGGGGGGAGGTGGTAGCGGAAACCGTGGTCAACTCATCTCTCATAGGCCATTGCAGACCCACAAAAGCTTGTCTTGTCAGTTTTCTGGTATTTCGCACACATTGCCGACGAAGGGGTTGTTTCGGACGACCATTGCCATCCAATGGAGAGAGGCCTCTTATCAATGAAGAGCGGAGAAGCCGACGTATCTCCGGCGTTCAAATGTTTGGTAGAAGCTAAGCTTTTAGCGTTGGGTTAGCGGAGGGTCTGTGCAGTACCGACAGTCTCACGAGACCAATGAAAAGCCAGTAATCCATGTTGACAACTTCATTAAGATCTGAGGGTCATACGCAAAATCTCATGGTTCTGATTCGAGTCCTTTGAGCTCATCCTGACTCAAGATACCCAGCATTGGAACGACTATGAGAGAGGAGGATTTATACCTCAAAATTGAATGACCGGGTGTTTGTTACTTGGAAGCATAAACACACTGGCAGGGGTACATACATATTCCTTACTTCAATGGGATCCGAAATTGAATAATGCCATATTGATGTCTCCAAAAACACCCAACGGAGCATTGATCAGACTATTCCCACACAAATGGCACGTGAGCACAATTATCCCTGCTGGGCTGACTACCAGAAGCTGAAAGAGGAGAATTATGCTTGATCTTGCTGCATATTGAGGCGTGGAAATACCGACGGCAAATCTCAAGTGCTTAAGACTAGTATCCAGTGGGGAAGCCAAGTTCCACAAGGCAATTTGTTATGCCGCAACAACCACCCAGCCAATAAAATTACAAAGAAATCTCATCTCAATGAACGTCCGCTCGAAGACTATATTTTAGTTGCTTCTGAAACGTAGACTTGAGGCTTCAAATGCGTGTTCGCATATTCGGCAACTAAATGTAGTGGAAATGACGTTTTCACAAATTGCACTGTTAGGCCTCGTAATCTGGAACCTAGACTGTCTGCGACTGGCCTGATCCTTCTTTAGCCATCCTCATTTCCATTTATTCATCATGATCGACTCTTGGCTTCAACACTCGGGAAACCCCTGAATTATCGCGGACATCTGGTGCAGGTAGTTCAGTCTAATCGCCAATGCATTGTGAAGACATGTCAATCGTTAACTGTTTGCGTTGACGATACGGTCGACAGCGGCTCAAAAGATATCGAGGGGCTTGTCTCATCCGCAAAACCGAAACGTTTAAATTGGTACCCCAGCGCGTGGGGCCATATTCTAAACGACAGCCGTTAATCTGGTGACCTTTATGCGCAGCTTGAGGGAGGTTCTCCACCACGCAAACACCCAACAACATTCTAGTTAAAATAATATAATGGTTGGAAAAATAAAAGGTTAATATAATTAAGTGGTTGTTATCATGTACTGGTTTTAAAAATTAAACGTTACTAAAATTAAGTAGTTAGTAAATAAAGTAGTTAAAAAAAGTTTTTATTAAAATAATTAAATAATTTTATTATAAAAACTGTATATTTTTTAAACTGTTTTAATATTCTAATAAGTTCCTGATAGTTTGATAAACCAAATAGTTAAATTATTAGAATAGGTATAATAATATACTAATTATAAATATATAATAGTTAACTTTTTCCTTTAGTAGTATTATTTTAACTATTAGCTCCTAGTTAAATTTTTCTAACAAGTAATAGGTTTAAATATTCAAATATTTATACATCAAAATATTATAAAAGTTATATAGCCCTATATTCTATAATAACCATTTGTTTTCTAAGACTATTATAGAATAATGTTTCAACCCTCATGTAGGTTCCTTATTCTCCGGTATGGCAGCTGCACATGACTCATCTTTCTCACCACCCGTGGACATGAGCATCTAAATTTTACATTGGCATATGATCAAGGTGTACCGTGACACTGGCAGTACGCAATATACCTTGGAACCCTACTCGAACCTTGGAAGTTGAACGTTCAACTTGAACTCGACTAGATGTTTTATTTGACGAGCTACTCAATGTGATGGTTATCCCGACGAGCTAGTATCTATCGGACCGTGACGAACCAGGTCAACCATCAGGGGAATAAATGACATGCAAAGGATGAACCCGTGTGGACAGGGGAAACAAGATCGCCAAAACTCCATTACCTTGCCTGTTAACTTTTGTAAATCCTTATGCCAACGATGCCGGGCAAATTCAAAGCTCATCTTCATACTTGTAGTTAATGCGGCGGCCAGCCACCACACGTTCAGGGCGAGAGTCACGACGATTGCCAGATTTGGCCTGCTCACGGCGTTGTTGCTCGCGAAGGAGTCGTTCACGGTTACGGGCTTCACGTTCTAGCGTATGAGGGTCCTTTTCAGGCTCGGGGGCGGTAGAAGGAGGTTCGCGGTCCCTGGTAGAATCGTCGCCATTACGCTTAAGGCGCCGGACTCGGGGGTGAGAAGACGGATCACCAGCATTGACTGATTCGGACCGTTCACGTCGTGAGCGCTTTCGGTCCTTTCCTCGATCTTCCTTTCCTCGATCTCTGTCGCGTTCTCGTTCACGGTCTCGGTCTCGACGATGCTCTCTATCGGAGTCCCTGTCCCGACCACGTCGGTCTCGTTCACGATCCTTGTCACGGTCACGATGGCGGCTCTCACGATCTCGATCTCGGTCTTCGTCGCGACGGGTGGGTCGATCTCTATTTGTTCTGTGGGAGTTGCCAATCCGAGCTGCGAGATCGCGGGGGTTGATTTTTGCAGATACTGGCTTGGAATGACCGTTCGATGATCGGGTTTCTGTGATGGGTGACAGACGATCAACATGACGGCTGTCACCGTTCCGGGCTGGACTGCGGCTGCGACTCTGGCTGCGGTGGCGACGCGATCGGTGAGAACGATGGCCGCTTCGTTTTTCACGCTCTCGATCACTATCACGATGGCGATGGCGAGACGAACGACGTGAGGAATTTCCTGATGGCGAAGGTGAGCGACGTGAGGCGACACGCTTTATGTCACGGTCACGATAGGTGTCTCGGTCTTCACCATTCGCGGGTCTACTAGTCGATCGAGGTCTGGAACCAGCCCCCTGAGAAGGCGACCGTGACCGTGATGGTGATCGTGACTGCGGCCGTGATTTATGTTCTGAATGCGGAGCTTGCGAGGGGGCTCTAGAGCCAGAACGACTCTGAGGTAGATCCTGAGGCGTATCAGGGTTGCTGTGAAGGGGTTAGATATAGGCATTTCCAACGGACTCTACGAGTGGCTTACCTCTGGCCCTGAGCGCCCGACATGTTGCTTCCTATTGAAGGCTGATTTTGGTGGAAGCCTCGATGTCGCAATACACTCGTGTTAGGCAATCCCTGGCGCATCGCGCGCGGTGCTGCTGGAGCACCTTCCACGCCGGGGTTTCTTGGTTCTAAATGAGAGTGATGCATCGATCCACCCCAAAACCCGCCACGTCCATTCTGTATGGCTCCTCGCATGTAGCTTCCTCGGCCGTACCCATGGCCCATAGAGCCTGAGTAGCCATTTGCCCCAATAGAACCCGACTCGTCTAGACTATCAATAGTAGGGATACCTTGTAGCTGTTGGTTGTCATTTTCAGCAGATGCAGCGTCCGCATTCTCAGGCGCCTGGCTGGTATCTGTGTTCTGCTCAATTTTACCACTCTCGATTGCTTGAAAGGAGCCCTCGTCCTTAGTGGGATGTCCATTTGCCTCATCTGGAGGCATGTCCGATCCTGGGCGATTAGGAAGACCGGGGTTAGCAACGTGAGCATGATTTCCTTGTCCGGAACCGATGAATCCACCACGGTTTGGCCCTGAGAAGTGGCCCCGGCCCCGGCCTCGGAACCCACCACGCCCATATGCTGGACCGTAATAACCAGACTGGTAGTTTCCGTTAGGAGGGTAAGAGATATTAGATCCGCCAAATGCTCCTCCGTACGGAGGGGCTGAGCCATTTGCGAAAGCATTTGGATTGAAATTATCTTGGCCGCCTTGCCACATGTTCTGTTGGGAGCCGTCCCACCCTAAGGAACCATACATGCCCTGCCCCTCGAAGTTCATTCCCATGTTCATGCCCATGCCAGTCATGTTCATCCCGTAATCCCCGAACATCCCCTGATTCACGGCCATTGGGTCCATCGTCATAGGCATTCCTAGTGAGAATGTTAGAGGCAATGAAGCTGGTGCTGGTGTGTAGAGTCGTGTCATACCCATCGGGTTGGGAAAATTGAACATAGGGTTGGCCATGAATGGGTTCATGCCGTTAAAGTTGCCATTTCCGTTCCAGCCCATGCCGAAGTTTCCAACGTTCGCATTCATCGCTTCAGGCTCGCCCTGTTGTGGCTTCTCCGTCGTTTCTGAAGAAACAGGTCGATCCAGACTCGCTGGCTCTCCATCTATGGCATCTGCATCCGTGTGATCGGCTTGTTTTGCGGGTGAATCGCTAGAGGGGGCGACGGGCTGCGTCGGGAAATTAGCCATACTGCGCCACGAAGGCGGATTGCAAGAACGGCGTCCACAACGTACCTCCTCTGAGAGAGTTTGAGATTCGGAACCGTTGGCATTGACCGCAATCTCGGTCACTTGAGCGGGTTCATCCTCTGTTACGGAATCCTTCGACATGGATGCTTCCACCGCTGGCGCCTCGGGCTCTGCCCCAGACTCTTTTTGACTGGTCTCTGCCTCTTCATTGGTAAATACCTGTTCACTTCCCGCTGGGGTAGATTCGATTGGTGTTGGGGGCGCCGCTGCTTGGCGTTCCTTCTCCCGTTTCTTCTCCTCAGTCCGCAAGTATGCCTTTAGAGTTGTCCGCAATGCTTTATTCGGCTTGCAAAGATCCGGAGAGACTGGGGTATGGGCGCAGACAAGACAGGTTTCGGCGAGGGTCGACTGGCCTAGGTGAAAGATAAGATAAATCGTGAGATGTACATTCTTCAGATGCAGGTGGGGGAAAGAGGCCTGAGGACCAACTTACAGGTCTCGCAAATTGACTGGTCGCAGCACGGAAGACGGAAAGCATTGACTGCCAGCGTGTTGCAGATGGAGCATCGTAACTTCATGGGGATTTCATCTTGGGGCAAGGTGCTAGAGCGCAAAAGGTCAGTTTTGATCTGGCGCGGGCACGTGGCATGTGCTCCGGAGGCTACCTACCTGGCGATACCCATCAGGCCAGCTGGCGGATCCGCCGCGGCCATGACGGTGGGTATTGGAAGTGAGCGAGAGAATGGGCGCTATTCCCCCGATAAACAAGTGAGTTGCGACCAAGATGGGGAAGAGTCAGAAAAAAAGACCGTGAGCAGGCAATAATGGAAATTAGTCGGGAAATAGTTCCGCCGACGGGTACAAAAGGCCGCGGAGGTTGTTGATCTCGTTTGCGTTGTTTAGCTTGTTTGTCATCATTTCAGGCTATTATGGACTTTATAAGGAGTTATCATTCAATATTGAGCGTCTATAGTAAATATCCTTCTAAAATCAAGTTTTTTTCTCTTTGGAAATTGAAGTATCCCTCTATCGTTTCTCTCCGCCAATGTCTCAGATTAGATCAAGTAATTTAAGGTCCATCATCGTGACCTGCGATACCAATGTATGGTCTCATCAGGGTTGCTTTCCGGATTGCTCTATCATCATCGACAAGGCAAGGTGATTCAATACCGAACAATAGGGGTTCAATATCACATAATCACATAGATAAACACGAGGGGAAGAGAAGCCACTTGGAATATATGGGATCGAGTCGAACAAGTCTATTATTTGGTAGTATAAAGGGGGGTCAGAGAGGCAGAATATGGAGGCTCAACAGAGATAGCCTATAGAAGATAGTAAGAGATCTGATAGAAGAAAAAAAAAGATGGATCAGAAGAAAACAAAGAATAAAGAACGAAAGAACAAGATTGAAAGATTGATCAGATCAAAGGTTCCAAGCTATGGGCAAGGGTTAAATCAGGGTAAAAAAAGAAAAAAAAAAAAAAAAAAAAGCTGATTCCACGGTTAAGGATGATCCCTCGATCCACTCTGGCTTAAAAAGGTCGTGACCGCCCCCCGAAACTCTTTATGCTTTCTTTTTCTTCTATCTATCCCACCCCGAACAGCTTGGGGAATGACTTAATCCACCTTTTTTAATTCGGCTATTCAAAGCTACAGCATGACAGAGGACAACTATCGGCCAAGATCTCCTGATTTCTCTTCTCTTCCGCTTCCCCCCAACCCCACTCAACCTTACGCGCCCTTGAGTAGTCCGCTCGCGCATCGCGCATCCTACGACGCCTCACCATTCTTCAATACCTACCAGCCTCCAAGCTCGAGTCGCATTCCCCAGCAGTACGTTCCACCTGATCACTTCGCCTTTCAAGACGAAATGGCCCGTCGCTCATCCCGCCTGCAGCCCGAGGACACGCCCGTCCCCGAGCCCGCCATGATGTCCGGAACGATGGCTGTCGCGCCTATGCCGGAAGAACTCCCCCAGGCTCCACCCAATGCGGGTATCGAAGTGAAGACCAAGTTCCCCGTCGCCCGTATCAAGCGCATCATGCAAGCCGATGAAGATGTGGGCAAGGTCGCGCAGGTCACACCTGTTGCAGTTTGTACGTGCTTCCCCAACAACTCTTGCCTTTTGCCCGTCCATCCCGAGAACATTTCTATGTTTCACTTGAACGGTTATACTAACAATATTTTCTCTTTGCTTGCCAACAGCCAAAGCGCTAGAACTTTTCATGATCTCCCTCGTCACCAAGGCCGCTCAAGAGGCGAAGGACCGCAACTCAAAACGCGTCACGGCCTCCCACCTCAAACAAGCTGTCGCCAAGGACGAAGTGCTCGACTTTTTGGCTGATATCATTGCCAAGGTCCCCGATCAACCTGCTGGTCGGAAACACGAAGACGACGGCAGTGACCAAAACGAAGGTCGCCGAAAGCGCGGTGGACGTCGACCCAAGGAAGAAAGCGACTGAACGCGGTTCGGATGTGCAAAACAAGAGGTGCTAAAACGATTCATGACATCCTAGAACGGGATAAGGCTAGGCGTACTTTAATGATCGGTGATGGTTCTTGGTCCCCTATCGGCATGTACTGCAATGGACATGATTCTTGGGAGGCGTTGGGCGGATATGGTTTCAATTTTTAGGAGCGCTTTCTTATGTGAATATTTTATTTCTTTTCGTGCAGGCCTCGTCCTGTGCGGTAAGTCCCATCTTCAGCGTTGGGCTTACCTGATTTGCTCTTGACAACCTTGAACTCTCCATTCCCGTGTAATCGAGCTCTAGGGGTCTGCCTTCCCTAGGGCTCCGGGACATGGCTCCCGCTTATCGATCAATGTAGACATGCAAACATGGGGTGTGCTCAAGTGCTCGAGCTTCCAAGGCTGCACGTGTGAGGTGTATCGTCCACGGCACATCCAGCACTTGAAGTTTGAGCACTTCAAGTTTCAGGGCTCTTCAATGTTCAACTTGAAGTTCGCAATTATATGTCATCTCAAACTTTTAAGTTCAAGTTTCAAGTTGTTTCAACATTTGAACTTGAAGTTTGAACATTGAAATGTTAGAGCTTGAATTCAAACGTTTGAATGATCTTTACCTACTTAGATCATTACTAGTATGCATTCGTCAATTTTGTGAGTACCTAGTACTAGTAGGTCCCAGCAGTTGCCAATGAGTACTAGTAGCCTGAGATACTAGTAGTATCGCACGTGCGGAATTTCGGCCTCAAGTTGGAGCGCCTCAAGGACTCGGATACTATTTTCAAGTGATGGATCAAATATCGAGTCTAAGTGAGCATCAATTTAGAAGCAATTTTCCTAGAGACGGTGATAAAACTTGAGCCTCGTGGATGTCAACTGGCGGACGAGGGTTCAACATTCGAATGTTTAGTGCTTGGCCGCGGAGGTTAGGGTGCAATACACGAGTCCACCCGCGGCTCCACTCCTTACAACCCCCAAGTGCGGTCAACTTCACTCCGTCCCCAGCGCGTGGGATGATGCTGTTGCAGAATGGACTTTGTAAGTTCTCGAGCCACCCTCTAAACGGACTTTCGCTAACATATCCAGTGGTCTCGTCTTATCGGCGGCTCGCGCACACTGCCTAAGAGCTCCAAAGCGACCTCCCCGACAGAACGGCTGACGGCCTTTAAACGCGCATGCAATGCGCTTCAGGTACTTCATTGTTCCCTCTCACTCCATGCCCGTGATTCTGATCTATCATTTTTCCTTACTAGCAAATATGGCGTTCTAACAACACTCCCTCCGGCGAACAACCCATTGCCCACGCGCGTACTTACATCGAACGACTGAACTCCATCTTAAGCGATGAATCTCGCGGACCCGCGCCTCACCCCTGTGTGGCGTATGCTGCATCGTCCCAGATATTTGTGACAGTGACAAAGCTGGCGCTTTCTTATTATGACGATCAATTGCTTCGTTCCGCAACGGTATTCTTCAACACGTTGATTGATGCGGAGGTGGATGGAGTGGTCGACAACCGCCTTTTTGCTCGTGCAATGGTAGATCTGGTTCGGAGGGCGGACAAGGGCTCAGTCGATATCGAGGGACGACTGGTAGAGTTGTTATTCGGAGTATCCAATAACATTCGTCTCCAGCCCACCATTCTCCCGGCTTGGTTTGTACCCCGGGTGACCCCAATGGGCCAAGATGGTGAATCCACACCACCCAGTGGCACTGAATTCGCGGGAGCCACGCGCAAGGATGAATTCCCATTGTTTTACCTCTTGGTCGATTACGTACATAACGAGGGCCGCGCGGGTGACTTTGCCCGCACCGGTCTTTTATACTTGATCGAGACAGCGTCACGTTCAAAGAGCCTAGAGAAATGGCTGATCGAGAGTGATCTGGCAACGCTGATGGCTACAGGTCTAGGTGCCTTGTATAGTCAGTTGGGGAGGTGAGTACCGCTTGTTGAAATAGACACAAAGCTGCATACTGACCCCTTTTAGCTTGTGTTTCCCAGCTGCTGATGAAGAGATCCCCCGGATTATTGCACTTTCCGACCATGCAGAGGATATGACAGCTCTTAAACCAGCGCTGAGCGAGGCAATGGACGCGTTCATGTCATATCTGCTGTTTTGGCAGGATACCATTGACCATTGCAAGTCTGCGGAAGTCAACGATACCCTCTTGGACCATTTTCAGGTTTTATTCCTAGAACAATTACTGTAAGAGGTCGCCATCCTAGTAGCCTTGCCTGGGAAGCACTAACAAAAACCAGATACCCCTCTTTACTAGAATCGTCTGATGTGGCTGGTGGCTCAACAGCTGCCGTGCTCACCTACTTGTGTCGAATCCTGGACTCGATCGAGCAAGGTGAACTGGTTCACCGGATTCTGCATTTCCTTTTAGCATCGTCCCCACCTGCAGAAGAGCAAATGGACATGTCAGCGAGTCGACGAAGGTCGCTCAATGTGCTGGCCGCGCTGGCCTCAGAGGCCGCCCAACCCTCGCCTTCCCTCTTCAACCTGCGTGATCTCGCTCTTCTTGGACTTCAATCCACCAATCGCCAAACCGTTCTAGCTACTCTGCGTCTGTTAAACGTCGTTCTTCAACGGCACCATCCGTTCGCACGGTCACTCATTCACACAATTCCCGGTCAGCCCGCTCAACAGCGCTCCGTCGGGGCATTCAACTCGGAGCTTGAACAAATTCTCGGACTGGCCACCTCCCTGATTGATGAACCTACTCTCAATGAATCCTACGACAACTACGTTGCAGATGCGACATGGGTGCTCGAGTCACGCCTCTGTCTCCCCGTCACTGTAGAATCGGCAGAGGAATCAATCCCCTTGCCGCTACAGCTTCAACAAGACGACCCCATCGTCCAAGGGTTGCTGACCTGCGTAGATTCTTTCTTCAGCAACAGCATCATCGTGAATTTGGCGCTCACCGGGGTGCTGATGAGTCTGGCATCGTCCCATCTGTTCTCCCTGGATGGGTGGGTGTTGGTTGATCCGGATCTATACGATACCCCAACCGAGGGATCCGAGGAGGAGAAAGCCGAAATCGATCAAGTCCGACAGGCCTATCAGGCACCGACATGGCCAGAAGCAGCTGCACCGACATTGACATCAGCGCTCAAGAAGCTGGTAGACCAAGTCCGCCAATGGCAACAAGATCTCCCCGACTTCGATGTCTTGGTGGCAGCGCGACGTGACCTTTTGCAGAAGGAGGATCGGCCCCAGACCCCAAATCGTTCTTCTGAAGTCTCAGAGCCATCAGTTCCCATGCCAGCAGACCGCTCGCATCCCTCATACCCTGGATCTCCAGAACCCGCGCTTCCGAACTCCGGGGGCCAGTCTCCCCAGCCTAGCCATACGCCCGTAATAGCATCTGCAAGCATGCGGGGTGAGCCTTCGACCCGTCCAATCGAGTCTCGCGGGTCCTCGGTCTCCCGCGCTCCGGCCGCTGAAGCGTTGCGGCAACGGCTAGCCATGCCTTTCCCTCCCGCGATCCCTGAGCCATCCACGGAAGGAACTGTGGAGCCAACTGCCGAACCGGATGTCGATCATGAAATGCCGAGTGTGACCCTCGGGCACGTTCTTACCAACGTGGTCATTCTTTATGAATTTTTGTTAGAATTGTCTGCCGTGGTGCAAGCTCGAGGCAGTCTGTTTGAAGAAGCTGGATATAGTTAAGAGACACCTGCAAATGGATATCGGCAGTACATAATTATTTTAAGCACATGTGCATGTTCGTAAGGGGGTGAAAGTGTTTAAAGGTTCTGAAATGTCTGCTATTTATAGATTGGTACATAACTGTAAAGCCAATGATCATTCCTGGAAGTCAAACCACCTTTTTCACATTGAACTACCCTGCATGGCTCCATGAGTAAAATAGAATTGCTATTGGTCTAGTATGAATTGTACCATCACTACGGTTATCTTAAGTGGAGACGATCTGACGCGCGCACGCCAAGACAGCGTGACGGTGCCGCTTGCGACGATTGGACACTTTACGGCCCTTATGGCCACCTTGCGGCTGGACTATTTTCAGTGTAACGACCAAACTCCGCATGTGGACACCATGTGCTCTCAAATACCCTCCTCTCTCATCCTCCCCTGATACCCCAGGACCCTTTATAAATACCGGAATGACCGGCCATGGCTCCGGAACATGAATTCGATCGCGAGGACCGCGAGGACGCGCCATTCCTTATCCCCGACCCGGAATCGCACTCCCGATCAGCCCCTGGCTTACACCATGACCCCAAGACGAATGCACACCTGAGCGATGATGTGTCGGCACAAAAAGTGGGCTTCCGCCTGAAGGTGATTCTGTTCGCCATGATTCTGGCCGTGGAAGTTGGCTTCTCGTTCGTTGAGGGCCCCCAAGTCCGCATCTTCGAGTCCATTGCGTGTCGACAATACTTCTCCGAGGCTGACCCGAGCCAAATCGGTGCCAATGGGCAGGTTCCGGAGGAGATGTGCAAGGGCGCGGATGTCCAGGCAGAATTGGCGGCAGTGAAAGGGTACCATATGTTCTTCGATGGGTTACTATGTAGGCGTGGTTCGATCAGATAACGCCGAAATCTGCTGACGACGTGACAGGTGCCATTTTGGCGATTCCCTATGGTCTGCTGGCAGATCGTCGAGGTCGCAAGTCGACGCTCGTTCTCGGTATCCCCGGCTTCTTCTTGAATGCGCTTATCACCGCGGTGGTGATGTGGTTCTCCGACTACTTCCCCTTACGAGCAGTCTGGCTGTCGTCGCTAGCGTGGCTGCTCGGGGGCGGACCTGTCGTGGCAATTGCCATTATCTGGACCATGATGGCAGATGTGACGACGGAAGAGGAAAGGTACACTCGCCTCCAGTATCCCGAATCGCTCTTTACCGACAAAAACTAACCTGTCTTTTGTATAGAGCCACGCTTTTCTTCCAATTTGCCATCGTGTCCATGGGGGCCGAATTCCTATCCAGCGCTTTCAGTTCATACTTGATGACATTGAATCCATGGATTCCTTTCTGCATTGGCTACGTGATAGTATTCGGCGGGCTATTCCTGATGGCGATGCTCCCGGAAACCAAGCATGTCAAGCAGTCGTCCCCAGCCCCGGAACCCTCCAACGTCGAGCTCTCCGATATGGATCATGAGAATCCGACCCATAAGCGCGAGTCTAGCTCATACCATGACGACACCGATGTGGGGATGGGATCAGACCATGAGGCCCACATGACATGGAGCTACCCGAGAGACCAGCAGCCATCTCTTTGGACGAAAATGCGCACGAACTGGCGGTTCTACGTCAAGCCGTACTTATTCATATTGAACCGGAAACCCGTGCTTCTGCTCCTGACGGCCTTCCTGGTTTATCGCTTGAGTCGCGGCTCATCGTGGTTCCTTACGCAGTATATCTCTACACGATACCATTGGACCCTTGCACAGGCCAACTTTCTCGTGTCATGCCGCCCCACCGTGTCAATCCCGGTGCTGCTGTTCGTGTTGCCTTGGCTGAAGAAGAGCTACCTAGACCCACGACGATCATCTACCGAAAAGGATCTCTTCCTGGCTCGTGGCAGTATCGTCTGTCTGACCATCGGTACACTAGGAATCGGCCTCTCGCCTGTCGTCGGCACCCTGATCCCTAGTATGATGGTTCAAACATCAGGCTCAGGCTTTGTCTTCCTAACTCGCTCTATCATTACGACACTGATAGACCGAAACGAGACCGCTCGCTTATACACGGTTATTGAGATTCTTCAGGCCGTGGGCAACGTCGTAGCCAGTCTGTCCATCACCGCCGTTTTCCAAATGGGACTTCGATGGGGAGGCTTCTGGGTTGGATTGGCATGGATGATGACTAGCGCGTTATTTTGCACGGTCGCCGCCGCGATCTGGTGGTTTCAATTGCCGCCCACTCACCAAGAGTCGGAGTTTGTTGTCGGGGAATTTGCGGACGAACAATGAGTCTCGTCACGCTTATAGATCTATAAATTTTGTACACCATAGAACACTTTGCCATTGCACGGCGTTTCTAGGCGCGGGCCTTTCAGTCGTTTCTTGACTGCACAATGCATTGTCCTGGGGTTTCGGCTTATATTTTGATCATGGAATTTCGCATTTACTGGACTTTCAAGTATTCAGATTAGAATGGGATTCTTTTTTTTGGCAGAAGATAAGTAGTACTAGCACCTACCTAGCCTCTATAGTACCTAGTGAAGCTTTATATACCGCGGCAGCTTCCGAATGGCATACCGGAACCACGTGACTCTCACATGTCAAGCTCTCCCCAACTTTTTTGGGGAAGGAGCGACTCATCCATCTCAAGTTCATCAGCAAAGCAGGTGCGATGGAGAAGTTCTCGCAATTTAGAGACCGAGGTATGTTACCTCCCCACTTAGTCTCAAGCTTCATGTCACCATGGCACTAACACCTACTCCAGGCTCGGGCATTGCGCCTTTCTTGCCTATCCCAACCGAATCACTCGGCTTACAGGCCCCTCTTCGGGTGTTCCTCTTTTGTTTCCGTTTGCCATTATTCCTCTTTGTGACGTTGGCCTACTTTGTCATCCTTCAATGGCTGCCCATTGGATCTCTGGGAAAGAAAGCAGCTCTGTGGTGCATACTAGGTGTTCCCAGTATCTGGTGGATTGACCTGCAGGTGGATGGTGTCAAGAAAGGGTAATCTAAAGCCTGCATGACACTTCAAAAACTTCCCTGAAGCTAACATTTATTGTCCATAGATCGCTATCGAAGCATCAGCAAGCTCGCCTCCCCCAACCAGGCTCTGTGATTGCATCCTCTTTCACGTCGCCTATCGATGCCGTCTATCTGGCCGCTATCTTTGACCCCGTCTTCACAGCGGCGTACCCGAACACCCGTCAAGTCGAGCGTATCTCCCTCTTCCAGGCGATCGCCCGCTCTTTCGCTGCACCCGTCACTCGACCAGAACCCGGAACAAAGCTCGTGGATGTCGCCGCCCTGGTTGAGAAGCACCCCAACCGACCCATCGTCATCTTCCCGGAGTGCACAACCACCAACGGCCGTGGCATTCTGCCCCTCAGCCATGCGCTCCTCGGCGTCTCACCGAAAACAAAGGTCTTCCCCGTAAGCCTGCGGTATACCCCAGTAGATGTCGTGACTCCGCTTCCCGGGAGCTACATCAGCTTCCTTTGGACGTTGCTCAGCAAGCCCACTCACTGCATTCGGGTCCGGATCGCAGAGTATGTCACGAATTCCCGCAGCACTATTGACCTCCCGCCAGCTCGGTCGACTCGTCAATCGACCTACAGCTCCAATTACCTCGATACGCTGGACCAAGATACATCCGAGGACGGCATCACCGCCAGTGAGAAGGCATACCTGGACCAGATTGGGGAGTCATTGGCTCGCTTGGGCCGAGTGAAGCGGGTTGGATTGGGGGTGAAGGACAAGCAGGATTTTGTCCGAATGTGGACGAAGACTCGTAGCACGTGGTGATTGCTATGCCTTACAGTAGTTCAACATTTGAATGTTTATAGAGCGCGAATTGACGAATTGACGACCGGATGTTGGCAATGATTGCTGTTTCTCCCTGTATCCATATTCTGTCTTTGAATGAGATACATGGATGCAGCTTCAAGCTATACGCTCCTCAACTTGAAAAGTCGCTAACAACCATGTTTAATGTTGAAAGCGAAGTGCTGAGAACGGAGACAAGTGCTTTGTTCATAGGTCAAGAATGACACGCAAGTAAGAAAGGAAGAAATGAAAGGCCATTTGAGGTATAAGAATAGAACAAAGGAGATCTGGGAGTTCCCTTCTAGATAAAGACCTTTCAAGTTGTTGAGGAATTTCCTACTTTTATTGATCAGTCCTTCAAATATTCGAATGTTTCCTACCCACTGCCTACAGATCTAACTTGAACCTAGCTCTTCCAAGTGATCCATCTCTAACGAATATTGAATCAACTTGAAGGTGGGCGATACTCCTACAACTGGGCATCCAGGTGTCCTCATGTCCTAACCATTTGACCGCGAATCTCACCAGAACTCAGATACAGAGTACCTGAACCATGTGCGTGCAATACTACCTAAGGTACCAATGCAACCACGTAACTCGAGCTCGTCGTGACTTCTGTAAGAAGAGATTCATATCCACAAGGCAAGCCGAGTCCTGCCAGATACGCTATGACGAGGGTCGTAGGTCTGTAGGAGCAAAGGTCCTCCCCGAACACATTGAAGAACGGGGAGGATTCTGCCCCAAATGCTCGTATGCGATGCATTTAGAGACGTCGATTCGGTACTGGGAAAAGAAGGATGGAGCAACAAGGAAGTTGAAATATGTGGCTAGATCATCCGGACGATTCCGAGCTTTCATTTCAATGTTTCAACAACCATGAAGCCTTCGGATGTTCCCGAGGTCGTGATTTCCAACGTGCAATGTTGAAAGCCCATACATGTGAGCCGTCACATTTATGTAGGAAATGCAGGGGTGTTCAGCTTCCCAACTGATGGATTAAATCGTGCATTTGTCGGGAGTATCGAAATCGGCACTTGAGTTTCACCAGCTGCCACTACCAAGATTCTGGCGTCCCATAGGTGCACGTAGATCGCACTAGACTAGATTCGATCAGTGAACGCCCCCATCATTTATTAGTTCGTGCACACATGTGCATGTAGATCACCACAGTTACTGTAATTACAGGTTCCGGCTTGGGCACGCTTTAAGGACCCTCCCCTTACTGCATGGGATATACCCAAACTCCATTGATGTCAAAACCCCCGGGGCCGTCACGGTGCTAAAGCTTTTGGATCAACTTGAATGCTCTACATCAATTGATGTGTTCTCCCAGGCCTGAATTGTACTGCTCATGCACTCGTATTAGACATGTATCTACAGAACTGTTGTAATGAACTCATGGCCAATATAGTACTAATCTCCAGGGCTGCAGTTGTAGGTGGGGCACAAGGAGGGGTAAGAATTTCGTACAAATGGGTCAACTGGTATCTTCCTCTGATCCCTCAAGCCTCCCACATTGACATCTGGATTTCATTCTCCCTTACCACCCTGAAACTTGAAATCGATCGAATTTTAACCTTGAAATTCCTTGGTCATTTATCCCTATCAACAATGAGCGCGGCAGGCTTGAAGCAAGTGGACGGCAAGCGGTTTACTACAGCCAGAGATGTTTGTTTACTCCCGTTTGACCAATATTCTCAATGAAACTGACAAGACATAATGATGTAGGTCGCGCCCCCAAAGAGTTGGACCAACTATTACGAAGCCATGGGTGGTGACACGACGTGGGGAAGTTTTGGCAAAGTCCCAGACGTGCTTCAAGAACGCGGAATTGACACTACCGATTTGAAGCCCCTCTACGCGATGGAGCCTTACACTGGTGAAAGTACGATGATGATGGAAGCAGGCTCACCGTCAGCTTTCTCTACAACGAAATTCAGGCTTCTCTGTATCAGATCACGGCACCGGATAATTTGGCCGAGATTGTGGAGTGCATCAACGATGAGAACAGAGGAATGGCAGGCCTTACTTTGGAGGAAAAGCAATAGATACTACGCCCAGACCATTCCAAGGTTCACTTTCAAATGTTTGGACAAATTTATAGCTACTTTCCGATTCTCCATCCATGTTTTCAATGTTATGAGATCATTCCAAGGTTGGGGAGTAAATGCACAGAAGATCGCTTGCCGGCAGCTACTTGAATGCCATGTCTGCACATGTGGTAGTATTGAACAAATTCAAAGTTTCTCATCTCAAGTGCTATCACTGGACTCCTGTGAGATAAACTATGCACTGCAAATTTAGATTAGCTGCCCAGGTGCTTGTTTCGATTCCCTTCAAATACTTCAAAATGTTGGCAATGAGAGAGGGGACGTTTGGAATGTGTTCAAGCCGGAATCTGCTACTACGGGACATAATTCCATTTCTCCGAAAAACATCGATAACTCAAGCGCTTGAAATGATGGTGCGTTCAGCCTCTGTGCAGGTGGTGAACCTGATTTCAATTCTCATATATGAGCGCCGGAGATCCCGGATCAAGGAATTCTTTGGAAGCCCGCAATATGTGAGCGAAAAAACATTAAATGTTCCAGCTGGACAGTAATACCTTTTCAAACTTTGAAATGCTTGAAAAATGTTAAATGTTCCGTTGGGACTTTAAGTCACCCTGGAAAAATGAGCACTGCTGTTCCAGATGTCAACTTGGAACGAGACTAGTCCGAGTGGCTATCCTCATATAGTATCCGCAAGACCCACAATGCGATATAATTGCTTCACGGCCCAATCACGGATATCACCGGGTTTTTTAGCGAGTACAAATGTAGAATCGTTTTCTGGAAAACGGCAAACGCCTATTGTCTCAAATGACAGGATTGTTCTAGACACCCGTCCGGTTCCGGCGAACCAGCTCCATTCTAGCTAACCGGGCTCCACCTGAGCACCATGTCTCAACCTCAAACATGGCACTGGTATAGTGATTGACCTCATCACTATACAGCGATTCTCAACATTTAACCTTGGCAGACATCTACACACGAATAAAGGATAGAGTGTCCGGATGAACCTACCGAGATAGAAGCTCCTCACAGTGAGCTGTCGGCTTCAAACCTTGGATTGCGTGAACCAATGACTCCGTTGACCTCACCACTATACAGTCGTGTCTCCATTTCGCGGCTAGATCAGGGATAATACTTAAAACAGTCCAATCATTGTATCCTGGCTCTATTTAACACCCCCTTGGCAACTTTGAAGCCCTTGTCGACTATGACCCTGAACCTGGACCCAAGCCGTCGATGATCCATAGATTTTTCATATTGCTGCCACAGCAGATGTCCGGACCTATCGTGACGTTCTCTATGATGAGCTATATGTAGTACCTGAGTAGTACAGAAAAAAAAATGATAATCTGAACCCTGGATGCACCTTGCGTAAAAGGAACCCTATCTATCAGCTATATGAAAGCCAAAGAACGACACGAGATCAATCGCCCCCATTGATCTTCAGGAAATTCATCAACCCAGAGCCTGGAACATCCGCGACTATGATCTTTCACCGTCGAGAAGCTTCGCAGGCTTCTACTCTAGCTGGCCCGCCCGGCCCCGGTGGGCGCGGCCAGCTGCCCATGCTGCAGCACGGTAATGAGATGCGATATAACCTTCTTTGCGTGATGGGAGAGTTCGTCGGCACATTCATGTTCCTCTTCTTCTCTTTTGCAGGCGCTCAAGTCTCGAATACTCCCATGCCTCCTCCAGGCGCCTACCCGAATACGTCAAATCTGTTGTATTCGGCTTTGGCTTTCGGCTTCTCTCTCACGGTTAATGTGTGGACCTTTTTCCGTATCACAGGAGGGCTGTTCAACCCGGCGGTAAGCATGCGCAATGAAATGACCACTCGAGGACTGCAATGTACAGAGCGCTGATGACATTGACTAGGTTACCCTGGCTCTCTGCCTAACTGGTGGAATGCCAGCTCTTCGCGGCGTGTTAGTCTTCCCTGCCCAGCTGGTGGGCGGGATTGCGGCGGCTGGCGTCGTGAGCGCCTTATTCCCAGGTCCATTGAACTGTGCCACAAGACTTGGAGGTGGAACCTCTATCTCCCAGGGCCTATTCATTGAAATGTTCCTGACTGCGCAGCTGGTATTGGTCATCATCATGTTGGCGGTTGTCAAGCACAAGTCCACTTATCTGGCTCCTGTTGGTATTGGACTCACGTTCTTTGTGACGGAAATGATTGGTAAGTCTCGCATTTCTCTCTCAAGTGCTACAGCCTTAAGTTTCATTTTCTCATTCATGATTTTCATCTAGGTGACTACTACACCGGTGGATCCTTAAACCCTGCCCGCTCTCTCGGCCCAGATGTTATCAACCGCAGCTTCCCCGGATATCACTGGATCTACTGGGTTGGTCCACTACTGGGATCGCTATTGGCTTCGGGATTTTACCATTTGCTCCGTTGGGTCGAATGGGAGAAAATCAATCCCGGTCAGGACTTTAATGAGTGGGAAGCCAAGGCTCGGAAGGAATCTATGGCCAAGTCGGAAAATACGGCTACTGCCAGTGACCAGATTCACTATCCTGACGCTTCGCCTGAGAACCGGGATGTGGCCCCGGAGGAGCAGGTATAAGCTCATACACTCCAGGGCTGCACCATGAGAGATACCATTCAGGTGGATATCTTGACCGGGTTGCCATGACTCTCAGAGTCTATAAAGCTACGGAGTTATTCCAGGCTTGTGCCCACTGAATGCGACATACCTCATATGTGCAACTGTGGAAGTGCTGGTAGTTGAGCTTTCCCAGGTTGTACAACATTTGAAGAACTCTGCCTCGAGAATCTTGATGCAGAGTTTTTTGCACATGAACATGGATATAATATTTAATCTATTATGAATATTTGAATGAGTACTTTCATCCCCGGAATTTGGCGCACATCAGGGATATTACTACTATAGGCTCCAACTTTCCTGAATCCATCTACTTGTTCCAGAGGGGACATGCTATTCAGCATTAATGTGCCCTACAGCTCCCAAACATTGAAATATCTTGTTGAAAAAGAAAGATCAGTGTTCGTTAAAATTCCAATGTTGTTTGCCGAGGGAAGCTCATCTAGGACGGCAATGAGCGGGAAACCCATGGCATGGCCCGGTGGAAATGGAGAAGAATACAAAATTGGAGTGCAGATACATATTGTAAGAAGCGGAATTTCTCGTAATTATCAACAGCTGATTCATTCAAATGTTGGACGTGCATTTCAAAGCGTTCAAATTCAAAAGGACTATGCCGCTTCCATGGATTCTCCGCGCATATAGTCGCATTCCCTACTGACTGCTACCAGTCTGTTTACCAGTATGCTATCTACTTTTTATACATGTGCATGTGCAAACCCACCCTAAGTGATTTCCATTTTATGCGTATCTTCTACTAGGTAATATCATCGCTGTTCCAGCCGATTGGTGGCGGGCGATGCGGAATTATCCCCGTCGCATTTATCACCCTATGAAGAAAAGTCGGCCATGAGTGGGTCAACCGAACCCCACTTACACCAGGGTTAGATTCGGCGCCGTGGACAAATATGATCGGGGCATTTTTAAGCACGAGGGACTGGCAGTCTGACAATGAGTTATGATATCTCTAGAACATGGGAACGATATGTCTGAACAAACTCTGCCAAATCGACAAGACATCAATACAACCCAACACAAGGGTCCGCGAACACAGCAAACAATGGAGCCTCTTGAGGTTGTTAGCGAGGAACATGTCGAGGGAACGAACAGTGCAACAGCCTATGAATATCCGGATCGAGGTCTGAGAGCATGGACTGTTGTATTTGGATCCTTCATGACACTCGTCTGCACATACGGCATGATGGCCACAGTCGGAGTCCTCCAATCAAACTGGGAGGAACACCAGTTGAAGACGTATTCGTCGAGCTCAATCGCATGGATTTCATCGGTCTTCACATTCCTCAACCTCTTCCTGGGCGTGCAAGTGGGCCCGATATTTGATCGTTATGGCCCTCGATGGATCATGTTGGGCGGTTCGATAATCTACACATTATCAATGTTCCTCCTAGGGTCTTGTCAGGCGTACTATCAGTTTCTGCTTTGTTTGGGTGTGATGGGTGGTGCCAGCAGCGCATGTATTTCCACACCCAGTATGGCCTCTCTTTCTCACTGGTTCCATGATCGTCGGGGTCTTGCGACCGGAATTGCCATGGTGGGAGCGAGCGCTGGCGGAATAATGTTTCCGTTGATTTTGAAGACGACACTTGCCCGGCTGGGATGGGGCTGGGCCATAAGAATTATTGGGTTCATGTTCATTTTCTTTCTTGGGATCGGGAATCTTTGCGTTCGAGCTCGTTTTCCAGTCAAAAAACGGACGGCTGCTATTGACTTGCAATGCTTTACGGACTCACGGTTTATTTGGATTACCGCTGGTTCTTTTTGTACGTGCCAATATGGACCTTCTTTGCACTCGCATCCTACCTTTTTGGTCAATTTGAACAGGGACATTGGATCGCTAATCAAGATATTCGCAGTAACTGAGGTTGTTCTTTTCGCGGCTCTAGGTCTCCTCCCTACCTATGCGGCCGTTCAAGGATTCAGCACCGGCGTCGGATTTTACCTGCTAATCGTGTTCAACGCGTGAGTTACCCTGCATATCAATCGTGAGCAGGAAAACCTGAAAGCTGACCATTCCAACAGTGGGTCGGCATTTGGCAGATGGGGCTCCGGGATGTGCTCAGATTACCTCGGACGATTCAACACTCTGACCACGGTGATATCCATGACAGCTGTTATAATTTGGATCATGTGGTATCCCTTTGGCAAATACCTTGGTGTTCTGTATCCGTTCTGTGCGATTCTGGGGTTTGGCACCGGGACTATTCTCAGCCTCACTCCTGTATGCCTTGGGCAAATGTGTGAGACCGATAAATTTGGAGTGTGGTTTGGAACATGCTATTCAGTGGCTAGTTTCGGGTAAGAATTCGTTCACCAACCCCAGCCAACCTTGGAGAAGAAGGTACTAACTTTTGGTTTAGCACGCTGGTTGGGATCCCGATGGGAGGCCAGCTGCTGCAGGTAGCCGGCCCATCCAAGCTAGTCGCTGTTCTTGGCGGTATCCTGGCAGTTGCCGCCGCTTGTTTTGTGATGGCTCGCTGGGCTTGCCTAGGATATCGGTGGCAGTGGAAAGTCAAGATCTAAAAGTTTCTTAATCCACCTGGGCAGCTCAAGATGAAAACCAAGTGTCCCACCCGGGAAACTTCCCGAGGTTGGAAGATGAAGCATCATTGAGCTGCCGGAACAGTCAAATAAAAAGTCAAGTGGAAATGAACAAATCGTATTGTGAAATGATATTATATAACACAGGCGCCCAACCCGTACATCGCTTTTTATTTTGTAGTCGGGACGTTATCCGAGCATAATAGAAAGACCCGGGGACCGCATTTACTCTACAGCGTCAGTGATACAGCCGTGGCTGGCATCCTTAACAGTACGGGCGTACTTGCCCAGAGTACCACGCATGGTAAGACCGGTCTCGGGCAGCTTGCCAGCGGCCTTGCGGGCCTCCCAGTCCTTACGACGCTCAACTAGAGTCTCCTCGGGGACATCGAGGTCAAGGAGAAGGTTGTCAGCGTCAATAGTAATGACATCGCCATCCTCAACGAGACCAATGGGTCCACCGACAGCGGCCTCAGGGACGATGTGACCGATCAAGAAACCGTGGGAACCACCGGAGAAACGACCGTCAGTGATCAGAGCACAGGATGAGCCAAGGCCGTAACCCATCAGAGCGGAAGAGGGCTTAAGCATTTCTAAGTGAGGTAAAAGTTAGTAATGATAATCCAGAGCTCGAAGAGAAAAGATATGCAATGACTTACCAGGCATGCCAGGGCCACCCTTGGGGCCACAGTAGCGGATGACGACAACGGTCTTCTCATCCTTCTTGATCTCGCTGCGTTCCAGCGCAGCAATGAAGGAGTCCTCGTCATCGAAAACGCGGGCCTTTCCAGTGAAGCAAGTACCCTCCTTACCAGTGATCTTACCAACACTACCGCCAGGGGCCAGAGAGCCACGCAGAATCTGAATGTGGCCGGTGCTCTTAATAGGCTCCGAGAATGGGCGGATGATCTTCTGGTTGGGGGCCAGGTCGGCGACCTTCTCCAAGTTCTTTGCCATGGTCTCACCAGTGACAGTCATGCCAGAGCCATCAATGAGACCCTCCTTGAGCAGAAGCTTCAGCAGAGCAGGGGTACCACCGATCTCGTGGACGTCAGCCATGACGTACTTGCCGGAAGGCTTGAGATCAGCAAGGAAGGGAATGCGGTCGGAGACGGCCTGGAAGTCATCGATAGTAAGCTTAACACCGACAGAGTCGGCAATGGCGATCAGGTGCAGAACAGCGTTAGTGGATCCACCAGTGATGTTGACGACGACCATGGCGTTCTCGAAAGCCTGGCGGGTCATGATATCACGCGGGCGGATATCCTCCTTGAGCAGCTTCTTAATGGCACCACCGGCAGCCAAACACTCAAGGTACTTGGCCTGAGAGTTGGCAGGGTTGGATGAAGAGCCAGGCAGGGTCATACCCATGGTCTCAATAGCGGTAGCCATGGTGTTGGCAGTGTACATACCACCACAGGCACCCTCACCGGGGCAAGCGTGACGAATGACATCGAAACGCTGGGGCTCAGTGATCTCCTTGGCAATGAACTGACCGTAAGCCTGGAAAGCGGAGACGATATCAATGTCGGCACCTCCCTGGGTTGCGGCGCAACCGGGCTTGATCGAACCACCGTAGACCATCAAACTGGGACGGTTGACACGACCCATGGCCATCATGACACCAGGCATGTTCTTGTCACAGCCAGGAATACTGATGTTCGCATCATACCACTGGCCACCCATCACAGTCTCAATTGAATCGGCAATCAAGTCACGACTCTGGAGGGAGTAGCGCATACCCGTGGTACCCATACTGATGGCGTCACTGACACCAACAGTGTTGAATTGGAAACCGATCAGGTCCTGGTCCTGGACACCCTCGCGGACCTTGTTGTTCAGGTCGAGCAAGTGCATGTTGCAAGGGTTACCGTTGAACCAGACGGACGAGATACCGACCTGGGCCTTGTTCATGTCCTCCTCCTTGAGACCAACGGCGTACAGCATAGCCTGGGAAGCACCCTGGGACTTGGGCTGGGTGATGTGTCGGGAGACCTTGTTGAGGCCTTCATCTTTCTGGAAGCGGGGGAGGGTAGTGGAAAGAGCGCGACTGCAGGACAAGAATTCCAGGTTAGCAAAACAAAATCAATTGACTTCGACGTCTCTCCACACTCACGCTGGCACGGTCGATCGGGACAGGCTGCGGAGAGCCGCGGGCACACGCGCCCGGGTTTGAGGCAGCATCATGACGAAGATCAGCAGAAAGAACCGGGGAAACCACCGTCTAGAAGCTGAAAATGGCAAGGGAGAGTGATGGCGGGGGATGGAGGCCGGGGTCGCAAGAAATAAGAAAAGGCGGAAGCTAAGGAAGCCGGAGTTGGTGCGTGTCTCCCCGAGCTCCACTATCCCGCACTGTCCAATCTACGGGCTGCAATTGTTCATCGACCATAGAGGAGCTCATTGCGCCAACTCAGACCTCGATACATTACTTGAGTCATTCAAGGTTTATTCTCTGCATAATTGAATAATTGATCCTGGATCCTGGTATCCTCGGACTTGTCTGCGAGGCATATTCGGCGTAAAGACCGGACTGCCTAAACAGGGAATGTTGATGCCTTGATGCCTGAGATCCGGGCCGCTTTATAACTATTAATAACTAACTACAATGTGCATAGATCGACCTCCAGTGCTTCACAAATTGACTCAGTCACCAAAACGGCCCCCAATGATAATCGGCTCGGTAAGTTCCGAACTGTCGAAGATCAATTTGGACTCCATATGAACGGAATTTATGGGCCTTTACTGGGCTACATTCAAGCTGACTGGTGGGAGCTACTTGCAATTAGGACCCGGGTGAGAAATGGGTGACCGCTACTTAGGGTCGCGCGACCAGCGATGACAAGGGTGAGTGTGTAAAATCCATGGATGTATAGGGATACCTATTTAGGACATAGGTTTTATCCATCAAAAGGCACCACGCTAAGTATCCCTAGTACATATGTACTTCAAGTTTGCGTTGGTTACCAAAGGGTGTACTAGTAGATGCATACATATTAGGTACCTACATGTATGCTTAAACAAGCCAATCAAGAGCCTGAGAGGTATGTTGTTCATGCAGGGGTTATTCGTCATGTGACGACCTTGGAAGTCTTCTATCTTAAAACATTTGAAGCACCATAGGCACAGTCATCAATCACACAACATTCAAGTTTCTACAAGTTAACTACGAAAATCCCCAAGCCCAAATTGCTCGAAGGATCCACCAATAATGAATCACAACCACTCCCGTTATCACGTTCGTCTTGATTTCATTCATAAGTTACTGAGTGAAAAATTTGGTCTGGTAAGTGGTTGCAAAAGAAATAATAGCTGATGGTCCTAATTGAGATACATAGGAGGAGACTGAAGTAACGCCAATCGCCTATGACCCCGAATGTCCCTTCAAATACAACAACTTTGTCTATCGTATTTCCCTTCCGGCTCGTCTCAACGAGCAAATTGAGACCTCTCAAATTCAGCCTGGCTGTGTTCCTATCCCCCCGGGTAGCAGTGAGCTGATTCTTCGCCTTACAAATCCCGATGCCCAAGTCATGGGATCAGCAAACCGTGTGGAAAATGAAGTCGCCATCATAACTCTGGCTGCGGCTGCGCTGCGCCCAATATTTGAGCCCCACATTGTACCCCACCTATATGGGTGGTCTGGGAGTAGATCTGCCCAGGGAAAGCATCAGCAAGGTTGGATCCTCCAGGAGCTCATTCATGGAAGCCCCCTCGATGAGTGCCTAGACAGTATGAAACTTGAAGATAAGAGAAAGGTATTTGCGCAGATTGCAAAGGCTCTCAAAGGTCTTCAAGAATTCCGTCTACCCAGTTCCATCACCAAATTTGGAGGACTCACCTTCGACGCCAATGGAGAAATTATCAGTGCTCCAATGGCCAGCACTGGCATCGGACCTTGGCCTTCCTACGAAGCTTCATTCAAAGCACGCCTTGAGAAAGCTCTCAGGGAAGCCGACGAGAACCAATATATTCAAGGCTGGCATGCGAACGGTGCACATGTGTTCGCGCTTCATCCATCATATGAGTTCCTACGATCCTTTTCGGGCCTTGGTGGCCAGTTTCGTGGCTGGTCTGGTGTTGAGGGCTATGAACAAAAGGCGCTTAAGGAGGCTAAACTCAACGGCTTCCCGGACACTCTTCCAAATGAAATGGACAAAGAAAGTTTGGTGCAATGGAAAGTTGATAAGGTCTGGGAGGACGAGTTGGAAAAAGCGGGTTGCAAGCGTCCGAGCACGATGCTGGGTATTGACAAAGTGGCCGACGTCGACGCCCTTCTTAGCTCCATTCTACCCTGGTGTGTGACCAATTCTGATATTTTGTGCAGACAATCAGATGAGGTCATTCGAAAATGCCGCGATGACAATGAGGGAATTTTGATCCAAATCTTGGAGCACAATGGGTTGTAGAGTGGTGAATGCTCAGGTGTACTGAGGTGTTCTTATCGCCAGCTAAATTCTATACATGGATTGTATAAGGTTCGCCTGATGAGCTACAACTCTGCCGCAGTCGGAAGCTGGAAAGATTGCGATCATCGGCGCGGGCCAAGGCTCCAAAGTTGGTCATAAGGGTATGTAGTACTACTACAGAAGTAAGAGCAATCCAATGAATTAGACGACAAGGTTAAAGCCCGGTTCCCCCGATTGATCAATAGCCTGGATTTCTGCGGCTGTGACCTATGACTGTCATTAGTGGCTGGAACTCTCGGTTCTCAAAATGGCGCCGTTGCATGTGGTAGTTGCCTTGGTATTTGTGCTGGCATTGATTCATTGGTTCCATACTGAGGTGAGTTATGCACATGCGCAGGGATGAGCGAGGAGGGAGGGGCAATGCTGACCATGCTGCGCTAACCTAAGTCAGTCAACCATACCATCCAGGCGGACCATTTTTTCAACCTTTGTCTCTTCCTGTCGAATGCCTAAGTTTCCAATAATTCATACCAGCCGCATCGCCTTTGGTCTCACCGCACTACCAACGTTGGAAATGACTTCTCCGCTGATCAACGACGCCACTGGTCACTTCCAAAACAAACCTACAAATGAAAGAATTGTTGTGGGCACAGGGGCTAGCACATGGATTTGGTCACCTAAAGGCTGGGACTTGACACATCCGATTGATCCACATTCGGACTCATCCCAAAATGACGTCCAGCTCGACTGCGAGATTGTGAATATTAGAATCAGCCCGATGAAGACCGCCTTGGTGATCATTGACATGCAAAATATGGCTTTGAACAAGGCTCTCGATCCGCCAACTGCTCCTGCGATGTATGAAGCCCATGATGCGATAGTTAGATATGCTATTCCAGCCGCACGCAAGCTTGGCCTCCAGATCATCTGGCTCAACTGGGGTCTTACCGAGGACGATCTTCTCAACCTTCCGCCGGCTGAAGTTCGTGTATTTGCATTTCAAGCGAATTCACCAAAGACCGACTACGGCCTTGGAGACCGGAAAGGAGATCACAATGATCCCAATAACTTCCTTCAAATTGGCGAACGGCCCAATCTGAGGAATTTGCCTGGGGCAGAACTCGGAGAAATCATCTTGGAGGACGGGAGCAAAGTTGACGCTGGTCGAGCAATGATGAAAGGGGCCTGGAATACTGCCTTGTACGGGTCTTTGGCTGAAGCATACGAGGAAGGGAAAACTAGGCCCCGACCTGACGTTTGGATTAACAAGAATCGCAACTCGGGTCTCTGGAAGAGCGATTCAGACCTTGGCAAATACCTAAGTGCTGAAAGAATCCGCACACTCCTTTTTTCAGGCGTCAATACAGATCAATGTGTCGGATCTACGCTACAAGATGCTCATGCTCAAAGCTTTGATACAGTCTTCTTGAAAGATGGCTGTGGAACTGATAGTTTGCCATATGCAAAGGCAACCTATGAATACAACTGCGCACGATGTTGGGGCTTTTTGACAAGCTGCAGAGCCCTCGCAAAGGCTGCAGCAGGCCTACCATAATGAACAATTTGTAAATTGTCAAGATCGTCGATCTTAGATAGTTAACTGAGTATGATACTCTCTTAATATCAACTGGCTACTACCAGCGCGCGAATGCGACGTCCACGAGTGTCACTATCAAAACACCACATGTTTAGCACAAAAATTATAGCACAATTTTGCAACGGCTATGGAGACTAATCTCCAAGCACCAAAATATTATTGGTAGACATTGATTTATTTCGGCATTATGTATGGAGTACCCCGGACCCGTAGATTGTTCCCGGAGGCGTGGATCTTTCCCGGTGTTAGTTGTTCCGATTAATCGACCAAGATTGTCCCGGCTGCGTCACTCCATTGATCACGCGATTAATTGGTTTCATTGCTAGCAAGACGACATCCGCGCCTCGGACTGTGTTCACGTTGTCGTCCTTGGTGAGAAGCGTGGTTCGTTGCGAGCTAGAGCTCAAGGCTTCTTCGACACGGCGTTGGATGAGTTCGTTCCAACGCCGGACGAAGTAGTCACTCGATTGTGACGGCTGACCAACCCATAGATATTCTTTGTAGAAGGATGTGAGAGTTGGGAAACAAGGCGACTGGAGAGGTTCTAAGGAGCAGCCTGTTCGACCCAGTTGGCTTCAAAATTGTTCGTCAGGTGACCGCGGAGCCTCAACAGCCTCATCCTTCCTACTCTCACTCTTAGCATCTATCTCTCATAGCAACGATACACTTCACTTCATTATTGCTCCTCTCCTCCCTTCCCGACAAAACGAATCTATGTACAGTCTGGTAACATCCAGTCTGCGTTCAGAGATTTGGGCCTTGGATGAGTTCAATTTACAATTCAACTAGGTGATGACAATACTGTTTGCTCTACTGAACCGTTTTTTAACTCACAATATTCCAAAGCAGGATCCATCTCGACAAATGAGAGCTTGATACCAGCCATATCCTCATTCCCGCGCGTCACTCGACTTCATTCTGTTCTACCTTCCCCCACGAAGTGATGTTTATGCTTCCGATTTCAAATTCCACCAGGATCTCAGGGTCTGTTCAAATCATTAGCCACTGACGTTGTCCTCAAGTATCGACAAATGCCTTACCGCTTGGATAAAAGCCGTTGAAATATCTTCATGAATCCCTACACCCCATGAGGTATTTGTCTTTCCCGAACCCAACTGAACGAAGCTGACGTTCTGGCTAGGAGTATCGGGCCCAAGACCGCATCTAGCGGTTGAGTGATCTTGAATTTCGAACGCAAGGCCAAGCTGCTGGACCGCATCAACAACCGCTGTCGTTAGATCCAGCCCTTGCCCTTCTATGTCATGTCGCACCCTGTCCACATCAAGAGTGGCATGTAGTGAGACATGGAAGTCATTCGCAGGACCGTTCAATGCAACTTTTGCACTGCGGTTGGCTCCATTGGATGATCTGGCTGAAATCCTGCGCTTTTTTGGGTTGTTCCGGGAAAACGGGTTGTCATTGGCGATGTCCGCCTTTCCATTTGAGTCGATTCCCCCAGTCGTACAGACTGAGCCCAGCAATTTCAACCCACAGCCATTCACTAACATGTAGTTCTTTTCGAACTTCTCTCGTATCATGCTTCGAGAGACCTCCTGTCCAGTGCTCGTCGCATGAGTCTGTACAATTTGTGTGAACTCAAGCTCAAGAGCCAAGGGCATATCGATGTCGAATTCTTGTTGGACAAGCCACGCAATACCGCTTTTCCCGCTCTGTGAGTTTACTCGAATGATCGCCTCATGTTTCCGTCCAAGATCCTCTGGATCCATGGGTAGATATGGCATTTCCCATTTCTGAATGGCACCTGGTTCGATCATTTCTCGACGTCGACGCTTGTAGCCTTTTCGGATGGCATCCTGGTGCGTCCCGGTGAAGGTACAAAACGTGTATTTTCCCGCATACGGTGCTCGCCAATGGACGGGAATCTTGGTCAACTCTTCCACCATGCCAGATACCTGATTGATATTCCCAAAATCGATTCCCGGATTGACACCCTGAGTGAAGAGGTTCAACGCCAATGTCACCAGGTCCACATTTCCTGTCCGTTCCCCGTTCCCAAACAGGCACCCTTCGACTCGATCAGCGCCAGCCAGCTGCGCCAATTCTGCCGCGGCTACTGCACAGCCTCGGTCATTATGGGTATGCAATGAGACACAGACCTTTTCTCGATCCGTAATACGGTCGCAAAATGTCTCGATTTGATCGGCAAATACGTTGGGCATTGCCACCTCCACCGTGGCAGGCAGGTTAAAGATGATCTGACTGTCTTCGGTTGGTCCCCAGGCCGACTTTGCAGCTTCACAGATCTCGACTGCATAGTCTAACGTCGTATCCTGGAAATTCTCAGGAGTGAACTCGTATATCCATTGAGTTTGGTTGAATTCGGGATCCGCAGAGTCCTTTGTCAAACTCCGCAGCAAATTTGTACAGCGAACCACCAAGTCGATCATCTGCTCTTCCGATTTGTTGAATACGATTCGCCTAAAACATTCGGATGTTGACACATGAAGGTGCACGATCACTTTCTTCATTCCTCGCACGGACTGGATAGTCTTCCGGATCAATTCTTCGCGACATGGTGCCATAACCTGAATCCATACGTCATCTGGGACAAGGTTTGGAGTGGTGGCCAAATTTCTCGTGAAGTCGAACTCTGTTTGTGAAGCCGATGGGTATGATATCTCAATCTCTTTGTATCCAAGTCGCACCAAAGTTTGAAAATAATACAACTTGGCATCTCCACCCATGGGCTACAGGTACACCACAAGTCAGATCTTCAGCTTGCGAAACAGGAAACAATACGCGGGAATGGAACTGCAAGTGGCTGCTTACCTCTGGTAAAGCCTGATTTCCATCTCTCAGATCGGTAGCCAGCCATCGTGGTGGCTTGTTCAAAACCCTGTCAGGCCATTTTCTTCGTGATACCTGTAGTGGCGGAAAGGCGTCGTATTTCTGGGCTGCTTGCAACCTTTGATTCCATCAATCAGATAACGAACTATGACATGCAGAAACTCTCTTGGTGCCTTACATTGTGGTTAGTATGATCGCAATGCGCTTCCTAACTTTTTCTTTTTTCGGCTTCGGTGAGTTGATTAGCTATGTATCCTGGACACCGAAGCGACTGAACTTGACTTTAAGATTCGCCATGCTAAGATGATATCCGATTAGCCGTCTAGGAGCGTTACTCTTCCAAATAAGGAAATCGGTACTCCGAAATGGACTCGCAAGGCTCCAATCTAAGAGGGGAAAGTATGATTGTGGAAAGTCCTTCATGCACAAATGGGGCAACGGAGGCTCGGGATAAGCAAACACTGACCCCAATGACGAAACCCTAAGAAAAATCCGTTGGAGATGTCCATATTGCAAGGAGGTCATACCATATTACCCGCAAACAAGCAAAGAAAGGACATAAATTGCGAGACAGCATCTCCACGGAGTTTCATCCAATCGCTTATGGAAAAGAGTGCAGATGAAGATCCCTGCAGTCAGATTTTAGCTCCGGACATCCCCCAGTATGTAACGGGCCGCAAATGGATCCTACGATTCCATCTTGGCAGAGGTCATTTCGACGGTTGAGGTTCTAAGGAGAGGTTGAAGTGATCTGCAAATATTACTCATGCAGCTGGAAAGTTTGACAGCCTCGTATTCAGCCCACTTTTCTTCAGGTTGCAGCGATATTGGGTGATTCGAGTCAAAAATGCCGCCTTCGCGTGGCGTTCCAGGCAGGATATTTTTTTAAACCCGAACTCTATGCAACCAATGACCGGGAAACGAGGGTGATCTAAGCATTCCTCATTCGATGCTCCGCGACGATATTTGAAGGAATCGTGACGATCACCTCGGCTGGATCTCCATGGTGCAGCTGAAGATTATCCCTGGGGCCTTGCCTTGAATACAACCCTGAAGCAACATGGCTAAATTGTGGCGCCCGTCAAAGTGGTTATTTTGCCAATGAGTTTAATATGTCAAAAGTACCAAGTCCAGATTTTAGCGAGTTTTTTCAGGGGTTGCAATTAAATCAGCCCCTCCAACGCCAGTGCATCTAGGAACCACCATGATCGTGAACTCTGGATCTAGATCCGTTGATATGCATAACATAATTGATTCACGAGAGGGGGAAAAAGGAAGTGATGATATTTTGATGATCTTCCAAGAAAGATCAGTCTAATAATAGCTAACAAACCCATCAGACTATTAACGAGGCTGCACAGAGGTCACTTCAGAAACATCGAGGGGCACAAGCGAGTGGAACCATCCAAAGTAATACCTATCGAATTAGCGAATTGTGATGAAAATGATGAAACTGACCTGTCGTCAGAAGGAACGGCTGCATACCTAGGTGCAGAGCATACAAATTCATACCTCGGCCTGCGCGCCTTGCGGAAAATCAGGGTCAACTTGAAGATCGTCGTGCATACACGAGGCGGAACATCTTCCGGTACGATCAATTGTGAGCCCCTATGTTGAAACGTGGTTTTGCCAAAGTTAATTTGAATGTGATGATATTTTAATCAATGTATGGAGGCATCCAGGCCGTGGCAACTTGAGATCTCAATGGCTCGTGGTGCAGGATCGACCGCACTAATTTAGCGTGGATGGGCTCGTGCAAATGGAGACAATGAGAGGCGGAACGGACCGTCTTATGAAGCTCCTCTTTGCATCCCTCAAAA
The DNA here is from genome assembly GCA_911649655.1 of Penicillium sclerotiorum. Classification (NCBI taxonomy): domain Eukaryota; kingdom Fungi; phylum Ascomycota; class Eurotiomycetes; order Eurotiales; family Aspergillaceae; genus Penicillium; species Penicillium sclerotiorum. The sequence continues at coordinate 143,663 of CAJVRJ010000008.1, forward strand.
GCTTGGAGATCGAAGTTCAGTCTCCAAGGTTAGCCTCGAATCCTTCTCATCAACGGCTAATGTGGCTGGCCCCAACTTGAATCCACCGCGTCACTGCTACAGTGGTTGGCGCAACCCACACGCCCCTCTTGAGCATCACTGGTCAAGTATGACTCCACTCCAATCGAACCATGCCGTCCACTTGAACTGACTTCTATTTGTTTTTGTTTTTCTCATAACAAACCATTCCTCCAGAAATTTTGACTGCCACAGTCCGATAAAAATACCAACGTTTAAACTCGGTGGCAATACCCAACTTCTTCAAGTTCATATCCACCCAGCACTCTATAGCCCATCGCCAATCCGCACGTGGGTAAATCATCATGGCATCTCAAACACGCAAGAACCATATTCCCGGAACTCTCGTTCTCAATTGGCAATCTCCAGATACACAGGCCTCGAAGCCAATGGTTCGTCGGCCAATGACGGCTTGTGAGGGTTGTCGCACAGCGAAGGTCAAATGCAACGGGCAGCAAATATGCGAAAGATGCAGCAATCGCGGCTTGTTGTGTTCATACAGACCGCCAGGAAATTCGCCAACGAACAACCAGCATAGAAGCCGGAATGGAAGCCTTGGCAATCAATCTGCATCTGGATCATCTTCAATTGGCTCGAATTCGTCAAGTATTAAACCCCTACCGCCGTCATCCCTATCCACAAGTCACACGACGCCCGAGCAAATGGCGATAGATATGACGAATAACCCGTTCTCCATGTCTGAGTCTCCTTCAAGTATCATGCCTCTCTCAAGGACCAACGCCGCTCTGGGGCCATGGGGAGAAGACACCTTCAACCACGCACTGGAAGAATTTGATTGGGTATTTCCAAATTCTGACTGCATGGCCTTTAGTGTATGTCGCAAAGAGCCCCCAGGTAGAAGCTTGCTGACGTGAAAGCACAGTCAGATGACGATCCCAATAAGATGGGCATTGACTTTCTGCATAACGTCAATGATGACCCCAGCCCTTCAGATGCAAACGACAGTATGGCATTGGAGAAACAGATATCCGATTCCTTTGGAACTTCTCCACAAACATCGCCGCAGTCATATCCGTGTCAATGCCGAGTAAATATGATGACGCATATTCCCAACTTGGAAGCCATTATTCAAGAACTCCCAAAGCCACGGCTAGACAAAATGTTCAAAGTCACTGGGGATGTCATCCAAAGCTGCCAAGAGTCGACACGTTGCGGTTGCTACGTGGGACCCGTGGATTTGGTTTGCATAATGACTGTCTTTGAACAGACAGCGGCCTGCTTCGATTATATTGCCAAGTCCGGCTTTGATGGAACTGTTAAGGTAGGAATTGGCAGTTATTGCGTTTCACTTACTGATGATGCCTCATTGAAGCGTATGTTGGTTCTTGATCTCGTCAAACAAGCCAATGAGCTTCTGGACTCACTGGGTGCGCTCGCGCAGAATATGTTCATTGTTCAAAACGGACCCGGAACCAAGAGCATGGGAAGATCTCCGGCTTGTTTGAACCAGCTGAACTTAGATTATGTGCGAGAGGCAATTGCGAGTTTTAGGAAGTTGTTTCGGTTGATCACGGACTTCTTTGGGAATCAGAACAATCAAAAATAATTATAGAGCTTCCAAGGCTAGCGAATAATCAACTCTAAAAATCAAGAACATTGAACCTTAGAAATTCACTTGTTATTCCGGTATTTGTAGATTGATTGTCTCTAACTACTCATGATGCTCCTCTCACATTAACATTGCAAGGGTTCTACCGATAGTACGTGTAACCTTGGAACTTCAATGAATTCAAACGAACTACAGAATCAGCCGTGGACGGGAGGAAAGGTTCGGACTATGCAAATATGCAAAGAGAACTTCAAATGGAAGCTCCGGCACTTAGGCTGGAGTGCTTCCCGACATAGCGTCAGCATCCCAAAATAGTAATCCCCACCCCGAAATTACCTTTAAGACAGGCTCCGTGGTGGATCCTAACTTGACTTTGGATGGTAGTCAAGGAATATCCGGAATTTCAAATACTATTGAAGAAAAGATCGACCGGGCCAGTTTGATGGAGGATCGAGATGCGCATTCGTCTAGAATCATTGGCGCAAAATTGGAATCGGAGGTAAGTTACCAACTAGTTCAAAGTAGAGAACTCATTGAAAAGTCTCGAGTATTTGACAGTCGGTGAAAAGCCCAAATGCTTTCATGTACAAAGTGAAGCACAGCAAACTTTTTTGTCCAATCTGCTCGAACGATCAATCATCCAGTTAAAACATCATGTCTGTTCAAACTGCAGTTGCTCAACCTGCTGGCACAGTGCCGCCGCCTGATTATGACCCACGTCGGTACCAGCCCACGTTGTCTAAGCTTCCCGACACCGCAAAGTCTATCTTCAGGGACTACTCCTTGATCCCGGAGCAAGAGATCTTGGATCATATCTATCGAGTTAGAGCAAAGGCATGGGACATGTAAGTACCTAGCAATTGAGTCCTCCAAGCTGATTCAGATGGTCAACTCATACTATACCCAGTCTGCCCTATCCTTGCATCGGGGTTTTTCGATTTCTCGATTTCAGTGCCAAATTATCCCCTGTCTACCCAGACGTAATCCGTCGGGTGCAGAACGGCGAAATCTTCTTGGACCTAGGCTGTTGCTTTGGCCAAGACATCCGGAAGCTGGTCAGCGATGGTGCACCATCTGAAAACATCATCGGTGCCGATTCCGAAGGCCGATTCATTGAGCTCGGATACGAATTGTTCCAAGATCGGGATAAATTGAAGTCAAAGTTCTACACCGCGAGCATCTTTGATGACGATTTTCTGGTCGATTGGCACGGCAAAGTTGACATCATCTATGCGGGAGCATTCTTTCACTTGTTCGATTTTGATAAGCAAGTCAAGGTCATGTCTCAGCTGGTCAAGCTGTTGAACAAGAAGCCTGGGTCGATCGTCTTTGGCCGAAACCTTGCCGCCGATAATGCAGGGAACTTCCGGATGGCCTCTTTTGATTGGGACTTGTTTCGACACAACGTTGATAGTATGAAGAAGTTGTGGGGTCAGGCACCGGAGGGCTCGTGGAGTGTTAACGCTGAGCTTATTCCGTATAAGTCAGAGGGCTGGGATAAGGAACACCGAGGTTGGGAGGGCGATGAGACAAAGGAAATGAGATTCGTGGTAAGCAGAGTGTAGACTTTGAAATTTGAAGTCGGGGACAATGCAGCATTATCTGCTACAATGTAATGTAGCTAGTTGCTAGCGGTCTTCCATGGATTGAAGGAACATTGAGTTTATTCTCCACCGTGAGCCAAAGATTATGGATTGGTCGGCAATATGGGGCGGTCAGCAGGCGGTATCCCAATGTAGTTTAGCTACACGTGATCAAGAAACCTCCACCTTTCAAAATGTCTAACAAACACGAATCTTCCATGATTTTTGACTTTCATATACTTTACAAATCAGTTGACTCAATTTCAAAATACGAGAGGCCTTTTATATCAGAATGCGCATCCAATGGCTTTCTTTGTATGACGAATGGATTACCGTTATGTATCTAAGAGCATGTTCAATTCCCATCTCCTATTTCGGCCCACCGGCAGTAAAGGTTGAGGCGGTAACCAGATGTATACTCCAACATTTGAAGGCAAGACATTCAGTTGCTTAGGTAGGTAACTAACTTTTCTTGCTACCTACTAATGTACGCCTAAGTAGTAATAAACAAACCTGGTTAGTCCAGATGTCATGTCACCCCGACAGTATGTATTCTACACTTCTTCAACAGACTTTATAGAACTAGTCATGATGTCATGACTGATATCCACTGGCATCACCTGGACAGTATGCAGTATGCAGTACCTATAGATCATGATGACGGTGGTGGACACATTCATTCGAATTATTGCGCTCCTTATAAAAATTCAATCAACGCCTCTCCAGACTTTCTAATGTTAGCGCAATTCAAAACATTTCGTTGACCCTCTTCGCCCAATCGACACCTTTTCATAATCCAGGCCCAGCATTCTATCTGAAGACCTCCGCGATGCCCAGAGCAAAATTCACGAACGACAACATCTTTGTGTCGGCATTCGATGTCTCCAAGATAGCTCTGAGTGACGGCAAGAAAGCTGACACTACATTCAAAGGTATCACGGGAGAAGTTGAACAGTTCACTCTTTTCCGCACAGATACCTCCAATGGACACGAATACAAGGACACTCGGCATGTTGATACTGATATGACTTTCGATGCTAATAAGGATGTGATCCTACGTGGTGATAGTAAGCAACACATGCTCAATAGTTAATACTATTAGCTAACGGCCTAAGATGGTCACTACTATTTCCAACAAGGGGAAAATGAAGTTATACTTCATCCGTTTTAACAACCAAAACGCTGAAGGTTCAAATGTTATAGTCGTCATTACAATTGATTCAAATGTTCCAATGCCATGGATATTCTCATTGGTGTTTAACGAGTAAATTTTTCATTATTCAAAAAAGCAGTAGTAATATTGTTATAAACCTTGGACCTTTCGAAGTAAATACCACCGTGACTGCGTATACGATCAATGAATCTTCAAGTTGGAAGTACCTGCTAGACAACATCGGGACCTCAGGAATCCCGAATAACATTGGACGTTTGAAAGCCGTGAGATATTACTATATACAAATCTATTTCAAGGGTACTATATACAAGTATTCAAAGCAAGTTTTCATCTCTCACTTCGAGTGAGTCGAGGACGTACTACTCCGAGTGGAACAAGACTCCACAAATTTGGGCCAAGTATTCGTAAACACCAAGTTCTTGACGGACCTCTCTGCCTGATCGAAACTGGCAGACGAGAACTTCCCAGGAACAACCACAGAGTCAGGAAGGCGTGACTCAACATGCATAATGCTATGGCTCTCAAAAGGAGAAGCATCAAAGCATAGGGCATGCTTATCTTCCTCAACAGAGATAACAGTCGAAAACTTCTTCCTGTGTGTCGGCATCGGGTAGCCATCTGTCATATCCCTGTCCCGGTAGTAACGCGAGGAGCTACCCTGCGCATCACGCACAAGCACAAAAGAGGCCTCGCCGAATATCTCCACCAGATCCGAGTAAATTTGAGACTCGATGTTAATAGGGAACTCCGCAGTCTCGAGATTAACGCAGGATGCATGGATCTCAACTGCGATCTTGAACATGTGCTGTCGGTGATGCTCCGGATCCTGAGCCCAGTCGTATTCCGGCTGTAACTCGCCGATCTTGGCCCAGGCGGCTTTCCAGTCGCGCACGTAGGTGAGGAAGATGATGTTCTCGCCGCTGAACTCCTTGGCTGCGGCGAAGCGGAGAAGTGTACTCGGGTCGTCGAGTAAACATTGCTCCATTGCATCTCGAGAGTAGATTTCGGGGAGGCGCGTACCGCTGATCTCGCTTTGGCTGCGGGACATTCCGGAGTCCGGTTCGTCGATTTTTGAGGCGCGCTTTTCATTCCAGACTTGGATTTGCTCGAGCATGTGGGCTTGTCGTCGTCTGGAGACGATGACTTCGTAAAGTGGGAAGAAAATCGTCACGGCTTCCATCATCACGATCCCGGGAGTGAACCTGTCCATCCTTGTCAGATTTTGTGATTGCGTTATAGTTGCGCTTTACCTACCAAAGAGCTGGGACCCAGTATTTGTTGATGGCCTCCCACGCTGGAGTCGAAGAGTATAGGGCTGCAAACCACATAGGTGAGCCGGGTAGACTGTGAAACTGTCAGTTTGATATCCGATGACCTTCCAATTGCGCCTTCAAATGTTTATATTGCTTGGGCTTTTGAGAGCGAAACTCGTTGGGCACATACTTAGCTATCAGGCAAATCGTGATCTGGAGCCGCCAATGATGAACATCGTGGATGTTTCGTATCCTCCACAAAATGTACGGGGCAAATAGCCACGACCATGTCAGTTGCCATAGGATAGATGGGACCCTACGATACTCTCACGTTAGAGCAATTCAACCAGTGTATATCGAATGAGGAGGGCTCACCATTCCGGTCCGCGTCGACATTCCGTAGGACTGACCCGCATATCCCAGGTGCCGAAAGTTTGAAATTTTCGAGAGGTGAGGAAGATACAAAGCGACAGGATTAACTATTGAAATGAAGTTAGTGTCAGGTAAGAAGAAAGAAAATCGCTTTTCAGCTGGGCGCGCGCGCATAGCTACTAACTTGAATCACCATTCCCACCACAATACCGAACTCGGTCCGCTCAACCAGGTTCCATTGCCTCCATTTGTCCAAATATCTTCCTGAAGAATATGTGCGACTGGATATGCGGGGTACATACGGGCGATGAGTCGATAGAAGCAATTTCTCCTGGATACCGAAGACACTCAGAAGCTGCATGCTATTCGCTTGGAATAGAGCGATTCCCAAAGGCAGATAAATGCTCATTATCCAGTACTCTGCCACACAGGGGTACCTGCCATTCATGGAGTATGCGACCAGGCAGAGGATCCAGTAGACATGGAGACACCCGACGGCGCCCAGCAGAAGTGGCAGGTTGCGAATGCGAATGCATTGTTCACGACGATTAGCAATGAGAAGGCCTGCGCCCGACAAAATCACCGCGGTCCACACGATAGCGACCGAGGTGTAGAACTTGGCCAGCGAGTCAAAGATAGGCGCGCCATCGTCGTCCCCTGTCAGGCTGGAGGAAGCCATGCTGCGGTATGATGTGCGACGCACAAATTCATCCAAAAATAAGGTGGGCTGGTCTTGACCCCTGAGCCCCCAAGGCTGTGGCCCCTATCTCTGTAGCCAAGGGCAATGACACAGTGGTCTGCACTGTGGTGGGTCTCGAGCTGAATCGCACAGTGATACCCCAGAGGTGTTAGAAAAAATCAAGGAAAGAGGCTTGGTCTCATTAGCAGCTGCAGGGGTGCGACCAGGGTAGAAAGAATTCTGGAATTCTGGAGGAAATTCACGCTATTTGCTTTCCGGAGAAAACATGGTGATTCCCACTTCTGACCCACCGACGGCACAAGAAAAAGCAGAATTGTACCCACGAAATGCACCTGGGAAGAGAATTAGGCTAAGATTTACCTTCTCCGACATCACGGAATTGCCAGGCACGGAATGGCTTAGATTTTTTAGCGCAGAACCTTTGTGCGCCCCGTGCGTTTTTGAAACTTCCACAGGATTTCGGCTTAGAAACGGGAAGTTGGCGCCTGCATGTGGTGGCGTCTAGAGCGTTGCGTACTCTAACATGGCTACAACTTGAACGGTTTCCAAGGTTATGATTTCTCAGGTGTCCTCCGAGGGTGTACATTTCTCAATGAGGTGCTCAGGTGGCAGTATGATTTTTTGGGATCTAGCTGCAGGTAATTGACATTTTAAACGGATTGGCGTACACTAACATGCACATGTGGGAAGGTGAGTGGGGCGCGTTACAAGATAACCGAATATATTATCTCATTAAAATGAACGGAAGAACATTCCACGTCTTTGGAGAATCCGATTGGAGAGAAAGGTCCCTCGTGGACTGATAGGAAAGTCATTGAAAGTGGTTGAAAGGTTCGGGTGCGGATCCACGCGGGCCGTCAACCTTCCACTTAAAACGGAGAAGACACGTTTCTAACACTTTGTTCCTAGATGGGCTAATTAGATTGTGGCCTCGCTAGCCATCGAGCTAATAAAGTTAGTCAACTTTTCGGGACTCGTGCGACAAAAGGCCCATATTTCTTGCTTTCAATCTTCCGATGCGGTACGACAAGTGTTGGGGGCCAGTTGTTGATGGAGTCAGAATCTAATTCCAAAGACTTCGGATGCTATCCGTCATGAACCGTGGTTTCAATTGTTTCGCCTATCCTCGCGTTTCGATCAATTGGCACGCATTTGCAATGTGGACCACGCCTAGGTCCCACATGGGCACACCCTTCGACATGCTGCCATGCATTCGCCCCCCTTCCTGGCCCTAGACCGGGCTGCGAATCCTGGTCATACTATGACCGAAAGGAGTGTATAGGCGCAGAGACAGGCGGCTGGTGACCCACCAACTTGCGCCCCTGACTCCGCTTCTGGGTCCGGCTAATGCGCTGTCAATGTTTACAAGCATGAACCAAACAAGTTACAGAGCCAAAGCCAAGCGCTCTGAGGCTGATTAGCCTGGCCGGACCTGACCGGGTCAGCGGACAAACACCTGGCCAAACCCCTCGGATCAGCGCGATGGAGATCAGTCTGTTCTGATTCCTTAAATATCTCGCTTCGTGGAGCCGAACGCACTCGATCGATCTTTTTCCATGTGCTCCGGGGTACGATCCATTCACTGCCATTGGGAGACAGTTGGTCGTTTGTACGGACTCAATTCCGGTTCAATTGTACAGAATGTCGTTGCCAATTGTTGAGAAGCCTCGCCCTACTCATAGGAGTAAACCGAGTTTTGCCAATTCCATCGATACCTTCCTGAGTGTGGATACAAAAACATGGGATTGGGGTCGCTTTTCTCCAACGAAAAACCTCGAGTCACAGCAGCCCCCGAGCCTGGCTTCGTTGCGATACCACATTTTCAGCATTTACCGCCGTTTGTTTACGCTTGTTTACATTGCCAATGCCATTGCCTTCATTATAGTCATGGTGTGCAGCCGTGAGAAGACAGTGGCCTTTGTCAATGCGGCGGGAATCAATTTGTTGGTATGCGGCCTTGCTCGTCATCCGATGGTGGTGAACGCTATTTTTTTGACTGTCTGTCGGATCTCCTCCTCGGCCCCCTTTTTGCTACGGAAGAAAGCCGCAGAGGCATATCATTACGGTGGCGTACACAGTGGATGTGGTGTCGCATCCTTTTTGTGGTACACTGGCCTCGTGGGATTGATTTCTCGAGAATACTGGGCGAATAATGCAGCCGGAACCATCACTCTGCCTATCATGGTGATAGCGTATATCTTACTCGTTGTCCTTGTTGGTATGATTATCGTTGCTCATCCAACCATCCGCGCGAAAAGACACGATTACTTCGAGCTGGTCCACCGATTCTCAGCATGGACAGCCGTGGCTCTTTTCCTTACCCTGCTGTTGATCTTTTCTGATCAAGCTAGAAAGGCAGAAGGATTATCCTACGGCCAATACCTCATCCATCTCCCTGCATTCTGGGTTGTGATTCTGATTGTTCTTACTATCGTGCATCCGTGGACTCTCCTCCGCCGAGTCCGAGTTGACCCCGAAGTCCTCTCAACCCATGCGACACGACTGCACTTCGACCACACATCCACCAACTTTGGAAAAGTGATCGGCCTCTCCAATCACCCTCTTAAAGATTGGCACAGTTTCGCCACGTTTCCCGATCCAGATAGCAAGAGTTGGTCGGTGATAGTTTCACGAGCAGGTGATTGGACGGCACGATGCATTGCGGAGCAGCCCACCACTCTTTGGAAACGCGGTGTGCTGATGTATGGTTTCATCCATGTCATGCGTCTTTTCCGTCGGGTGGTTGTGGTTGCAACGGGATCCGGCATCGGACCGTGTTTGTCTTTCCTTAGTGAGAAGCGAAACCCTCACTTGCGCCTGATTTGGCAAACCCGGAATCCAAAACGCACATACGGACCCGATGTCCTCAGCCTCGTCCACCGCCTCGATCCGAACCCTCTGCTCATTGATACTGGCAATAGTGGGCGGATCGATATGGTTCCTACTATCCAGGAAATGGCGCGGGACTTTGAAGCCGAGGCTGTTTGCGTTATCAGTAATCCGCACCTCACGAAGAAGATTGTTTATGAGCTGAGAGCTAGCGGCACGCCGGCCTTTGGGCCCATCTTCGACTCTTGAGAGAATACGCCTGTTGGGAATTATGATGGCCGACGAGACAACACTACATGAACGAGAAGGGAGGTCCATTGATCTCCATGTATAACGAACGATTCAACGAACATAATGATGTACCTACGGCCTTTCCGAGTCAATGTTAGACTTAGCATCGATGTATACAGTATGATTATTTAGAATGTCATGTTTCTTTACCACTGCCCTATCATTCTCACCGCTGTTTGGCAATCACCGCCTGTACATAGAGCAACGGCAAATCTTGTAGGCCAGGAAATATTACCCTGGAGCCTTCCAAGGTTGGAATCCTTGAGTCCAGCTCTTCATGCGATCGTGATAGCCATTGGAGATAACATCATGCAGTCCAAAACTTAAGCGCCAAGCGCCAATAAAATAACAGCACTTGAGGATGCACAGCATGCACCTGCATTCCAGTGGTGGCCCGACCTGCAGGTGGCTGAAATAAGAAACTCCACTAGTTCGCCAAAAAGAGATCAGATATCTGTTACACATTCGAACGAGGCTGCACATGTACCCCCACTTCCAAGGTTTGCATTTCAGCCGCCAAGTCCGGCCAACCTTCCTGCGTGGCACTCCCACACAATCAGATCTTCTCCACTCCACATTCTAAGAGCGAGCCTGCTCTAAATTAGGCACCCAAACGTTTTATACAGCCTTGCTTCCTTCATCCCTGTAATGATCGAAATCGTCATCGAGCCAAGGAGTCCACGTGGTCGTCCACTTTCTGGAATGAGGCCTACCTGGTAGTTCTACTTTAGAAAAACTCGAATCATACTCCAATCTATTATTTCACCCTGAATTAAATAATTGTACTTTGTTAACTCCTGGAAATATTCTTTTGGGAAATGAAACATGCCCTTATGCCGAAGGTTATGCAGATAAATGCTGGAAGCCGGCTTCGGATGCGTTTAATCGAACTGGATAGAGTACTTCTTTCGCAGCTGCTCTCCGTATGTGCGGAACACGATAAAAAGTCCACCAAGACCGAGCGAGATGAAAGCTAGCAAGGTGTTTCCCCAGCCGTATCCAAGCTTGTTATACATTGGGACTCCGGCTAGTGGTAGCAGAGCGGCTGTCAGGCTTCGCAGGATATTGCCCGCTGCAATTGCACTTGCAGCATAGATCGTATAGGCGTCGATCATGTACACATTGAATGGGATCTTGTTCAAGTTAGCTTTTGCGATCGGTGGTCCACCAGCGGATATGACTTACAAATGTGAACATGACACCAAAGCCAACGATACCCGTGCCCACAATAGGCACCGCGGGATGAACTTTTTCTTGGCATGTCCACCCATAGATGATAAGGCCAATCGGGATCGCGATGGCACCGTAGAGAAGTGATTCCAGGCGATATCTAGGGAGAAAAAGTTAGGAGCTTGATATATGAAGCTAGGCTGATCTCGTGGAAGAAGACTCACTCGGGCTTGGCCTCTCCGTGCTTTTTTGTCAATCGTTGGTGGGTCTTGTCGTTGGCATAACTGGCAATACTCAATGAGATGAGGAAGCCAATGGCTAGACCAAGGTATACCAATCCAAGCTTTCCATCGTCAAAAGTGTATTGCCCTTCAAATACCACGGAGAAGGTGGAGAAAAGTAGGTATGTGAATCCGTACACCACGGCGTTGTAGATCGCCAGGCCAGTAACAACTGGGCAATAGATCAACATTTTGACAGGACGACTGATGGCCCTTTTCAACACGGCTGAGACGGGTAGTTTTCGAGCCCCTTTGGCGTAGAGTAAGGGATTGCCGGTTTCCTTCCGTAGTTTCTTCACTTTTCGTTCGAGGAGGACGGGTGCGTAGGTCTCGCCATATGTCAAAAAGCAAATGATGCCCATGGTGCCATTCTGGTAATCATGTTAGTGTCCGCTCATCTTGAAAAGACCACCTTACTCACAAAGATAAGCAGTAGCCAGAAAACCCATCTCCAGCCGGCTGCTGCTGCCAAGAAAGCACCTGCAATAGGACCAACGGCAGGCCCAAGCAGGAACCCTGCCGAGTACATGGACATGGCGAAGCCTCTCCTGTGGATAGGTACCAAGTCTGAGATAGTTCCCCCTGCATTGTTCAGCGAGCACGATGCCGAGCATCCTTGTAGAAATCTCATGATCACTAGTCCTGGAAGGGAAGGCGTCAAGGCACAGCCTAATGAGAATGCGCTGAAGCCGATATTTGCACAGTTGTAAATAACGCGACGGCCGACAACTTCGGACATTGGACCCATCAAGATAGGACCAACACCGGTGCCAAGTAGCTAGTTTATACTGTTAGCCGGTCACTGGAGGTAACATCGGGTAGCTTACCTCAATCGTAACTATCAAAGTGCCAATCTCCTCATTGGATGAGTTGAATTCTTTCAGTATCTGGGGAACGGCTGGGGCAATGGCCGAAGACGCGATGGAGCTGATTTCAAGTCAGATTCATGTCCAGGTATTGGAATGTTGTTATTAGCCTCGGAAGCTTACGTCGAGAAAACAACAAAAGTGATGACGGCGACAGACATGACCCTCCGCCAAACAGGCCAGTTTCGAGGATTCTTTGGGTCGTCTGGGCCATCCCAATCTACCTCATTTGGATCGGTCGCCTTCTCCTCTCCGTTATCGTCTGTGGAAGGGGGGATGTTTTGTTCGACGTCGGTTGCATTGTCACTCTCGCTTTTTGTACTGCCCGGGTTGGTTTTCTGTCGGAACCAAATGCTGTTAGCCGGGAGCGCAAATATTGATCAGAGATAGAGATACCTGAAGCTCGCCCTGGGAGCTACGACCCTCCTTTTCGGACATGATAAGTGGGGATAAGCTCAAATTCCGGGCGTTGGAGATAAAGTCGGGTGTAGCTCGCTTCTGTGGGAAATCGTAACAGTCAACACAACGCAGCCAGGAAGAAGTTCGACAGATTGTTCTGATCGGGGAGTAACTTACCAGCTGCAGTGGGAGCTCCAAAATATTTGTATTTAATGTCGCATGAGCTCTTTGAAGGGGGTTTTGTCATCACCGGAGAACTTGGTCTACGTTTTACCTAAAAGGGTAATGAATTTCCCGGAGGGTGGGAAATCGCTCGCTCTCATTGGTCCATTGAAGCTTGAAAGCGATCCATGTTATTATATTGATTCTAAGAGGCGCGGAAAAATCGAGAAATTATCATGAAGTATTTTCTGAGCGATAATTAATTCAATTACTTGTAGATGAACACCATATGATGATTCGACACACCGCTAGATTGTCTCTAGATGTGGTTTTCTCTCGTTGTTTCAAAACACCTTTTCTACTAAGCGATTCTTCATTCATGCTTCATAGAAATAATACGTAAATTCCAAGTTTGAGGAAAGGCATTGGCACTAGATGGCATAGTAGGTCAATCGCCTTGAGACTAGTTCAATTTGAGGGTAGGACTGCCAAAGATGGGGGGTGGCGATAGCCATCTACTCGTTCTACAAACACACTTAAGCTTGTCCTCTCACCAACCCAACCGCAATAGCAGAGAGTTCCGTCTTCAACACCTTCCCGCTTGCGTTAACTGGAAGCTGCTGTGGAACTCCAGCATCCTCACCGACCAAGAAGATGTGATCTGGGATCTTATGAGCGGCCACTCGCTTCCTTAACCAGATTCGAATATCTTTTGAGGTGAGCAACCGATTCTTATCTTGAGGCACCCGATGAACGTATGCCGCGATTGTTTCTCCCCAGCGAGAATCGGGAATTCCAACCACTGCAGCCGCAGCGATATCGGGATGCTGCTCGAGTACTTTCTCGATGTCGGATGGTGCTATGTTCTCACCAGCTAGTGGGTTGCAGACTAGTATTAGTGGAACTGAACTCGCAATATCCCTTCTTGGGGAGGTGCTCACCTTTTTTGATCATGTCTTTCGATCGCCCAACGACAATACATGCCCCGTCCTGGCTCAGGGTGACGATATCGCCTGTTCGCAACCAACTTTGTCCTTGGCTATCCTGCACGAGGGTCTCGTTGGTTTTCAAGAGATTCTCGTAATAGCCGCTAAACACCAAATACCCAGCGACGAGAAGTTCTCCCCGAGTACCAGCGGGAACCGTTTTCAGATTCTCATCCACGACTCTAGCAGCCGTATGGGCAAGCGGAGTACCAACGGACGATCTATCTTCCAGCAATGATACCTTCGAGGGATCTGTCATGAAGCTGACACAGGATAGTTCAGTCATGCCTGATGAAAGTCAAGAGTCAGTCAAAGCGCCCCTTATTCAACGATGGTTTGAAATCTATTGCAACATACCAAAGGCATACGCAAGACCCTTCAGCCCGAACTCGTTGGCCAATCTACTAATCAATGTTTCGGAGAGACTAGCACCAGCAATAAGACCGGTCCGCAGGCGGAGCTGACCTTGGAAGTTTTGAGATGTTGCATGGTCCAGCATGGCTTGGAACATCGTGGGCACCGCGTTAATAACCGTGCATCCTTCCTCATGGCATGCTCGAAGACTTGCGTCGGCGTTAAACACGTCAGATGGGATGACCGCAGTCGCACTATGCGTGATGACAGCCAAAGGGCCGCATACTAGTCCAAAGCAGTGAAATAATGGTGGCGAGCAGCAGAGAATGTCGTCGGACAACATTCCCAACCTCGATCCGACGAGATATGCATTGTTGATAAGATTGCTATTCATGATTAGCACCGTACCGATCCTCATATTCAGCAGGGTTCATACTCATGTGTCAGCATTGCAGCTTTACGGGGACCAGTCGTCCCGCTCGTGAACTGGATACACAGCGGGATATGAACATTGTCCTGAGACCAGTATTTCTCGACCAAATTGGCCCCATGTTGGTTCTCCTGGGGATCGATCTTTCGAAATTCGTCCCAAGAGTGCAGCTCGCTCGACAGCTTGTCGGCGGATCCCATTTGAACAACCAATAGGGTTTCATCAGTCTTACCTGCAAGGTCCTGCAACAGGCTTTTATTGTTACGGTACCCTATCCGGTCGGCAATGAAGATTGCCCTCGGGCCTGCAGAGGAATAATGTCAGAGAAAGGTTTTCATTCTCGGGTCTGAGTTTGCAAACATACGAATGAAATCGACTGCATGTATAACCTCTTCTGCCGTGAAAGTGGGGTTGATAATGGTGAACACTGAGCCAATGCCGCCCACTGCAAAAAGCAGCTGTAAATATTCTATGGAATTTCCCGCTAGGACAACCACTCTGTCCGATGGGCGAACCCCATGAATTACCAAGGATTTTGCAATCTCTTTGCTCGATTCAAGCAAGGCCTGATAGGTCAGGCTTGTGTTTTGCCAGCGTGACACCACGGCTAGCTTATTCGGGTGCTGATCAGCTCTTTGCTGCAGCAAGCCCCCTAGGGTGAGATACTGCAGGGGTGGCTCCGATGGCCCATTGACAATAAGCCCATCGGAGTCCGCAGAGTGAGGGTCATTCTCGGAAAGATACGTTCTCTCCAGCGTGGAGGTTACTGATTGCATCGTACTGGAGAGTACTGATCGATATTTCGAAAAAAGAATACTATATTTCGAACTGAACCTTGTCCCTCTGCTACTGTTATTCAAAGATTTGGGTCTAATAATCTATCTGAATCCATCACTTCTGGTGCATATACTGACTCTTCTAGGAATGAACAACACCGAAGCCCGATTGCGCGTGCATACCGCTAGCCGGGATATTCATTACCGCTTTGGGTAGGCTCCGGCATATCCCTTCCCTTGTTGATCACGACGATCAATTCCTTTCTAGAAAGCACCCGGAGACAATGACACACTCTGAATGCATGGTATCTTGAAATATACAAGTCCATCCAGTGACAGGGAATGAAGATGACGCCAACTAGCCTCTGTTTTATCTGCTGTAAATTCCAAAACAGCTTACAAACGGCAAAATGTCAGTATCCGTGCTGCCTCAGCCGAGGCAGGAGGTCAATCAGGTACGTCTGAGCAAGGTCGCAAGCCTTAGAGAGTTGAGCCAAATATACTAGTGACGGACGCTGATAAAAATCATGTAAAGCCACCCATCGACATCGGGCTGACAAAAGGTCAACTGCGAGCTCTCTGGGCTGAGATCCTTGAACAGGATGCGACCGACTTTTCCGAAGAAGATACCTTCTTCGAAGCCGGGGGCAACTCGGTCACAGCATTGGAACTATCGACCGCGGCCCAAGCACAGGGCATCTTTCTCACGGTTGAACAGATCTTTGTACATGTTACCCTGGAGGAAATGGCCCGAGAGGCCCTCGCGAGCCGAGCTAAAAAGGTCGATGTGGTGACAGCACCCACGCCACTTCAACCATTTGAACTATGGATCAGAAGTGCAATTGAAGAGCAAAGAAGAGCACTTGCAGAAGCATGTCGGGTTACTCAAGGCCAAATCCAAAATGCTTATCCGTGTACACCAATGCAAGAGTCACTGGTGTCGTTGTCCGAAGGCAAGGAAAACTTGTCACTGCGTCAGCTCGTGTATGAGCTGGACAATGACCTAGACATCGTGCGATTCCAAAATGCCTGGAACAACACAGCTCAAGCGAATCCGATTCTGCGCACGCGAGTTTGTCAGTTGCAGGGCCAGTTGAGGTTTACTCAAGTGGTGATAAATGAAGACATAGCGTGGACTCGCTACGAGAAGGACGTGTCCGAATTTCTGGAAAATGACGCTCATTCCCCCATGAAACTGGGCGATCCGTTCTTTCGATTCTCATTAGTTCCACATGGCGACCGACAGTACTTTGTGTGGACGGTCCACCACGCACTATGTGACGCCGCCTCCCTCTTAAACATCCTGGATGAGGTGTCCACGCGCTTTCAAAACGAGCCTATCATTCAACGCCCTCACTTCGAACACTTCATCGAAGCCACCACAAACATAGACCCAGCAAAAGAGAGAGAATTCTGGCGGTCAGCTTTTGCTGGCTTGGACGTGACTCCCTTTCCTCCAGTGCCCCAATCACCCGATTTCCATGCCAATCCAGAAACCACGATCGAGACGACCATTTCACTGCCACAGAGTGCGCTATTTGGTGTTACTAAAGCTCTTCTGTTGCGTGCTACCTGGGGAATCTTACAGTCCCACCACACGGGCACGGAAAATGTGGTTTTCGGAGCTATCAACAATGGGTAAGTAATCAAATCCATTCCCCCCTAAATATAGATCAATGAGATTGGGTGGTAACTCACCAACTCCAGGCGCCATACGTCTTCCCTACCTGGCATCTCTCAAATGACCGGTCCAACAATCAACTTGCTCCCAGCAGTGGTGCAAGTGACCCCTACACAGTCGGTTGGAGCCTTCCTTGGGTCAATCCGCTCTCAGGTGGCCGAGTTCATGCCTTTTGAGCATACAGGCACGTCCAAAATTCGAACCTACCTGGCGGGAACCGATTCTACAGTAACGGATTTCCAAAACGTGTTTGTGGTGCATTCGGCGGGGTTTGGAGATGCCGCAGCTCCAGCCCTGCGAAAGCTGCGGGCGAGGTACATCAACGACCTTGGGAAGACGGAACAGCACGCATACCCGCTGGTTGTGTCTGTAACTCTTCTGACGGAGACGAGTGCTACGTTGAAGATTCAATACGATGAACAGATCATATCGACACAGCAAGTCAGGAATCTGACGCACCAGTTTCAAGCTGTTTTATCGAACCTCGAGCGTGCAACAGCTGATACTCCCGTCGGGTCCATCGCATCTCTCAGTGAACACGATCTTTCACAGATTCGTGAATGGAACAAGAACACTGTTCCTGTCAACGAGACTTGTATCCATACCCTTTTTGAGGAACAAGCGCTCCGTAGCCCCCATGCAGAGGCCATATGTTCTATCAAGCAGTCTTTGACTTATTCCGAGGTGGATGGAATCTCCTCATCTCTAGCGCTGCGTCTTGCTGAGGCTGGGGTGGGTCCAGAGACCCCTGTTGCTGTCTGTTTCGAGAAATCTATCTGGACAGCAGTCGCCATGCAAGCAGTATTTAAAGCAGGCGGGTTCTATGTCCCGATTGACCCTACTCACCCACGAGGACGAATCGTCGAGATCATGGAGACCGTTCAAATCAGATTCAGCATCACATCAGCGCAAACTGCGGCCGTTCTTGACGATATTTGCGACAACATCTTCGAGATCAATGATTTATGGAAATCAACAACGGTGGTTTCATTACCTGAAAATTTCAAGAAGCGAGTGAAGCCATCCAACACGGCTTATCTGCTATTTACATCTGGCAGTACAGGAAAACCGAAGGGTGTTCTTATCCCGCATTCCGCAATGGCAACCTCAATCGTGAACCACGGCCCAGCCTTTGGCGCCAGTCCAGACTGGAGAACGCTTCAATTTGCTGCCCACACATTTGACATTTCCATGACAGAATTCTGCACGACACTGGCCTTTGGAGGTTGTATTTGCGTTCCATCGGATGAGGAAAGAATGAACGATCTCGCTGGTGCAATCACTAAACTTCGAGCAAATGTTGCACTGGTAGTACCGACAGTAGCCAACTTGCTCTCGCCAAGTCAAGTGCCTACCCTGAAGACACTTGTGCTAGGAGGCGAACCCGTCACCAAGGAAACCATTTCGAAGTGGGCAGACCACGTTAACCTAACAGCCGGCTACGGACCATCCGAGACCGCTGTATACTCGTCTGGAAATCTCAATGCATCGTCGGACGCCCATCCCGCGGACATCGGCCGCAGCATTGGAGGAACAATGTGGCTTGTGAATGCCGAGGATCACAACCGACTGACGGCTATTGGCTGCGTGGGTGAAATTGTGATTTCAGGTCCCATTGTGGGCAATGGATACTTCAAGGATCCAGAAACTACCAACAGGTCTTTTGTATTGGCACCAGAATGGCTGCGACGGATTTTCCCCGCTGAAGAAGGGAAGAAAATATACAAGACAGGTGATCTTGGCCGCTACAACCCCGACGGCACATTCCGGATAGTGGGTCGCAGTGACACCCAAGTGAAACTGCGTGGGTTCAGGATAGAATTGGGCGAGATCGAGAATCGAATCAAGGAGAGCGGCCCAGTTGTCACTGCCCTGGCTACCCTTCCTTCCAAGGGACCCTGTGCAAAGCGAATCGTGGCCGTGATTTGCTTGAGCCGCTCTGATCTTGGCAATCACGGTGTCCGATCTGATGAGATTCAACTAGCTGAAATTCAGCCCGACGTTCTCAATCAGATAAAGGCTCGGATTTCTCTGACCCTGCCTGAATATATGATCCCGTCCGTATGGGTGGTGTTGGAAAAGTTCCCACTCCTTGCGTCAGGCAAGATCGATCGACGATTGATAAAGACATGGGTTGAGCAAATGGATGTGAAGCTGTATGAAGAGCTGGTGGGAGAATTGGATACCGATGGGCCAGACGAAGTGGTAGCTGGGACTACTGCTGAAGCTTTACGAGCGATATGGGCTGATGTACTCAAAGTGCAGCCACAGCAAGTCGGACTGAAAACGTCTTTCTTCTCTCTCGGGGGCGACTCTATCGCTGCGATTCACGTGGTTTCCCAAGCGAAGAAGGCTGGACTCTCACTTACGACAACTGGAATCATGAGCCAGAAGACACTGGGGAATGTTGCCAATCTTATTGAGCAAAGCAACGCAGTGACATCTGCAGAAGCCGAGGAGATCTTCGGTCTCAATGGCGCAGACGGCATCCAAGCATACTCCAAGATCCTAGAGGCCCGCCTGGCAGAACAGCCTGCCGCAAAGATGGAGGACTCCTATCCATTCACACCGATTCAAAGAGAAATTCTCCGACAAAGAGAGATCAACCCAGCTATCTTCGTTCTATCATGGAAGATGGAGTTCAGCTCAAGCTCGGGTCCAGTATCTTTGGATGGATTGGCGCGAGCCTGGAACTTGGTTGTTCAAAAGCACCATGTGCTACGATCTATCTTTGTAACAGATCCGGAGGGTACTCTTCCACCACTGCAGGTCACGTTACTGAACGCGCAGCCATCTATCGCGATATCATCGTCCGAGCCCGGAGAGCATGAGCCAACTACAGATGAATTGCTTCCAGCATTGGATGACTGTTTCCTGCCCCATCGCGCGCATTTCTCTCGCCGTGGAAACGAATACTTTGGCCACATTGAACTAGATCATTTGGTTATTGATGGCTGGTCTTTCCGACTGATCAAAGAGGATCTTTTGGCCGCATACGCTTCCGACGAGTCACAGCTGGCCCCGCCTACCTACACTTTCAAGTCGGTGGTGAAAGCGCATCAGCCGGGAAGAATAACTGCGGATACAGATCACTGGACTTCAATTCTGAAAGATCAGCAGGCCTCCCGTCTATCATTCCCAGTTACCCTTCCAGACTCCGTCCAGCCCCCAAGCCCAGCGAAGACGGTCATTTATCTACCGGAGCTGCATATCGGAGCCCTGGCAGCGTTCAGCACGAAATTCAATATCACGCCTGCCAGTATCTTCGATGCAGCCTGGGCACAGACACTCAGCCACTACACCGGATCCCGAAACGTGACTTATGAGTATGTCGTCTCAAACAGAGACCTCGACGTCGACGGCATATTTGACATTGTCGGCCCGGTAATGAATCTACTCGCTTTCCATCTCCACGACGTGTCGACTGTGCACAGTGCACAGGATCTAGCCGCCGTGGCAGATCAGATCCAAGAACAGAGATTGCAGGATAGCGGGCGCACAACGAGTAATCTTCGTGAGATCGTCCAAGTCGATCTAAAGAAGGAGCTTCCGTTCAACACGGCCTTGAATTTCCAGCGCAGACCTTTGGGAGTCGAGATAGGTGAGCTGAAGGTTTATGATCATCTGAGAAGATCCAGTGACCCCTGGCATGTGAGTACTCAATGTAATATTCTTGTTTGACGAACAGAACTAACCTTAACCGCAGTTTGATGTCTTGGTGCGCATTTTGCACATAATGGACGATAACATTGTACGTCCGTCTATCGAGTTCGATGCAAGGATCTTCGATGAGCGGAGAATGAAGGATGTTGCCGACACCTTTTGGAGTAAAATCAAGATTGCCCTCGACGTTGGAAAAAGTGACGCCCAGGCTTAAACACGAGGAAGGTTCAATGTTTGGTGTCAATCTATGGGTCATGATATACTTAGTTATTAGATGGATGTGAAATTGAAACGTTTGAACATTTCAATCTTAGAGCCTTATGGATGTCGTTTTTGAAACCTGAACCTGGGAAAGCCCAACTAGCAGCGATTCGAAGGTTGTACATATGACATCTGGAGGTATGTACATATGTCTCAGTGCGCACGATCCTGCCAGTGGAACTTGAAAAAGTCCGTAAAATGATGGCACCTGGGAGTCTTTCATCGAGACGAGGAATCTAGTTAAGCCCTTCGGTCCTTAACGAATCGATAGAATCCAAGGCCTGTAAGAGACTGCGAGCGCTTCGAAAGCGGCCATCCCAGCAACCCTCAATAATCTGACCGAACCGAACACCCTTTGTATCCGGTAGAGATCTTCTCTCTGGCCAATAAGCCCGACCATCGGTAGGAGAGTTGTTTTTGTATAGGTCGATTTCACACTTCACGCCCGTTACAATCTCATACATAACTGCGCCCAGTAAACCAATATCAATTTGAGTTGTATAGCCTTGATCGTTCACGTTTTCCATATCTGAGCCCAACGGTAAGAGAGAGGCTTCAGAGAAATCACACAATTTAATAGATAGGTCTGAATCGATGAGAAAGTTTCGGCTAGCGATATCTGCGACAAGCACACATCTGTCGTGAATGTAGCTAAGTGTTCGGGCCATCTCAATAAGCCATTTCAGTTGAAGCTGATACGGAGGCTGGGATGTTTTAAGATAAGTCCGGAGATCTCCGTTGGCCATATAGGCAAGGTGAGTGGCTTCGGTTGAGAATTCGATACATCGGACTACACCGCTCGAACGGTGATCTTCGGGTTGATTCAACCGGCGGTATACATCCTGCTCTCGTTTGATACTTTCGATATTCACTTGGACATCGGAGTCCGAAGACCAAAGGTATCTCAGGGGCACTTTCACGGCCACGCCGTTCTGGAGCAGAACGACTGCGGTGTTTCCGTTTCCAAGTATCTGGTCTGAGGAGATTGTATTGCCTTGAGTATCCAGAAAGGCGAGGGCATAGCGTGGAGACGAAATGTAGTGGACTGGTAGAGCCCAAGGGGTCGATACGAGGTGTAAGTGGTGTCGATTCCAAGGAAAAGAATACGCATTCGTATAGAGATGGGCCAAGGGATCCCTTGAACTCCACTTCAGATGTGATAAGGGTGATGTGCAAAATAAGGGGGTCCAGTGTGCTGATTCGTCAGTTCCAATGTCAATGCCTGACAAACAAGGATAGCCAGTTCAAGTTCAAGCCCTGGAGTTGATGCACGTCAAGTTTCACCGACAAATGGTGAGTCAACGAAATCATCCTGGCCGTTCAAGTTTTAACAAATTGCTGCAATCTACTGGTACAGGTGAAGCTGGATCAGGATGACAAAAGTCAAGGATTTCTGTTTAAATTTGCCTCGGTGTTGATCCAAGGATGGTATATAAATGGGTATAACAGCTTGTCAAGCCAAAGAATGGTAAGAGGTAAAAATGGGTGAAGGTGACAACGAGAAAGAAAAGAAAAGAAAGGCATAAAAGTCAACGACAACCTGGGGAGAGATCTGTCTGGGGATAATAGAAGTTAAGAATGAGGAGATAATAAGGAACAATGTATGTTTATGTGATGGGGAACGAAAAGAAGAAACGAAGGGAAAAGGGAAGAAGAAGAAGAAGAAGAAGAGGAAGAAGAGGAGCCCAAAAAAAGAAGGGAAAGGAAGAGCATATAAGCTCAATAGAGAATCAATGAATAAGGTGCTGCAAAGTGCATGAGGCCGGCTCTATGGCACTTCCTTATCGCCTCGTTTCAACCCATCAGGCACATCGATGGCATCGCGAACCCATGGGATGGCTGCGATCTGGTCGAGGTTCTTGCGGCGAGTATTGCGCTTTAGGAGGCCTTCCACACACTCATTAGCACCCTCAAGGTCCCGTCCCTTCTCGGAGTCCCACTCTTCATCCTCGTTGGCATAGCGATACCAGCTCCATTCAACTCGAGCGATACGGTGGGGAGTTCGAGCTCGCAGCTTAGCAGGATCGCCACGAGTGCCGGGAAGGACGTCAAATGGTAGTCGGTTTTCCATGATGGCGTAGAGAAGTACACCCAAGGCCCATGCATCAGTAGCACGACCGTCATACGGCTGGCCCATGAGAATCTCAGGGGCGGCGTAATCTTCGCTACCACAACGGGTTTGAAGTAGGGGGCTCTCGGGGGGTTCTGGTATGCGACGAGACAGTCCCAAATCGCTAAGGGTGACGACTGCTCGATCGTAGGTACGCCAGTCTGTCACGTCCTCCATGGCGTGAATTGGCATGGTTAACAGGACATCTTGAGATGAAAGTTAGCAGGGGTTTTCGAGCACAGGGGTAAATTCACATACTTTCTAACTTTATGTCTCGATGGACAATGAAATTAGAATGCAGATAGCGCACTGCGCTCACCAATTCGGCGAAAATGCGTCGAATCAGACCAGGGGAGGAGAGGCGAGCTCCCGAAGTCGCGTATTCAAACAGATCACCACCAGGACAATAATCGAGGACCAGTAGAGCTCGCTTCTCGTCGCTACCAAAGGCCTTCAGTTGGACAAGCGAAGGGTGGTTGACCGACTTCAGAATTTCCACTTCGCGCTTCAGCGATACCTCCAACCTATCCTGATCGGCACCACCAGCAGGGCCATGTTCAATGATTTTGACCGCGACAAGTTTCTGTGTGGCCACAGGCGGGCCCATATCGGCCGTTCCATCTGATGAGGGAGACAAAGGCGTCTGAACGGGTTGTTCGACGCGTGCAGCCAAGCTCACCTGACTAAAAGTTCCCTGGCCTAGGACTCGCAATTTACGATACATGCGCGCTTGCTGGGTGCGAATCGAGCGAACTGAGTAGATCTCGTCGGAAGTAGGAAGGGTAGGTTGGTGCTGGATAACCGGTTCCGTGTCACTGTCGCCGTATCCGCTGCCGCTACTTCGGGGTGGGCTTGGAGGGCGAACTGTCGGCAAGGCGATACCGCGGTGAACAGCCAAATACTGTTCGCGATGTAGACCGGTAGACTTGGAATCCGTACTGGACGATGGTGCAATGGTCGGACCAGTGCCCGATACTGCAATGGGCCGCGGGAGTGTCGTTCGGCCTGGTGGCGCATAATCACTCAGGCTACGATTGCGGACATGCTTGGACGGCGATTGATGGCGGTTCCGATTCGCGACGGAGGGTTCCTCACCAAGATCATTCAACCCAGTGTATGACTTCCCACGAGAGCGAGAAGCGGGCGGACCCAGCATTTGCGACGAGTCGCTCAATCGCAAACTCGACCCACTCCGGGAGGCTGTTGAGGACGTGCGCGATAAGGACGGTAGTTCGCCGCGGCGCCAAGGGGACGCCCCGCCGACCGGGGATGGCAACGGCGTGATATCTGCCATGGCATTGAGTTGTGGAGAGGAGATTATGGAGGCTGGCGATAACGAGCCTGCGCTGGATTGAGGGGCTATGAGAGCGCGTAGACTGGGAGTGCGTTGGGGAAAGCTGCCGGAGGATGTACTGAGCAGTGCCAATGGATCGGATTCGCGACGAGAGCTAGTCGGTCGCGAGCCTGGTAAATCAGTTCGAACGTGGAGGAAAGGCAGTGGCGACACAGGGACGGGCATGGAGATGGTATGCGCGTCTTCTTCTGGTTGATCGGATTCCTCGACAATACTTTGCCCTTGAAGGTCATAATTATTGATTGCGGCCGGCGCCTGGCCATCCTGGAATTTCAGCGCCAATCCTGACCTCTCGGTCTGTCCGGACTCGGTGGTCACCATTGTTAATTTTTTTTTTTCTCTTTCCGACGAGTTGGTTATCGCAAACGGGTAGAGATCGCAACAAAGTCCCCAAAGCGGATCAAAAACTTAGTACGCGTCTCTCAGCCTCAGTTCCCGGAGGTACTTGGTCTGGAGAGACCCCACGGGTCAACGAGAATGTCTTCTCCGAAGAGAAAGACCGAATCAAAGTGATACAGAGGTGAAAAGAGTTACTCCGTTAGAGTCGAAGGGAAAAGTCGCAGGAAATGACTCTATGACGATCGAAGAAAACTCGGGACTGGGTCAGCTGACAGACCCCCGCATTTGGATTGGCCCCTAGTACCTACAAAATATCACAAATATCACGCCTATATTTAGATATGTGATTTCAGGCGATTTAGTATGATTTATGATTTGTGATTTGGTAAAAGATATGGCATCTAGGATGCAGTTCCTGGAATTCCCTTTTGCTTTTCCTTTTGCTGGGGAGATTGGGTGGCTGTGTGACAGTGTTACGACGAGTATACTTTCTTTTTCTATGTAGATCAATAACAGTCCAGATGTCCGAATTGATCTCTGACTCCAAATAAATACGCAGCCGAGGGTATGACTAGCAGAAAGCCACTGACGGAGTCCTCAGCTGGTATGCGGGATCCCCAATTGAGTAAGTGCGAGGTTTATCGTCTGCATTACGTTGGGGGGGCTGGGAATAAACAAGGAACCTTGAAGGAGCTTTAGTGAGAGTTCATTGGAGTTGAACCAGGATCCACTTTAAAAGGACCGGGGAAACCCCGTGATTTAAATGTTGTTGACGGGATTGACTTTATTAGTTCGCTTCAAGAGGCTCTACCGTTTGGACCCTGATTGACACTCGATGTTGGAACAGATAAAAAAAAATCCATTTCTCAATGCTTCGACAAAAATGTCAATTCATGGTCGATTGATTTCCTAATGATCAATCGATTGCCACGTTTGAACGTAACATGCATGGACGTGTGAACGGATTTCCCTCCCAATTGGGCCTAGTGAGATACGACCCCCAGATCAAATACCATTGGATCGAAATAACTCCCTCGGGCATGAATTCCGACGTGAGGCATGTACTTCTGGAGATAAACATGGACGCGGCGCATACTTCAGCCCTAGAACTACCCCGGAAAAGATACCCGCCACATGGCAACTGGTCCATTCCACATGGAGGATAACAGTGTGAGATAAACATTGTCCATTGGAGCATTGAAATTGAAAATTGAACAACTTGAAGATAACTTGACCAAAACCACTTGGGAAATCCAGCCTAGAATCTGACCTAGAATCGATTCTCCGGAGACATGAGTCGACCCGCCAATTCAAGGTACGACCCTTCAACCTCACTAATACCCGCTCCTTGCACCCAATAGCCCTTGCCGTTAGCCACCTCAGCACTGGCCGCCGCCAAAACCGCCCACGCAACATCTTCCGGGCTACTCTTGAGTGTATCAGGGTGACTCGTCGCGTCGAGACCTTCAACCATCGAGGTGAGCGTCAGCCAAGGAGCAATCCAGGAGATAGCCACCCCGCCCTTGATCACTTCCTCAATCATCGCCGTGCTGCGCACCAATCCCAAAACCGCATGCTTGCTCGCCGCGTATAAAGGCTGCGAGGGGATGGGCACATAAGATCCCGCGGATCCGATCACGACGATGCGACCTCCGCCGTGCCGCTTCATATAGTGAACGCCTAACTTGAGGCCGAATATCACGGAGTTGACGTTGATATCGAAGAGTCGGGTCGGGGGCCGTTCCAAAGAGGAGCCGCCTGTTTGGCTGGGTTCATCGGCGAGGTAGTTATAATGGACTTGCTTGTTCATCTCGGCGTGTGTCTCCGGGGTGTGCGATTGGAGAAGTGAGATCTCGGGGTTGACGGCTGCGTTGCATACAAGGAGGGCAATGGGACCAATCGTAGTAGTCACTTTTTCAAAAAGCGCTACTTGCTGCTCCCAGTCGCTAACGTCGCATACTTGATATGTTGCCTGGTGCCCAATTTTTGCGCAGGCTTGCTGGAGATCCGATTCGTGCAGATCGACTAACACCACGGCGGCTCCATGTTGCGCTAAAAGAGAGGCACACGCGAAACCAATGCCTCGTGCTGCGCCTGTCACTATTGTGACGTGGCCATCCACCAAGTTTTTGACGGTAGCTGCGTTTGGGCGGGGGATGGATGTCATGTTGGTGGGTCAAAAGTGAAATGAGACCTTAGCGTTCTTTGCTGGTGGGCTAACGTGTGCTTTATAGACGTTGGAAGTATGGCCCACACGGACTCGGCAATTCTGCTTCCGACTCTTACATTATTCTCATTGATCCGAAGCCGAGGAAATCTCCAGCTCTCCATGTTAATTTCACCATTTTTGGCTGGCTCATAATCTGAGATTTTGACACTCTTCAACCTTGGGATTCAGTCAAATCTCTATACCTCTACGTTCCGCTCTTCAGAAAAGTGCCACCTGGAATTCTCCAACCAGGCGATTCATAACTGACATTAAAAGCTCTTCATCGCCTTCTCTCTATTTACAATTGCTTGCTTGGTAGCGTGAATCGAAGGCGCCATCGCCTCAAACCCATGAGGAAGACCGGGGTACAAATGGCACTCGACAGGAATATCCGCCGCCAGAAACCGCCTCACATACTCCATCCCCTCATGCACAAAAATATCAAGCTGCGGACAATCCAAGTACAGTGGCGGTAGACCCCGAACATCCTTGACTCGTGCCGGCGCAGCATACTCCTCAATCTTGTCTGATCCAGCATCAGGCCCTAAATAAGCCGTCCATCCTGTCTTGTTGTCATTTTCATCCCAGAACGCTAATTTCCCAGCGTGGTTTGTGACGGTCCGATCATCGATCATGGGATAAACGAGTATTTGTTTCGCGATAGGCGGTGTAATGCCTTTATCGCGCGCCATTAAGGTGAGCGCGGCACAAAGTCCTCCTCCTGCACTCTCTCCCATAACAGCTATGCGTGTTGGGTCGATAGAGAGGCTGGCGGCATTTTCACGCAGCCACTCGAAGGCAGACCAGCAGTCATTCAACGGTGTGGGGTATGGGTGCTCGGGGGCTAGTCGATAATCCACGGTGAGGACTTGCACCCCGGTGTTTGTTACCGATCGGATATGCACCGCTGAGCACTGCTCCGCGGTTAAGGCGATGTAACCACCTCCATGAATGTGAAAGATCGCGGGTTCCCCCTTTTCGCTTGGCGGAGTCCGCAGGCGGAAATGGTAAACGGTCACCTCATGGCCGTCTTTGCAGGGGACTTTGTAGACTAGTTGCTCGATGTGATCTGGAATCGGTGGTAGCGGCTTGGTCATGGACGCTAGGAGCGCGCGTCTTGTCGAGACATCATGCAGAGCTGGCTTCGGAAATTTAGATGCCTGCATGAGCATGGGCCCTGCCTCCTCGAGGAACTCCGGATCATATTGTAAGGACATTCTGGTGTGGACTTGAAGATGACAGACTAGGAAGAGTAGTGATCGAACTTTAGTATCTGCGGGGTGTTAGCTGCAAGTTATTCGCATTCAAGTTATCTATACATCAGTTGCACACGATAAACACCAAATCCTCTCGGACTCATTCGCTTCCGGACCCAGAATTGAGTCTCTTCCACAAGTCCCGGATCATAAATTCCCTTGTCTTTCTTTCCCTTCTCAACGCGGAGGATGTAGTTTTCCGGTTCCGAAATCCCGGGTATGTAGATCCACTTCTCCACACCGAGTGGAGACTTGATTCTTCAGGAAGTTGACAGCGAGGTACACCCGTGGCCCGGTGACCCACGTTAACCCGTTAGATGGTCACTTCACACACGCGAACCTCGTTGATGCCTTCCAATTACTGTCGTTTCACCATGATATGCCCCTGGCGTGTTGGGGCATTGATGCCCCAGGCGGAAGTCAAACCGAGGGTGTGACAATGTTGTTGAGGGATGCAAGTCTCACGGCGCAGTTTGACCATTCCGCCGAACAATACGCACCATGGTTCCAGATTTTGATGATTTGCCGCCTATTGAGGGTATGCCTCAAGGATGTGCCTGGGGAATCTTTGACCAGGATGGCGAAAAAGATGTCTTCGGCACCCTCAATCTGCTCACCCCCGAGGTCGTCAAGAAGGCTGTTGCGGAAGTTCAACACGGAATTTCAATCTCATTGAAGTGAGTATGTATCAATGACTAAGAAGCCACGGGTAGAGCTGACAAGAGCCTACTTTCCAGCTGGCCCATTGGGAGTGTGAAAGCCCCTGGGTACTTCCGAAAGAGTCTGGAGCATAATGTTTTCAAGCTGGAGGATAAAGAAAACGACCTGCACTTTGGGTTTGATGACGAGGTATGTTTACCAACTTGGATTACTAAATCAAGGCTCCAGATGTCCTTGAATATTGATCCCGCCTATACCAGGTCACATTCAACACGCAAGCTAGCAGTCAGTGGGATAGTCTATGTACGTTGAATTATCTGATGCATTCAATGGTCCGCTCGCTGATTACCATCAGGTCACTTTTTGCATCTTCCAACTGGCAAGACATACAATGGGGCTAAACCATCCTGTGAAAAAATGATGAACAGCTCGCCTTTTAACCAAAGACTCCCCACTTTAGACCGTGAGTTCCTTTCACTCGCGCTCGTGGACCAACCACTGACAATCCCAGATTGGCATCAACGAGGTGGCGTTGTAGGGCGCGGAGTACTGATCGATTTCAAATCCTATGCCGAAGAAAAAGGCATCAAGTACTCCGTCTTCTCAGGTTTCCGCATCGGAATCGCCGACATCGAAGCAGTCGCAGCACACCAAGGTGTCACCTTCCAGCCTGGCGATATCCTAATCATTCGATTTGGCGTTACAGAGGAACTGGGAGCCATGGATGGGAATGAGCAAGCAGCTTCAATGGCCAGCCATCACGCTTGTGGCATTGAGGGTAGCAAGGATATGGCTCGTTGGCTGTGGAACAACCACTTTGCCGCGGTAGCTAGCGACAACGTGGCTGTAGAAGCCATGCCACCCATTGTTGACGGGGTGGAACAGCCGCTCACGCACTTGGTGCTGCATCAGTGGTGCTTGAGTCTTTTTGGTCTTCCGCTCGGAGAATTGTGGTATTTGAAGGATCTGGCGGATCAGTGCAGGGCCTTTGGGAAATACACGTTTCTTCTAACCTCGTCCCCGCTTAACGTCCCGGGCGCTGTTGGAAGTCCACCTAATGCATTGGCTCTTCTGTGAAATAAAGATGTTACACTTAAGATCGATTTTGCAGACTCGATACCAACCCTTTGTGCATCTACTTATTGGTCTAAGTCAAATTTGAGTTGAATGAAATTGGAATTCGATACTTGAGGCAGGAAAGTGACTCATGGGATGTCGAATTGAAAGCAAAAACTGACATTCATTCCGGAGAATGACCCCTAAATCTTCAATGAGCTCGTTTTCACTGGCTTCTGCTTGTAGGCTTTACTCCACTGAACCTCCCGGCTACCCCAAAAGAGCATAAGCGCAGCAGTTGGGTTCGTCAGTAAAACCAGAGGCACGCCCAACAACAAATCCCATAGGATCCAGCGACTAGTTCCATTCACTCGGCGAAGATCCCACCATGCAAAGCACAAAAAGATCACAACGCCAAGCTCCAGACAAGTAATTTCGAGACTTGTGCGGGAGATCCCATTTGCCTGGTAATACTGCAGAACCCGCATCAGGCGACTTAAAAAGCTGTCCATCGGCTGCGAGGATGTGAAATACCAGTGTGAGACAAACAAGAAGCATGAAAGTCTTGAAAGATACTTGACATGCGTGTCTTGGAGATACATATCAATCGTGGGATTCGGCGGGACCCAATGGGCCATCCACGGCAATCGATCCGCGACTTTCTTGAGAATAAAGAGTATGATGGGCAAGAATGGGTGGGATAGTGACCAAAGCTTGGATGGGAAAGAGTATCCCATGTAGGAAGTGTAGTATAGAGCTGGAGAATATGCGATCGCAAAGGCCGGGATAAAGAGGATCAGCGTGGCTGGATGAATGACTCTCACCGAAGGGTAGTAAAAGCTTCCCGTACCAGTGACTCGCAGGAATGCAATAGAGTATAACGCCAGTTGAGCCGGCCACCCCAGTGCAAGTGCCATAATCGCATGCAGAAGACCACTGGAATTGAGTTAGCTTCGTGGTGCATTTCCGTTATGCGATAAACCTGATCGGCGCAATCCCTTACCTTCCCAAAAGTGTGAACCCAGTAGATGCCCGAGAAGCCTCGATTGAAATTAGACTGACGATAGCAGACACCATCAAATTGAGATATAAACCTTCCAGGTCGTGCCAGTAAGATCTTAAACCACAGAATGCATGTGTGTTCCACCGGTCCATAGTTGGTGGAGATTCAAGTGCATCCTCTGAGGGGCGTCCATAAAGTATCAAAACGGGGAGAAGGAACAGGAACCCCCAGATGATATTTGCTGTTGTAGACCTCTCTCCAGGCTGAATTCGGAGCTCCTCTTTTGCGAGAACCATACCACTACGTGGCTGGGGGATAGGCAGGTAATCGAGTAGCCACATTGACGCATTAGGTTGAACCATGCCATTCCAAAGTTGATGGCTAGACATTAAGGGCAGCCCATGTCTAGCAATCCCTTCCACTATAGGGTCTTCGAAGGCATCCATTTTCTGCATCTCCTTGCCGTGGGACACAATCATGGAATTCTCGGGTGTTCGGGCTCGTTCGTATTGTCGAAAGGCGTCGGTGATTTGCGTTTCGTCGGGCTTTCGGCCGCCTTTCGCAATTGCGTGAAGTTGATTTGCCAAGTATGCCGCTGATACTAAGCAGTTATTTCCACCTTGACCGAGAAGAGGAGTGCTCTAATGGGTAATAGTTAGACAAAGTCTCAGGCATTCTTTGGAGCACATACCTTGTGGAAGGAATCGCCCACTAGAACGATTCGCTTGTAAAAACATCTCTTCAGGATGCCCTCGTGTATTGAGACAAGCATGGAGTTTTTCTTGTCTTTGTACAAATCCCCCAGGGTGACATGATGATTGCCCCCTGTTGCAGCTTTTGGGACCACGATATCCTTTGCGTACTTGGCAGCAATCGCATCGCACTCGTCCGAGTCTCTAGCGTAACGCGGAATAGACGACCCGGTGGTTCTTTCGACCTTTTCGAACAGGTTGAAGTAGAATCTGCCATTTTGACCACTGACACTCATGTAGCTTCTGCCTTTCTTGTTGACCTTGATGCCGTTGTCCAAGGGTAGTCCTTCAGGTGTGGTGCCAATGCAGATCAGGCCGCGATAGTTGCAGTCGAACTCTAAAGGGTAATCAATCGTCAGTACACCATGTTGAAACTTGGGGGAGTGAAAAATACCATCACGGGTGAAAAGCCTGCTGTTGGGGGTGTCGATCTCAGATAATCGTTGCATCTCGTCCAGCACGCGACTATGCACGCCATCCGCACCCACCACAATGTCGCCCTCATAGACAGTTCCATCAACAGTCTCCACTTTCACAGAATCTGGAAATAATTCGATCTTGATGACTCCCTTTGAGGTCTGAACCTTTGATTTATCTCGAAGGTTCTGGAACAACACATCGATGACCTGCCGACGATCCTGATTTTCGTTCTTATATCCTGTGCTGTATGACCGATCGTCATAAGTACATAAAACAACTTGAAGCAGTTTTGCCAGATGGCGTCACACTTACAGACTCTCGAGCCAATTTCCAAGCTTGTTCAATATGAGAAGTGGCTCGCCATCTCCATCGTAGGTATCCAACGCGTTGAGTGGCATGCTGATTTTGTGAAGTGCTTCATAACAGCCAAGTTGCTCCATGATCCGCAAGCCATTCGCCATCAACCCAAGACAAGCACCAAGATCGGGTGCAATGATTTTGTGCTTCTCCAGCAATACAAAATCGATGTCACATTGTTCCAGCATATTAGCAAGTCCCATTCCTGCGACGCTGCCACCAACGATAATGACCTTAAGTGGGGCCATGCTGTGATTTATTGATCAGTGCACATGTGTAGAGAAGAGAAAGCATGGATCATGTGGAGAAGAAAAGATCGAGCAAATTTATTGCCATCTCGAGAGCTGTTTGAAAGGATCCAGCGGCCTGGGCAAACATCGGTGTTGACGATCAGTGATCGCCGTCCCGAGTGGGGATCACCGTTTGTCCTTCGCAGCCTAGTCTGTCCCACTGAAATTCTCGTTGAGGTGGCTATCCTTATCCTAATTCAAGGAATCCGAGCTGTTATATATGGGAGAAAAAGCTGGCTCTGCGGCTGGTTTTTGTTCAATTTGCGGATCGTTTGATGCCGAGGAAGAATCAATCAACCGCGACTGCCTGCTACAATGCCCAAGGATGCTCAGTAAGGAGCACCCCATGCCCACCCATTCCTCTTCTTGAAATGAAACTGCAGGCCTGCATCATCACCTCCACACCCATGCCCCTGGGTACATGCATGCCTAGCGCTCGGTGTTCGCTATCCGCTATCCGCCTTTAAACCTTTGATCACTCAAGCTGGATAAAACCATTCAAGAACATTTTGACACACTCTTCATCGAAATCAAGTTTACCACACTTATTAGAGGCATGGCTTCAACAGTTTGTTCCATCTATCCGATTACCGCATTGACTCCTACATTTCCCCGCAGATGGAACCTGCATGTAACAAAGAAACGGCCTCTCAGACGGAGTTCGGGAGCGGATTTGAACGGATTCGGGATGTTCCAACGCGCGTCCATGGAGACTCCTGCATGGGATTAAGTCTACGCCAAGTGGTGCTACGGCGTTGAGGTTCCTTGAAACCCGATAATCTCAAGTCGCGGAAAAAGCAGGGTCTGGGAAGTTGAATTTTATGAAACATGATAGAATATGAATGCCAAGTTCGGAAATTCTGTGTGAAGCTCAAATACAATTACCACGCGGTTCGAAAGCTACACAGATGTTTCAAATCCTTCCCAGCTTTCCAAAGCACTCGTACAGGCCTTCCACCAGCTCTGCATACCCCCAAGGTAAACCAATGGTTCGCGTCGCTTTCCAGGGATATTGGCTCCCATATACCACGAATCCGTCTTGGGATACAGAGTGTGCTCACTAGCCACGACGACATGCTCGCGCCATGCTTCCGCTGCTTCCTGCGTAGCTTGAATCGATGCAAGTCCTTCCTTTTGCATCTTGGAGATTGCCTTGCAAATCCAGTCCACCTCCATCTCAATAAATGGAGGTCCGTTGGCAAGGGAGGTAGGGGCCTGCGGGCCGTATACCATGAAGAGATTGGGGGCATTGGGAACCATCAGTCCCAGATGAGTCAAGACTCCATTTTTCCAAGTCTCTGAAAGGGGATTCTGGTTCTTATCCACAATGGACAGGTCCAGGATGCTACCTGTAACCGCATCATACCCCGTAGCAAATATCAATACGTCCAGGTCATGATGTTGAGTGCTCTCACTGTTTCCAGTTTTCACGCCTGTGGCATCGATCTCAACGATTGGTGCCTGCTTCAGATTATGCAGAGTCACGTTGGGTCGGTCGATCATCTCATAGTAATCCTGCTCCAAGCTAGGTCGCTTGGTTCCAACAAGCATGTGTTGTTTGAGCGGTGCAACGAGATCCTTCTTTGCTGGATCAGTCATTCGGGCTCGCACTTTTTGCACCCAGTAGTCGTAGAAGATGTTGTTTGTCTTCTCGTCCAGCAGGAAGTCATAGTAGTTTGAAACAAGGAAACTGTATCCACCTCGAGCCCAAAGCTCATCAAACAGCTCCTTTCTCTCCTCGGCGGTGGCCTGGTGGGCTGACTGGGCTCTGGTGTTGTGTGGAAAGCCCGATGCAGAGTTGTAGCATCGCTCAAATATGATATCGTAGTATCCTTTCATCATCTCGGCTTCTTCGGGGGAGATAGAACGCTGCTTCATGGGAATTGCAAAGCAAGGCGTTCGAATAAAGACATTCAATTCACAATCCTCTTTCGCGAGGTTCTGAACAATCTGCAGACCAGAGGCACCGTTTCCAACAAGACCGACGCGCTTGCCCTTGACATCCAGCTTTTCTGGGTAGTCTGCAGAATGAACAAGCTGGCCTTTGTAGTTCTCCAGGCCGTCGAATTGTGGATAGTGCTTCTTGTACGAAGAGCCAGTCGCCGCAATGACATACTTGCAGGAAGCAGTCAAGCCCGTATCGGTGGAAATATTCCACAATCCAGTTGAATTGTCATACCGGACCTCAGTGACGATTGTGTTGAAGAAGGTGTCGCGGCTAAGACCAAGAACCGAGTCAACATGTTGGAAATAGCGGCGGAGTTCATCATCGCCAGGGAATCGTTCGGACCAGTTCCACCCCTTGTACACGGCGGGAATGTTGAACTGATAGGAAGGCATCTCGGTATCAACGCGGGCGCCTGGGTACCGATTCCAGTACCACACACCACCGAAGGCGCTACCAGCCTCGATCAGTTTCACGGATAACCCAAGCTCGCGCAGTTGGTAGAGCGACTTGCAGCCACCGAAGCCACCGCCGATCACAATGGCATCTGCCACCACATGATTACCGGTGCGAGTCATTCCTCAGGTGTAATCGACTTGAAGTTTGAGAATGCGTCAAAAAGGAAATTTCGAAAAAATGGCGAAGACTTCTGTTGGGAGCCATCTTGGGTGCTCGACAATCAGCTCTTTTTAACACCAGGAGCTACTCCCTAGTCTCAACAATACCCACCGTATCCACAATCCGTAGTGCCGACGAGATTGTCGGGAAAGTATTCGGCTGCCTCATCTCCGAAGCCGTTGAATATTGAGAGAAGATGTTCGAATGTGCTCGGCACGGGTATAGATCTGGCGAACAGAAAAGGAAGTTGACAGCGAGAAGGTTTGGTAAAGAGACCCACATGGGCGCCACGGCTTGCCACGGCCGACCCGCGGCTACCTTACTCTCACTTACACTAATCCAGGAAGTCCTTCCACTGCTCCAGTTTGTCAAAATGCCGGAATGGACTGTCTCCGCATCCGAACACGCAGTCCAACAACAGTGGCACAATGTATGATCAGGCATATTTGAATGACAGTCTACGTGACTTGAAAATCAGTCCCTTGAGAATTATTTGCTTGTGAGTTCAACGCCGACGACGAAATGGCATTTCAAGTGAAAGGGACAGCATTCATCACGGGCGGTGGTTCAGGTAAGCACTCAAGTGCTGGTATTTGAGGCAGACGCAGTTCAACTTATACTGATTCTTACAGGTATCGGCAAGGCTACTGCTATTGCCTTCGCGCAGAATGGCATCAGTGCAATCTCCCTACTTGATTTGAACCGCCCTGTCCTCGAGAGTACCCGCGATGAGATAAAGGCCCAATACCCCCATGTTCAACTGGAGATCTTCCAAGTCAACGTCGCCGATGAGGAATCTGTGGAGGCGGCCGTGAGCAAGACTGTGGAACGATTTGGAGGTATTGATATTGGAATCAACTGCGCCGGTATCAGTGGTACTCCCACGCCGACGCATCTGATGTCCTTGTCTGAATGGCAAAAGGTCATCGATGTGAATCAAACTGGCGTTTGGCTCTGTCAACGAGCGTTGATCCGGCAGATGTTGAAACAAGAGTAAGAGGCTCGCCTTTCGCATGTAGCGGAACTGGAATTCACGTTCTAATGCTGAATTATCTTGAGTAGATCACGAGGTTTGCGCGAGGGCCGCGGAGTGATCGTGAACGTGTCCTCGATGTTTGGAATTGGTGGTCCACCGGGTCCATTCAGTATCCCTCACTACACAGCAGCAAAGCATGGTGAGTAATCCAATGCTATAATCTCAATCTGCAGAATGCTAACGGTCGCAGCTGTGGTCGGTGTCACAAAAATGGTAACAGCCTTCTCTCAATATCATCATAGGACAACTTGCTCACTCACAATACTTAGGATGCCAAGGCTTATTCCCGTGAGGGGATCCGTATCAATGCTATTTGCCCAGGATTTGTTGATACCCCCATCATTGGTGAACAGATCAAATCGGGATCGATGAATCCGGCCTTTGAGATGACGCCTGTGGGACGTCCAGCTCAAGTCGAAGAAATCTCCGATGCTCTTCTTTTCCTTGCGTCTCCAGGTAGCAGCTACATGTGCGGTGCTGCTCTGGTTGTCGATGGAGGATACACGGTCTAGATATCTCCTAGTAGTCGACATGCCAGCGGATATGAAATTTCCTACTAGTAGTACTAGTAGAAACTATGATTTTTGAAGCAATGAGATTGATACTTGAATATTCTTGTTCAGAGAAAGATAGTAATTATACAAGCATGATATCGAAGTCGGCTTCCCTGGCAATCTCTTGCCAAGGTATGTCAACGTTAGGGCCCGCGCGTTCCCGCCGCTGCCAGAGCGCACTGACGATCTCCCAGAGCACATTGATATTTTGAATGCCATGACGACTTTTGCGATCGAAGTAAGCCATCATTTTGGCTTGTAGGTCGGGTCGCTGACATTCAGCCGCTACCACAAAACTGGCCCAGTTGTAGGCACAGCCCCCTTTCCTATCGTGGGTCAAAGCATCGACAGCCTCTAGCTCTCCCACTGCTTTCTCAATCAAGTCTTGGACGTCGCAAAGGAGTGCATGACGAAGACTGCGCCGGAAGAAGATAATGGTGGCGTAATAGAACGAGTTGAGGGCATGCTGGATGATTATGGAGCCCGGGGCATCTGGTGTTGAGAGGCATGGAAAGTTGAGGTAAAGCTGCAACTCAACGCGATCGAGCTCTTCCGTAGATATGATTGTGTTGGAATCAATGAGTGTGGTGATCTTTGCCAAGAATTGTACTAACGGCGCTGTGATACCGTGAGAACGTTCAAGGTAATGACGCAGTTCTGACGGCCCATCGAGCAGAGACATGAGCTGGGTGGACATCGGCAGGCTGCACAGGGACGAAAGAGATAGATAGCTTTGAAGTAATCGAGATGCTGTTGGACCTCGGATCCACCCGCCATGTATTTCGTTCTCCAAAAGACCAAGCCCGCCAGCCACATGAGCTCTCCAACGACTCCGCCTCCCGGACATTGCCTCGGCCGTGATGCAGGATAAAACAGCGGCCAGGGTTGGCTCATCTAACCGTTTCGCTCGTTGAAGATTTTCTCTCAAGTGGCGCAGGGCGAGCTGATCGTGGTGCATGGCGTTAGATTGATACCGAATATCACCGCGGAGGTGATATAGGCTGAAGGCAGAGGATGCGCATATTGCGTGGAATATAGAAAGGTGAATGCTAGATTGCGTTGTTTCAAGACCTTTCAAAGCCAGTGGCATGAAGACCGTCCGACAAGGGTTATCAGGTGTGTCAATTAAAAGCATGTTGCCACTGAGGAAGACGACCCAGTGATGAACGAGCTCCGTCTCGGGCCTTGATAGTCGCACTGGGCTCAGAGACGTAATTGAAGGGAGCACCAAAGACGATTTATTTGGTAGGGTCAAGGCTCCGGTCATGTCCTGTGGATTATCTGGTTTCGACGGACGAGTGGCAAATGGTATGAGAGCAGCAGTGCCGTCATCTTCCAGGAGACCCCCTGAGAGTGGCAGGGACGACCATTTTTCAAGATCATTGATTGACGGCAAGGACTTGGTGTGCGGTGTTCTGTCGGTGCTGATTAGGGGGAAAAATTCAGTTTCCTCGCCTGAAGTCGTCGTTGATGAGTCCGGATCAAGCGGGTCCGAGAACAATTGGCTGACTACCTCCTCTCTCTCCTCAATTGAAGGAGATACAATGACTCGAGATTCAGGAACAGGTAAAGATTCTTGATCCTCGGAGCCGGCATTGGATGCGGCGAACACCGAAAAGGGGCCTCGCTGTTGAGCGCCCTGGTCGTTGGAGCACCCATCCAGCTCTGCCAAGAGAGCCGTCACGGCGGCCGAAGATAAGCCAGGCGTAGACTGTGGGGTGGACGAGCGTACTTGACGGCGGTGGGAACGAATGCCTGGCGTTTGGGACCAGCCCAGCCGGACTCCATAGCCCTCACACTGCCAACCGCTGCGTCTGCAGCGATTGCAATGGGGCTTTTCGTCATCGCACTTGACTCTACGGGATCGACAGGTCCAACAACCCGTAAACGTCTTGGTGCGAGATTTCGAAGGCTTCACATTTGTTGATGGTCTCTCGGTCATTCCCACGAAGTGCACCGGAGGAGGGCGCAGGGGGGAATGTTGCGGGAGCAAAATCAATCACTTAGTCAATAATATTTGCCCCCGCATCCAGATGTCGGCAATCGCCGGGCCCTGAGGCCCCTGACGAACACATCGCTTGTACATGGCGAATTGACTTTACATGGAAGTCAATAATGCGGACATCAGATCTGCATAGAATTATGATCGATTTGTTCTATTGGCATTCTCAAAGTTCTTCGCGGAATTAGTTCCATCCGTCGTGCCACACGCTATGGTAACGCGCCACAGCACGCCACATGAAGATTTGAAGTTCCTCATCACCAAGATACGACCACCACATTTTCATAGCGGTTGAGATTTGATCCGAGTTTTCAATCAATTTTTCAGTATTGACAAAGGATCAACAAACTGATTTCCACCTCAAAAAATGACCACCTCCAACTTTGAACATTTGCTAAAAGGAGTTTGCATTGGCATCGGAATTGATCCCGCCTTCCAGGATATTTGAATTTCAACCAACTAATGTTCCAACGTGAACTTGAAGCAGGCTGAAGCCTGAGGTTGAAGGTTACTAAAATAGTAACCAACAGCAAGTCAGACTTCCAAGGTTGAAGATCGAACCAAAAGCGTCTGCCCTGGGCCATACCCGGCCTAGTGCTATATATTCATCCGGACCCATAATACATTGACCACACCGTGACCCTTCCGAGTCCGACGACTCACTGCCAGTGCTGGCAGCCTTGGGAGGCTCGGACTAGTGCTTCAAGTTGAGGTTTCCGCTGGCGCTGGTACTGGCAGGGATTTCAAGTTCAACTTTGATCGACGAACTTGCACATGTGATCATTGAGCCATGTTGAATCCAAATTGCGGTACCTAGACATTCAAATGTCATCTGGAATATTTGAAGATTTGTGCTTAACCTTAGACATCTGGAAGAGCTGCCAGTGCGAGGCAGAGTGGGCACTGCGCCAGTTCCAAGGTTGATGATCGCCGTAGGCTATCAGACACTACCCTAGGTACAGATGCAGTACGATCCACCCACGCATTTTCAAATGTTCTGATACCTCTAATCCTGACGAGGGTCGGCTAAAGATAAATTTCAGGGCAGATCGGGTTGAGCCGATGCCATTAATATCGAATACATAGGTGGAGTCTCCAGGCCTGTGGTCATACTGATGCAGGTTTTCCATCGATCATTCAAAGCTATGCTTAAACATCAATGCCATAGTGTCTACTGGCAACTATACGTGCGCCGGAATCCCGGTTGGGGGATGATTCAAATGTTTGGCTGAACGTAGGGTTAACAGGGAGAAGGAACCTTGGAATAGATCACATTCTGTGCCTGGGCGGACATATGAGCATGCATAAAATCAGCCAGTTGGCACATCAGTCCACCTGGGTTCCTCTAGTGAACAGGCCATTCAATGTTCGTCTGAGGTGATGGGTCCAGGAATGCCGGACTGGCACCGCCCCACGAGAGTGCTATAGATTTATCCACGGCCCGTACTGGACTATCGGCACACCCGGGCTATCTTCTTCGGGATGCATAGTGAAACAATAAACATTTGAAGGATCTGAGTAAAGACGCGTCATGAAATCCTGGCATAAGCACCAACTTGAATGAATATTGAAGGCGGGTCAGCCAAGACCCTTGATATTGAAGTAGGAAAAAATAGAACATTGAAGCATGGATCAGATTGTCCCAAGTGCCCAACCCAACATTTGAATGCATTGATAGAACGATCTGCGCTGACTATTGAGCCT
This sequence comes from Penicillium sclerotiorum, assembly GCA_911649655.1. Lineage (NCBI taxonomy): Eukaryota > Fungi > Ascomycota > Eurotiomycetes > Eurotiales > Aspergillaceae > Penicillium > Penicillium sclerotiorum. The sequence continues at coordinate 184,186 of CAJVRJ010000008.1, forward strand.
GGTGCCCTGAGCTTAAGACAGTTTCGTCAGCATCGACATTCGATCCTTTTCTAGACCCAGCGGGCTTGCATCCACCAAGCCCCTATGGGACTATCTGCACCCGAAGATCAAATGGCTGACCTCAGGCCTTGACCCATAGACCCTCCCCCCGAAGTGGATATCAAAAAGGGCGTTCAAAGTGGAATTTGCCAAGAATCCAGAAGCAAGATGGATGATCTTTTAAGATGCCAGTGAGTGTTGACCATTGAAGGAGTGGCATATAAGAGATGCGTGGCTGACCAGAAGTTCATTCCAAGGGTCAGTCTTCTTCTTCCAGTACCCAAGCAACCTCGTTCAGCTTGATTCAACACAGGAGTCTCATCCACTTCGTCACGCTCGTTACACACATCCAGCATTGGAAAGAACCTTCCTTCACTTTTTCATCCAAAATGTCTACCACAACCACCGCAACCACAACCTCGACCTCGGCCATCTCGAGCTGCCACGCCAAGCTATACGAAATCCCAGTGCACGATGCCGCCTGCGCAATGCCCATGAAGAGCAACTACTCGTCCATCATGAGCAGCTGCTGTGAGGAAGCCCAAGTCGTCGAATACGACAGCTGCGACTACTACTGTCTTGCACAAGGTCAAACCGTCGGAGAGCTCGCCGAGTGCCTGGACAAGGCTGTTGGAGGCGGCGAGTTCTGGTGCAACACGAATGCCAATGCCACTGCCACTGCTACCGCGACTGCAACTGCCACAGGTGTGGTGACTCTGAGTGCTACCACCACTGGCACTGACTCGACCGCCTCTGCTACCTCCAGTGGTGCCACCTCGACTTCGACTTCGACCTCGAACGCGGCTCCTGCCATCATGCCTCCACGCTCGTTCTCCAAGTCCGCAATCGGTGTTGTGGGTATGTTGCTGGCTGGAACTGCTGCCGGAGCTTTCCTGTAGAAGGCGTTGCAAAGGATGATCGCGCATGAGGACGGCTTTGTTTGGCATGGCAGGAGGCCGGACGATCCGTAATGGAATTGCTTCCAAGGTTGTGGTGCTATGGATTGTCGTCTTCGTCTTGGAATTTTTATTTTCTTCTCCGTGCCGTCCACGTTGTTCGAGCGGGGCTTGGCCATTGAGGCTGGGATGTTCCTATATAGTTAGTGTTCAATAAACAAGCACTTCATAAATAGCCAATGGAAGATTATTCAGGCGTAAGAGTTTCTATATTGGCAGTCAATCGCAACATTAAGGATATCTGACTAGACTTAATTGGTATGTCTTTAGTCAATAAGCTCCAAATTATGCAGGAGACTTTTCTATGTACAAGTACAAAGCAGTAAAAAGTACAAACCCTTTTGCACACCCCAACCCAACCCACGCAGAAATGCGAAAGACAGATGCTTTGAGCGCCGGAGTGAAGAGAGATCAGTAGTAGACAAGATAATAACGAAGACGCGCATGGAAGACGAAGGTGAAAGCCGTTGTAATACATCGTGGGTGGAAGGCGAAAGGGAGGCGGCTGCAATTAACAGTCCGCGCGAAGTGATTCGAGGGGGCCGAACGGGGTATGAGGATTCAGCTTATTTGGTGAAAACAGAACAAGAGTATGTTTGTCCAGTCTCAGGTTTAGAAGAAGGCCTTGCGGGTAACCTATCGGGAGTTAGCGGGATCCACAACTTTTGACTCGGGGAGAAAACATACGGCCCAAGTGCCAGCAATCGAGGCCACAATACCACCAGAGATCATCATGGGCTTGACGCCACGAGTACTCTTGAAAAGCATTCCACTCAATGCACCAGCAGCAACGCTGTTGGAAGCATCGTGCTTGCCGCGGGCGTAACCGATCGCAGAGTTAAATCCATTGTAAACCATCGCGACGACACCGGCGGAGTTACCGAGGAAGGGACCACGGCGGGTGACCGAGTTGAGAACGCCGTTGAGACGGATCTTGGGGGGAGCAGTAGAGGGTGTCTTGTTCAAGCCTTCGATCATTCCCCAGGCACCTCCGATAGTCAGTGCGGCCAGGTACGTGGTACCGGCACCGTAGCAGAGATCATCAGACCAGCCACGGGAGGGCAACACTGAGCGGGACCCAGGGGTTTGATCAAGGGCGGAATCTTCGAGAGAGAGGTAGTCGAGGGTGTCTTGGTTCAGGCCAGCCAGGGGATGGAGTCTGGAAGGGTCGGGAATGGCGACGTCGGAGAGGAAGGAAGTAGCATCTTGGTTCACAGACGCGTCGTAGACAGAGGTCTGCTCCTGCTTGCGACCGCTAATGGAATCCCAGATAGCCATGGCGAAGAGGCTTAGAGAGAAGGTGATGAGTTGATGAGAGCGCAAATGAAAGAACGTACAGACGATGTTCCCGTGAATTACCCAGCTCCACTGTTCTTGCGCCAGCAAAAACTTCGGTCCCGTGATCTGCGGCTGCCGGCATCGGACAAAGACTTTATCCGACGCTAGTCTCAATAAGGAAACACACGTTAAAAAGATAAAAATCTATGGATGCCTGAGGCTCTATCGCGGGGGCAATCTTTGAGAATTTATGGTTCCTTCCTGCTAATCGTTGAACAAGAAAGGAATATCAATTTGAATTCCACTTGATCACATTTAGGCATTGAAGGTGGTTCATCCCGAGGGCCTCCGAGCACTAGCCTGAGCAGTATGGAGGCTATCGCACAGGATGTACAAATCCTGTCCGAGAAGACACTGAGAGATATTGCCAAAGGCCCATTGGTCAAATTCATTACGACATGCAACGATGAAGGGTGAGATATGGAATATGAATAAACACCGAATACACGGACTATACTGACTTGTGGAAGATCAATTGGCCGAGTTTGGCAATCGTTACATGAGACCCTTTCGACGGCGTCACTTTCTCTTGGACAGACATCTGCGGCATGCAATGCCACCGCAGCTTTCCTTGATGCGGCATCAAATTGCTCGATTGAAAAGACCAAGCAGTTAGCTTTGTCGACAGAAGCGTGGCTATCTGTGTTTGAGGTTTTCATGACAAGATTCGAAGATGTCAAGCCCAAGCCGATGAAACAACTGCTTAACTCTCTTATGATGATCCTTTTGAAAAAGCATAATGGTGAAACCCGGGATTTCATTCAAAACGCAATTATGGATGTTATACTGCCTTGCGTCATCCTTGGAGAGCCGCGATCTCGACTCAAGGCCTCCCTTGTTGTTCTCGAGATGTGCATTCGAAAGGGTGCCATCTTGCCTTCAGAGCTGATGCAGCTAGTCCGGAGCTGGGTATCCAAGTCCCAAGATAAGTGGGTTCCTTTGTATAAGAAGGACTATCAGGCTCTCTATCCCGGCACTCTGGATCCTTCGGTGATGTCAGAAGAACCGTCTGATGAGGTAGCAGGCCGAGTCTTGGTGCTTGGTCTTTTGACTCAGACTAACAACCGTGGAATGGCAAACACATCAGGTGGCATTCTATCTTGCCTGCTTGAAAGGTCCAAGGTAGAGAACCCAGACAGGTCAATGTCCTGGATCTGGGTACACCCCGCCAAGCATTTTCTTCTGCAGAACCTGGACTTTGTGGAAATTCTTTCAGCTCAAATCATGCAACCCCTTTTCACCCTGGATTCATCCGGCTTCTCCAGCTTCATTCGTGCTCTGCCTCTGAAAAATCTTCTAGCGGGAGATATGGCCGAGGCATCACAATCAGAATACATTCTCTTGTTCGTTTCTCTGCAGGTGGGAAAGAAGGTCAACCTAGTCCACGACGACTGTGAGTATTTAACGCCACCTGAAAACACCAAGCAATTAATTCAACTAACCGGATTCTTTTGCAGTTGATATGTCCCATCAACGGAACCCTGATGGTCTGATTTTGAAGAGCGATGTCCTTGGAAAGTTCCTGCTTCATCAAGACCAAACGATTCGTCTGGCAGCATTGGCACTCTTGGTGACAGCGCATTCTACCATGAAGCCGATCACGAAAAGTGCAACCGACGCTGTTCTTCATGGACTGCCATCCTTGCATGCAGACTGTGACGCGTATGGAAGAGGCGAGATCATGAGTATAACCAGAAAGTTTATTACGCGTTTGAAGACTGGCATCTTGACAGATGATGAGGTCTCGAAAGCATCACAACCTGTAGCATCTGGACAGTCTCCTGCTCTATGCGGCAGTGATGCCGAGACAAAATCATTTCTCGAGGCCTACCTCGGCTTCCTTCAGCATGATCTCTGTGTTACAGCATCTTACCCCCGGCATGCTTCTGCGCTAAAAGCCCTTCGCCTCTTACTAGAGTCGGGTCTTGATCCTCGGGCCGATATCAAGCTTATGAAGGCGGATGCCCAAACAAGCTGGAAATTAAAGCTTGAAGTCTTTACTCCTCGCCTTCTCCGCCTTCTGGTTGATCTGCTGTTAGACTCATTTGAAGAAGTTCGCAACATATCGCTTTCGATTATCAATCTGTTTCCTCCGGAGATTCTGCTGGGTGATCTAAGGGATGATACCTCCCGGCCGCAGTCGGCGGGAGTCAACATTCTGCACGCCTTGGACAGAGCTGAAAAAGTTGCTAGCAACACAAGTCGTGCCGATCATGCGGATGCGGTCGCACGGCTATATCACGTCTTATTCTCAGCCGCACGACAGAATGATTCGTCCGAAGCTACCTCCAACTGGTGGAGCACCAAGTACTCAGTCGTGAACACAATTCTTGCCCGGCTAGAAGAGCGAGTTTCATCTCCCAAGGGTCTTTTTAGTTCAACCATGCAACAAGCACCTCTTCATGGTTATATGTCAGGCTTGAGGTACCTTGTGCTCACGTCGGACTTTCACTCTTACATTGCGAACGGATCAGAGACTTCGAGCTGGCGAACAGTTCACGAAAGGATTATGAATGTTTGCGAAAAAGTCTGGCAGGCAGTGAAGCCAGTTCTATGTGTCGACTCTCCGGAGGGCCATACTGATGAGCCCACCGAGGACCTAATGGTTGGGCCAAAGGACATCTTATCTTATTCCTGGCGGTCTCTGCGCGAGTCAAGTCTCCTACTACATGCTACAATGATTAATGTGAGCTATGGACCATCAAGTGAACAAGGCCTTCAGCATGCCGATTTCGAAAAGGTCGGTCGCCTCAGCTTCACTCAATTGGCCGAACTTCGTCACCGAGGTGCGTTCTCAACTGTTTCTACAACATTTGCTACTTGTTGCCAGCGGTGCAGCTCCTCGGCAGACCCGTCAATTCAAAAATTGCCCGTCGACTGGTACCAAAACGCCAAGTCCACTATCTTCGAACATGCCGGCAAGCTTACTCGACGATCTGCTGGATTGCCTGCCATGGTTACTGGTGTTCTATGCTCTAGTCCTGGAACGCCTTTCTTCAACCAAGTGATCAATGAACTTATCGAGATATCTCATCTTCCTATGGACTACGACAAGGACCAGCAATACCTCAAGCTGCCACAGGTCCATGCGATGAATTGTTTGAAAGACATCTTCATCAACAACAAACTTGGCCCTAACACCGAATCCTTCATTATGCCTGCTCTAACTCTTTCTGCGGAGCGATTGGGCTCACCTATCTGGAACCTACGAAACTCCGGATTGATGCTCTTCAGGGCTCTTTTGTTCCGAATGTGCCGTGTCATGCTGGGATCAGTGAGTGGCTTCGGTGGCGCCTCGGGTGCAGAGCCAGGGTCTAAAGTCTCTTTCCCGAAATATCCTGGTCTGGTTGAACTTCTATCAACACTTTTGGCCCCCACTGCAGGAACGACAGTAGAGGGGACCGATATTGTGACCGAACGTGTCTTTCCCGCTCTCGAGCTAATTGGCGAGAAAATCCCGACTTACGACGATGGGCATGACGTGAAGTTGCAAGCCCTCGTTCTGCAACACTTCAGCAGTCCGGTTTGGGGGATCAGAGAGCATGCCGCAAGGGTTTATGCATCATTGCTGACACGCGGCAACATTCTTAACGATATCTCTCAACTGCTGAACCTTCTAACGGACCAGAGCTCTGAAAACTATCTACATGCCACCGCCCTTTGCGTCCAGTATTCACTTCGACGCTTTGCTGATTCCACGGATGTTTTCTGGCTTTCTCACGTTGATCAAATCCTCGAAACCCTCCGCAATGTGTTCAGCTCGGTATTGCCTCTCGCAAGTTCTCCTTTCGTTGCTACAACAATGATCGAGATCTTGAACGACGTCCTTGAGAGAGGTTTTGAAGCCGGTGCTGAGGAGCGCTTGTCGCTCGAAATCGGTGCTTTGTGCAGTGAACATGACCTTCAAGGGGTCACCGAGTATGTCTTCGACGCATCAAAGCCAGGATGGAACCTCGCAGCCTGCACAAGAGCTTCTTCTCTTCTTAGGAGAGCTCTTTCTTGGTGCCAGACTCTGCAGCTCCTGGCTTCTCGCAACCGTGATCAGCTTTTGCCTTTCTTCCAGGGAGTCGCAGCCTTTGACCCTGACGCAGCCAACTGGATTATCGAACGACTTAATGAGAAGCTCAGCAGTAAGGAAGAATATCGATCTCTTCTGATTGATCTGTACTCGTCTATCGTCATTGGCCAGTATACAACTGCTGCAAAGATCCTCGCCGTATCCAACCTTGCATCTAGTCTCGAATACCTATTATCTTCTCGACCCGAGCTAGTCACGGAATTGAACATTCCTTTCGAGGACTTGTTACGAAGCTTCAAGCCTGAACTTCACATAGAAATGTGGAACCGACAGGCCACTGATGCAGACCTTCGACTTCACGGGTGTCTTCTTACTCTTCAGTTGAATCAAGTTACTTCCAGCAGTACACAAAATGTGTCTTCGTTCAAGTCTATGCTATACAACTGGGCAGTCAAGCTGCGATCCGCTCTCAGTGAAGAAACTGAATTCACCACAAGATATGCTGCCGTGTTGTCTATTCAAAGCTTCTCCCGTGGACTTCGCCCTGCAAATAGTCCACCACGTCTTGATGACTGTCTGTTGGACATTTATTTGATTCTCTATGATTTGTTGAACGACGATGATGAGGAAATCCGAGAAATCGCTGCATTGACAGCTTCATGGGTTCTCTCATACTCATCCGTTTCTCCGCACACAGCGGTTACCCTTGGCGCCTTGGATTCTAGCTCGCTTCTCGCAACTTTCATCATCTCGCATTACGCCTATTCGGCTGATCTTTGCGGACGAGTGATTAGGTACATTACCGGTCAAGAATCCCGCATAAGCGGTTCAAAAAACCAAATTCGCATGAAACCTGTTGCGGATTTGATGGCCGAATACTCTCAGGAAAGCACTGTTCTTTTTGTTGAAGAAAAACAGAATCTGTTCATTGATGAAGTCAGAGAAGTTGATGTGTGGACTCGGGCACTTTTGGCCTTCGAACTTGATGCATTTCCCAAAATCCTAGTCCAACAATTTTCACGCTGGGTGCTGGAAGGTCTACAACACATCTCAACGCTTGGTCTGGACGGATATCTTGGATGGGCATCCAAGCCGGAATCTTTTACACTTGGAACCCGCTTGATCAGTATATCGTGTGCACTGGCATCGGATAGATTCAGTGCTTCGAAGTATATGGAGTTTGAGCCTGCTGTCCTGCGCAGACAGCTTCAGAGTTTACGTGAAGCTGGTCAACAATCGTTTCTGCATGAGGAATGGCTCGCAAGGATTGACCAAGGCTTGAGGTAGCGTTAAGATATGAGTTCATAGCTTAAACATAAATGAAATGCCAGGAATCTTTCAAAAGTTCAATGTTCAGGTTTGGTTTAGTGCTGTTTCCTACTTCTGTGTTCAATTCAACATGTTGTTGCTTAGATGTTTTGTGGTCGCGATCCCCCACTACCTTCCCAACCTGCTGCACATGTGAATTTCTCTCACTCACCTTCAACGCAACAACCCTCACTCAATCGCTTTTTCTTCTTTTCGGAAATCATCGAAACACCTATTGATTCTGCCCTACTACCCCTTTCGAACTGCGCGACACATCTGATTTTGTCTCGCCCGATACGCCATCCACAAACAACAGCAGTACACCCCCCGATCGGTTCTCCAAGATGTCGGGCAATGCCACCGTCGCGCTGATCATTGGAATCCTCATTTCCTGCGGTTTTGCTAGCTTATTAGGCTGGTACTGTTATGACCGCCACCTGAGCATTGCTGTTATGATCGGCCAAGCGTATAAAAAAATCCACGCCCGACGCATCAGAGACAGGCAACACGCAGGGTACACTACGGGCGACCTTGAACGCGGAATTGAAATACCACCTCAAAGATATACTCAGAAAGGATGGACTCGACCTCGAAGGCCTCCAAGGAATACTGACGCTGACGTTCCCCACCCATCATACATCCTGCTTCGGGGAAACAGACGCGGCCAGAGAATAAGGGTAGGCAAGGTCGTCACCTTCAGCTCAGGAAAATCGAATCCAGATCGTTTTGCAGGATCACAGAAACGGAAAAATGAAAAAATTCAGCCTCGTCGTCAAGAAAGTCCGTCCCTCCATCCGGATGGCCAACAACAAGACTCAAAATCCGACAACCGGGACAAGACTAAGGCACAGAAGGCACAGAAGAAACAGGAAAGACAGAGGGAGAAGAGAGAAGACAAGAAGAAGAAAAGAGAGAGACAGCGTGGGCAGAGTGGACAACGCGAAAACTCACAGAAAGAACAGAACAACGACCGTCCAAGTGACCCTAATGACAATCATGACAATGAAGCCCCGAATATGCCTTTGGGCTTCGATGGGAAGAAGCGGAGTCAGTCTCATCGCTCCAAAGCTTCTGCAAAGAAAAGCGAGTCACATCACTCCAATGACAATAATGACAATGGACCCTCGAATATGCCCTGGGGCTTCGATGAAAATAAGCAGAGTCAGTCCCACCGCTCTAACGCTTCGGCGAAGAAAAGCCAGTCCCAGCACTCCAAAACCTCTGCAAAGAAAAGCGAGTCACGTCACTCCAATGACAATAATGACAGTGGAGCCTTGAATATGCCCTGGGGCTGGGGTGGAAATAAGCAGAGCCCGTCGCGTCATTCAAATGAGTCTCCAAACAAGGACAGGCACTCTAATCAATCTGAGAACCAGCGAAAGGATGTGAGCTCGAGTTCAAAGAGTAAAAACAGAGGTGGAAATTCTGGTCATGCCCGAAATGATGGCAGCAGCAAGAGAGACAGCAGCAAGAGAGACTCTCCTCACAAACAATCTCCAACAAAGTCATCGAACGATCCGAATGCTAAAGGAAAAAATCGCTCCTCCAGCCGCCCCAACTCGAATACATCCCCAAGAAAATCGTCTCCCACAAAGGATGATAACAATCTACCCCGGAGCACTTCACGCAATCGACGTAACCGTCAATCCAATCGTACCTCTCCCGAACGCTCTTCCCCCCGACGCCAATCTCATGCCGATGATCGAGGCAGACGAAAACACCGCGACGGAGAAGTAAAATGGGGTGTCGAAGACAGCGGTGGAGGCAAGAAAAACAACTCCAAGAAAGCTGGGAATGGCGGTCATGGTGCTCAACACGATGATCATTCACGAGATCAGTCGATTGGATATCGAGAAAAGGTTGAAAAATGGCCCGCCTCAGATAATGAGAACCAAGGCAATCGCTCTGCCTCTCCACCCGCCCCTGCTGGTTCTCCAGCTGGTTCCTGGGGAAACAAGGACGAGGCGCCTGGTTCTCCGCCTGGAGCTTGGGCAAACAAGGACGAGGCGCCTGGTTCTCCTCCTGGGCAATGGACTTGTGAATAACCTTGAAAGGTGGCGTTGGGTCTCTCCTGGGAGATTGATAATGATCCTTTAGTCCTCCGAGTGTTGATTTCAGGATCCGATGAAGAATGAACCATGAATTATGAGAGCCTTTGAGCGTTTTTCCGGGTTGGTGGAAGGATTCACGGCTATGTATTATCTGAGGGCTATCTTGTATCGCCTTATGCAGTGCCTGTCTGTTGAAAACAATATCGTTCAAATATTCAAGATATGGACGATGGCATCGTCATTTTTTGGAATGGATCAAGGATTCAATCCAGTTGCGAGGCCGCGCCTTGGGCCTCGAGTGTGGCTAAGTGTCTGCAAATTTGTGTGCACGCACTCTCAAGTGTTTGATTTCAAGATCTCATGATGAATGGGTCATCAACGACGAGAAAAGTCGAACCCCCCGGGGCCGGAGTCCATATGTCCATGGGTACTGTTCCAGTGGCACCTCCAGGGCTTGGAGGTCACCAAGTGCAAACTGGCAAAATTTCATGTTCATACATTGATACAATCCAGATCCATGCGAGTCCAGATGGAGTCCGAGTCCGAGTCGTAGTAGTACTAGTACTTACTAGTAGTAGGTAGTACCTAGGTACCTACATACACATGTGCAACCTTGGAACTTCGAATGTTGAAGTGCTACTAGTACTAGGCACCGTATATATTCAAGTTCAAGTTCAACTTGAACTAATAGTGAGCATATGTCTCACCCAGTATAGAACTTCTACTTACCACATCTAAAGCGGCATTTTTGTAATGCTGTAGTTGTTATACGAGCTTCAAATATTTAAATTTTAACATTGAAGCTTTCAAGTTGACATTGAAGATACTGCGCAGGTGGTCGCTATCGATCACCGCTCACCGCTCCAGTGACGTTGGCCCCCCGCAGATCTCCAGGCAAACAAACCTCCAACCTTCCCAAGTCGCTTTACTCAACATCTTTCTCTTGGATGCAAAATGTGGAACGACGAGGATAACAATCCCTATGGGGCGTTTGACCAGCATGAAGCTCAACTCTCAGACTCCCTGCACTCCGCCGCTCTCTCCCCTCGTAAGGTCCCACCTTGCTCCCCAAAGCTGGTTCGCGGCGCATCATTAACCCTCGGTACAAATATAGCCATCTATGAGCATGATTCTACTCCACCCTCCAGCCGTGACTCCAATCTTGACTCCAACCTTGACCCGCCAGACTACCTATCACACCCAGAAGATCTGAGCGATCCCGAAGAAGCCGATTATGGTGCCGCAAGTGAACAATATCCGCGGAAAAGCGTTTACGACAGCCGCATTGAGCAAATCCTCTACGAGAACCCGGAGATGCCGATCTTAATCACAGACGCTGGCAAGAACCACGAAGGAGGGGGCAGCTTCATTGTGTACACTATCCGGACTGCGGTATAGCTTGCTCGCCCGCTAAAGATACATTCATGACGGAAACGCTGACCTGACCGGATGTAGGACTTGGAAGTTCGTCGCAGATACTCGGAGTTCGCTTCTCTACGCCAAACCCTCGTGAATCTTCACCCAACTCTCGTCGTCCCACCGATCCCCGAGAAGCATAGCATGGCCGACTATGCTGCTAAACCTACAAAGGCCAAAGAAGACACAGCGATCATTGACCTGCGAAAGCGAATGTTGGCCGTGTTCCTGAATCGATGTCGCCGCATGAAAGAGATCCGAGAGGATGGAGTATGGTGGCGGTTTTTGGATCCCAATGTCAGCTGGGTCAGTGATAGCTATATTACCTATTGGATTTCAAGGAAGGAAAGAAGAGTGCTGACGTTTACCCTCTAGAGCGAGGTCCTGAATTCTCACCCAGCATCATCTGTACCGAAGAACAACCTCAAAGCGCCGCCTCTCGATCCCGCGAACCCTACCCAAGCACATAGCTGGCTCCCAGTTCCTCCCACTTCGGCCAAGCTGAAGACAGTGGGAGGTGTCACTCTGCCGCCTGGATCCCCGACTTCACCAGGCGATAATAATACCGATACACCCCAGATTCCAGGCGCGGATATCCTTGGACGATTCCCGCCCGAGTCCCGGAAATTGAGTGAACAGGAGCTTGATCCTTACTTTATCAACTTTGAGGCCTCTACTAGGGAGCTAGAGCTACTTTTACAAGGCAACATTGAAAAGGTCAACCGACGGACTCTTTCCCACTTATCATCCTTGTCCGCTGATCTCATGGAACTTGGCGCCCGGTACAACGGCTTTTCCCTCTCTGAGCAGTCACCGACCGTGGCTGCAGCTATTGAGCGAATTGGCCAAGCAGCCGATACATCCTACATTGAGACTGAGGAGCTTTCCTCCGCATTGAGCGCACACTTTGCTGAGCCGATGCGAGAAAGTGCCCAATTCGCAAGTGTTGTGCGAAGTGTATTAAGATATCGAGTCTTGAAGCGTGTGCAGGAAGACATGACTCGGGACGAGCTAGCTAAAAAGAAGACTCTCCTGGACTCACTTGAACGCAGCGAGTTGGAGGCCAAGCGCATTGAGCAGTATCTCAACCGCACAGACTCCCAGTCACGCAATAAACCCCGTTCATTATCCACCTCGTCTGCTGTGAGTACCGAGGGCGATAGTACCTCACAGGCATCAGGACAATCAGAATTTCCTCCAACCCACGGTGAACCGATCAGCTCTCCTGGGTCGTCGAGCGGACCCCGGAGACCTGATCTTTCACCATCTTCTCCTGCCCACCGAAAGACCTCAAGTGGGACGTTCGTGGCAAATAAAATTTTCGGTCGCATCAGTCATGCTATTCATGGATTTGCGGACGTGGACCCTGAACGCACGCGACGAGATCAAATTGGGAAAACCAAAGAAAGTCTCATTCAGGTATGTTCAAACTATTGAAACAGCTACACAAACCTATTTTTGTCTAACTGGGTATTTTTGATACTAATTAATTGTTGCAGTTGGAGCAAGCATTAGGAGTCTCCGAAAAGGATGTCAAAGATGCCAGTGCGGGAGTCCTGCAGGATCTACGACGCTTCCAGAAGGACAAGGAAGCCGACCTCCGCCGATACATGGTATGCATCGGAACCCTCGTCTCCACTATCTGCAGACAGCTAACGACTATTGTTTTCATCGCGCATTTAGGTTGCATATGCTCGTTGCCACTTGGATTGGGCCCGCAAGAACCTTGAGACTTGGACAGAGGCCAAGGATGAAGTGGACAAGATCGTTGCTCGGTAATGCAGCAATTGAGAGTAGACTTTATCCCTCGAAGTGTACACGTCCATGTTATCCCTCCTTCCCCTGAATTGTCGTGAATCCTGTTATCTTGCCTTGGCGTCGGTGGTTCCTGATCCTTGTGTTTAAATGTTGTTTTCTCGTCTATTCCATTGGATGACATCTTCCGGATTGGATCTATATTGGCTACACAGTGCTAATACTGGCAACTTTCTGCAACTTGCCCGAATAAAGAATTATTGCAGATACTAGTCTTTCCAATTTCGTATTCTGTCCAAGTTGGCTGTGATCATCTATAGCTTTCATCGCGTGCGTTCTGCGCCCGTAGTAAATCTTTACCTAGTAGCACTCTAAAGTGCTTGAATCTATCCTTCAAATATTCGGCATGGATCCCAAGGCAACCGTGGTACTTGGCAGGGAAGACAATAGGCCATTGTCCTACCTGGATTCGTCAATTGCGTGTCGCCCCTACAACCCTACGGAAATCACTTGCGACGTTGTCTGAGGACATCAAGGAAAATACTCCCCTTTTCTCCATTGTTTTCTACAACATGCGGCCTCAACATGACAGGACCTGAGACTTCAAGGTCGAAAAAACCCACCCTTCAGACGGGAATGGACAAGGGCAAGTCCCTGACATTCCCCAAGTGGAGTCCTATAAAGCATTGTGGTTGGTTCATGATAACATCAGGAGGTGATTGATCGACAGGAACCGCATCCGATCGGTGAAAGACCCTAGACAGTGTCCCGGTGGCTGATTCCTTCTTTATCTCCCTTGCTTCACGTCAACCGCCTAAGTGGACCCAACAGAGCACGCCCTGAATATCAAGGAGCCCGAGCACAGTCGACACTTGGACTTCAATATGGATTCCAATAACTAAAGACAGTGAATTTCACTGTTAACTCTTTGCTCCGCGGCAGAACATCGGAACAAATTGATGCCACGCATCCTTTCCGCATTCATCATCGTGAAGATCTTCAAAAACCCTCGAATTCTTCGAACATCCATTGGGTTTCTCGGCATTCCGTGCCTTGCAGGACATACCAGTGGAGCCGGATACCGAGTGGATCGCGTTGCATCCCTCACGGCGTCCCCTCGTCCCCCGCAACGCCAAAGCCCTGCGCAAAGTGGCACGCCGTGCGTCGTAACTGAAAACGATGAGTGCCTAGATCCATAGACAGGATGATCGTCAGGAGCGAGCACTTATCACGGTCGGCGAAGCCACCTTCTGGCCAACATGTCAACGATTTTCGACAGGGGACTTTGTGGAATCTTTGGCATCTTTCGATTCCTCGACGCTGGATCAAGATGTTGGTTCTCTTAGGTTTGGTATGTCTCTTCTCGGTTGGATTCAGTCTATCCTTCAACCAGAACGCTGTACGGGACGTAAATCAGGACTCTGGCTTGCAGGATGATGCTGTCGATTACTTTCCTCCGCCACGTCAGACGGGTCAACATACCCATGATCCTACCATTCTGAAGGTCGGTGATGAGTTCTACTTGTACAATGTTGGTGAACACATCTTCATTCATACCGCTCCCTCCATGGCTGGTCCGTGGAATCATGTTGGCAGCGTGCTGGATGCCAATAGTGTTATCCCCAAGGGTGACCGGGCCGCACCGTGGGCACCGACCGTGATTGAGTTCAATGGCGTTTATTACTGCTACTACAGTGTAAGCAAAGCCGGCTGCCGTGACAGCGCTATTGGCGTGGCAACTTCAAACTCTCCAGGTCCTGGAAAATGGCACGATCATGGTATCGTGGTTCAGACAGGAACAGGCAACGGATCCGATGTCGCCCCCTACACTGTCTCCAACGCCATCGATCCCAGCGCCCTCGTGCTTCCTAATGGCGAGGCCTACCTTACCTTTGGTAGCTACTGGAAGGGAATCTTCCAAGTTCCTCTTGGATCGGACCTTATCTCGCCGAAGAGCACCTCGGACCCGGATGCCCGCCATCTGGCCTATGAGCCCAATCTTTTGAGCACCCCCAACCGCAATGCAAACTCGTTGTGTGGTGACCCCACCGGCCCTCATGCTATTGAAGGAGCTTTCATCTCCTACCGTAATGGTTATTACTATCTATGGTTCAGCCACGGCAACTGCTGCAATTTGGACCCGAACAAGCTTCCCGCACCTGGCAAAGAGTAACCATTCCCTTCTCCTCCACTTGAATCCCGGATGCTTACCAATTTCACAGATACAGCATCCGTGTTGGACGATCGCAGAACGCTCGTGGTCCTTTCGTTGACAAGACAGGAAAGGATCTGGTCGACGGTGGTGGCACTGTTGTCTACGGCTCGAACGGGGAGACCTACGCACCCGGTGGGCAGGGTGTTCTCCGTGATGGAGACACCGATATTCTATACTACCATTATCGTAAGTGCATCCCGGACTTTCTTAGACCTTTCTGAAACATCCACATGCTAACCTTACACAGAGAACAAGACAGTTGGCGTCGCATTCTCGGTGAGTCCACCTTGGCAGGCATGTGGATCGAGATCCCGTCCATGCAGATCCTCCTACATTCCATTCCCTTCTACCAGTTCACCATCTAATTTCCTTAGGACGCTTTCCTTGGTTATAGTCCATTGAGCTACGTCAACGGATGGCCCGTTGCGCAACCATAATCACAAAACAAAAGAATCTCACCTGAAACACTCGCCCCACCCGCATCGTTGATTGATTTCATCATTCTCACCAAAAAAATCCTCTATCTCGCTCTTTCGATCATCGAGAATGTTCATCCCGCCGCTCCTTATATCGCTTATAGACTTTGCCGTTCTTCAGGACATGCCTTGCATGTCGCGCTAATCTTCATATTTCGGATACCTTTTCCGATCACGCATTTCCGCTCGAAACGTTGAATAATTCTGCATTTCGTGGCGTTTTCCGGTTCATATTTGGGTTGGGCCCTTGCCTGTTTGTTTAGTTTGTGTTTCAGGGTTGTTCATATTGGCTTTTTATACATATTGGGAAATCAAAATCGGAGCACTCAAATATTATTCTATGCAGCATCCAGATGTCTAAAACAGCACTTCGTACACTAGCACCTGAGATGTACCGAGGCCTTGATTTGATCCACGGGCGTCAGCAATGGTAGAACATTTCATTCAAACACGACCTCGGAGAGCAAGGCATCTGGATCTATTCGATTAAGTTTCCGCATGGACTTGGCCACATTTCGTTGCTGGAAACCAAACAGGGAGGAAATGAAGACGAAGGCTTCGATATTAAAGACGCTGATCTACACATGTGTACCTGCAATACTAATATCCAAGCTCAAAGGCAAAAAAGTTGAAAATCTCAACGTTGAAAATTGAAGTGAAGCAAGTTTGAGTACATAGCGGTATTCATACGCCGGCACATGCGAAGTGGCACTCACTGGCAGGCGCTAAAACAGCTCAAAGCACGAATACAGGCTCCACGTTCATCAACCCACAAGGCCCTTTTCGAAATCATAATCATACAAGGCCAGGGCTAACCTCGGGTTCGGACACCACATCCCAACAGTCAAGACAGATGAGACAACACACCAGAAAACTAGGACCAAACTTAGCTCAAAGCCGACTGACATCGAAACTCCAGACCATGGGTAAAACCATCTCATCTTCAAAGTCTTCTGGGGGCACAGTAATGGCATCGTGCACCGGACTCTCCTCAAAGGCACTGCCACTGAGACTTTCCTCCTCATCCGAGCTGCTGAGCTCGATCCCCGGAAACAGATCGAGCGATTGTTCATATCTCGCCATAGCCGCAGTTTGTTCTTCCAATTCCTCGAGTTCGCGGCCAGTTAGTACACGGGGGTTGAACAATACAAACCGGGATGGACGCTGTGGACGCTGGCCAGTCGGGCCCGGGTCCGAAACAGGACGGGGGTTGCTCAGATCTTCGATGAGATAAAAGTGAGAACGGTCGTGACCCCCATATCCATATCCGTAGCTATATTCTGCTGGGATGGATTGAGTTGAAGATGGTGCTGCTGGGCTGTCTCTGGAAGATACACCAGGGCTTGGAGCTAGTGCAAGGCGCATATCTTGACGGGTGTACACTTGTCGACGACCCCGAGGGGGTAGGAAGTGAGATGCCGGTGCAATGGGATGAAAGGTATCATGGCGGCGTTGGCGTGCTGTCAGTGGGTATGGGTTGTGGAAGACTGCCATGTCTTCTTCCGAGGTGGATATGATAGCTGTTGAGTCTTCAAGGTCTTCGGTGCGGGAGGATCGCAGCTGTCGAGCGAGCTGGTCGAGGGGAATCGGTCTGTTTCGGCGGCGGCGTCTGTTTGCTAGAGGAGTGTCGCTATCAAAAGAGGTGTCATCTGAAGTCACGGGTTGGGACTCGAGCTCAGTTGCATGTGCTGCTTGTACAAAAGCCGAAGCTCTGGTTAGGCGGGAGAGACAGATTTGGGCATTGACTACCGGGAGCGATGAGACGTGACTCTCATTCGAAGTCGAAGCATTATCGGATATCAATGCGGGTGCCGAGTCATGGCCTGAATCCATTTCTGCAGATGGTGGTCTGAGAGCAGGATCCAAGTCGTTGAGGTTTGAGGGACCTGGATCTCCATCTCCAGACGCGTTGCGCTGGTATCCAGAGGCCATTGTAAGTCAGATAAAAAACAGAGGAAAGCAGCACAAGAAGCCCTTGAGCTGGATTTTCAGGGGGAGGAATTAAAAGTTGAAGTGTCAATGTTTCAAGTTGGTCAAGATGAATATGTGTGGAAGATGTCCACATCTCATCTCAACTCACCTCACATGTTTACTCCCGCACCTTCCTTTTCCGATTGATTCTCTCTATTTATTTTCTACCACAACTTTAAACTATCTAATTCAAGTTATATTATTCTCATATGAAAGACTCAATCTAGTGATTTTCAAATGTTGAATCTATTCTCCATGGATTCTTACTTCTATTTGCGCCTTTAATGCATTGATTTCTCTGGGCGCCTGATGTTGAAGTGAGGCTTCTTGGGACTTCAAATGTTCTTTGAGGGTACGGCCGGCGGACAGACAGCTGGACTTGAAGCACGAATACTCACCTAGACATCCGTCCCAAGACTGAATCCTTTGTTTCCTCTAATGAACATCTGTTCTTTCTGGATTGCTTTTTCCAGCAAAGCCCCAGGCAGCTAAGATAACTCGCTCATAAGAACCCACTCTCATGTGATAGATTTAGGTATTCAGATTGACATTGAGTACGCAGCTAAAGCTGACCTCTAGTCGTCTTTGTTAAGTCGAATATCGAGTAAATGAACGAACAAATAGTTGGTGACAAATAAATCCCGACAGACTGTCAACTAGGTACCAGAGAATCTTGATACCATAAGCAGCCAAATGCCCATAGATCAAGAGACCGCATCGATGTATAGGAGCGTCTTGGCTAGTGATCCCTCTGCTAAGCTAATAATCCCCAGTTATTGCCAGCCGAAAGACGCGCACACGGACATCTGGATGACCGCATTCGAGCAACACACAATTGATGAGATCAGGCTTGTTCAGCAGGCACTTCTGGCCGTTTAAAGGCGCAGAAAAGCACAAGTTGGATATCCCTTTGTCGTACTAATCGAGAAATCCACGTTTGTGAGAGGGCGCGTCGTTAAAAGGTGATAAAACGAACCCACAAACGTTCCATCCGAGTGGGGTGCAACATCTACATGTCTGAAGAACAAATCACATTTATTCTCGTTGCACGCTCTGGCAAGCTCTTCGGTCGTCTTGGCACGAATTCTAATCGTGCCCGGCTTCAAGTTCCACGGCGATCCTGCGCCGGGCGTCAAAACTGTCAGGTCATGAGTACGGCGTGACAAAATTAGACTTATTGCAGCCTGTTGACGTGGAAAGCATTAACGGAGTTTATACTTACATCTGTCGACCATAACAAGAAATCTCGAGCCATCAAAAGTGACGATATCACCAGCTTTATAATTCAAGTTTTTGCCTGATAGTCTATTAGTTCCCTAGGTATGTGATGATACTTTGGCTGGAATATCAAGGGCCAGGGCTCACAGGTTCCGCTGCCCGGATCCAAGCCAGCTGGAGGTGAAGGAGGGCTCTTCGCTGGCGGCGGGATGGGGTTCAGGGCAGCAATCTTCTCGTCGCATTCTGCTTTGAGCGCCTGCTCAAGGAGGGTTTTGTCGTTCTCACACTTGTCGATCTCAATTTTGATTGCTTTTTCAACTTCCTCATCACAATCGCACTTGGTATATATATATATATATCTGGGGTGGGATCAGGGTTAACAACATGCCCAGCTCTCTCGGTGTTGACAAGGATGACCCATTGCTGATATGGGTCAGAAGTCAAGCGGAAGCCGGCAGAAGAAAACCAACAGTACCCCCCAGAGCTGGTTGGATTCGGCGCCCAAGAGGAGGCATGGCAAGTGGCGTCTTGGCGGCAAAGATCCGCACAGGTAAACATTTGAAGGCATTTTCAGCGCTCACGGAGGAAGGCCCGTAGTTGTTGGCATAGGAATTGCAGGTATATTCGAAGAGAACACCACCCACGAAGGCTTGGCCATTCCCAGATCCTGCACAGCAATCGGCTTTGTTGGCCAGTCCAGCACTGGTGGGATCGAGACAGGAGGACCCAGTGCCAGTCTGGGCCCACGCCGTGGCGAGGTTAAGCAAGAGAACAAAAAGGGGTTTGTCGGCCATGATCTGTACTGATAGCTGTCCACCTGGGCAGGTGAATGAAATCTGTGGTGTGATTTAAAGGCACTTGAGATACCTAGGAATCCCCGGGTCCATAGGTAGAGCTTCCAAGGTTCTTAAGTAGTGAGAGTAATGAGACACTGTTCCTCCAGATGTCTTATGTACACTATGATATCAGTCTGCATGGATAGGTAGAACCTTGGAATTTGCGGTGAAACCTTCAATGTTGGAATCGGCTCTGCATGTTAAGTCTGTATGGATGAAATACACATGCATATGTACTACATAGTAGGTATTCAGGTAGGTACCCACATTTGAAGTGAACACTCAATGTTTGAAGAGGGGAACACTGTGCTGTGCCGTCAAGTGCATAGGTCCCGAGGTCGATCCAACATTTGAACCAACACTAACATTGAACGTGTGAATACTAGTAGCAGACACATGCATTTGGAGGACTCTCTATGGGGGTAGGTCGGAGAGGTGTAGGAGTGTGCATATGTGTATTCAAGTTCCAATCTAGTACCTAAGGCGGGCGTTATAAGGTGGCGATATGACCATACTGTATCGGTATGGTCAGTACCTGCATATGTAGTATGTAGGGGACACTGGCAGGCTTCCCCACATGTGCAATATGTTCACATACACTAGGTAGTATGACCTTGCGATGTGCTTGGAAGGGATGAGACGAAAATCTTGGAATTTGTTGTGACGGTGGACAATACTTGCATGAACATTTGAACTATGTACCCTTTAGTCCATCCACATGTGCAGAAGATACCACCGTGACCAATCTGTGGAATTTTGGGTTTTGACAGTTGTGTTAACCGGCGATTGGTTGCCACAGACCTTTATTATTGATGAGCTACCGACTTCCAAGGTTTGCTGGAGCCTGAGGTTTTTTTAACGAATGAGACGAGTATATACGAAGTAGCCAGCAACCCCAGGCTTGGAACATTTGAATGTCATGTCACGGTGGTTTGGCGACAATGACAGCACTATTGCTGTTTTGAATCTGAACTACTACCTAGTAAGCTAAACCCAAGAGCTTATACAGAAGGTACAGCAAGGTATGCTTTGAATATATAAATTGATCCACGATCCCATCCTTCTCCCAGAGGTCATTGAAATGTTTGATCAACTGTCTGAGCAACTTCTTCAAGTTGAAGCACGCCGGAAACTTGAAACATATACTAGTACCACCACAGAGCACTTCTGTAAATCAACACGAATCACTGGAGGCGGACCTAAAGGGGGGCAGAAAGGGCGAATCTCTCCACCCAAGCCGAAACTCACTGGCCATTGATGGCTTCTTGTTTTCCCTGGTAGTCTTTTGACTACTTCGTAGACGAAAATAGTCCCAAGTACAACACCCTCAGGTGGGGGGGGCGGGTTAGGGAGCACCCCGGTTAGCCCCCATATAAGGCCCATTTCGATCGAGCCTTCTTTTCAAGGCCTGGGACGTGCTCGGCTTCCAGGTTAGCCGAGTGCTGGCCGTTCGCCAGATGTTTGTGGCCTTCTTCAATGTTGGCTGAATCCTCTCTGGCTGTAGGCGTCGGTATCTTTGATTGGGTATCGAGGTTGTACTAATATCTCATTTGCTTGTTGGGCCTTGCTTAAATTAGCTGAAGATATAATGGTGTGAGCAGAGAAGTATTGTGGTGTGAGCAGAAGTATTGTTGTAGGGGGGAAGTGGTGAGTAACTGTGAGGCAAGTGTGATGTGAGAGATATATGAGCGTAGAGATCGCGTTTTCTGAGGGAAGAGGCCTTTCGAACAAGAGAAAAATGATGGCCGGTCGTTAAAAAGAGGATTTTGAGCTTGGACTGGTAGGAATAACCAGGCCGAGGCAGTTGGGAATGATAAAGGAGGTTGAAGTTTCAAGAAAGGTGGAGTAAAGGTAAAGAGGAAGAAAAGTGAAAGAAAAAGTAAGAAAAGAGTAAAAGCGAAAGTAAAAGATTAGGTGAGAGTAAGAGTAAGAGAATAACTGCTGTGGGATATTGTAAATTGTAATAAATGTCACTCCAATTAGTATCAATACCTACCAAATGTGCATATAATATCGAATGCAAAGTGCAAGGGGCGATATGGTCATTAGTGGCTGCAACTTGGAAACACCCTTGTGGGCCGGACCTTAACCTTGGAACCCAATGAATTCCTAGGACAGCTCGTGTTTCCCACTCAATGTACTTTCGAGTGACACAACAGCAGAGCAAGGCAACGGTAGATCGCGTAGATCTTACATTCTTGTGTGGAGGTCAGAGCTTGGCTGAGATTTGCTGCATCACAGGGCAACATTGAACTGATCCACAACCTTGGAAGGACGCTCTTCCATAGCTACGCGCTACCTCAGGCTGTATGTTCAGATGAGCTGGTCCCCTTCGTTGCGATGATCCTTACATATGCATAAATTAGCGTCAACTGGTGTTTTACTGACGCAACTTGAAGTGGGTACGTACCGACTCATTCAAGTTCCTACTAGGTAGTGCTCCAAACCTTGGAACCACTTACTTCTACTAAAACCGTGTTACGGTAGGAACATTTTTATTCCTCCGCCTAGTATCTAAGGTACTAGTACATTTTTCTCACCTAGGTATTCGCATACCTAGGTCAAGCACGTGGGGACTACTCCTCCCCAACGTGCAGCTCCACCACAGGGAGGTCCTCGTCGGAGCCCTCCTCGAGTAGAGGAGGGACATCCTCGAAGCTCGGTCCCTCCACCTCCCCCTCCCCCTCCCCCAATCCCTCCAGCTCCTGGAGGCGGTCTCCCGCCTCCGACCCATCCTCACCGACAGCGACAGTGCTGTCATTGTCCCCGAAGAGATCTCCGACGACACTGAAGTCGTGGTCGGGGTCTTGCTCAGGCTCCGACTCCGACTCCGACCCAGACCCCGACCACGACTCCGCCTCCGCCTCCGGCTCCGACTGCGACTCCTCGACCTCACGATTGAGGTACGAGGTCACGATCTTGGCCAGCTCTGGGCCCCCAAGGGGGCCTGCCGACTTGCGGCGGTAGAAGAGGAGGTAGGCGAACTGCGTGACAATACTTGATTCCAGAGGTTTCTGAGGTTTCTTGGCCTTTTGAACAAGATTATCTGAAATTCAAATCAGTTAGCACTATGTCAAACATGTCTTAGGACGAATGAAAACATACCATTGAACTCGTACCACTCTCCATCTATCCAGTTCTTCGCGAAGGTGTAATAGTGACCATAGTTCATGGCGCCGGTGTGATAATCAACAGCGAACAGATCATATTCAAGTGACTTATCGCCACTAGGGCCCGCGACGTAACTCGAGAGGTCCAGATTCTCCAGCGGGAAGTCGATAAGATCCTTAAGCTTGTTACCGCTCCCCCCCATGTAGCCCCGTGAGGAGGCGCCTTGGGCAAAGCGCTTCAGGTGAACCACAAGGATATCCGGAGCAGACCAGAGCTCGAACTTCTTGCGCGCTTGAACGTGCTTCTTGCAGCGAGGACAGTGCCAGGCATCCGTCACGGACAGGACTTCGGTTTTTCCAAACTCTTGCAGGCAGTCATGAAGGTCAATGGCCTTGTTCTTGCGCTGGGCGATCTCAGCTCGACGCGCGACAATTTCAGGATCATGGACCGACTTGGGGTCCACGTAGGTGGGTTCACCCCTCTTCCTGTCAGAGCCCTGCATGCTGGTAGTAAATAGCTGCCCACGGGCGTCGGTGCTCCAATCAAGGAGTAGGGCCTCGCCTTGCTTGATGAAGGGAAGTTTCTGCTCGGGAAGGGTCGACGAATCAGATCGGTCAGAAACACTGCGAGTCTCACTGTCATCCGCAGAACTATTCTCGGAATTATTGCGCGAAGGCTGAAGTCGAGAAGTAAGCAGGGGGTAATTCTTCACGGTGTCAATCAGTCGACCGCGTGGAATCTGTTCCTTGGTGCTCATGTATTTCACATCAAAAAAGTACAAGAGGCGGGGTGCGATCGAAGACTCCAGCGGGTGAGGAGGCGGGAGAGGAGGCGCTTCGTTCTCAGATTCGGCATCGACCTCAGACTCATCAGGGATGGGATCATAGAGACCGTGATTGCTATTCTCATTGAGGATATCCAGAGTAGTCATTGTGGCGACGTGCTTCAGGACCTTGCGGTAGATAGCTTCGAGGTCACGCGCCTCCTGGGGGGTGAAAGAAATAATGGCGGGACAAGCAAACATATTCCGTTCAACTGTTCCCTTAGACTTGTCTTCCCCGCGAATGGCACGGTGGAAAAGGGAGACCAAAATTCGCTCATCAGACGCGGGAGTGTCCAATTCCATGACCGTAATAACATCGGATTGCTGGATTCGCGCCGCGTCAAAAGACATGTCGAGTTCATCGTAAATGCGCCAGAAAGAGCTCTTGGAGACATTGGCAGCAATGAGGCGATTGGAAGGAACCCCTGTCTTTGCAGAAACGGATTCTATGAACTCCGCCATACTATGCGTCCTGTTGACCTCGATAATGCGGCGCGTCGGACGGGAATTGATTGGCATAAAAATGATCTCTCGGAAGGAAATAGGAGCTTCCATGGGAATTGGCAGAGTTAGGCTGCTGAAAGGATCAAACATGATGCTCACTTTGTCACAGGTTGGGCAAACCAGCGTAGACTTGTACATGCCAGCGAACAAATCTGTAATCACGGAGTCATTGCGAGCCTTGTAGATATCCCAGGATTGCTTTGCGAACTCCTCCAAGGCCTGGCGGTCGTGAACCATCTCATCCGTGGAGTCGGGCTTTTCGATGTAGGGCTTCTTTTGAATGCGATCAAGGTCTTCGGAAAGCGCATCAAGCGCAAACATGAGAAACTCTTGGCTGTCATGTTGTGAGAAGCCAGTGAAGGTGTGATTGCTTTGTCCCACTTGCGCTTTCCAGCGACGAGGGCTGACAACAAAGTCGCCCTCTCTTTTAGCGTACATCTGGTCCATAAGCTCAGCATAAGCTTTGGCCATTCGGCCTCCGTGACCGAGAACATTATCGTAATTGAGGTCATCTTTGTACTTTTTGGACAGAAAGTAGATGCTGAGTTCTTCAACGCCGCGAATGCATTGCGTGGCGGCATTCATGTAACACGTGTTACCCAAATTGGTCAATCCCGCCAAGCCTGACGGTTTCAGTTTCGATTTTGAGGGCCGTTTCTTGCCTGTAGACGGCTGGCGCATCAGAGTAGAGGGGGCGGCAGGGCCGATAAAAGGTACCGGAGTGTCGTTAGGCCCGAGAGTATCCTTCTTTCCGGGCATTTCGATCGGAATGCCAAGTTTCTTCAAGGCCTTCGCGGACACCTCGGATGCCCACTCGCCCTTCCCAACCTGTTCATCCAAGACGAGAGTATTGACCTCCACTAGGCCGGCCATTTTCAAAGTCATCTTTCCGTTGTAGTTGGAGTTGTTTGTTTGATCTTTAATCTGGTGAAGGGCCTCCCGTTGCGTGCCTTCGGAGAGATTCAGAAAGGTGTTTAGATCCACAAGCAAGGTCGTATGAGTCGAACAAGTAAAAGGCGGCAATGGAGATGGCGCGCGAGACACGACGGGAGTTGTTGCGCTGGATGGATTGGCGCTGGGGATTCCACCATGGATTTTCCACACACGAACTTTTGTGGCCATGTCGATACCAGCCTTCAGTTTGGCCATCTTCAGCCACTTCATAAAGTTCGTTTCGGAACTGGCCAACAATTTCACGGAAGGGAGGTTCTTCTCTTTCAGGAGCTGAGGAGTCATCCCCGCATACGGGTTTGAGAGCTTGAATATCGTGACAATCGGAGGGTTGACGTTGTACTCGAAATTTGGCTGAGCGTAGGGACTAGTGTCATGGGCGAAACGAGTGATGACCGGTGTCCCGCTTGCAAGTCCGTACCATTTCATAATCAGATCCCAAGCTTCAATGGGAACAATCTCGTAATCGTCACCACGGTTCAAACCAGGGCGCATAGGCACAAACTGTTGTCCATCTTCATCCTTCAACTCTACATCGTCCGGGCCGATGTCAAGGGCGAGGTCAGAGTTGTCAACCGGACCCAGGTCACTCTCCCGCGATTCTTTGTCTGCGCGATCAGCGTGGGTTGAGGTTCGGGCGAAAACTTTCTTCAGCCATTTCATCGAAACAACATATCCCTTTTGTCCGTTCCGAAGCGGTCGCGTCATCAGGGCAGAGACCTGCGCCACCTGGTCGTTGATTTTATTCGAGGCATCGTCATCCTCCACGGTCATCGCCACGCCACCTTCGGGATCGCAATCGGTGATTTCAGACGCCGCACGCTTGGAACCGGGAGAAGGGGAACGAGAACCGGCATTGGTAGCGGAATCGCCGTCCTGCGGCGAAGATTGCATGTCGGTGTGCTCGCTAGAGATCGTCAGGTTGGCGGTCGCGGTGGCGGGGGTTGGGGATCGGCCGCAAATGGACTGTGATCGAATGTGACCACTGTTCAGATGCGCAGGAACGTAGGATTTGGGGGGAGAATGGGAGCTGCTTCGTCGGTAGAACTTCGAACGTGGTTGCCAGCGGGGTCGAACCGATGGCCAAGATCGACTTGGAGGCACCAAGTCGGTCGTGTCCCCGTCGGGAGACAGCTTTCGCCGTTTGGACGTCGTTTTTGCTGCGAGCTGCGAGCTTTCCGCTGCAGCTCGTAAAGGAGTAGAAGGGTGTTGGTTCTGGGAAAAGCAAGGTCAGAACCTGGAGAACGTCCTAATTATAAAGGAATGTGAAGGGAGGGATTGTCAGGGTCAGGATTGGAGAGGGTTTTTTTTTTTCGCTCCCCGGACAAACCCTATCGATAAGCCCGATAGACCGATAGAGCCTCCAGCCGGGGCAGCAAGGGCAACTTACAGGCATCGAGACCAGCTCAATTAAACCACTTGACAAACTTGAAGTAGGGTTGGGTCGAACAAAGTAAGGAAGCAAAAGAGGAATTTGTTGTGCCAGACAACAACATGAGCAATGGAAGTCGGAAGAGGGTTAGAAGAAAGAGAAAAAAAAAATTAAATTGAGGGAGAGAACAGCAGGACTTTATACACCTAGATCATTGGAGCAGTGAATTCCCTTTTCCCAGGAGCATTCACTTGAACATTAGAATACCAGTAAGACCCTAAGTGAATGTATTCTCTATATAGTATTGAAATTCACTTCATGCGCATGTCTCCATCTGAAAACTGGAACCAAGTCCCAATTGGGTAAGAACCAAGTGAATGTCCCAAACCTTGGATGTTGAAAGAAACTATGCCCTTTAAGCGCTGACTAACCTTGGAACTATAGGTTAATATACTATTTTTGTCTATTATTACCAATCCGACAGTAAAGCAATTTGTATTATTGTCTCCAGTTCCGCCATTCAATAAACCAACCTTGGAATTCACCCACATTGAAGCCATATACCTCAGGCTCGTCAACATTAAAGTGGTACCAACCATGGTGACCTTCAAGTTTCAAGGTTGAGGGTCCAGGTCTTGCCTTTAGGAACACCAAAGTAAAGCTAATGTTTCTTCTTGCCCCTCTTGCTAAGTATGCCACCACAAACTGATAGGGCTCTTGAGAATGCCCAGCCAAGGTTGCCTCCGAGTCAATGGACAGACCAACATTTGAAGAAAAATTGCAGGTGAATATAGAACTTGGAAGTGGTTCCAAGGTTACACCAGTTGACCTCACAATAATACAGCTAAGCAAACTTCAAGTTCACATCAACTTGACTTCAATGTTGTAACATTTGAATGCTAATACACCAAATAAAAGCTTTTTTATAAATGTGTAAGCATACTATCTATACCTATCATCCAGATGTCTTCGACAACCTTCCAAGGTTCAATGTTGGAATGTTCTCTACCTTGAGCCTGGCGTATGTCCTCCTATACGTACCTAGCACTTACACACTCAAATTAAACGTCCTATCCATGGATCATACATGCACTTGCAATATTTGAACATTCAAGTGTTCTAATGATTTAAATAATCCGTCGACTGTCCACGGGTCCAAATTGGCACCAAGGGCTACCTAGGTACTTAGGTTATCTTCGGACATCAAAATGATTCAGGCAGTAGGATCAATCAATGGATAAGGTCAGCTCGACTTAACTACAGATGTTATTCGGGTGAATCTCGGGTCAATGAGGAAGAACCTTGGAAGCCTCTAGGCTTCACTTTAATGTCCATTTAAGCTTATCGTAGTAACTTTAAAAAACAGGCACACTAAAACATTTGAACCTTGGAGCCTAGTGTCAATCGTCATGATCACGACATGCTGCCTTTAACCTCATTCTCAACACCATACCACTACTTATTCACTTCACCCACATGTGCACCACACCAACTTATCAAGAACCACTTCAATTTATCTAAAACCTGGCTAAATCAACAATGGAGTCTTCAAAGAAACCCGGGGATACCATCCAGGACGAACTATTTCTCTGCAAAGGCTGTTTCCTTCTTATGAACGATCTCTTCCGCAACCCGCTTCCAACGACAACGCAAGCCAACGAAACACGCTGCTGCAGTTGCTTTCAGCCCGAACGAACAGGCTTCCTAGTAAGTACCCATGGAACGCTACATACGGCATATACAAAACTAAATGAAAATTGTGCATAGGTATCCCCCGTGCTCGGGGATTTCTTGGAAAGGGAATACGCACATACTTTCTGCCTTCTATTTGATCTTTTTCGAGAAGCCCCACTTTGGAAAATGACGCTTGGAACAGAGCTCATCCGTGTACAACGACGTATCTTCGAGTACTTCAAGAGACACGCCTGCGCAGAATGGGAGAAACTTGATAAGGAAAACTACGGAACAGGATTAGTCGGGTATAGGCACATCATACGCATCAATGCAGAGGCGCAAAAGGCAGCGCTAAGAAGCATTTACGCACAAATACGCGCCGATAATAAAAAACACTTGGAGTCGATATCGGCCAATAAGGATAGTTAAGAAGGGCAAGGCAGAACGCGATAGGAAGCTAGTGCAATTGCTAATAGTCGGAATGGGAGTATCAATGCAAGTATGAAGTAGGAAGTAAGGCGGTGTCAGAGAAGATAGAAGCAAGAGAGAAAAATGTGAAGGCAACATTTGAAGGTGCCTCTGGAACATTGAAAAGTGACCGATTGACATTGTCAAATTTGCAAGCAAGTATGCCGCATACATACCGCAAGGCCTAGATCCTAGCTATCGGGCAGGGCCAAAAATCACGGTCACACTAAGCTTCGAATCCCTACCGCCCACATGGACGTTGTGCAACGCCTAAGCATCTATACAGGTCATATCTAAGAGAAGAATTCGAACGTTGACCAATGACCTCGGGACGTCTCCGTCTGATTTGGAGCTAGCAAGTGAAGTAATTTAGAAACTTGAATAGTTCACGGTATCAATATTATCTAACAAGAATGATAAAACATTGGAAATGTGTGGGTAATAGGAAAAATCAAATCCGAAACGCCTTCAATGCAACCGTCAATCCCGAGCATGCGTCGCCCGTAAATACTCCGCGGGCTGAGTCCTAGTTCATACAAGAAAAGTTAAGTTTTGAGCACATCCGGGTATCCATCCATCAAAACAAAAAAAAATGCAAAAGAAAAAAAAAACAGAAGGGCACCTATGTGGCGAAGGGCAGATCGCCGGTGTTCCTCACGCCAGGGTAAGTGGCAGAGATTAAGCCCTGAAGTCATACAATCGGACAAGGTAATCGTCGCCGCCTGTGACAAAGCGACTATCACTCAAGCCAATGCAGTTGACTGCTGCTGCGTGGCCTTCATAGGTTTCTTGGCAGGTGGGAATTCGGGGGTCCCAGATTTTAACCATGCGATCCAATCCACCAGAAGCGATGCGGAGAGTATCCGCGGAGAGGGCCCAAATACCCTCCAAATGACCGAAGAAAGTGTTGAGACATCTGCCAGTACTGGTTTCCCAAAGTCTAATAGTAGCATCAACACCACTAGTGATGATATACTGTGGTGGCTCGGTACGATCCTTATCCTCATCAAAGGATGAACCGAAGGCGGAAGGTGGCGAAGCAAGTGTTCTGTGCTGCAGAATAGGGGAAAGAATATCATCGGCAGATTCACCAAAGTGGTCATTCTCACAATCGGCAAGATGATTCTCTATTTCAATCTCACGCGGTAGGGGAATGACCTGCTGGACGGCGCCAATATGATTCTTGAAGACTCGAATAACGGTCTTTGTATCAAGGTCCCACAGACGAGCAGCGCCGTCATCGCAGGCAGTGAGAACCGTTCGAGAGGCTGTGTCGATCTTCACCCCATTGACGCCTTCGGGGTGGGGGAGAATGAAGGTGGATTTGTCCTTGAAGTTCCAAATCTTCACCGTGTGATCAACAGAGGCAGAGGCAAGTAGAGTAGCATCGAAATGGAGTGCAATGACGGCTTGTGAGTGACCATTGTACTTGGAGATACATTCTCCAGTACGCCAGTTCCATACTCGGATACTCCGGTCCAAACTGCCTGTGATTAACTTGGTATCATCAAACTGGAGGCAACGCACTCCAGCGGTATGACCACGTAGAGTACGCAACTCTTCACCGGTTTCCATGTCCCAAATTTTGATAGTCGCATCGTAAGATCCAGTCATGAGGATGTTGTCCTCGAATTGTAGACACATCACGCTGTCGGTATGACCTCGGAACTCCTTCCTTGAACAACGTCGATGCTTCCAGTTCATTCCAACGACGAAACGATCGCGGTAAACGTCCTTCCAGGGTCGGTAACGGGTTTTGAAGTATTCGTCATCATCAGGCTCCGGCCGGTATGCTGGAGAAACACAATGGCGCTTAATCATAGCACAGCTATGATCATCTTCGTCAGCCTCAGGTTCCACCTTGCGCTTACTACCAGTGGCAGGTTCAATGACGGAGCAGGTTTCGTTCGGCGCGCCTTCGGTCGTTCCTGCAGTCGACTGGTTTCCCCAGTTGGAGGCTCGCAGCTCGATCTCGCGCTTGGATTCTCGCAGACGCTTTCGATCCAGAAGAGGCAATCCCCAACCACATTTCTTGCACTTGCGTCGAATATGCTGCTCGCACATCCGATGCCAGACAACGTCGTCATCGGCCAGCATTCTCCAGCGCTGAGAGACTTGTGCAGCGCGGCAGAGGGAAGCGGTATCGAGATAACGGAGGATTTTGAAGGAGAGCTCCGGGGGAAGGGCGCTCAAAAAGTCGATTCGGATCAGTTCTCGGACACTAGCAGAGATAAATGAAAGCTGAGGGAAGCAGCACTGGGCGAGGATTCCCTGCAGCATCAATTTGCGCTGCTTGGGAGGAGCGGCAGAAAAGAGTGACCAAACATGTGAGATTCCTTGCTGATCATCTTGTGGGAGAGCATTTAGTTCCTGTTTTGAAAATTAGCATTGAGTTGGAGAAGGAGGAAATGCAATAGCTCATACCTGCTGCAACTGACGCATGGACTGTTCATCAGCCTGGCGTCTGCACTTATTCGAATCTGGCTGGTGGCGATAACAATACCCCGCCTCAGAAGATCTTTGCACTGGGGTTCCGTCTTCAGATTCTAGGGGTGCGTATTGGCGAGGATAATATTTGGCCAGGAAGGGTGCAACATTTTGTTTACCCAACTCGGCCAGTGACTCTGATGGCTCATCGTTGCGGGACGATGATGTTCGGTTGGCGTCGGTTACGATCGCCTTCTTCTCCATGCTTGAGGAAGAAGACCCTGGATCATTTTGCGTCGCCATTATGGAGGCTTTAAAGAGCGGCCTGGTCTGGTAGATTGATCGGAGGGAAGGTTGAAGATGGGTTTTCGCAGCGACGATGCTGCCGAATGCCGTACCGTAATCAAGTTCGGACAAAAGCTTGACTCATGCAGATTCGGTCACGTCGAGGGAGTTGTTTGAAGAGAAAGGCGGATTATTGGTATCGAGGGGTGAGTTGCCAATAAGTCGACGTACAAATCTCACAAGGTCCCACCTTTCGTCAGTGTAGCTTCGGTGGGGGATTGGTATGGTCACAAGTCGACGGGTACCTTGGGGCAGATACTGCCACGTAGGGATGTTGCCGAAAGGGAAATCGTTGATCGGGATGAGCGAAGATGGGCGTTTTAATATGACTCTCGTGGGAATCTGAACTATCACGGCAGTGATTGCGCAATCGGAAACCTCGGCTCGAGCCGTGGGAGAGTGTACAATGAGGGTGAAATGTCGACAATCACGCAACGGGAGGCGACAGTCGCAGGCGGTGAGCGATTGCATAATGGAAATTCGAGAAATCTGATCGCTGGAGCTAGACCTAAATGGGACTAGTGTCAGGATAGCGTATGCGATGGCAGAATTCAAGGCCCACGTCCAGTGACCCACTATTGACTGCTGAACTGGTGCTGAAGGCGTGACATACCTACCATGTCGTTTTCCATTGATGAAATTCCAATTTCAAGACAGATAGGGAAATTACAGTGTTACAGTGTCTTCGAAGAGTCACTAGTCCTTAAATATCAGCATAGCGTTACATATTTATTCGTTTTTCCCGTTTCCACATAGTTATTAGTTAATTAGCCATCAAGGTGTTTATGCCTCCATTTTAAGGCCAAAACCGAGGCTCACCGCCCCACGTGATGGCGCCATCTCCGCTCTTGATCACATCACCGCGTCCCATTGCGTCTGTTATCTTGCGCCTTACAATGAGTCGATCATCCCTAGACCGCTAAATTCAGCCAGTTGTCTCAAACTCACCGGCTCTTCTCGCCCGAAAGTCCGGGGAAGGCCATTCGCCCCAGGTTGCGTGATTACCAGGGTGGTTTCAGGATTCATGAGTCAAAAACTCAGATGAAGTGAGCTATCTGGTTGCATTTGGAGCCCCTGGTCTGGACCGAACTCCCCCTAGCCTGAGGCAAGCTATTCTATTTTGGCTTCTTCAGGATCCACCTGGACTGAAGAGCGGTGGACATCGACTTTGGTCGTCTCCCCGGATCTTCCACCTCCTCTGACCTGCGCATGCCACTATACCACAGGTCCTTTCTCCAACACCTTATTTTCGTTGCTGCCTCACGAAACTGGGGGCGGGAAACTAAGAGCTTTTTATTCGAGACGGCTTAATTCTTCGATGCCTATAGAATGTACCAGAGCTGAGCTCGGAACGTAGTGCAGGATCCCGTCCGCTCACTTTCACCCTGGAAAATAACTTCAGAGCTCTCCATTATAAATCAACTTCGGTAACCACGCTCATCAATTACGAATATGGCATCATCTCAATCCTCATCCGCCTCTATTGCCGCTGCGCACCCAGCGCGCCCGGGCTCAACAAATCAAATGCCTCAACTGGACTCACTGATTGCTCACCTTTTAGCCGCCAAACGGTCCCTCTCCTCGATCAACCATGTCTGGCGTGCCAATGAGATCGTCACAAC
Organism: Penicillium sclerotiorum; assembly: GCA_911649655.1. Taxonomy (NCBI): domain Eukaryota; kingdom Fungi; phylum Ascomycota; class Eurotiomycetes; order Eurotiales; family Aspergillaceae; genus Penicillium; species Penicillium sclerotiorum. Next base: position 217,080 of record CAJVRJ010000008.1, read on the forward strand.
AGCTCGGACCGCCCTGGAAGAAAGCGTTGTGATTTCTTCTCGCACAAGCTTCCTGCGCCGAGGTCTCCACAACCAGATTCGCTTACTTTTCGACGTTCGTTCCGAGGTGGAGGACATATCATACCGGGGTCGCGAGGAATTCTCCGAGGCACTGAAGAATTTGGATGCTGCAGATGCACGCCTGCGGGGTACTTTGGATCTCCTCCGGGAAACTATTGTGCATTCCTCTTTCCGGCCAGGAGATGAAGAACCCAAGAACCTACATGATTTTGTAGACGAAGGAGGCGTAGCAGAGTTGCACGCAGCCTTGAAAAGCTCTATTGACCGCACAAATGCCGCGCGCGCCGACCTGGACACGTCCAATCGCGAATTCGACGATGAACTCCATGCCGTTCGACAAGCACTGCGACACTACAGATCAGCCGCCAAAATGGCCTCGTCTCGAGTATCGTCGTCCTCCTCCTCTTCCTCCGCGTCAGAACCCGACTTGCTTGCGCTGTCGTCGATGCCAGGGATGCTGCAGTCGCTGGAAATGCATGCCCAAGAAATGGCAGATCTGTTGTCATCCCTGGTCCGTCACTTCGATCTATGCGTCACGGCAGTCAAGCACACGGAGGGCGGTGGAGCAGCGGCTCGTTCTATTACTGGTGATATGCCTGCACAGGTTGGAGCAAGTGGCGAGGGTCTACAAGGCATCGGGGAAGAAATCAATGCGAACTTGAATGCTCCATTGGATCCCATGACAGACCAAGAATACGAGGAAATGGTTCACGTGTTGTTGAAAGACGCACCTGAAGCTGAAGACGTGGTCATGGAGATCCAGGACCGCATCAGCGAAATGGAGGCCACCTTTGAACAAATCGGTATTCAACGCGAGGCGTTAGTTTCAATCTCCGCCGCCACCCTTCAAGTCCATCGTCACCTCTCCAGCCTTGCGTCCACGCGCCTGCCACGCTACATATCTCAGGCCCACAACTTCACACAGGTGTGGAGCGAAGAAAATGAGCGCTTCAATGCTGGACTCACCGAACTGTCAGACTTGCACTCTCTGTACGACGGGTTCCTCAACGCGTACGACAGGTTGATTCTCGAAGTCGCGCGGCGAAGCCACGTCCGTCACCGTGTGGAGAAAGTTCTGCGTGACACCCGGAATAAGCTGACCCAACTGTACGATGAGGACGTTGCTGCCCGCGAGTCATTCCGCGTGGAACAAGGCGATTTCCTACCGTCAGATATCTGGCCCGGCATCGGTCGCGCCCCAATGCATGTTCGATTCGAGCGTCTTGCGGGGGGTCATCTTGAAGGCGTCTTGGGTCAGAATGAAGACGACGACGTACCTGATCCCGAGACTGAGAGTCGTGCGGCAACGAAATCCGAGCCAATCGACAGTGCTCAAGAAGGAGAAGCCATCCCCGATCTACCAAAGGAAGTGGTCGAGCACGCATTTGCACGACTAGAGGCTCGCACTCGAGATTTTGTGTGATGCAGCGACCACTAACCTTTTCCCTCCACGTTCTTACCCAATGACACCCATCCCTTGATACTCCGCGATCTTCGAATGGAACTATCTGCATCTCCACTTTTCGCTCAATCTCCCTCGGATTTTACTTTTCAGCCATCTCTTTAGCATTGTCACGGCGTTTTATTGTTTCTTTTCTTAGCAGTTGGCGACCTAGATGATGAAAACTCAATTGGTCTGATCTCCCACTCCGCCTCTTCTGAAATCACTCAAGGCAGACATTGAGCGACGCATACTCCGCATCCCGGATGTAAGCGCGCTCAGTGGACTTACCTTGGGGATCCAGAAGGCTGGTGGACAGAGGTGACTTACAAAGAGAGCTCTGAAGGTTAACGTGTTCTATGGTGGTTCTATTGCTTCTGGTATTGAACGCCATGCACATTTGCAGATAGTGAATCAATATATTGCTTGTTCACAAGGTTTCTAAGGTTTCCAAGGTTCTCCGGGCACCGGAGACCGCTAAATGCCGCTAAAATGCTTGTCCCAGCTTGGAACTCGAACTCAAATTTACCTGAGCAGGCTTGAGACAGTGGGGATGTCTTGGCCTATTGATACAAAGAAAGACTAAATTGTTTACACAGCCCTTCCTGGAGGTTCCCATCCACAAGGAATTGTTTAACCGGTAAACTTGAATTGGATAAATTTGAAATCTGATATCAGTCTTAATGATGCCACCCGGAAACATTCAACCTTGGAAGCTGAGAGATTATACAAAGGTGGAAGGTGGAAGAGTCCATACTCCGCTCAAGCTGGAACGGATGCCGGTCAAGAGAGAGATCCGGGTACGGTGATTATTCACCTGCCGGCAGACGTAATGATCGGCAAGCCCATCGAAGACGGGACGCCTCGAATCCACCAAGACCAGTCAAACCACACAAAATACCATTCGCCTCCACTGTTCTGGCGACTGCCCAGGTGGATGCTGGCCAACTCTTGAATTTTCAACGGAAGCCGCCAAGTTGCGGATGGAACTGGTCTTGAGTGGACAGGTCACACAGCTTCAAGTTCGAGTTGGTTTGGTAACTTTGTTGCTACCCGGGACATTGAAGGAGAGCTGGAGGGGGCTGGGAATCCATCCGTTGGTGAAGGCCCCTCAGGCTTCAGCTAACACATAGGTTGGGCTCGCTCCAGCACCTGGGCATCGATGCACGGTCCAATTATTGGTAGTCCCTCCCTTGTCGATATAAGACCTTGGAATGTGTCAATATACCTCATATCATGGATAGAATTGGATCCACAGACACCTCAGATCACTACCGTCTTCGATTTTGAGTTTATGAACGTTGGAATTCTATGATTGTCAGTTGGGTTCCCATATGAACCGCCCACAGCTGGTGGAGTTGCTCCCTGGACCGGGAACTGGCTTGAGAGCATTAAAGTGTTCAAGTTTTAAAGAGCAATCCTTGCATGGTTTATAACATCCATTGAGCAAGCACTGGCAGAAAATGAACTCGATTGGAGCAGTTGATCCAGAGGAACCTAGACAGCCCGGTAGTCCGAGGCTGTCTGCACACATGTGCATCTGCCAGTGTGCTAGAATGCGCGAGTCATGGGCTACCTAGGCCAGGGACACCGTACGCACTATTGGGCTACAATACACATACATCATGGTGGTACGTGTTGAAGTGGTTGACGACATCTGGACAAAGCACGAGGCTCTGATTGTCAGTGGAACATTAGCCTAATTGGTTGTATGAGTACACAGCATTCAAGTACCTGGTACAGGGTAAATCACTTGAGAGTGGAGGCTAGATGGGTGGAGGTCCCATGTGGCGGTCTTTGCTGGGCGACACTACTCACTAGCGTTGAACAGAAGCAATTGTTGTCAAGGAAAAAAACAATGTGAATGACTCGCGTGGATATGTCAAGTGGAATTAGGTCGATCACTGCCTTGTTGACATTGACAGTGGAGCGGCGACATCGCACCGGTGGAAGGCAGTGTTGGTTCTGATCAGATAGCGCTCAGATAGTCCTAAGACAGGTCCCTGGGCGCAAAATCAATAGCCCACCGTGTATGGTTTTTTATTTTATTTTTTTTCCATTTGAATTGAATTGAATTTGAACCTTGGAATGCTCATGAACCTCGGATCGCGAGGCTGTTCGTATATTAGGTTACGATTGTGCCGGCCGAATCGGATCGCGCACTATTGGAAGCGAATGGGATGAATCCTTCCGATCTGACCAATCGGTCGAGGTTGCGGAGAGATGAGTTCGAAAAAAAGCAAAGAAAAGGTCCAGAAGCAGAGAGAATAATGCACATCAATTCAAATCAATATATCGAATAGGAAGGTTGGAAAGAGGGGAAGATGAATCCGAGCCCTAATAGGGTGAACTGCCAGTGCACGATTCAGGGGAATCAGGGGAAACACGTCCAAAAGTCCAAACATTTGAAAGTTCTAAAAGATCCAAAGGTCTAAGGTGCATGGACCCCCACAGGAACCTTGGGACAAGGTTGGTTCATCCAGGGAGACTTTTTACCTCTTTGGATCATCCTTTGGGAGAACAATGGTCTTTTTGTCCTTTTGTCGTGTGATAGGAGGCGCATACATGGATCCGATGCAGCTGAAAGACGCGTCACAGATCGTGAGGACCCAACATCCTCGCCAATTCCGAGTCCCAGGAACCCCTCGAAGGAACTGGTCGCTATGTCCCCGTAGCGATTGGGATTGGGTCGGGTCTCAGATTCAATCACTCGATGTGACATCTGCCAAAGGCTCCATGGTTCTGACAATGTGGCGTGGGAAATTGATCATTCCAAAGATCGTTTAGCTCTCAGAGTGGAACCAATAAGCGGCACACGACGGAGCGAGACCAACGCGAACATTCAATAGTGGCTCCACTGGATCGGCCGCCAGTCTACCCATTCAAGCCCTCAAGCCTTGATATTCCAAACTGTGCGGAGTACACACAAAACTCGGGGTCCACCGGGGAATTTTGTTATTTGCATTCAATCGGATCGTGCGACCACTGACGGACCCCTCCGCTAAGAAGTCTCCGCTGGTTCAGCCTCGATTCCAATGCCTTGGAATTTATAAAGGAACCGGGTCCACGCCATCGGGGCCCTTTTCCCCCCTCCCAACCCTTTCGGAAAATGGGTGCATTTGCTTTTTGGTATCTCCAGTCACTCTTTTCATAATGTCCCTCCACGATCAATACCCGGCCTACGGAGGTCGTGGGCCTAGCGATTTGCGTTTGGGCATTGCGCTTGGAACCATTGCGACCATCTTCATGATCTTGCGTGTCTACGTCCGCATCAGAGTGAATAAGTTTGGTACAACGGCTCTATTACTGTCACTCCTTGCCTGGGTATGATATCTAGATGCTGACCCAATTGGGGAAAGAGACGACGAATTCTAACTAACATACTCAATAGCTCTTTACTGCCATCACCCAAGTCTTCGGCATCCTGTCGGTTCTCCATGGCCTTGGAAACCACATTACTCTCATTATGCAAGTCGGCGAACTGCACAACTTCCTTCTTTTCACCTGGATTACTGTTTTCTTCTTCAACCTGGCCATTCCTACGGGCAAGGTCGCTGTATGTGCGTTCTTGATTGAGATGAACGGCCCTAGCAGTAAGCAATACCTCCCTGGAGAACATCTTGATCACCCAATGCTTACCATCCTTCACCAGACCCTAAGATCCGCCGCAGCCTGATCGCCGTCGCCGTTCTGAATATCGTCCTGAACATCCCCCAACTCCTCATGGTCTGGCTGCAATGTACCCCCGTGAACTCGCTCTGGGATCCCCTCGAGCAGGCAAACTGTGACCACCGAAAGAGCGTTTACTATACGTACTTTGTCGGCGCCATTGCCGCCCTCTCCGACTTCTACCTCGCTATAGTCCCCATGCACATGCTGATCCCACTGCGCATCGACCGCAAACTGAAATGGGGTCTAAGCTTCCTAATGGGCTGCGGTATCTTCGCCGGCGTTGCTGCGATTGTGCGAACCTGGGCCGCAAAGTTCATTCTCTCAGAGGACTCATCCTGTAAGATCATTGTTTCATCCCTCAATACTAGTATAAACTTACTGACTCTTCAGACGGCGTCGGAGTCCTCTTCCGCTGGGGCGAAGTCGAAGAATGGCTAGTGCTCATAACCATGTCCATCCCACCTGTCTGGCCACTCTTCCGACCCTTCACAAGCCGCTTCATCAGCACAACACCATCCAAAAGCCAGCCGCAGTACGCCTACAAGAACAACAACTACGGCTCGCAGCCCTTGTACGGTTCCACAGCTGTTGCCAGTCCGCTATCGCCAACTTTCCCGCCCCCGCTCATCACCACTACTATTTCCATTTCGTCTATGAAGGAGGCTGAGGTCTCTACTATCGTGCCGTCCGAAGGTAGCCCTCGTGCCTCCCATGAGAGGGTCCCGCATAATATTATCACGGACCATAAGAATACCCCTTGGGTCGAGATGAAGGAACTTGAGCAGGGACGGTCGCCTTGATTGAACTTTGTTTCACTACACTCTTTGACATTTTAATTTCATGACTAATGCCTGATACCATTCTTTCAATACATACCTTGGGTGTTCCTTCAATTGTGTTTCTCTTGTAGCATTGATCAATATCTGGTTGTGGGTGCTAAACCCGTGAACCCTAGGAGTGGGACCTTCAGTATCTGGAGTAGGGTTTATCCATACGTCCATAGGTACTACCTTGCAATATTGTAGCGTTAGGTCAATTTCCAATTGGAAGTTGCATATGAGTCTAATCATATCTAGCTATCATCTAATATGCTCTATAAATTTTCTACGGGTTGTTCTAGTTTAGATACCCGTCAGTTGCCGGCTCATAGCCTCGATTTCAAGGTCCACATCAAGACATCAGATTTCATCAGATTAGATTAGATGTTCGAAATTTCTACATTAGATAGAACCAGGTGGGACAGTAGTACTTGAAAATCCACCAGGAAAACTTTAGTACTACTAATCGTACAACGTCACCTAAATTGACAGAAATACCGCGGTTGAAGAACTTGAAATCTTCAAATATTGTCATTACTCGGAATAAAGTCAAATTAGATTCAAGATGTACAAAAGAACCATTAATCACATGTGCCTTCACATCCGAATTTCGTGGGCGCCATCTGGGTCTATGGACATATCTAACCCACCAGTCTTTTTCATCATCACATGTGGGACCCACAACCTAGGTATTTTCTTGATCTCCCAGTTCTACAGGGAAAATCTTCTATCGAGCCTCGGTACACCTAAAAGCCTTTCCTTTGAAACAAGATCATTGACCAAAGCCGAAACCGAACCAAACCCAAAATCGAGATACAAAGTCCGAAACCTGCTTAGAAGCAGAAAACCTGGTCCTCGAGCTTGCTGACGGGACGGGCCTTGGTGTAGCCAAGAGACTCGGTGGCCTTCTTCATAGCGCTGACCATGGGGGGAGGACCACACAGGAAGATCTTGACATCACTGGCGGGGGCGGGGAGACGCTCCTGGAAAGAAAAAAAAATAAGGTTAGGTCTTGCATGTGCAGATTAGGTTGGTGGTAAATACCTTGATCATGTCGGGGGTAACGAAACCAACGCCACCGGTCCAGTTGGCAGGGGGGTTGTTCAGGACGTAGTAGATGTTGAAGTCGGGGTCCTCCTTGTTCAGCTTGTCCAGCTTCTCCTTGAGCAGAATGTCATCGGGGTTAACGTTGGCGAACAGGAGGTCGACCTTGGTGGTGTCGTTGCCGCCATTGCGGGGACGGTTACGAATGATAGCCTCGATAACCTGCAGCATGGGGGTGATACCGGTACCACCGGCGATCATACCGATGTGGCGGCACATGTTGGGAGTGTAGACCATGGCACCCTTGGGACCGCGGACCTTCATGGTCTGGCCAACCTTGAGGGTGGTCAGGTACTTGGAGATGTTACCCTGGGGGTAGGCCTTGACGAGCAGGTCGAAGTAACCGGCCTCATTGTCGGAGGAAATGGGAGTGTAAGAGCGAACAATTTCCTTGGGCTGACCCTCGACGGTAGCGGCGAGGGAGATGTGCTGACCGATGGGGAGACCGAGGATATCGGTGGGACGGGGCAGAGCAAAGCGGTAGATGGCGACGTTGTGGGAAATGTTGTTAATCTCCTTCAGCTCGAAATCCTGGAACTCGGTAGGGTTCAGGACCTTGCGCGGCTCTATTCCGGGGGAAAATTGGATTTGGTTAGTTATTTGCAATTGGCTCGGATCCCGAGCTCAGACAATCATGCGATTGATCTTCTCAGGGAAAGAATCAGGGGGGAGTGGAGCTTACTGGGGCTACCTCCGGCGAAGAAAGCGACGCTGGAGAGAACACCGGCAACAGCGACGGCATAGGCAATGAACTCGGGCTTCACCACATAGACACCTGCAACAAGCAGGGCCGAGGGTAGGAGGACCAGACCGACGTTACTGCGGAAGGTCAGCAATTGCGAAAAGGAAACAAAATCCGGAGATCCGTAAAGAATATCTGCACATGTAAGGGATCCAGTTGACTAACCTCATTTTGACCTTTTAAATTGGGGGTGGGTGAAGAAGAGGAAGAGAAAAGAAAAGAAGTGGGGAGGGAACGAGGTTAAATTGAATTTCACGCGATTCCGCCCAACGGATTTCAAGGTAAGTTTGGGGCAATTTTCCCCGCAACTTCCTCTCGTACCTGTACCTGTTACTCTCCACTAGGCAGGTATTGTTTGCTCTATTCTATTTTCTTCTCTTTCCTTATAACGAAATATTCAATTCAAAATGGCGGATTCGAAATTCAGTTTGACCGCCTTGGACCACCAGCTATTAGCCATGAAAGATGATGATTTTGTCCCGCATTCCTGGAACAACCTACGAGATATTATCGGTGAGTGAAAACGAGACTGAATCCCCTCTCCCCAATCTCCAATTTTTCACCTGGGAAAGCGTAACGAATTACCCCTCACCAGTTAACTTGGCCAGCACGGAATGATCTCGGAGTGTTGGCGCGGAAGCCCTCCGATCTGCGCCGATACATGGCATGGTCCGCGGACACGAAAGCCAAATACGGCACGATCATGAACTACATCTGTCTACACCGGTTGAAGTGGCCCTTACCCTCTGAAGCCTCGGGAACGGTACCTGTGCCAGATATCCATTCACCGGATTCCGCTCCTCCAAGTGGGCCCGTTCTCACCTACAAGAACCCGCTCCCATTTGCCGATCCCGAGGACTACAAGATCCTCCGCAATGACTGGCCGTACGGCTTGGAACCCGGCATTTCGCATTTGGTCGTGTGGCTGCGGACCCCGATCCCCGTGACGTCCACTGAGGGCCATCTGACGGATGAATCCAGAGCACTGATTGATGGGTTCGTCCAGCGTAGATTCGTTCAGCGGCTGGCCGAGGATGGGGACCGCTTTGCTGATCCTGGATCGCATGTGCTTTGGTTTAAGAATTGGGTTGGATTGCAAAGCGTGCGAGCTTTGGAACATGTCCACATTTTGGTGAAAGATGTTCCTGAGGATATTTTGACGGAATGGTCTGGAGAATCTAGCGCGGCGCCATTAGATAAATAAAATATCTAGGTATCGCGCGGAACCGACTCCGACTCGAAGTCGTCGGCATTTATACTAGTACTATTGATAGTAGTACTAGCGGCGGTATATCGAACTGTCGGGTCATTTAGTACCGGCGGCACTACTACTAGTACTAGAATTAGATCACTACTAGCACTTGAGTAATAGCATGTCCGAGTCAACTATGAACAAGTTCTACCAGCTGACTTAGTAGACAACCTTCAAGTTCCAGGGTCAAGTCGGAATATTGAAGCACCACTGAACAGCACTTGAGGCAGAATTTACTACTAAGACATCTAGATCAAGTGATATTCGCAGAGTCTGACTATTAGCATCAATGCTCCGAGTACTTCAAGAGCGCTTAATTTCATCGCACGAGTCTCCACTGACCAAAATTTGCCACCAAGTACCGACGCGGAACTGAGGCTCTTTTGGCTCGGGAGTGGCCTCGGGTTCCTGGCAAGCGCGCTTCGAGTCGCCGGCAGCCCCGGATTACGTCTACCAACCTTGGAACCAGGTTCAAGTTGATTGATAGGCCCCTTCAATGTTACCAATGTATTTTCTCTCCAATAAAGAGATATGAGTGGGAGGAACCTAGGTATTGATGTAAGTGCGTACCGGCGTGTCTACATTAGAGCGCCTGAAGACGGTTTCAAGGTGGAACGATACGGCAAAGTAATGGTAAAACATATCATTCCGGTATCACATACGCCAGGGTCACCGCATCGAAGAAAAAGTAAGGACAAAAATTAAGTTGTACAGGAAAAAGATACTTCATCAAGTCTTCTGCTCCTCCACAAACTTCAGGGCCTCCTCTCGCGACACCACATCAATCGTACTGGCCTTCTGTCGGAAGCTGACACCGTAACACTTCTCTGCCACGTGCAGCATCTCAGGTCGGAAAGTTGTGCAAATGAACTGTCCATTGGTGGAGTCGGAAATTGATTGGAGCATCTGCGCCACAGCAGTTCGATATTGGGCATCCAGGTTGGCATCGATCTCATCGAAGAGGTAGAAGGGAGCAGGGTCACAGGCCTGGATGGCGAAGACGAGGGCAAGAGCACACAAACCTAGAATAATAATTAGCATGTCTGTACAGAACATAGAAGATAGAAAGGGGGAAGAAAGAAACTCACTCTTTTGTCCACCACTCAGCTGCTGGATACGCTGCTGGTCATCGTGCTTGCTGTTAAAGCTCACACTGATGCCCACACCAACGTAGTTCTCCACACTCTGTCGGACTTCTTCTTCGTCGGAATAGAGGTCATCATCGCCGCGTGTCGCGCGGTCGGTCTTTCGCTGGATAATGAGTCGACCCCGACCAGCTGGAACAAGCTTTTCAAAAACGTTGGCGAATTCGCGCGAGACCTGCTTGAAAGTACGCTCGATCGCTTCGTCCTTGCGCTGATCCAGGACGGAAATCAGATCATCAATGGACTTTTGCGAAGCATCAAGCTCTTCTCGGCGACTGGTAAGTGTTTCACGCTGCTTGGTGAAACTGTTGTATTGCTCGAAAGCCTTCTTGTTGACATGGGAGTACTTTTTCAATGCCTCGTTGGTCTTGTGGAGTTTCTTGACCACAGCATTCGAGTCGGTGTTCTTGTACTTGGTAAAAGCTTCGTCGGGAAGGACACCCAAGTCACGGATATTGGCTGCACATTCAGAGGCTTGTTTACTGAGCGCCGCCTTCTTTTGTGTGCTCTTCTCCATACGTCGTTGGTACTTTTCAATGGATCGAGCGAGATCCTCCAGCTCGCGGCGAATTTCGGATTTCCGCTGATCCAGTTCACCAACTCGAGCATTAGACTCCTCGACAGATGTATCAACCTGCTTGAGACGTTCATTGAGCTTCTCCAATGCCTTGCTGAGGCGCTTCTGCTCCCGTTGTGTCTCCTTGAGGTTACCCTGCACCTCATCATCTGCCATGTCAATGTCTCGGTTCAGAAGTTGATCAAGACGTGGGTTGAGGTTTTCTCGGAGTGCAACCTCCAGGACGGACTTGCGAGCCTCAAGGTCACTACGAGTGCGTGAAAGCTCCTGATACTTCCGGCGAAGTTCTTGAACTGTGCCGCTCAAACTTGCCAAGCGAGACTCCTCCTCGTCAGTGAGGGATTTCTGGAATGGCGAGGAAAGCTCGGCCTGGAACGACTCGATCTGGTCATCCAAGGCTGCGAGATTGGCCTCAACGTTGCGAAGCGCACGGCGTTTGCTATCGAGAGCGTCGTTCTTGTTCTGCAGAAGCTCGCGCTTACTGCGCAATTCTTGCCGCAAGGGACCACTGCTGTTTTGCGCTTGATGTCGTTGCTGCTCGAGTTTCGTAAGCTCACCGACAGCCTTGGTGATGACTTGGTCAAGCTGCTCTAGCTGCCTCTTGATTTCAACGTTACGGTTTCGCTTGGTCTCATGTTCGTCTCGCCACTTGCTGACATTCTTCACAGCATCAAGTCGAGATGAACGAGAGTCGTGGTAACCACCAGTCAGCGCACCACGCTTGTCAGATCGATCGCCCTCGGGGGTGATAGCGTTCACACCATGGCTACGAGCGTATTGCGCGGCTACCTGCAAGTTGGGGCAGATAATCGTTTTTCCAAAGACATGCTGGAACGCCCGTTCGTAGGCGGGGTCGAATTGAATCTTTTCAATCATCGGGATGGTATCACTGGCACGAGGCATGTTCATAGGCCTTGAACGCAATCGGTTCAGAGGCATAAAAGTGACACGGCCGGCCTTTTCCTTCTGAAGCATCTCCAATACAGCGGTAGCAGTTTCATCGGTATCAACAACATAATGGAAGAGACTTTGACCAGCTGTCACCTCCACCGCAGTGCGATATCTGTCGTTCACTTCAAACAACTCCGCAAGGGTACCGTAAACACCGTCAAGATTGTGCTGACGCTTGATTCTCCGAACAGCAGCAATGCCACGACTAGTATTACCGTCCATCATACTAGACAAGCTTCGTTCGGCACGGTCCATCTCTTGGCTCGCGTTCGAGATAACAGACTCTAGCCTGTCACCCTCTCGCCAGAGTTCCTTTCGCTGATCCTGCAGCCGCTCCCTCTCGTCCTTGGCGGCCTGAACCTTCTCATCAAAGGAGTGAATCGTATCACCACGTCCGTCGATCTGCTCGCGCAAGCCCTCGATTTCGGGCTCAAGTGAAGCAATCTCCTTCTCGAGATCAGAAATATCCTCCTTGGTCTGTGCCACCACTGCTTCAACATTAGCCTTGGAGCGAGTGCTCTCCCGGACTTCCATCTGGAGCCACTTGTCCCGCTCGGACTTGTTCTTGAATCTGGAATTGCGCCCCTGTTTGGCATACAGACGCTGGCGTGATGTCTCTGCATCAGTAAGCTGCGCCTTGATGGCGTCTTCCTCGTCCTTGGAAGCGAGGAAATCAGGCATGAGTTCCTGAAGCTCTGCCTCCTTCTCCTGAATCGCCAATTGAACGGCATTGAGGTCATTATCGTGGCGGGATTTCAGCGCCTGGGCAGCAGCCTGATTGTCCGAGAGACTCTTGACTTGGAGCTCAACTTGGGCCAGGGCTTTTGAGGCCTCGCGGCGTTCATCTTCAAGTTGGGCCTTGTCAACCTTCAGGAACTCGATCTGTTGGCGACACTCGGCGATCTCGGCCTCAATTTGCTGCATCGTCTTTTCGCCGTCAATGAATTGTTCTCGATTGGTATCCGCCTCATCGACTCCATTCTGGCGTTGGTCTTCCAAATTCTCCAGGACGTTGTGAATTTCTTGCTGCTCTCGGGAATAGATGGTGTATTCGAGACAGCGGCGTTCCTTGTCTTTCTCTTGGTAGTTTCGAAGTTCATCCTTCTCTTCTTCAAGCTCCGCCAACCGCTCGTTGATGTAGTCCAAAAGCTCGTCAATCTTCGCTCGCTTGCTGTTCGTCTCGTGCATGATCTTGAGGGACTCCGCGCGTCGAGCTTCGTAAACCTGGGTTCCAGCTACCTCCTTGAGGAGGACCAAACGTTCCGAGTCTTTCATGTTTGTCAAAGCTGTTACTCGGCCCTGGGGGACAATGTAGTATGGGTTGGAGCGAGAGAAACCGGCCGACTCGAGTAAGTTCATCACATCGTTCTTGGTCGCGTTTTTGCGGTCGAGGGTGTATTCATCCTTTTTGATACCAATGGTACGACGTAGGACCAGCTCCGGCTTGCCAGTAGGGAATCGATCGTCCGAATTATCGAAAATAATCTCAACATAAGCCGACATCACAGCTGAACCCGAACCTTCCTGTGCGATGTCAGTTATATCCAATATGAACATAGCGTGATTCCCGAATTCTGACGTACGTGAAGAAGGGCCTGGCGCTCCTCGCGGCCAAGGTGTGTGTATGCATCGCTAAGAACGAAACGAATTGCGGCGAAGAAGTTACTCTTTCCTGAACCATTGCGGCCGACGATGACATTGTGTTTGGGGGAAAAGGGTTCGATGACAGTTTGATCCTTGTAGCTGTGATTGACGATGTATTAGCAGTGGGATCGATGAAACACTTTCGTGGATCGTTTGTTGGTGACATACCTCTTGAAGCCCTGGATGATAATCTGCTTGACATACATCTTGGGAAACGCGCGACGCGGTTATCACAGAGAACAGCGCATTACGCGCGTGCGCGCGAGATTCGGAAAAGAAAAAAAGGAAGGCGAAACAGGTGATCCGTCTCAAATTGAAAGCCCACAAACGAACTCGCAAGATCAAGTCGGTAATGTTGGTGGGACTTGGGGGAGACAGATCGCGAGATGATCATTAAAGGACCACGCGAAGAGTGAAATCCGCGTGTTCAGGCGCGGGGGTTCTGCCGGGCGGTGAAGCGGGCATCCACAGAAAAAATGGTGGGTATGACTTTTTTTCTTCCAAGGTTCTCTTTTCCTTCCACAGACAATTATTCTGCGAAGATGACTGCGGCAGAGAATTCTGACCAGGCGACCGGCATCGCCGATGGCTTGGCCCCGTCGCACACCTATGCCCCCAACCAGGGCTACGTGAACCCGGATGTTGACGCTACTCAAACCACTATGGCGGGGCAAGAGCCCACCGAGGAATACAACGAGGAAGACGATGAAGACTTTGACGATATTTTTGAGGAGGAACTCGATACAGAGGACTTTCAATCTTCGAACCCGGCCGATCTGACGAAAGCCTATAACCGCCAGCGCAAATTGAACGATCTTGCCTCCGATTCCAACGTCCCGAGATGGACCTACCCTAAGACGAACACCCAGAAGCCCACAATCAACACTCATGCATCGGTCGACGATCAAGTCAAGTCATTGACCCGACACGCTGCCAAGATCAAGCTTGATGCTCAGCAATCCGGTTTCTCCTCGAAAGGCGACAAGGGCAATGATCGTGCGGATCGTGCGACCTCCGAGCAGGTCCTTGACCCCCGCACTCGTATGCTTCTCCTCCAGATGATCAATCGTGGCTTGGTCTCAGAAATCCACGGTTGTCTTTCAACCGGTAAGGAGGCCAATGTCTACCATGCCATCTCTATCCCAGAAGAAGACGATGCTGTTCAGCAACATCGTGCCATCAAGGTCTACAAGACCAGCATTTTGGTCTTCAAGGATCGTGATAAGTATGTCACTGGTGAATTTCGTTTCCGCCAAGGATACAACAAGAGCAACAACCGTGCTATGGTGAAATTGTGGGCCGAGAAAGAAATGCGAAACTTGCGACGAATCTACTCCGCTGGCATTCCTTGCCCGGAGCCCATCTTCCTCCGCTTGCACGTTCTTGTGATGGGCTTCATTGGTAGCTCCAAGGGAGTTCCTGCCCCTCGTCTTAAGGATGTCGAATTTGATATTCCCGAGCCCGAGGTCCGCTGGCGATCTCTGTACATGGAGTTGCTGGGTCACATGCGTATGATGTACCAGGTCTGCAGACTTGTTCACGCCGATCTGAGCGAGTACAATATTCTCTACCACAAGGAGCGTCTGTATATTATTGATGTCAGTCAAAGTGTTGAGCATGATCATCCCCGCAGTTTGGAATTCCTTCGAATGGATATCAAGAACGTCAGCGATTTCTTCCGTCGCAAGAATGTCCATGTCTTGTCGGAGCGGACTATCTTCCAATTCATCATGGCTCCCGAGGGACCTACTGAGATTACTCCCGGAAATGAGGCGATGAACGAGGCCATTGAGAAGCTGTTCACCGCGCGTGATGAGGCTGGCGTCACCGAGGAGTCCGAAGAAGTGGACACTGCTGTCTTCCGTCAGCAATACATACCCCAGAACTTGGAACAGGTGTATGATATTGAGCGTGACGCCGAGAAGATCCGTGATGGTGGCGGTGATGACCTCGTTTATGGAGATTTGCTCGCAACTGGCAAGTCCAAGGCCACTGTTGATGCTGAAGAGGAAGAGTCCGATGGTAGCGGCGGAGTGTCTGTATCCGGTTCCGACTCCGAGGAAGATGAAGAAGTGGATCCTTTTGCGCCAAAGCAACCCCGTGGCAAGCGATTCGAAGACAAGGATGCCAAGCGTGAACACAAGGCCAAGGTGAAGGAGGAGAAGCGTGAACAGCGTTCTAAGAAGATGCCTAAGCACATGAAGAAGAAGCTTGTCTCGTCATCTTCGCGTAAGAAGACGAAATGAGTCATTTCATTGGTATCCGTATACATTTTCCTTTTTCGCGCATGGGTTTGGTTTCACAAAATTCCTTTACTTTGTTGACGAATGTTTCTTGCCATGATTTGATGACGAAATGCATATAAGGATGGAGCATCTGGACATATGATACCTGGCCATAGACTCAATAAGAGACAGCCTCAAAAAGAATACAACATGGATTAGTAAGAAAAATGCTTCCATTTTTGGCTTCACATGCATACGTCTTGACCAATTGACATTTGGTATCTCGCTATGCCGCACAGATGCGAGCCTTCAAGCTCAAATCTGAAGTTCTCATCCACAGTGCGCCCAAAACCAGCCCTGGAGCCTTTCGCCTCAACGTTTAGCGCCGGCGGGAGATAGACATCTAGTGTGCGTCAATGGACACTATGGCGCGGGTGGGGCCGCTCGGAAGATCCACTGACAAGATTCCTACATGCCTCCAGGGCTATTTGGGACTTGGGAGTCTACTAGTACATCATAGTTTTGGCAGCCTTCAGATTGGAAAAGTCAATTGGATTGAACGATTGAACACAAAATGTAGTACTAGTAAGATACAAGTATTGAATTTCACAGTATGTACAAGGTCAAATAGTAAATGGGTTGAAGAATTGAATGTTTCAAAGGAGTGACAAGAAGATAATCAGTATGGCCAACAAGCCGGACCGCCGACACGTACAGATAAAGCCCTGCTACAGAGCAAAGATCGTGCATATTGAGTGATATTTACCACTCCTTGAGAGTGTGCTCCCAGCGCTTAATAAACTCAATGCGAGCATCAGCCTTGGAAAGCGGGCCAGCACCCCAGGAGTTACCAAGCCACATGACGTTCTTTGTCTCAGTAGTAGCAGGCCAGTGGACCAAGCCATCACCGTTAGGGTTTCCAGTCTTGATAAAGTTGGCCCAGTAGTTGGACATCTTCTCCTCGATCTGGTAGTCACGGGGAGTCCAGGTAACGCTGGAGTAGTCAGAGTACGGGATGTTGTTGAACACGTACCAGAGCTCGCTGCCATGGTACGCACCAGAAGAGGAATCCTCAGCAGGAGTATGAGTCCAGTAGTAAGTGTAGACCTTGCTCTTAGCACCGCCGGCGGTCCAGTCGACGCCCCAGCGCCAGGTTCCGACTCGGCTCAGGTCGCGGAAGAGCTCGTTGCTGTTCTCGTTTGCCTCGGTGACGTTGCGACCGGGGTACAGAGTGAAGAATTCCTCGGCGAAGGAACCGAACATCTCCGAGTAGAGTCTCTTGTATTCGGCGACGGTGAAGCCGGGGTCGGTCGAGGCGCCGGACTCGTCGGCGTTGTTTCCTGTCAGGATTGGGACGTCGGCGTGCGCGTTCAGGTCGAGGGCTTGGCCGTAGCTGTGGGTGAGGACGTAGCCGTCGATGTTCGGGCGCCATAGCGGGGGCTCCATGAAGGAACTTGTCAGGTTTTCAAATTGAGTGCCTTCGAAGATGGTGTCGCTGAGAGAGCCCTCGCTGATAAGAGAGTCCATGGACAGCTCGCGCATGGCCGAAATAGAAGTACAGTTCATTTTCTTCAAGAATGAAACGCCCTCAGATTCAGCAGCAGCCTTAGTACGGTAGCTGGTCGCATCACTACCGGTGATGGGGTCATGAGGGCCACGGGCACCGGACTCGGAGATCACACCGTTGATCAGGTCCTTGGATAGAGGGGAGAACATCATGTCAAGAGAACTGGAGGATCCGGCAGATTGACCACCAACGGTAACTTGATCGGGATCACCACCGAACTGAGCAATGTTCTCCTGGACCCAGCGCAGACCAAACTGCTGGTCCAACAGGCCGTAGTTACCGGAGCTGTTGTGGCCAGACTCAGCAGAGAGCTCGGGGTGAGCGAGGAAACCAAAGGCTCCGACGCGGTAGTTGATAGTCACAACTACGATATCCTTGCTAGCCAGACCGGAGCCATCATATGTCACGACGTCGCCAGATCCGGCCTCGAATCGTCCTCCATAGATCCAGTAGTAGACAGGCAGTTTCTTGGAGGCCAGGTCACTCGTGTCGTTATAGGTGGGTGTCCAAATGTTGAGGAACAGGCAATCCTCGCTAGTAATATTCGATGCGCTGTTGAAGATACCCGCAGAAGAACTGGTTGTCTGCGCACATTGTGGTCCAAAGTCCTTTGTCTTCAACACATCAGACCAAGCTTTGCGTGCTTTTGGGGCCTTCCAGCGATTCTCACCGCCAGTGGTAGCCGCGAAGGGAATACCCTTGTACACGGTGATATCATCGCGGAACTCGGACGCAATTCCTTGGACAGAACCTTTGGTGGTCTTGATCACTGGATACTTGGAAGTGACGGGTGTGGCAACAGCCAACGAGCTGACGGCCAGGCCGGTTAAAAGAGCAGTGAAATGCATAGCCGGCAATGCAGGAAAGATGAACGAATGGATGGGCTATGGATGTACAGAAATGTCGATCTCAAGACATGATGGCGCTTTTATAGTGTTTGAAACGTCCAGAAAGACTTTCTGCAGACGACGCCACGTCAGGGGATGTGGATACATCCACGGGTGAAACGTAATGGCTCAAGGGGGTGTTTAGCATCATAGATGCTGAATCCTTATTATCACCTTGGTTAAACCTCGGACTTAGATCTCCACATCAGAACCCCGAGACCCACAGTGGGTCCTTCCATTCCGTTTCTGGAAGATAACCCCGTACTTACTTCCAAACTTGCTGAAACTACATGTAGGTTCAGACGCGTATGCAATATCACGGAACGAGCTATTGACTGATCCGAGACGGTAAAATGCCATTCGAACTACCTTCCCTTTGTCTGGACTCCTTTTCAATAGAATCACTACCCATCCTGCTAAAAGAAATTTGGGCCTATAGCGGCTATCAATTTGACGATGCCTTCAAAGTTCCATCATGGACATCTGGACATTAGCGATTGTAACTTGAATGTTAAAGAGATGTTCGAATGTTTCACTACACGTCAATAGAACCTTGAAATGTAGCCCAGTGCCAGTTTGTTAACTTCTTACTGGGACCTTCTGATTGGTCTCTTGTGGGTCTTTCTGACTATTTCTCCCACCATTTCCCTCCCTGCCTGCTTATAGGCTTGAATTAAATGGTTAGGTATGAAAGAAATTGCTAAATTTATCAGATCGGGGTGGTTTGTGACTAGTATCTAACAACATTTGAACTTGAAAGACTACTATTCTGCGAATCGCACAATGCTGTGGGGAGGTGGGCATCGGTGATGACCTCGGGAATTGACCGACGGCCACTTCGGCCAGAACGTACAAGTTGATTATCATGATGGCAATATGCACAGTGAACAAGACTAATCGCACAAAAACCTACGTAGACTCCACTGAAATCTTCAATCAGCCAATTCCAAATGTCTATCGGCCCTCCATGGCAGTGACGAACATTTTGAAGGGTTCAAGGCCTCCTTCTCACCGAAGAATCGGAGCCTTACTAGATTGTGTGACGCGGGACCCGGCTTTCCTTTTTAACAGTTGTCGTGCCTTATACAGCAAATTATTGGTAGCAGAAGACTCGGGGTGGAGCTAACAGTCTGAACTTGAAGAAGTCAACTGGTACACATGTGGACAGAAAAGATAGATGTGATATAAGCTTCGACTTGAGAGTGTAATACTTTGAAGCTTCGCATATAGACAGTATCATAAGAAGCCAAGTTTCCTTTCATTTAACGTAGTTTCAAGACCTTCAGGCCCGTAGAATGATCCATGTAAATCAACTCATGTGACGGCATCGAATTTCTCCGAGGTTACAATGTTGATGGATGAGATGAATCCTACCCTCTACCATAGATTAAAAGTCGTGTTTATTTGCTAGTGGTTCTTGGGCGCGTCGAGATTGAATGAACCTCCAGTTCTTCATTTGCTGACCTCCCCTTCCGAGGTCGTTCATATCCCGATTCCCATCACGCTGGCTACTCCGTGCTACCCGCTCTCCCGCCCAGCCTCCAACCTCCATAGGTGACCATACGTATCAAGCGATTCACTCCTCCACTCCTCATCACAATAAAAACCACATGGATACCCTCTGTGGGGTTTTGGCAATACTCTGCCCGGTAAACAGCTCTGACTGGCAGTTCAAACTCATTCCAAGGTTGTCTACGGGGCAATAACAAA
This sequence comes from Penicillium sclerotiorum, assembly GCA_911649655.1. NCBI lineage: Eukaryota > Fungi > Ascomycota > Eurotiomycetes > Eurotiales > Aspergillaceae > Penicillium > Penicillium sclerotiorum. The sequence continues at coordinate 236,875 of CAJVRJ010000008.1, forward strand.
GACAGACAGCTGAATGCTTGCCTATGATGCGTTCCAGACCTACCTACTACTTAGCCAAGCCAATATCGGCTTCAGGGATAGCATATGAATTCCGTATTAGGTATTTGGTTATATTGATCTGGGTTTAAACTATTTGAAGAGGGTAACCCTATAGAAAGACCGGTAGAAAGCCACCGATAGTAGTAGTCATATAATTAAGTTCTACAACTTGAAGGAAACGAAATACACATGTGCAACTGCAAGAGGGTTGCCATCATCTTTGCGATACGTGCATTCAACATTTTTTTTAAGTAGTTGATGCGGGTTTGTCCTTGACATGTAGAATGTTTAGTATTTCCCAAGGTTCAATGTTTGTCACCTACACATGTGGGCGCGAACTCATTCAGTACAAGTATTGTCGTGTTTGTTTATGTTTGATCCGGAGGAGGGATCAGGAGAATTCTCGTCTGTGCAAGTCTCCGTGGAGAACTCTGATGTGAACCTTTTGGATTTGACCAGTGCCGAGGATGATCATGATGGGCCTCCATCCCCTTCCGTGTAGTCATAATCTGGTTAAGAAGGAAGCTCCACGGCCTAGAATGGCGGCTTGCCGGGACGATCATGTTGGCGCTTTTGGCATTGGCTTTTGGCATTGGCTTTCGGAGTTGGAGTTTGGTGCTTGGAATGGACTTGGCTTTCTGACTTTTGCTTTCTGGTTTTCATTCTTCCAAGCGACACTGAAATTGGAACAAACTCTTACGAAATTGCCATAATAACACCCGTGGACCGCTTCGACACCGTGTTTGTAATCCATTACTCACCTAATGCAACCTTGCAGCACCGTCAAGTGTCGAGAAAAAAAGATAAAATTTAGTAGGTTGCGTAATGTTTGAAGGAAGGAATTTACTAATCCAAAACGTTGTACATGAAATAATTGGCGAATCTGCTTGCCAGGCTGCGGCGACAGCGGCGCTATTAGTAGACCAGACCACCCGATGTTCCCAAGCGCTTGGGCCATCAGATGCCCAGGTGTTCTGGAGCGAGTTACCATCAACATAGAGAAATTTCAAAATTTGGAATGTCGATTTTCGTCAATTGTCGTTGGGAATCTCCCTGATAGCCAGCGTGCTATCGCCATGATAAATAGAGCCATCTTCCAAGTCACCCTCAGCCTCAAGCACAGGCACTGTCTTCATATCAAAAACGCTCACACAACTTCGCAAGGATGTGTACATGGCAGGATCGCCCACGATCCATCGGCGTTCCCAAAGAGCGTCTTCGACTGCTATGAGTTTAGAGGCAATATCAGATCCACGAGATCCGATCATCCTAATAGCCTCCTTACACCAGTCGAACTTGGCCCGATTGCCCGTATGGACATACATGACCACAGCCATACAGGAAGCAAATGCCGCACCCTTCGTAAACGTTTGCTTCATGCAACCTTGCAAGCAGTAAGGAACGGTGCGAGCAATCTTGTCACCATATTTTTCTGGGTCAACAAACTCCAGGTCCTCGAATTGTCGGGCAGGACGAATCCCTGTCGTGGAGCCGGTATGCAGCCGGAGTAGATAGGTTGCCCGGCGGATTAGTGGCTGAAGCAGAAGCAGATGTGTCCAGAACATAATGAAGAGAAACGCATGATCAGGATTTGAAAAGTCATATGCAAAGCCAAATAGGTTTTCTGGGGACAGAACTTTTTCATCACCGGAGTCGGAGTTGCCAGTGCTGAGCTGTAATCGATGCGGGTCATTGCCAAGCCGTCCATCTTGCCACATTCCCACTAATATATCCTGTATCTCGTAGCATCTCCGTATAATGGTTTGATAAACTTTCGAGTCTGGATCCAAGTTGCTTGGGTCGGTTGAATCAATTAAAGACTTCAAATCTCCAATAGCCACTGTTGTCTGAAGTATTTCGAGTAAGGGATCACCGTTCGCGGGCTCCATAAGAAGATCGCGCTCTGATTGTGAAAGGCACATGCCACTTGATGCGAAAACCTTTTTTAATTGAAATGGTGAGAGAATGTCAAGATGAACGATCGGTACATGAATTGGCTTACTGTTCGTAGCTTTTGCCGGTGACGGTGAATTGTGTGAATGATGGGATCCCCCGATAATTGTGAGCCGTAATGGTGTAGAAGGGTGGTCATTCCCGCTATATGAACCCCATAATTGCCCAAGCCATTAGGTGAATGGATTATCTAAAGAATCATAGGACATCGGTTAGCCTTGTGGAAGTGAATCAAAAAAGGTTGGGGGTGGGTATCTGGGGGCACTGGCATACGTCAATCTCTTGAAATAAAAAAACAGTATAAAAAATGTCTTTGGTACAAGTTCCTCGCCGTATCATATTGGACATGTGACGGATCGCACTGTTATACAAGTATACTCCATGGTTAAAGATGGAAGCGTTGTGATCGACCTTGCCGAGGAAAAGGCAGGATATCGCGGACAAGGCTCTATCGGTCATCTGGCTCTTCTGGGCCAGACTTGCGATGCTGCAAATTAACGAATCATCAAAGGTGGCACTATGCAGTAAAAAGCCTGCTGAGAAATTCTGGATGAAGGATTCGAAGATTTGAGCACGCATGGCCTGAGCAGAGCGGACGGCGATTGGCATATTCGGCCCCCGTGGGTATTGTGGAGCAGAAATTATGGCACCCATTGGCAAACGCGATCCCGGGCCCCCGTTCGACTCCAGTTTGTTTTGTGCTTTTTGCTTTCTTGCTTCAGATATGGAGGCGGCTCCAATAAAATTTCGGTGTTGTTCCCACCCTTGGCATTTGATGCCTGATTTGAGATAGCGGCCACACTCGGGTCGTTGCTCATCACACTGGCCAAATGCTTAATTTAACACCAGGTTTGGAAAGCGGGCAGACCGATTAATTACCTTGACTTTTCGCCTTCTGCAGTTGACGCATCCTTTCGATGTCCATGGTTTTCCTCCCATTGCCACAACATTTGAAAGCTGTTGATCACTGTAGGCGTAGGAATCAAATGAGGGGAACAAGATCGGGGAAGAGAGCAAGCGGGGAGAAATGAAGTGGTCAATTCAGGTTATTTTTGGCCCCCAAAATTCCAAATACGCCTATTCCTGGGAACATGAAAGAAGCCATCTTCGCCCCTTGAAGTTCAAGAGATGGTTCATTCACAGCATAAGAATCAAAAAGAAGGAGAGGAAAGAATGAAATAAAATATTGGAAAATATACAACAGTCAGTCGCCAGATGTCAAATCATGGTCACGCTCTATCATTAAGGACTCGGGGGATATTCAATCTCCTATAATTCCAAGGTTATGATTGTGAGTGATAGCCTGGGGCCTGCACATGTGAGGTTATCCCCTCGAATGTTCTCGCTACCCTACGACCTAGCTAATTTTCATGATTACGATAATCGGTAAATTTCACCCATCGGGAACTTTTACCCGTAATTTCGCTGCCATGTCGCTTGACTATACTTAGATGGAATGTTTTCCCCCTCTTTGCCACATCACATCAATCAACATTGAATGATAACACCTGACAAACAGAATTATTTAAAGCTTACCACTTCCTACCCCTGGGCTGCTACCAATATGACGAAAAGCCAACAATTGAACCACAACATTTGAAGCTGAATTTAATCCCGAGGTCCCAGTGCTCTTTGCCAAATACTCCCTGCGACATCTGGAATAACATTGAGGCGTTGAAACATTTGAATTTTGAAAACAAACCAGCCCCCGGGCCACAACCTTCGAAATCTTTCGCCACAATGCCACATCACTTCCATAAAACTGCTAAAGATATCCGGCTTGAAGGTTGGACACTCTGGGCTAAGCTTCAGCGCCGGGATGGCTCTTGGAATGTAGCCCAGTTGAGACTTAACTATGTTCTCGGAAATACTAATGGTCAGTCCTAAGTTTGAGTTAGAAGAGTGATCTTCTGGCTATTTCCAACATTTGAATATTCCCCCTCGGATTTTTTCACATTTGTTATACTATATACACGAACTGACCAAAATTTTACAATCCAGGCAAATTCACCTGGGATGGGGCGAAAGTGAGTAATTCGGCTAAAGAAGATCCTGTCCTTGTGCTCCGGGAACGCTACCCGATTGTACGAGCTTCTCTTCAAGATCATGATGGCAATTTCCAGCAAGCCGACTACAATCTTTCCGATACAATTGGAAATTGCGACGGACAATTTACCTTCAATTATAAACGTCTCCGGCCTTTAATAACGACCTCTGATCCTGATGTATTCATTTGGCCGGGGTCCGTGATACAAAAAATTACCATGAACGGAGAAGGAGAACTACGTAGAGGAATCCTGTAGGACCTCCCTTTTTTGATGTATCTTTCCTAAGCTAGTAGTACCTACCTAGGTCAATAGATTAGACCCATGGTAGAGCGATTGATGCAAATACGAAAACTCTCTACCAGTTGACATCGTCTGTACAAGTTGACCTTTCTACTACCCTTACGCAATACATCTGTTTCTTATCTTCAAGTTCTCAGCTAGGAAACATTGAATTCTAAGATATTGTTGTAGCACTCGTGTCAGCACAGTAAGTTCAAATCGACATCTTCAATTAAATCATTTATGCATTTGAGAAAAAGCTAATGAAAAGCATCTTGAGACCGCTCCAAGGTTCCTCAGAATTGAGTGAAGGTCTACGGCCCCGGGAGCCCTAGCTGCCGGCGTAAAAACGTCACGTATCAGTTTGTATTAGGTAGGTACCAGTTGACCCCATTTGCGCCCACGCCGTTTGCGTCCAAGAACATGGAAATTCCAAGGTTGTTTCTCGGAGCTACCCGGTGGGCAACTCGAGTACTCCGATATCTGTTTTCTTTGCCCACGATTCAAATCTTCGCATGTGGTCCACGGGTGTAGGCGGCTCGACAGGGCAATCCGGAGGAATACTATTCACATGTGCATCCAGCCGAATAATCTACACCTGAAATTATGATTCTAAGTACTAGCCTGAACATTTGAAGCCTGAGGTCATATCCCCTTCCTTTCTCTATAGATCTGTCTATTCTCTATCACATCCTACCGCCGTGACCCTGCCCAGGTCACGGTGGGGCTTAGCTAGGGACAATCGGTAAATTTCACCCATCGGTAGCTTTTACCCGCAATTTCGCTGCCATAAATCGCTTGACTATTCTTAGATGGGATGCCTTCCCCTCTTTGCCACATCACATCAACTTTGAATCACACCTACCTGACTACTAGTCTTTGCCCATTATGCCTTGTGAATAAAAGGCGTCGCGGAAACATTTGAATTTTGAAAACAAACCTGCCCGCAAATCCTTCGCCACAATGGCCAATGCTTATCTATATCACTTCCATAAGACTGCTGAAGATATCCGACTTGAAGGCTGGACACTTTGGGCTAAGCTTAAGCGCCTTGATGGCTCTTGGAATGTAGCCCAGTTGAGACTTAATCATGTTCTAGGAAACGACAATGGTCAGTCCTGAGTTTGAGGTAGAAGAGTGGTCTTCTGACTATTTCACTACATACTTACCTAAATTTTACAATCCAGTTAAATTCGCCTGGGACGGGGAAAAAGTCGGTGATTCCGCTAAAGATCCCACACTTGTGTTTTGGGAAGGCTACCCGATTGTACGAGCGTCTCTTCAAGATTACGACGGCAATTTTCAGCAAGCCGACTACAATCTTTCTGATACAATCTATTGCAGGCAATCGTATGGGCGTCTGCTACCTGCAACGCTGATATCATCACCATGTCATTCGGCTTCCCGAGAACCAGTGATATCGTCGAAGAAGCAATCGTCAGGGCATATGCCAGAGGAACCATCATGTTCGCTGCAACTCGCAATGATGGAGGCAACAAAGCGATTGCTTACCCGGCAAACCATCACAACGTAATTGGGATAGCCTCGAGCGACGGCCTCGGAAACGGATCGAAATTCAACCCCAACGCCCCTGAGGATGACAGCAGCTTCTTCAGCACGCTTGGCGAGGCCGTAGAATCCGCGTGGCCACGGTTGCCATACACGGACGAGAATGGCAATCCGGGTGTCGCGGATAGCAAGAGGCGCAAATCGGGCACGTCATTTGCGACCCCTATTGCAGCGGCTCTGGCGGCAAATATCCTTGACTATGCGCGACTGAAACTGGACATGGGTGAAAAGCACTTGTAGCGCCTGCATACTTTTTCCAATATGCTGGCAGTATTGAAATTGATGAGCCCGGAGAAGAGGGATGGTTACAGGTACATGGCGCCGTGGCTACAGTGGTGGACGTCGGATGAGTATGCCTCGGAGGAAGAGCTTGAGTTTGAGAAGACTAGGATCCGCACAGATATACTTAAAGTACTGTCAAGGTGAAGCCAGATTTTGAAACACACTCAAGGTATGTCTGTACACAAAACAGTCATTCAGACGAGCCCTGGAGGTGGCAGCGGCATTTTTGTGTTCTGACTTTTCAACGCAAGGTCTCAGCGGCCTCAAAGGAGATCGATAACCTTGGAACACCTTCCAAGCTTTGTATAGGTATTTATGTAGCTAGACCAGTATCTATATGTGCAATATTGATCGTAGTCAACATTGAATTGGAAACTCAGAATAAAAAACCACCAGTTGACCAGGGCGAGAGTAAATGAGTTCAATTTTAACCTTGGAAGACGCCTGAACATTTGAAAGAACCGCACCGGAAGGAAGAAGCACTGGCACTACACGCGTGCAAGTTCCGTCCCTCAGTTAACGCAAGTCCCTTCGTCAACCAAACGACGGAATGTAAATGTAGACTTATTGTTGGCGGACTCCAAAAGAGGGCCAGTTCGGGTTATATCTGTTCCAAAGTCATGTAAATCGAGACGGTAACTGCGCAGCAGTACAACAAGGTATGTCTTGATGATGAGTGGTGCGAACTTGAACCCCGGACAGCTCCTTGGTCCATAGCCAAAAGGCATGAACTTTCCCTCTAAGTGTTCTCCGGATTCCTTGGACTTCAAGAAACGCTCCGGGTTAAAGGTCTTGGCATCTGGTCCCCACAGATCCTCACTCGTATGGATATGGTAGATGGAGAAGTAGACCATTGTTGATGGGCTGATGGTGAAATGCTTTCCGGTGGGTGTAGTCATGGTAATGTCTTTTCTCGTGGCTCGTGCGGTGAGGTGCACGGGTGGATAAAGACGAAGCACTTCGTTGATAACCGCATCAAGATAGGGTGTCTGATTCTGAAATAGTTCCAGGGAGATATCGGATGCATTACCGGAGGGATAAAGATCTTTCAGCTCCTGGTGCACTTTCTCATAGCGGTCTGGGTGTCTAGAGAGCTCCAAGATCACACAGGGAATAATTTGCCTGAAGCCCTGGACTCCGCCGATGATATTCAAGCGCGCAAGGTCAAGCGCTAAATCACTCAGCCCCCCGGGGTTTGCATCGTTCTTTTCTACAGAAAATTTCCAAAGATAGCTCGCCGAGGGTCGATCTGTTGAAAGCATGAAATTCAATCGATCCCTGAGAAGGGTCTGGAACTGACGAGTAACCTTGTGATTCGGCGTACAACCATAGCCTAGGTGCTTGATGAAGGACCATATGGCATGTTTCATATTGGCCTTGGGGCTGCTGAACTCATTGAACAGTGTATCCAGTGCTGGAACTATCGCCATGAACTCGACGTGTCCCTCTTCGATGCCGTAGAAGAGGTTTGCCCATAGATCAGAAGTGTAGTGCTCGACATACTGCCTCAGGCCTGTATTGGTGTCATTGGAGGCTGACGCCGCGAGTCGTTTCACGTGCTTGTCTGCGAATGGGACCACAAAGTTTAACAGTTGAGATAAAGCTTTAGGGCTTGCGTAGGCTGCGTGAAGATGACGTCGCGCTTCCCGAGACTTTTTACCCGTGTAGTTGAAAGGGGTATCCCCACCGAGTACATGATGAAATGTAGCAAAGGGAGTCCATACGCCCTTCGTTTCTCGGGAGGCAAGATGGTCTGGTTTGGATAGCAAGTCTTTGACGAGCTGTAGATCATTAAGCTGGACAACAATTGAAGGACCGGCCCAAAAGTAAGCGACACCGTCCTCTCCAGCAATTTCGATGAGCTTGTCTACCATATCGGTGATGCTTGATGTCATGAACTCGAACAAACTCCCAAAGACGGGGTTTCCGCGAAGCCGAGGTATGCCGGGAATGGCATCGCCCGTGATGAATCGTCGCACGGAAGTGAAATTTGTTGACACGGCTATGACAAAAACAACGGCAAAGCTGACAAGGAGATAGAACGGATAATGTGCGTGGAAGTCGAATTGGCTCTCCATTTTGGGTAGAACCCACGTGTGTGTGGGTGTAAGATCTCTTTGCAGACTCGACAACGCCATTTGAATGTTCCAAATCAAAACCACACCTGCGAGAAAGGTCGCTCAAGTGCAAAAAAAGTACCAACCCATTCTAGCTGTCTGGAGTACTTAAATAAAGGAAATAACCACCTGGGCACCTTCCACGGCTCGGCGTCGGAGTGATTCTCAATTTCCACATGCATATTGGAACTATGAATATGGCCCCCGGGGCCAACCAAGTGTTCTCGGGGGCTATCGGGCAATATCATGAACCTTGGAATTTTGGAGAGGGTAAAGAAAGAGGCGTCATGAATCATATTAAGTTCAAATCGCGAGAGCGCCTAGAGAAGCATGACCAGTGATGGGCTAGGAGGCCGCATGTTCATGACTCAAGGGCTTCCAATTGATCCATTTTTCTCTCAAAGGTACCAATAAACAGGACCGTCTCTAAGTGTGCATGGGACGCAGAATGAGTCAATTATCACACGGGTCGGGAAAGTTTGAGACAAAATCCGTACTCCGAATTCCGGTGGACGGCCAAGCTGGGAGTTTTGCATTAGCGGCGATGAAAAGATGCATATGTGGTATCTCAGAGGCGACCTTACATATTGTGTTATTAGGTAGAAGCCTTGGCTGGTTGCACTCCACTAGTGCCAGTGGACACCAGAACCACGTTGAGCCCGGGCCGATCCGCCTTAACCAGTTCAGCTCTGCGCACGGTTTCCTATATCAACACCAGACCAGACATGTTATACCTGGCTGTTGAGGAAATCGGAACAGAAAGAGAAAGGGAAAAAAGAGGACCTGCCTAATACAAGGTCAGAATTTTGCGCTATAGGTGTGATGGATTTGATCTTGTCGCTTAAGTTGTGAGACAAGTTCCCAAAGCCAAGCTCAACTAGGCTCCGCCGCATTGCCCAAGTGGAACTACTTCTCCGCGGACTGAGCGTCGACTGCTTGGCTATTGGAGATGTGCGAAAGTTTTATTAGCCTCAGGATATAGAGACGATCGAAGATTTCAAAGCTCAGAACATTCTGAGGGTGGGGGTTTGCGATAGACGATTCGATCTTCCGTTTCACTACTCCAACAGGAATCAAGTTTGCAGCCCTGCAGTATTCTGTGATCGACCATTGGATACCACGACGACGGTCTTCGGTTTTCATTGGATCCCAGGTCATTTTTATCGACCCGCACGTGCAGCTTTTCCTCATTGCGTCCACTGCACAGCACTAGGATGTTCCGTGGCCCCGAAAGGTCCACCAGGCCACGAGTAGTTCGCAGGCGCACGTGGGCGATCTGGCATGTATATCGGAAATCGCCAGGTCACTCTGGTAATCCCATGTGTGATGGTGAATTTTGAGCTGACATCTGGATTTTCAAGTGGAAACTCTGTCTGAAATTCAACGGTTTCGAGGTCAACAACGCCAGGCTGCCATTTACCCAGAACAGAGGATTTTCTCACCTCGAGTCCCAATACCCGTTCTCTCAAAACATTCTCTAGGCCGCCATGAGCGCGCCATTCAGAATTAGTCTCTTAACCTCCGATATATCCCGAGCGGGGTTAATCAATCGGGCACTGCAACATCGGAGAGCCTGAGGATAAGCGCCGGAATTCCATAGAAGGGCTCCTGACTCTAATGCCAAGGAGCTAACCGAGCCTGGGCCTCTTTTAATCTATTGTAGGCGCAAGTCCGATTTCCCCTCGCATTAACCCGTTTGCTAGCTTGAGAATAATCCTTGTCGCTGATGTTGGAGCAGTGGAGCGAAAATGACTGGATTCAGCTTTGGAGGTTCCAAACGGTGTACTGTCTTCCGGCGGGGATCCAATTACTCGACGTGTTTTGTGATGATGAGCCATTCATCTTTGTACGTCTCGGTCGTTGAAAAGGTGGTACCCAAGGCTGCCGCCAATGAGGATATCTGAGGGGGCTGTAAAAGGGAAAAGAGAAGTTGGTAGGAGGGTTGAGATAAAAATGAAATTTTAGAGTAGCCAAGTGAGAGATAAAATGGGAGTAAGAGATGTCGGATGTAAGTGAGGGTAAGGAGAATGGTTCCACGCAGTGGGCTGTCGAAATTTGAAATGTTGGGATAGCTCTGGAAAATGGGAAGGTGAATGACGTGCAAGATGCTAGAAATACATTAAAACATAACTCCCGGATCTGAACATTGAAAGCACCTGAACACGGTGAATCTAATCATGTACCTGGATCATCCCCTCAACCATAGCCAAGAACTTTTGACGATATTCATCAGGAGTTGTAGTGATAGACATGGGCCCCTGGCGACCAATCACATTAAAAGTCTGCACTACCCCAGAAAGTGCCTGCGCATGAAGCTTATGCTTCGCCCAAAAGAAGTCCAAGATCACGGCGCGATATTTCCATTTTCCATCTGTGGATTGCAAGCCCTCTCTCCAAGGGCTGGGTCTTCCAAGAGCTTTCAAGTTCGAAGCAGCGGGGATGCGTACCAGAAATAAGGAGTAATCAACCGCATTTGCATCTTGCAGGAATTTTGTGTCTTTCTGAATGGAACTCCTAAATGACTCATAGTCGTCTCGTGAAAGGTGTAGTTTATCGTTGAATTTATCCGCAAGTCTGCTCAAGATATCTTCACTGACGAGGGACTCTGGAAGCAAGTCTCGCTCGGGATAGAAGTAGTCAATCGGCTTGAGGTCGTATGTCTCCCATTCCTGGCCGTGAGGATCGTCTGCTCGGCCACTGAGTATGTTTTCCATGACGATATGGTGAGCCGGCGTGCAGCCGAACATAGTTCCAAGAGTTTTATAAGGTGCGACAAGATAATCGGTAATCCACACAAGTATTGAATCCGGGTGCTCGCACATATACTCATAGTAAGGTTGGAGAAGGTCTGTCTCAAAGAAGGTATGTTCGAAGCGGCGCGGAATGCTTTTTATGACGAATGACCCATCCAGCGTACTAAAGAAGCTCTGTTTCTCGATCATCAGCACGATATTCCATTAATAGCTTGTTGTCGCACCCACCGAGCCTGAGTATCCGAGATCTCCTATCGCTTTGAGCGCTTGTTGTCCACTTGGAGCGTGAAAACTTGCTTGATATTGATCCTCAATGAACTGCCATACGTCGTGTCGCATATTGAAAAACAGGGGGCTTTCATGCCGAATCAACTTTATTCGGCGAATGGTGAAGAAAGCTGTGACATGCCCCCACACTGTCTTTTTAAACCTATCTGGGTCGCGAAGCAAGCCCGCTTGTATGGACTTGGTCAACGCAGATTCTCGACGATTGGTCTTCATGACTGTGGTGTATCATCGAGGGACAGGGATTTCAATCAGATCTCTTGCAAGTATCAGTCAAAGAATTGCATTTTCATTCCATTTCTTCATCTTGCATTTTGCCAAAGCAAGAATTCTTCGATATTGTGATGACGTCAGACACTCTGCCCCTTGCGGTGATTGGCTCAGTGAAAGTATAAGGCATCGGGAGATCTCAAGGGACTCGGGAGATGGGCATCTTCAGCGGTGAAAAGGAGAACCGAGTATCCTCTCATCCACAAGGTGGATAGGATAAGGCAAACAGGGTGAACTGCCGGGGCCTTTCGGCTGACGGAATAATGCTGGCCGAGATGTGCAACACCAAGGGGCTTCCAATGCACAAATTTGACTTTCAGCAGCATCTGAAGGGCTTTTATGAAAGAACCGATTAAATGGGGCCAAGGGATCCCTGCATGTGGCGTTTCACCCCATCTGGGGAAATTTTCTGAGGAAGCTTGCAGAAAAATTGGCGAGCAACCGATGTTTGTTTACAAGGGGAGCTGAAGATCACCTGATCTCGCTCGTTTCCCCAGTCTCAACGGTCTCTCTCACTTTTCATTCCCTCCAAGTGTTTTTTGGAGTCTCGCTCAACTTGACAAATTTCTCGATATTTGCTACCTGAAGCTGGCACGCTCCAGCCATTCGGGACAATTGGACCCTCACTCTGTGGTTAGTTTAGGAGTGGCGCGTATTGGTATTTCATTCCGTTTTTTAACAGCTGCACTCTCGCACTACGGAAGTGCTTGAAATGAAAAATACGAATGAATTACCAATATACGCTAACCCTAAAAGGATCATACTTTGGGGCGTGTTTTTAAAGTTTCTCGGAATGTGGGGTCAGATTCGACGTCCACTAGAAGCAACAAAAGAGTATGTGAATATGCGAACATTGGATTGAAAGATTGACGCTCTGATTTTTTTTCGGCGGTACCTCGGCCCAAGCACAAATGGAAAACAGATTGGATACAGCGCCAAGTTGCGGGGAAGGGACGCCCCTGTAGACTGCATCGCATAGTCCTGAGTCAGGACTCCTGACTCAGGTGGAGAAGTTCGGGACATCTCGAATCACATACATGCAGGGTGCTGACACTCACAGGGACCAACCTATCCCGTGCGGGGTTGATATGCAAGCCCCCAGACTAATCAATTAGCTCGCTAGCTTCAATTCGCTTCGATCATTGGGGACAGAGCAGCCCTCCATCTTGGCAACGAACACGAATACGGTGACTTGGCTGTCTTCAACACTGCCGAGATCCACTTACCCCGTGTGAGTAAGCATTTTAGGGTCTTTGAATCATTGCCATTGAACCTTGAGCGGACGCTGATCGCCCGAAGTCCCGATGTTTACCCATGGCCTCTGGATATTTAGATCATGTTCCATCACGGAATGAGAATGAATTCCCCAGCTCACTTCTTCCCACTTGTGCAGCTTTGCTCACTCGCATAAGGGACCGACGATATGAGGCATCCTATACTGTTGTTTTGGGGGCTACAGGCTTTCCTACTGTCCGCCCTAGCAAGTGTCAACGATCAAGTCAATGCCCCGATTGACCGAGGCTCCTTCGAAAACCCTGCGGCGCGCCTACGTCCACGCTTTCGCTACTGGCTCCCCGATGCTAGCGTTGATGTCCAAAGAGTTCAGGAGAATATCAAATCTGCGGGTGACATCGGAGCTGGAGGAGTTGAGTTCTTGGCATTCTACAACTATGGCGCTGAGGTGGGTGGAGTGCCCAATGGAACCAATTGGACTGAATACGGGTTCGGCACTCCTGCATACAAAGAATTGCTTCTTGCTGCATTGCAAACGCACAAGGATGCAGGGATGGTGATGGACTTTCCCTTGGGTCCTAATCAGGGCCAAGGCGTACCAGCTGATCCCAATGATGAGGGCTTACAGTGGGATCTAGTGAGTTATATCCCTAAATGCCACTTCGGGATATATAGGCTAACAGTATCTTCTATTCAGACGCAAAGTTCAATCACTATCCCCAAAATCGGACACTTCAATGGGAAGATTCCTGGTTGGGGCAGTGGTGAACTGGTTGCGCTGGTCTCCGCAGAGATCCTTTCGTCAAAAAACATATCCCTCCCTACCTCTCCACTCTCCTTGTTGGGTACCTCTCAGACCTGGTATCTCCAATTGAAACTGAGAGACGGTTCCCTGCAGGAGTGGACCGATCGCGTCTCTTCAAACGGCCATGTGTCTCTTAAGCTGCCTGTAAAGCAGTCCTCATCACATCGGCTATTTGCCTTCTATCAGTTCCAAACGCATCACAAGAACCTGGAGTACACGGATTTGAATACCTCCAGTATAACCGGTAACGGCTCATATGTGGTGGATCATTACAGTGCGAGAGGTGCTCAGACAACCACAAAGTTTTGGGAGACACATCTGTTGACAAGCGAGATTCAAAGCCTGCTTATGGATGTTGGAAACTACGGTAAATAAGATCTCAATTTAAATCTGGTGTCTAAGGCTAATCAGTCTGACAGCATGGGAGGATAGTGTCGAGATCGACTCTGAGATGTCTTGGACACCGTCGCTTCCAGAGGTTTTCAAGGCCAAATACGGGTACAACATTAAGCCTTTTCTGCCCCTGTTGAGTTTCAATGACAACAATTTGAATGTTCAAAGTGGGGTACCTGGCTATACTCAGTGTCTCCTCGATACCGCAGACCAAGGTTTGGGCTACGTTAACGATTACCGGGGCGCTCTGGTTGAAGGATATCGTCAATACCTTCAAGCATTGACTAGCTGGGCCAATAAGAAGCTCAATCTCCAAAGCTCTACCCAAGTCTCCTACAACCTTCCTATGGATATGGAGGCCAACATCCCATTCGTCAATGCCCCAGAGTGTGAATCTCTGCAGTTCGGTGATAATATTGATGGCTACCGACAATTCTCAGGACCAGCAAACCTTGCTGGAAAACGCGTCATATCGAATGAAATGGGAGCTGTGATGTACAAAGCATACAATTTACCTCATTCCGACCTTCTCTGGAGGGTGAACCGTGCCATTGTGGGTGGTGTCAATCAAGTTGTGCTTCATGGACAATCATACACAGGCAATTGGTATGGAACCACTTGGCCGGGATACACGGCGTTCAGCTACCTTTTCTCTGAGCTGTACTCAGACAAGCAACCATCGTGGAACCACGGGTTTGGGGATGTGCTCAATTACATTGCCAGAGTCCAATATTTACAACAGTCCGGAGTTCCTCGGACGGACGTGGCCATCTACAACAAAGTTTCGGGTACAAACCCTAATTTTCCAACTTTGTATAGCCCGAATGACCTGATCAACGCTGGTAAGTGGTCTATTATCCTGCGATGCTGTTGGTTCTGACCTAACTAATTTGTGTTCTTTGCAGGATACTCCTACTCTTATCTGTCGCCAGATAATTTCGAACTGCCGGAGGCAAAGGTGAAGAATGGCATCCTCGGTCCTGATGGACCAGCCTACAGGGCCCTTGTCATCAGCAGTACGAGTAACATGACGCTATCTGGTGTGAAGTATATCCAGACCTTTGCCAAATCTGGCCTTCCTGTTATCCTGAGCGGTGGTGACCCTGGTGTGTACGCATCAGGAGATGGAAGCGAAGGACCGGCCATCAAGCAGGCTGTTCAAAAGCTCAAGCAATCCCGCAATGTCTACAGTGTTTCATCAGGACAGGCCGCAGCCAAGCTCCAGTCTTTGGGAATCAAAGCTCGCGTTGGTATTCAAACTAATGGCACATGGTATGCAACATGGAGAGAAGACCCGCAGACCGCTATGGATCACACATTCGTGTACTGTGAAGGCAACGCATCCACTGGCTCCGTTACGATTCAAAGCACCAAGAACCCCATTCTGCTCAACCCCTGGACTGGAGAAACAGCGCCTGTGGTTAACTACCAGAGGAAGGGAGCCGAGGTTTATATTCCTCTAAACTTAGCCACCAACCAAACCGTTGTGATTGGCTTTGTCGAGAAGGAAGAACAGTCAGCCCAGCACGTATCCCACACTTCAATTCCGAATTTCAATGGCGCTGTGAGTCCCGATGGTCAGCTGTACGTAACTTCTGCCATCGAGGGGCAAACAATTACAATCTCCAATAAATCGACCGTTCGATTACCGTCGGGAATTGCCAAGCCTATCTCACTGTCTACATGGACCCTCACAGCGGAGCATTGGGAAGCACCAGGCAACATCTCGGATGCAAGTATCATTGCCTTCAAACGAAACACAACTCACCATCTCACCTCGCTCGTTTCATGGACTGATATCAGTGAGCTGAGAAATGTCTCTGGCATCGGTTACTATAGCACAAGCTTCACTTGGCCTCTCACGCAAGGGTCTGAGCGGGCGGACGGCGCTCTTCTAACCCTGCCTCCTATCAAGCACGCGGCTCGGCTTTTTGTCAATGGTCAGCAATTGCCTCCTCTTGACCTGACAGCCCCCCGTGCGGATCTTAGTGGGTACCTCCACGAGGGCCAGAATCAACTGACTATTGAGGTGCCAACAACAATGTGGAATTATATTCGTAGCATCTTCGGTGAGCTTCAAGATGCAGGAAGTGTGCCTACGCTTTCGTATCTTACATCTTCGCTCCCTGACGTGAGTGAGAACGGGCTGGTAGGCGAGGTTCAGCTTGTGCCTTATGTGAGAGTCAGCATTGGGCCTTGAACACGTTCTGGCAATGCTTAAATACTACTCGGATTTAATTGATGCACTTTTGTCTCAGCCGCTTAGGAATCAAAACACTTTTGTTATCACATTCTTCTCTTACAATCCCAGGAAGGGACCAAACACCTAACAAAAGACCAAACGCAAGAAAGGACAAAACAAACAACAGCAAAGGGAAATCCGAGGCAAGGACCCCTCATTCATCTGCTTAACGGCCTGGGCCATCGTCCACCCCCTGGCCCACCTCATCTGGCGCTGGCTCAGGATTGGGAATGCCTTCAATGCCCCATCCCAGAAGCCACGCCTTAATGCCGCGCAATTCCTCCGTCCCTTGAGCGCTTTCGATAGTCAAGCCCATATTCTTCAATTCGCGGTTCCTGTCTGCGCGGTACTTTGAAAATAGAGCACTGAGATCCCTAAGGGTATTTGTGCGGCTCGCATCCGTCGCGAGAGGACCATCAAGACGTTCAGAGATGAATTCGGGGAGTTGGGAAAGATTTCCAGGGTGCATTATCTCCGCCTTGAAGGCGAGCAATGCGGCATGAGGTTTTAGGCTGGGATAGCCTTGGTTTGTCTCAATTCTCAAGAGTGTATTGATCACACTCTTTCTCTCCTCGTGCTTTGATATTTCCTCGAGTTCGAGGAGCTGCCATTGTTGGCGAAAAGGTAGTTTCCGTCGAGGCGGCATGGCGTCTTTCGGTTTGTATGGAAGCTTGCTTCGGGTTGTATGGAAGCTTGCGGGAGCCTGAGATAGCTGCCCGGGGGGGGGGGGTTGATATTTGGATCTAGAGCAATTGAATTAACAACAATCTTCAAGAATAATATAATGAAGAAACAGGAAGTAATAGATACCTCAATATGATCGAAATATGTGGTTTTGAAGAATGTGGTCGAGACTCGGACGTGGTTGTTGGGGAAGATCTATCGCAAGCGTTGGAGTTTTTAAAATGCTCGCCGTCGAGACAAGTGAATCCCTCGCAAGGGCTCTCAACATTTGATTCACTGAACGCTTTTGTTCAGTTCTAGGCACCGATAATTCCGTAATTGTGAAGCATAGTAGTGTGCAACTATACTCTATCACATTATTCTCATTCTAGGCTGCACAATGGTTTAAATGTTTTTTTCATCTTATCCACAAACTCCGCGTCCCGGGATATGAATTGGAATCATTAGGAGGGTTGTAGCATTTGAAAGCTTAGAATAGCCTTAATTTACTTTCTTGGATTTTTTCAAACCTTGGAAATGCTAGGATCAACGTGCACATATGGTATTCCGTGGCCGTTTCGTATGTAGGAATCTCTATACTTTTTCTAGGCATTTTGTACTTTTTATCCAAATTTCCGGGAGAGGAAGCAGAAAATTGATGCTTCCAAACATCTTCAAATGTTTGTTTAAGACTGTACTCTCGCAAATGTCGTCCCATATACTTTTGTTATGATTTTCTTTGTTACCCATCTGGTACCTATCTTGCAACAATATAATTGAGTCATTCACATGACCAAGCCGTCTGTGACTTGGAACATGATTGGTTATGTAAGTTCCAAGGTTCAACCTTTGCTACTATTTGTACATGTATTTTCAGGGGGGGATTTTGTCTCCAGATCTCTCCAGCGCTGTTGTCCTTGCAAGTTTAAACTCTCAATCTACCCCTAGGCTCCAAAACTGTGGCTGTTCAACCTCTTCCATCGATCATCTTTCAATCCCTCATCGATCTCCCTTTTTTTATCCATGCTGGCTCCAAACCCTTCCAACACCTACGACTGCGATTCGTGCAGTGCTGAATTCCGTCACTGGCACTTGTGCGAGCAGCATATGGATTCTTTGAATCACTGGATCATGTATGATTGCGAAACTTGTCCCAGGAAGTTTCGCAGTCAGAGTGCTGCTCGTCAACATATGTCGGGAATGGGACACTGGGCCCATCGACTTACTTGCGAAACGTGTGATGCGGTCTTCGAATCTAAGGATAAAGCAGAGGGTCATACATGTGTGGATGATCATCACGATGACGATGCCTACTGTGACCTTTGCGATCGAGAGTTTCCCAGTGTGTCTTGCTATCGAGCGGTAAGTTGCTTCCTATCAATTTACCCCGCGAAGAGGGCCTCAGAGCTAAGAAATATCATTCTAGCACCTGTGTGATGCTGTCTTTGAAACTAAGGATGAGGCAGAGGGTCATACATGTGTGGAAGAACATCACGACGACGAGGCCTACTGTGACCTTTGCGATCGAGAGTTTCCCAGTGTGTCTTGCTATCGAGCGGTAAGTTGCTCCCTATGAATTTACCCCGCGAAGAGGGCCTCAGAGCTAAGAAATATCATTCTAGCACCTGTGTAATGCTTTCTTTAAAACTAAGGATGAGGCAGAGGGTCATACATGTGTGGATGATCATCACGATGACGATGCCTACTGTGAACTTTGCGATCGAGAGTTTCCCAGCGTGTCTTGCTATCGAGCGGTAAGTTGCCTCCTATTAATTTACCCCGTGAAGAGGGCCTCAGAACTAAGAAATATCATTCTAGCACCTCAAATCGGTAGATCACCGTCGCAAAAGCTCAGACTGTCCAGCCTGCAAAGCCCCATTCATGAAATTCAGTGATGTTTTTCAGCATTGGGAGTCCGACACCTGCCCCTGTGCCCAGAGTCTCACCCAACTAGAGCTCTACTATGCTGTGGATGCTACTGGCCATCAGGAAATCCTGAATGGGCTCGAATTGGAGAAAGACATGGCTGGCTTGGCAGATGATGGCACATGCGAGTGCAGCGACTGCCACAGTGAGTTTCGCTCAACTCTTAGCCTTCGTCAACATTTGGACGATTCTTCCCTCAAGACAAAGATTTACCGCTGTCTCAATTGTGAAAAAGGGTTCTCCTCTTTAGGTGGCCTTTTCTCACACCTAGAGAGTGAGTCATGTGGATACACCAGTCTTCACGAACTGCAAAAGTTTGAACGGGAAGTTCTGGAAGAGATCGCGATATTTCTTTCAATGGTGGATTGGTAAATTCTTTATCTGCTATCAAGAAGAATTGTTTCTGGAGAGCCACCGCGAAGCTGGGAATGGCTGATGATTAACATTTTACTGGCGGGGACTAGGGTTTGCGTTCTCATGGATACCGAATAACCTCCGGGATGGAGCAATATCGGGGATACTCTGGCATGGCTAGGTATCCTCTCATTTCTCATTTTCTTAATTCTGGCTTTTTTGGTAGTTAAAAAAGAATAAAAGACAAAAAAAATCATTCATACTAGATCTAGATGTGGTTCTAACCTGATTGGGTACCTGGCACGTGACTGAGACCTGCATCTTTAAACCGCCGAATAAAGCGAAATCCATACGTATTTCTTGCCTTTATGAGATATCTGAAGGCTATAATCAAATTTCAAACCCAAGGTGTATTTGGCTACAAGATTGCGCGTTTAACGATCTATTTTTGAATGCCATCTGATTAATATTCACCTTTTCCACTTCTATTAGGCTTCTCACTAATGCGATTCAAATGTCCCCACAACACCGATAAGCTTGTTGATAAGCCCCTCGCGCTCAAGAGCAACCTTTTCTCATCCACGTTCCTTTGACACCGACTTTGTGTACGATTCACTTTGAACAAAGAGCCAGGCTACCAGTAACTATGGCTATCATTGTTGGCATCTCAGGACCGTCATCTAGCGGGAAAACCACCCTTGCTCGTCTCCTGCTCAGGGTCTTCAGCGGGGTAACCATACCGGGCGCCAACCCCACAGCGCGGCTGAACACGTTTATAATCCACGAGGATGACTTTTACTTGCCCGATGATAAGTATGCATTTGCCCAGTCGATCCTTTTTCTCCAATTGCGACCTGCTGGTTGACAATATTAACTGTGTTCTAGAATCCCATACACAACCACCAAATCCGGCACCAAAATCCAAGACTGGGATACCGCTGCCGCGCTCGATCTCGATGGTCTTGCCCAGGCCCTCTCTTATGTAAAGCGATCCGATAAACTGCCACCGCAGCTCCAAAGCAAAGAGGACCAAAATGAGCAGACCCACTCCGGCGTGGACGATGCTTTGGTAAATGAAATGCGCGAACACGTCATGAGCGAACTCGCTCGCGCCAATGTTAGCGAAGCCAGCGACTCCACAACAATTGCTTTGATGGAAGGATTCCTCCTTTACACCGACAAAGACAACAAGGGTCCCCTTCGTAATGTACACGATATAATTGACCTTCCTCTCTTCTTGCCGGCTACGTACAGCAATGTGAAGACTCGCCGTGAGGCGCGGAATGGATATGTGACTATCGGGCCACAACCCACATACGAAGAAGTGATGGCGAAAAGCGTAAATTCTTCTGAAGATAAGCCTGACTCTGAGACGAAGGAGGAGCAACAGTCCCAGAACTTCTGGGTTGATCCTCCGGGATACGTGGATGATATCGTGTGGCCGCGGTATGTTGAAGATCACGCGTGGCTGCTTATCCAGGATGAGAATACACAAGGTGATCTCATTGCTCGGGTGGGTGAAGGCATTAATGTAAGGGGAGATGCCGGGGTCCTGGTTGCGCCTGGGAAGGGAGAGGCATCAATGGACGTGGTCTTGAAATGGGCTGTTGACGAGGTTTTGCAACATTATCTGTCAAGCAAGGCTCGCAGGTAGCATGACCCCTCTTTAGTATACAAATAACTTTGCTTCTTTCCAGATGAAATACTTTCCAATGAAGTTCATCCCATCTTCCATCTTGTGGCCTGGCCGCACTTGGTGCAACATCGATATTGACTCAATCTCCATAAACACTACTCAAGACTTCACAAATCGCACACTTGGCATACTTCCCAGAGTATCATTTTCGCCACAGTCTTGTCCGCTACCCTCTTCATGATGTTAACTTTGTGCCTTCGACAATTTAACCATCAATGGCTTCTTTTCCCAGATGTTAAAAGATTTCTGATTCTCCCATTCAGCCGAGCTACCATCCAGTGCCATATCAAAACTCCACATCATCTTAGCTACGATGACCCTCATCTCCGCATAAGCAAGACTATCAGCGATCAGCATTAGCATAGACTCCAAACAGTTCAGGAACCGGCGAATCAAACCTACTTCCGTCCGATACAGTTTCGAGGCCCAAGTGAGAAAACCGCAAGAGCAGCACGATTGTCCGACTCAAATCGCTTATCTCTGCTCTCCAACCATCGTTCTGGAATATAGGAATCTGGTTCGGCGAAATGAGATGCGGCGTGATACGTTGAGTAATGGGCGCCAGAAACAGAGGTCTATTCGAATCAGCAATGTTCGAGAAATTAAAAATGGAGATTATACGAACTCCCTCTGGAACATATTCTCCATCTATCATCGAGCCTCCCTTGGGGACAACACGGGGCAAAATTCCAGGGACTGGTGGGTAGCAGCGCAGAGCTTCTTCGAGACATGCGTTCAGGTATGGCAGCGCGCTGACGCCGTGGAAGTTAATCTCGTCATAAGATCGGAACGTCTGGCGGATCTCTTTTTGAAGTTTCCGGTATGTCTATTATCGTTAGCCTTGTGGTCCACTTGCTGCAAGTCCTTACCCGACGTTTTTGATGGATTGCACTAACCTCAGGATTTGAAAGGAGAAAATAGGTACATCCAGAAAGCAATGTGGCAGTTGTTTCACTTCCAGCCAGGATCAAAAGAGCCGCGTTAGCCTTCATCTCTTTTTCCGACAACGATCTATCATCATTATAGCGCAACACGAAAGACATGAAATCCGGACGATCCGTTTGACGATTCAATCTTCGTTCGACTTTGAGCCCACTCAGTTTCATATGCTCCTTTCTCATCTCGAGGGTCTTTTTCGGGATCAACATCTTCACCAGAGGAGCTATCAGGGGATAGAGCAAGATGGGTCGCATAAGTGCGGCTGCCTTCGCACTCGAAAAGACCATTTTAACCCACGGATGATAATTGCTCTCCTGCAAGCAGTTAAAGGGTTCCCCATATGCTAAGTCCCCGATAATATCAAAGGTAGTATAGTTATACCACCGACAAAGATCAACCAGCTCCCTTGATTCTGAGATCTGGCCATTCAGACGATCTATCAGTAGATCAACATAGGACTGGATGAGATCCTCCTGGTCCCGTAGAGCCTTTTCTGAGAAGGCATGGGATAAAAGTCTTCTTTCGCGTGAGTGCTGAGCATCGTCTGAATTGAGCAGGTTGGCTCCGTACGGCCCCGAAACATAAAATGAGGGATCCTTCAGGAATGATCCTGCTCCTGCTTTCCGATGCCCGTGGATGTCCTTCCATCCCTGCTGGCTTCGGTAGGCGAGGGAGTTTGGGCCTGTTCGCACAACGTCGCCGTACTGGTCGTGCAGTTCTTTGATTTTTCGATGTGTTTCTCCTTTGTATGTCCAGTAAATGCTTGGAATCATTCTATGAGTTGGTATTCAACGTTCAGTTGTTAGAGCTAGGGTCTTCAGACATTTGAATAAATGGGAACCTCGACTGGTGTCTTTGACATACGAGCATGCTGCAAGCTTCGGACCCGGATATTTTGCAAGCGGGCTGAGCATGAGGTTATAGATCAGTGTCCATGCGATATAACCAAATACCTTGAGATACACTGGCATTAGCTATTGTTCGAGGAACTCTGGAGAAATGTCACTCACGCCCACGAAAATAAGGGAAACTGTATTCGGAATGAAATCCAGCATTGCTGGTACAGAATTTGGGGGTGGCATAGTGACCAGGCTCAAGTGCCGCACATGTGATGTGGGTTGATGAAACAGAAATGAGCCCCGCAGGCTAGAGGGGGAGGTTACATCTCCATGTATTTATAACAGTGCTGAACATTGAAACTTAGGCTACCAGTGACGCAACCTTCGAAGCACCGAAAGTCCGAGTTTGATCGTGCGACAGCACTATTGAATAAAGCGGGGTGGTTGTGCATAGTATTTGCATAACTCGGCACATACATCACCCTTGATCCTTGATCCTTGATCATTCACAGATAAGAATTGCTTTGAAATCAGGATATTGGTCAAGCTTTCATGTTTGGTGGTTTTCACAATGACTGAGAAATTTCTCGCTGCCGATTCAGCATTGAACAGCCTGGGTGCTTGTATCAGCCATGGCTGGGGACAAGCAACAACGGGGCACTAAATACGGCTAGCGTAGACCAAGACAGCGGGACAAAAGCAAAAAAACGACCAATGGAATCCTCGCTAATTAATTCGGATCCACGCCAGTTGACGACGCTCGCGGCCTAAGTTTATCAACATCTGAAGGCTTCAGGCGGGCCAGGTGAGATTTCCGAGGTTTCCTGCGCTGAAGCGACTTGCTTTTTTTCCCTTCTGGCTGCAGAGGTTCGTCGATTTTGACGAGCGCTGCAAGATCACCATCAATTGTGCATCCGGTGTTTGTGAACGCTGGGGGCACAGACATCCACGAGACATAATGCATTCCAAATTCCCATTTCCACATGCAATCCAAGAAGAAACAACCTTGGAAATCACAATCATCAGAGTTAGACAAATACTGTTCGGTTCCTCCAGAGCTATAACATTGAAGTGGGGAACTATAAGTCACGCGGTTCCCGAGAACAGAAATGGCGGGAACCAACTTTCAACTTTGGAACATGAACCAAGTGATGAGAATTGCCCAGGTGGACATCTGAGCTCGAATTTGCTGCCTCACTCATTATCTCAACACTTGGGGATTGCAATTACTCTTTCGCTGGATTCACTCACCGTAACCACTGGCACTGGCATACAACTTGAACATCGAACAGTACCCCGCCAACATGAGTTCGCCAGTGTATACCGAGGTACAGCTGGCAAAGTACCTCGAACGCATCAACTACCCCAGCACGAAAGCCGGCTCAGAGCTGGCACAAGAAGTTCGAGATGCATTCGCAACCAATGCCCTGGAATTGTTGGCCCGGCTGCAGAGATTTCATCTCAGTGCCATTCCGTGGGGTAACTCGGGGTTGCATTATTCTCAGCACCACACCATTTCCCTGAATCCCGAGACTCTATTTGAGAAGATGGTAGAGCGGAAGCTGGATGGGTATTGTATGGAGAACACGGGTATCTTCTTCCACGTCTTGCGGTGTCTGGGATATCATGTCTACGCGACCGGCGGAAGGGTTAGCAACTCCCTTGCTACTGGGAAGGATGATGGGCGGTACATGTCGATGTGGGTATCAGTCGGGTCATAAACCGACACATGCAGATTTACACTTGTGCAAGGACTAATGCAGTCATGCAGCGGGCATATGATTTTGATTGTGACCATCAGTGGTTCGAAGTATATGGTGAGTACAAATGTTGCTTCTACAGTGCACTACAATCTATCCATCGGGTTGAGGACTAATCTTCTTCAGATTGATGTGGGATTTGGAGCCAATTGCGCGACCAAGCCACTTCCTCTCGTGGAAGACCAACCGGTGTCAAACATTGAGCCTTCGTCGATGCGCCTCATCAAGGAAAGCCTAGAAGAATCCATCGACAAGGATCAGAAAGTCTGGGTCTACCAAACAAAACAGACCCCCGACAGCGACTGGATGCCCAACATATGCTTTTCTGAGGTAGAATTCCTGCCCCAAGACTTCGCCATGATAAACTTCAGCACGAGCCAGCGACGCTCTAGCTGGTTCACCCAAATCTTGGTTTGTATGCGGATGATCATGGATCCAACCGGAGAAAAGATCGTCGGACAGTACATCATATTTGGTAAGGAAGTCAAGAAGCGGATCGACGGGAAGACAGAGATTCTGCATAATTTGAATAGTGAGGAGTGGCGAGTCGGGGCATTGCGGGAGTATTTAGATATGAATCTGCGCGAGGATGAGATACGAGGCATCCGCGGCTTGAGCTCGGAACTCAAATAGAGAGCGCTCAAGCTACCAGGGGCGGCATGGCGATAGACGTAATAGACTGGTATGATACATTGGCATTGTCTAGAAAAATTGCGGAGGATATGTAGATCGATCGAGAAACAAGAAAGCGCGTGGGAACAAGAAAGTAAAAACGTTGGAATTTTGGGGAACCTAGAAAATGCGCTTCTCAAGCTATTGGATTGTCAGTATTGGGTCAAGTCAAGCGCAATTCAAAGGAGAGAGTCGGGAGCCATACCTTCCATGGGTTGCTGACGTCGAATCCCTTGGGCGCCACATGGTTGCTGGACTGCCCTCTCAATGTACCGGTAATGCGGAGATCCCGCTCCATCACTGCGCAGAGATATTAGTACCGATATATCGCTTCGTTCAGGTGACCTTTTGAGTCCCCGACGAGAAGAAAACTCACTTTGCTGTGAAAAGAGTTAGTTAATGAGGTCTGGAAAGACCCGACCGGAGCCGGCGTGAAATGGAGTATTGTGTTGACTTACCCGATCCCAGAGATCATTGTTCCAGCGGTTCTTCTTGCCCTCATTCAGAAAGCGCTTTGAAACCCACAGACCAGCACCGGTCACACCGAACATCTGTGGTGGTGTTAATTCTAGCTCCGGGAAGGGACTGACGAATGAGACGCACGCTGATGATAATCCCATAGGGGAGGAGAGCCTCAAAGGGGACACCCATGGTTGCGCTGGGTTGAAGTTGGCAGGAGACTAAGTGGAATGAGAGTGACAGGTATTGCAATTGGCTGTCCAAGGACTACCGAGCGTACAATGCGGAGTGGAAGGAGGGGATGGCAGACGTGACTTTCGGATGGTTTGAAGTGAGGATCTTCCAACCCTTACTAAGCAGCCTTGATTACTCAGATTACCCCGGTCCCAGTCCCGTGACCATTAAGCTAGCCCCGGTCGGGATAGGCGGAGCATAAACAGGTACAAAAAGTGGACAAAAAGTTGTTCAAGTAAAAATAAGTCACAATCAATGGCGAAAAACAGTAGGTCTCCTTACGATGATCCCAGAAACACTTCTCAACAGGAAGAACGGTGGAACTGAAAAGGAGTAGGTACACATGCATGCATTCAAGTTTTCATGGATTGATGTTTAGTATCCAACTTGTACCTACTAGTACAGTAGTACTAGTAGTGAGATAGTATATATTCAACCTTGGAAATGTTGAAACCTTGGATCAATCTGCGTTTGGCACTAGTAATTGGACCTCCGAGTCGGGAGTTTGCGTAGTACTACCACCAACGGGCATCTGTCCGGAGTTGAGGCATCGACTCAGAAATCCCGAACCTCCAATACAAGGGAGGGCCAGGATTGGTTTACACCAATGACTGGTGGCCCTCCTAACATTTGAAGAAAAAGGTCGTCTGGGATATCTCGGACGAGGAGTTATTGAGATCCTCTGACTGAAACTCTGATTTGGGTCCGTTCAGGCACTGGGTGGTCCCAAAGCTGTTCCAGAGACGTGGTCGGTTGAGAGTGTGAGCAGATCGCAGCGTAAGCGGATAAACCGCACGATCGATGCTCGCAGGGTTCGATCGTGAAGAAGTTGGAGATTCGGGTGTGGAGGTATTTGATGCACTCCACACAGGCAGTGTGGCTTTTGAGGAGCTGCTAGAATGGGAGCTTTGGGCATGCGGCTGAAGAGAAGGTTAAAAACACCCCACCCCCAAGTTCCAAGCTTTTAGAAACACACCCCCGTCACCGGGATTGCTTAGGTTTAGCACATATTAGTCAATGGTAATTCGTCCCTATCTCCAAGACCAGACCGTATAGTTCAGTCATTTAAAGAGTTATCTGATATTTTTAGTAATTTATTACCTCCTATGAAAAGACTTGGGCCACTAGGCTTATAAACAGATAAGAACCTTGGAAGGTTATTGGAAAGAAAGACAGTTGAAAACAGTTGAGATATTGACTGGGTAGAAACCTTGGAATCCATACTACCTACTTCAGTGTAACTTCAATTCAAGTTTACTAAAAGGACTCAAATTCTAGATTAGCATAATGGTGGCTTCTACCTAAGATACATACAGAGTCTGTATTATGTAGGCATTTACTACGTACCTCAACTTGAAGTACTACTAGTATATGTAGCCTATAGGTATGCCCATTGCCTGGGTGGATGGATGAATCCCGAGTTTGCTCAGGCGTGCGTAGGCCGTTAGCTCTAGAGAGCGAGTAGTGAATTGTAAATACGCACGAAATCTAAGGGGATCACGGAGGTGTGTTTCTAACACTTCTCTAGCTGAGGAGAGGATAAGTGATTGATACACTAAGCCTATTTAGGAGGAAGGAGGTCTGTGTCACCCAATTGGGATTAGCGCCAACTGACTCAGCCCGTCTGCGACGACAACTCCAAAGGGTCAAAGGGGCAGCATATCGCATTCGATTGCTAGAGAGATCGTCTCCCAGCTCTTGGATCGCTTATTGACGCGTCTTGGGTCTGCCTACTTGAAGACATAAACTAACTTTTCCCCTGGAGTGAGTCGCCCGGTCCTCCGTGACACGTGTTTTGGGAACCTCCACTTTACTGATACCATTCACTTTGCACCCCCCAGCTGCTCAAGAGCTCCAACCAAGCGATCTTCGCGAAAAAGTCCTCATTTGAAGCTGGGCTACTACTCAGTTCCACACCCTGCCCTTTCCCCCGGCTTGTTCAGGCTCCCGATGCACCTCCGATTTGCCACCGACGTGAGCGGGGTGGCTTTGTAACCTGGTTCAGCTTGACCTCGAACAAAGACATTTACAATAAATCCGCGCGCATAACCTGCAGTTCCCTTCCTTGCGACCTGGCAATTGCGACAACACTTTGAATGGCGGCAACGATGCCGCCCCTGCTTGAAGATCTCGATCAACTCGACCCGCCCGCGGACCAGGCCGACAGCGATCTGGACGCGGAGGGGGAAGAGGAGACTGATCTGTACCAGATGGATCAGCAACTTCAAGATGCCGTGCATAGAGCCTACACCGGAGAAGAAGCGGAGGAAAATGGCGACAGTGGAGCGGATGAGGCCGTCGACTCGGAGGCTGTAACCAATGGTGGCGACAATGATGACGCGGAGCCTGTTGGTGCAGTCAAACTTCCGGAGGATGATGAGTCTTCCGACGATAACGACGACGATGCCGAGTCTGCAACTGCTGGAACCGCTGATGGTGACGGTGACCCCGCATTCGACGATGAAAACGCGCAAGATGAATCTGAGTCCAGCGATTCAGAGTCAGAAGCGGAGGACTGGGAAGCCGAAAGCAATGGGCATGAAGATGGAGATGCTGAAATCCGGAGCAAAACCAACTGCATGTAAGTTGATCGGCAGAGATATCGAGAAAACGACATGAAACCAGGAAACCCAAGCAACGTCGATCGATGCTGACCGTACGCTCTCCCAGATTTTGCGACCAAGACGAAGAACATGATCCTGGGGAGGATTTTGAAGAGTGGCTCACATGCGCTGTCTGTGGCGATCATTGTAAGTTGATATGCTATGTTGACATTGTGGGGCATCGTGAAGCTCAGGCCACTCTCCACTATAACCAGCTTAGAGCTATGCTGACTCGTTACTTCCAGCCCATCGACAGTGCGCACGAGAACAAGGAGTATTTGATGACATTGAAGGTAAGCCGAATGATTCAAAAACAAGAAGTTGGCTGCGTGGATGCGCTAATACGATTGACTTTGCTCGCGAGCGCAGATCTTTGGAAATGCTCGTCGTGTGTTCAAAACAAACTGGAACCTGACGCGGCAGAAATTCCTCCCACCCATAAAACTTCGTCGCACCTGCCTAAAGAGCTGTTGCCTGCGCACGTGGGAAAACACAATCCCGACTTTCACTCCATCTTTGACACTGGCATTGACTCCGACGTCCTGAACAGCTCCCGCTCACTTCGAAAAAGGAAAGCATCTTCAGCAGGAGCAGACGAACACACACCGGTTCTTCGAAAGCGACGACGGCACATTGAGCACATCGAACCCGCTGATATCTCGTTCAGCGGTGACGCCGCAGGGGACGAATCGTCTGAGACTCGTCCCCTACGCGCCCGGAGAACAACACGCGGTGTTGAGCGAGATCACGCCCGTATCGTGACTAGAAAATTCGGCAAGCTCATCATGAGTTTCAAGGTTGATGAAGAGAAGGTGCTCTCCATCCTGAGCCGACCGCAGCGCAAGAAGAAGAAAGCAGCCAAACCTCCACCCGTCCCTCAAGAACCGCAAGCACACTTCGCTCCCATCCCTCCAGCTCCCTACAATTCCTTCACACCGTTCCAGGATCGCGAAGGCGATGATTCCAAGACGAAACCCTACGGCGGTATTCTATCGGAAATCGAACAAGACACCTCCAAAACACTTCCAACCCAGGCGGATCGGGACAAGTTCGAGTCAGCTCGTCAAAAAGCCGAAGACGAATGGCAGCGCCGCGTCCGAGAGTCGGAGTTCAATGGTGAGACGACAGCAACTGCATCACAAAAAGTCTCGGGGCCTCCTTCGAAGATCAAGAACATCAATTTTGGGGGCTATGAGATCGAAACGTGGTACGCGGCTCCCTACCCTGAAGAGTACACTCGCAACCGCGTGCTCTACATTTGCGAATTCTGCCTCAAGTACATGAACTCGGATTATGTTGCATGGCGACACAAACTCAAGTGCCCCGCAAAGCATCCTCCCGGTGATGAAATCTATCGCGACGGCTCAATCTCCATCTTTGAGGTGGACGGCCGTAAGAACCCAGTCTACTGCCAAAACCTGTGCCTGCTCGCTAAGCTCTTTCTTGGATCCAAGACTCTCTACTATGACGTTGAGCCTTTCTTGTTCTATGTCATGAGTGAGTACGACGATCTTGGATGTCACTTCGTTGGATATTTCAGCAAGGAGAAGAGACCGAGCTCGGCGAACAACGTTTCATGCATTCTGACTCTCCCTATTCACCAACGCAAAGGCTACGGCAATCTCCTCATCGATTTCTCATATCTCCTTACACGCATTGAAGGCAAGAGTGGCTCTCCCGAGAAACCCTTGTCAGATATGGGTCTTGTTTCATACCGCAACTATTGGCGCTTGATCTTATCGTACCAGCTCCGTGACCTTAAAGGCCCCATCAGCATTGCTGATCTCTCGGACCGGACAGGCATGACTGCCGATGATATTGTGTCCGCCCTTGAGGGACTTCGGGCGCTGGTACGGGATCCCATTACGAAGACCTACGCATTCCGTCTGGACAACAAGTATTTTGAGGAAGTCATCAACAAATGGGAGCAGAAGGGCTACGTTACTCTGAATCCCGATGCTTTACTCTGGACCCCCTACGTTATGGGCCGCAACAATCAGTCCCATTTCGATCGCGCGCCGTTACATGCAGTGGCACCCCGAGATGACCACGACGAAGAAGACGAAGGCTTAGAGGCGAATGAGGATGATTATGAGAGCTCGGGTGCCAATGGTCAGTCTGATGGTTTTGGTGAGCCTGCTGGGCCACCTTCAACCAATATTCTCCTGCAACCAAATGGAGTCCACCCATCAGATGAACCGGCTCCTCCTGTCCCCAACCCTGCAGCTGGTATTCCTCCTTCTCGATTCGAGCTCTGGCCCCCAGTTCGAATTCCCGTATCTCACAAAAAGAAACCCCCTCGTCCCGGCAGCACCAAAGCAACCAATACCCCCACTATCATTCGAACTAGTGGTCGCAACACGCCACGTCGAGCATCAAATCTTGCCGCGGTTACCCCGTCGACTGCCATGCGCCGTGGGCGGAGTGCCATGCTGACTGGGTCCCCACCTGCGGAAACCCCTGCCCAGCCCAATGGGATTGATGCGGGGGAAACCGCGATAGAAGAAGAGCCAGTTGCAGGCGATGCCGATACAGCAGTGGCTGAAAACGTAGCAGTCGATCCCGATGCGGACGCTGATGTCGACGCGGAAGCTGAAGCTGATGCCGATGCTGATGCCGATGTCGACGCTGATGCCGATGCCGATGCTGATGTCGACGCTGATGCTGACGCCGATGGGGACCCCGATGTCACCATGGCTGATGACATACCAGTTCTGGACAACAAGGCTACCAAAAAAGTGAACGGCGTCAAGGCATCAGGAGAAGGCGCCCAAACCAATGGTGTCGATCACGATGCCTCGCCATCGGAAGGACTCCAGCCTGCCGCCAAACCCGAAACCCCCAAGACGCCTGAAAAGAAAGCCAAGTCCAAGTCCAAGTCCAAATCGCCAGTGACTACAACCCCTCATCGAACTCGCGGCAAGCAATCCGAACCCACCTCTAAGACACCCTCGTCCGTCAATCGCAAGGCCTTGGTGGAGAAGGTTCAAGTGGTGATTCCCGCGGAGCCTAGCTCAGTGCGAAGCAATGCCAAGAAAACCGCACCTGTGACCAACGGAATTGTCGATGCGGATGTGGATGCAGAGGGCGAGGACGACCCTGACGCCGATGCCGAGTACGAAATGGATGGAGATGTGGTGATGGAGACATGATCATGCGGCGACAATGACTGGGTCGCAGGCAAGGACTATTTCCTGCATGCGCATGGCGCAACGCATATGAGAGCACGGCGTTTTCTTTGCTTTTCCGCTTTTCTTTCCCCTTTCTCTTCCCCTACTTCCCTCTATTTCTTCCCTTTTCGTTTACCCTTGATTTCTAATAGCTCCATTCCTCATGTCAGGACACCGTTTCTTTTTTTTTCGATGTGTCCGATGGGATCGCGCTCTTCGAGCCTCGATGTATCACGCGGTACGGAGAGGCTTTGACTTGTACTTTTCACCCATCCTATGATTTCTTCTTCTTTTTCTCTGGGCAATTTTCTTTTATCTGTTATCCAGCAAGGAGCGCGGGCTGCGGAGCCTGGAGTTTGGATCGGTTTTGTTTCTTTCAATTCAATCATGGATACTTGCAGTTGCATCGAGAGCATGTAGTGTAGCCTACCAATTGGCATCATGATCGATGATTCTAGCCAATGAAATAAAATAAAAAGTCACAACTTCATTGTAATCGGGGGTATAGGTAGCTATGTAGATAGAATATGTATGCATGTGTACATGCCCATGTGAATTCCGAGTCGGATGTCAACTTGAAGCTTCAAATGTTCGATATGACCATCACATGCTGGAGGCATTTACATGTAGGAGCTTACACAACCAGTTGACTTGAACTTGACCTCGGGAACCTTGAAACCTCAAGTGCTTGGAAGGATTTCAAGTTGAAGGTTGCGCCGGGCATGACAGTGCCCGGGTGACTCCAGGACGATCGAACATTTGAAAATATCCTATTTATGTGGCGCAAAACCTTGAAAGCCACATAAACCTTCAAATGTTCCAATTTTGGAAGCGGCCAGTGGTAAGTTACTCAACTGGGAGTAGGTATCGCCTCCAACTGGAACCCGACAGTCCGGCTCACGAAGTGAACGCGCTGTGATTCGCACGTCAGATTCAAATGTTGGATTCATGAGATCTATCTGCCCACAGTGTGCGTGCTCAACTGTGAAAGCCCGGTGTCTCCGAGTGTTCAATTTGAGGTTGATAATATGATATGGAACCTTAGAAGGCATGGATAGTTCTGTTACGTACATCTTTAGATGTTGAGGATGATCATCTTTAGGGCTAATTATCTCCTTGCGGGGAAAAGTTCCACGCGCTAACCAACAGCGCCGGGCTCCTGTGTTCCAAGGTTCAAGTTTATGCGGGGTAAGTTTGACTTTAAGAAATAACGTTGATTAGTCGAGTTTCGGATTACATTTATGGCAAACTTAACGTCCATCTCGATCTTGGGAGGTACCTCCTCTTGGTGACTCGAACCTGGGGATGGATGCATGGAAATTGTTGCCAAGAAACACCGACGGACAACTTGAATATCAACATGGCCTCGGGGTGAACATTGAACCTATAACCTTGGAATGGCTTTAGATGTTAAGCTACTGAAGCTTTGTACACTGTATTTGACCACATGGATGCAATCGTACATGTGAGTAGGTATCAATTTGTCTCAAATCA
The DNA here is from genome assembly GCA_911649655.1 of Penicillium sclerotiorum. Taxonomy (NCBI): domain Eukaryota; kingdom Fungi; phylum Ascomycota; class Eurotiomycetes; order Eurotiales; family Aspergillaceae; genus Penicillium; species Penicillium sclerotiorum. The sequence continues at coordinate 269,952 of CAJVRJ010000008.1, forward strand.
GTCCACTGGTATTTTCAAGTGTAGGTCCGAACCACTGACATGCGACCGTGGGCTCTCAGGCCGCATAATCATGATTTAGTTCCAAAGTTGTTTAAGTCAACCCTGATAATACAGGTCACATTGGAGATATTGCTGCGTGTGACACAGTTCTGATATGTCCGTATCGTGGACTCGGATCGCCTCGTTCAAGTTGCTATTACCCCGCGCCGTTGCCTAACTGTCCGATCTCTATTACGAGAGATGTAATGCGGGGAGAGATTCTCGTATGAAAGGCAGTGGAAGCGGCTTCCTGAACCTAAAACAACATATGCATCGACGGGGATTTATGAACTTACTTGGACTCGGAGGAGGCGTTCGACGTTGCAGTGGCTGATCAACTGTATTGCATCAATGAATTGCTTGTAGCAGGCTACCCGCAGATGGATGAACGCCACACGCCCGGGATTATGCGACTCGGTTAATTATTTGATCTGGCGATGGTGTCTTTCAAATGTTTCCAAGGTTCCAAATGACGCATAACTGGCTTCCAGTTCGAATTGAAATATGAAACCCCTGGCTCCAGTTCATCAGGGTCAACTGGTCCTCGTCAACCGTGGAAGACCTGGTGCTTGCCCTGGTGCTTGGGGAGATTGTGTACACGAGGATGTGACCTGTATTCATGAATCACGAACTGAAAATAATAAAATCTGAAATCCGATTATGAGTTCTGTCCAGTGTCTGGATCGGCGGATCGGCATGTCAGGGGGAAAAGCACTAGCGGGTAAGGAGGGAACTAAACGGGCTAAAAGGGGGTTCACCCATGGAACCAAAACAAAGGGGAACAGGCGAATTAAGCATAAAACGACAGCCGTGGTTCTTTGGTTGGGGCCGCTGTCATACTGCACGTCCCACATAGATAAGTATAGTAGTAAAAAATAAATAATTAAATTGTTCGAGTTCTCAACTGTTCGTAAATTTGGCATTTGCCCCGCTCCAGTAAATTTCCGCACCACTTCATCGTGCAGGATTGAGTTGTCATTCTCCACGTCTCTTCCCCCTACTGGACCACGGGCTTTGGAGACTTTGTTTTTTTTTTGGTCATTGGGGGTTGCGAAACTTGAAAGACTCTGATCTTCTCCAGATTGAGGACTCTCTGTACGTCAGCAGGAATAAGAAAAAAAAAATAATCGAGCTTCCCAGTTCGACCCAATTACTTCCCACTTCCCATGTGCATCGGGAGACGGAAGGACGGATAGACGTGGAATCCCAGGCTGAATCTTCCCTGAATTAGTCTCCGCACTATTTTATTTCTTTTTTTTCATCTTTCTTTTTTCCTTCTTTCCCCCTTTTCTTGTTGTTTGCTTCGTGCGAGCCCCGTGTCCTAGGGCTGAGTCGACCCATGCGCCAAATGATGCGACTTTTTTTTCTTCAACAGGCATCGTCTCTCTCTTGATGCCCTCCTTGCATGATCGCCGCTGTACTATCGGCATTTGTGCGGATGGAGATGCATCGTTCAAGGGCCAGTGGTGCGCTTGTCATTTCCTGCAGCTGCAGCCCATTGCCTGTGCGCCCCCTCCAGTGCTCGAGCCGAGGACCCCCCTAAAAAAAGCCACACAATGGTGTTCAAGATGCATACCCCTCCCCCTTTCTCCAAACCCCTCACGAGTGCACTGATGAAAAAAAAAATATGCAAGACGGAAAAAAACCGAACGAAATAATGCAAACCAGGCAATCTAGAGAAGGGAGAAAATTTCAATGTGGTTAGCGAAGGCAATCCCCCAATGCAACCGTGGACGCCCAACGGAAGGCGATGAGTGTATCTTCCCCTCTCAAAAAAAGGTTCCTCCAAGTTCCCACATCGTCAGCTCCTCAGCCGCAGCAACGCCAGCCATGGCAGGTGTGGCGCAGAGCGTAGTCCGAGTAAAGCCGGATCAAAAGAGATACAGTGATCTGCACCAACGTCTCCACTAGGCGACGTGATAGCATGATTCGTCTCGGACAGATGCATGATGCCCGATCGCGCAAGACCCCAGACGGTCTAAGTGATGTGGTTCGTCGGGACTGTCTGGGTCGAGAGATCTCCCGGAGGGCTTCCGCCCAAACCACCCCCCACAGCTGTGACAAGTCCCCATAGAGTAGGGTGCATGTCGTGGATCCTGCACGGTCAATGTGACGGGTCATGTTTCCCAACTGTTCATAATGCAGTGGTTCGGGCTCTTTTTTCCCCCTAACCGTTTTTCTCATTTCATTCCTCTGATTCTCATCCTCTTTTAATTTCCCTTGTTTTGGTTCGGTCTCTGTGGTTTTGGGCGCGATTCTGCGATTCGACATTTCGGCAATTCTGTTCTTTTCTGGATGGTCTCTTCTTGCGCAACCATTTCACGAGTCTCTTTTATCGCTGTCTCCGTTTCTGTTCCTATCATGGATCGATATGCCTAACGTGTTTGAATCATCCTGTGCTTTGCGACTGGCAACTGCGCAATCGGTGCGCGCCTGACATTCGATTTCGTGTCAGGGTGGAGAGGTGTAGAGACCGATCGAACGGCTGGAATCAGTAACGATACCCCGCGTGGGGTTGTGGCTTGACGACTCCATTTGAATTGATTCTTGATCCTCAAGAGTGATCCACGTGGGAAACACCAACTGAACTGCGCCAACACTTGAACGGCAGTCTGCAATAATCTGTGGTAAGTTGCAAGACAGATGAAAGAAGAAAGAAAAACGCAAGAAGCAAAATACTTCAAGTGAAGTGATCAACTTGATTGTTTATTTGCGAGGTTGAAAGTGTGGAACCCCCTTCTACCCCTTTAGAGTCCGGATCGGGCAAGGATGACATAAGAGGGTCACGGGTTTGGCATCTTGTGATCTTCTTGGATTGACATTCGTTATTTCTTTATTGGATTGATTTATTGTTCCGCCATCGAACTCTGTTGACTTGGTCTTTTGTTCTTTTATTTTTCTTTCACTGATGATCTTCTAGGAACTATTGGGTGGAGCTCGGCAATAGACTGTGACCGGGATCTTGTGTCTCGGAGATCCACGATACCTGTTTTCGAAGGCCATGCGTGGGATCTTGCATATCCGGGAATTCACCGTGACTGGAATGCTTAAACGCCGGACCAGGGACCGAGTCCACTTTGGCGTTTAGACCGAATTACTGCAACGTGATCACCTGCATAGCCGGCGCCATCGGCCGTTACGATTCCAACTGTGGGTTCATCCAGCCACTGGAGCCGAGCCAATCGAACCACCGCAGACCCCTGATCATCATCTCCAAGAAACAAACCAAGCAAGGTTCTTCAAAGTCAATCACTCATTGTGATCAGTTCGAAAAGCGAAAGAAAAAAAAATCAAAGGTCATCCCACCTGACTTACCTCGTTGAATGTGCGCATCATTATTCCCGGATCCCGGATCAGCTACGACAGAGGCAGTTTTTGCCTCCCGTGGTTCCAGCCGAGCCCCAATATTCGCCTTCACCCACTTTTACCGCAGCTCTTAACCATCTCGGGTTAATCTAGAACGCAACGGTCAAAAACACAAAAAGAACAAGAGGATCAAAAGGCGGGAAAGTGGGAAAAAACCAGAGTCTGATCTCCACAACTCAGCTATACTCTACAAGTCCGCCTTTGATCCAGATCCTGATCCGAAAGAAAAAAAAGAACAAAAAAGAGAAAAAAATTCCCCAAAAAAGAGATTCGGCCACCATTTCTCATTCCTGATTGGATCCCACTTGTTCTGAAATTTTTTTTTTCTTTTAGTCTGTGCGGACTGAAAAGACGACTTCTGTGTTCTGATAGGTTCCCGGGGGGCATTTCAATACCCAATTGAAATTGACTTGATCCGGTCGGAGAGAGATCCAAAAGCCAGAGAAAGACTGCAACTGTTCATCTTCATTGAAAAAAAAAGAATACCTTGCACATCAAATTACTACCTTAGCCCATTTCCCTTATCCTAATCCGGGATTCAACGGCGGGCTTAATCAGACGTCACCACGACCGTTTTCGTCTCCGGCCCTACCTCTGACTTGCCTATGATCCATGGGAAATCGTCGCTCCTACCGTGAATCCCGCACCGTTCCAGTCTTAACTTCCCCCCCACTACAGCTTCCTCGCTTTCTCTCTTCTTACCCCCTCCATTCTCGACATTGTGACTCGTTCGTCTGGTCCATCATAGAAACTCAGTGCCAGACCGAAAAAAAAAAGAACGAGACCCATTCTTTTTTTTACCTTGACCTTTCCTCTCTTTCCCCTCATCTCCCTCTTCCCTGTCCTTACTATTCAATCTTGTTCCTCGGAAATCAACCCTGCCAACCATTGGAAATCCCGTGGTTCTACTCTGCTACCCGAATTTCTTAATCTTGAACCCTCTTGTGCGCACGATCATCCTGGGTCCTGGTTCCACCCGTCGTCTTGATGAGTGCATCGACGTTCTCCGACGCCTCTCTTTCGCGCGAAGTCCAGAGCCAGAGGTTCGTAGACCTTTAAACTCTGCAATTCACCAGCTTCATCCTTCTATTCTTTTTTTTTCTTTTCCCCCGTTGGCGTGTGATCCACCAGCTTGACCCGCTGTCTTGCTTTGCCTCGCGCTACTCTGCTACTCTTTGCATTTGCATGCTCCTTGACCTTAAAAACCAACCAAAAAATACCACGACTTTTTCCCACTAACAATGTTGACCAACAACAGTTCTGACTTCGACCTGACCATTCGCCAGCAGCCCGACCGGGCCCGCGTGGCTGGGGGGAAGGAGAAAGAGCGCAAGCCGATCGACCCGCCTCCGATCGTTCAGCTTCGCGTGCGAGAGGAAGGCTCTTATCTTGCACAGTGAGTTCTGCCCTAAACCAGTTGCTCTGCTCTACTGTTTTGTGTCCGCTTTGGTTGTCCCGCTGCTAGTGGGATGGCTCGGGTGAAGTGTGGGGGAACAAGCGCGAGAACAAGAGCACTAGCTAACCCCACTCGTAAATTAGACATTACCTGCAAAGTCCCTACTATTTTATGTGCTGCAGCTTGTACGATGGCCAAGAAGATCACCCAGTGCCAGTTGCTCCGTCAACAGCTTTAGCCGGTACTTTGGTGTCGTCCCTTCATCGCTTGAAGGATGTTGACAACAGTGGTGAGTCTGCCCGCGCCCAGCTAGTGGGGTCAAAGAAACGCAACGAGCGCATTGAAAGAAACCAAAGGACACTGACTGAGACGCTTTACCAGATGGTGGATTCTTTGTCTTCGGTGACTTGTCAGTCAAGATTGAGGGTGACTACCGATTGAAGTTCACTTTGTTCGAGATGCGAAAGTAAGTGCGCGCGCGATCGCGGAGAGTCCATACCATCCTTCAAACGAGAGAACAAGACTGACTTTGGTCCTGGGACCCTTATAGAGACCAAGTCACATACTTGAAGACAATTATTTCAGAACGTTTCACAGGTGAGATTCTTCCCTCGCATGACGCCTGATCACCAGCGATTGTGCGATTGTGCTGACTGGGTCTCCAGTGTCACCCCCCAAAAGCTTCCCAGGAATGATGGAGTCTACTTTCCTTTCTCGGTCATTTGCAGATCAAGGTGTGAAGTTGCGCATTCGCAAGGAGCCCCGGACTATGATGTAAGTGACTTGAGCTCCAGCAAATGAAGGTGAATCTGCAGAGTTGGTCCACTAACAAGCACCCAAGGAAACGTCCTCGACCGGACGAATTTCCCCAAGCGTTGCCTCCGCGATCCCCAGAGCGTCAGTCAGTTCAAATACCCCCAGCGACAGGCTTTGGAGGGTATGCGGCTCCAAACCGGGATTACGCGTACTACGGGGCGCCAGTCAAGCGCCAGCGAGCCTCCATTGACTATGGTCGTCAAAGTATCTACCCGGAGCCGGACAATCGCATGACTCGTCCAATGGAGACGTACGGTCAACCGACCACCATGTATGGACAGCCGACGTATCAAACTCAGCCCATGCAGTACTCAACGGGCCAGGTGGTTCCGGATTATGGGGTGCGTTCTACCCCCGAGGCAAGATGGGCCGGAGGCTGGCAGCAGCAGAACCTCTTTTTCAACTAACGCGTGGCTTGTCTTTTTTCTTTTCCTTTTATAGATGCCCTATGGTCTTCCACCTACAGCTCCTATGTCTCAAATGACCGACCCCTCTGGTCAAGCCCGCCAAGGCCAACAAGTCGTGGGACAGTTGATGATGAATCAACCTGGCACACCTGTACGACACCCCCCTTCGAACCAATGAGTCTGGATTTTAGGGACGACTCCGCTAAGGATTCTTTTACTACTTGTTTTCGGATGCGAAACAGCCCCCGGACTCATCTGGTGCAGCAAATATGATGCCTCGAGGATACTCTCGGTCCGGATACTCGACCAGTTCCTCTGTTCTTCCCCCGTTGCAAGCTGCTCGCAATTACCCTCAAGGAACCACCGGATCCGGAAGCTCCAGAGGCCTCTTCGACCCTCCCTCTCCATCGGTGACTCCTATACAAGTGCTTCCTTCCCAAATGGCCCCTGAAAGCGATCGATATCTCTCTAATACTGCTCCGCTGGCCTTTGACCCCTCCGGATCCGCTGATGGCACTCCTCGATAGCAATTGCGACGGGTAATAACTTTTCCTCTGCTTGTTTGGACCGATCTTCTTTTTATCCTTCTGATAAAAAGAAGATTTCAACTTTTGTTCTTTTTCTTGGGCCTGGTCGTATGACCTTGATGGTTCTCCTGGGTCTATCACACTTTTTTGTCTTGATTACTTTTTTTCCTCTTGTTCTCTGTCTGTCTGGATAGACCGGGGTGTTAGATATCACGTTATGGTTATGGCTTTTATGGGCGGCTTGGTTTGTTTTTCTGTTTAAATGGGCTTTTTGTTAGGTTCTTGTTGCTCCTGACAATATTATCGGCGCTTGGTTGGGTAGAAAAGGAGGGAGGGTGGTAGTCTGTCTTTTGCCTCGTTTTATTATTTTTTTGTTTTGTTCTTCTTTTCTTGGAAAAAAAGCCTCTAAAGAAAAGTTGGGCTCTTGGTTTTTTTATTTTATCCCTTCTTGTACATACTGATCCCGTGCTAAGCAACGAAATGCTCTCGTTGTTGCCCATGTGCTCTTCTTTTTAATCAATGGCTTAACGCTCTTCACTGGTGCCTTCCTCCACCCACCTTCTCTCACTTCACACCATCTTCACCCTCCACCACCCATCCTTCTTTTATCTTCTCCCCATCCCCACGCGACAATGTCTTCATCTGAGAGTCCTTTCACGGACTTGGATGTGTATGCAGACTGGTCTGGGGATCCAACAGACAACGCAGAAGTGAAAATTGTTTTCGAGGTATGCGGCTCTAAAATGATCTGCGACGCGCGGAGAACTAACCACGGATAACAATACTAGGTCCGATGCGTGCCATACCTTGACATACCTATTTTCAGTACTCGTCTTCCAGCACAGGCCATCCAAAAGTACTCTATCGCCCCTGCTCCCCCTGCTAACGCGGGCCCCACCTTTTGCAACGTTGATTACAATAACCTCGCCGGCGACCCACCCGACTTCGATGAGCTGGTCACCACTTCACCTAGCACTGTCCTACATGCCAGCGACAGTTCGGCTGAACGATCCAGTGCATCGCCCCCAGACGTGTTTGTCGAATATCCCAAAGACGACAGCAGCATCATCATCCCCGACAGTCCTGGTGATGACTTCAACGGCGCAATCATCGTACAGACCTCACCGAAGGATGTTCAACCAACCGACACCCCTCTCGCGAGTCCGATCCCTTTTACCAAGAGCGCGATTGAAAATCTCCATCAGAAATTCAAGCACGCTCGTAAGCGGAGCGCCAAGGAGGCATCATTGCCTGATTCGATTTCGGATTCAGAGCGGCCCTACGGTGGATTTAAACCGACAAAAGAAGACATGAAGATCGCGGGCCAACACAAGAAAGTGTCCAGCGAATCCGCCAAGTCTCGTCGCTTTAGTCTGATTCCGAGACCTGTCAATGCCGCTCAGGCTAATATGCTCCGCCAATCTGGTAATTCCCCTGTGCCACGTCTTTTGGGCTCGGGGAAGAAGCTAGAAGGCTCAGGCTTGCGTCCGGCTTTTGGTCCGTTGAAAGAAGTTTCCCATCTCGACGGTGCAAAGCTTAAGAAGGAAGATACCCAGAAGGATACACCTAGTTCCAGTGAGAACTTGAAGAAGTCTGTGCTACTTGAGTCGCCATCCCCGGGACTGTTGAAGGTTCCTGTCACACCTACGAAGAGCAATATGGGCACGATCCACGCTGAAGAAACTGAACCTGAAGATGTCAAAAGTGAGATTTCGGATGACAATATCTCGACTGTGGCTTCATGTGCAACTCCTCGTGATATTCAGGATATCTTGGATTCGTATGCAGTCGACGAGTGGGTTGAACACACCGAAGTTCCGTCTGCTATCCATACCCACCCCGAATCCCAGTCCCAGACTTGGTTCAATACGTCCAGCGAGCCCCGCATTCTCTATGAAGATGGCTTTCTCAGTATCGTTTGCCCTCCGAAACTCCGCCCTGGCATGTTCCAAGCCACTATTGTCCTTCATCTTGCATTGGAAAAATCATACCCCCGAGGATGGCTGAACTTTGTGGTGCGAGGGCTACCCCGACTGCGCAATGACGATACTATGGGCTACCTTTATTTTTGGACACCACCTGGCCAGGGGCTTGAGGTGCGTACCATGCATTTGAAACGCTACACCATTGCCGATAGCTGCATGATGGGTCAGTTTCTAATGTCTGAAAATCTGGTCATACCCGTTCGTCCCTGCGATGGTCAATTCTACGGGTTCCTGAAGGACTTCCAAGTGAAACAGTCGATCCGCGCAGATGTGATCCGCGACGAAGGCGATATTTCAACTGTGAAGTATCACGCCATTTGCAGTATCAATCTAATTCAGCGAAGCTTCTGGGCCGAGAAATGCGGTATGACCTTGTACATCGATGGCGGGCTTGACGGCGATTTTTCATGTCACCTTAGTGACCCGGGAGACCGAACTCAGACAATCCATCTGAACAGCCCGCCCGATGGCCGCACCGGAATTTCCGAGCTCCAGATTGTGTGTTCTCCTCGGATGCTGAATCTGTTTGGCATCACCTGGGAGGCTCGAGTGCGCAGAGGCCGTGGTCCTGTGTGGATGCCCCGCATTAGAAGCGTGATGGAAACCGATGGCTCCCTTATCAATATGCAGTTTCGCTATGTGCAAGCCGAAGAGGACGGTCTCAGTGAGGTCGTCCGCGTTTCACCACACTCCACGCCCAACCCCTTGGAATTACTCCGCTCGAGAATGGAACAGGTGATTGAGACGCCTGAATCAACGGAGATGGATGAGATGAATGAGGTGAATGAGATGACTGAGATTACCGAGGTGTCTGAATCTCGTTGGAAAGGAATCAAGTGGATTCTCTTTTCTATTTTACTTGGGCTGGTGCTAAGTCGCTTTGGCCTTCACATGTACAGCTCCGACTCTCCCTTTGGACTTCCCAAGAGTGCATCAAACACAGCCTCTGTTCAAGTGAGCTCTGTTACGCTTGATGTCAGTACCGCCCTCAGCACTGAGAACATGCCTCCCGAAAGTTCTGCTCCCATGCCGTTCCGTGACCGAATTGATTACTCACTGGGATGGCGCGGTCCTCTTTTGGAGTTCCGAGGACAGCCTGTGCGTATGTGAGATGATGCCAATGTGGATACACTTCCCCAGGTGTACGATAGTGTTAGCAGCCTTGATCTTTGGTTTTTTTTTCCCATGAGTTTACCGATAGCATGTAATAGCTCGGTATGTAGTCAAATGACTTGAATCGTTTATCAATTTGTGCAGCTACATGTAGACCTCAGACGTGCGTATAGTCCGTAGAAAGGCAAAGTCTTCAGTGATCCTATTTGAAGATTGGCTCCCTGGATACGTAGATGTATCGAGACCTCCAGTTGAACCTTGGAAATGCGAATATGGTTGACAAATTAGGCATTGATACACTTTCAATTTCCAGTGCCCAGGTGAACCAACCTTGGAAGCAATAGGAATAGATGGCAGAGTAGTACCCCATATGTCTGCACTGCACCAATTGACGGTACAGAGTACAGTTATCTTCTACTCCGGCTGTACAAAGTACCTACTTAGCCTACCTCTGCAAACAAACACAACTCCACAGGTAGCCGTTAGACTCCAAATGGTGAGAATGAGAGTAGAGATGGTCTAGATCATGTGACCAGACTGCTGGATGTGATTCAGTCGAAAAGCGGCAATGCTTTTGGCCTCTCTCGTTCCTTTCAAGAACGTCTCCTTTGTCCCGGCTAATTTTCCCCTTTCTTTTTTGATTTCTCAAACGTTCCCTTGAAATTTACTGTCAGACTTTCCGTCTTCTGGAGTTATTACAGCCGCTGGAACGTGAGCACGACATGTACAACTTACGACACCGATTCTACGAACATTTATCGCGGCTTAATAGGAGAAACCGGAAGAAAAGAACAGCCCCGACCAGACCAAGAAACGAAAGTGAACTAGAACCAGCCCGGAGAAGATCATCCACGGGCGCCTGAATTTCTTTCAACGCAGGCACGACTCAGAAAGTCAAAAGAGACCAGGGTCACTTATTCCCTGCACGAGTCGCGCATTCTATTCGCCTGCCGTCCCGTTTCGCTATCGATTTCTCGGGTCCGCTTAACCCCAGAACCAGGGCTGTATGGGGGCGGCAAACGAGAATCAGAGTCGTTACTTTGCCTTGAAATATTTCATCTCGCGACTTCATGAAATCGATCCGATCTAATCCATCGCTAAGAAGCTTATTGGGAATAAACGCACGAGAGCCATCGAACCACTTTGCCTTAACGGGTGTACTCCGGAAGTGGGTAAGGCTCGGGTGCCTCATAAGGCAAGGCGAGATGAAGGCCCACTTGGACAATTTTCCCGTGGAGATTTGTTTTGCGGAACGCGGCGGAATCCCTGGAAGCTATCAATCAACCAACGTGGCGGAGTCCAGAATCTAATTAAACACTGCAGGGTGTCACACGCAGGCGAAGGATCAGAGTTTCGAACTGGACCGGAAATATCTTAGCGAGAGCCCTGGAGGCTCTAGGATCATTCCGAGGGCCTTTTGGCGGGCAGATTTTAAGCCCCCACGCGATGCGTTAGGGTTCGCGACGTCTGGACCATTTACGTGCCCGTGCGCCCGAATTCCCGTGCTTTTGTGTCCAATTAGATCTTAGTCTTGTGCAAGAGGCCGATCTCAATTTGCGGGGATTTGAGGACTCTGCCGGTTGAGTCCGATGAGGGTTTGAAAAGTAGGAGAGAGCGATGGATATGCTCAATGCTGGACTTCGCATTTGAACCCCAGGTATGTGGCTTAGGGTGTGTAATTTCAAATTCCCTGTTGGTGCCCAGGTGGAGGCTGAAACAAAACCTACGGTTAGGTACCTGACATCGGATCGTGGCCTAGATCTTACTAGACCCCACCGCGATCGACAGACGAGTCAATGCAGGTGGAATCACGGCCCGAGCGCGGTACCGATGTGATTGAGTTAAGGCGTCAAAGGAAATTGGGAGGATTCGAAACACTCGAAAAGGGGAGACGGCAGAGTCGGCACTTTATACAGCCGTCATATAAGTACTCCATCTCACTCCACAATCTCGATTTTTGACTCCAACCCATCCACTCTTTTTACAATCATTCCAACTGCACCCTCAGGGTCATTACATTCTTTTGCCAATATGCGCTTCCAACTCGCTACCCTCTGTGCGGCTCTGCTCGCCACCGCTGCATCTGCCATTCCCATCCCTGCTGTTTCCTTCCCAATGAGCGGTACCGCTAGCATCGTCACCCTCGACGGCGCGAACTGTGTCCTGCACCTGGAGAACTTTGGTGATTTCACCGGCTACTCCGACAACCTCGGAACATACCACCCGGACACCAACTCCTGCTCCAGTAAGAAGCCCGCAAATCTATCTCGCAACGCATACTCATCTCAATAGCCATCGATCCTACAGACCCCCTCTACTTCGGATCCGCTAACCACAAGACCGCCATGATGTGGTACCCCGTTCCCTTCGGCCAGGCCGGCGCCGGAACGATTACCGTTATTCGCGCCCATGAAACTTTCCATGGTACTATCAATCCCAATATTGTCGGCACTGCGCAGCCCGTTACTGTTCACCGCGGCTGGCCTGCGGGTTACACTGAGGCTGCCTTGGCTGCCTTGAACGGTAAATAAATAGGTCTTGGAGGTGCCGTGTTCTATGGACGCTTTCGTTGGCACTTGACAGTGGCGAGGGAGTCTTGTGGTCTGTTCAGATTATATCTATCTTTCTATGGCTGTGGATTGAGTTCCATGGTTCGATCATTTAATCAATTATTTTGTCAAGTTCAAGTTATCTTGGCAGCGATCAAAACAGATTTATTATGAGACTGGATGTGGGGAAGTTTCCAAGGTTGTATGGTGTAGTTTCATTTTAATCGCTAATGAAGTAGAGATAATCAACATTGAGATTAACGTGGTAGATCTATTCTAGGTATGGTCAAAGCTTCGATCAGCATTAGAAATCCGTCAATCTTAGTGCCATAGCGCCATCGTCAACCATGGGTTTTTACGGGAGCGCCCACAGGTGAACCTTGGAACCTTGCCCACATGCAGCTACTGGTATTAGTGAGACGTATCGAGATGTAACATTTGAAAATCACTGTAATACTTCACACGCGGAAGGTGAATGATCGACATTTGAACCCTTCTGCGTGTGTGGTATACGACCTCGGGATCTGCGAATACAAATTACAGGGCCTGGGCAGTGGCGACTCAGATAAAAGATGCCAGTCATAAATTGAGGAAGAACTCATGTCGATATGAAGATTTAGTGTGTCAAATTTGCTGATCATTCTTGGTATCCGTATGTACATTCCCAATAACCCATAGCTTATCCAAAGCAAGTTCCGTCACGCTCAAAAAAATCCAAATCCATAATCAGTTCTCATTACAAGAAAATCAAGTACATGCAATCATAGTGTTCAAAACGAGAACAGGCCCTCACCCTAAGAGTAGCGAGTCTCGTCGCCATCACTATCACTCAGACTATCACGACGGCGGCTCCGGCGTCCCTCCCGACGGTCATCACGGCGGTAACCCTTGGTCAGACCGGGAATGGGGTGGTGGTAGCTCTTAGTGCCAGCCGAGTCCTCGGTATCGACATTAGAATACTGGTACTCAGAGCGAGTGCCAGCAGAAGAGAAGTCGAGGGGCTCGGTGAAGTGACCCGGCATAGACTGCCGCTCCTTCTTGCGGGGACTGCTGGTGCGAGACGAAGGGGCGGAAGGAGGCGCGGCGCTTTGGCGACGATCACGACGACGGGCCTCGCGGCGGGCGTCACGGCGGGTTCCAGGGTCGCGGAGCTGGCTTTCTTCCGTTGCTTGGCTGAGCACGTCCTCGCTGCCGGCAGTGAAGGAGAACCCAGATGTGTTGCGCTGCTTAGTCTTTGTTCGGCGGGGTCGCTCGTAGGCGTAGTCGTGGACCTCGCTCATCTCGCTGCGGTCGTAGTGCGTGGGTGGTGCGGATGAATCGTAGTCGCTTCCGTGGTAGGTTCCGTCGGCCTCGCGGTTCATGCCACCGATTTGTGCGGGCTTTTCCTCGCGGTAGGCGCGTACGTCGTCGTCTCCCTCACCCTCCCAGCGCTCGTCCTTGTGGCGGCGGAGGATCTTCTCCTTGAAGTTGCGCTTGCGCTTCGGCTTGTCCTCTGTCATAACCGTCGACGCAGTCTGGGTGTATGTGTCGTAATCCGTGTATGTGTATCCGTCGTCACTGTATCCTTTACCCACGACGCTGCCACCTCCAAGCTTGGTACTCTTGGTGGCGTTACTGAGGGTTCGTCCATCCGGTCCTTTGCGACGGAGGACTGTTGACTTGTAGTCATCCCAGTCTCCTCGCCGCCAGATGAAACCACCGTTTCTGGCCCAGAAGAAAAACCAAATCGCGCCCAATACGAATACTGCACCAATGATGGCAAACAGGGCTAGCAAGCCCTGCATTTTGATGTTGTTCGGGCTAATCGTGCCTTGTCCATACTTCTTGGTTGAGGTGGTTGTAGATGTAGAGTCGGATCGACCAGTCAGATGATTGAGGGTGAAGGAAGGTGTTTCATCGCGGACTTCAAGAGCAACAGCTGGAACACCGGAGTTATCGCCATCGGGAAAGATGTCTTCGACGTCACGGATTTTGTTCGACACAAGGCTGTCGACGAATTCCTCAAAGGGAACGGGAGCCATGACGGGGATGAATGGTCAAGAGCACGCGGCTCAAGACAAAATGCCCTGTGGAATGTCAGGTTGGCACATTCCGCGTGGAGAAGACGGAAACTCACCTTATGGTCGAATGATTAGCGCCAACCCAAGAATGCAGTTGAGCGATGAAAAGGAATGCGAATGTAGAGTATCGGTCAACCTGATGGATGGTCAGTAGAAAAAGAGAAGCGAATGAAGGGAAAATACAAGTCAGAAATCCAACTGCGAGAACCCTTCTGGTGGGATCTGGAATTGGGGAGGTTGGAGGAGGCTGGGGTCGATGTTTACCCACTAGTTGGCCCGACAACGATTTCCGCCTAAGGCACCAATGAATCATCTGACCCACTTTATACTATTGTGGGGCAATGATCAACACGGAACTAGATCTTTTCTTATTTTTATCCTTCCAATGAATCAATTTATGGGGTATCAGCGCGACGTTCTAAATCGAGACTAATTAGTCTCATTCATCAAGCTTCGAAGCCTCTTTTCCACAGCCTCCATAAAAACACGCGTTACAACCCAAGCACACGTCTCATTCCGTCCACATGCCAAAGCCAAATCCTTGGTCATGATACCATCAATATCCATGGTATCAATACAGGCTTTCTCCAATTTTTCCGCAAATATAACAACTTCCGGTGTTTCATCCAACTCCCCACGCTTCATCAATCCTCTCGTCCAAGCGAAAATAGAAGCGATGGGATTGGTGGACGTTTCTTTTCCCTCTTGATGCTCCCGATAATGCCGAGTCACAGTGCCGTGAGCGGCCTCCGTGAAAAAGGTTCGCCCATCTGGCGAGACGAGAATGGACGTCATGAGACCCAAAGACCCAAAGCCTTGGGCAACGATATCGGACTGGATATCACCATCATAATCTTATTCGTCAGCTCCTATACATCTTGGGATTCTGGAGTCAGCACATACTTTTCATAGCCAGAACCATGCCGCCTTCGCTTTTGATCATATATGCGACCATATCGTCAATCAGCCTGTGCTCATAGAAGATCCCGGCGGCTTGATACTGGTCGATGTATTCCGTGTCGTACAGATCGTCAAATATCCGCTTGAAGTGCCCGTCATATTGCTTCAAGACGGTATTCTTGGTGCTGAGATACAAAGGCATCTTCTTCGAGAGTGCATATCTGAAACAGGAATGTGCAAACTCTGTAATTGACCTGACATCGTGAGACCCACCCCACCATCTTCGGGATACTCATACACCTCCACCGTCTCAGGTTGTCCTCCACGAGGCGTGAACACCATCTCGAGCTTCCCAGCCGTCTCAATAACCCGTTCCTTTGCACTCGAATGATCCCCGAACGCATGCCGTCCAATAACGATTGGCTTTTTCCAACCCTGAACATACCTCGGGACCCGGGGAATTATAACCGGCTCCCGGAATATCGTCCCTCCAATGACCCTCCGCACAGCAATATTGGGCGACGGCCACAGCTCCTTTAGACCAAACTCTTTCATGCGTGCAGGGGTCGCTGTTATCGTTGCGCATTTGACTCCAACGGAGTATTTCTTAATCGCCTCGGCAGCATCCTGCACGACCTGGTTATTGCAGTGGTCTCGATGAGGAAGACCCAAGTCGTAGTACTTCAGATCGATGTCGAGGTATGGATGAATGAACCGGTCTTTGATATCTTGCCAGATGACGCGGGTCATCTCATCACCATCTAGTTCCACGACTGGATTGAGGACCTTGATTTTCTTGACAGTAGACATATTGACTTTACAGTTGACCTCCATCCCTAGGATGGCCGTTCGTCAGGAGACGGCTAAATACTCATTTGATGCGGAGATCAATACGCCGCTCGAGGCATTGCTATACTGTGGGGCACCCAGCTATGGAGGTGATTGGACCGCCCGAATGAAGTATGGAGAGTTATATTCCGTTACCCCGCAAGACAAGGATAACGAGTAGTTCAGACTCGGAATGATGACTGAGATACTTCTTCGCCCGAAGCGATATGCGATGAAACATCCAACAGGCCCTTACCGACAATCAGGGAGTTCTGTTGTCGTCGTGAAGGTTGCCGTTGGTTATTTTTGGTCAATTGATTGATGGAATCGGGACCAAGTAAGAACGAAGAAAACTACAGTTAGAGTCTTGTTTTAAGATCGCTGTCGGCGACAGGCCGAGTGATGGGCGTGACGGGTGGTGACTCTTCCAACTTGAACCTTGGAGGGACAGCCGGCATCGCAAACGTTGAATGTTGAATGAGGAGAAAATTATCTTTGGGTACACTGCATACATTGCCACCAATTAAACAATGAACTGGCCTGTATACTGAAATGTAAATGCGTATAAAGCAACTTTCGATAATCTCCGAGTGTGACTTGATATCCACGCAAGAATGCGGAGGAGATGCCAGATGGATACCAGTAAGGATTTAGATTTGAGAGAATAAGCCACACAACCTAGGATACCGAGGAGACATGTCGGGATAGCGTCGTAGAGCAAAAAGGCGGTATGCAATATCCTGCGCAAGTGGATTTACCCTTCAGAACGTCGAGGACGTTGAAAATGGGTTAAGGCAGGATGTACGTACCCGGACAAGCTGCAGCGATCCGACAAAGAATCTAGACCAAGACACTACAGTTTACTTAAAACTACAACTTTAACGTATGCAAATACAATAAGTAAGGTTCATTGGCCAAAGAAAATAAAGATGACCTGGTGTTGAGACATGACAAGTAAACAAAGGGTATATCTCTCTCCAAACGGAGTCGCTAAAAACCAAACCGGGAAAGAGACAGGCCCGAAGACAAAACGTAAAAGAGATGTACAGGTGCAATGATCGGTACATCGAAACAAAGACATGGCTAAGAACACATCAACTTGTCATCGCAGGTCATCGAATCGTACAATCATATCGCATCCAGCGGGAGCGCGCATTCGAATGAAAGCGCTGCTCTTCCAAGCAGAGATAGAAATTGCAAATAAAAAAAGAAACGAGCTTCCTTCAAGCAGGTCATCGAAGAGATGGCTCGCTGAACAAGAAATGCCAGTGTCGAAATAGAAAACAGAGTCCAAAAGTATCCACCCAAACAATGCGGAACGCATATTTTTTCCAAACTTTTTTGACAGACTGAGAGAGACCCGCCAGCTACCGCTAATGCGAAGCAAAACCAAAAAGAAGAAGATATAAAAAAAAGAATCGAGACCGTCCACCGAACAATGATAACAGGAAGAGATAGTAGAAGAGCTTTGTACTAGTGAAGGGAAGATATAGCATAGCGGCATAACTTTAGTGGTAGCGTTGTCCGTGACTGGACCGGCCGGATCGGCTGGACCGGTGAACAGACTTCTCTGACCGACCATCGTCGTGCGTACGCGCATATCTTGCCCCATTTTCCAGTGCTCGACGACCATCGCTGCCTGTACGTCTAGAGTAGGTGGACTCTGGCACGTATTGTTTGTTTTGACGACGGGGGGCGGGGGTGCTTCCGTCAGTGATGTTGAACTGCATGGAACCTTGATCACCCGTGCGAATGCTGATGGACTTGCCGGTAAGGCTTTCCTCAGCAAACCCGATCGTCATCCCGTTTAGTGACAGGGTCATATTCTGATTTTCTTTCTCGGTCTTGGTGGCACTGCCGCGACTGCTGTTGGATCCACTCTTCCGGCTGCCACTTTCACTTGGAAGACCAGTGCGGGCCTTGGGAAGAAGGGTCTCATCCGAGAGAGGAGCATGACCATTGGCTGGGAGACCAGATGTCATGCGTTGGTATTCCTCGACGCTACGTACGACGTCTTCATCCATGTCCTCGATACTGCTGCCGCGAGAGTCGTGGTAGTAGGTAGGGTCTCTACCTGGACGTCGTAGCGAGTTCTCCATGACTCCACTTCTGCGGTTTTCACGGTATGAGATGGATCTCCGACCACCTTGCACACTCTGGCTACGACTCAGAGCAGGCGGCAACTCTTTGTGTCGCCTAGGGGCAGCGTACTCAGGGTCATCAAGAAGTGCGTCCAATTCGACCATGTCGAAGGCTGAGTGACGGTTCTGTGGGACAGCAGCGGCGGATTGAACCTTTCGCGGATCTGGTCGAGTCCGCTGCTGATGAATCTTCGCAGCTTTTTGGGTTGGACGGGAGGAGGGAGGTGGCATCCGACGAGTATCTTCTTCATAGTCTGGGCTGGGAGCTTTGCTCATCCGGCGACGTCGAGGATCATCTTCGTAGTCGGGACTGATAGGCTTGCTGCCCCGACCGCGAGGCTTTTCAGAAGCGTGGTGGCGGTAGTACTCTTCCACACCTGGTTCATCCTCCCATTCTGGATGGAACATTTCTGGTTCAGCAGCAATCTGTGGGGGTTGTTGGGCGTACACAGAAGAGCGACGAGCACGGGAGCGCTCCTCGCGAGGAGGACGAGATTCCGAACGCTCGCGATACATGGGCTCTTGTGGATAATTATAATCCGGCGGCGCATAGGATGGAGCACCATACGGGGACGACGAGTAGGATCCTTGATGCCATGCCCCAGATGGTGGCGGAGGACCACGCTCGTAGCCATGGTTTGGTGGGGGAGGGGGTGCTAGAGGCTGCTGTTGATGCGGTGGGAATCCTCGCAGGCCGACGGCCCAAGGACCGGGACGAGGGTCCTGGTGATAGATGGGCGAGCGATGATAGGAACCCGAGGGGTGAGGATACGCAGAACGACTCGAGTGATACTCTTGCTCTGGGGGGTAGATGGAATGCGGCGACATGGGAGGACCAAAGTCTGGCACGGGCGGCCTCGTGAGCATGGGCGAGTAATAGTCCATTGGACGAGGGTCGACGGGGGTCGACGTGTGGTATGGACGACTTCCTTCGTAGTAGATTTCGGCGGGTGAGGGCTGATAAGAGTTTCGTCGGTTCGACTTGGACGGCGACCGATGCACACGAGTCTGGAGGTGGGTCGGGCCGTAGGTTGCCATCTGCACCTTTTCTTCGTGACGCCGGGCAGCTCGTTCCTTGTCTCGTCGATCGCGGTGGCTGGTGGTACGGGCTAAGTCGGTGGTTCGTTGTTTGGGCAAGTCGGTTTTAAGAGGGGGAGGACTTCTGCCGCCCGACGGCCCAGATTGGGTGCTATTGACGGTGGCGGCGGTGCGACTAGAATAGCCTGAGTCACTCGCGACGTCGATCAGCGGCTCTTGGAATCTAGGATCCAACCTGGAGGAAACTTTGGCACCTGTATTAGCCACTTGCTGAGAGTTGGGTACGACGTCTTCCTGACTTTCGTCAAAGTCCTCGACGAAGGCCGGTCGCCCTTTCGGAGCCATGGCTTGCTGCAGGATCGGGAACGGCGGAGGAAACTCCCTAGTGTAAGAAACAGGTTGGTCCCGTTCTGGACGTGGGTTTGCTACCCACCAGCGCACGCCGGCAGGAAGGGGGGAGGGGGGGGGGAGGGGAAAGAAACTAATGGGGTCCGAGTTTTTAGGGTCTTTGGGCTGGAAGACTTACAGCAAGCCACCGATAGAGCCAGATGAAGAATGCACAACCAAAAAATCCGAAACCACAAAATAAAATCAAGAAAACGAAGGGTCAAAAAAAAAAAAAAAGAGACCTGATGAGTCAGTTCTCTTATTTTTTTTTTTTTTTCTTCTCTTGTCTTCCCAGTCCTTTCTTCGATATCCCCAAATTTCCTTTTTTTTTTTGTTTTGGTTTTTCCGTTTAGAAAAAAGCGATGTTCCTGAAGTTCGGGTCCAACGGGTCTTACTGTCCGGTTCGGCGGTAATTGGGACGTATTGGTATTTTTCGATTTAGCCCAACCTGACGCACACACACACAGCAGCACACAACACACAACACAAAGACGATATTTTTAAATCTCTCTCGAACCAGAAGGCGGACCTGCCGATCGCAAGCGATGGCAGGACTTTTGACTGGTCGAACGTGTTGTCAGCGAGCGGAGAGGGTGATAAGGTACTGTTCAGATCGCAGTGTCTCCATCGAAATTGGTATGAGATTGGGCAAGGAACTTTGGAAACAGGAACAGGAATAGAAAGTGAGATGAAAACGTTGAGACCGATTGAAATCTCGGTCGTGGGTCTAAACGAGAAAAGGTGTAAAGTGGTTGGACAATGCAGCTGCAGATGGCCTTTTGGGCTTCAAGAGAAGATGTTTGGAAGCCTGACTGGTACCCGGATGTGGGGTTGAAAGGTGGAGTTGGATGGGTAGCCAAAGAACGAAAGAGGGGGGGGGAGAATATAGATGAAGTAGAGGAAGAAAATGAAGATGCAAAAATGACGGATATTAAGGAGAGAAGGAGGGAGGTGGAAGGAAAGAAAAAAAATAACAGCAGACGAATATAGAAAAGAGAAAACAAAATGTAAACCTTGGGGGGGGAAGAGTCAAACTGCAAAGAATCCCATAGACAAATCAAAATGGTTTCACGAAAAGAGGCTCTCGGGTACCCAAAAAAAAAGGAAGGGAAAAATAGGGAAAAAATTGGAAAAATTAAAAAACCAAAATGAAATTACCAAAAAATAAAATGCCAAAAAATAAAATGCCAAAAAATCAAAGTCCATCTCAATGACAAGGTGGGGAATGGGCGTCATCCAAGTTACACTGGGTCCCCGCTAGGGTCAATTCATATTCCATGGTTCATCAAGTATTCCAATGTTTATCTAGATGTCGAACATAATACAATCTCATTCTCAATGTCTCTCCACCTAGGTAGATACCTACATTGTCCTATTTCTTGCCCTTCAATTCTTTTCATTCTGAAGGAAATTGGCGTTCCCATATCACTGTTTCTCTTACCCACTAAACGCCCAACCGGATCTATGGAGTCATTGCGGCCCAATGATCGCCTCCACAAGAAGAACGGGTTTCTTATAGAACACACCAGAATTCTTTTCGAAGCTTGAACTTTTTTGACTCATTCCAACCTTGGTTGATGTTTCAGTCATTTCCCGTCCTTTCCACACAACCCAGCTATTCCACTACGTAGCTATTACCCAGGTATTCTGGTATTCTTCGGTAATAACTCGCAGGTATCGGGCGTAGGCTCCAGCTCTATGTAGATCCACTGTACTATGTGAAACATTGCACTCCCAATACTCCCTTGTATACTAACATTGTCCAATGCCCTAATACCCCAGTAACACCCGATATCTCCCAATGCCCCTCATTAATTGTTCAGCCCTGAGTCAAGTCCCAGGAATTCTTCTTCTGAAATGTTTCTCGAATCCCTGTGGAGACAATGCCAATGTACCAGGTACGCGGGAAAAAGTCGGTGGACATGACATGCTGCAACCCGGGTGTTTACCACCACCACCACAGAACCAGTGAAATCTTCAAAATCGCCACTGATGATGGCCAAGTGGGGCCACCACCCTACACTGAACGGGCACTAGCACGGAAAGGTCTGATCATTCAATTGTTCCAACATTGATTCTTCTCCACCCTCCGGACTCTACTGCACAACACTTCCTCCGAGCCCGGCGAATCCGCTCCAAGTCCATATATCAGTGGCCAGGTGGCCCCTCAGTGTGAGTCATGCTGGGAAAAAAAGAACAATGCAGAAATCCAATATCACATCCACGAGCAAGAGGGGTAGCAGAGATCTGCTTTTATTACGTGGGTGTCCACGGTCCAGTCTACACCAGTTGACCCGATGAACTTGTACCCTATACATTGCCCCTCGAATGGAACGCAGACTTTGGTCCTGAGCACGAAATACCTACCCACCCTGCAAAGACCATCTAGATCATGAATGACACGCAGCACGGACGGTCCATCATTACCCTCCCCGTCTCCCCCTTGCCTCCAAGCGAACAACTCTCCTCCATGGCGGGATATACTCTCGACCCCGCACGTGTGAACCTGCGATGTCAAAGATAAGATGACAATTGGGTGGGATGGCGAGACATACAGCGGTCAATGCATCTGCTAATCGGGATTCAATCTATACCAAGAACCTTGGAAACGCAGTGGCCAAAGTTAACGCAAAAGCAAAAATAAAAAACAGTACAAAGTGAACTCCAGACAAAGTCAAAGGTGAGAAACTTGAACTCATTGCATTACCGGGGTCGGGATTGGGGCCAGCTCACCCCGGATCATTACCAGGGTGATCCATGCGGCTCGTGCGAAAGGATTGGTAAGCAGGATTCGCCTCGGTAATCAGACACCTGGCTGCCTATTACTAGTAGATAAAGTAATGCTATGCGGCTGCCTGGGTTTGTATCTCCCGTGCAATAATCTTCAGCCACGAGGACTAGCTCGTGCAGCGAAGGAATACGGATGTACGGTGGTTCCAGGTAGTTCCCCGAGGATAACTATGAACCTTGGAACTTGGAAAGAGAGATTATCTGTAGTTCTATTGTAGCCGCATAGCAAGTGAGTAATAAGCTTCATTTCCAAAACGCATGTCATGCGGAAGTTAATGAGACATCTCTACAATCCACACCAAACACCCGGGATCAGAAGTGGATCGAGATCCCGATGTCAATATCTCTAATCTAATAAGATGTCGAGAAAGGTCGACATTTCTGTGGATGTGACTTTTTGGTCCCTTCAGGTTTTGGTCGCCCCCTCCTTTCGGGACATACTTGAGGGGCAATTCACCCCCTTGCTTCCTAGCTCTGCACGGTGGCATCGGGCTCAGGACAAGACCCTCACCGCTTCTTTTCGTGATGGTTTTGCGAAGACTCGGGTTTCTGTGCCGTCCATGCGTATCTGGATTTAATTTTTCTTGTTATGGCGATTCCCGTGGTTGTGTTTCGTGATTATGTCGATTATGTCGATCGCTGATTCTTGCTGGCAGGTGCCCCGATGAGATTGGGGATTGGAGCGGATTGGATTCGAGGTTCAAATGATGAGGCAGGGTCGTGCAACGTGGACATTGGTCAACTGGTTTCACGGACAGGTAATAGTGCTGGCTATTGGATTTGGTGTTACGCTAAGGTCCACGGTGCTACCGCAGATTCTTTGGAAGCAACACCATATACTTCATTGACTATACTGAAGTTGAAGTGTCCACTGATGAGATCAGATAGCTCAACTTATCCACATTCATATTTACTTTTACAGCATCATCGCCTTTCAAGGCTGAATCACTTCTATCAATACATGTCCCCCGTTTCGATCTGCACCGTACAACCATCAAGTCTTGCGCAGCTGAAGCGCAATCCACCCAAACAACCTATACACAGCGATGATTCCAATCAAGGTTCCCACCCATTTCCCCGTTCTCCCCGTCGCATACCCATATTCATGCAAGACACCCGTTCCCCGAATCTGGCACTGAGCCGCCAAATCAGTCTGATAGGTACACTGACACCCACTACCGCAGGAGTAGATCCGATCGGCGAACTCATTAACCATCATACCCTGAAAGACATACGCCTGTGAAAGTTAGCACAGATCGCTCATAACCACAGCTAGAAAATGGGATCCGCACCTGATAGTCAATGTAGTGAAACACGTATTTCCAGAACGGATTCAGGATCGTCGGTGTGACCAGGAATCCACCCACACTCATCCACAAGCCATTCGCGAACGCGACGAGCGCCAGCGCGATGACGAAGTTCGGGAAGATGGCGGTTACCAAGACGACCAGGGATTCGGCTGCGACGAGATCGAGGAAGATCCACATGACCCATGTGAAGAAGGCTGTGGCTGTGGGCTGGAAATTGGATAGCCAGTATGAGACGATGGAGAAGAGGATTGAGATGAGGACTGGGATGTTAGTAGGGAACGGAATAGACTTGGAACAGCTGCGTACAGAGAAAGGGGAGGCCAATGAGGAAATTGGATATCATGAATGGCGTTGCCCCGTAGAGACCATTGGCTCGTTCTTTGGCGAAGGTGGCGCGATCTTCTAGGAAGGCTGGCACGTATGCGACGGCCATGAAGGACATGAAGGCTGATCCGAAGAACTGGGACATGGTTAGTATGGATAGCTCTTTCTTTCGCGGCTGGCGTTGTTCATAGGCATACAATTGCGTTGATAAAGGGCTGGATATAGTCCTGGGATGGATGCAGACGCAGCCACACTGTTCCCATCATGATAGCGAGACCTGGGCTCGTTAGTGACACTTGGAAGATCCCAGTTATCGGCAGATCACTTCACATACCCATATACATGACAATGCGGATTCCGTAAGCAACGACATCCCGGTAGCTCTTGATCCACGAGCGATGGAGCAGAGCGGTGGTGATCCTGGCAGCAGAAGGTCGGGCCAGATTATCACCGAGATTGTCAGCCTCACCTTCTACCGAATCCAAGCGCTCGGAGACCTGACGGGCGACCGCATCCGCCGCCTCAGAGTTCTCCCACGCATCCTGGATCCTCTGCACGCGCGTCTGGGCATTCTCCTTCGAATTACTAAAGTCGGAACTGACGATGTCCAGCAGATATTCTGCAGGGTTCGTGTGGGTGGGGATAGGATGCCCAATATCTCGAAAATGACCATCCACATTCGAAACGGGACCAAAGTAACACGTCCGCCCGGCCGAAAGAAGAAGTAGCTTATCGAACAGTTGAAACGTTGTCGTCGAGGGTTGGTGGATACTCGCGATGATTATGATCTACACCGTGTTAGAACCAGCATTGCAGCAGTCAGCCGCCGACGTACATTGTTTGCCCTGGCCAGCTCCCTGACGTATGAGATGACCTCGAAGCTGGCGGTGGAATCGAGACCACTCGTCGGCTCGTCGAGGAACAGTATTCTCGGGCAGGTAATGAGTTGGCTCGCCACGCTAACCCGCCTCTTCTGACCTCCGCTGATTCCCTTGCGAATCGGAGTCCCGACCAGCGTGTCTGCCTGATTCTGGATACCGAAAGCCTCGAGCAAGATGCGGATGCGTTCCAATCGCTGCTGTTTCGACACGGAACTACGAGCCAACACATCAGCACGGGTGACCAGCAAGATTGCGCTGAAAACGCACACCGGAGAACAAGCTCAACATACCTAGGCAACGACAGATCCGCCGCAAACTTCAGCGTCTCTTTCACCGTCATCGACCCAATCAATGCATCCTCCTGCTCAACATACGAAGTCATGCGCCCGAACGCCCGCGCCTCAACCTTCGCCCCATTAACATAGGTATCGCCGCTGACTCTGGCGCCAGACGTCGCAGGCCTTCGCGCCAACACATTCAACAGGGTGGTTTTCCCGCAGCCCGACGGACCCATCAGAGCCACGACCTCGCCTTAAAATCATCAGCACGAACACAAGGACAACCCAGCACAGCAAATACCTTGTCGAACATCCCCGCTAATATCATGAATCAAATCCCTGGGTTCCTTGCTCTGGCGATCCTTGACCGTGACATTTAAACCAGACCATGAGAAACTCTTCACGGCGGTATTCAATAAAAAGTCACCATTTGCGCGTTCCAAATCCATCTCCTTATCACTCATGTTCGTTCAGATCGCAACGCGATCACGGGATGACTAGTTTGGCCGTTTGCAGATCCAGAGGGGATCTATACATTTTAATACCATCGGGTGGAGTCAACCAGGTCTGCGCGGGGACTCGCGTCTGGGTGGGTATTCCAGGCGAGGGCCAAGGCTGGACTCAGCCTTCAGCTGAGTGGTCCCCGATTGGACCCTATTAGGAGCTAAGGGGGCTAAAGGAGCTAAGTGTGATAGGATGAGTGATGGGTGACATTTAGATCGGGGATCGGCCCGCTTGTTTTTTTTCTAGGGCTTACTAAGATTGGAGCCCGGGGAAGAGAAAAATTATGGTCGCCGGTCATCGGGCCCTGTTTTTTCTTACTTCTTTTTTTCAAAGGCCGTTTTTGGAGCCCGTGCTGACTGAGATATCTAATCTAGATCTTGATGATTTTCGAGAAAAGGTAGGAGGGGTTGAGAA
This sequence comes from Penicillium sclerotiorum, assembly GCA_911649655.1. NCBI lineage: Eukaryota > Fungi > Ascomycota > Eurotiomycetes > Eurotiales > Aspergillaceae > Penicillium > Penicillium sclerotiorum. The sequence continues at coordinate 296,005 of CAJVRJ010000008.1, forward strand.
ATCTCAAACATTTGCGAAATTTCATATATAGGTTCGGGGACTGGTGCTTGGACCCCGTCGATCCACTGGAACACTACAAATAGTCTACAATGGCTTTGTTGAGATTTTCAAATGGGCCGATCCAGTTGAGCTTCAATCCGCATTGTTGTGAAGTGCTAGTCGAGACAAGTATTCGAAGATTTCATGTGCTATATGCCTGAAGCCAACTGGGCCGCTTATATGGCATCTGGCAGCAGGCTCACAAACAGGACCCACGGTTCAGGAATCTGAAGACACCGATCCGAACTATATGACTACTGTCCAGATCTGCCTCCTCCCAATACCATCGAAAACAAAAGCTACTTAGGTAGTCAAAATTCGCGTACACTCGCTGCTGGACTCCAAGATATGAAGACATCAAGGAATGGCTTCTTTCCTCTCAATAGGATTATAAGCCGGGAGCCTACCTACTCGTATTAAAGTTCTTCGGACCAGTCGATAGAATGATCGAGGTTGATCCGTATAGTCAGGTCTCACGGGTCAAAGGATCACATTGAAGGCTGATCACATAGTATGTAATCATTGAATCAATGCTCTACAGGTATTAAGAGAAGGTACACCGTTAAACCAAAGGAAATTCATGATATTTTGTATGCTCTGAGCACCGAATGCACCTGAATCGAAAGTAATGGATCATAGAGCTGAGTAGGGATATAGGTAATGAGAGGTTTAAGGGGATATCAAACGATTTACATGCGCTGGACAGGGTTAAGGCCGAGCACCCGCATACCGTTGTTAAGGACCTGGCGGGCGGCATCGTACAGAGCCATACGGGCCTTCTTGACCTCGGGCTCACTACCCATAACCTTAAGCACGTCGTAGCTGGAGCTCAGCATGTGGGTCATGCGGAAGAGGTATGAGAGCACAGTGATGGGCTCCAGGGTCTTAAGGGTGTTGGTCAGAACGTCAGGCCAGCAAGCAAGGAGACGGATGAGGTCGATGGCGTGTTGCTCAGTGAGAAGCTCAAAGTTGGCCGAAGCAAGGTCGTTCAGGTCCAACTCAGACTTGCGGCCCATGGAGCAGAGACGGGCGTGAGCGTACTGCAGGTAAGGACCGGTGTCACCCTCGAAGGAGGTCATGGCCTCGAGGTTGAAAGTGTAACCGTTGACACTGAGGAATGTTAGCGCTGGGTAAATTTTTGAATTGGGGATATAATGGTACATACCGCTTGCCAGTCATGTCTTGAACCATAACGGCGGTGATACCAAGGGTATCGGCAGTCTGCTCTGGGTTCTCGACCTGAGCGTACTTGACCTCGTTGGACTTCATGACTTCGTGCATCTTCTCACCAACGTCGCGCAGGATGTCGTCCAGGAACTTAACGGTACCCTTACGAGTGCTCATGCCGTGAACCATACCGAAGTTAATGTGCTCGCAACGGTCAGCAAGGTCCTTGCGTCCTGTAAGCTCAGTGATCTTGAAGAGCTGGGCAAGGTGGAGATCCTGCTGGGCAGCAATAACGTAGATCATCTTATCGAAGTGGTAGGTCTCGTCACGCTCAGTGATGGCACCGATGTCACGGGTCAAGTAAAGAGGAGTACCGTCCTTGCGAACAATAATGGCCTTTCCAAGCTTCTTGGCACCGTGCTTGGTGAAGTCAGCAATAATAGCTCCCTCAGACTCCTCGGCGACGCCAGTATCCTGCATGGCCTTCAGGGCGTTGGCCATGCTCTCGGCCTTAACCTGAGATTCACCGGAGTAGACATCAAAGTCAATGTTCAGACGAGCATAAGTCTGCTTGTACTTGGCGATACTCAAGTCACGGAAGCGACGCCAGAGAGCCAATGCATCGGGATTACCGTCCTCCATGCTCTTGAAGTAACGACGGGCCTTCTCGTCCTCGCTGACATCAACTAGCTTGGCGAGCTCAGCCTCCTCGGTCGAGACGTCCTCACTCTTCTCCTTCTTCAGCTTGATCTGCTCCTTCAGCTCCTTGATGGGACCGTCCTGCTCGCTGACCAAGCCGTTCACCTTGACGTACACTTCGAAGAGGTGGTTAATAGGGTCCTTTTGCAGAGACTCTTCGTTACCAAAGTACTTGAATCCATTGGCAAGCAGACCGTACTGCTTGCCCCAGTCACCGAGGTAGTTCATCTTAATGACATCCCAACCCAGAACAGTGTACAGGTTTGCAAGGAAACCACCAATAATAGTACTGCGGAGATGGCCGGCGTGGAAAGGCTTAGCGATGTTGGGCGAAGAGAACTCAATGATGATCTTCTTTTGGCCCTTGGAGGGGTCCTTGGGGTCCTTCAGACCGAGGTTTCCGTTGGTACCGTAAGCAGCCTTTTCGTTCAAGACACGGCCCAGGACGGTCTTGGCCAAAGGCAATGGCTTGCAGAAGAACTGAATGTGAGGGCCAACGGCAGTAGGAGGGTGGATGAGATCGGAGGCGGGGAACTTGGCGGCCAATTCTTCGGCGAGCTCCTGGGGCTTCTTTCCCTTGATACGGAGGGCAGCGACCTATATAAGTTTTCGACCAGTTAGCTTTGATATCAAAAGCAAGATATTGTCGCAAGCAGATTAAATCCTCAAAGGATTGCATACCGGCAGTGACAAATCGCCCTTGTCGAGTGTGTTGGTCCAAGCCAGACGAGCATAAACCAGCTCGGCATCGAGGTCAGTGGCCTTGCTGAACTCAGTGGCAATGTGCTCACGGTAGATATCCATAGGGTTCAATGAGGGGAAGCATCCTGGGAAACTGGAGGTCTTTTCCGTGGACTGGAGGGTGAGCCCCTCAACAGAGGCGGGGAGGTCGGACGCCATGGTTGCAAATGATCGAGGAAGACGCGTTGGGGGGAGAGCGCGAGGGATATTGAAAGAAGGTAAGGGCTTCGAACACCTCTTGATAGACAGGCACGAACGAGAAGAAAAAAGACTGAGTCTCAGTGCCCCGCTTAACAGACCTTGACCCATAAAGGAGGGGGAAATTCTCGGGAGCAATCACAATCGATTTTCTTTTTTTTTAATTTTTTTAATTTTTTTTTCTTTCACTCATTGAGGGGCCTATGACTCAATTGATGACTCAGGAGGGAAGGCGGTATGTAGTATGTCACGTGTCTTCCCATCTGTTATCGCTTATCTGTTATCTCTTATCATTTCAGCCTGAGGCCTCCAAAGGTGACAATGTATGAGAGCCAGAGATATCAGGCCGCAAACGACTAAACTGAGAGAGCTGGCATCGATGTTCAAAATCACCAACATCGCATATTAAATTATTGAATAGGTAAAGATGTGCACAATTCAATTATATTTATACATGTGTTCATATGCATACACTATCAGCATTCACTAGTAGCTATATAGGAGCCTTTGAGACAGGCATCTGGTTCCACAGGAAGCCTCCACCAACTTCAATGTCAACTGGTTCCAAGTTTCAAGTTGAACCCCGTTCAACGAACATTTGAATCTTGAATCAGAAGTTTCTGTTTGAAATTTTGAACTTGTAGCCCTACATGTAACAATACATCGGTTGATCATGATGAAGTAGATCACCTTTAATCTTATGTCAAATTGCTGAAACTCACAAGTGGCCAGGTGTATATGCATGGGTGAAATCTTGGAACTTGAATTACAGAGGACATCATAACTTCAAATCTTCTCTTCTAATGCACACAGCTTAGGTGTAGTTTCTGGGGCACTAGTGAGAAGACATCTGGGTCAAGCCGAGTTACTACTTGCTGAGACTGGACCCTACTTAGAGTCCCTTGCACTCAGTGCACATACATGTGTACTTCCAGGTGCCTCTTTAACGACGAAACACTAACTTTCCAAGGTTATCTTTCCTTCCAAAGTTGAGTACTCGAATCTTTCCGTTTGAACACTTTCCAGGCAACTCATTCCATGACGAGGCAATTGAGTTATTGTGGCTGAAGCGGCAAGAATCCGAGTATACACCAAGAAAAATGCTGAAGCCTTCATGACTCGTAAACATGTGTATTCCCAAATAAACGCCCTCTGACTGGTCAAAGTATCGTGTAGATTAACTCAAGATAAACGGGGAAAATTCCCCCCGTGGATCACCAGTTGCGTCACCTTGTGTCGAGGTGTGGGGAAACCCAGTAATCCCCCATATTTCGGCTCAGGGAGGAAACATACCCCGGAGATCCTGGCGCTGACCTTGGCACGATCAGCTAACCACCCAATCACAACTCGACTGATCGAACGTTATTTTGCCTTGCTTCTCAATGCCTACTCTTTTCCCGGATCATCCATCTTCTACCCCAGGTTACCCCGCGGGGTAGCAGGTCCAGAGTGGATTCTGCCTCGATCGATTCAGCTTAAAAGGCTGGATAGTGCCCGATGGCGTTTGTTCGTTACGCTCTCAAGAGCTCTTTACCCACTCCCGCATTCCAATCAATTCCACTATGAGCGTTGACAAAGATCCAAGTCATCTCAATGAGACCCGGAAGGGCGATCTTGAAGAGATTGAGAATATCAAATCTCTCGATGAGGGCAATATCCAGACAGAGCTGAGTGGGATCGAGTCCACCGCTGCCTCAAAAGCAGCATGGCTTATATCGTTGGTTGTTTCAATTGGAGGCTTTCTATTTGGTATCATCGCTTGTCCCCGTGAGAGACTATCCTCTGACCGCATGTGCAATGACAGGATACGATACCGGTTACATCTCCTCCGTCCTCGTCACTATCGGTCAATCGCTCGGACACACGTTGAGCTCGAACGAACAAGAAATGGTCACATCCCTGACCAGTGGAGGTGCACTCGTTGGGGCAGTGGGAGCCGGTCTGACGGCCGATAGATTTGGTCGTCGCTGGCCGATATGGGGCGCATGTCTGTTGTTTGTGATCGGCTCCGTTCTACAAACATGCGCATACTCTGTCTCCCAATTTGCCACAGGCCGCTTCGTAGTAGGTCTTGGGGTCGGTGGTGCGGCCATGATCGTGCCTATGTACAGTGAGTCAGGTCTTTAATTCTTGCCCATGCAATTGCTGACAGAATCCAAGTCGGTGAATTGGCTCCTGCACAATACCGTGGCCGCATGGTAGCGTTCAACAATATGAGCGTGACATTCGGACAACTAGTCGCCAGTGCCATCGGCGCTGGCTTCGCCGAAGTCAAAGGCGAAGCGTGGCGAGCGACCGTCGGGATCGGAGCCGCCCCAGCAGTCCTCCTAGCCGGTCTTCTAGTGCTGTGCCCAGAGTCTCCCCGTCAGCTTGTCTCGCATGGCAAGCTTCAAGCCGCTGATGCCGTTCTCACGCGCATATACCCAACATCCACCGATGAACAACGGCAAGCGAAGATCACATCCATCGAGCTCTCCCTTCAAGATAGCGCTGCAATGGCAGATGAATCGCTATGGGTGACCGGCAAGAAAATCTTCACGAATGCATCGACCGGCCGCGCGGTTCTCACAGCCTGTGTGGTGATGGCGATCAGTCAGCTTGGTGGCTTCAACACATTAATGTACTACGCAGCGACGTTGTTCGCGATGGTCGGATTCAGCAATGCGACGGCGGTGGGAATCACAGTCTCGGGTACGAACTTCGTATTTTCAATTGTGAATCTTGCGCTCGTGGACCGGCTCGGCAGGCGAACCATCCTGATGTTCACCGTGATGGGCATGTCCATCTGCATGATAGTCGCACTTGTCGCATTCCAGTATATCCCCGTGAATCTGCAGACCCTGGAGGTAGAGACGTCGCAGGTGGGCTGGCCCGGAATCCTCGTCCTAGTCTCGATTATCTGCTACGTAGCCTGCTTTTCGTCCGGCGTCGCGACAATTGCCTGGATTGGCACAGAACTGATCCCTCTGGAGGTTCGAGCTGTTGGTACTATGTTGGTTCGTTTGCGGCCCCTGCGCCCATCTATTCCTCGCGGCATTGACTAACACACTCGCAGAATACCGTCACTTGTTGGGGCTGTAACATTATTATTTCCTCGACGTATCTTTCCATGATGAAAACGTGGACCCCCAGTGGGACGTTTGGGTTCTACGCTGCGATCTGCTTCTTGGGGTGGGTCTTTGTCGTCTTCTTTTACCCTGAATGCAAAGGAATGCCGCTCGAAGCGATCCGGGAAGTATTCAGCAAGGGATTTGGCGTGCGCTATTCAAAGCAGTGGCAACGGGATCACAAAGACGATGCCAAGGTGGAAACTATCGTCATGGGACACTAAGCTGGACTGGAGTTTCATGATGCATATCTACCAATGCACTACTATTACGCGAAGGGACAATTTTCCCCCAATCTTGGAAGTGTTATTACTGTCTAGCGTCGCTATCAAACCCTAATAAATTTGCACCCGATCATTCCGAGCTTCAATGCTTACATGTAAAGTGGATCTGCGAGACGTCTCACTGGCTCTCGCATTGATTAACAGGGATTACTTATCTCCGTGAAACGTCTGCATGGTCCAAAGCAGTTGATTTCCCGAGGCTCCAGTGCCCAGGTGGGTGGGGCACCCGGGCGATTAAACGAGCAGGCCAGTGCAATGGATCTGAGCTCGACGGCCCCCAATCAGCCGAATGAGGTTAAAGCGACGCGAAGGCCCGTCGGCATTGAGGGCCAACTTTAGTGTTCCGTTGACTAGATACCGATTGTTGGATTCTTGCACATATCCATGTGCCCAGGTGGAGGCTTGCTCTTTCAACTTGGGGCGCTATACGGAGTAGACAGGACTTGAGTGACTCGAGGGTATATCGTCCGCAACATTGAATGGTGTGGATTTATACCTGTCTTGAGCGGAGTTGGAAAAAGCAACTTTGGAAGGCGAAGACAGGCACATGAATTTATGCAGGAGTACGTGGCGATCATGTGTGCCCAGGTGATCAGGATCAGGATGTTGGGTGCACTGGCACTGGCAAGTGGAGATTACCTGGTGCCACTTTTCTGAGCAAATTCAATGTTGGACTTGACTATTCCAACTTAACTGAATGTTTGTTCAGTAGGTATACTACTTAGTGCCATATGCTTGTGCTATCATTGAGTTGTTCCTGGTTCAACCTTGGAAGCAGCCGGAACCTTCAAGTGTTGGAAAGAGACAGACTTTCAAAGGAACCGATCACTAGTTCTCATGTTTAAAACTTCTGACATGAATATTCTGATATGTCAACATTTGAAAGCGAACTTGTGCTATAGAGATTCAGAGTACCCACATAGCGACGCGCCATTGCACGAATCAGGCTAGCGCCAGCTTGAATCGCAAAAAATGAGGCTCCTTACCTGTCCCAATCTCACCATTAACCAATTTAGGCCTCAGAGATGGCCTCAACTACCTAGGAATCCTCCCTCATAAAACTCCACAAAAGCGGGGACAAGTACCAGAAGGGAATAGGGCCGTCTATTATTGCCACAATTTGGCAGACATGAAGAGTCCGTGACACTTACACGCCGAACCACATACCCGTTCGGGTCAAATTAGCGACCTCGGGACCTCTGGACTATACCGCGAACAGGGGCTAAAGCCCCGTGCCAATTCGTTGCCGCGCTGGTTGATACGGGGCCGAGCGTGAACGCAGCTATGAAATGCGTACACGTTTGATCCTGGCTCGGCGTGATTTTTGCAGCTACTAATGAGGTTATTTGTGGAGAAAGAGGGACGAGATGATGATTTTTCGAAATGGGACCTCGATTTGGATCTCATTAAAGACCCCGCCTCGCCCATGGCATCGATGTTTACTCTAAGTGCTTTTTTCTAGCTTTTATTGATCATGCAAGACGGTCTCCGGATTGCGGACGGCCATTCCCAGATCTTGACTTTGCCTGCTCTTCCTCTTCTTCCCATTATGGCTCAACCTATCACTGTGTGGATCACTCGTAAGTATGCATTATTCATTGTCTGAGGGTTTGAGATTGTTAAGTTTCATGGAAGCTAATCTGGAGCAGCTGCGGATCCAAACTCATGGAAGGTAGGAGACAGTGACACGAGTGGATCATTGATAACTGAATATGGCTTATTAACGCCTTTAAGGTCCTTATCATTCTTGTTGAATTAGGCCTACCATACTCCATTAATATGACAACGACGAGCGAAAATCGTGAAATGCACGTGAATGGGGTACCGGTCAATAACGATCTTATTGGTCGAGTGCCAGGTAAGCCGCATCACTCCAAGCTAAGCACTTGAGCTTTCCAAGCTTATTGAGACATGATGTCACTAATCCTATCTCTACTTCCAGTCATATACGACCCAAACACCAACTTAACAGTCTGGGATTCAAATGACATTGTGCTATACTTGGAGGATACCTACGACAAAGGATGCAACCTCACCCATAAGTCGATAAACGAGAAGCTGCTGCTGAAGCACTGGTTACAATTTCAAATCAGTGAAGATAACCCATATTTCACCCAATTTGAATGGTCTGTTCTCACTGTACATCTGTACCAGAAAAATGAAACATCGACATTGAAACTAACCTCACTAGGTTCCAAATGATGAATCCAGAATGGATACCAGCGTCAACACAGGAATATCAAGAGGAAGTGTGCGCCGTCCTCGACGTCCTGAACTCCCATCTCGCAAATAACCCCTGGCTCGTTGGCGAAAAATGCACATTCGCAGACCTCTCATTTCTCCCCTGGGGCAGCCAAGTAGATACATCTTTCTCGACCTCCGGGGACCCGTTAGCACTCTGGCCTCATTTTCAGCGGTGGCAGAGCAAGATGAAGGAGCGCGGTTCATGGAAAGACGTCGCAGCAATCCGATCCAAATTACTAGGCCAGGCTGGGCTTCCTCGGGGCATTCGGCGCCCCTGTATTCGGACAATCCAGGAGTATGAAGTATTTGTAGCTCGGGAAGTATCTGCCATGACAGAAGCCGGGTATTGACTTAGCCATTGGGATCTTATTTTCGGGGATCGGATAAAAGGGTATTTAAGAATGAACTCAACATTCGATGATCAAAATCGAACACTTCGGAGAATAGTCAGCTCCCAAGGTTCCCCCGCGTTGTCACTGTAACATTGCGTTGTTCCTGTTGTGCGGGGTTTAAAGACGAAGTAATCAGGGACCAACTTATCCAACCAACCACAACCCTGGAATCAAGTGTCAGAACTTAATTACAGTGATGATCGGCAGATTAAGTTACAATGGCCATTACGACGCGTTGCAGGATGGTCTGAGCGATAAGCTGTTGCATTATGAGCATGCTACCGTTATAAAAAGAATAACATAGCCCAAGATTCAGGCTACTAAATGCTCAGTTCCAAGCAATCATGGTAACCATGAAAGGCCTCTTCGCAACACTGGGCTTCCTCTCAGTAGCCCAGGCCATCGAACCATTCACATGGAACAACAGCACCTTCCTTCTCCATGGCAAGCCATACCAAATAATCGGCGGCCAAATGGATCCCCAACGGATCCCACATGAACTATGGGGAGATCGACTCGCCAAAGCGCGCGCAATGGGTCTAAACACGATCTTCTCTTACGTGTACTGGGACCAACTAAGTCCAAAACAAGGCGAATGGGATACAAGCGGCAACAACGATATAGCCGGGTATTTCAAAGCGGCGCAAGAAGCAGGTCTGAACGTCGTGCTCCGCTCGGGTCCGTATATCTGTGGCGAGCACGAATGGGGTGGATTCCCGGCCTGGCTGAGCGAGATACCCGGGATGGTTGTGCGCACGTACAACAAGCCGTTCCTGGATGCCGCGAAAGTGTACATCGATAAGTTGGGTGAGGAGCTGAAGGATTTGATGGTGACGAATGGGGGACCGATCTTGATGGCTCAGGTGGAGAATGAGTATGGCTCGTACGGCGATAATCACGAATATGTCGCTGCGCTGCGCGACATGATGAAGGGGGCTTACGGCGTGAAGCTGTATACCAATGACGGCGGGTCTGAGAGTGGACTTGCTGGGGGGCAGATCGCCGGGGCACTGGCTGAAACGGACGGAAGTCCACAGACGGGATTCGCGGCTCGGGATAAGTATGTCACAGATCCCAGTTGTCTGGGGCCCCAGCTGGATGGAGAGTATTATATCACCTGGCTGGATCAATGGGCGAGTAACAACACGCACGAGAGCGATGTTGGAAACGCGGCGGCGATCAAGACCGCGACATCTGATCTAGCTTGGATTCTGAAACAGAATGCGTCGTTCAGCATCTACATGTTCCACGGTGGGACGAACTGGGGGTTCCAGAATGGTGCTGATTGGGGCAATGCGCTTGAGCCCATCACGACGAGCTATGATTATGGTGCGCCGTTGGATGAGAGCGGGCGAACGAATGAGATTTACCATGCTGTTCGCCAGACGATCGGTGCTCATGTGGGCACGAAGAATATCCCTGCTCTGGTAGCAGAGAAGCCGTTAATTGAGATTGCCCCGATAATGCTCCAACCATCTGTCAATCTATTCGATGCTCTCCCGAACCCGATTCTGAAACCCTCACCTGTCAACATGGAAGCTGTGGGTCAGTCGTACGGCTTCATTCTTTACCGTCATACCGCCTCAGGAGCGATCAACGGAACACTGAAGACGGGCGATGCACCACGCGACCGAGTCCTCGTTTACGTGAATGGAAAGCGTGTGGGCGTAATCGATAACACATACGAAGTGCCCAACACAGTGAACCTGTCATTGAAGAAGCACGACGTACTGGATCTCCTAATCGAAAACATGGGACGCGTGAACTTCGGATCTCAAATTATCGACCAGCGAAAGGGCATCGTGGGCAATGTCACCGTGTCAGGAACCGTGCTCTCGAACTGGGAACTGTATCCGCTTCCATTGACAACTCCTCCCACATCTTCCGGCTCTGCATCAAAGCCATCGACAGGCTCGGGCCCCGTATTCTATACCGGGTCTTTCGATGTGGAGGAGGTTGGTGACACCTATCTTGAATTGCCTGGTTGGACGAAGGGCGTCGTTTGGGTGAACGGCGTGAATCTGGGTCGATACTGGACCGTTGGGCCTCAGCAGACACTCTACCTTCCCGGTGTCTATTTGAGCAAGAGCAAGAATAGTATTACTGTATTGGCACTGGAGCCGACGGGAGAGGAGGGATCTATTCAGGGGATCAAAACGCGGAACTGGGGAAATAACCCTGACCCTGATCTGGCATGAGTTGTCAGCTAAACGTAGACCTGAAAGAGCTAGATGACGAGTCAAATGTTAGTTCAACGTGATAGCCTAGGTTCCTGAACCAAAAGGATTTTTGAGAGATGTTTCGATTTTTCAGTTTCTCAATAAATCTACAACTCCTGGTATCCGTTCCATGCCATGAAGAAAACATTGGTATCTAGACCTGTCGTTAAAACGCCCAAAATACACGGATGAGCCCAAAACGCCGTATCAGGTACAAGGAAAGGGATAAGCCTAAGAATTCGTAAAATGTCCAGACTAGTTGATATCAAGGTCCGAAGTAAACCCGCTTCTCGCTAGGTTCAGCATTCCCTCCTGCTGCGGGGGAATTTGAAGAAGACGGTGGGAAAGAACTTTCGGGGGCTTGGGTAGAATCTTCGTGAGAACTCCTTTCTAAGTCTTCTCCATCTCCATCTCCAGCGAACTTTACACGGGGTGCAAAGGTAATTCGCGGCTTCTTGGTAATGGGTTTTGGTGGGTGCTCGGTCGCAAGATTTGCAACGCCGGAGCTGGGACCAAGCGTGTCAATTGCGTCTTCATCGGCATCCGAGTCATTCGGAAAGGAAGGCGGGTAAGCACGTTTGCCGCTGGATTTGCCATCATTGGTCTTTGGAGCCTCTTCGGCAGGCAAAGTATTTCCACTGGTGATCGAATTCTGCTCGGTTATCATCTGAGCCAATTCATCATCAGGAATGGGCAGACGATGCCGGTCAAAGAACCCCGTTGGATGCCGCAAGAGTGCAGCGCCTGTTTCACTCTCACTGCCCATTTGAAGAAAAGGCGCATGCTGAATAATGTCACTCATAGTGTTGTCATCGAGCAAGCTCTTTTCAGCGTGCATCATCTCTGCTTCGGACATTTCTTTCCGGCGCCGGAGCATTCGGTCCTCGAGGGTATCTTCCAGGACAAGAGTCTCGACATAGACAGGTCTCGTCTGGCCGATTCGGTGAGCACGCTTGATGGCTTGGCTTTCGACGTTGGGTTGCCAGATTGGGTTAACGATGAATACCCGAGATGCCTGCGCGATATGTAGACCATGCGATGCCTGTCGAAGGTCCATGAGAAGTACGCGCACGTCTTCTCCTTCACGGAAGAGCTTGAGATATTCGGTGCGCGTTTCGAACTTCAGAGTGCTAGCGTAGATACGGAATTGGATGCCTAGAATTTCCAGGCCTTCCGCAATCCAGTAGGCGGAGTTGCTGTTATCATAGAAGATGATGATCTTCTCCTTGCTTTGCAACTCAAGCACTTGATCCAAAAGATAGGTCAATTTGGCAGAGGCGGTGCCGATGAATTGAGTTTGTTTGAGGGGAGATTCATCAGGAAGGGACCGGAAGCCATTTTGAGTAAATGTCTTTTCAGGCAATCGTTTCCTGGGAGGTTTGGCTGTTGGACTTGTTGGACTCGACGACTTCGTCTTTGAAGACTTGGCACGGCCATTTCGCTGGGCTGGGGATTGGGGTGTTGAGTCTATGGACTCGGGGGCACCCTTTGTTTGTTTTTTCTCAACGCGTTCCAGCTCTATGCGTATTTTGATACCGCATCCAGAAAGTCCTTGGGTGGGGTCGGCCAGGCGGAGGTTTTCTGTCACATATTGCTGTGCACGACGTGCCTGAGTGATGCCGAGGAGATGAGGGTTACCATCAGGGGCGGGCATTTGAAGACCGCAATACGGCTGATGGTTTGGCGGGAAATCCGTGACGAAAACACCAAGCTCATGCAAGTTTTTGAAACTGGGCCAATTCAAAGAGGACATAGCTTCGCGGGCAATGGCAATACCATCAACCAACTGGTTGATGTCTGCCCGAGCCATTTTATCGCTATTCTTGTCCAGATACTTAAGTGCTGCATCGACAGTATCTTCCAGGTTAACATCAGAACCAAGCCACCAAAATCCAGCTTGGCGCAGGTTATTAATGGTCTGGTTCAGATGCTTTCGGTTGCTTGGATGGAATATGTAGTCTGTGCCTTCCCGCTCAGAAGTGATCGAGTTAACAGCGATGCCAAAAAGAAACAAGTTGATGGACAGCCGGTCGTAATAAGTAGGTTTCAGGTAGACGACCTTGTTGTACAGCTTTGGGAGAGGGATTTCGTTGTTTATCACGTCTAGCCGGTGCCGCACAACCAGCCCCTGGAGGGTGGCACGAATTGCAGGTGTCTTACGCCTTTTTCCATCTGCCCCGAAAGGTTTGATGTATTTCGTCCAGTCGGCGAAATCATCGCCAGGCAGATTGGACCATGGTTTCAGATCGAGAAAGTCAATCACCATGCGCCTCAAGCGGTCGAGGTCCTTCATTTCGCTATCACCTGCATTTCCAGTCTTCCGACGCCCCTTGAGAGCATTGGCAGTCAATTGCTCCGATGCCTCGGTGTCACTGGTGGCTGCCTCTTGTGAAGCAAGGCTGACTTCAACTCCGTAGAGGCCAGTGGACGGTGTACCAGAAATCACCCATCGACGCTCGAAATGAAGGTGGTCTAGCATAAACATCATGTTTGTTTTTGAACCATGGCCTGCCACGTTGTGTCCCTCGTCGACAATGACCCGAAGCCAGTGGACGTGAGTAAGCGGTGAATCTATCTGGACAGCATCTTGGCGGCGACCGTGGACAGGTTCGCCGACTTCGCGCTCGAAGCGGGTTTTGGAAAATAGGACAATGTCACAGTTCATAAGATCTTGCACATCTTCGATTGTATCACTACCCTCTTTCAGAACCAAACGATTGAGTCCCTTGGTATGTGTGTCAATTTCGCGGACCCAATGATCTACCAAGTTATTTGGAACGATCAGCAATGTTGCTGAGCAAAGGAGGATAACCTTCGCTAGTGGTCGGGGGTATGACACGTTGCTCCGACCCTTGTATTTGGTCCGTGGCGGAGGAATTTCGTATGACCCAGGGTTTTTAAAACATGCATCCATGCATCTTCGATACTGACCGCCGTCTTTTGCCCTCATGCGAAAGAAAGCCTTCCAGGGCTCCGAATGCCTCGTGGCAGCAGCAGCAGCCATGTTCATAAGCGATCCGACTTTTTCCCTCACGGGTCGAGGGTCTTCTTTTTCTGGGGTCGACAAGTATTCGATCGGAATTTTCGGAAAGTAATCGCGAGTAGCGCAGATCACGGCAAGGCTGATGAGTGTTTTCCCACAACCCATGGTCTCTGCAAGAATGCCTAAAGCAAAGTCGAACGTTAGAATAATTATATTCTATCACGCCTTGACACAGGTTCCTCGATGATGCCGTTTCCCAAAGCACAGCTGGGGTGCAATCAAACTCACCTCCGCATGCTTCTGAAAACATCAGCTTTTCGCGAACAATGCACGCATCCTCTTTGTCATAGTAAAACTCAGTCCCTGTGGGAGTTCGGTAAGTTTGCAGTCTAGGGTCGAGCATCGCGGCTGGTTGCGACTCCCTCTGGATCATCATAGCGGCAGACCGAGCTTGATACGGATATAAGCTTGTCTTCAACCCAATCTCCGAATAAATCTCATTGTCACTTGTCAACAGCTTCTCCATTGCATATCGTGCCCAGGCATCTTTAACGATCTCAGGATCAGGGTTCGGGTTTTGCAGTGTATTGAAAATGTACCACAAGGACTCATCATCGGCGCTGTTTGAGGAAACGTCGTTCGTAGCAGCCACACGGGCACCTACCCAGGCTTCGGGAGAACAGTCAATCTTGTACATGATAGTTCTTAGGGCGGTGCGCAGTTTGCCGATGCCGCGCGGGGTGTTTCGCCTATGGGTCAACGGCGTGTTGACGTAAATGCGGAGATTGGTACTGTTCGCGACATTGTGGGTCCGAATCCAGCCGTTTGTTGATAGAAGTGTGATTGGGGATCGGAGGAGCTCGTCTTCGGTAATCAGGTTGTTGTCGAGAACGCCCACTGGGAGCCAGTTGGTAAGATCCTCTTCTTGGTCGTCATTTGACGCGGCGTTATCTGAATTTGGTACTGCTGTCGATAGATCGTTAGACGCGGGTGAAGATTGGCTAGTTTCATCAGTCATTCCCGGAGCGCCAGGTAGGATGGTGCAACTAAGAGACAACCCGGAGGCTTGGGTCTCTCTATTTGAATCCTTCCCTGGATCCCACACGGCATCATTGGAGCCAGGACTCGGCTCCGGCGCCATGATTGATGAGGTTGATAAGAAGAAACTCCATCAACGGGTCAGAGCAAGGGCATAGCAAACGGGCAGAAATTATACCGCCTAAAACATTTGAACGAATCAGAAGGATTTTTCTAATGGCGGTAAAAGCTGGAGGTCGATAGGCCTTATCGCAAGTCCAGATATCTTCACGTGATCCGCTCAATTATGTACTACCGCTGGTCACCGCCCGAATAGAGAGTGTGAACCGAAATAGGAAATGGAATTGAAGTGGTCCTCTCATCAGTTCAACATAAAGGTAGGGCCATAAGATGCATAATTCGACCAACTATTCTTCCTGTAGAGTTCGATGTATTTATACCCTCAAAAAGTTACATTAGAGCCGAAAATCATTAGATGTTTGGGTTTGTTAGACATTTGAAAGATCGACGTTTCTGGGTCACGTGCAGTAAGCTTAATTGGGATACCGCCGTTTGACCATGTTGCCAATCATACTAATCTCCAACGCTAATGTATAGTAGCAGAATGTCGACTTGGTAGTGTCTGTTCAGTAAAGCTTCGTTCGGGCCAGACATCAGTAGCAAATGTTAGAATCCAAGAGTCGTTTTCCCACCTAGGAAAGACTTCGCTAAGAATTTCATCCATCGTTAAGATGTGGAGAATCTAGACCCACCCATTGGATCCACACATTATGATCATGAGGCTGAAGCTGGTTTTCTGTAGACGGTTTTCTGTAGACCAAGGAGGCTAGAATGAGGAGCTTGGTATATCGAGATCCCTAGCCACTCCAAGGCCGGCGACTGCGAACGCACGAGCCATCTGGGTGAGTTTGCGACATTGGAAAAGGAAGCTCGTGTCGCTAGATATCGGGATTTGCGATTAGAGACGCAGGGCCTAAAGGGTGCTTTCTTGGGGAGGGCAGACTATAGAATTCAACATTGCGCTCCTGTGGCCCTTTAATGCCTCCAGGACTGATCAATCCAGGTAATATCCATAATTATAGACATCTGGATGCGCCTCTGCAATATTGAGAATACGAGCAGAGCGACTGCACAGACGCAACTTTTGAAACAAAATTCCATTCAAAGAAACACCCGCTATAAAGCTAAAGATAAAAACCACCAGATGCCCAGAACCCATAACATTCTATTCTATATCAACAAGAAACCCCTACTGCATCAAAAAATCCTCAATCTCAAACCCAACCCTCCTCAACGACTTCTCCTCCAGTCCACCCCCACCGACCTTCCTCAAGATAATCGTCCTAGAATCCTGAAGTCGAACCTCAACAGGATTCCCGCCATTCCGAGCAAGTTCCTCCCTCGTGCACTCCCTCACATAAACAGTGATATCAGGTCCCACGCACGCCCGCCACAGAGACGCCATCCACTGCCAGTGATCCAGCGCCGTATAGGAATCGTTGATGGGGATGGAGCAGGCGAAGGCATCAGCGGTTGTAAGCTGGTAGCGCGGGACAAGGGCGACGGGCACGGGTCTGAGATGATCGCTTCCGATGGTTGAAGGGGAGACGGGGCCTGACTCGGAGCCATTCTCGGATGATTGGGCGGGGGAATGGATCTGCATGGTTGCGGCTTTTGGAACTAGAGACTTGGGCGAGAGGGAGGGGAGGTGTTTTTCTCTTTCGCGGTCTTCTTCGGGGGTTGCGCGGCTGTCTATGGAGGTTGTTCGGGGGGGCGATTTCACGTATGTTATTATTTCGTCGGAGATGCGGTGCCAGGAGGAGATTGTGTCGAGGTAGTCGACTGTTGCGTCGCCCATTTGGTCGCCTTCTTGGTTTATTTGGTTTTGGCGAAGGGGCCTGATGTCTGGTCCGTCGAAGGTGCGGACTTTGTATTTGGATTCTTTTGTTAGCAGTTTGTGGAGGTATGTCACTGCTGACTGGACCAGGTCGGGGTCTTGGCCGTCGACAGCTATGACGGGTCCCCGGGGTTGAGAGGCATCCCGGAAAGAAGGGAGGAGGGGTGGTGAGATTTTAGCGAGGAGTTTGATTTTGTTGAGGAAGGGGATTGTCATGACGGTTGTCTCGACGCTTGCTTCGGAGAATTGTGGTGTTACTGGTGTCATCACCGGTGTTCCTGTTTGAAGGGGTGGCAGCTTCAGACTTGGGTCTAGAAGATTTGACTGGGGTTGAGTCTGAGGTTGAGTCTGAGGTTGAGCCTGGGTCTGTGCTTGGGCTTGAGCTTGAGTCTGCACACCGTTGAACTGACGTTGAGGATGAAACATTGGGGCCATATTGGGTGTTTGCTGCACACTTTGGCGAGAAGCGTACTGTGTTGGATATGGAGATTCAGGACTTCGGTCTCGATAAGAAAAGCCTGGATTGATGTTTGCGTGAGACACGCGGCGGCGCTTCATGTCAGGAGAGCTTTCCGACATCTCATCCCCGTGTCGAGATCGAGACCGTGACTCCGAGGATTCAAGTTTTATCGGCCTGGGCCCATATTCTTTTTCCCGTGCATATGCGTTCCTGGCTGTCATGGAAGCCTTGTGGTTAGACGGCGCTGAGAGACCGGATGGTCTATATTCGAACACCCCTGTGGGTGTGAATGGAGTCATTGGCGAGGGCGGGTGCATGAACCGACCACCACAACGTGTGCAGTGAGTTCCACCATTGGGGTTGTTACTGATGCCCACTGGACCGCGAGAGTTCCCATCTCTTCCACTCCTTCGTGGCTGATATCGGTAGCCCGGATATTGCTGGTTATGGCGGATCTTCTCCTCCTATTTAATTTTTAATTCTGTCCACAACGTCTTTTTTCGGGTGGCAACTTACCTCTGCCAGCGCTTTCCACTTGGCTTTTTCTTCCTCTGAGAGATTTCTCCATTGCACCCCAATAATCTTGGAGATATCCGGGTTGGCCATGCCCGGGTTGTGGGCTACAACGGTTGCCTGGTAATGCTGTCGGTACAAAATAAAAGCTACAGCAACAGTTAGCTGCATGAACTGAGTATTTTACTTTCTCGCTTCACTCAACCAAGACTCAACGGTTGAAGCCAAAGAAAAAGCACTTGCCATGCTCATTCAGCAGGGTGGGTATCATCAACTCACCATTACGAGGTCTAGGAACCTTCGGATCAGGTTGACACAAACAAAAACTGTCCCTCTCCTTAACGGAGCGCACGGGGCTGGTGCTCCCAGAAGAGGAAGAAGAGCGAGAAAGACCCTTGGGCGAAGCCATGGGGCCAGAGGGTCTCGCCCCAGCATGAGCAGGATTAAGATTCGGGCTGCCATGAACATGAGCATGAGGGTAGGCGTGAGTATTCATCTCATCCTGCTGTTCTCTCAGTGGCAGTTTCGACTGATTCAGCACGGCCATCTGCTGATGAGCCTGGGGCACCGCAACGGGTCTGGTATCGGCATACTTGAGCGTGTCGGGGCGGTAGGCCAAGGAACCGTGGGATTTGGGCAGGTCACTCATGATCTTGTGGTCAAGCAGGTCGCTAGGTCTCACTTGAGGAGAATCATAGTGCAGACCAGCTGGAGCGGGCAGTACTCGATCCCAAGACATTTATCTATGATTGTCGAGGGTGGTCCGGATGGGGGGATGAATGGGCGCCACCAGACATGTAACAACAAGGCGAAGGGCAAAGGCCGGTCAAAGAAAAAGTCAATCTTTGGGGTTGTGGCGAAGAAAGAAATGCAAAATGGCAAAGAATCCAAAGAATCAAAGGACAAAAAAGAAATCACGGATTCGAACTATGCCAATAGATATGTGGTTCGAGGGCGACGGCGAAACCGAGGGAACCAAGGATAAGCGAAGAACAAGAAGTATAGCAATGGGTAGTCACTTTGGGATGAATAGAAGGGGAATATAAAAGATGAAAGAGAAAGGTGAAAAAGAAAAAGTAGAAAAGAAAAAAGAAAACAAGACAACGAGTGACGTTCGATAAGTCGAAATAAAAAAAAAAAAAAGCCCCAGGGGAAGCACTTGAGGGAGGGGGGAGGAAAGAAACCAACAGAAAGACGTCCCAATCGCCAATCAATGTGCATAAAAAAAAGCCAACAGATGTGATCTAGGTAAATGACCGGGACAGGAAACGGTGCAAGACAAAGGCCCACGACCTGAAATTGCGGTTTCTTTGTTGCGTTGGGGGCAATCGGGACAGAATCCCTGTTGATGTGGCTTGTCCTTTGACAATAGATCCTAATTGATGGATATACTTGTTATTCGGACCACGCCAACCGAGCAAGGGAGAGCAAGAAAGAAAGAAAAGAAAAAAAGAGAGAAAAAAAAGTACGAGCTAAGATGACCATTGAAGATCGATGGTCTGTGATGTCCGATATATTGCTTAATTCTTTAATTTGTTCCCTTAACCATGGTTAACAGGGCCCTGGGGCCATCAGGAACCGGGCAGCCCCCAAGAAATTTTCATTTTTATTGTAATTCGTGTTACTTTTTTCCAAGGTTGGATTTTTTGGAATTTTTTTTTTTTTATTGTCGTAGATCAATGACCCCCAAATCCCGCACTTAATACCGAAGAAGGTCAAAGTAACCAAACGAGATCATTGTTTTCTTTGTGTTCTTACGATCTCCGGATGCGGCGACGCGCAGCGGGGGCCAGCGCTAACCCTGCGAGCCATTGGCCGCGGCTCCAGCCTCGGTTCCCCGATGAATCTGAACAAAGAATAAATTAAAATCAATTATACTCTCATAATTGTCAAAAATTCCCAAGCAAACATGGCACAAACAGCTGTAGGGATTGATTTGATAAACCTTTATGCATATCGCTCAAATGGTTCTTGATGATCTCATCCCGCCGATCCCGCTCCACTGTGCCTGTAACTCTGTCACAATTGCCCAGGTGGGAACAATACTACGTCTGACCCAGGCGAGGCTTTTTCGTTGCCTTTGATCTTGGTACTGCACCCCCCTGTCACTCTGGTCACGGGTCAATTCATTGGTTCAGGGCAATGTGGCTCCCGATTAGCGGGTTCGACCTGTCGGCTACGACGTACTACCGTATCGCCCTCCTGGACTGGAACCCTATTCATTGACCCTGAATCGTGCTCCCCACCGCATCAGGCAGTCCGGAGAGGTGATCGGGTAGCGACGTGTCAGATGTCAGACGAGACAAGCGCTAGCGACGGGGGCGTGGGGAAAGTGAAAGGAATCAAGTTTATTGGACTTCCTATGAAATGTTTCGGGTAAGGTGTTCTTCATCCTCGTCGTAGACTATGTACAGGTGTGGTTTCAATATGGCGGAACCGTAGGTATGGTAGAAAAGAGAAACCTTGGAACAGGACGGATGAAACAACATGAATCAGAAATCAAGTCTGGGTAAATAATGAGAATTTTTTAAAAAAAGAAATGGTACAGGAACAATGTCTAGGCTGCGGAGACCCGTCGGCTATGGCGCGAGGGCCCCGAAGATCGTTCAACAAGCTTCGATTTTTGAGCTTCTCTTGGTTTGTTTGAAGTTCCCTCGTTCGGGTCCTCTTTGGCGTTCAACAAAACGCCGTCGATGCCCTCGTAAATCTCAGTGGCCAGGAGGCGGTGGGCAGAGGGACCCAGGCTCATTTCGTTCCTGTGAAAGAAACACGATTAGCGGGAGAACATCTCAACAAAAAGAGATAAAGAAATAGAAAAGTGACAAATAACTTCGAAAGTGGATCTCAAGAGCTTCCTCCCCGATGACCTCCCTAAACAAGTAGGAGCCGGGGACGAAGCTATTGAAAAACGGGGAAGGGAATAGAAGCTCATCAAAGCCGAAATCGACTTACCAGAACAGATACTTGTCCGGGTGCTCACACGTCGCCTTATGCTTATCCTTTGACACCATGACCTTAATCGAGCGCTCCGATTCGACACAGGCCTCTGCGACATTCTCCCATCCAGGATCTTCATTCGTGCCCAATCCACTTTCCGCCGTGATCCCCGCCGCATAGTACTGCCAGTCCCGAATGCGATCCATCATGAAGGCATTCGTATCGAATAAGTAGATAGTCCCCTTATCCCAAGGCTTAGCGGCCTCTCGCAGCTTTGCGTTCCAATGTGACAAAAGCTTGACGGCATTCTTGTACTCGTCGCCTTGAGTCGCATACGCCGACGCGAAAGCCGGTAGGAAAGTCACGTCAACAGGCTGTGTCAGAATAATCTTGATCTGGTCGTAGTCCCAGCGTTCGGCGAGTTCATTCAACTGGTCCATGATGATCTGGACCCGGTGCTCAACGGCGGCAGTGGCGGTATCATACTCTTTCGAGACCAAGCTCCAGACATCCCAAAGACCGAACGAGACAGCGAAGATAGTCCGTTCTTGGCGAGATTTCATTTGCTCTTTGGAGAAACCTTGTGTCGAAGTCATCTCCGCGTCAAGCCAGTACTTGAGCTGGCTCTTGAAGTCGCCGAGTTTTGTCTGAGACAGCCGGCCCAATATGTCTAGCTCTCCGTTGTCGACCACTGCCCCTGCATATTTGCCCCTGAGCGAAGACGCTGTCTGGGCCAGATTCTCCTGGTGACACGAAAACTATAGTTTAAGAGAAATCGTTAGTGACAGGGGTTCAAATGAGACACGAGTTCCGGGTACAAGCTTCCCCGGACGCCGCTGCAAACGAGACCTCGGGAGCCGGTCTAGACCTTGGCTCTCCTCTCTTTGAAACATCTCAAGGACCAGACCCAAGACATCTATGAATACCCATCGAGTAGACCGATCGAAGTAGGCCATCCAAAGCAACAGAAACCGGAACCAAATCAGAACGGAAGGGCGATCTCACCATCTCACAAAGCCAATCAGTCCAGACCTTGCCCTGGAGCTCCTCGGTCTCATTATCACTCCAAGAATCCCCAAAGACCACCAATCGCTGATCAAACTCCCCCGCGACCTGAAATTGCTCGGATCGCAACGGCACGATATCTCCGAAACTCCTCGATGTCAAAAACCACGCAGAGTAGAGGATTGTGCATGCCGCAATAGCGCAAAGCGCATAGAGTTTATTGAAAAGGCGAATCATCCTGCTGCAATAATTGTGTAATCCACTTCGATTCAACTCAAAAGTTCCGCCAAGATTCCACCAAAATTTCCTGAGGTATGTAGCTCAGACAAGGTCGCTGGCAGGTCGCTGGCTAGTCTTGGCGCAGATGCCGGTTCCAGTCTGAACGGCGATGGGTGAATACTGTCTAGAACAGGGGATCTCCAAATGAATCGTGCGAGATGCGCCGAATCATTCAGATCCGCCCGTTGCAATCGGGGCGGGTAATCGCCACTGGCGGTGGATCTTCCAAGACAACGGAACGTCGATTAGAGCGCAGGGTGGAGGATTGGATTTGAGGCGTTATATCGGCAGATCTCGAATTTAGTCGTTCGCTCTTGGTGAGCGACGTAGCTGGGAAGGGAAAAAAAAAGGAAAGGGGGACAGATAAGACCGTCGTAAGGCCTGACAATCGTATCCGTAAGCGCCGGAAAGCCTTGAGTCTCCACTGGTCTCGGAAAATCTAGCGGGGCGAATAAGGTGGAGAGGAGAGAATGGGACGTTGGGGTCAAAAAAAGAAATAGAAAGTTCTATGCTTCTAATTACTATTCCAATTGCAATATTACTTTCTATTTCCAACTAATTTTCATGCCTCCTAGATCATGTAGCGCGGAAAGATAGTGCTGACGAAGTTCAACTAGGGCCGCGTGGCCGGAGCGGGGAGACTCAACGTGGAAACGTCTCGCGTGCGGGTGTCACTCTGCGCATGTGCGGAAGAAAGCTTATGGTCTCACGCCATACGAATACGAGGTCCGTGTAAGGGTTACACTCTCCAGATGTCTCAAATTTATGAGTTTAATTCTGGAACATATTCGAACTTTGTACAAACCTACTAATCCAAGCCCGGGCCACTATTGACAGAACCTGCAGGGGATTTTGAGTTCGGACTGGAAGATGTCAAATAGTTCGACGTCGGAATGCTGCAGCCGGTGACGAAGCCTGAGGCGCATACCGCGCCAGAGAGCCTTGAGATCTATCCATTTATGCAGCTATGCAGATGGCCAAAATTTCGTCAAGGGTCAATCGGGGAACCGGATTGTGACCCGTGGGGTGCCTAGGTATGCATGGGACTTGGGGCAGTGCACTCTGCAATAACAGAGCCCACCTGGGCATGCATGCATGTATGTTTGAACAGCCCTAGAGGTGGAGAGCTCATTCCCAGGCACTTGAGTGGAGCCTTGGAAAGTATGCAAACATTCAATCGATCACAATTGTATTGAACAGGTTTTGCCAACAGATTCCAAGGTTTGAATAGGTATGTAGCCCCAGAATCGACATCTGGAAGTAAAAATGCAACTTCAAATGTTTGGAACTGGCGACAAAAAAACCACCTGGCATCAGTCCAAATTTTGAAATGGAATATTCAATGTTTGAACATCCACCTGCCAGTGGGCATCCATCATCAATGATTCAACAACTTGAAGTTTGAACTTGAACCCATTAGGTACTACATACATAGCTACTACCTACATCAATTGATACATACATATATAGACTGGTAGGATGGATGGTTTCAAATTTTCCAACTTCAACTTGAAGCTCTGGAGTTGAACATGAATTGAACGTTCCGACACTTGAAGGTTCAAAAGTACTATGTATGTACTATTCACATGCACAAGTGTGCAAGTTGATGATGCCTCGAGTGCTCAGGTGCCATACCGTACTTGGCCGCTTTCCAAGGTTGCCGCATACATATGCCTAGGTCTTGGCACCGATTCCAGTGGACCTTCCAGATGTCCAAGCCTCCATTGATGGCTGGTTTATGTAGATGCACCAGTGACATGCACACGAGTGCACATGTGTCGCTTCGACCTTGGAAGTTAATGGATCCATCCGAGTCCTTCCAAACACATTTCGTGCTTGCAATGTTTCAAGTCTCATCCGCAGGATATCCCTCATAACTATTTGAGCAAATAGTGCGAGTGGTTGTCAATGCGTGGGTGAAAATCCTGCAGTATTTTTAGCTCCGATGTAGACTCAATCCTTGATTTATCGTAGAATTCAAACCTTGAAGGATTGAACAAACTTCAGAAATAGACTCATTCCTTCAACGCACGGATCAATTCGGCACCCTCGCAGTTACCAGGTCGCGATCTGAAGAACAGTCGCGCTCACTACCAGAAGGGGAACCTAGTAGCAAGCTAAGAACTAGCCTACCCGCCCCTTGAAGGAGCTATGATCCGTTGTGGGGAAGATCAATGGGAATGGTATCATGCATCAGGATGAAGGATGCCATTGTACTGGCCCCAAGGGTGTTGGGGGCCATTGGGGGTCCGTGGGGGCCACTTGTCTGATTGATCGCCTCAGGTGTCAATCATCAGGTGTCTATGAGGTGTCGATCTTGTTGCCTCAGGCCCATATAGACGGATGTCTTCACGTGATGACCTTAGCGACGCTGACTGATCGATTTCCCAAAAGGGCTAGCGGCTGCTGAGTCATTTACGCACACACTCGCTACACCAAACCTTTGGAACTCCAAAAATCCACACGACCGAACCCTTCAACCTCACCTGTCGACAACTTCCGCGCTACCGTCTTGACCGCGCACTCCCCGTCAAGATGAAGCTCAACATTTCCTACCCGGCCAATGGGTCGCAGAAGATCGTCGAGATTGACGATGAGCGCAAGCTCCGTCCCTTCATGGAGAAGCGCATGGGCACCGAAGTCAGCAATCCCCGATTCTTTAAAAGTGCACACAAAATACACATCCACACAATCCGAACGACTTTTTTTCACCCAACCACACACAAACACCCTACACACATGACGAATGATAAGAACGAATGGACTGATGGGTTTTTCTTCGATTAGGTCGTCGGTGACTCCCTTGGCGATGAGTTCAAGGGCTACCTCCTCAAGATCACTGGTGGTAACGACAAGCAAGGTACGAACGACCCCGCCTCCGATATTACAAATGCTATTGGGATTTGGATATGGAATCAGTTGCAAATAAGGGCATAATCGCTGATCAAATTTTTACTACAGGTTTCCCCATGAAGCAGGGTGGTACGTCTTCACTCGAATCTTTCCTGAACACACGACCAGGAAGATCACACAACGAAGAAAAAAAATTATTCGACGGAATACTCATTCATCTTTCACAGTTCTCCTCCCCACCCGTACCCGTCTCCTCCTCGCCGACGGCCACAGCTGCTACCGCCCCCGCCGCACTGGTGAGCGCAAGCGCAAGTCCATCCGTGGTGGTACGTAAATACTCTTTTCGCCCTCTCCTATTCGTCGGAACAAGCCCAATTAACTCAACCAACAGCCATCACCGGTCTTGACCTTGCCGTCCTTGCCCTGAGCATCGTCAAGCAGGGTGAGGGTGAGCTCCCCGGTCTCACCGACACCGTCGTCCCCAAGCGCCTGGGTCCCAAGCGTGCCACCAAGATCCGCAGCTTCTTCGGTCTTGACAAGAAGGACGATGTCCGCCAGTTCGTCATCCGCCGTACTGTCACCAAGGAGGGCAAGAAGGACTACACCAAGGCCCCCAAGATCCAGCGTCTGGTTACTCCCCAGCGTCTCCAGCGCAAGCGTCAACGCGTTGCCATCAAGCGCCGCCGCTCTGAGGCTGCTCGCGAGGCCGCGTAAGTTTTCAGCCTCTTATCAAAATCTGCTTGTGAAGAATTTCCCCGCTGACTTTTTATCTAGTAACGACTACGCCAAGCTCCTCGCTAACCGTGTCCACGAGGAGAAGGCTAAGCGTGACGAGCTCCGCAAGCGCAGGGCTTCTTCCATGCGCAAGTAAATCACCACTGCGGTGTCATGATTTATTTACGCGCGGAGGCTTAATGGGGGAAGGTTCACGTTTCTGGGATGATTGAGGGATTAAACAAAAAAAAAGAAGATCACTCCCAGTGGCGCGGATATGTCTAAGAAAAAGGGCTTACGATAAAAAAGTTTTGGGATTAGGTCTATGCGTACAGGCGAACGGTTTGATCACCCCTCCGAGATGCTACGGTGGTTTCGAGCCTCGGGGCGATGCATCTGTGCTGAACCTATCTTTTGACAACCCTTTTTTGAATGGAGTGCATGCAAATTTCATTGTTTTTTGTTCCACAACCTTGGAATACCTGTGTAGTCTAGCCATGGGCTATCGTAAACACTTCTGCAAACACCTCTGCGTTCTAATTGCACATAGGCAACCTTGGAAGCATCTAAAAATACTTGTCCTGAAAATAAGTTCGTCATCATCTTAGGTCCCACAGACATCATTTGATCTCCCCCATGCCCAAAAATCCATATCGTCTTATCCACTTCCTTGCCGAGGCCCAGGGCTACTACTCCAGGGCTCACTTCAAAATGTTTGACCACTTTGGCAACAATTAAAGAAACTACGCCCCACAATCCAGTTGACTAGTTTGACAAGGACAGGTCTGCCTAGATCAGCGTCAAGTGGGGGTCCGAGTTGGAAATATCTGGGTACAGCTTCAACCAACTTGACATTTGAATGTAATACCCAGCACTTCAAGTTGTGGACTTGAGATCGATAGGCTGTGAATTCGCACGTACAGCTATACCAATCTTACATATGAACGAATAGCGTATCGACATACCCCTACCTACCAGTTGCCCATTTGAACTTGAAGTTGAAAGTACATATCACCTGACGGGTCGCACTGCACACATGCATGTCGCTTTCGAATTTTGTGCACCCCAGGGAGACGTACTTAACTTTAGCAAAGAGTCACGTTAATACTGCCCCTACATAAGTACTACCCCAGACTATTCGAAACAAGCCGGCTATGAATAAACCTCGCTACACTTTGGGGTCATTTTGGTCCAGTATACACGACAAGGACTCGCAGTTGAATGTTTTCGTCTCCACCAAACATTTCCAAATTGAATTGAAACCCTCCAACTTGGAGAAGTCACCGACACTTTGGCAGAGTACCTCCGGCATCTTGAGCATCTAGAGCCGGATTACCTCCCTGACTTAGATGAAGAATCCTACTTTGAGGATCCTCTTGAAGAGTTGGCTGAATGGGTATTGGGATGTTTCCTCCCGATCTTCCAACAGATCCCACCGTTGGATACCCGTCAGAAATACACTCTCCATGACTGTTTATTTCCAGAGGTTTTTCATTACTCGTTAGATGTCCATCAAGAAAAGCTATCACCTACCTTACTCGATAAGGTTGGAGAGAAGTCGTTTCTTGGTGCTCTTCTTCCTGAGCAGATGGATTATTCTACATTCCCTATCTATCGCCCTGATCAGATCGAGGTTCCAATATCAGATGAGGATCAGTCCTTACCAGCGGTTCCTCGAAAAGTATACATCCGGGAGCAACAGGCTCAAGTTGCTTTCTTCAAATCAGTGGGCGCAGGGGATGTGAACAGCACATGCAGGGAACTCACAGCATACACGAAAATACAAGCAACCTTATCCGAGTCCTCAGGGTTCAAACCTATCAACACAAGTCGACTACTCGGAATCGTTCAGATTCCTTCATCAGGCCGTATTGTTGGTCTTCTACTATCATACATTGAGACTCTCCCGCATACGACGTTACTTTGCATGGGAACAGCCCCCCAATATGCCTCGATGGTGGAGAAATGGCTAAGCCAGATCACCCAGGCTATAGAGGGTCTCCATTTGCGTGGTGCTGTCTGGGGGGATGCCAAACCTGATAATATCCTAATAGATACGCAACATGATGCTTATCTTATTGACTTTGGTGGAGGCTACACCACACGCTGGGTGGATAAGGAATTGGCAAATACCGCTGAGGGAGATATCCAAGGTCTGCAAAGAATCTCCGAATTTCTCTTGGGATGATCTCTTCAATACCCGTGATATTGACGACGAGCATTTGAATCAATGTGTTATGATCAGAATGCAAAAACTGTTTTCCCATTTTTCCTCCATTTTTTCCCGAGGTCTTTTTGGCACTGGCAGCCGTAGCGGTCGGACTCGGGCCCGGGATATATACTAGGTACCTAGTATAGTAGGTGTCACCTGGGCAGTGCCAGCATCAATTGCTGGAACATTCAAATGTTCAATGTTCAAACCTTGGAATGTTCCAACATTTGAAGGTTCAATGTTGTCAGTGGACATCTGGAAAATGCATCCATCCATGCATGTGGATGTGTGCAAACTTTCAAACCTTCCAAGGTTGGAACCTTGGAATGTTCCACATGTGCAAGATTATAGCATAACAGCATTCAAAAGATTTGAAGAAAGATCCAGTTTATAGTAGGGCCGTCGAGGCTTCCAGTTCTAATCATAATATAACATTCAAATGTTCGAACATTTGAGAAACGACCTCAGGAACAACCACCTGGGCAAGAAATGCAATGCAATTTGAAAGTAAGACACCGAATCCCAGCACTTGAACAAAAGAGCTAGTAAACCGCGAAGGAACTCTCCATATCAGAAACATTTGAAAGGCAAAGTAAACACCAGAAAAGTCACAAAAACCCCAAATCTCGCACCCTATTGTCATAAACATCGTATTTTTCGCCACTCCCGCCTGTAACAAAGGCCTTAGCGTCGCAGAAACTTGGCAACATACACGGGTCCCCGGCATTTAATCAATTGAAAATGGGGTATTGGATTTAGTTTTCGGAAGAATAAACGGAAGTGAAATAAAAGAAATGCATCAATCTCCCATTTACGCGACAGCGTGAGAGAAGAGGAAGCTAACGGACTCTCCGTTGTGAGTACGACGACAAGCCTCGGCCAGCGTGGGGCTGACGTCAATGGTCTCAATGCGGTCGCAGGCCTCCTTCTTCTCAGCGTGGGGGACGGTGTTGGTCACCACGAGACGGCTCAGACGGCTGTTGTTCAGGTTCTCAATGGCCTTACCAGAGAGGATACCGTGGACAACAATGGCGTTGACCTCCTTGGCGCCGTGCTGCATAACTGTCTCGGCGGCCTTGACGAGAGTACCGCAGGTGTCAGCCATATCATCGACGATGATGGCGACCTTGTCCTGCACGTTACCGACAAGGACCATGCGAGAGACCTCGTTAGGACGAGCACGCTCCTTGTGAATCAAAGCAAATTGTAGATCGAGACGGTCGGCAATAGCGGTGGCACTATACAAAGAGGGACAAAAGTTAGATTTCATGTTCGATAGACTGCATGAATGTTCAATATGTGGGGAGGGAGTGCCTACCGCTTAGCACCACCGGCATCCGGACTGACAATGATGCAGTTGCTGACATCAAGGTTCTCTCGGATCCACTTCAAAATACTGGGCTCGGCGTACAAGTTGTCAACGGGGACATTGAAGAAGCCTTGGATCTGGCTAGCGTGCAGGTCCATGGTGATAACGTGGTTACAGCCAGCAGTCTGCAGCATGTTGGCCATGAGCTTAGCGGTGATAGGAGCACGGCTCTTGTCCTTCTTGTCCTGGCGAGCATAAGGGAAGTTGGGGATGACAGCGGTAATGCGGCGGGCAGAGGCAGTCTTGCAGGCATTGATCATGATCAAGAGTTCCATGAGACCGTCGTTGATATCGTTGGGGCGGGTGGACTGCAGGATGAAGACTGCAATAATGAAGACAAACGAAGATCAGCATCACGATTCCCTCATGACTTCCTTCCTTCATATCTTTTTTTGCCTTTCTTCACCTGGAATACCTCCGCGGGGTCAGCGTACCATCTTCGTCTCGAACACTTTCACCAATTGTGACGCTAGTCTCCTGGTTGGAATATTGCAGGACCATAATCTTGGTCAACTCGATACCAAGGCTATAGTGAATTACTAATTAGCCTTTGCCGCTAAGATTCAT
The DNA here is from genome assembly GCA_911649655.1 of Penicillium sclerotiorum. NCBI lineage: Eukaryota > Fungi > Ascomycota > Eurotiomycetes > Eurotiales > Aspergillaceae > Penicillium > Penicillium sclerotiorum. Next base: position 325,922 of record CAJVRJ010000008.1, read on the forward strand.
CTTTTTTTTTTCTTTTTGTAAAAAAAGCCGGACCCGGCCGTGCAGAACACAAAGATTGATTCACATACCGATCCGCCACGAGCTGAGCAAGCTCTGGGTGACTGTTGCCAGTCAGCAACTTGATAGAGTTGGTTGCCATGATGAAGAGGTGTTAAATAGAAGAATTATGATCTCCTAGAAGAGAAAGAAAGAAAAGAAGTCAAGCTTTGGAGCTTTAGAAAAATCGGATCCCGCACCTGCCATTTTTGGCCCCGCATCTTTTTCGTATCCCGTGACCCCTCACCGCCTTGGTCCGGGTTCGGACTTAAGAGGAGTATACAGCGAACACCTTATTGGTGTACCTCAGGCTACTTTCAACATGAGGTAACTATATTTTGAAAAATTACAAGGTAAGAACATGGATACTCCATATCTGATTGCTTAGTTTTCATTTAAGATCTGCCAGTAGCAAGTGTGTGATTGCATTTTATACATCTAATATTTGAAATCTAGTCAAGATCCCAAGGAAAGGTGATAAATGACTGAGTTCAATCACTGGAATGACGGAGTAATAAGCATCCTTGCAGCGATTACCTATGTAAAGGTACTCGATGTACGAGACTTGTAATCACTCGAGATCACTGCGTATACAGAACCGATCTCAAGGTCACTGCATTCATCTACAAATGCTCACACAAGCAACCAGGGCCATTATCCTCACGCTCAGGGGTCGCAGGGCTCATATACTCATCGCGGTAAAACCTGTAGGTGCCAGGGCCGACAAGGCCAAGACGCTCAAGCCTAAGCATCAGATAGTTTGCCCAAGGTTGACAACTCTGGGTTGGAATGGCTTCAGCCTGCGCGGAGACAGTAGCACCCTCGGAAGCATGGATTCTACCAAGCATGTGCTTCTCCTGGAAGCTGCGGCTGTCGAAGCGCTTACGAGGTTCGATACAAACCTCATAGTTGCCCGGATAGCCAACGGTATGGTACCAGATGCACCGAGTGGCACCTGGGTGGACAAGCATGATGATCCAGTGAATGGGATGACCGCGTCGAGCTGGCTTACAGATTGCCAGATATATCTCGAGACGGGTGGTATCAACCGTCCCTTGACACATGTGGTAGGACATTTCTGCGGCTCCGGAGGCGTCTGTAAATCGACTGGTGATTGGGTGCAAGGAAGGAGTCGTCTTTCTTCGTAGGGAATAGAGGCGTACCAGGAATGAATGAGTAATGAGTAGTGTGGACTGTGAGCTCGACTTCAAAGTGAAGTGATAAGCTTCAGTCAAGGGCCTCGTGGATCGCTCTTCCAAGGTTATTATGATAATTCAATGACATGTATCTGAGTGGTCTTCTTGATGCAGATAAATGATGAGCTCAACTTTGAACAAAGGCTTTCCTGGGGCCACAAAGATCTTGGTATGAGCCTCATTGTGTCAGAGGCCTTTGTATCCATTGAAGACATGGTTATACCTGACAATGCCATGTACTTACCCAAAGGATATTTTTATATCGGGATTGTACGCAAGTGCACATGTGTATGAGAGTAACATGTTAATGGAACAAAGCAGTTGAATGTTAGAAAGTCTCCAGGGCTTGACTCGTGAGACATCTCCGTGTTTCCTCTGAGACACTGGAACATTGAAGGACACCATCCGTCAGGGTATTATTATCAGCCAAGACCTACCTAGATGGTAAAGCGCTTGAAGGTTTGACGTAATGAAGACCCTCATGGGTGTCTATAGCAAGGACCGTCAAACGTTTGATTGGAGACGAGGCCACTGCCTTCAGCGTCATACCAAGTAGCATGGTGCCCGAGGCACCACAATCGTCAATCGGAAAGGCGAGAGAACAGATGAGCAGCTTCCTCTGAAGGGACAGAAAATCACTGCATCTTGCAGACATCATTTGTTGAGTTGTTCGAGAGAGACTGATTCGTCCATTCAACCACCCTGTCCAGGTCTTCCGGATTTGTGCATAGTCTTGATATCTTCTCGTGAGGCAATTGAGGCTACCTATGCACTTCGCAACGGTCTTGACCTGAGCTATAGCCCGTATACTGTTGTATTTATCTGCGAGCTTGACTAGCCGCAGGGAGGGTTTCAACCACAAATTGGCTGTTGTGTTTGATTTGCCAACTCATGGTAGGGAGCATTGGAAGGGACGTGGGAACCCTTTTCATAGTCCTGAACTAAGTCGCGTCCGAGAGGGGGTGACAATATAGAGGTCGACGATTGGGCTATGTTCCCAAGATTCCTTTCAATGTGTTAGGAGAGACTCAAAAGTTCGCGTCAAGTCGGGCGCGTCGGGCGCATTGCAACTCCGTAAAGCAATGAAAAGAAGTGGGGCGCCTGATTTCCAAGGTTGTGATGATTGGCCAACCGCCCTTTCAACGTAGATCTTCAGCTTCAGCTTCAGCGCCTCAGTTGTGTTTTTTCATCTATCTTCGTAGCTTGACGCAAGTTAATTTCCTTTGAGTGTATTTCACCTGCATACTCAATTGAGTATAATTGAAGCAGGATTAAAGCCTCCGCGGCTCTCCCGGTGCTTGCCGAGAGAACAACTTGAAGCCACCCTGTGTCTAATGCAATCAAAAAGGCTGAACATGTCTTGCTGTGGGTATCATGGATGCTATTACCACATGTGCAGGGTACGCCTTGCTTCTGAGTCCGGGTACAGCCTGAGCTGATGGCGCGTTGCGACCAATCAGCCAATGAAAGACCTGAAAATAAGCAAGACGGTACGGTATCGCGAGCCTCGTAGTGGATCTCGGCCCCCGGGGCTGGCTGGGTAAGATGCAGCGGGTGGGTGTGGTGGGCGTCCTCTCAACGATAGGTGTTCCCCCCAGGTGCTCTTAATGACAGGGGGGTCCCCATGCAGCAAACATTCTTCACGAAATGGGTTAGCAAGGCCGACCGGCGCCGCCAATTAATGCAAAGGCCACGGCTTCCATTGCCACATGCCCGCTGAACACGGAGTATTTCACGATAGTGGAGTCATGGGGTGTAGTCAATAGCCTCAAGGATTGCTAGGCTAACTTCGTTAAAATCAAGACAATGAAGTTGTGCAGGAAGAGCCGAGCCCCACTGAGTGCTGATCGCCACCGGGTTACTGTGGGCAGAGGTCATGTACCAATTGAAGGTGATTCAAATGGAATGAAATAGAATTTTTTTTTTCTTTTTTTCTGGATGTAAACAGACTGGCCTGGAACGAATTAGCACGCAACACCTGGATAAGCGGAGGGGAAAAGACATCTGAAGGCCTGTGGGTAAATAACCCGTACGGTTGATTTGTCCAAGGCCGCTAATGCTGTCAACGCACAAAGTTAAAGAGACACTAACGTAGAGCTAAGAGACTGAAGGAAACCAAAATTGTACAATTTCATACTCGTATGCAATCCATTTTTCAAACGGTTCACATGGGATTCGACGCACGAATGGGAAACTGTCCATACAGATTGATACAACAGGTTTCCACAGTGGGGCCTTCGGCTGACATTGCCAATGCATTCTTCTGGCCAACAACCTACTGGTGTGGCGCAAGAGCTGAATGTCTACCCGAGCATTGGCAACGCATGCTGATCTCACTGGATCATGGAACCCCCGGGGCGTGGACTAGCTAAGCTGCATTTTAACGGCCGAGCGGATTTCTCCCGTCAGTGTTATAATCCACGCAATATCCTCCGATAGGATCTCATGATCCTAGGAATCTGTTTTCTGTCTTGACCTGGGATTCTTTACGAGACGCGCTCGTGTTTAAAACATTGTCTTCTGGACCACTCATTTGCCGGTGATTGGCGTTCAGACGGAACCCACCGAACCCTTCCGGACAACCGTGACAGCCTTGGAACTCTGGGTCATTTTTGAGGCTCTTACATCATTACGTCGGTAGGTTACTACATTCCCGGGGTCTCTTGATTTACCCAGGTGACATTTTCATACTATGCGGCCTGATACGCACCTCGCAATACATAGTCAGGCCCACCATATTTGCCCCGGTGCCTGATCGCTAACCAGTCAAGAGCAATTCGTTCAGGTGCCTCAGGTTTTTGCTGGATTTATCAGCTTATCGTTTATCGTTTATCAGGCTGCACTGAAGCCTAGAGCACATTTTCATCTCTTGAACATTCAATTTGCCCGGAATTTGCTGGCATCTCATCTCCCAAGGCCATTCTCTTGTCTCTCTCTACCCAGAAGCTCATCATGGCAGCGAAATCCAATGGCAAAGGGCCCGATGGCGGCGAAAGCAAGATTGCCCAGATTGAACAGGTCGTTGCTGCTTCTTTGCGGCCACTACCTACTGAAACCGGGGATGGGACCTACGTGAAAGAGGCGACCACTACGGGCCTTGCTAAAGATCTCGGCCACATTCATTTGAAGGATGTCAAGACCCTTGTTGAAGTCGCCAAGGATGCGGTGACTGGCGAGCCTTGGAATGATCGGGACTACATCATGGAGCGAGTCATTCAGGTATGTGTACACTTGGATAAATTGAGCAAGTGACATGAAGAGCTAACACGGGAATACTCAACAGCTCGCTGCGGGCCTGCCTGCTACATCTCGCAATGGCAAGGAATTGACCAACACTTTCTTGACTCAATTATGGAAGGATTTGCAACACCCGCCCATTTCGTAAGTCACCTTCCTAGCCCAGTCGCAGTCTATGAAAGACCAGTCGTGGTTCTGTCAAGAAATGTACTCACTGCAGTAGGTATCTTGGCCGCGACTCATCGTACCGCAAAGCTGATGGATCTGGGAATGTATGAGTATACCTTGTCCAACTTTCTAGTCATTGAACTGACGACGATTTAGAACCGATTCTGGCCAAATATTGGTGCTGCCGGCACTCCCTACGCACGATCTGTTCGTCCGGAGATTGTGCAACCTATCGCCCGCCCAGATCCAGGAACTCTGTTCGATAGCTTGCTTGCTCGCCAACAGTTCAAAGAACACCCAGCAAAGATTTCGAGTACACTTTTCTATCTTGCGTCGATTATTATTCATGGTATGTGCATGGTTGCTGACATGATGTCTGAACTCCCGGGATACAAGAACACTCATCTTTCTCTGCCCTCTCACAAACTCCAAATGAAGTAGCTGACAAAAAGACAGATCTCTTCCAGACTGACCCGAGGGACTCGTCAATTTCTCAGACATCTTCTTACCTCGACCTCGGCCCGCTGTATGGTAATAACCAAGATGAACAGAACTTAGTAAGAACTTTCAAAGACGGAAAGTTGAAGCCAGACGTGTTTTCTGCGAAGCGCGTTCTTGGATTTCCACCAGGTGTTGGTGTCTTACTGATAATGTTCAACCGATTCCACAACTACGTTGTTGAGAATTTGGCCATAATCAACGAGGGTGGGCGTTTCACAAAGCCAGCTGAATCGAATGACAAGGCCTATGCTACCTGGGACAATGACCTATTCCAGACTGGACGGCTAGTTACCTGTGGCCTGTACATCAACATCATTCTCAAGGATTATGTCCGCACAATCCTCAATTTGAACAGAACAGACAGCACCTGGAGCCTGGATCCCCGGGCAGATATCAAAGGTGGCATCTTGGGCGGTGCTCCGGCCCAGGCGACTGGAAATCAAGTCTCTGCAGAGTTCAATCTCGTCTACCGATGGCACTCTTGTATCTCCACTCGAGATCAGAAGTGGTCAGAAAATCTGTACAAGGAGCTGTTCCAGGGTCAAGATCCAAGCACATTGAGTCTGCCGCAGTTCGTTCAAGGTCTCTACAAATGGGAGGCAACCCTTCCCGAGGAACCTGAAGCCCGTCCATTTGCAAACCTGCAACGCCAGGCCGATGGATCTTACCCCGATGACGACTTGGTCCAAATCTTCCAAGCGGGCGTCGAGGATGTTGCTGGAGCTTTTGGCGCGTCAAATGTGCCCACTATTTTCCGGGCTGTTGAAGTGCTCGGAATTCAGCAAGCGCGTTCGTGGAACCTGGCGACTCTGAATGAGTTCCGTGACTTCTTCAACCTGACCCCATACAAGACCTTTGAAGAGATCAATTCCGATCCTTACATCGTTGACCAACTCCGCCACTTCTACGACCATCCAGATCTGGTTGAGCTCTACCCTGGCCTCATCGTGGAAGATGCCAAAGAGCCCGTGGTTCCCGGAAGTGGCCTATGCACTAACTACACCATTTCGCGTGCAATCCTCTCGGATGCTGTTGCACTTGTTCGGGGTGATCGTTTCTACACTGTTGACTACACTCCCAAGCACCTTACAAATTGGGCGTATAATGAGATCAACTACGATACCTCCGTGGACCAGGGCCAGGTCCTGTACAAGCTGGTCCTGCGAGCTTTCCCCAACCACTTCCAAGGAGACTCGGTCTACGCACACTTTCCGTTTGTCATTCCCAGTGAGAACGAAAAGATTCTTAAGGATCTTGGAAAGGGCGAAATGTACAGCTATGCCAAGCCTAGCTTCACACCCATGCCCACCCTGATCAACTCGCACGAGGCATGCAAGGCCATCCTCGCCGATCAAGACGCATTCAAAGTGACATGGGGCAAGACGCTAGAATTCCTTTTGCAACGCGACGGCAAACCATACGGCAGCGATTTCATGCTGGCCGGTGATCGCCCAGATAACGCAGCATCTCGCAAGTTGGTTGGCACTGCACTGTACCGCGACAAGTGGGAATCCGAAGTGAAGAGTTTCTACGAGGAGATCACTCTCCAGCTACTTCAGCAGCACTCATACAAAGTGGCAGGAGTGAACCAAGTCGATATCTGTCGGGATGTGTCCAATCTCGCCCATATCCATTTCTGCTCGAACATCTTCTCCCTCCCGCTCAAGACAGAGGCCAACCCTCGTGGCGTGTTCACTGATGTCGAAATGTACCAGATCATGTCCCTGATCTTCACTAGTATCTTCTACAATGTGGATATCTCCAAGTCCTTCCAGCTTGATGAGGCTTCTCGTGGCGTTGCGCAGCAGCTTGGCGAGCTGGTGATGGCTAACGTCGAGGTGATTGACAAGTCTGGATTCATTGCTAATATCGTTAGTCGGATCCATCGTCACGATGTGCTTAGTGACTATGGTGTCCATATGATCCAGCGTCTGCTCGACAGTGGACTGCCTGCAAAGGACATCGTATTGTCACAGATTCTTCCGTCTGCAACCTCCATGGTCGCGAACCAGGCTCAACTGTTCATGCAATGCTTTGACTTTTATCTTGAGAAGGAGAACGCTGCACACCTTGCCGAGATCCAACGATTGTCCAAAATTAATACTCCCGAGTCTGATGAGCTTCTTTTGCGATAGTGAGTGACCTCTTTTTTCCCCTGCCGATATTCCGGATGTGCTAACTGGATTAACTAGTTTCATGGAGGGCGCACGGATCCGATCGTCCGTCGCGTTGCCGCGGCTGGTCACCAAGCCCGGTGTCGTCGAGGACAACGGCGTGAACGTCACGCTGAAGGCGGGCCAAACAGTTCTGGTTAACCTGGTAAGTCATCCTGCGTATTATGACATTGTAGTCAGACTGGGAACGATTCTAATAAGACTTTCTGCTATAGGTCGCCGCTAGCCACGACGCAACTGTATTCCCAGACCCCGAGACAGTTCGTCTAGACCGCGACATGAACCAGTACATCCACTTTGGGTCCGGTCCCCATCAATGCCTGGGACGTGCAATTTGTCAAATTGCGCTTCCCACGATGCTTCGTGTTCTTGGGCAGCTTGACAACCTTCGACGAGCCCCTGGCCCAGAAGGTCAGTTGAAGAAGATGACGGGTTATGCGGGACTGGCGATGTACATGAATCCGGAGCAAAGTCAATACTCCCCTTACCCGACGACGATGAAGATTCAGTGGGATGGAGAGCTGCCCAAGTCTAAGCAGTGAGATAGCCATGGGGAGCTCATGTTAGTACTATGAGATACTGTATTCACCTCCAAGGTTCTTGTGTGTTCGAATGTGTACATTCAAGTTGCGAATCAAAATGATTAAATTATGAACTCGTGTGCTATAAAGTGTATGCAAACTTATGAAACTCGAATATTTGTAGACAATTTGTATGGAATCGACGCCAAGGCGGTAAGTATAAGAATGTCACTATTGTGTACCTTTTGGAGCGTTTCATGACTGCTGCCTGTGATGTCATTAGGCTGATCCATATGTCACTCTACGAGGCAGCTAATCAAATGAAAGAATAAGAAGAAAGTCCAAAAGTCTAGAGGAATTGAAAGAGGTCCTTGGGCCATTAACAAAGAAAGGCCCGAAAAGCGATTGCTAGATTGCCTTGTTAAAGCGCTGACCGCCTTCAGCGGGGGAAGCGCCCAGAATCACAGCTTAAACTGATTGCCGGCAGAGAAGGGAAACCACAGCTCATCTTCAACGAGAATCTTCTCTTTCTCTCTTTCTTTTCCCCAACCCTCTTCATCCCCTCCCACCTCCCCATCCATTCTAATCTTCACTTTCCCTAATTCTTTCTTTTTTATCTTTGTTGTCAGTTCTATCCTGGGTTTAACGTCCTGCACCGTTTCCCTGGCTAGTCTTGGATTTCACCGACCCCAAAGATATCTCACCACCTTTTTTTTTTCTTGACGGGCGTAATTTATCCTCCACGCGCCTCATTTCGAAAGACATTTCAATTCTCTTTTTGATTTTGGATCGAAAATACCCCAAGGAGAGCATTTGGACTATCTTTTCAACGCCAAGTCACTCAGGTTTGGCGAGGGAAGAAACAGAGGAGCAAAACGTCATAAGGCATCCTCGCGCTTGCTCCGCGACCCAGTCTCTCAACCATCCACCCCACACCGCGCCAACCTCCCAACCCCCTCTAGGAGACCTCAGCTCCTGGAATTTTTGAATTCCCCTCATGGTTGGCTGCTTGCTTGACTGCCAATATGGGGAGAATTAAGAAGGTGGCTAGCCAGAAGCATGAGGCTACAATTGTAAGTTTGGACTTCCACTCATCAGGCCCTGGTCAATTATCTTTGAGACTAAAAATTTTTCCTTCTACTATCACAGTCGCCATTCCTGGCGGATTTCATCGCTCGTATCACAACCCTTCCCGTTCCAGAGCTCCCTTCTCTCTTGAGCACCTTCCCGAAACTATGGCCGTTCCCTCGAGGTGATCTTTATCACTGGATCAATGTCTTGGATCGATTCGATGAAATCCTGGCTTCCGCCATCGAGAAATACTTCCTCAATACCGGCCCCCAAACACAATCCTTTAAGCGGAGTCTGTTGGAAGAATCATATGCGGCAGATACGGAGAAGCTACCGGCTGAGGGTATTAGTGCCAAGTTGGACGCCCTGGGATATGGGCCTGAAGGTGACCGAGAGTTGGTGGAGGCTATTTTGGACTTTTCCCGATTGTTGCTCGAGAAGTGTGGAAATCGCAGTCTTTACAGCAGCAGTGAGCGTCTAGGAGACCTCTTAAACACTACCTCTTTGACCCTTCTCCAGTCCACCTTGCGACTGGCACTCTGTCTAGCTCAACGGTATCACTCACGCCAACGGGGCACTCACCAGCAGAGTCTGCTAGCAACTCACTACAATATTGATCTGGAGAAACTTCAAAAAATCGCTGCGCCCTTCCCTCGTCCGTCCGTGGCCAGTAAAACCCCGTTTCCCGCGACTCCTGCTGCTCAGGGAAAAGGTAAAGAGAAGCCAGCTCAAACTAAGCTTAATGCCAATGAATTGGTCTCCTTGGTCCGTGACAACGATGGCTGGGAAGAATGGGGCCATGCTCGGGTGCTTTACTACCCATCTGGCTCCTCTGAGCAAACAAGGACAACCTCGGAGTTTGGTCAAGCTGAAGGTAGCTCTCATGCGCCAACCACGCCCACTCCACTTCGCCGCAGTGCAACTCACCCTACTCCCCGTCTGAGCCGTGGACCAAGTGGGGACGATGCCTCACCTGTCGGCAACACTAGCACACCTAGCAAGACAGAAGAATCATCACGAGGCGGTAAAATTCTTGACCTTGAGTACTCTCAAGTCTCATCTGCTAGACTGGAAGATATTCTTGCAACTAATCTACCCCACCTGCCCCTTGAGTCAAAGTATGAGTTGCTGCACAAGGTCCGTGTTGCGCAAGCACTGTCTGGGTCTCGCGAAAGCCGTGAGCAGATCCTCGCAATTCGCATTCTTGCTGTGACCAACTTGGCATATGTCCACCCGGAGTCAGCTTTCCAGCAGAAGGTTCTTCAGTACGACTTGGAACAGTCGAAGCGCCTTCAGTTGACCTTTCAGCTGGCTGAGTTAGTGCACTTGGGAGCTAGTGGGGACCTCGAGGTCTCGCGCAATCTGCAGACACTCGCAATCCAAGCTTTGGATGCTTTGGCCAAGCATAAAGCTCGTGCCGTCGATGTCTGCTCGGCTTTGAGTGTAAATGTCAACCACGGTGTGCTCATGTTCCTGACTCGCAAGGTTGTCAATGAGTTGGGTGCTGAGAATGACCACACTGATGATTCCTACCATGATGAGTGGCGAGATGCTCTTCTCGCGCTTCTGCGCACTCTTCCTAGTTCAAGTTCACGTACCCCTGAGACGCTTGTTGCTGCAGGTCTCATTCCCATGTTTGTTGATATTCTCAATCTCCGAACTGCCAAGGCCCGCCGAGTGTACTCTAGGATTATGGAGTTCCTGGATACATTTGTCCATGCTGTCCGCGATGCATTGGGCACTCTTACCACAGCTAAAGGATTTGATGCGATCTCTGCTCTTATCGACCATGAGACCAAGACTGCCTTCGAGCACGTCTCCCGTGGTGCCGGTTTCCCTGCTCAATACAAGAATCCGTCAATCGATTATCAAATTCCTTACTTCCAACAGCAAACTCTCCGGTGGATGTTCCGATTCGTCAATCACATTATGCAACACAATGGTGGAGGCTTTGACCGTGTGCTGAGGAATCTGATTGACTCGCCCCAACTTCTGACATCCTTGCGGTTGGTGTTTGAGAATGCCAGGATCTTTGGCTCACACGTTTGGAGTAATGCTGTCAACATTCTGAGCAGCTTCATTAACAATGAGCCTACTAGCTACGCAGTTATTGCCGAAGCTGGTCTCAGCCGAAGCCTGCTGTCTGCCGTCATGGGCCGCCCACTTCAGGTCCAGGAAAAGCCTCCTGCTGTCGAGCCCGAAGATGCTGGTGAGGGAGAGTCCTCAGCTCAACAACCTGCACCGGAGCCTAGCTCTCCTACAGACAGTAAGAAGGAATCTCGAGAGTATTTCATGGCTCGACAGCCTAATGCAAGACTTGCTCCCGGTATTATCGCCGCTGCTGATGCTCTTGCTTGTATCCCATCGGCATTCGGTGCCATTTGCTTGAATGCATCTGGCTTGGATCTTTTCCAGTCATCTGATGCCCTTGAGAGTTTCTTCGAGATTTTCGAGCAACCGGAGCACGTCAAGTGTCTCAAGGATGACCCAAATTTGGTTCGTTCTCTTGGTACAGCATTTGATGAGCTTGTGCGTCACCACCCTGCCATTAAAACATCCATCATGTCGGCCGTTATTGTCATGGCTGCTCGTGTCGGCCTTCTCGCGAAAACCAAGGCATGGAAGTTGGGGCTTGGTGCGAAGCTGTGGACCGATGACTCTGATGACAAGGCTATTCTCTCGGGGCCTGTTGCAGATTTGTTCCGCGATATCGGTGTTTCTGCTAATGCCTCAATGGAAGATCCGTCGACTATTGGAGTTCCCCAGCTCGATGCTCATACACTTCCAAATGGTGCTAAGCTGCTTGTTGGTGATGTCACCCAGCTTCTTCCATCACCTCAGCCTTCTTTTGAGCCAAAGGATCAGGATGAGTATGGTCTCACTGTAGCTGATTACCTTTTCCCGGCCATTCGATTCCTTGGTGCTTTCTTCGAGAATCAGCCTAACTGCACATCCTTCATCCAGGCTGGCGGTGCGGAATTCGTTCTAGACTACGCTACCCTGCAGAGTCTACCATATGGCTTCCATGGCACCGACCCCAACCAGGAGCTCACGGTACTTGTCCACATGCTTGCCGAGACAAAACCTCACCTTGTTATCCCATCTATCCTCCAGCGTGCCCAATCTGCCGTTGACACTCTATCTTCCTTCTGGAGCTCACCAAAGGGTTCTGGATTTTTCACCGCGTTTACCCGACCTAGTGACTCTAAGGATCCTGCGCCAGAACCAACGGATGCTTTGGACCGTGGAACCTATTATGTGAAGAATCTGAATGCTGCTCTTGTTCTGACAGACATGCTTCGCGAGATCTTTGCTATGCCCCTCTACCAAACACGGACTGTTCAACAAGCCTCTCCGTTCGGACAGGTCAATCTTGCTGACCGTTACTGCAAGCTTATTTCTTCGCTTGGTAGCCTTCAAGCAGCGTGCGTCTGGGAAGCAATTGTCAATGAGAAGAACAACCCGGACATTTGGATCCAAGGCAAGCAGCCTCTTGCGGGCAAGCCTGGTTCTGATAAGCCTGCAATCACGGGGGTTGCACCTGGCCAAGGAAACTCTAATGAATCATCGTCTTCTGGACAGCAGCAGCGAGAAGGCTCTTCGAATGTCCCTGAGAACTCGAAGACCCCCGCTGCCGATGACTCTGAAGTGGCGACCATTAAGAAGATCGACGAGGAAAGTTCTACTTTCAAGAACATCCAGATTCTACGATACCTCCTGGGTGCCTTGCCATTGACCATTACTGGCTTCATGCACAACCTGGGCCTTGGTCTTGTCGGCAAGCGTCGTGCGGATCCCTATCAGAAGGGCAAGCAGAATGCAAACATGGTTGCTGAAGCTATTGCCGACTCCGCTCTCCGTGCTCTTCAGCTTAGCGCTGCTAACTACGCGAACGCGAAATACCAATTTCCATACCTCATCGTTATTCTGTCCCAGTTTTCACACCTTCTTTACGAAGCTGGCGGCGATCGCCCGCAGCCCACCTACCTGACTATTGTTCTTGTTGCTTTCAGGCGCAACAATGGCCTCAAGGTGCTGAAAGAGATGTGTGAAATCTTTATGAAAGAGCTCGATGCTCTCAAGCCGCAGGATCGTGGTGCCGACACCGACAAGCAAGTCGCCGAGCAACTTACAGCCGCTTACGGTGGCATCAAGATTATCCTTGCCATTTTCACGGAACTTGCTGCTGGCAAGAGCATTGTCGAGTCTAGCCAGACACAGGGCATGACTAGTGGTCATGAACGTGAACGTGGCCGTGTGGACTACTTTCAGCCTGGTCAGTTTCAAGTGGACCTTCGCATGGAAATCATTCCGATGGTTCAAGAAATGTGGAATTCCGAGTTCGCAACACAGTCTCAAAGTATCATTGTCAAGTTCTTGGTTGACATTCTTCGTTCCTGCATGGATGGAGAATTTGAGACCGGCGCTGCTTTGAAGGCTGATACTCCTCCCGTCCTGACCGAAGTCCCACGCAAACCATTTGTTGTTAGTAAGGACCGAGAGGCTTCGTTGAAAGAAAAAGGTTATGAGGATGCAGATCTGAACAAGGAAGCTCTTTATCGCTGCAACAATGTTTTGAACCATGCCGAGGAATATTGCAAGGCTCAAAAATGGCTTCGAGCTCCACCTCGCCTACCTCCTGGCCCCACTGACATTCAAACTGGACCATCTGAGCATGCCTCTGGTGGCGAGGCCGTTTCTTTTGACGATGCTGCTGCTGGCGACTCTACACCATTCAGCGGTGACCTCTATGAGAGATCCGCCCTGGCCATGCTTCTTGCTCAAGCGACTGGGGGCACTCCTGACGATCCCATGGGCCCTACCGGGACCGAAGGATCTGATTTGGATCCTATGATGCGTGAGGGATTTGCCAGAGCTGTTGGTGATATTCTCCGTCATCCGGAAAGTGAGGAACGTAGCTCGCCATCCAACCAAGAGCGTCGGCCCTCTGCCCCCTCCGTGCCATCGGAGAATCCCAATCCAGTTCATCGCGAGCTTATCACCATTGAGGATCTCGATGGGGAGCGTGACAAAGTTCGATCTAATTTGATTGAGCGTTGCTTGGATGTTCTCAATGTGCACCATGATGTCTCTTTCGAGCTGGCAGATCTGATCTCATCCGCCATTAAGAAACATCGTGACCCAGAGAGCTTCCGCCGAGACGTTGGTGAGACTCTTGTTCAATCACTCGTCTCCCTGGAGATGGAGAGCCTCCGAGAGTCTGGAAAGAAAATTGCCGCCTATGCCCATTTGCTTGCTTTGGTTCTACAGGATCGCGACATGTACACTGCTACTCTCGAAGACCTGAAGGATTGCTTCTGCACCTTGCAAATGTTCATCAGACTTCCCGAAGCGGCCCAACCTTGCAAGAGTAGTTCCAACGAAGAGCCTTTCCCTTGGATCGGACCCATTTTGCTCATCTTGGAGAAGCTACTCTCGGATGACTCGCAGCCTCCTCAAATCACCTGGACTCCGCCCAGCATGGATGACCTTGAAAGCGGGAAAGATGATCAACCTGCGCGTCTTGAGGACCCTCTTATCCCGCTTAAATGGAAGCAAAGCCTATTCCAATCCATCATGGGTATCATGCCTCATGTTGGCAAGGATGACGCCTTAGCACTTTCCATTTGCCGTATTCTGGTTATGCTCACTCGCGAGCGCAGCATTGCTGCTGAATGCGGTGCGAAGCACAGTTTGCAGCGCCTTTTCGTCATGGTCAAGCAACTGGCCAGTGCCACAAATGACAAATTGCAAAGCTCATTCATGTTGATTTTGCGTCACATTGTCGAGGATGAAGCTACAATCCGGCAAATCATGCGCAGTGAGATTGTGTCCACCTTTTTGAATAAATCATCTCGCCAAATCGACACGAACACCTACGTACGCCAGTTGTATCATCTTGTGCTGCGTTCGCCCGAGATCTTCGTGGAAGTCACAAATGAGAAAGTCAAGTTGACGCGATATGATTCTCAGCAGCGCCCGCAAGGTCTGACTTTGAAGCTGCTGGACCAGAAGGCCAATGCGCAAGAGAAAGGAAACGGCGAGGGTAGCACCAAGAACGACTCCGCGGAAGCTACAACGTCTACATCTGATGACAAAGACAAGAGCCATGGCAAGTCCACTGAGCTCAAGCCTCCAGTCGTTGAAAATCCCGATGGTGTGATCCACTATCTGTTGTCTGAACTCCTGTCGTACAAGGATGTTGATGACAAGGAGCCTGCGCCTGATGCATCCGCCCAGCCCTCCACTGATCAACCTGAAGCTCAAACCCAGACGGACGTTGAAATGTCCATTGATGAAGCTACTCCGTCTGTTTCAAGCATGCCGGATGCGCAACAATCCTCCAATCGCCCATCATCCAGCAAGAAGGGCGAAAAGCCACCTTTCAATGCTGAGAACCATCCGATCTACATCTACCGCTGCTTCCTGCTTCAGTGTCTGACTGAGCTCTTGTCGTCGTACAATCGCACCAAGGTTGAATTCATCAACTTTTCGCGCAAGGCTGACCCTCTGGCGACAACACCCTCTAAGCCGCGCTCTGGGATTCTCAATTATCTACTCAATGCGCTTGTGCCTCTAGGAACTATGGAGCATGATGAGTCGCTGGCGTTTAAGAAACGCAGCATCACATCATCGTGGACCATGCAAGTGCTGGTTGCCTTGTGTACCAAGACTGGCGAGCATGGTGGCCCTGTCAAGCGCCGCAACGAGCAACAAAAGATACCGGAAGAGGATGAGCCAGAACTTTCATTTGTGCGCAGATTTGTGCTGGAGCATGCTCTCCGATCTTACAAGGATGCTAATGCTTCTACCGAGCCCTTGGATGCCAAATATTCCAAGCTTATGTGTCTTGCTGATCTGTTCGACAAGATGCTTAGCGGCTACTCGGTCACTCAAGATGCCGGGTTCCCATCTTCGACAAGACAGTTGGCAAAGACTATGTTCGAAAAGCACTTTATTCCTGCTTTGACAGCGTCTGTTGCCGAGATTGACCTCAACTTCCCATCATCCAAGCGCGTCATCAAATACATTCTCCGTCCCTTGAACAAGCTAACTCAAACTGCCGTCCTCCTGAGCGAGAATAACCTTATCACAAATATGGGTGAAGCCGATGACGACGATATCTCATCTGCTACCTCAGTTTCTGACATGGAAGACGAGCGCGAAGAGACCCCTGATCTGTTCCGTCACTCTACCTTGGGTATGCTAGAGCCTCGTCACGAAGAGGGATCTAGCACCGAAGGATCAGAAGGCGAGGACGAAGACATGTATGAGGAGGACTACGATGACGAAATGGATTACGACGAAGAAGTCATTGAAGATGATGGCGAGGTCGTTAGCGACGAAGATGATGACGACCATGAAGGCATGGGTCCTGTCGAAGGCCTCTCCGGTGATGCTGTCGAAGTCATTATCGATGACGAAGATGACGAGGATGACGAGGATGACGACGAGGACGACGACGAGGATGATGAAGATGATGAGCACTCTGATATGGAAGACGAAGATATGTTCGTCGATGAAATCACTGGTGACCACGACAACGAGAGCCTCGATGAAGGTGAAGAGGACGAATGGGAGAGCGAGGAAATGACTGAAGACGAAGAAGAAGCTGAGATGATGAATCAGTTCGAGGAGGAGTTAGCTGATATTCGCCAGTCCAACCAACAGCCCTCAGGTCACCGCTTCGACGATCTATTCCGCGCTCTCAATGATGCTACTGTCGGTGGTGGTGTCGACGACATGCATGCAGATGGCCTTCCAGGCAATATCCATGGCGAAATCCTCGATGAGTTGAATGATGAAGGAGGTACGTTAACTGGAAGTGCTATCAACTTCGTTCTTTTTACTAATTTCACTTCTATAGAAGACGATGAAGAGATGGATGAGATGGATGATGACATGGATGACTACGATGACTATGACTATGACATGGATCAAGGCTCCGAGGGAGAAATGGATGGTAATTCTACCCTTCCCTTCATCGTCCTCCCAATGTCCCTCACAGCCTACCCGTTACTTACAAATGAACAAGATGACGACCTACTCGAACCCTGGGGCTGGGAAGGTGACGATGCACCTATCCCCCGACCCCCTCATCATCACCATCGCTTCCGAGGTGGAGCGCCACCCGCATGGGCTACCGTTACTGAAATCATGCCTGGTCGTGGTGGTGGCCTAATGCCCGTTCAGCCTTTCCCTCGTGTTCACCGCACCCACATGCCACCTCGTGGCAACGACGACGGTACTAATCCTCTCTTGATGCGCAGTGACAATGTCGCTAATCCTTCATCAAACCGTCTCCCCGGTGCCGACGATCCTTTTATCGGTGAATGGGGTCAAGTTGAAGGTGGTGGCAGATTACTCGCCATGGACAGCCCTGTTAGCTTCATGAATGCTATCATGCAAGCTATTGGAGGACAAGCTACTCCCGGATTTGGCGTTGTCAATCGCCCTGATGGAATCCATGTCCATGTCGATCGACGTGCCATTTTGCCCAACCGTCTTCAAGACATGTTCGGCTCTCTAACCCGTGGTCACCAGCCTTCGGCTCGAAGCCGTGATGATCCTCAGAATGCTGTCAAGTTCTCATTGTCGACTACCCGTAGCCGTTGGCAAGAAGAGGCCCGTATTCTTTTCAGCAGCACTTACGTTGAAAAGACCCAGCGTGTTATCAACAGCGTTCTGAAGGTCCTGATCCCACCTGCTATGGAAGAGGCGAAACAACGCCAGAAGCAGGCTGAGGAAGATCAAAAGCGTTTCCGCGAGGAACAGGCTGAGAAGGAACGCCAAGAACGCATTGCCAGGGAGGAAGAAGAACGCGAGCGCAAGCGTAAAGAGGAAGAAGAAAATGCTAGACTCGAAGCTGAAAGAGAA
Source organism: Penicillium sclerotiorum (assembly GCA_911649655.1). NCBI lineage: Eukaryota > Fungi > Ascomycota > Eurotiomycetes > Eurotiales > Aspergillaceae > Penicillium > Penicillium sclerotiorum. The sequence continues at coordinate 343,703 of CAJVRJ010000008.1, forward strand.
CAGCAAGAAGCCGAGCGCCGAGCTTCAGGTGTTGATGATGAGCCCATGGAGGATGTTGAGGAGAGCGAGGAACCTTCTGCTCCCAGTGTCTCCTCTCAGGCCGAGCCCGCGCGTGATCCCGCAGAGCGCGTCTTTATCAACCTTCGAGGCCGCCAACTTGATATCACTGAGCTGGAAATTGACCCCGAATACTTGGATGCTCTTCCAGAGGAGCTTCGAGAGGAGGTGATCTTGCAACAGCTTGCCGAGCAGCGATCCCAGCAAGCCGCCACTGGAGAACAGCCAACTGAAATCAACTCTGAGTTCCTGGAAGCCTTGCCCGCTGAGATCCGGGATGAGCTGCTCCAGCAAGAAGCTGCTGACAGACGTCGCCGTGAGCGAGAAACTGCTCGTCGCCAGGCCGCTGCCAGTGGTGGGCCACCTCGCGCTGAGGAAATCGACGCCGCTAGTTTCCTTGCCACTCTTGATCCCAACTTGCGTCAAGCCGTGCTCGCCGATCAACCAGAGGACGTCCTGGCTACTCTGGGTCCTGAATACCTTTCTGAGGCACGAGCACTTGGTGGCCGCCGCATCGCCCAATTCGGTGACATCGTCGCTGGTGGAATGGAACGTCGGCCAAGAAACGAGCAGGCCGAGGACGCAGAAGAACCCAAGAAAGCACAGCGACGTCAAATCGTTCAGATGCTGGACAAGGCCGGTGTAGCCACTCTTCTGCGCCTGATGTTCATGCCCCTCCAAGGCAACGCGCGTCACCAGCTGAATGACATTCTCCACAACGTCTGTGAGAATCGTCAGAACCGCGGCGAGGTCATTAGTCTCCTTCTCTCCGTCTTGCAAGATGGCAGCATTGATGCTTCCGCCATCGAGCGCAGCTTCTCCCACCTTTCACTCCGCGCAAAGGTCCCTGGATCACAGAAGACCCCTCAGGCTGCTAAGCGCAACCTGACACTTCAGACAACTTCCAGCATTAGCAACGATGTCACTCCAATTATGGTTGTGCAGCAGTGCCTGGCAACACTATCCTTCCTCTCTCAATTCAACCCTCACATTGCCTGGTTCTTCTTGACCGAGCACGACTCTGCTTCCTCTCTCAAGATGAAGGCCTTGCGCAAGGGCAAGGGCAAGGATAACAAAGCCAACAAGTTCGCTCTGAATGCTCTCCTTTCTCTTCTTGACAGGAAGTTGATCATGGACAGCCCTAACTGTATGGAGCAATTGTCTACTCTTCTCAGCAGTATCACTCAACCTTTGACTGTCCTTCTGCGCCGCGAAAAGGAGAAGCAGGAAGAGGAAAGCAAGAAGAAGGGCAAGGAGTCTGCAGCTACAGAGGAGTCTACCGAGGCCGCTGAAGCTGAAGCTGATACAACCATGACGGACGCGCCTTTGCCTACTGTTGAGACTAGTGAGCAACAAGAACCAGAGACTGCAGAGGATGAAGATTCCTCTAAGAAGGCCGATGATGCCGAAAAGCCTGAAGATGACAAGCGCAAGCGCAGATCTATCGAGCCTCCAGTTGTGCCTGATCACAATTTCCGCCTGGTTGTTCATATCCTTGCCGCTCGTGAGTGCAATGGAAAAACTTTCCGTGACACGCTTTCTACTATCAATAACTTGTCTGCTATCCCCGGCGCTCGGGATGTGATTGGAAATGAGCTTGTCAGCCAAGCTCAGGCCCTCAGCGATACAATCCTTGGTGACTTGGAGGAGCTCCTTCCTAACATTCAACAGTCTCAGACTGGCACAGACATGCAAGGATTGGCATTGGCCAAGTTCTCCCCTGCCAGCTCTGACCAGGCGAAGTTACTCCGTGTCCTCACAGCTCTTGATTACCTCTTCGATCCCACTCGGGTTGACAAGTCTAAGGGATCTGAACCTGAGGCCGCGCCCAAGGAGGATGTTCTTAAGAGGCTTTATGAGAGCGCTACTTTTGGACCCTTGTGGACTAAGCTCAGCGAGTGCTTGACCCTGATCCGCCAGAAAGAAAACATGTTGAACGTCGCTACCATCCTTCTGCCATTGATCGAGGCATTGATGGTCGTTTGCAAGAACACTACTCTCAAGGATCAGCCACTTTCTCGGGGAAGCCGCGAGCTGTCAGTCAACAGCGCTCCAGGCGATCCTGGTCTGAGCGTGGAGAACCTCTTCTTCAGATTTACCGAAGAGCACCGCAAGATTTTGAATGAGCTTGTTCGCCAGAACCCCCGTCTGATGAGTGGTACATTCTCTCTTCTAGTCAAGAACCCCAAGGTTCTAGAGTTTGACAACAAGCGCAACTACTTCACTCGTCGCGTGCACTCTCGTGGTGCCGAGCCTCGCCACCCTCATCCCCCTCTCACTCTCTCTGTCCGCCGATCCGAGGTCTTCCTTGACTCGTTCAAGTCTCTCTACTTCAAGACCGCTGATGAGCTCAAGCATGGCAAGTTGAATGTCCGCTTCCATGGAGAAGAAGGTGTTGATGCTGGCGGTGTCACTCGAGAATGGTTCCAAGTTCTCGCTCGCGGCATGTTCAACCCCAACTACGCCCTCTTCACTCCTGTTGCGGCCGACCGTACTACATTCCACCCTAACCGTCTGAGTGGCATCAACTCCGAGCACTTGATGTTCTTCAAGTTCATTGGCCGAATCATTGGTAAGGCCCTCTACGAGGGTCGGGTCCTGGATTGCCACTTCTCCCGTGCCGTCTACAAGAACATTCTGGGTCGCTCTGTGTCTATCAAGGATATGGAAACACTTGACCTTGATTACTACAAGTCTTTGCTTTGGATGCTGGAGAACGACATTACCGACATTATTACGGAGACCTTTGCCATTGAGGCCGAAGTCTTTGGCGAGACGGAGGTGATCGACCTGGTTCCCGATGGTCGTAATATTCCGGTCACCCAAGATAACAAGGAAGAGTACATTCAGCGCGTTGTTGAATACCGTCTAGTCGAGTCGGTCCGTGAACAGCTTGACAACTTCCTGAAAGGTAAGAATCATCTTAAACAACTTTATATTCTCAAGACGTTCATACTAACATTTTCTTAACTTTAGGTTTCCATGAAATTATTCCTCCCGATCTGATTTCCATCTTCAACGAGCAAGAGTTGGAGCTTCTTATCTCCGGTCTGCCCGAAATTGATCCTGACGAGTGGAAGAACAACACCGAGTACCACAACTACTCTGCCTCATCGCCACAGATTCAGTGGTTCTGGCGTGCTGTTCGCTCCTTCGACAAGGAAGAGCGTGCCAAGCTATTGCAGTTCGTCACCGGTACTTCCAAGGTGCCCCTCAACGGTTTCAAGGAACTGGAGGGTATGAACGGCGTCAGCAAGTTCAATATCCACCGCGATTACGGCAACAAGGATCGTTTGCCCAGCTCACACACATGTTTCAACCGTAAGTTTCTCCTGATTCTTTCCGCTACGCACCGTATAGTGACTAACAAATTCTATAGAGCTTGATCTCCCTGAATATGAAAGCTATGAAGACCTCCGTTCCCGGCTTTACACCGCGATGACGGCAGGCAGCGAGTACTTCGGATTCGCTTAAGCTTTCAATCATTGTCACACCCCTTGCGATTTTCTTTTTTTTTTCCCTTTTGTTTCGTGCACAAGCATTCATTGGCGTTTTGTTCGAGGTGTTGTTGCGGGGGTGAAGAAGCAAAACCCATGAAAATTCCAGGGAATCTCGCCCTTTCATGTTGAAGTGCAGGTCAACTTGAAATGATTTGTGATTCCCTTTTTCCACATTTGTACTTAGATTGCTTTCAAGGGAATATCCATATTCTGTTCTAATACCCGCTTCAGTAAGTGTAGCCATGACTTCAATGTAAGCATCTAATGTCAATAGTAATGATTCCACATGCAAAATTTGAAGGCCAGGTATGCCCTTATGGCTCACAAATCAGGCCCGAGGACACTTGCTGTATACTTTGAAACTATGAAGCGTAACAGACTCGGCGAAGAATCTATCAACTACGACATTTTTTACTATTAGCTGTCGCCCTCACAACCTTGGAAGAACTTGAATGTCTTCAAATTTCAAAAATTCAAACATCTGACTGCCAGTGAGTGAATGTTGATCTTCAGAGATGATACAAAGGTCCAATCACCCTGGCAAGCCTTCAGCTGAGTAACTCGTCTCTCTGGTTAATTAGAGTCTTATCTTTCAACTATCTTTCTACCTTCCTCTCCTCTTTATCAATCTTCCCTTCCTCCTCGCCCCGGCTCCGAACATCGAGCACCCAACAAGCTTTCACCGTTGTTTCTAACCATCTTTCTTCTTCAATTATTACGAGCTCAATTACTCCAATCATGGAAATGGAGCCAAGAAAGATTACGCCCACTCATTCTTCTTTTCCTGTCGCAATCGGAAAGCGCAAGAATCGAAGAGATCTTTGAATAGAAGACCAAGAACAGAGAGGCATTGCTTTTTGCAATTGAGACCTTCAAGAAGGTACTTTTTGAAAACCCTCATATTGAGTGGAAAGAGGTGATAAAGCGCTTTATAAGGATCCATTCCCTCTCCAACTTCCATTCAAAAGCTCACGTCAACCTCTTCCATAATGACGAACTCAATCGTCTCGACCGCACTAGCCTGTGCGACAAACTCTTCCAGATTTGCAGTATGCACCGCGTCGAACGACAAGTCATATATTCGACCAGATTCACATTGTTGGAAACCGCAACGAAGCAGTGGATACAAATTTGCTCCATACATACAAGGCCGAGACAACAAAACAACAAATTTGGCTTCCAGTCTTGCAGTCTCGCATTCAGTCTTGGAGACCGCGAATCCCGACGCAGTATCTACTCTGCAAGATGAAGTTAGATCCATTCCATGCGGATGTGGGAACCGTTGGAGTTAAAGCTCTTCTTGAGGAAGGCAAGATACCAGTATTGGAAGCCATTACTCATTATATGGCTGTCGCTGAGTATCGTCGGGAAGGGCAACCCTTCAAGCCGACGGCGCGTGATTAACCCTATGGCCTACCTACTCGGTATGTCATTTTTGCGTCGGGTACTCCGAGTCCGCGAACCAGTTACGGCAGATTAGGCTCTGTGTGGAGCAGATTTGTCGAGCGCTGGTCATACAATATGCTAGCGAAGAGAGCACAGGCCGCATTTATGTGAGTCTGGAAGAAAGGCCGTCATGCCTCCTCATTCTGCCCAGCATCCTCACAGCCCCAGCAGTCCTACCCCACAGTCGCCAGCGCATTTCGGTACAGTGCCGGCCTGTATCGGTAAAAGATGGGCAGCCCTAGTCGAGGACGAGGATAGTGCCTACTGGTACTTCCGGGCAGAGAGCACGTGGTCTTTTGCCCATGGAGTGGGTAAGGACTGGTTTTGGGAGCTTGGGCCTGGTTGGGGTAAATCTGATGCTAGATTCCCATTAGTGTACGCCGTTAAGTTCTGAGAACAAACGAACGAACGCCTGGCCTGGACTCCATTTTACCGTCCAACAAACACCAGGAGACATGGCTGCTTTTCGACCCATGATTGGCCGCCACCTGAAGGCGTGGTGCTAGGAAGTTCGCTAGCATACGAGGCAATTAGACGCATGGCAGCGTCACCTCAACCAGCTTGGCCGGCCAACTTCGAACGGAATGGAGCTTTACCAAGGAGGGATATCTCAGAAAGCCGTTCCAGACCTGGACCGACAAGAAAACAACTTGAAGCAGCGATGAATATGTGTTGCCACTCGAACAGCGCCAATCCCTCATCCGTGGATACAACGTCGTCAAAATCAATAACGCGCCGGGGGCAGATCGAATCCTCACACAGGCTGGAAAGATCCGGCATTTTACACTAGCCCAACCCTTTCTATGGAACGGATCGATCAGTTGTTCAACTTTGATATACGTCAAGACTCCCTGATCACCGCCAAAGAGAGCCACAATATCGCAGAAATTTGCACTTCAAATCATTCACTTACTCCGAGTCCATCGTGTCCAATTAATCAATCGATGAAGGACAAGTATTGAAGCCCAGTGAACGTGGAATCCAAGGGAAGCTAGAACTTGAAAACTCAAACGCTCGCACTCAGCCAACCTGACCAGTGGGATCAAGTTACTTTTGTTTTCTTTTCTTTTTACAAATTGACAGTTTTTTTGTTTTTTTTTTAATTTGGTTTTTATTGCAGATTGATTTGATGTCACACCCAGCACAGGCACTTAGGTGAATGTGGAAAGATATTACGTGGAAACATTGAAGGAATATTTTGCACTGAAACTCAAATGCCTTCAAGACTGGTCGATAATGCCCACCCGGACGCGAACGAGTCATATGAAAGAGACTTACTCTGCGTGGAACACACTGGCCACGGATACTCCAAGTGAATCAGACACTACCCCAGAATCCATCAACACGATGAGCAATACGAGCCAGAGCCCGAGCCCGACACCGCCACCGAGCCCCCTCAAGCCGATGATCCTGAAGCCAGAGACGGGAATTGGTGTCTGCTGAATCGGGATGCTCAAATTTGAGAAATTCCCAAGAGGAGGCCCGCGGACCTGTGCCTGTCTATGCTCCCTTTGGTTATTCACCGAACATATTCGGATGGAATTCTTCCGGAATCTCAACAAGCGTCGTAGAGATGCGCATTATGGAGTAATGAAAGGGCTGATTGACCAAGTCGCAAAGTAGGGCATTCTCCAGTCATGACACTCATAACCCTCACTGGTAATTTCTTTTATTGACATGTTCAGTCACTTTACCTGGAAGAAGGGCAATGGAACCTACGAAGGGGTCTTATCAAATCCCAAAACATTGAATGTGAAAATTTGAATTTCTTGTGCGCTTGATAGGCGAATCTGCATGGAAAAGCCCGGAAAACACTCAAGAGGAAATACGAGTTTATAAAAGAAATCCAATACAATATCATGCTGGTACCTAATAAACATTGAAAGCTAACTGGAAAAGGGCAAGGCTAAGGGAAAGAAAGAGGCCATAAATGATAACTTTGACAGGGTGAAAAGAGCAAACTGAGCGCGGAAACAAAAGGAATAAATGTTCTTCATACTGCCCAGCAATTTGAGATATTAAACCACAATATACCATATATCATAGGAATAAACGACATTGAATGTTTATACCTCGGCACGATAGCTTTTATAGTGGATCTACTGATTACATAATGATTTACATAACCAGTTATTGATCGGCGTCCAATTCAACAATTTCCCTTATACCCACTCAGACCTCACTCATTCCACTTTGCACTGATCACAATGGCTTCCAAGATCGTGCTCAACGCTGAGCCCCGGGGTAAGTGATCACAGCCCTTAACTTTCCTAAGCTTGTGAGAGAGAAACCCGTGAGCTTAAAGCTAACATCTCCCAAGGTAAACCCATCCGCGGACTTCCTAAGGAAATCACGATTGGCACCGATGCCACCGGCGAGGAGTTGCACAACACTATTGCTAAAGCATCTGGCACCTCCGTCCACCGCTTGCGTATCACCAAGGGAAGCGACCGATCTGTCGTTCCCAATGCGGGAGACATCACCATCGATGAGACTGGTCTGCGCAACTCCAGTGTGATCCACGTCAAGGATCTGGGTATGTCGCACAAACTCGACCCATGCATATCCACAGAGCTCACAAAGCTAACAATGGACACCCTACAGGTCCTCAAATTGCATGGCGCACCGTCTTCATCATCGAATACCTGGGTCCTCTCCTCATCCCAGCTCTTTTCCTCTTTGGCCTCCGTCCTCTACTTTACTTCAACTACGACCAGCCCCTCGCCGACCCCTCCAACACCCAACTTCTCGTCTGCGCCCTCCTGACCCTCCACTTCCTCAAGCGTGAATATGAAACCATCTTCGTGCACCGCTTCAGCAACGCAACCATGCCTGCCCGCAACATCTTCAAGAACAGCGCGCACTACTGGGCCCTGGCCGGTTTCAACATCGCCTACTGGGTCTTCCGCCCCGATGCTGCCGCTGCAACTGCCGAGCCCAACGTTGCTCTGGTGTACGCTGGTCTTGCGCTCTTCGTCTTCAGCGAGGTGGCCAACCTGAATGCCCACCTGGTGCTCCGTGACCTGCGTCGCCCCGGTACCACTGAGCGCGGTATTCCCCAGGGCTTTGGATTCAACCTTGTCACTTGCCCCAACTACATGTTCGAGATTCTGGCTTGGCTAGGTGTCTTCCTGGTTAGCCAGTTGAACTTGAGCGTGCTGTTCTTCACTCTCGTTGGTGGATTGCAGATGTGGAGCTGGGCGTGGAAGAAGGAGAAGCGCTACCGCAAGGATTTCGGTGATAAGTACAAGAAGAAGAAGACTGTTCTCCTTGCCTTCCTATGCTAAGCGGTGTTGGGCTGGAGCTTTAGTGGGAAGCTATCTGCTCCCAAACCCACCGTGAAGGACATTCACGGTGCCTAAGATTTCTCGGAAAGAGGTTTTACTCGTTTACGGATTCTATTCAGGTACGGAGTTGGATGCCAAATAAGCCTGATTTTAGTTATAAGATCAACAGTCGCATTGGTTAGGCTCATTGCTTCGCTATATTCTTCAAATGATTACTTACGAGGCATGCATTCTATTGGTGAACATAAAAACAAATAATGACTATTTTCCTCGGCTCATGACCCTATGCACGCCAAATCAAGCTTAATGAAGAGGAATATCGCTGGATGAAAGGCAACCATGTACCACACCACCAACGCCCTAGATCAGAAAAGAAAAGCATAACACATAAGCCAAGCACAATGGGAGCTGTCCTGTCTCAAATTCTTGGACAAATCCCACGTATGAAGATCAGGCACTCTTGGTCTTCTTCTGCCATAGCGAGTAATAAGACTCGAGCTCAGCGCATTCCCTAGCTCCCTTGGCAAGATTGTCGCACCCAGGAAATCGGATGAGAAAGTCGCCGTCTTGGTACGATCCATCGGGAGAAGCACCGCGGGAGTCTTTACTGTAGGCATTCAGCATGCGCTGAGGAACAATAGCTGTCCGGGCAAGCACAGTCGGATGCCATTGTATGATATGATCCTGTCGATAGTAAATTAGCTTCAGTCGAACTTTCTTGCCTTTAAACGTTCTACAACGCTGGGATTACTTACCAGTCCGTGAACCTCCGCCTTCGCAAAGTTGTAGTTTCGAAACAGCGGATCGAACCATAGATCCAGTAGGAACCGCGCAAAGTCTCCGTTCTTAAGCACAAAGCTGCTAGGACTGAGATCTTCGCTATCTTGAGTAACGATAAAGTCGATATCCTTCTCCTTGAGATGCGGGAACGTCTTGATGATGCTATCAGGCGGGACGACGGGGAGCTCCTTGAGCATGACAGATTCGATTCGGCTGCGGTCCAGAAGATGTGATTTGAGAGATTTGGCCGGGTTCATGATCAGGCTGTGAGTGTTTAGGTGGAAGAAGTATGCGGCATTAGGATAGGTAGCCATAGCATGGCGGACAGCTGGAACCAGAGCCCAGCTTTTCGGTGAGTTGCCAACAGCCTCGTCGTATTCTGATACGGTGGCGAAGAAGTTCGTGTAGCCTGTGCAGAAAGTGGCGTGACAATCAGTATATGCGGGTCATTTCAATGTTTTATACTCGGCGCAAGGTGTAGCAAGTCACTTGTGAAAGACGAAGCTAGTGCGCATTTACAGAACGTACCATGGCGGCTTGCGTAGTCCTCGCGGTTCGCGACGATCTTGTTGATGTAGCTCTCACTGAGGTGTTCGCGATCCAATAACGTCACTATCACCACACCCGCCGTACCAGCCGGCGTCACAAGAGAAGACGAGCTTGATGAGATGTGGGTGAGCAGGTAAAAGAGAAATAGTAGAACGAATGCGAATAAAGCGATTGCCTTCAGCTGTTTCCTGCGATGCAGAGGCATTCGAGACGAGCGGGCGCCAGGAAGGGGATGCGGACTCTTCCGCGGCGGAAGTGCGAATTGCATGGCGAAGTTATCCCCCGCGATGGGGCAGAGGATGAGGACGCAGCGGTTGGGGAGGTAATGGAAGATACTAAACCATAGTATCAGAGGAGTCCAGTTTCTGTAGAAGTAGAAGATCGGGACAAGCACAGGGAAATGAAGGAGGAAGGAGAGCGGAGTGTAATTCAACAAGATTAGGTGTTTCCATGACCGAATCCGGTAGCGGGTCTTGCAGCATTCCAACGGCTGTTCGATACATCAGAACTCACCGGTTCGAGCCAATTAACCGATTTCAGAGATAAGCGAGAGCTAAGTTTCAGCTTAATTAGCCAAACTATTGGTTCGTCTCAAAGTAAGCCTGGTCGGAGATTACTACCGGCGGGAATCTATATCAACATGAAAGTACCCACCTGCACATTCCGATCTACTGATGCTCAAATTGCACTCAAATTTAAGCAAAATACTAAATGTAAATGGATTAAATGGTATCTTGAGAAACTTGAAGCATAAGCCTACGAGATTGTGGATAGTTTGAATCATATTCTTAATGTAGGAAAAGTAGGTGGTCGCTAATAAACCACATCGAAAGAACAATAAGAATGGATGATATTGGAGTATAGGTACATAGAAAGTATAATATGCATGTCCAGTAGATCGACTCATGCGAAAATATCACCTTCGCTGGAAAAGTATCAAAAATGCAGGCGATTGGCGATATGAAAGACGGAAAAAGTAGTGCTCAGGTAGCATCCAGTTCGTCGCGATAATAGTACAGTGGAAAAGCGCCAGTCCCAGGACGGGACATCAATTCAAACAGAAGGACCTTCAATTCATCCAGCTCATCGCTTTTGAAGCCGCAGCATTCTCGGCCAGTTGCAGTGACCGCTGAGGGTCAACCTTGCCCTTGTTGCGAGGCTTTGTCAACGGCTCAATGTTCAGGCGCTCCTGGACCTTGGCATTGATCTCCTCTTCCTTCTCCTTAAGCCACTCCTCCATAGTCTTGGGTTGGGGAAGCTTAAGGGCTTTGCGCTCCTTCTCGAATCGCTCTTGGATCATAGGTGTCTGCATGACCTTCCACCGTAACTCCCAACCAAACATGCCAAGCTCCTTAATGCGGGCAACGCTGTCGTTGAGAAGATATTGGTCGAGACCACCCTCCTTTTCAATTGTGCGCAAAGCCTTCCGTGTGACCTTGATAAAGAGATCTTCGCCTAGAGCCTCACTGTGGATCTTCTTGCGGCGGACGTTGGGCTTCCAGCTTCGGCGGGTCTTGCCTTCGTTGCGGCCCTTGGAGATCTTGTTACCGAAACGGATCATGGCACCGCCATACAGACCGGTGTCGGCTTGCTTGTACCATTGTCGAGGACCGTAGGGGTAGGGTGGGATGTGTTCCGGAAGTTGTTTGGTGGTCTGCGGTGCCAATGTCGTGGAGAAAGAACGCTTCGGAATGGATAAAGAGAGTTTGCGAAAGGCCGAGGCCAGGGAAAAATGACTAGCCATAGTGGCTCTTGTCTGGAGACCTGCCATTGGGAAAGGGTGGGCAAGTTCCGGGGGACAGAATTTAAGTGGAAATTCAATATACGGAGAGGGAAGCTGGAGTTGGGAAGAATTTGGGCTGCTGACCGCCTTGGAGTCGCGGCTCCGTGACTGGCGCAGATCCCTTGCTCGCGAATTTCGGGAGCATGTAACTGAGACGGCTCATCACATCCCCAAAGCTCTTCTTTGTTCGAATTTGTTTTTGCGAAAATTTATCTCCGTTTCATTTGTCTCTCCATAACCTCAGTCTCCTCATTTCCAGGCTTATTGAAGCCTCATATCCCCCACGATGGTCCAAATTAGTGAAGTCAAGGGCAATTCGCGCGAGAACAGGACCGCTGCGCACACCCACATCAAGGGTCTCGGCCTACGCGCTGATGGCACATCAGAAACCTCCGGCGATGGTTTTGTCGGACAGGCTGCTGCCCGTGAGGTGAGTTGAAACCCCATTGAAACAGCAGGCGTGAGGCTTGGTTGATTAGATTGAGACTGACTGGGCCTTGCTCGTCAATAGGCATGCGGTGTGGTAGTCGATCTCATCAAGGCGAAGAAAATGGCCGGACGAGCTGTCCTGCTTGCTGGTGGCCCCGGTACCGGAAAGACCGCGCTTGCTCTTGCTGTATCGCAGGAGCTGGGAACCAAGGTGCCTTTCTGTCCAATTGTTGGCAGCGAAATCTACTCTGCGGAGGTCAAGAAGACAGAAGCTTTAATGGAGAACTTCCGACGAGCGATCGGTACGCGATTCAATTCCTCTACGGCAATGCAGCATAGGTCTTTGCGACTAACATGATAACAGGCTTGCGAGTTCGGGAGACCAAGGAGGTTTATGAGGGTGAGGTGACCGAGTTGACACCGGAAGAGACTGAAAACCCGCTTGGCGGATACGGACGTACCATCAGCCATCTGATTATCGGGCTCAAGTCTGCCAAGGGCAGCAAGAAGCTTCGTCTGGACCCTAGCATTTTCGAGGCCATTCAGAAGGAGCGTGTTACTGTCGGAGACGTCATCTACATTGAGGCCAACACTGGTGCTTGCAAGCGTGTCGGACGTTCAGATGCCTACGCAACTGAATTCGATCTGGAGGCGGAGGAATACGTGCCTGTCCCCAAGGGCGAGGTTCACAAGAAGAAAGAGATTGTGCAGGACGTGACGTTGCATGACCTTGATATGGCCAACGCCCGGCCACAGGGCGGACAGGACGTAATGAGCATGATGGGTCAGCTGATGAAGCCTAAGAAAACCGAGATTACAGACAAACTGCGCCAAGAGATCAACAAAGTTGTCAACCGATACATTGACCAGGGTGTGGCCGAGCTGGTCCCCGGTGTTCTGTTCATTGATGAGGTTCACATGCTTGATATCGAGTGCTTCACATACCTGAACCGTGCCCTTGAATCTACCATCTCGCCCATCGTGATCCTTGCCTCAAACCGTGGCAACACCGTCATCCGCGGTACCGACGACATCACCGCCTCTCACGGCATTCCTCCGGATCTGCTTGCTCGCCTCCTTATTATCCCTACTACCCCTTACAGCCCCGACGAGATCAAGACCATTATCCGACTTCGCGCAAAGACCGAGAATATCACCATTGCGGAGCCCGCCCTGGACAAGGTTGCCGAACACGGCAGCAAGGTCAGCTTGCGATATGCTTTGCAGTTGCTGACTCCAGCCAGCATTCTGGCTCGAGTCAACGGTCGCCCCAATGGTATTGAGGCTGTTGATATTGCGGAGTGCGAGGACCTTTTCCTGGATGCTAAGCGCAGTGCACAGATCGTCAACCAGGACAGCAGCAAGTTTCTATTGTAAGGTGGGAAAGCGTTGGGGGATTCTATGATTGTACACCACGGAGTATTTTCTTTTTTGTTGAAAAGGCGAAATGAGCTTTAAAGGCCGATTTCTTTATGCTAATGCTATCTGATGTTATCGTCAAAATTTATCAACCCTAAAACTAGGTGTGTCGGGATTAAGTCATTTTGTAGTATGCAGGCTGTCAGGAACCAACTTGAACCTGCCGGTCACCTGGGTACCTGGCAGTTTATCTGGTTGCCAGGCACGTAAGTCTCCAGCATGGCATTTGAGAAATTTAGACTTAGATCAGTGATCCAAATTAGAAATCCTACAGATGCACGTTCGTTCTGTAATAGTTCATATTTTGGAATTTTTTTTTTTTCATGGCTTCTGTTCGCTTTTGGCCTATAAACGCTACGACTTGGATGCGACCCCGGCTTCGGTGGCAATCACGTGCGGGACTTATCGTCATCTCCCCAGCCTCCACCTTAACAACTTCAATGTCCGATTACTCCGCTTGCTAATCTGCACGATCAGTTGTGTCCAGTACTTTTGCTTTGAATACACGGCAAGGCCCAAGAAAGCAGTTACACAGGGAAGCATTTGACTTTAGCCAGCACCTATCCGGTCATCACCCGATCCTTCTCCAGATAACGGTGGAGCCTGCGGTTCGATCATTACGACACAGCCCCTTCAACATAAGTCGCTGTAAACCGATTCCTCACTTCTCGTCACTCAACCCCCTCATTAATACCATATTCTCGCCGTCAATATGTCAAACCCACTCGACACCGATGCCGGCTCGGAGATGTTCGCCAGCTACGAGTCCGAGTTGAAACTCGTCCAGGCCGATCTAAACCAGAAGCTCGACCAGATTGCGGAAATGAGCGGCGAGCAACGGAAGTCCGCAATTCGCTCTGCAGAGCAAGTCCTTGACGAAGCGACCGAACTGGTATGCTACCCCAGTATCCAAAACCCAGCACATTGTCCCACTTCTCTATCCATGAAGCCACGACTGTCAACTCCGCAGTCAAAGGCTCAATCCAATATTATATCTGGAGCTTAAGCTAACAAAAGTACCCAGCTCGACCAAATGCGCATGGAAAAGCAAAACATTCCCTCCGAAGCCCGCTCAAAGATCAATATCCGCTTCCGCAACTACTCAACAGACATCGACGAGATCAAGCGCAAGCTGAAGTCCTTCTCGGACGACCGCAAAGCCCTTTTCGGAGATCGATACACCGACGACCCACAAGACGAGCACCTCGAACAGCGCCAGCAACTCTTATCTGGCACAGAGCGACTGGAGCGCAGCTCCGCACGTCTACAGCAGAGCCAGCGGACAGCGCTGGAGACCGAGGATGTGGGGCGCAACGTGCTTGCAGATCTGTATGTGCAGCGGGAAACCATCCAGCACACGCGAGACAACTTGCACCAGAGTGAGGGATATGTCGACACGAGTATTAAGACTTTGAGGGGCATGGCCCGTAGGTACTGTCCTCCCGATACCCTTTTGCTTGTAATGAGCGGGTGAATACCGGAAACTAATTGCTTGATAGGATGGCTACGAATCGGATGATCACTATTGCGATCATTACTGTCCTTGTTCTTTTGATTGTTGCCGTTATTTACAGCAAGTTCCATTAGCGTTTCGGAATTTAGGCGTTTTCCCCGAGGGTTTCTTGTACTTTCTTTTCCTTATGGATGCTTCCCAGCATTACCGGGCTTGATCAGTACTATACAGAGTACTGGTCCATAGAAGCTTGTGGCTGTAATTCAGCATTTTTATGAAGATCATACATCATGGTAATTCAAGTCGTCTCCGAGTCGTAATGCACTTAGTACTAGTAGCCAGCATATACTCCTTCAACAAGTCCAGTGTACAATACAAGTATCCAAAGAGGGCCCACCAGGTCAACAGTCTAAAGACACGCATCAATATCCAAAATGCCAGTGAAACAGGGTATCTATAACACAATTCCAAAACGCCATCCGACCAGCCTCAACCAGCCAACATTTGAACTAATTCATAATCTTCATAGCCCCAAAAGCCATATTAACAATGACCCCCACAGCAACCGCAAACCCCTTCCTCCAAGACCAAACGCCCTCCTCTCTCCTCAACCACATCGCACACCCAATAGGCCAAAAGAAGCCCATCACAGCACCCCAGAGCATATCATCCATCGCAGTCCGAGACCCAGTCCCCAACCCATCTTCCTCTTCCACACCCGCCCCCTCAACCCCCGCACTCCCCGCAGCCGTCGACCCCTCATCCATCCACCTATCCTCCAGATCCCGTAGCGCCTCGCCGGAGGGCATGGTATCCGGCGTCCGCGAAACAGACTGCACGGCCAGGAACTGGGAGCGCAGCGCGGTGACCTCCGCGGCTGTGAACCCCGCCGAGAGAAGGCGGTCAAAGCCACGGGGTGCCGGGGTGGTGGTAGATTGTGCGAGGGAGGCGGCTGCGCGAGACGTTGGTTTTGGTTCTGGGTCGGTATTGTCTGTTTTTAGTGTTGAGGCTTGGCTTGCTTCTGTGGTGAGGTCTGAGTCGGAGAGTGCGATGTCGCCGATGGAGCAGTGGATGTATATCCTGGGTCTGGTGTCGCGGACGGCCTTCTTGCCTTTATCCTTTGAGCTACCGGGTTCTTGGTCATCGGCGTCATCTTGTGTATCGTCTGGGACTGGTGGAGGGATTGGGGATCGTGATGGAGAGGGCGGGAGCTTGAGCGAGTTGGTGAGGGCGGTTGTGTCCTCGAGACCCCGACCGGCGTAGATCAGACGTAGGCGATGTGAAGAGAGTGTGAGCGGGAGTTTGGTGCGGATTAATTGTTTTAGGCCTGCGCCTGTTGTAGTTTCTGGTGTTGGGACATCGAGGGGAAGGTCGGGTATTGAAGCGGAGAAGCGGACGATGATGAGAAGGGCGTTGTCAAGGGAGTTGCTGGGACTGGAAGGGCTCAGTAAGGCGGATGAAGCCATTCTGTGTTGCTTTATGTAAAGAAAGCTCGGGAAGAAACCCCAGAATCTCCGGAATATACTAATGTAGTCCAAAGAACTATGTAAGTTGTAGATGTGGTCTGGATGCACTGTCCCCGTCTAACCGCGGCCCCATCGACGTCATGTGACATAATCAGCAACAGAACTAAATAAATGTAAATTCATGATAAAATTAAAGTTATCATTTAAGAGGGATTTAGTACTGAAGTCTAAACTCGATTTATCATTCAAGCTGGCTCGTGTCTACGATAAGGGTCGAGTAAGTTGACTGGATATCAGAAGAATTACACCATGGCTGCACCATCATATCATGTATCATGTTCATTAGGCTAGTCTGTACAGATAGTGTCACACTGAGAAACGAAGTCCTCCAGAGATCTAATGGCAGAGAAGCCACAACAAAACCTTAAGGCACTGCCACATAAAGATCGATTGTATCACTCAAAGAACCTGGTCTTTTTGACCTGGAAAGTAGTACAAAGAAAGGATAGAAAGCGGGAAACAAAAAAAAAACCTTGTCGAGTGGATATCAAGCGTGTGTATGGGACCGATCAAAGCGGCCGTAAGCCCCAAACACAGAAAAAAAGAAAAACACCGTCCGATGCACCGAGAAAGGGAGACGCCGAGAGACCGAAGAACGTAAAGAATGATCGAAAAAGCGCTTAGACCATGAAGGATTCACCGCATCCGCATTCCTCCTCTATTACGGGTTAGCAAATGTCGTTCCTGAGTAGGGGAAGAGAACGCAGAAATTCTCTCGACGATAACTCACTGATGTTGGGGTTGCGGAAAACGAAACGTTGGCTCAACTTGTCCTCATGCCAGTCCATCTCGCTACCGATGATGCTGAACAGGGCCTTGCTGTCAATCAAA
The DNA here is from genome assembly GCA_911649655.1 of Penicillium sclerotiorum. Taxonomy (NCBI): domain Eukaryota; kingdom Fungi; phylum Ascomycota; class Eurotiomycetes; order Eurotiales; family Aspergillaceae; genus Penicillium; species Penicillium sclerotiorum. The sequence continues at coordinate 360,763 of CAJVRJ010000008.1, forward strand.
ACCTTCACACCGTCTTGCTCCACGATCTCGTCGAACTTGGCGGGCTTGTCCACGTACTCCAAGTGGTAAGCAAGACCCGAGCAGCCACGGTTCTTCACACCCACTCGGATGTACTTGGGCTCAGGCTGGTCCATTAACTTGCGCAGCTGCTCCGTGGCCAGCGGTGACAATTTCATCGCCGCCTTTCTTGCCCGCAAAGGTCGACGGGGCTTTCCGGTCTTGCTGGTAGTGGTTGTGCCGGTCTTTGAAGCAATTGTTTGAGCATCGCCTGTCGTAGCGCTTGTCTTTGGTTGTTCGGTTGGCGAGGGCGAAGTGTGGGACTTTTCAGCAGGAAGAGGGAAGTCGGCGGTGATGGAGGATTCCAAGCCACCCTTGCCACCGGAAAGCGGGAATGAAGAAGGCAATGTGTGTGGACGGTAGGCAGTTGCGGTTTGCATGTCACGCTTAGAGGACTGTTTGGCGTTTCCGTACGATGAGAAGCAGCGCAGAGTGGGGGGACGCAATGCAGCCGAGGGCTTCACCCATCGGAGCAGTGTGGCGGATGATGTCACAGGGCGAGACATGGTGTAGAGACTCATCGTCGAGGGGGATAGAGAGGGAGAGAGAAAGGTTGGGATGAGATCCTCGACAATCGAAAAGACTATGAACGCATAAGAAACTGGGAGGTCGTGAGAAGTGTAAAGGATTAAAAGCGGAAGGTGAAAGAATAGTTGTTTGTTCGAGTTCCCCGGTGACTCTCGGGCGATTAAGTAAGGCTGGTTGCATGATGTGACGGTAGCCAATCAGCGTCGAGGTGTTTCTACACAAGGTGGCGCCATTCCTCACTTTGCGCGCTAACGAGAGATGATCACTAATTAAAACTAATGGATTGTGAATGACACCTTGGTGGTGAGGACCCCGGAGGATCCATTCATTCCTCTACTATTTCCCTTATTTGGTGATTAGATTTGATCTCTCGTTGATTTCACATCTTTCAAAATATGGCTTACTTAAACATTTAGCGGCTATCGGCAGCTGAGTCATCCTCAATTCCGCGGTAAAACAATGATTCCCGATTGTCGGAGAATGAGTCTCCTTATGGTCAACAACTTTACATAGAGGGGAATGTCAATGCTGCTATTTACTGTGGCGTTTGTTGAAACCCTTTGTAACTATTAGCATAATGTAACTAATCCTCCAGTCGTATTATTTTTAGAAATAAAAGCTTCTCAAATCCTACTCCCTAGTCCTTCACCCTATCCCTGTAAACAGTCCAATGTGAAAGGACATGTGGCTGGATCCGCTGACAAAGTGGCTGGTGCCTTGGCCACTCGAGATGAACAACTCCAAAGAACCTTCCTTCCATGCAAACTTGGAATGTTCTGGTGATCGGTCTGCAGATCTGAGACATCATGGAGGCGTCGCCCCTCACACAACAGATTAGACCTGAAACCTTCCAACCAAAGATCGTCCAACTCTACGAGTCCCTCTTCAAAGTATGGACCCCCACGCGACCAGACCCTGGTTCCCCCCATTCTGATAGAGCCGCATACTAATCAACCACCTGCAGTCAGTTGAAGATGCAGAGCCCTCAGAGGGGTTTTGGCGGGAGTTCTTCTTACTGCCGCCGGATGCAGGCCAGCTGCATGCACTGCTAGACAAGCTGAGCCCCGATGAGATCTTAAGCTTGCAGGTTAGCACCAATAGTTATCAAACTGTGAACCCCATGTGATTTTCAAAGAGGCTGATTCCAATTAGCACCAAACGCAAGACTTCTTCGCGCGGGCTATCCGGGAGGCCTCATCTGGTGTCTCCCCCGCAGACTCTTATGCATTAGACGTGTGTGCCCCCGTCACTGCCATTGGGCCTGTAACATTGACTGAAAGAGTCTTAGACCTTGACGATCTTCTTGACGAGCATTTTGGGCAAAAAATACACAAATCCCAGCTCAGATGTGATCACTATTCTTGCGGGCCTCGACGAGGTTGACCGTGTGATCTCTGAATTTGTATCTGTTCTGGATGGAATTATTCGCAATGGCGCCAGTTGTGAGTACCAGTGCGAGATTGCCATTGTACACCACGGGGACTAATATCAATTCTTCAGTGGAACTCCGCCGCAAGGCCATCAGAGCCGCTATCGCCATGACCAGCGGAGCATACAGAACAAGCCTCGTGTCTTACTTTACTCACCGGGACTTGTTTCCATCTTTGATGAAGGTAAAGCCCACTGGCCGTTGTAGTCCTTGTATAGTCACTGATATCGATCCAGTATGTTCATGACTCTGAGACTTCCATGCAAGTGTTTGATCCGTTCATCTTGCTGGGCCTGTTGGCGAGGTACAACAAATTTGAGTTCCAAAACCCTTATCAGCACCGACTTGATGACTTTGTCAACGAGTCGAGTATCCAGCGAATCGTCAAGGGTGTAGGTCTTACCTGCGGTGGCCTACGCAACGGCTATATCGCCGTTCAGGACGACATACCTGAAGGCTGGACCTTATCCAGTACTCTGGTATTCTTCGGACTTCGAGCCCTTGCGCCTGGTGCGCGGGATAAAGCCAACCCGCCCAATGCGGAAGAGGCCAAGACTATGTTTGCTGCACTGTAAGTCTAACATTTTTGCCTAATAAAAAGTATGAGGAAATGCTGATATCTCGCTAGACCAGCCCAAGAAGCCGCCATTCTCATGTCCACGTATGACTTTGCCAATGCCAACAAGCTCTTTGGTTACCATCTGGTCCACATGGCTCCTGAGAAGAACGAGGAGTCTCCCTTCTCCAGCTTTCTATCCCTATCATCATATCTCCTACAACATGCTTACCGCTCCGCGCGAGTGGCTCACTACGCCGAGCTAAGTTTGTTCACTCTTCGTATTCTCGTCGAGGACCCAACCATTTGCAAGCATATCTGTAGCGAAGACGGCAAGCGCAGAGTTCGAATCTGTCGTCAAAGACAACCATATCTCCCCTTGGTCAGTGGAGACCGTGTCCTTGCTACAGTCATATTCGACGTAATGATTGACACCATCACGCACAATCTCAAACGACGACTAGATGTCAACATCTACAGGTAAGCATTCACACAACATCAACATGGAATCCACAAACCCCTCCTAACAATATCACCAGCCATGCCATCGCCATCATCCACCGCCTCCTCACCTATCTCTCCGTGAACAAAATCCGCCTTTCCTACCACTGGTCCGAACTCTGGCGCACACTCCTCTCCCTAATGCGCTTCCTAACAACCTACGCGGCCGACCTAACAAGCAATTACCAAACAAACACCCTAACCCGATCCCTCGCAGACGTCCTCGCCTTCTGCGTCTCAGGCGGAGATACCTTCCTCCCCGACCCCTCCTCTTACGATGACCTCTTCTACAAGCTCGTCGAAACAGGCCCCGTAATCACCAAATTCAAAGACGTCTACGCTCTCTCCAAACCACAGCCCACAGCCTCGGCACCACCAACGCCTCTCCCCGATAACGACGCTCACTCTGGAGCAATCGATACCCTGCTTAGTGTATCGACGCACTTCTACACACTGCTCTTCCATTCCGATTCGTCTGCGGCTCCTAGCCCGAACCCGGCTTCGAAGGATGGCGAGCCGGTCCCCGTCGCGCTGCCTACTATCAAAAAGAGGAACCTCAGTCCTAGGGAGGTTCATAGGATTATCAAGCAAGGTTATGAGACGCTGAGTATTCAGCCGCCGGAGGGCTTGAGTGCGTGGTCTCGGTGGAGGGAGACGGATTGGAAGAGCGAGCTGAAGAAGGCAGGAAGGGTTGCTGTTGAGGATTGTAGGCAGTTGGTAGCGTAGGTTCCTGGTTTCTTTTCTTTTTCTATTTCTCGATGCTTCAGCTTTACTTTCAATCCAATTTCGCAAGCTGTCTAGGCTTCTTGGACATAAAAGTTTGAGGTTTACTAGGTCTTTCCAGCTGCTTTCTAGACCGGGTTCTAGTATACATGTTCAGCTGAAAAGAACATCAGCAAATAGGATCAATTGAATTCCCTTTAAGGTTGGAGCCATGGCCCATGGGACCCACTTTGCATGGGTCTGATTATTGTATTATTATTATTATCAATAAGAACAAGGAAGGTCTAATCAATCGCCAAAATTGCCATTATTCATTGCTTTCGATGCCTCTTTTGCCTTTCTTGTTCATCAGTTTCTGTGAGTGGCGTTTCTTGTCCATCAATTTCTGGGCGTGGCCTTTTTGTGTCTGGGGCACCATTAATCTGCCCGTCTGGTGGGTTCCTATCATTGAACATGCCGTTCTCACTTATCGGGGGCGCTATTAGCTCCGCAGTAAGTCGGTCTGCAAAGGTGTGGTAAGGCTGGAAGAAAATCTGCTTTCTGTGGATTGTGGGCCATGTAATGGGATTCGTGGCCATTTTAGGGTTCTCCAACGCCTTAAGAACTTCAATGGGGATTTCAGCCTCACAAAGGAGGATAACGTCCCGATGTTGGATGTGGGTAACAAGTATACGGGACTGAAAAAGAATGAGTCGATTTCTTGGGGCAAGCGAGCCCATGGAAGACTTACAGTGTAAGAGGTTCGACCTTGGGACCCAAATCGACGTAACTTTTGTTGTGCAAGAGCTAACAGGTGGCACAAGTAGTACGGATCCGCAGTCCAATCTTTCGGAGTTAATCGACGTAGCTTGTTGAGGCAGATATTCACACCTATGTCGTTATTATCTCCTTTCGGGCCTCGACAAGGCTGAAATCTGCGCCTTCGATCTCCAATAATGTTCGAGTAGTGTACATAGCCGATCGATAGTGGTGAGGTTATGGAAGGATGAAGGGATTTATAATGATGACGATTAAACACGGCATATTCGGGTTGGTGAGCAGAGCGGCCTTGGAAATAGAATGAGGGCCCTATCCTGCTCGGGGATATAATCAGTCTTTGTCCTTAGCACAAGTAATCTGTCGGATAGCTCTTACTTGCAGTTTGTAAATGGGCGCTCTTTGCCGATCAGAATCCAGGAAAGAGATACACGTTTCTGAGAAAACATCATATGTCTTGGAAGCCTTTCCGCTTCAAGCTCTTGCCGGGACCGATCGCTTCCTTTTTTCTGGCCGCTGCAGTTATCTGGGGTTGATGCGCCGTCGGAAGGGGCCAAAGTCAAATCCTCAAATCGACATCCTACCAGGTCAAGATGGCGCGAGGTCCACTGGAGAGGGTTCATTACAAAGCCAGAAGTGTGGAACACAAGATCACGGAGCGTTTTCCTCGAATCGGCCGCCATAGTAACGGCATGTAGAGTAAGTGTTGTATGGATGATGGTCGATAAGGCAGAAGGAGCAATAATGCCACTTTAATCCTTACCGCCTGACTAGAGAAGTCACCGCCTGGGAATGGCTAAAAACACATCCTTCCTTTCACTTATGGTTTAGCTTGGTTTTCGTAATTCAGACTACATATGTAATATTACGCTGCCCGCAACCTTGGAAAATGTGTTGGTTACTCGGTATCTGAGATTCATTCAACCTTTCTTAATTTCTGTATGTATACACATAACTAGCTTCTTATGGTAGTAGGTAGTAATAAAGTTTTTTTAATAAGGTAATTGGAAGATGGTCCGAGTCGGAAAGAGGGTAGAAAGATAGTAGGAAAGACAGGAGGAAAGGACATCGGCCAGAAATACTACATATCGTAACATATGTATGTATAGTTAAACATTGGGTTTCAAATTTAAGTAGACATAGTAGAATATGTATAATTAGATACCTAGGTAGTATATATTCTCCTGCTAGACATACATACACCTGGTCAGGGCAATAGGTAGGTAGGTACCTATTGGTTGGTCCGAACATTTGAATTACGAAACCCCAGCTAAACCATAAGTGAACCCTTGGAACCTTGGAAGGAGGGATGTGTTTTTAGCTTCCAAGGTTCTTTGGGGGTTTTATTTTTAGTCGTTCTCCACATGTGCACCGCCTTCGGTCAATTGGGCACCCATTTAGGCAGCTGGGCAGCGACTTTGGATCGATTATTGATTCCAACTTCCAACCTTGGAAGGTTAGATACCTACACAATCTCCTTCTATAACAAACCATGGCTTCTTCTCCTTATTTCAATAAGATTAACTCAGAATCCGCCTTCAGAGCCCGCTTTCAACCTTGGAAGCTGAAGGTCAGGTACCGTTCCAGAAGCTTAACCATGTAGCCGCTAGTTCTTGGGAGCGGTCTCATCTATTCGCCTGCCGAGTCGTGCGGCGGGAACCAAGGCCCAAGGTTCTTCCTATCTTATCTCAACATACAGAGTCCACCGACATACACATGCAATCTGCACCAGATGAGATTAGATCATTTTTGCAAGGACCAGACCCTTCATTCAAGGACCAAAGTGAGTACTACTTAGTGCGAGGGTCTAATTATGGTATATCTCTGGGCCAGATTTGGGCGGCATTGGCTACTTTTAAAGGCGACCAAGACCGACGTACGCAAAATCCAGATACTCATGGGCAGCAGCCTGAGGGACAAGACGAAATTATGGAAGATGATGAACCCGACCCAAGATATTCGAAGCGTGCCAGACGAAACACAAACATGTCGGATTTTGTTGACTCTGGTGGGATTCAAGTTGGCTCCAGCAGCCCTCCACACTCTAGTTCCCGGAGTAGTCATTCCCTCGGTTATGTTGACCCTGACGCGCATTTTTCGAAGACAGCATCAGAGGATGATACTCTACGCCTTGCATCCTGCGTCATTCGATATATTCTCTATTTTGCAGCGCCTCAGGACGCAGCCTATAATACCAGAGTGGTTGAGTTTCGTGACTCTAAAGCAAGGCTTGAAGCTAATACCGCATCGCAACGTCGAATTGTGGCTATCGATGATGGTGGCCTATGCCTGCGACAAGCGGAATCTGGCAAATTTTCTCTTGTGAATAACCATGTGGCTATCTTGGAAGCAAAGACACGATTCCAGTATCTTGAGGAAGGTATACCGGTCATCTCAGACGAGTGTTTCGCGCAAATGGTTTGTGAAGCTCTAGCAGCAAGCATACCCAAAGTCTCGAAGGGCAAGAATCAAAGGTATGTATGTCAAGTCTGTATATATTCAGACGTTATCTGCTAGTACCTTGAAATTCCAAGGTTCCCACGGGTTCAAATGTAAAAGATTGATGCTAATGGTCTGGTCACTGGCAGTGTTATACTTATCCATGCCACTCGGAACTATATGTGCTTCCTTCAGTTTGACATCACCGATGACTACCTGTTTGATCTTGACTCGGAGAACACAGAACCTTTGGAAGCTAAGCACTTTCTATATGTGAGCGCTACTCGCTGGTTTGACCTTAGCACAAAAGGTGGACGGGAGGGTGTTGTGGCCAACATTTGTGGCATTATGCGACTGGCGATATCTGACTCGGATGAGTGATACTGGCACATCATGCCCCGGTGCAAGCGCTTCAAGTCCCAAGGTTCAAATGTTAACTTGAAGTCAAGCGGTCGGACTTATAGACACACATGCACATACTACTACATAGCACATACAAGCACTACCGCTGCGGAAGTGCGGCGTCATTCAAATGTTCAAATGTTGGCTCCTTAGATGGATTTGACGTGCTGCACATCCATGTGGTTCAAAGGCTCTGGAAATAAACTAAGAAGTTTTAGAGAAAGACGCTTAGAAAGACGTTTAGAAAGACAATTGGAAACTTGAAATCCTCTGGGAGGCTCTTCAGAGCCCTGGACATGTGGGCAGTGTGATTTCTTCCAGATGTCAACCTTGGAACATTTGAACGTGTATTTGATGGATTACTGCCTTGGCTTCGAAACCTTGGAAAAGAGTGCATCGCGGATGATGGCTTCAACACTACGACAATCCCGAGTACGATAATTGCATGCTCTGACCTGAACCTTGACCCTGGTCCCTGGCCAAGCTCCAGATGTCTTCAAATGTTATCGAGATTATCGGGAACTCCCGCAGGAGTTCACCTTGGTAGGTGGGTATGAAAAAGTTAAGAATTGATTTCGCGACTCAGCGTTACTATACTCCAGATGTCGATAATGGATCATCAGCTCCAGCAGAGGACTCAGCCTCGAAAAGCAAGATCAAGGTCAGAATGACCATAAAACTCCGTCAAAACCATCCTCAGAATGACCCTTGATGCGCACATATACGAGGTCGTCCACCAACTCTCTAGGTAAATGACTGAACTATACGGTCTAGTCTTGGAGATGGGACGAATTACCAATACGCGCTAAGCCTAAGGGAATCACGGGGTGTGTTTTAAACCATTTGAACTTCTCATGATTAAAGATACTATGATTCCAACCGGCTCTCGCGAAGAAAAAGGTAATCAAAGAAATTAGACATCAGCGGCAGTGACGTTGTTTGCAAGCACGTATTCGGTACGGAAGTACTTTTCGGAGTTGCGGCTCAGCCAGAGAGCGAACTTGGAGAGTTCTTCCTTAGAACGGCCGGTACTCTTGTACTCCATGTTGGTCTGCGCAAGGAGCTCGCCCATGACACCTTCGTGAGTCAGTAACTTGAACGGTGAAAGCACAGGGTAATGTGGGAGGGAAAGGAGAAAGGGGAGGGAAATGGAGGGGAGGATAGATAGCATACTGAAAAGACGGATGAGGTGCTCAGCACCGTAGATCATGCTGGGGCTCTTGCCATCGGCGCCGCCGTACTTCTTGCGCAGAACGCGGTACTGGTGACGCTCGTAGCGGTAGAGAAGGATTCTGTCCAGGACGGCCTCAAAATACTCGTGGAGGCCCGCAATAACCTCGTCCAAGACGAGGAGGTCGAAGCGGTGGCGTTTGGGGGTTTCGTCGGCGCGGTAGTCATCCAGGATTTTGCAAACGGGGCGCGGGGCAGGAAGCTTAACCACGCTGGTGTTCTTGGTGACACGCTCCCAGTCATCGACGAGCAGGGATTTTAGGTTCTCCGGGATCACAAAGCGGATGGTGGCGCGAGCGTTGAAATGCTCCTCCTGATCATCATTGTTAGATTCTGGTTCGTCGAGAGTTGCAAGGAATCCCTCGTAAGAGTCAATGAAGCCTTCATCGACGGAGCTGAGTGTGCTGAGTGTGCTGAGGACCGAGCTGGTATCATCAAGTTCATGATCAATACCTTCCCTGGTCTCGGGAGTACCCTCGTGCAGCAGCAGTAGCAGCTCCGAGCGACCGACCATTTTGGGGGACTCTTCGGAAGCGAGAGTTGAACTGTCCATGGTGGGATTCAAAGAAAAGCGAATTGACCATCAAGGTTGGCAAACGGGAGGGCGGGTTTTGGGATTGTATGGAGGGAAGTGGGGAAGGCAAGTGAGGTGGAAAAGTGGAAGATCCGCCAGCAGAGCAAGCGACACCAAAGGCAACAGAAATGGGACAGACTGGGCAATAGAGGGGAAAAACAGAGACACACAGATACTGACCTTCTCAATATCATTCTCACGGACTCTTTTATTGGCTCGGCCGGGAGCAGAAGTGCCAGGCTCCTCGCTGTCACGGGCAGAGTCGCGATCCGACATGGCTCGCTTCTTTCCCTTGGCCCTCATTGAGCGCTGTGAAGATTCCGCACCCCGGCGCATAGCGTTGGCAAGCTCACGGTTCTCGTCATTTAATTTGCGGAGACGGTCCTCAAGGACCCAGTCGTCCCATCTAAAAGGTTAGTTTAGTCAATCAACACACACGTCACATATTTTGGGGGATAAGGCAAATACGCATGGGAGGAGCGCCTTGTTTTCGATTAGTATGAACCACCATGGCAAAAGGATTGCAGACGATGTGAGGAACAGGGACATTTTCAACACGAAGGGGTAACAAGTAGGGGCAAAAAAGCAAGATACTCACGTGTTCTTCCATCCTTTATAGTGAACTCGGTACTCAAAGGGGCTCTTGCGGTCCGCGGCATCTTGGTGGCGGATCTCCAGGATCTTGGCCTCGTACAGGATGGCCCCGTGGAAACACAGGACCTTTTCCTCGGCAGCATAAGGACTGGGAGCCATTTCGTTCCAGACGAAAAGTCGAAAAAAAGTCGGATGCTCAAAAAAAGTCGATACACAAAGCAAGAAGGCGATGTAGACGAGTTGTCAACAAGATGAGCAAGAGAGAAGTTGCAAGAGCAGGACACAGTTCAAAAGTAGGAGGGACTTTATGATCGAGCTCGGATGGGAAATTCACTCTGATGTGGACTCAGTGGACTCAGTGAATAACTTTGTCACTGGCCAAAGATTTGGATTTGGCAGTGAGGATTTTGGTCCAAAGGGGACACTGAACAAGCGATTTTGCACTACTTCACTGGATTTGGCAGTGAATGGCTCTCAGTTGGATGGGATGCAGGACAGGTTCATCCAAGTGGGCCACAACGAATAGGCCACGGAGGGGATACAGAGGTGTACGCGGACTTGATAGACTATTTGTCCCTGTATTCCTTTGATTTGGAGGAAATGGCTGAGAATCTCCAGGAAAGGACGTGGAAGTGGCGCGTTCTGATGGGGGAAGGAAGAAAAGGCGGGAAGGTAAGAAGCTGGGCCCCTTGGGAAATGATCACGGTCCCTTGGATCCGCTCGGGAATAAAATCACTCTTTGTAAACCACCACTCCAGTGTCAATTCCTGGGAACTAGGTGCTTTCTTCCTTGAGAGGCCTTTGCTAGGATCAATCTTCATACAATCCCATCTCTTCATATCTCATTTCTCATTCTTGTGGTCTTTTGTCTCTTCCGTGCTACGGGACCTAACCGCCATTAGAACGCGTTGACACGCGACTTTTGGCGACACAAATACCTGGTGGGCCTCATAGGCACCAATCGACGTGATTTCTTATACCATTGAGACATTTCCACGCGTTCTAGGATTGCAGACTACTTGATTCACATCATGGCGCCTTCGGAAGAATCAATTCTGAGCAACTTCTTGCTTACACCAGCCCCGCTGCCAACAATCTTGTCCCTGCAAAAGTTCACGGAGCTATTTCCCAAGAGACTCAGGAATCATCCCCATATCCGCAATCTGTATCGGGAATTGCAACAAGCCCGTGAACATGACTTGGATCAAGTGAACGAAAACATCGATGTCGAGGTCCAGCAGGGAGAGCGCCAAAAAGCGGAACTCCGAAAAGCCGGTCTAGCCACCGGCGTGGAAGCCGCCAATGATGAAGAGCAACGTGAACTGGACATGGATCTCCACCTGTTCGGGCAGACTACTACGAATCCCGAGGATTACCACTCGGTTGATAGCCTGTTGGCTGCAATGGAAGACGCTTGCTCCCACATTGAACGCGAGATCGCCGGTGTGGACCGAGAGGCCGCAGGTCTTGTGTCTCAACTGAATACTACCGTGGGCGATCTGAGTGATCTTCGCTACGGCAAGTTCCCGGGTCCGAATTCAGCCAGCACTGTGGCAGAGGAGGCTATGAAGGGTCTGCAGCATCTGGAAGATACGTGTTATCGGAAGAGCATGCCAGGCGCCCCCTGAAGACCGCCATGACATCCCGATGAGATTTGCTCGTCCTAACGCATGATTCGTTTGGTGAGGCAGCTCGCTCATTCTAGCGCATGGAATCCCGATGCTAGCAACTACGATAGCGCATTGCTCTCACATCCATTTACAGGCTTTATGAAAGAATATTGCCATCATGCGCTGCATAAGAATTGGATGTTATCAAATAGTCGGCTCCTCTCCTATCTCCCACTCTTCTTGTTGGGGTCAAAATGATGATCAAGCATGATCTTACTGGGTTCGAACTGGCAGCATTCGCGCCCAGCCATTGCCTGAGATATCTAGTGCAGTGTTTCCGGCCAACCGGGAGGAGGAACAGAACCTTACGGTGACCGGGCAATTGACCTTGAAAAGACCCAGCACACTTGGTTTGGACGAGATATTCCAGCCCAAAAAAAGTGACAGCGAAAAAGGCATATCAAGGCATCCGAGGCGTCATATGAGAAGCAGAAGGTCGAGCACCTTGAAAGCAATTTCTAATCTACTTCATCATTTTCTTCCAGTGATATCTACCTAGCAGTACATTAGTAGTTTCAGTATCCGGCTGAACCCTAGAACACTCCAACTCATAGATGCCATGTACGATATGTTCTACGTGCTCCGAGTCCCTTCCGTCTCCGGCATAATTGACCAATGTGGGGTCAACGCGGACCGCGTCGCGTCAACCTTCTCTCCAATTCCAAACAGCAATCCCAAAATCAACCCCAAACACACCAAACCCAGTCCTACAAAATGCCTTCAATACCTCTACACCCTCGCCCCTCACCAACAAACCCCTCCCAATCACCAAAGACCTCCTACCCACCCACCAACTCCCTCCCCCAGCTCCTCCAAACACCCTCCGGCCTCGCCCTGCTCGAACTCCAGGGCACAATCAACCTCCCTCCCTCCGACGACGAAGAAAGCGAAGGCCCACAATCCCCTCATGGCGCTACGTACGAGACGCCAGTCGGGAAAATCATGTTCCCGGATTACTCGGTCCTGAACCCGGATGATACGAAGTGGATGAAGCGCGCGTATCTCTATGTCGGACGATACCAGCGCATGACGGGGGAAGTGAAGAAATTGCCCAAGCCTCTTGCTGTGGTTCAGCGAAGGGCTTCTTCGACTGCGTCTGCTCAGTCTGAGGCGGAGGAGTTGGAGATTGTGGAGATTGTGCGGTATAAGATTTTCTTTAAGAATCGGCCGGAGCCTGTTAATGATAGTTGATGGAGCTACGCGGACTGACTTGCTTCGCCGTGTGAAGATACACTGGGTCACTGGCGAGGTTCTCGTCCATGAGTGGGAGTCGACCTTGCTGGATTATTATGGGGTCTTGTGGACTACCGGAGCCATGGTGATTAGCCCCATCGATATCGTCTCTGGGAATATTCTGCTGGCATGCTTGAACATTTGAAGAAACAGACATGGAACTGGGCACAAGAATGGCTATTCTCGTACTGGAACCTTGAAGGTATCCAGTGAACGAATGAGGATGCAAGGGAACCGAGCACCAGTACCTTGAGATAGTTGATCCGATTGAGGGTACCTTTTAATGATAACACGATTGATGAACATTTGAACCAATGCATACGTGTCTTGTTTCGTATGGAGCTTCTTTTCATTACTATAAAACTTCCAATGTTGAGTTTAGACACACCTGGGCATGTGCATCGAGATCAACAAAAGTTGAATCGGGAATAGGAGCTAATGCAAGCCACAAACTACATATTCCACTGCTCGCCGAGCCATGTAGATCTTTCATGCCCCATTAATAGTGGAATCCTCGATAGCTGTCTGTATTCAATTGGTGCTCTCCAATTGAACTACTCAATTTCCCTTTTTACCGGGATCTACAACCGAGCGGAATTAGCACTCGGCCCCAGGAAAAGTTCCGCACTCATCAATATAGCTGAACCGACCAAGATATCTTCAAACAGGCAGAGAATTAACTAAAATCAAATGAGTGGTAGAAAAAAGCAGATCAAGTCAATGAATAAATTCAAACCCTCAAAAAAACCTACCTAGCAATGAATTCCAACATTTGAATCGAAAGACCGCATAAGCGGAGCCTCAAACAGCTTGAGAATATACCCGTACCATCTCCGCCCGGAACGTCACCTAGACCCCGCAGCCTCCAATCCGCACCGGATCAAACCAGTATAAATTCCTCTTGATGCCCCGCCTACCATCTCTATCCCACCTCACTCACATATCACCAAGCCGTCTCCTCATCCCCCAAACCACCCGATTCTCATCAACCGCAACAATGGCACCTATCGAGCGCATCACCCTCTTCAAGATCCCCAACGAGGCCGACGCAGACCGCTTGCTGGAGCAGTATAAGGTTTTGGCAAAGACTGCTGTTAAGGTAAGGAAGCTCATAAAATCCTCGTGATATTCAGATGATCGGTTGAATGCTGGCTTCAAATGTTGCCGATTGCAGCAAGTCAGCGCAGCCACAAGTGCCCAGGTGCACTTCAACCTAGGTCGATGGGTTGAGTGGAATAGACAATCTGAAGATTGGCTTTTACAGCGAATGCGCATCGAATACTCCTAGATCCTCTCGCTAACTTTCAACGTCCAGGACGGAAAACCCTACATCGTTGCCGCCGCCGTGGGCAAGTCCATCCCCGATCCCCGCAACCGAGGCTTCAACATCTCCGTGAAGACGACGTTCGCCTCGATGGAGGACATGCAGTACTATGATACAGAGTGCGAGGCTCACAAGGCGCTCAAGGCCGTTGCGGGACCCGTCAAGGAGGATGTGATGACTACGTTCTACGAGAACATCCTGTAAAACTCGACGGACTGCATTTACGATGTACGATCTAGAAAACCGTTGGAAGACCTCGGAATACCTAAGGAAATGATTCATTCGATATACAATGCATACCTCTAGTATACGTATCGAGTCGGGAACCCGGCCAGCAATAGGAAGTAGTGGAACAGAACATTGAAGAAGGGAACACTGATACGACTAACACCAATGCTGTCTACAATGGTATGCTGGGAAACGGACGGAAACGCCATACAGAGTCGTCAAGGAGAATCATGGCTGACGACGTGGGAAGTGGAAGGGAAAAAAGCAAAAATCCGGCCCAGAGGCGTGATGCTAGTAATCGCAGATTGACTCTTCATCGACGCTAGAATATACAGGAGTAGCAGGGGTAGTGAAACAAGAAAAAGATCAGTCGAGGGCACGGCGGAGGTCGCTCCATTTCTGCTTCAGGGTCTCGTGGTTCTCAGACAACTAGATTGAGTTAGTAAGTTTCTGCGCTGAGACAATGCAATGCGGATACGTACCTCGGCCCATTTCATCTTCGTTGCGACTAATTCCTTCTCCATGTCTGCCAGAGCATCCTCATTCGCCCGATTCTCGTTTTGGACCTCGATGTTCCGCTTCATGATGCGTTCCATCTCGACACGCAGCTTCTCCTCTATCTCGGCGGGTTGCTTGTCGACCACGTTCTTGAGCTCACCAACTTGCATTGTAAGAGCGTCGTTCAAGTCGCGCAGTTCTTGGTTTTCAACCTTGACATGAACCAACTCCGACGCAAGCTGCACATGCTCTTTATCAGAAGCCTCAGCGCGTTCCTCTAGTAGGCGAATTCGCGAGGCTTGTATAGTGGCAGTGTGTCGCAGATTTTCCAACTCAGCTTCGCGCTCTGCCTGTGCCCGACTCTTTTCCTCCCACTCAGCGCTGTAGACCTTGATCATATCCTGTGTGAGTGGAACTTCGCAAGCATCCTGAACGAGGATATCGGCTCGGTATACTTCCTTGTCGGCTGCGCCGGAGCTTCCGAAGAAGCCAGACTCCAGAAGTGAGGTTGCCGACGGCTGTTTGTTGATGTACACGTCGAAGACACGCTCCTTCAAGAAGGTAGTGAGCGAGCTCATATCTTTCATGCCCAGAAGAGCTTCGGCGTTCCGCCTCATAATAGCAATAGCGAACTTCAGGATAGTAATCTCGAGGCCTTCCTCGAATATCAGATCGTAGATACGAAGCACCAGTTGCAGTGGGAATCGATAAGCGAATAGAGTCAGAAACCATTGGGTGGCGTATAGCTGTGGGGGAACACCGCGGCGTCGGAGGTGAACGTAGAGGGCCGGCTCCAGATCTTCCAACAATCGCTCGAACTGATACAGGCTGCGGTGAAGACCGGGCATGTCATGGATGAACATCTCCCGAAGGCCGTATTTATTCATCAGCTTCACAAGAAGCTCGAAAGCCTCAACCTCATCCATGTTGAATAGCAGGGGCATGATGATAAAATTCATGCCTTGCGCATAGCCAACAGCCTCATCGTACAGCGCGTAGGCTTTGCAGAGTCCAAAGAGGCCCTCTTGGCTGCCCTGCGAGACAAAGTACTTAGAATAGCTAGTACGGGAGCCCAAGTCTCGGCGAATAGCCTTCTCCAGTTTCTGCAGTGCGCTTGTCTCGAGGTTGGCCTTCTTAATACGAGCGCTTTCTTGGGCCTGCTCCTTGGCTAGCTTCTCAGGATCGGTCTCCTGGGAGGGACTAGCAGCGATGCTGGTGGATTGTGTGCCAGACCCTGAGTGATCAGATCGAATTGAGGAGCGCGAGGACGAGTTCGACTCTTCAATGATACCATTGATATTACCATGCGATGGCCGACGTTCCTTGTCTGTTCCACGTGCAACCAAATCCCGGTAGATGGTCTCCAATTCGCCAGCGTGACAATCTGCGAGGATTTGCCAAATGACACCTCGGATTGTTTGTGGGATACCCCGTTTGATGGCTGCGTTCAGCTCTTCCGATTTTGCCAGTGCCTGAGGTCCATTGTTCACTAATTGCTGCCAGAGCTCCCAATCCACAGGTGTTGACGCATCAGATGCCGATCTAGCGAACCCGGAAACCGTGCCTGGGGCTAGGTTTGGATTGATTGTTGACGGATCTGAAGCTCCTGGGGATGTTGCGACTGGAGAGGCGGGGGTAGGAGGGGCTAGGATCGGCGTCTCGTGTTCTTCTGGAATAATTGGGGGACTTTGTCCGGCATGACTGATACTCGGCGGCCCCGATGTCACGGCGTCTTCGTGCTCAGCCCAGGTTGTATCCTCCCGCATACGAAGCAGCTTGAACTGATCCTTCAGGCTGTTTCGTCGCGGTTTCCTCGAGCTGATACTGGATGTATCTCCATCAGCCAGCTCCAGATTGCTGGCGATCGTCGACACTGATGTGGAAGTGTCTCGCCTGGAGCCAGTCTGGGGCGGGGACTTGATTTCTTTAGTTCCGGTTGAGCTTCGAGAGAACCATGCGAAGGGTCCGCTTGGCTTGCGAACCATAGGCGGAGCAGCGGGAGGAGGAGGCGGAGGAGGGTTTTTGTTGACAGGGGGAGGGCCCCATGGTAAGGAAGGGAGAGCACCGGACAGGCCCATCAAGCCAGAGCCAGGTGACGAAGCCGCCTCGTCTCTTGGAGGTACAGGTGGTGACGTTTGTTTAGATTGAGCGTCATTGATGTCCATTGGTCCATCCTCTTTGCTGTTAGTGAGAACAACCTCGTCCAGGGATGAAGCAGATGACAAGCGATGGGATGTGAGCAAGGGGGACTTCTGTGAAATAGTCTGAATAGGCGTATCTTCGCCCGCCCCATCCAAATCAATATCCTCGGACAGATCGACATCTTGGTCCGGCTTTTTGTCCCCTTGCACATCGACTGTGTCGAGCGTCAACCCATCTCCGGGCTTCTGCTGCTGCTCGTCCTCCCCATCTTCCCCGGGCACGTTCCCCTCCTCTTGCTGCTCCCCCTTGGCCTTTTTATTTTTCTTCTTGTTCTTTTTCTTGGGAGTAGCTTGTTCACCCCCGGTATTGTCATCATCCTCCTCCTCCTTCTTCTCCTCGGCCTGCGATTCGGAAGGAAATGGCGATTTTGCTGCAACGTCCGGGGACGCGCCCGTCCCCACAGGCGGGCTATCTGTCAAAGAGCGCGTGGACGACGACTGAGGGATGACTACATGGAGGTTTTCGATAGATTCGGGGGCATCGTCAAATGACTCCTAAAAAGGCCAAATCAGCATCTGGGGGGGAACGTAGAATCTGAAACGAGGGGACACCACACAACGTACCCCTTCGTAGTCACGACTGTTCCTAGCGGACGACATGTCGGGGGAGGGAAACTTTCAAACTTCAAGAGATCATACAATCACCAAACTAGACCATAGGACCCCAGAAGCAGTGAGCCTCAAAGGTCATAAAAGAGAGAGATGGAGAATGAGGAGGAAAACCGGGGGATGTTCAGTTCAGTGTCAATCGAGGCACCAGGAACGCGATATGATTGGTCAAGGGAAGAGAGGGACGATCGGAACGTTGGAATGGACTGTGCTTCAAGGTGCTTGGTGCATGCAGATATGCAGATGCGCAGATTTGCAGATGCGCAGACTTGCAGAATGTAGGATTCTTTTAATGGGTCCAGTTAAATTATTAATTTCTCTCTTTCTGTCCGATCCAAAATAACTCTTATCGTAGAAACTCCGCACACGAGAGATCCGTAGCACAGATGCAACAGCAGATCATACCTACCAAAACAAGACCTATAAAAAACCAGATTGGGAGAAACATACGCAAAATTGAAGTGAACAGAATTAGTGAAAAAATCGACTCTTCAAATGAATTTATTTTTCATTTCCTATCTACAAGCTTTGTTCAAAATCCAACCACCGTTGTTTCCGTAGGCTATCCAATTGCTTCAATTCTGAGAGCCAGCTCAGAATTTGGTCTCGATCCTCGGTCGATAGTTGTCCTGTCACCTTGGATACCAGTACAGTGCATTCTATGAGAGCCTGATAGATGTATTTACAATCTTCAGCTCCATCCAATATCTCTTGAATGTTTTCAATCTCTTGCCGGAGATATTGAAGTCGTTCTGACGTGCTAAGGTTCGGAGCCATGGTCCGATCCGCAGTGGCCGGGTCAAACACACAGAGCAGATTTTGGTGATAAAACCAGACTGATTGGTCGTATGGATCGATTAAGGCTTGCTGAATGAGGGATAGCTCTAGAAAAAAAAAATCAGACAAAGTCTCAGACAGGCACAAGACCTCGGAGGGGCAGCTGTGACACCAACCGTCGTCTAGCATCTTGCGTCGCTCGTCATCCGTGGCGGATTGTTCGTCCAATAGCCGCTGGATTAGCTTGGTACGATAGTGCCATGCAGAAAAGTTGGAAAGATTGGCGCCAATCATCTTCTTAGCATATTCAAATTCGGTTTTGGTCATGCTCTTGGCCTCATCCGAACTGCCGAGTTGCTTCAGAGTCTCTACAACCAAGCGACGATATCCCCATCCGTGAAAATTGCGGCTGTCTAGCGTCAACATTTTGCCAACCAGGGCAAACTCTTCCTGCCACAGTCTGCGGGCTTCGTGTAATGAGAGCAGCCGTCGAGCCTCGTCGAGAAGCCACACGCGGTAGTTCCAGATCCAGTAGCACTTAGGAAAGCTCTTGAGGAGTGGGATGAGGAACATTAAATCCTCCTTGATTAGTTGTCGAACTGGCTGGTTTGGATCTTCTCCAGGGCCATCTTCAGCCTCTGAAAACCGATGTCTCATAACCTGACGGCGGTGGTTCCAGATGGTGTAGTATTCTGGATTCCGGGTCAACAGTTCGGAGATCTTCTTCAAAGTGTCGGTTGTGTAATCATGTTCGGCCACCTAATATTAATCAGAATAAAAATTACCGAAGTTTTTTTGTCTTTTTGTTTCAAGAAGTGGATGAAAAGCCTACCTTATCCGAGACTTGACGCTCGAGAGATCTATAATCCTCGATCTTTTGCAGCTCTTGCTGTCGCTCTTCGGGTGTTTTCTCCACTGGCTTAAATCGCCGAACGCCATGCTGCCCAACCTGTCAGCCACATCCTTTGAAGATCGGAGCCATGCAACTTACACTGGCCATGATGATGGGAAGATTTATTGGTTCTTTATTGGTCCTTTCTGGATGAAGGAATAGGGAACCGCGAATAGGTTGTCACCGCCAGCCGATATCTGCGGGGATCACGTGGGTCCCTCTTGCCTTAGGATGAGGCCAAACGACATACAACATTTTCTCTTCAGAGTATGTAACCTTCAACAATCATGCTGCCCTGAGGCAGCGTCTTATGCCACACCTTCATTTTCATGGTCAATTGTCAAACTCCTACCTTCGGTCCCAAACCATGGTAAATTCACAATGTCACTCCTTCGAGGATGCCTCTTCCAGCAGCCATAGCGTGTCAATTACATCCGAGTCACGATCTGGATCGTTTCACGACGACGACTCAATCAGAAGGATTCAGCTCAGTTCTATCAATATACCACTTTTCCATTCATCGGATAGCTCTCAAGCTTCGACATCCTCTTCGAAGGCAAACCGCAGTTATCCCACTTCATCTTTGAAAGAAAACCAAGCAGCACATGCATACAACCCTCCTTCTCCGCGATGCCGTAGTAGATTCCAGACACCGTCACCCAGAGAGGCAGCACGCAATGCTCATCGTGGTCCCACCTCGCCCGATCGGTTCATTCCCAAACGCGACTTCGACGATTCGCCATCAACGCCATACCGGGTGAACAAACATCCTCAGCAGTTATCACCTCGAGAGCGACTCCTGCGGCATCGTCTCCCTGGAGATGATCCATTTTTGCCCAAACCCCGGACCTGTCCGGCGTTTCCAGGACCGGTTCCAAAACCAACTCGGCTTCCTCAAACACCACACATGAGACCTCGTCTTGTCACAGACTTAGCGCTCCTAGGAAGAAACCGTCCAAATGACTTTCTAAGACAAGTCAGTTCTGGGACTGTTTGGGGAGTGGGCGGAACATCGACCGTTCTTGGAGATTCCTCAACCACGGCCGCGAATGGTGCACAAGGTCTCAATGGAAGAGGCAGTACTGCGCCCACGTTCATGGCCAAGTTTCTGCCCAAGAATAGCAAGGCTATCGATGAAAAAAACCATGAGTCGAGAATTGCACTTGCCATGGATATCGACCTTGCTACCCGACTGTTTTCTACTTGTGGAACTTGCCTTCAGACGCCCCCCAGTCCCACATCACCAGAGTATGAACGGCTTCAAAACTTCGTGTGGAAGGACAATGCTTGGAAGAAAGGTGAAAGGGGAAATTGTAAGAACTTCCCCCCTCGAAGCCGACCCTTCCATGAGACTGTTGTATGAGCATCTCCACATTGAAGTTGACAAATTCCAGATTTATACCGAATTTAAACCATTAGCATTTATACCACCTTGATTATTCGATGTTGGTTTGCACGGCATCTACTGACCGGCACTAGGGCCAACAACCCTTTCACGGCGAGAGATTGTGCCTCCTAAGCCGTTCAGGATCTTGGATGCTCCATACATGCGAGACGACTTCTATTGTTCTACGTTAGCCTACTCATTCACCTCCGGTGTTCTTGCTGTGGGTCTCGCACAGGCTGTTTATCTCTGGTCTGAGGGCTATATTGTCGATCGGCCACCGTTCGGTGATGTCCACCCGTCCAATTATGTGACCTCTCTTTCTTTTTCGTCCGAGACCGGAGGACGCAGTATTCTTGCGGTGGGCCGTCAGTCGGGTCAGCTATCTCTCTGGAGTGTTTTCGAGGCCAAGATCCGCTTTGAGATCAGTCACCCGAATAGCGTTTCTTGCGTTTCATTCAAGCCAAGAACCTCACAAAGACAGTCGCAAAGGTTTGCTAATGGAGACATCAACGCTGAGGATCTCGTTGTCGGCGATGAATTGGGAAATATCTGGTACTATTCTGTCGAGTGGCCTGAGATTCACGATGAATGGAGCTGGACAGGTTCCATGACGTTGCTGGCCAAAATATCTGCACATAGCCAGCAGGTTTGCGGCTTAGCTTGGTCCCCCGATGATCAGTTTCTAGCTTCCGGGGGAAATGATAATGCCTGCATGCTTTTTGAGCTGAGCGATGTTTTGCCATCACCCTCGGCTGACCCTGGATTGGCCACTGCCTCGCCAAGCTCATCCGGAAATTCGAGCGTTCGCGCGTTTCCAGGTCTCACAATAAGCACCAATCGAGGACGGAGCATAACCAGGAGACCGATCATCAGTCAGCTAATTCCATCCTGGGTGCAATCTCCTCCAACGGGAAGTTCCACGGCAATCCCGCTGCTGAGTCGCGTGGGGTGTCTCATTTTAGGCAACGAGAAAACTATTTTGATTCCAGCTACCCGACGAAAACACCGTCTCCCTCATGCTGCAGCAGTCAAAGCGATCGCCTTTGCGCCATGGCAGCCGTCCTTGCTCGCAACAGGAGGAGGCTCGAACGACCGCTCTATACACTTCTTCCACGCCAGGACGGGCGTCCGTTTAGCAACGATTCATTGTTTTGCCCAGGTGACAAGTTTGATTTGGAGCCAAACCAGACGTGAGATTGCAGCAACATTTGGATACGCTCAACCTGAACACCCCTTCCGAATCGCTGTGTTTGCCTGGCCCAGTTGCGCCCAAATTGCCGTCATTCCGTGGGGTCCCTATGGAGCCAGTTGGGATGGCCAAGACCAAGATGTCAATTACGACTGCGGACGAGCGCTGTGGGCTATCAGCTATCCAGGCAAGCCGCCAAGGCCTCGGAGTGCTACCAGTGCTGCCACGGAGGATGCTGGTCCATCGCGTGCTCACGTATCTTCCTCGACTCCCTCCAGCAGTGTCCAGGCTACACAGCAAAACAAGCCTCGTGGACGGAAACGAGGACCGCATGCCATCCGCCCTAAAGAGAAGGAAGGTGGGATGTGGTGTAAGCGAACCAAAGACGAAGGATGTATCATCGTGGCATCCAGTGATCAGACCGTCAAATTTCATGAAGTGTGGACTGGTCGGCGCAAGAGCACTGGCTCGGCCTGCGGACTGCTTGGAGGAAGCGACATTCTTGAGGGTATGGAAGGCATCGAGAAGTTCGGCAGTGAAGTCATTCGTTAAGGCACGTTTATTCAAGTTCCTCATTATTACCCATTGCATGTATCATTAGTTTCTGATGCGCCACAGGCCCACTTTTTTGATGCTTGTTTTTGTTGAGCCATTGCGTCACATCAAAATAGTGGCCTTTTGTACATCCGATTTTATCTTTTAAGCGTCAATAAAATGTCGATCCCTTCCTACACTTCTTCAGCATGAATCGATCGGCGATCCACGGATAATAAATCCTTTACTCCCTCCTTTTCCACTTTCATCCAATACTCCTACAAGACTCAGATCCCCCGAATTCCCGCCCGAAATGCGTGTCACAGCACTTACCCTTCTCCCCTTGCTCTCCACCCTCGGCGCGGCCGCAGGCACATTGAACGTCACTGTTCTTGGGGCACGTAATAATGCCTCCACACTCGAGTGCTGGGCACTAAAGCCTGGATTTGAGGTTTCTACAGAGTCTGGTACAGCTGGCTCAAAGTCGCTGAATCTGGGACCCCTTGGGGGTAAAAATGCGGGCAACTCAACTTACACTGTCCTTCCCGCTGGCTACGACGGAGGGAGACATAATGCGCCCACAAACCAGTAAGTGAACTCCCTTTTTGAGGTTTTTTTGCATTGATATTTCCTATTTTCCGGTTGTGTTTTTGAGAATATGGGATGGACTCCTGCTCTATTATGCAGTATCCACCCCGTCTTCCGCTATATCACCAGAGCTCTGTCAATAATCCAGCTCAGCTTATGGGACTCCTTCTGATCATGCAAGACTGAATTGAACGCTAATGTATCTCGTACAGGTGGGTCATCTTTCTCTCTGGCCTGGCTCATATCACCCTCCCCAACTCTGAAACCGAAGCCTGGGTTTCTGGTGGAGAGAACGGTGCTATTCTGGCTTTGGATACGGCTGATGTTAGTGATTTGGGACATATCACCAAGTATCCCTCTAACCACTCTACTATCGCATTGGAGATTCCGCTCGGTGATGAAGGTATTCCGGGTCACAATGTCCTGTATCAGGGACCTTGTCAGGGAGCTGAGCTCTCTACTTAATGCTACTGCGGTGTTTGCTCGATATAGAGATAACATATTCAAGTTTATCATAAAATGAAAAGTTCGAAAGATACTAGGAAGAGAGACCACATGTGTTCAAGTGTTTATGATGGAGATGGAATCAAGTCATTCCACGGTTCAAGTTTTTAAAGACCGAGATGAGACAAGAGGAACGTTTCAAGAGTAAATTGATTGCAATGCAGACGTCAATGCATCCGATAAAATAATTCTTTTAGAGCCCGTAAACAAAATAACATAGAAAACCAAAGAGCAGTAATCTTTATTTTCCAACCCAGATCAGGGACATCGCGATCCATCGTCTATGAACAACCCATCACTGAATTCATTTCTTTCCACCCTTCTTCTTACCGCCAATCTTGCTCTTCTTTGAAGGCGGCGGCTGCTCCATAGCATCATCAGACTCATCCTCAGTATCAGCGATGAAATCCGCCAGCGAGCCCTCGCTAACCTCATCAGAGTCTTCGGCCTCGTTCTCGTCTTCGGACTCCTCGGCATCAGATGATCCAGCAGACTCCTCCGCCTCGATATCCAAGATACCTTCGTCGTCGTCCTCATCATCATCTTCACTTCCATCATCCTCATCATCCTCGGACTCGTCGACGATTCCATTCATCATTGACTCATCCTCGTCGAATGCCTGCTCGCGAATCGACTTGGTCCGCGGCTTGGCCTCCGCTTCGCTGTCAGAGTCATCTTCCTGTCCCTCGACGTAGATGATGTTCTCCTCGTCTTCGCTATCCATACCATCAACGCCCTTCTGGATGTCCTTGCGCAAGGCAAGCTGGGCCTCGAGCATGTCGAGCTTACCCTTCAGCAGGAGCAAGGAGGAAAGGCTGGAGGAGCGCTGGTCCATAACCTTGTACAGAGTAGACATGCGCTTCAGCAGCTCCGGCTGACCAGCCAAGGCACCACCGTGAGCGACGCAGACCCATTGAACCCAAAGAAGGAGGTGGCCGTAGCGACCGGGACGAGAAGAAAGGCGCTCAGCGAGCTTCTGGAGCAAGGTAGCGGCGAGAGAAGACTCGAGACGCTGGATGGTTGTGCGGATAATGTTGATATCGGAAGTGTGGAAGCAGGACTCGAGCATGGCGTTGTCGTTTGTCTTGAGGGACTGGGTGAGGACGGTGGATAGTGAGACGCCGGTGGGGATCTGTTGCACGGCAGCGGCAGGCTTGCCGGGAACAAGGGCGCCCATGTTGAGGTCGTCGTCCAGCTCAGCTTCGACGTCAACCTCACCGCCAGCATTTGCGCGAAGGAGCTCACCGAATGAGGGCTCCGCACCTTCTTCCTCTTCTTCCTCGTCTTCGTCGGAGTCGGCATTATCCATCTCAACATCCTCGTCGACAGGTGCGTTCTTGGACGCCTTGCTCTTCTTCTCGGTGGGTGTGGGCTTGACGTTATCGTCGATGTCAGAGTCCTCGTCGCCGGAAACAGAAGCGACATCTTGGGTATCCTGCATTTCGATGTCGTCGTCGAGAGTGTTGCCCGACTCAACAACAGCGTGGGATTCGTTCACTCGGCTTTCGTCGGCGCCCTTGGCTCCATTTGTAGATACAGATGCAATTGCCGAGGTGCTCTTGGTCTTGCTCACTGCCTTGGCTCCGGTGAATGCAAGTTTGTCAGTGTTCTCATCGATACACTTGACGCGCTCGAAGACGGGGATGACACCACCTTCGGCATAGGCGACCACGATATCATGGCCGTGGAAAATGGTTGATACCACGGAGACACATGAGGTCGAAGCTTCAGAGTGAATAATCTTTAGGGAGGCGTTGGCCTTCTGTGTCATTTGTTTCCGGTTGGCCTTGGCGCTGCCAGACTGAGCACTCTGCGGCTGCACAAACGGCTTTGAGAACAGCTCAATGGTGCCATCTTCGGTGACCGCGGCAAGGATTTCCTTCTCGGGGGTGTCGCTGGTGTGCAAGGAGACCGAGGAAACGTCCTGCTCGGCGATTAGGTTTCGCACTAGCTTTTGGGTTGATGCGTCGAAGACGTTGATGAAACGCTGGCCATCGGATGCAAGGAACGATCCTTCGCCGGCAGACTCGCTGGAAGATGAGATGATGGTGCGAATCTGGTTGGGCATAGCTGCGAACTTGACAGGTTCCTTCTCGGGGTTCTCAACATCTATTAAGACGGGGGCCTGGGAGGCGCAAATAACGGGCACACTGGAGGGAACGGGGCGTGAGATAGCAGTGAAAGCAGAGGTAGTGGGCAGGTTAATCGTTCTATTAAGTAAAGGGCATTCTAGTTAGCATATACCATAGTCTCATCAGAAGCTCTGATCGATAATTGACATACCTTAGGCTCTTTCCAGTGCGCAAGTCCCACTGGACAAGCTTGTTGTCACCGCCAATACTCCAGGCCTCTTGGGCAGGTCGCCCGGCAGTAAACTTGAAGTCTTTAATTCCCTTCTCGTGCGCTCCGGTCAAAGTTCCCACGACCTTGTTCTCAGATGGGGAATACATGCGAATATCGGAGTTGTTAGTACCAAAGGCAACGACAATGTCGCCCTGGTCCAGATCAATGCCGCCATTCACATCAGACCCGCGCTTGCGCTTCTTCTTCGACAGATCGCGGTTCTTTCCCTGGCCACCATAATATCCCCAGTCCAGCGACGTGATTGTCTCCTTAGGTCCCAGCGCATGCTCGCATTGTAGTCGTCCAGTGTTGGTATCGTGGATGCGGAGATGCTGCGCATCGAGGCCCTGAATGACTGAGGCGAACAGGGCCAATTGGTACTCGGATGGGGAGAATGCAGCTCGAAGAATTGACGATTTGCTGCCACTTTGCGAGATGCCACCGGCCAGCGACGCGGCGGAGCCGACCTTGGTGGACGGGCGAGATGTCTTCTTGCCCATTTTTTCGCGATTTTTACTTTTTCGTTTTTCTTTCCGTAGACCTTGAGTGTAAGATTCTGGAGGACGTTTATCTGAGATGATAAGGTCCTATTCCCCAAGATGCAAGGAGATACCCGAGAAACTTTTTTTCACAAACCCTGGGGAACGAGGGCTGGGGGCTCTGGGATTCTGGTAGTCTCGTAGTCGATGCGGAAAGGAAAAAAATGTTCTGTAGACTCCTAGGCCAACGCGCTAGTCCTAGCTAGGTTTGGCGTCTCCAGGGCTTCGTTATCTAATCAGCACGGAGTTGGGCGGTGAGAACCTTGGAATTAAGGTGTCTTCTCCGAACTATAGTGGTACTTTGGATTATAGCATGGAACATTGAAATTCAAATGTACATATCAATTCCAAGGTTGATTGTAAAATTAACATTGAATAAACCTAGATAACATTTGAACCCAACTCATGCGGAAGTAATATATACTACATCATACCGTGCACATATGTGCATACATATGTGTACCTACATACTACTACTACTACTACTACTACTACTACTAGTAGCGCTTGAATACTAGTAGTACACCTGGGACTCGGAGATCTGGGCACATTCACACCTGGGCATTGATGTGTCATACTATGCGATCTCATTGCCCAGGTGATATAGGAATCACTGATATGGAATCAACTTTGGAAGTGCTGGTACATGATGCACATG
This sequence comes from Penicillium sclerotiorum, assembly GCA_911649655.1. Classification (NCBI taxonomy): domain Eukaryota; kingdom Fungi; phylum Ascomycota; class Eurotiomycetes; order Eurotiales; family Aspergillaceae; genus Penicillium; species Penicillium sclerotiorum. The sequence continues at coordinate 387,726 of CAJVRJ010000008.1, forward strand.
TGTGCCAGTGGATGTGCACTAGTCGGGCTTACCAACATTTAATACGGGCAATCAATGCCGCTTAACGAACCTTATCAGGCTCAGGCTCACTGAGTAGTTAGGTACTCACATAGGTAGGCACTCAAGTGCTGAGCTACATATTGATCACTGACCCTGAGCGTATTCACTGACTCATCCCGAGGTCCCTTCAAATGTTTCCAACTTCCTTCCTCCAGGCCTCAGAGTCATCTATTTGGTACATAGACCACTTCGCAGTCATGCAAATTAGTACATGCTGATTACATGTGTAACGCAAAGTGCTTTTTGATGGCCCTTCATTCCAACATTTGAAGGTTTCAGAAGAGTCAGCTTTTTCTCGCATATCGGAAACTTTGATTAAACCGAGAAAGTCACGGTGACGCCACACTTCTCCATAGCTCATCGTCCCGGTTCAAAGGTTGTTTCCAAGATCTAAATTGATAATACACTGGAAGTTAATTCAAATGCTCCAGCGAAATTTATATACAGATCGGTTGGCCAATCATGCGATACGTAACTATGGCCCCGCTGACCCACTGACCAATTACCAGTGGATCATAGTTACTGGATTTGGTACATTCTATGCCGCATCGCTAATCGATACTCCGATTCTAACATACTAAGAGGAAACCCTGCTTAATGAGAGGTATCCAAAACACCCCTGCAGGTACGTATAGGCTTAGATGCATGTGATTCTGGGTCAACCATGGATCCCGCCACGATCAATGTAGGCGCCCGATCCTAAATTAAGCGGCGGACTATGCTCGTGAACCGGATTCCAAGGTTCTTCTTCGCCGCCATCAAAATAGGAATCCGACCCTAAATCAAGCTGCGGACTAGGCTTTTTAAATGGATTTCTCTTCCTCGGCCCATTTGACTTCTTCCTATCCCCTTCACACACCCTCTTCGAATAGCTACATACTCATCATCACGAAATTACCGCACGATGCCGCCCTCCAATCTTTGCCCTAAGAAATGGTGCCGCTTTTCCAACAATGTATTGTTCTGTGAATTCCTTCTTATGGGAGGCTTGTTCTGGAGATGTTACTTCGACTGGCAGCAGACTCAGAGAGACCGGACCCTATTGGGACAAACGCAGCTGGCTCTGGCACAGAGACAAATGCATCTAGCGCATGGACAGATTGAATTGGCGCGCAAACAAATGGAATCGACAAAGACACGAATCGAGCCGCCGAAGACACAGACCAAACCACCGATGACACAAATGGAGCTGGCCCAGGCACAGCTGGAATTGGCAGAGGCACAGACTGAATACGCAAAGCAACAGATGCCCAGAGGCGACGTGATACAATTATCCGACAAGCCGTTTCTTCTGCATATGTTTCGGGAAGGTTACAGTGTTCTGGCCGGCAGCCATAGGAACCATGACCCTAAGGCGCGCTCCAAGCTGGACCGGAGCTTTGTATTTCGATTGCCTGGGGGAGAATCAAGTGTTTTTGCACTTGAAGTGTCCGTTTGGTCTTCTACTTGTGATGAAAGTTAAAAGTTTGTTTTCTCTGCGCCAGAGGGTTGATATTTGGACAGAATGTTGGAGTTGGAATGGAGAAGATTACAATATTCTGGCCGGCAGCCATGGGAACCATGACCCCAAGGTGCGCCTGGACCGGGACCTTGCATTTCGATTCCCTGGGGCAGACTTCAGCGATGGACTTGACTCGTCGGTTATCTCTTCTACTTTTCGATGAAAGTTCAACGTCTGTTTTATCTGCGCCGGGGGTTTGATATTTGGACAGAATGTTTGAGTTGGAACCTTGGAAGCCTGCAATGTACTGAACCTTGGAAGTTTGTCAAATAGGAGGAGCTCGAACATTGGAAGATTCCTGCGATTCAAAAAATCCTGTATGTTAGCGAATGCATGTGAGAAAATTGTTCCATGGCATTACTCTTTAACCTCACAACATCAATTTGAATTGTTCAGGTGGGACTGCATAGTACCTCAGGAAGACCTACATAGATTGATTGTATGTAGTTTGAGTTAGAGCACTTGAGTACTCAAGTGCTTGAGAGGTGACCTGATTCAAGTTGATTGTGTATTCTCAAGTGCTCAGGCTCTGCTGCGTATGCATTCAATGTTTTGTATGTATAGTAAGCCAACCCGGCGTGGACTCGGACATCAGCCGCGCGTGATCGCGACTCGAGCCGCGAAGTTTCGTCAATACCGGAATTCAATTTTCAAACATTTGAAAAGTATGTCAAATGCCAGTGGCAGAGGAAACGGGTCAGCTTATGGATACCTAGGTAGCTGCAAATATACACCAGTCCGTGCGGGATTGCTGCATGCAATTCCCAGGTACTTAAACGCCTGGAAATTCAAATTGAAGACATTGAATGTCATGGTGATGTTCATCTAGATGGGCTTCTCTGAGGGCAAACTCGACGGTGCAGTTGCAGGCGTCGAACTCCGAGCTTGCTGAGCAAGACAAAATTGTCGGTATCCAACCCAGAGCCCCACGCCAGAGATGAAATGGGGAATGAGCGGATAAGAGACTGGAGTAATGTTCGAAAGGAAGCATAAGACTACCCTTTATAATCCAGTGCGGTGGCTAGGATTATAGGCCAGTGAAGCAGTTGAATCTCATTCTCCAGCCTTCGTAAGAGCACTTGAGTTCAACTTGGGTCCAAAAAGAACATATGGTAATGCTCATCTGGATACGCTTCTCTAAGCGCAATCTTGACGAGCAAGACAAAATTGTCGATAGCCAACCCAGAGCCCCACACCAGAGATGAGACGCGGAATGAGCGGGTAGGATGAAAATAGTATTGCCCAGGTGATTGAGTAGTTGTAAAGATTGATGTAGGTGTAGATGTAGGATCAAAGATTGTGACTACCGAACGAAAGTGATTTATAGTCTGGATCGGCCCTGTTGTTGTTCGCACAACATTGATTTGAAATTCGCATACATGTACGCACATGCAGGATAATAGTCTGGGGAAAAGCCATGCAGCAAAGATCGTTTTCTTGCCCATCAATAGTACATACGTATGTATATATAAGTAGAAAATAGTTAGAAGTTCGTTCAAAATAATGGTTAGAAAGAGGGTTAGAAAGCCGGTCTGAAACCGTGGAGCATTGAAACCATGTACATAGCCACTGGCAACTATTTCAGTATGTAGGTCGAGGTCAACTGGTGGAACCTTGGAATGCTAAAATGAGAAAGTACCTATTGGAAGCTAAGGAGTAACCTTGGAACTCATGTGTAAAGTAGTACATAAACATTGGAAGCATGATGAGCCGACAGTTCAAATTTTAGGTAGTTCCAAGGTTTTCTTTCAAGTTTTGTACTACATACCTAGTACACATGCATAGTGCAGGGCCCGGGGTGGTTCTAGAAGGGCTCAAACTTGAATGGTTCGAGTAGCCCAGGTGCCTCCTATGTATATGAATGGATCGCGGGCCGCGGCTCAACACTCCGAGCCCCAAACCTAAGGAAAAGAACCGAAACTTGAATGTTCAGGTCATTAGTACTAGGGTAAGGCAACAGCCTTGGAGGGCACACGTCAGTAGTCATATTCAATTCCTTTTTTTTTTTTTTTTTTTTTTAATTTGAATATTGTGGTATCGGCGACGTTCAAATGTTGGGGAGTATTCAAATTATTCAAGTTGTAGTTCTAGGCAAAAGCGGCGACTCAGTGAGCACTAATCCGGAAAGGATTGACCAGGAGAAATCCAATACGTCGGGAATATTTATGCAGAACCAACCTTGGGGAAAAAAGGTACGTACTATAGTATAACCTTGGGAAATAATTCGAAGTAAAATCAGGTACACATTTGTAGGACTGCAGCCTAACAAACGGACGTGCTTAGGTGGGTAACAGTTATCCAAATTGATCCGTCATGGAAGGATCTAGAAGTGCAGAATAGTAGGAAGGATAGGTCTGAGCACTACAACTTGGCGTCCATAATATCTAAACCTTGGAAGATCTAAATATCTTCAGATCCACATTGATTGCATGTATAATATCCAGGGTATCCATTTATACTTTGGGTCCTGTATGACATGGCCACATGTGACCTGAAGCTCTGCCTAATCTGTAAGGGCTAAGCTATAGCTCCGCCGATTGGCTATTTTATCAACCGTAGACCACTTTTTTTTTTCAGGAGTGGGCAAAGGGGGTCCATGACAGGGGGAAACTGGGGCGTCAGGGATAAAAATAAAGCAAACAAATCATACCGTTCATTTACCAAAACCCATCATGCACGACACTGTATACTGCCGTGCTGTATTCTATCTTTCCAGTAAGAAGTCACGTGGATGACGTTTGGATTGGACTTGTCACCACGCTAAACTGTTTTCAGTCATAACCCTAGGGTTGGCCGGACCAGGCATGAGGCCGTCTGTGGTATGAACAAGATCACCCCTCGCATATATAGGATCATGATATGATGAATTACAGGAACTGATAAGTTTTAAGAATCACAAGTGCCTCGATCCTTTGTGATTATCTGGTGTTATTTTCCTTCCATTATTTCTTATCTTCAAGTTACCTATTCGAGGGAGTCAATGATGAAATGAAAATTTTTCAGTAACCATACTCGGGAGGAACCAATCAGGGATAGACATTCAGGGGCCGCATCGGGCCAGAACCAATGAAGAAGGGGCGGATCCAGTTGAATTCGGCCTAGCGTGGCTGGTGGAACTTCCAGGAGAGGAGAGCAAGGCGACCGTCTGTACTTAAGGATTCTAGCATCCCCTCCGCTCGATTTTCTGCTTCCGTCCTGGACTAACTCTGCTGCTGACCGCCCCGTATCCTTGGTTACGTGTCGTTCTTCCCTCTCACCTCCTTTTTCTGCCATCCCTAAACAATAAAAGAAACGCGTCTACGCGTCGACCCGTTCCTTTTATTTTTTTCCCCCAATAATTTTTCTTTTCGTGAATTTCTTCTTTTTATTTCCTTTTTTTAAAATATTCCCATTTTCACCGCTGATTCACTTGACTCCACTTCGTCCTTCTTAAAGTCTTACACCTCAGGCAGCAACCTTGCTTCCCTGTTTGTATTTCCGGACCTCAGCTTCTACCTACACCGCCCGGGTAACACGTGACCCTCTTACCGCTTTCTTGGCGGTATAAATTCCTCATCTCCGGTCGCATTCTCCACTCTCCACTTCTCTTATTCCCCGGCGTCGTCGCTTATCATCCTGCGCTTTTTCCCTGTCGCGTTTCTCACCGCGTGGCCATCAACTTTACTTACTCCGCGCCTTCACCCAATCATCACTGGTGATTGCGCGCGGAAGTGCGTAAACTCGGTCGTGGTTGTGACGCGTGCGCCGATCATCGTTTCTTCAAATAATCAGCTTCGAGACATCAACTTGAAAGTATTCTCATTCCTCTAAAAGACACTCCATATGGCGACCCCGCCTCCTGAGGCCGCTCTCGCGTTGAAGGAGGAGAAGCCTCAGCTTCCTCCATCTCCCATTGGAGCTTCTGGCCCCGATATCGTATCTTCCAGGTAAGGGCTTTCTAATTTGAGCTCCCATTGTTGCTTTCGCATTCCGCCCGAGCTGTGCGCTGACTTGGATTGTGCCTCAAGTCTTGGTAGCGATGTCAAGATGGACAGCTCGGACGCCCCCGCCGACAAAAAATCCCCTGTGCTGAATGGGAATGGTCATATTCCTGATGCACCTGTTGCCAACGGCAATTCCAATGCCAATGCAGCATCTCCTCCTAAATCCCCTGCTCCTGTTATGACGCCATCTGCTGCCTCCCCTCCTGCTGCCACGGTGTCTTCAGCTTCCGCTCCTGCGACCGAATCCAAGCCGGCTGAGGCGTTGGCTCCTGCTACGAACACCACAGATGACAAAGCTACTACTCCCAAGGAGTCGACCCCTGCTTCCGCTTCTGGTCCTATTGGTGGTCTTATTGGTGGTTCTGTTGATGGACCTAGCGATAAGATGCAGCTTGATGAACCATTGGAGGCTCCCGTGGCACAACCTTTGCGAACTGAGCTTCCTCACCACCCCACTACCGAATCTGCCACACCCTCCCTTCCACCTCTCAAGACCGACCACGATATGACAGACGCTCCCCTGAGTGCACCGCTCTCCCCTTCTAAGGTTTCCCGTGAGCGCGAGGCCGACAATGGAGAGGAGCCTGCGGCGAAGCGCACCAAGGTTGAAGGCGAGAATGGGGCAACTGAGAACTTTAAGCTTCCAGAGCTACCCACTTCGGCCATCGAGGCTCCCCGCCCAGTCTCCAGCGCTAGCGCATCTGGTGTGACTAAAATGCAGCACAAGTATCTGACTAAGTGTATCCAGTCTCTGAAGCGTATGCATGATGCGCGCTTCTACAAAGAGCCTGTGGACCCCATCAAGCTGAACATCCCCAACTACCTCGATATCATCACTCGACCCATGGACCTGGGAACAATCGAAAAGAAGCTTAAGAGCCATGAGTACTCTTCCCCCCAGGAGATGATCGATGACGTTCATCTCATGGCTCAGAACTCTTTGACTTACAACGGAGCGGATCATATTGTTGCCCAAGAAGGTCAAAAGCTCAAGGCCAATTTTGACAAGCAGATGATTAACCTACCGAAGCCTGAGGAGGTCGAGGAAAAGAAGACGAAGAAGGCGACGGAGAAGACCTCAGCTGCACGCCGTGAGCCTCGTACTTCGATTGCCAGTGTTGGGCCTGGCAAGGCTGCCTCTCCCCCGAGCGCCGTAAGCACCACCTTTGCGCTTGGCCCGGAAGGCTTACCCACCATTCGACGTGATTCCACTAACCAAGACGGCCGCCCGAAGCGTTCCATTCATCCTCCTAAGCGTGACATGCCTTACTCCACCAAGCCTAAGAAGAAGAAGTACCAATGGGAGTTGCGCTTCTGCCAGGAGGTCTTGGATGAACTCCACAAGCCCAAGCACCAAGTGAATGCGTTCGCCTTCTACTACCCCGTGGACCCTGTTGCTTTGAACATCCCCACCTACCACAGCGTGATCAAGAAGCCGATGGACTATGCAACCATGCAGAACAAGCTCAAGACTGGCCAATACGAAAATGCCAAGGAGTTTGAAAGCGATATGCGCCTCATCTACAAGAACTGCTTCCGCTTCAACCTACCGGGCGATCCAACCTACATCTGCGGTCAGACCATGGAGAAAATTTTCGATCAAAAGTGGAAGGAGTTGCCGGGATACCTGGAGAAGCATGAGCCACAACAGGAGCAGCACACTGATTCCTCGGAAGATGAGAGCGATGAAGAGGCGGAAGAGAGTGACAACGAGGACAGTGAGAAGCTAAGCCTGCTTCAAAAGCAGATTGCCGAGATGTCCCGCCAAGTTGAAATGATCACGCAAAAGAAGAAGAAGACCCCACCTGTCAAGAAGACTAGCAAGTCGAAGTCAGGCAAGAAGGATACCAAAAAGAGCGGCAGCAGCAAGAAGGACAAGAAGAGCGGGGGTGGTAGCAGCAAGAATTCCAAAACCCGCTCCGTGACCTACCATGAAAAGCAGCTCATCTCCAACGGCATCAGCAGTCTTCCTGACAAGAAGATGCATGAGGCTCTTGGAATTATCCAGAGCAATGTCCCAGCTCTCAAGGTATGTCTCCGCATATTTACCCCTGAATAATAACTTGTTCCCCCCCTCAAAAATTTCATTACTGACGGTTGTCTATCATGATAGGGTACCCAAGAAGCCGAGATCGAGCTGGACATTGATGAGCTGCCCAACGACGTGCTGCTGATGCTACTCAGTTTTGTGAAGAAGAATGTGCCGGGAATTCTAGAGGACGAGGATGCCTCTCCCACCACAAACTATGCTGCTCCGAAGCCTAAGAAGAACAAGCCCATGAGCAGCGCTGAGCAAGAGGCTCAAATCAACACCCTCCAGAGCAACCTATCCCGCTTTGAGAGTGGTGCTCCCATTCCATCAGTGGAGAACAACGAGTCCAGCGAGGATGAGTCCGATGAAGATTCAGAGGAGAGTGAGGAAGAGTAGATGCTTAGTGGATCGATCGTTGCCGTCCTCTGAACATAGGGGATGCCTTGCTTTGATTTGCGTTCCGAGCGTCGATTTCTTTTCCTGTTTTCCAACCAGCCAATCTTTCAGTCCTTGCTGCTCTACGTGATCGACCCCTGGTGGTTACAGTGGCTACAGCGTTTCCGCGACACCCTTTACCTCCCCTGACCCTTGTACATAAATACTTTTTCGTCCTCTCTGTTTTTCTCTTTTTTCTCTTTCGAATATCCCCGGACTCGGAAACTACCTGGCACCTCCGGGTTCCAATGGTGAATTCTCTTCTCTTGAAATTGTCCGTGGGATCCAATTTGCTTTAATCTTTTACTCTCTTCTCCCTGGTTTTGGGTGAGTTCGGTTCTATCGAATCTTTGCGTGCGAAGAGGGATAGTCGCTCCATGAAGGTCGAGAAAGAGGTCAAAAATGGTGGATTGAGCCGAAGCTCGCCGCTTCACCTGTATGATTACGAAAGAAATGCGGAAATGTCCAACATTAATCAGTTTTTACCCGTGTTCTCTAGAAGCCCCTAGAGTGTCTGAACCGTAGTTATTGTATGTGACAGTGTTTATTATGCACTTGAGTAGTCAGTGCGATTGCAGACTTGCAAAATGTACTCCGTAGATCCAATGATCTGTACTCCATACTTCGGTTGGCGGTGAACCTTCTCCCTTCCTCCCACTCCGCCATGATCCCTCCTTGCGACCCCTCCATTCTTGAGCATAACCCGCGATTCAAAAGGCTTTATGAGAATTTGGTGAATAATATTCTGAATGCCGATGGCTCAACTCGTGCCAACGCCAGCCCTGTCCGAGAGGCGGTTGTGGAGGTTCGTCGCGACGCGCGTGATATTCCAGCTCCAGCAACCCGGATCCTAACCATTTCTCAAACAGGACCTGAAGCAATGCCAAATAAGCGCTACAAAGAAGCGAATCAAGGAATGGACACTCAAAAAGCTTGCTTTTGCAGCAGACAGCGAGCTCCACGATGAGGTTCGTATTGACATTGCATCTCCTGCAACTTTGCTTAGTAACATGTGGTCCCTAACAACAAACAGTGCCATGACAACCTTGCCTTAATATCCATATACCTCGAAACTCCCAGTACAGCAATTGAAGGCGATACCTTGCAGGGAAACACCGAGGGGGGCCGGGGAAATGAGTCGAAAGAAGACGATGCACTCGCTCTCCTTTCCCAAGAGTTCGAGACCTTTTACTCCCACATCCCGAAATTCATCCTCCAATACTCGAATATTCTCTCCACGTCGATAAACGATCTGCGCAGCATCTCCTCAATCTCCGCCGACCCCTCCGCCACCACAGAACCAGAGCCGATAGCACCACGGACCCTTCCGGGCCTAACTCGCTCCACATCAAACCATTATGCCAGAGCGCGCGCCCGGGACCGACGAGTTAGGACCTCGATGGCCCCCGTGCCACCTCTATCATCACAACTTCGAAGCCAGGTTCAGACTCTCCGTCGGATACAAGAATCCGATTTACCCGCCGCGCGACGGCAAATGGCCGCCACAGCCGCAGAAGTTCTAGCAGTGCAGGCCCAGATCCTCGAGCGAACAGTTGCTATTCTGGAACGGGCAAAGCATGGGGCGCTAGCGAGAGCAACGAGGGCCAAGGCGGAGCATCTGGCCATTGTTGCGCAAGGCATTGAGGGCAAGTTAGAGTATGTTTACTCTTGGTTTGTGAGCATCTGTTACGCTGGCTAATGATTTTACAGGGCCACGAGGCTTGAGATAGCTGCCACGCTGTATACACCTGAGACTCTAGCGGCGCTTACTCGGTACAAGCAGCATCTTCACGAGGTACGAGCTCGGCTTGATCAACGGCGCGAGATAGCTGTTGAGGAGTTGGCGCGGTATGGTGACGATGTCTCGAGCTCGGAGTCTGGTGATACGCAGCGGAATCGTGCTTTGGAGGGTAACACGCTGTCAGAGATTGCGCGTAGGTATGGGGCTCTTGCTAAGGAGGTGGGGGATGTCAAAATGGAGATTGCGAGACTGGGAGAATAGAGCGAAGAACTTGAATTTACATGTAGCTGTGACGTTGTCCCAGGATCTCACATGCAAAGAATGCATCCATGTTTTCCTGAGACTTCGTGATGCAGATTAGACCACAGCTTCGGATTCCTGAGCTCTCTAGACGTCTCCGCGCTGATTGGTATACCATTCTGCACATGTGGACGACTTGAATGGGGCTCATTCAACCGTCCAGGACCTTGTCCATGTTGTGCGACCTCGGGATATCTGGAGTCTCAAGCGCTCTTTAGTTTCTGATCATCTACTGATTACCCAGAGCCTGTCAGTCCTGACTCACTGCTTTACAATCAGATGGGCTTAGAGTGTTTTAGTTTTTTAATGTTTAACATTTTCAAACAATTGAATGCTTTTAAAGGCATTTCTAGGTATACTAGATCATAAGCTCTGCTCTGGACCTCGGCAACTCGTGGCTATTTCCCCGAATGAATACTCCGCACCAATCAACATAAGGGGCTGAAACTTGAAGTACCCCATCTCGAGGAACTCAACTTACTACTAGTCTCTCTCACACCTTTGATCTTTCTAAAGCTCTATCCGAGCCACCATGAAGCCACAAAATACCACTTTCATCATATCAGGCGGCTGCTCCGGGCTCGGCCTTGAAACAGCCCGTGATTTGCACAAGGCTGGGGCCTACCTCTTGCTCTTGGATGTGAACTCGGAGGCGGGCTCAAACGCGATAAAGGAATTTGGCGACGAGAAAGCCAAATTCATCCAAACAGATGTCACCGACACCTCCAGCATCCAGGCTGCGCTCGATGCCGGCGTAAAGTGGATCAAGACAACTGGAAAACCGATCGGTGGAGTTATTGCGGCCGCAGGCGTGGCTTTACCAGGCAAGGTAAGAACCACGATATGAATAGTAAGACTGATGAAGATTAGCTGACCGATTCCCACAGATATACGATGCAAGATCGCAGTCCCCAGTAGACATCTCCAGTATTGACTTCGTCATGAACATCAACGTCCGAGGAACACTGGATCTCATCCGCCTCGTTGTGCCACACCTGATACAGAACGAGCCCTTTACAGCGGATGGCGAGAAAGGTGTTCTGGTCCTGGTCTCTTCATCAGCCGCCTTCGATGGCCAACCTGGTCAGGTCGCGTATGCCGCATCGAAGGGAGCCATCGCTTCCCTTACGCTGCCGCTGGCGAGAGATCTTGCGCGATACGGTATCCGTGTTGTGACTATTGCGCCGAGCTTGTTTGAGAGTAATATGACCAAGGCTCTACCGGAGAAGGCTAGAGCCAGTCTCGAACGGGTTATGGAGTTTCCTCGCAGAGCTGGGAAGCCAGAGGAGTTTGCTCAGTTGGTCTTGTCGAGTATTGAGAATCAGATGTTGAATGGGACGGTTATTCGGTTGGATGGGGCTATGAGGATGCCGAGTAAGATGTGAAAGGCTCATGGTTATGAATATTGGAGTGGCATAGTAAAATGCTCAGATTTGATCGTTACGATGTGTATTCCTTGAGGAAAGGCTCAGGCCAAGGAGCCATGGATGGGGTCGACCCAGGAAAGTTTGTAGCATATCTATCAACAATGGCATCCTGATTTTCCAATCAAGCAAGATAAGATTCTATCTACCACTCTAATATGTGAGCTACTGATCCATGCAATTAGAGTCACTGGATTAACCCGATTGAAATGTTTGTCCTAGTGCTTTTTTTGCTTATAGACACACCTTCCCAATTGGGTTTAGCCCCTTTTTTCACCATGTATACTTTGCAAGCTTCTTCTTCTTTCCCCTCTCGAGATTTCTTTGCCTTTTGGATTTTACAATGTGTAGTGCCTGTTATTTCGGCTTAATCCCGAAGGTTTCCCACATGAAACACCTGGATTATCCTCTCTTTGGACACGAAGGCCGCCCTCTGTGCTTGCATGCCAGTCTCACCGTGTCATTGGGCTTACGCTGCTCCATTTTAACGCGACCTTTTCATCAATAATACTAGCTTGCCCAAGCACTTGGAGTAAAAAAAATATTCATGTCTAGTTTCTGTACAGTTGTGACTCGTGAGGCTATAGATCTATCCAGAACTAAACCAAATCCGGAAGTGGGTCATCACATGACCACCCCGCCAAAATATTGCCTCTGGTGGCGGACAAAATTTTGTTCCTGAGTCAAGTATACCCTTTCAACTTCCAGTCTTGTCCCACATCACAAGCACCCAAAACACTCAAAATGGCCGACGACTCTCTCTCCATCTACGATGAAATCGAAATCGAAGATATGACCTTCGACCCCGCTCTGCAAATTTACCATTATCCTTGCCCGTGCGGGGACCGCTTCGAGATCGCCATCGATGATCTTCGCGACGGAGAGGATATCGGCGTGTGCCCAAGCTGCAGCTTGATGATTCGGGTTATCTTTGACGAGGTATGTGAGGAACTTGTCAATCGGCGGATTTCTTTTGCGATCATTTGAAGTTTGTGTTTTCCTTTGAGCACGTGCGCTAATATCTTTTTTTCAAGGATGATCTACCCAAGCCCGATAGCCAGCAGACAGGCGCGGTCGCTGTGAAGGCATGAGCGACATTATTTGCGTCATGACTCGACTTTTACTACGCGGCTTGATTCCCTGGCACTTGCCAACGGCCTTGAAAGCCTCGCGCTCGACCAAAACAAAGGCTCGATACTGGATGATGGTGTACACATGAAGAAGATGATCACCGTTATGCTCTCGGGTGTGATAAACCTTTGCAATGGGTCATTGCTCTTCCACAAACCCGTACAATGGCTGCCACCCCACTACCTCGAGGCAGAGCACACATCCAGTCAAAAGGGAAGCGCCTCATACCGATCTGGATACCCCGGGAACCACCCAAATAGCAGAGGACTTGACCACTAATGGATTTGTGGATGTTTGATTTGGGCCTGTTATCAAATCAAAATGCCTAGGTGTTTCACAGCTGCAGCTCAAGACCCTGCCCAATACTGAGGTGTGGAGGATAGGTATTGATTGGAATCCCCAGTGTTAATGAAACCCACTGATTTATTGAGCTCTTATTGTGGATGTCATACAGATGTTTGGCTCGCCGAGAAGATACATGGTCTCATGAATAACTCAGCCTCCATACAAATACTTCCATATAACATCAGCTCTTTCACAAGGATATTTCATGACAAGGGATGTTCACTTTTGGACCCCTGTTTCTATAATGTGATAGGGATGCGAAAATGAACCCTCGAATTCCAAATTGTTCGTTCAGACTGCCTTTTCTTAATGTAATTCTAGGATGATGCCTTACCTGGCGGTCTCGACCACTGGGTCAACTGGTCAATCTAAAATAATGTGTGGATTCAAGGTTCTTATAGTAATGACTCACACATGCGCTGTAATTGTAATGTCTCTCCTTGACTCTCTGAAAAAATTGCCAGCCAAATCGTCTATTGCTGACACTCATTCGGTATATTGGTGGTAGTAGTGGGTACCTAGACAAGACATTATGACGCAGCCGTGGGGGGAGCTCATTCACGATGAAAGAAAAAAAAAATAAAAAAAAACGCCCCGCGCCAGGATCGAACTGGCAATCTTTCGGTTAAAAGCCGAACGCGTTAGCCAATTACGCCAGCGGGGCTTCTTACTGGTCAATCAGGATTGCAGGTCAATATCAGTTTGCTCGATCTTCCAGTCGAGAGTTGGTTCCGAGGTTTAATCTGCACGCCAAGCCTTGTTTGTATGTCCGACTCTCATTATGAAGTCGACTCCTATGAAGGATGTACGATTGTTGGTGCTTGTGAGCTTCAGTAAATAAAGCGATGTTGTTTTAACCGATGTCATCTATTGTATCAGCTTCGAAGGTTCTCTCTTGCTGTGCAAGGTGGAACTCGCGTCGATTTTACTCTGCCCATCTACGCCGACACGCTGAGAATAGAGTGATACTAACCTCGCGAAATACGCGGCATATGGAGAGCACCTGGGCAGAACAACGTGGTTGGTGCAGTACATCTAAGCTGTACTTATGAGAAAAGCACCAGCTAGTACTTACTAAAGCCATTGGTCAATATTTCGCTATCGACTACCGGATTCCAATAATGGGAAACCCTTCCTAGGACTGTCTCTATCTCAAAGCCGTCTAAGCATCAGGAGTGATTCATCAACTTTGAAAATGTTCATTCAAGCGCGCCCAGAAGATGACTATTAACGATGGGATACACGCAGTGTCTCGTCTTTCGCATGCGGATCTAATCATCCAACAGAACACCATAGATATCCTTAGGCAAGGACATGCTCAACTCGGAGTTCAGTAGCTCCGTCAGATTACTTCCATCGCGCAGGTAAACCCACTGCCCATGAGCGAACTCGCGGGTCTCCTGCTTCTCGTGCATGCGATCTCCCTCCAGGATCCAGTCGTAGCGCTTGGGGCCGGAGATCGGGGAGCTAAGCCAGATTTGTTTGTTGGGGGGTTGCTTGTTCAGGACGTAGGTTCCTTTGTTTGGGACAATGATGTTGAGAACACCGGCCTAAGTCGAGGTGTTAGGGCATGTAGTAGGAAGCATTGTAGCTGGAGGACCTTGCGGGGAAAGGGAAAGGGAATGCGATAGTTGATCGAGAATGGAAAAAAGAGACAAAGAAAGAAATTCAACTTACACTGTACTCTGCCTCGATCTCCGAACCCTGTTCCTCCTGCATCTTCTCAAGCTCCGCAATCAATACATTGAAGTAGTGCTCAGAGTAATCGTAGTACTCTTGGGGTGTCAATGGGGATGGCTCAGTCACATGAGAAGCTGCACCAGCAATAGGGGATTCTGTCTTGGGGGGCTGGGGATCCTCAGTGTCAGGCTGGAGACCCTTGGCCTTGCTTGCTGAAGCGTAGAATGATCGGCTGAGGGCCGGAGAGCTGCGGCGGAGAGCAAAAGCAGGGTTGGCACGAGATTGTGAAACGAGGGTACTGGGGCGAGCCTTGGCAGACTTGAATAAGCGCGTAGCACGGGGAAGGCCGCGGGAAAACATCTTGTACAAAGATCGCACGCGATGATGCTAAAGGATGGGATCGGAAATGAGGAGATCGAGCTGCGGAGAGCATACATCATCGAATTTCTGCCCGTGACCGCCTTCCGTTTTAGTATGACGATGTTTACCTTGGCAGCGATGAGTAATTGTTTACTCTTTATTTGTTCAAATTAATGCGCAAGAGCATTTGGATATTTTAGGCAAACTTTTCACTCAGAAAGAGAAATACCTTTCTATTTTCTTTAAATGAACATTGAATGCACACTGCTAACTAGTCCTGTTGCTCCTAAAGCTCTTCATCCGCTGCGGTGTCAGCATTTAGTGTCAAGTGTTAGTGTCAAATATGGTAATAACTGGAGATGATTCAGCCAATTGACAGCTGACTTTGTGATGCTTGAATTCAGAAACCAACGCGCAGAATCTCAGTCTGGAATACTGGGAATCTAGGAAACGCTAGTACTATCTGAGTAAAGTGGCACCCGCCGAGGGATCCACACCTGCGATGAGTCTGAGGAGTTTACAAATCTTGAAATTGAAGAGCATGCACATGTTTATGGGTAGAAGGGTTGTCTTCAAATTTGGTATTATTTATGTACACGGAGCCGTTGTGCAACTCGACCTTGTGGAAGGACGAGTCAACGAGCTGCGGGAGCATTTTCCAAGGTTGCCTTGCAGAGCATCGAGCGGGTTAAAGATGTAGTCACGCTGCGGCGGCAGTGTGTCTTTGACCCGAATGGAAACAAACTTGCTTTGGTGAGGTTCCACGAAAACGAGCATTTGAAGCTTCGAACGCCCATCTACTGGCGCCGTCCTCTTTGCCGCTTGGCGAGTTGCTCCCCCACAGCCTTTCTTCGCTGGGCCATCTCCCGAAGTTCTTTCTCCAGGGCCGACACTTCCGAGTCAACGTCCATGGTGTCGTCGTCGACAGTCGGCTTTTCACCCTGGTCCTCTGAGAGGTCCATGGCGTCCGTTGCTGTTGGGGTGCAGCGTTGCCACATCTGTCACCAGCGCTGTGAGTCCAAGCGAAAAACCCCGGACGAAAAACCCCAAAAGGACAGAAAAACTCCAGGCGAAAGACTTCAAGCGGTCGCACGACGGGTGTGGATGTTAAGTTCATCCTCAATATCCCCAATTATCTCACCCTCGGCATTCATCGCCTCTCCGACATAGCGAGAGACAATCTCAGCCATCGGAGTCTGCTGGCCTCTCCCCTTTGTTCTTTTTGAGGAGATGCTTGACCCCATTGAAGGACATAAAGTCCCCAACTATGATCAGGACCTGTTGGGCTTGGCTAAGCGCAAAGTTTAGGCGAGCTTTGTCGGCAACAAAACCGACCTGCTCAGGGTGCTCCTCGCTGTCAGCATGAAAATCACGATAGGTGATTCCTGCCCCTGAGCGGCGTCAACGGTCATGTTGCTGCCCACGTCCAGGTTGGCCGCGTTCAATGCGCCTTGGAACAGTCGCTGTTGCGCAATGTACGGGGACAGCACCATGATATCCTCGCAGCGAATACCACCCTGTCCATTCAGGGGCACAAAACTCAATAGCGAGCGCACCAGGTTAACGGCTGCGTCGACCTGAGCCTGATTCTCCCAGGAGGTTCCGAGCTTCTCTCAGGCTGCAAGGCCTGGGACACCAAGCCAGATTCGCCGGGCCCCTGCGATGGGCTCCAGCTTACCACCTTTATGGGCATCCTTGGAAGTCATGAAGGCGTCAAAGGCATTGCTAACTTGAGCCGGGTCTGTATTCCGCGGTGCACTGTTATTGGGGTGAGGAGACAGCGTACCCCCGTACATCTTCTTATTAAAGAATTTGAGGATGTCGGGGTGGTTTTGGTAATTCACGTTCAATCGTGTGGTCGTGTACCGAGCATCCATCAGGCGTGAAAGGAGGGAATGCCTAAGGAAGTAGGCGTGCTCATTATGACTACTGGTAGAGACAACCGTTGGATCAAGTTGTTGATGGTCTCCAACGAGAACGACAGCACTCATAGAGCGATAAACGGCTTGCCGTGGGATGGGCAGGCCAGGAATGAAAGGTAGTCGCATCCATTGACTCTCGGGGATATTGACAACGGAAGGGTTCGACCAGATATTATAGGCAGCAACGATGTCACTCGTGTAACATGCCAATCATCGTATCACCTTCGTGGCATTGGCCTGCTTCATCACAGACCATCACAGCAGGCCGAAATTCTGACCCTTGCAGCGCCACCGTGTTGCTCAAAGTGGTGGCCACAACTGTGGCGTTCCCCAGAAGCTGTTGCAGTAGCTCCTTGTACGCCTTCTTATAGGCATCCAGGTCCTTGCGATCTAGGCCAAAGGTTGCATCGCAATCCCTCAATCGGAGGAATTCTGCGGCTGCCCCGTGACCGATATCGTCGTCCATAAATCATGCAAATCCAAGGTTGGACCGTAACGCATCTATCCAGAGCAAACTCTCCATTTGGGTCATGTTCGTGAGCTTGCGCGTAAGTGATCACGGGGTTTTGGGCCTCGACCTCCCAAAGTCTGGCTCCGAACGATGGCGGAAAATTAACTGGTTGGTACCGCTTGCTAAAGGCTCGAAGCTCAGAGAAAGAAAGGCACGAGGAGGGAAGAAAGGAAGTGGGGCCCGAGCTCGGCATCACGCCAGTCATACGTCCCCCCTGTGATGTTGGATTTCGTAAAACTCCTTGGTTATGTACATGTACAACAATGATGACACATCTCATTGGCCAGTCCAAAACACCCCCGCATTTCCCCGCATTTTTACTTGCGGAGCCGCAACATCTCCCGAAACGGTTTGAATTTCTCAGTATGCAAGGCCTTTGTGAGGCCATCGGCCGGGTTTCCGGTTGTGTCGATTAGGGTCAGACGTATGCGGTTTTCACGTATCATGTCTCTGATGAAGTGTTCTCTCAGTTTCATCCACTTGTTTGCATGTATTAGCCCTTCGGCTTCACAAAGTACGACTGCATTGTCGCTATCGGTTCGTAGCTCAATGGGTGTTGTGTCTGTGTCTGTCTCTGTTGTTTCTTGTCGTGTTGAGTCGGCTCCGGTGATGCCCTCGAGGATTTCTTGAAGGAATAATCCTTCCTTTGCAATTTCATCCGGAGCAATGTATTCTGCTGCGGTCGAGGATGAGGCTGTGTATGACTGCCGCTTTGAAGACCACGATACGGGGATATCGTCATAATAGAAGACCCAGCCGGTAATTGATCTTGTGCCGCTGTTGGCATGGCTCGCATCGCAATATCGCCGCTGTATCGGAGAGACGCCATTTGAAGTTCTAGTGTCCGCAGCCGAACCACTCCGATATCTGGATACATGAACTCGGGATGGAGGGAAGCCAGGCTCCACACGCACATAGAAGGTTATCTACTGCTTTGTTTGAGCAGCAGAAGCGAGGACTTTGATCTCCTGGATGAACGCCGCAGTAAGGACCTGCATAGCAGCAAATGTTTTTCCACATCCAGAAGGTCCTTGAATCAGACTAAGGCCCCCCATGATTCTCTCCACGGATGACTCAACTGCCCTTTTCTGAAAAGGGTTAGGAGTCTTTCTCCAATATCCTTTCAAGATGCCACACCGGGAGTCCCTGGTCCGCGGGTTCAAGCGGGGAGAGCTCAAGAAAGCTGAACTCGAAGTATAGCCCGCTGTTTCGGTCCATCTCTACGCGATGGGCGAGAAAGGTATTTCTTAGGGAAAAGCCTTTGCCACGACCATCAACATGGTCACCCATAACAATAGCCGATGCGGCCTGTCCAAGTGCGGAGATCTGTCGCCTCATCGCAGTGGTTTTGACGATTATGGCGGGATTACGTTGGTGAGTTCTCCTTGTCGCATCTGTACCGGCGGGTATCCGTAGAAATGCACGCTGAAATTGTTGGGGGAGTTGCTCTCAATGGCTTCCCCCTTCATCGCGCGGCTTTTAAACGAACTAGCGTCCATCGGTCCATCGACGCCAAGTACAAACTCGACCTCCGTGAACTCGGGAATATGGGGCACAGCCACCGTATTCACGACATTCACCTCCATGATATGCTCGGGAGGCAGTTTGACTTGAAATCACCGTTCTTGTCAAAATTGACGGGCCAGAGAAGGCCATGCGTGTTCCTTCAAGGGTCTTGGTAGCCATGTAGGCCATTTGTGAGCTCTCCAGAACTGATCCAGTTGCTCGCGCATCTCCAAGCACGAGGCTAGACCACGCGTCGCGCCTCGCGCTCCTAGTTATCGAGGAAATAATCCCCACTGAACCAGAGCCTTATTGAAGTTGAGAGCATCATCTTTTGCGAATAGCCATGGAGGTGCCAATCGGAGTGGCCAGGCGTTTGGTAAAGACGGTACCAATAAGTACCAAACTCTTTGATCACTGGCTGCAGGTCATTGGTCGCTCCAATGGTCTTCCGAGGCCCAAATCCTCGTAGACCTTCGGGACCGAAGAATGCCAAAGGAATACATCCGATTCACCAGTAATACCCTTTAGCGCGTTGTAATTTCCTGAGCAGTAAGGGGCGAATCAGGGTATCCGGTGATTCTGGGCGATTTGCGATTCCCGATACTGATTCTCACAACTCTTGCCTGCCGACAACCTTCCATGCGTAGAGTCTTCTTGTAACATCTCCTCACGTCCCTCGAGGAAAATCAAAATGTGGGGATTCTGTGATGCTGCATGGAAGCTGACCCTAACAAGATGCGCATCTCTGCGAAGAACCGTGCATCCTTGGGTAGGTCAGTACCTGTGGCTTTTTGTACCAGTCAGGCACTTTAATCCACCCCCGATGCCCGTTATCGGAAGACGACATATCGACCAACGAAAGGAAAGGAATTTTCAGAACGGTATTGACTGATCTGACGGGGTGGTTCTCTGAGAAAGTGATCTCACTTTTCAAGATTCAGCACTTGGTACTGACTTGTGCGAAGTTCAAACGTGAGATGGAGGAGGGAAAATGAAAAGAAAGATGAGAAGGAGAAAGAAGAAAATAAAGTGGAAGGTAGGACATCTGGAGGGTTGTGGATTTGAGAGTCGATGTGAGAGTCGATGTGAGAGTCGATGTGAGAGTGATACCTGCCAGTGAGAGTGATACCTGAGAGTGATGTGAGAGTAACCTGAGGGTATTCTGAGATTCTTAGAGCAAGTAATTCAAGGCTGGTGCCTACCTAAGGTTGGCTAGGCGGTTTTCAAACCGTCATTCTAACTCTCTCTCTAGCCATTCTTTTAGACGAACTTCTGCCTATTTTTCTACTTCGTTACTGGTAAGGTTAACTTCAAATGTTGAGTACTTTTATCTAAAAATTACTACCAAATTAGGTTATAAGGGGGTCGTTCTGGACGGTGGGTGGTTTGAGTAGCATCCTCTCTATAGAGAAGCTATGAACACCCAACAGCCAAAGGCCCGGCAAAACCCCGGCAAAACGCACCGGCAAAACACGCCGGCAAATGATAAGTGGATCATTTGCCTGATATTGAACTATGTGCATACGAATGAAAGTCAATAATCCGATCATTTCTCAACAGCGAATCAAAGTTGCTAAACAGCTCGGAATTAAGGTGATTATGTAGCTGGCGGGTATCCGCAGTGTCATCACGGAGTTAACCAGTGGACAGCAATACTGGAACCGCGCCCCACTCTGCATCAAGAATGTCCGAGTCAGCTAGGCCCGTTAATTCCGACTCGAGAAATCTGTGGCAAATAGAGGGGAAGATATAAACCAGGCCATTGGTGATTGAGAATCAGTTTGACATAAATCAATTCTAACGCAAATATGGTCAAGACACTTCCTTTTGGTGATATCGAGGTCCCGTCGCCCGGTTTCGGCGCCATGGGCCTGAGCTTTGGGCTGGGCTCTAACCTCTCGCTTGAAGAGGCGGAGCCGGTTCTCCTTAAGGCTATCGAGCTGGGATGCACGTTTTGGGACACTGCTGTAAGTTGAGGGAATACCTGAGAATTGACAGAAGACTGATGGGGGAAGGTTGTCTACCAAGCCGGCGTGAACGAGAAGCTTTTGGGCGATTTCATCCGAAAGCATAATGTCCGCGATAAAGTCTTCAGTAAGTGTAGATCCAGAACCACCGCAGGGTTCCAGCTGACGGTGACAGTCGCTTCCAAGTGTGGCTTTGATGTTTTCGGACAGGGCGGAATCACCAACTCTGCTTCACATATCAAGACGTACATCGAGGGGACTATTGAGCGACTTGGCTTCACGCCTGACTTGTACTATCTTCACCGAATCGACCCTAGTATGGCAATATTCAATCATGTATGATCGCGCAACGACCAAGCTAACGTGACAGACACACGTCTCGAGGAATCGATCCCCGCGCTCGACGAGATCCGCAAAGCAGGAAAGACCAAGTACATCGGTCTGTCAGAGTGTTCCGCGGCAACACTCCGCAAGGCCAACTCCAGTAAGTCCATTCGCACACCAGCCTAGCCCGTCTAACACCCTCCAGTCGCCAAGATCGACGCAATCCAAGCCGAATACTCCGCCTTCGAAACAATCCACGAGAACGACGGCCTAATCGAAGCCGCCAAGGAACTGAACGTCGCATACGTAGCATACAGTCCCCTGGGCCACGGCTGGCTGGTCGACAACTTCGACTACGCGTCACCAGAGGACTTTGCCGCCGACGACTTCCGGCGAAACAGTAAGTCGGCCTCGCGAGACATCGAACACGAGCCACGGCTAACGCATCGCAGGCCCCAAGTTCCAAGGCGAGAACTTTTACAAGAATAAGGAGATTGTCGAGCAGATTAAGACGCTTGCTGCGCGGAAGGGTTGCTCCATTAGTCAGATTGCGCTGGCGTGGGTGGCTGCCCAGGGAATGATTGCTATCCCTGGTACGACGAAGGCGGCGCGTCTTGTGTCGAACTGGGCTTCGCGGGATGTTGAGCTCACTGATGAGGAGAAAGAGGATATGCGGAAGATTATTGATGCTGCGAAGCCTCATGGGAATCGGTATGGGCCTGCGCACCAGGCTATGGTGGGACACTAAATTTGTCAGTGTAACCATGTTCAGTTAATAAACCATTATGCCGATGAATGAAACCTGGTTCCTGTGAAAAATGGTAATACAGCTGCAGATGAGGAGAGGAGGTCGAAAGAAGTACACTTCACCGTCGGGATTGAACGAAATCCCCTTGTTTGAACACCCATCATTAGTTGCTAACCTTGGAACTTGGTCTCTCATAGCTACGTGGCAGGAATGTCCAAAGTATGGCCTTGCCGCGCATACCGAAATCACTTCCACGAGGGAAATCCCAATCATCGGCAGTTGTGCGAGCGATTTCCAGCGCAGGGACCTGCTGTTGTGGAGGGTTACGTGGTGCGGCCCATGTTCGTAACAAGGCCAAGACTGAGCGTGAGATGAAAAGCGGAAGACCGAAGTTCTTCCAAAGACCGTGGACGCCTTACGCCCTACGGATTCAAAAGGGCCCCAATATTCAATATGCAATTTTATCCTTACAGCGCATATTCTGCAGAAGCAAGGCGTGGACATAAAGTTGTACCTGATTGAAGGATCACCGTTAGCCCCCAACTGCCGCTAACAGAAGCCACGGCCCGACAGAAAGGGTGAAACGCCATGCAGAACCGTTCATCGAATCGGTTGTCCTGTGGTAGTTCCATCTTAGCCCGACGCCATTCCAGTTCCTGGGCGACCGAGCCAATCGCCAAGAGTCTGCGGCACCTATGGGAGAGACAGGAAGTCTCAGCCACACCAATCAGCTAAGTTGCTCGCCACAGAAACAATACTCCGAAGAATCCAATCCGCTGGATAATTGTTTTTTACCCTTATCGCCTTCGGCCTCGTGTCGCGGCTGATACCGTCGCAGTACGGACGCAGTCTGCAGTCCGCAATTCAGCGGAGAACGCCCTTGGGTCCATCTGCGCAGTGATCTCCACCGATCCTCTAGGGTTGCCTGCCCTAGAGCCCAGACCGTCAGTGATGGGGGCGATGGGGCGCCGTTAACGGCGTCCAGTCCGGTGAAGCTTATTCAGTACAGAGCCGGGGAGAACGCGACAGCGATCGGCCAGGGGAAGCGCCAGTGTTTCAGGGGGCAGATGGGTGGGAACAGAGGCTGGACAAGTGAGGGGGTAGAATTGGATGGAGATTCCACGCAAGGTTTTAGGGTGAAACAGTGCGATCGGGGAATTGGGTCGAATTGTCGTCATTGTGTGTTGTGTGTAGGTTCAGATGTTGGTGGGGGCGTGGATCGAGATACATCCAATGTGGTGGGTCAGATTCAAAGAGAAAGAGATACAATCACACAAAGCGCTTAAGCCATTGTAACGATCTTCATTAATTAAAAATTAGAGGGGTCTTTTAGAGTGAGATTCTGATTTAATTTCCCGTGTCATTAAATGATGTAGTGAGTTCTATGGTTCCAACATGGGATAGCTCCGGCTGTAGCCTATTAGATAGCTGCCCTGACACGTCTTCCATGGGAATCAAGTGTTCAAAACGTTCTCCACCACCGGATCTCCAATCCCATCCATTTGTCCACGCAATACCCATGGATGCATCAGCTTGATCCACTTTTTATTCCCCTTCCCACAAATCTACTCATTCACATGTAGTCCGTCCTTCCTGAGCCCCTTGGCACACAATTTGCCGCCCTTTTGCCATTGAGCTCATGCTGACACGAAGTATCAATCGTGTCACAGAATCCAAGACCCGGCCTGTTTAGCACAAAAAATTCCTATGGGACAATGTCCGGCAATTGAATTCTGTCCTCTCTCACAGAGCTCGCTGTGTCACCGAGTCCAGCCCATTGTGGAGCAAGAGCTGATCTCTTGGTGGAGCGACGGAGGAGTCAATGGACACATTGAAGAAAAAAAGAATGTAAAAGGATTGCAGAGCTAGGCTCCACTGGGGCTTGGATATTGTATGAGCCTGAGATCTTCAGTCCAATCAGGCCAATTCCAATGGCCCCAGGGCTGTCAAATCGGGCCTTCATCCCCCCATGATCCAGCCATTGTCTGCCCCTGGTTCCTGTAATGGAGTTCTCGGTGACCTGTCAAAAGTAGTAAGAGACCGGCAGAGAGAAAAAAAAAAAAGCGAAAAAAAGGGAATTAATTAGACCTAAAGACACCCCTGTAGCCAATAATTGGATTTCATTCACGGTAATTTACTTAATTTACTCCACTGGGGAGCAAAAAACAAAGTATGCACAACGTTCTAGTCTTCAGTGAAGGCGCCGATAGGGTTTGACGCACACTTGACGCCGCGGTGATTTAATCTCGTTCATTCCCATTCACTTTCTCTCCTCTTCACTTCCCAGTCTCTGTGTAGCCATTCCCTTCGGATCTCTTTTACGATCCTTGCCATCTAGTTCCTGTGCCGTGCACGGTCTAGTTGCCCTTCCTTTCTACCCACACACTCTTTTCCCATTCGAGAACAGGTTTCTCTTTTACGCTTGGTCTTCAGTCCACTCCTTCGGTGACCAACCCAAAAACCACAAAACCAACACAGAAACTGCAAAAATGGTCTCCTTCACCAACTTGCTGACTGCCGGCCTGGTGGCCACCACTGCCCTCGCGCAGCCCCACAACATGCACCGCAACCTGCACCATGTGAAGCGCTCCTCCTCCAAGCGCGGCGCCGCTTACAACGACATCTCCACCGTCTCCGCTCTGAGCTCCTCCGGCACCGTCACCTGGGCCTACAACTGGGCTTTCTCGCTGGATGGCAGCCTCCCCTCCAACGTCGACTACGTGCCCATGCTCTGGGGCGCCAAGTTCTTCGGCGGCTGGCTGACCGGCATCGAGTCCCTGCTCTCCTCGGGCAGCAACTACATCCTGGGCTTCAACGAGCCCGACATGGCGTCCCAGGCTAACATGTCTCCCTCCGAGGCGGCCGGCTACTACCAGCAGTACATCACCCCGTACTCCGGCTCCGCCAAGCTGATCTCCCCCGCCGTGACCTCGTCCACCGACTCTGGCGCCGGCCTAAGCTGGTTCCAGGAGTTCATGTCCGCCTGCAGCTCCTGCGACATCAGCGGTCTGGCTGTGCACTGGTACGGCGACTCCATCGACGACTTCAAGTCCTTTGTGCAGGAAGCCGTGTCTTGCGCTGCCAGCTACAATCTGGATGAGGTCTGGGTTACGGAGTTTGCGCTCAGTACTGATCTTTCCGGTGTGACTGACCAGAGCACTGCTGCTGACTTTGTCACTCAGGCTGTTACCTGGATGGACTCCCAGACTAACGTTACTCGGTACTCGTACTTCATGTCTGCGGAGAACTACCTGTTGACTAACGGTGCCCTGAACACTGTCGGCGAGGCTTACACTTCTACCTCCAATTAAGGTGCTGTAGTGGTGTGTGGGTGGGGTTGTATGGCAATGAACGCAGAATGGGAACGGCGTCTTTGGAACGGGACTGCGGTCTCGACTCTGCCTGGCGCATGAGGTCTCTCTGGTTCTTTTTGTCTTTGATTTATGGATCTAGATGCTGTATCCTCCTGTTAATAGCATCGAGAATTCACAATGACCGTCTTATCCCTCCTTGTAGATCTTTCTAGAAATCCACCATCGAGAACTTTCTTGAAGCTTGGAATGTAGGTTCATAGGCGCGTAATGACAGGACTACGCTGTCAAATTTCTGAGCTCTCAAACATGCAAATTAATCCAAAAATTAGTCGAGAATTAACATGTTGCTATTAATTGCGCCATGAAGAATAACATCTGAAGCCAAAGCCTGAGGCTTCTAAAAATAGGACCGAGATCTTGGCTCAAGCGCGGGGCTTAGATTGATCTACACTTAAGTCGAGGTCCGAACATCCAACTAATTCGACATCACCACCCCATGAACCTGAACTTTTCACAATCACACCGTGTCGGGGAACAGAAATGTGGGAAGATCATGGCGTCAACGGTTTCATTTAACGCACCCAACTACGGTCTACAAATAGGAACCAACTACGGCCCGATCAACGCCCAGTTTCATTTACCGCCAGGTAAGTAATCACACATCGGGCGCTGTCCAAGATCTGACACGCTATAGACGAATCAGAACCACCAGAGCCATTATCCACGGTCCCGTTCGCACGAGACCCAGATTACGTCGAACGGGACATACTCGGACAGGTGCAGGAGATAAGCTCGCAACCCGCATCGCGACTCGCACTCGTGGGTCTGGGCGGTATCGGGTGAGTTCACGTTTCAGAATCAAGTTGAAGAACACGATTAACACGCGAAGAAAATCCCAAATCGCCATCGAACACTCCTACCGAACGCGTGAACGGACACCGGAAACATGGGTCTTCTGGGTACACGCCAGCAACGCGACTCGATTCGAGCAGAGCTATCGGATGCTTGCTGAACGCGTGAAGATTCCGGGTCGGGTCGATCCGACCGCGGATATTTTCCAGATGGTTCATGATTGGCTTCAGGATGCGAAGCATGGGCCTTGGATTCTTATCTTGGATAATTTGGATAGCGATGAGTTTCTTCACACGGCCGAAGGAAAACTGAATGTGCCTCTTTCTACGTTCCTTCCGCGGTGTACGCATGGCTCGATTATTCTCACCACGCGCAGTCACCAGGTTGCCGAGAAGCTGGTCACTGCGAGGAATATCATTACCGTGGAACCCGATGAGGCGCACGCGCTGGCGCTGATGCGCAGGAAGCTTGATATACCATACGAGGATGAAGATGTGTCTAGGCTGGTAAAGGCTTTAGACAGCATGCCGCTCGCAATCGTCCAAGCAGCTGCATACATAACCAAGCGCGCACCACGTTGCAGCGTATCGCAATACCTCCTAGAATTCCAGAAAAGCGATCGGAAGCGCTCGAAACTGTTGGACTACAAAGCCGGGAACGTGCAGAGAGATTGGGAAGCGAAGAGTTCAATCTTGGTAACCTGGCAACTGTCATTCGACCATATCAGAGAAACGCGGAAATCGGCCGCGGACTTGCTTTCGCTTATGAGCTTTTTTGACAGACAGGGTATTCCCGATATCGTCCTCCAGGGTTCATCACAGAGTAGTGAAGAGACTTCCAGCGATTACGACGAAAGCCTCGAGTTCGAAGATGATATCCAAACACTGCGTGACTATTCTTTCATCTCGGTCGGACCGGACCCGACAATCTTCCAAATGCACGCCCTAGTCCAAACAGCCGTGCAGAAATGGCTCAATGTCCACGAAGAAAAAGAGCTATGGAAAATACAATATATTGAGAATCTCCTTCGCGCGTTCCCGGATGAGGATCTGTTTGAAAACTGGCAAAAAGGTCACGCACTGTATCCGCACGTCCGCGCAGCTCTATCACAACGACCGGCAGACAAAAAAGCGCTACGAAGCTGGGCGCACCTCCTGAAAGAAGGAGCCAGATGGGCAGACGCGAACAAAATGCCACGAGAAACGCACGAAATGGCCACGAGCGCAAAGAATGAATTTGAAAAGCTACTAGGACCGACAGACCCAAACACTATTTCCTGTAGTCTTCTCGAGGCTTCAGGATGGATGATGAGCGGACGGCTTACGGAAGCCGAAAAGCGCGTCAAGCAGTTATTAGAAACAAGCGAAAACGTCTACGGCAAGACGCACTTCCTGTCAAGGAAAGCCAGAGAACAGCTTGCGATCATATACAGTGACCAGTTCCGATTACCGGAGGCAGAGAAGCTCTGGAAGGAACTTTTCGAGGCGCGGAAAGAGCTTTACGGTGAAAATCATACCGTCACGTTAACAGCGAAGCGAAACCTGGGTATAACGTATACCAGCCAGGAAGCACCGATAAACCGAGCGAAGTTCTGCAAAGGACTGGAAATGCTGACCGAGGTTTTGGAGTCGCTACAGAAAACGCATGAGGAAGATCATCCGGACGTGCTGATCATGAAAGCTTCCATCACCGTTGCATATATCCATTCCGGACGCCTGAAAGAAGCAGAAGAGATGGAACTCCAGCAACTACAAGATCTAAAACGAGTCTTCGGCGACGAGCACCAGTTCACAGTGTACAGTCTAATCAAGCTTGGCACGATATACAGCGCCCTGGACCGCGAGGAAGACGCACTCCCGTATACCGAAGAAGCTACACAGATATTCAGGAAGACATTGGGAGACAAGAACCCAAGTACGATCATGTCCATGCGCAATCTGTCAATCATGTATGGTCGTCTGGATCGTTTTGAAGAGGCGGCTGCTTTGGCGAAACCGGTGTATGAGGCTAGAAGGGATTTTCTTGGGGAGAATCATCCGGAAACTATTGAGGATTTACATACACTTGCTATGGCTTATGAGGGACTAGGGATGGAAGAGGCGAAGGAGCTTCATTGGAGGGTTACTAAGGCGAAGGTTGGCGCTTATAGGGATGAGAATCGGAGGACGTTCGGGGTTCATAATGTGCTTTCTTTGGTTGCGAAGGGTGCTGTTTCTGCTGTTGATCGGTTTGGTTAGGATCAACTTCACACATGTGCATCAATGTCAGTACACCTGATTCTCAAGTTCTTCGAAGGTCATTACCTTTCTATCCATTGCTCCTACGGTGAGGGGCCGCACACGTAGTTGGGGGCCACTAGGTAAAACACCGCCCGAGAATGCTTGTACACAGTCCAGCATCGCTTAGCCGACATGCATTTGGCCCCCTAAACCTCTCCGCTTGTCCAACATTTTCCTCTAAAGGGCTTCAATTGGAATTGGACGCTGTTTGTTGTAGTTCTCCACGGCTGAAAGATCTGCGTAGAACTTGAGACTTGACTGCATTCCACTTTTCGATTCAAATCTCAAATACGGATACTGGCTATAATGTGGCTACGTACAGGCTGTAGCTAAGCTTTAGCGACCAGGTACCTCTTTGAGAGGGGCTAAAATTTCAAGGATTCAATGTTGGGGATTTATGTATTACGCAATGGCCCATGTCGCGGGGACGAACGAGATCGCAGTTACAATCATTGGTATGAGGGATTAATTAAAATGGTTTTTAGCGGGGTTTTTTCAAACAAAGAAAAGAAACTGGTACACGTTGGCAAATGAGGGACATCCGGATCCCGACACCAATACCTAGGGTATTAGGCGTACATGGGTACCTCTACAAAGGTACTAAACAATCCAAGATTTAAACCTAAGCAGCACCTTGCAGCTTTGACTTATTATCTTCTTCTTTTCATTTCCATTTCATTCAAGGTCGTTGAAATTGCAACTCCCGTGCGTGTGTTGAACCTCTGGACGCTCAAACATTTGAAACTTGAAATGTCGGACGATTATGTCTTCCCTCGAGACTATCTCGAGGTCAATCGGTAAAGAAAATCCACATAGTCTCAACAGCAAGCCGTGCCAGCTAGACATTTGGCTAATCTTGTTCGCAGCCTAAACCTTCATCATTGTCTCTTGCGGGAGACCTTGGGCTATTTGGTCCATCCGTCAAGTCCCACTGAAAACCCCAACCTTAGGATTGCGGATATTGGGACAGGAACGGGGTAAGACTTCCAAGCCTACCTAAATAATGGTCAATCTATAGCGGCTGAGACTTTGTGATGACTTATACCTCTTGACAACTAGTATCTGGCTGACAGACCTTGCACACCAACTTCCTTCCAGCGCCCGTCTCGACGGGTTCGATATCTCACTTGGAAGTGCTCCCCCACAACAATGGCTGCCTGACAATGTGACTCTTCGTCAATGGGATATTCATACTGAAGTTCCAGAGGACCTTGTTGGGGTGTACGATATTATACACGCCTCCTTGCTGATTTTTGTTATCAAAACCGAGGAGCTGCCAGCTGTATTCGCTCGATTGCTGAAACTTCTCAGTAAGTAAAAACTTCATCATTCAATGCCTTCATCATATGGGTTGTACTAATCAAGACTTAATCATTATAAAGAGCCTGGTGGTCACCTCCAATGGCTAGAGTCTGACATTTCCACCTTTCAGATCCGCAAAACATCGCCTGAAAATAAAACGGAAGCACTTATGAACATTTACAATCTTCTGAAGTCGAGTGAAAGTCGCACTACGCCCTCTTGGACTGGACATCTTCCAGAATCCTTCCGTGAAAATGGACTCGTCGACGTTGAATGTGACGCCAGAGACCCACCCCCTGAAATGGTCATGCCTTTGCACGAATGCAATTTGTTAATTCATGAAAATATGGCGCGCGGAACTGCGAATCCACAGTGGTCAGAGACCATCAAGAAAGCTCTACCAGACATTGTTCGTGAGACACAAGCTGGAGCAGCATGGGACTTTACTCGTGTCATCGTGGTTGGAAAAAAGCCGCTTGATTAAAGTTGAATGAGGTGGAAGTATACATGGGTATGTATGTGTACCTAGATCAATCGTACAGGTGAACATGAATTCAAACATTTCAAATGTTGGATTGTACATTTCTACACCTGAGCTGGCCACCAATGTTTCAATGTTGTACGTCTAGGAACTGGTGCCAGCGGAGAGTGGTAACCTTGGAACTAGTTGAATACACTGCACATGTGCGTACACAGATGCACAACCATGGAAAATCAATCCCCTCCCCCAAACTCAACATTGAATTCCTTTTAATGAATTAAACCGATTTATTACCTAGTTAAGAAAACTTCAATGTTTCTTTTTTCGGTGTTCTTTACCAAATATTTAGGGACGCCCCACCTAATCTTCAGGGCTTGCCACCCAATTTTTAGGGACTTACTACCTAATCTTTAGAGATACCCCACCTAACTTTTAGGGACTCCCTATGTACCCAACCTTTAGGGACTTGTAACCTAATCTCCAGGGGCTCCCTGCCTAATCTTTAACACCAAAGTTTTTCTTGAGTGCACACTTTATTAAAAAAAAAAAAATAATAATAATAATAATTTAAAAAAAAGTGTAAAATTAATTTTAAATCTCGGTTTATAAGTGAAAAGGAATTATACTAAAAGTGAATAATATGAAAGATGAAGGCTCGCCTAAGGGTAGGGAGCCGGCCTTAGAGCCCTAGAGATTCACGCCCGGTGCCCAGGTGGGAGGGAAGGAGTACATCAGATAAAAAACGGGATGAATTATAAATACGCGCTAAACTCAAAAGGACTGAGGGGGTGTGTTTCAACTTTCTAATGTACCCTTTCTCAAAAAATAGTGGGATCTTAATTCCATCTTATCATGATTCGTATGAGAATTGGCGCGACCCACCTGGGCACTGCCCTGAACATAGCCAGCCCACTTTGTGCACTAGTGTGTAAGTTTACAGTAGCCCCGGGGGCCAGCACTAGTAAGACTCGAATATCTGATTTCTCGGCATAGGGTCTCCATCTATTTGCATGCTATTTAATCATTGGCACATTCCGCCTGGGAAACCGTCTTCCGCCTCTTCAAGTTCTTTCACCTCCCCCAACCTTCAGCACCGTCCGCCTGCGCCATCCGCACATGTCAGAATAATGGCGACCGAGGCTATTGACAACAAGTCTATCGGGGAAAGCTCCGTGATTCACCCCAGGGATCAGTCAGGCAGTACCAAATCTTCATCTGAGTACGATCTTGACCAATGCATCGCGGCAATGAAGGGGGAAGACATACCAGCCGATCTAGGCTCTCTTTGGCATCGCAGAGCAGTCATCCGCGGGATTCGTGATTCGCTTGAATTCGCAACAAGCCCTGCAATCATCAAGCTATGCTCTGGTGATGATAGCCAAGCTCATCAGTTCTCTCGCGCCCGCCATGCCCGCCTGATAATTAGTGACATTATCCCCGATATGGAGGACCCTATCACCCAGCCATATTGCGTTTGGTATCCAACTTTTGCATCAGTGGAAACTTACCGGGAAGTTGCTCGTCGATTTCCATCCATGAAGTATCAAGTCGGGCGAGCATGTGCTGCTGCGGGATACACCGACCTCTATCAAGAATTGGACCTCCTGCCTGACGTCTCAATCGCGGAAGAAGCCCGCGAAGTTGACAAAGATGCCGAGATCTACAGAATCATCATGTCGGCCCCTCAAAGATACGCTATTATGGACGATTTTACCCGATCTGTCAATATCCAAAACCCACAAACCCCCGCGTTTCTGAACGGCAACATGAAGCCCCGATGGGCCCTTGAACAGCGTGCCCTTCCTCCCAAGAACATACCAGACACGACTGCAGATGATATTGATATTGAAGAAGATGGGCTCATCGGCTTGGAAAATTCCGGTTTAGAGGATTGCGATGCTATACTTGGCCCAGGAGACTCCGAGCAATTATGGATGCCTCTTCCACCTGACCTACCAGTCCTCGAGAAACGCCTTCAAACACAAATGGCTGCACGGGACGGCAACGTGGACAGATACGCTCGACTGATGCACCCACGCAGGCTCAGAACATTCACAGAATTGAACTGCATCCTCCGTGGAATTCACCACAGCTCAATGTTCGCCAGATGGTGGGCCTATCAGATGGAGATCAACCCGGGACGAGCTATTCTCCCAGAAAAATTGCTAAGCGAAGGCAATAAGAGGGAGAGCCAAATGATCCGCACCGCGATAACCGCTCGGAAAATAATGAGCAATGAAGTGGGCGGCCTCGACGACACCTCAGACTGTCTTCCCTGGATGATCTGGTGGCCCGTCATTCCTCACTATAACACGTGTTACGAGTTGGCTAAGAAATGTCCATCCATGAGACTGCAGGTAGCGATAACCTGTATTCTGGCCGATTATGAGGCTATTTTCCAACAATTGAAGCCACCTCCCCGCGAAGCCCTTTTTGCGGCTGCGAAACGAAGCAACAACCCATTTTACCTACAATACCTGGAGCAATGTGCGAAGAATGCAAATTTGGACCCAGGAAGCCGACACCTCAGAGACTTCAGCGACTACGATGCCAATGAAGCGAGCTTGGAGGCTGATATGGAGCCTAGAGAGGCGATAGCACATAGCTCTATCGATTTCTCTTCTATGGCGGCTCTATGGGGCGAAAATCATAGTATCTATGGGAGCAGACCGGCTAATGTGGGAGTTGTGGAGAGATACGTTTGGCTGTCGACAGAAACTGGACAGAAAATTGAAGATGCGTGTGGAGGGAGGTATGAGTCGCCTAATAGTGACTACGTGCATCTTGATCGGAATGATGAAAGGTTCAACATCGTGCAACCCATATTGCCTATGCAATGAAATCGATATCATCACCACATGAGAAGACAGACGAGAAATACCGAGTTTGCAGTCCGTCCTCAAGGGCTGGTACAATGAAATTTATTTCTATGCGACGCCCTCATTGGCAAGTGTTTGCTTATCACGAGAACATCCTTCAGCAGAAGAATAGGATGATGAAGGCCTACGTTATCTCCAAAACAGACACGGCAATACACATGCATTCATCAATCTACAGGTGCATGTGTATCCGCAGAGTTCGAATTCTCGGTCAGTATAGCCCAATCAATCAATTGATGGAATGTGGAATAAGGTTGGAATTGTCCAGGTCCTAGGTGCCACTGGTACGGGTATGGTAGATGGATATCTCCCAATGGCAATACCGATGCATTTGAGGCACCAACCATCAATAGTCGTGCAAGCCTTGAGACGACTACTTCACGCCAAACTTGCAACATTTGAACAACCTTGGAACCTTTGGATTTTGAAATTCTTTAACATGATTGAAGTACATGTACTCTCACGAACAAATGTATGGTGCAGAGCACCCATACTGATGATGTGCATGTACGTCAAGTTATAGCCTTGGGTAGTATTAGTAGGAACCGCAGTCACAATTCAACCTCATTCCGCATCCGTACAGAGATCAGGGGAGATCTTCTTCCAAATTTCAGCGACCTTTCTATCCTGCGATGCGGCGGCGCATGTATAGTGTACTGCATCTGGACGAGTAGGTATTGTTGTATTGAGCATTGTAAAAGCACCATCATGATCATTCATTAAATATTAATTATCGTATCTATGTCTAAAGGCAGCCATCAAGCATAAGCAGGAGGCGACAGTGGAATCTCATCATAACTAGGGGGATGACTGAAATAGTCATATTGAGGCGGATTAGAAAAAGCCGCAACCTGAAAATCATCCTTCACATAATCTCCAACCAAAAGTGGGAAGCTGGTGGACATGGTAGACCGCAAGGGGCGACGATCGACTAGATTGGTGGTCCGCACATCGAACGTATCCTCGCCCGTAATAACTTCAAGTCTCAAGCGGTGCTCGACTAGAATAGCATAGTTCGAGTTCGGGGATATGACAGACGGACCGTAGCACGATCCATCGATTGCGGGACTCAGATTGCAGTTCTTTGGGAGTGTGATGTCGAGTGAGATCTCCACTACCGAGTCGTCGTCGCACTTTTGGCGCTTAACTAGGGGGTTCTGGGAGGATCCCCAGTATCCTTTTTGCTTCCCGTTGCAGATTTCTTTTATGGATTCTTTTTCACAGATCAGGTTTTCTGCGATGTCGTTAAGGTCGTTATTGTTTTGGTCGATTAATTTGGTCACTTCTTCCACGCGCCAGTGGACTGCTCGGATGGTGGTGCACTTGAACTCGGAGTCGCGTTGTGTCATGGTCATTCCCCGACGAAGAGAAAAGTTGGCACATACTGACAGCCCGGACTTTGGGTCTGTAGTGATGTTCTGAGAGAGGGCGACCTCTTTAATAGTTGGCGACATTGGTTGAGACCGAGTGTGTTGGATGCTGTGGCGGTCCGGAATGAGTTTCCTGGCGAGGTATATTGACTGACAGGCACTTTTTTGGCCTTCTGGTGTTGATAAGGTGGCGATTATAGAGTAGGTGATTTTCCCCAAGGGTGTAGTTGATGTTCCCGCAGTGTTCACGGGGATGGGAATGGAGAAGGGAAAGTTCTCGGTATAGTCTCTGGGAATCGCAGAGATGGTGACTTCTTCGAGAATCGAGGACGATTTCGCTGTCGGGATTTCTTCCTTTCTTGTGGGACTTGGACCTCGACGGAACTTGTTCAAGAAGCCCTTGTCCTTGGGTTCGGCATTCTGTGTGTTGCTTCCTGCTGTCACTGTTTGAAGTAGATGCAGTTGTATCTGAATAGGGGATGCGGCAGCGTTCAAGTCCTGAGATTGAAGCTTGACAGTTCCCTCAATGGGCTCCGCATAGCCATCTCCGTTAAGGTTGAAGTATACATCGTGCTCAGAGGGACAGACCAGCTGAAGCTCCTGCATTCTGCACATATGCGCAAGTGGGTGGTGGAAAATTCCGATGGTTCAAGAGGACATGAGAGCAGACAGCAAGTAGATTAATATTTTCCACCGTAGCTGTCAAATTCTGTCAAATTGTTCACACAGTGGCTAATTAGTCACAAAAAAACTGGAGATATGGGAAAATTGTATAGAAGTGGTTCAAAGTGGTTCAAAGTGGTTCTAAGCTTAAACCCAAAAAGGAAGCCAAGCTGAGGGAATTGACTTTTTAAGCGGGTCGCTCCTTCTTCTTTGATCCACAACTTTGTCTTCCTCCGATCATGTGAACAATGAAGAGCACTCTAGAACGATCATGGGATCTACTCAATGCTTATTTTAGTCTCGCTGGTGGGTAATTCCCCTTCTTTACTCGGCTCAATTACCAGTCACGATTCGAGTTGATGAGGAATCTCCTTGCTAGTGTTGCGTTCTTGCCCGCCTTTCACGCCACTCGGCTGTCGCCTATAGTTTTGCGTCCTTCGACCATGCTCAAGCTCCCATGGCAATGGCAGGGCCATTGATGCCCCACAGTCATTCTTTCAACCCTGGAAGATCTCCGAGGGATGTCGGTCTTTATCTCCGAGCAGGTGTGTGTACATACATCCGGTCTCCATGTACCTTACATGGGGAGTGCAAATTCTGACACGCAATATGTTGCTAAAAATAGAACGCACCTGTGTCAAAATGCCGTGTTACATTCATGCCAACAGCTTCATTCAACGAAAGACGGACGATAGCAATCTGAGACGCGCCGCCTTTTTTTCTCATTCTTTCTTTCTTCCAAGATTGTGGGAGGTGTTCGGCAACATCCGCTGCTAGCTCAGTCAAGGCATGGATTACAGCCCCCGCTCTCTGAATCTGCATCCGTGCACTCTCGCCTTTCAGCCCCACTCATGTCTCCTCCCAAGGTTCAGATTCCTGCCCAAGCAGATCCAGTTGAGCCGTACTATGAGACCTTAATCACAAAAAATGGCCGAGTCGAAGACCTGGACCCATGCAGACTATTCAATAGTATGGATCTGTGCCCTGTCCCTTGAGCTAGCTGCGGCGGAGGCCGTGCTCGACGAACAGCATCCAACTCTTCCGGTCAAAGGCGTCGCCCATCCTACCTACAAACTGGGAAGAGTTGCAGGCCACAACGTTGTTCTCACTTGCTTACCATCCTACGGCACAACATCTGCGACTGCAGTCGCGTTGCAAATATCATCGGCCTTCCCCAATGTTCGGTATGGGCTGATGGTCGGAATTGGAGGCGGGGTACCCAGCAAGACAGCCGACATCCGGCTGGGCGATGTCGTTGTGAGCAAGCCAGTTGGTCGTTTCAGTGGAGTTGTACGGTATGACTTGGGCAAGTCAGTCCGTGGAGGGGATTTCCAGCTTACGGGCACGTTGAACCAACCGCCATCCATCTTTTTGACGGCTGCATTGCAGCTGGAAGCCCAAAGTATGATCAAAAAAGAGGATATATTGGAAAAGTTGCATGAAGTGTTTCGTCGTCATCCAGACATTGATACGGCCAGGTTCTCTCGACCTTCTGAAGACCAACTCTTTCGTGCAACATATGATCATCCTGAGTCGGAGGAATCTTGCATCAGTTGTGATCTGTCCGAGATCATTGACCGCACCCCGCGCCCTACGGCCAATCCAAAGGTTCACTATGGAACTGTTGCATCGGGAAATCGGGTGATCAAGGATGGCCGAGAACGTGATGCTATCGCTGCGGACTTCGACCCACTTTGCTTTGAAATGGAAGCCGCTGGCATCATGAACCATCTCCCATGTCTTGTCATTCGAGGGATATGCGATTACTGTGATTCGCATAAAAACAAGAAATGGCAAGGATTTGCTGCACTCGTCGCAGCGATATACGCCAAGTCCCTTCTCTCCGTCGTACCAGTCAGTGGGTATTCAAACCTGCAACACGAGAGCGCAACGGTCGAACGCACTCCGAAGATGGACGCTACTGTGAAGGACCAGAACGCTTCAACAGGCGCGAGTTCTGGGATCTGGATGGTGCCGTTCAACAGAAACTCACGCTTTCTGGGTCGAGAAGAGAGCATAACACGCATCAAAGAACAAATTTTCTCTCAGAACAGCGCCCGAAAGGCAGCAATATCCGGCCTTGGAGGAGTAGGAAAAACCCAAATCGCCCTAGAGATAGCCTATCAGGTTCACCGTGACAATGCGGATTCCGCATGTTCTGTCTTCTGGATTCCTTCAACCAGCTCTGAGGCTATTGAGCAGGCCGTTATGAACATCAACAAAAGTCTCGGCTTGTCAACCGTGAACCAAGATGCAAAATCCCAGCTGAAGAACTTCTTGAGTTCACCAAGCGCTGGTCGCTGGTTGCTTATAATCGACAATGCGGACGAAGCAGATATCTGGATGAAGGCTGACGGTCCCTCACCTGCCCTCAAGACCTTCCTTCCAAAGAGCCCGACTGGATTCACTCTGTTCACTACGCGTGATCAGCGCCTTGCTACTCAACTTGTTGGTCCGGATGTTATCAGACTCTCGGAGCTGGATGGGAAGACTGCGATAGAGATGCTTGGTGAGCTTTTAGTTGAAAAGGAGCTAACTCAAGACGAAGAGTCCATCACTTTACTAGTGCAGCGACTCTGTGGTCTTCCACTTGCACTGAATCAAGCGGCAAGCTTCATCAACGAAAATTGCATTTCTCCGAAAGAATATCTCTCTCTGATCAATCAGCAAGAAGACACGATGATCGAGTTGCTCAGCGAAGACTTTGAAGATGACTATCGTTACTCAGAGATTAGGAACCCTGTGGCATCCACCTGGCTAGTATCTTTCCAGCAGATTCAGAGATTGAACGACAAAGCTGCAAAGTATCTCTCATTCATGGCATGCGTTGCCGCTCGGGATATCCCCATGTTTATTCTTCCCAAGGTCGACTCGATACTGGAACAACAGAAAGCACTTGGGCTGTTAAAGTCCTACGCTTTTGTTACCGAGCAGACCAATAGCCAATTGAGCATGCATCGGCTAGTTCACCTGGCCATCCGCAATTGGCTCAAGCAAGAAAACGAACTACGCAAGCAGATTGAAGATTCCATTCAGCATCTCATTTCGATATTTCCAACAGTTGATGTAAATCGTCGAGAGCAACGTCAATGGAGGCAAATTCTGCCCCATACTCAATTTATTCTCCACCTTGAGGACTCCTTTCTTGTTGAAGCCAGATGGGGACTTGTTTTCTTGACTGGACTGTGCCTCCGTAGAGACGGCCGCTATCATGAGGCGCATTCAATGTTTCATGAATTATATGAAGCCCGACAGAAACTTCTTGGACATGAGAATGTGCTAACACTCGATGCTATGCTTTTGCTGTCGCTCACAACTGTCAAGTTGGGTCGTTATAACGAAGCTGAAAGTCTGGCATCGAAATACCTTGAGATATCGAAAAGGGCTTACAGTGAATATTCTCTTCAATACATCGATGGCTTAGATCTCCTTGCAGACATACTGGAGCACCAGAGCCGATATGAGGAAGCCGAAAAGGTTCTCTTAGAAGCGTTGGACAAAACACAAGCCAATTACCAAAATGATGAGTCTCGAATATTGGCGTCTATGAATGATCTCGCTTTGGTATATCAAGATCAAGGTCGATTAGATGAGAGTGAAAAACTATCTCTCGAGGTTTTGGAAAGGGGGAAGGGCTTTATGGAACCCGATGACCAGGAGATCGCTACCATGATGTCCAATCTTGCGAGTGTGTACAGATCGCAGGGTAGGTTTGAAGAAAGTGAGAAGCTTTTAATAAAAGTGGCCGGAATGGATGAGGCCCGTCTCGGGAAGGACCACCCTCATACTTTGACTTCGCTGAGTACTCTTGCAAATCTTTACTACGAACAAAATCGCTTAGAAGAATCCGAACAGATTGCTCTCAGAGTTCTCAATGACAGGAAAAGGGTACTTGGGGAAGGGCACAGTCGGACGCTGTCTAGTTTGGACCTTCTTGCTCATATATACTGGGGTTTGGGCTGGCGTGAAGCTCGGGATCCTGCTGCGCAGTCAGCCGAGGCTGCCAAGCTTGATATTGGCATAGACTCCCACCAAAGAACACCGTGCGACACAGGCAGTCTCGCTTCCATAAGAAAAGAAAATGCCTATCTGGCCAAAGCAATTACATTGCTCCAGGAGTGTGTTGAGCTGCAAGAAACCTACTTCGGAGCTAGCCACCCAGACACAATCGAGGCTGCTTCTAAACTGAAAGCATGTCACAAGATGATCAATGGAATTCCTCCGAGTCCAATGGAAGGCTCACCTGACCAGTCTACAAACTCTTCCGACGCTGAATCTGAAGCTGGCGACTCTCCTCCTGATGCTGTACAAGGACCTTCAAACCCTTTGGAGCGCCGCAGCCCATTTGGAAACTTTCACCCTTTGCTTTCCGCTTTGAAAGGACCTATCAGTGCTAAGATTACCGACGATGAGGATATTGATTGATCACTCCCACTGACAGCACATTGTCTCCGTTTGTTCATATTTCTGTTATGGATTTTCTTTGTTTCACTGGATAAACAATGCCAGTGGGCTTTATCTGTTTTCTACTCACATATTGATCCTTAGACTTGTACATAGTCAACCTTGCACAGACTCGGATATTTGAACTATGAGATTAGCCTCAGGCTGGTCTCTATGTGTGCAGGCACGTGCCATCAGCCCCGCCGACTTTCCAAGCCACCAAAAAGAAGTTTCCAGATAAATAATTGTCCTACTAGTATATTTCTGAGTTTAAGAGCCGGGGAAACCCCGTTTAGTTCTATATAAGGAATCTCCCCATCGATTCTTTGAGTTATCCTGTGTCACTGGCCAGCACGATATCAAGTTCCTACGCACGTGTCTTGAACCTTCGAGACCATGGACTGGAAGAATGCATTCCCTTCCGTACGACTCGCAGATTCCCCTACAATAGAGCCACCCATTCGCATCATCCTACACATCCAATCCTCTACTGCAACGGTTCAAGATGTGAATTTGCACGAAAACCGCGCTCGAATAGCGAACGCCTTCATCAATCACAAAGCCCTGGAGTCCACGAAGATCTATGTCCACTTACCCTCAGGACAGGATGGATGGGAAAGTCAAGTGATCCTTGACTATTGCACAGGAGATATGCCGGAAGGTTCAGTCGCGGATCAGGTCCCACTTTGTGTCTACCTGGTTTCTCAGTACGAAGAGCATCTGTAGGTGATCCTTGTCGCTCGGCTTACTACCGCAAGACTCAGTGGCTGTTTCAGAACTTTCGAGAAAGCGAAAACAACACAACTCACCTATCTGAATGCACAAATCGCCACGGAAACATTTCCCTGGAAATCTGAAACTTGTAAGACTTCCTACTGGCACTGTATTCAAGTTTATATCCTGCCTCCGTTGAAATCTGGATTGACTCTTCTGTTGATGCTACAGTTCTTGAACACCCCACCGATACTGAGAATCCCGAACAAAATGATCCCCAGAAAAATGAACAAACAGGCAACGAAGACAGAAGAAAGACACGGAGTGAATATCTCCAAATATTTCAAACAGGATTCTCCGAACTAGAAGCCAAACTACGTCGAAACATCGAAGGCCGTGATCTCGAGCCATCGACCCAACACAATACCAGCTCGACTCTCCATCCAGCTCGAAACACCATTTCAATCTCAAATACGACATCCTTCCTCCGCGACCAAGCCATCCGCGTCCTCCTCGAAATCTCAACAGAAAACCTACCCGGAAATCTCCGAGAGCGATGCACCATCGCTTCAAAAACCTTCGCACAGCTAATGCTACGCAACGAATACCCCACAACAAGGGTATACCGGCTAATCCGAGGAATGGAGCCGAGTGCCGGAGAACTCTGGATGGTGGTGGATTACTGGATTGGTCGATCAAAGGGGAAAGGAAACCCACCATTACTTATCATGAGCTACCGGGGAAATATGACAGATGGGACAATGTAAGCGCTGTCGCGAACTGTTCTCGACTGATTTGAGCGGGACCTCGACCCGTGCCGTCGTCAGCTGGGCGCGTTGTGGCTGATCATCGCAGGGAATTTCAACCGACGAAGCTAAGTAATGCTGCGGCGCAGGCTAGTTGTGTGAGAAGCCTTCTCTCGAAGATTGTTTTCTGGGCTAATCCTGTCTAGTCTGTTTTTCTTATGAAATTAAATTTGAATCGATCCGGATCGTGTATCACGATGGGAGGGGTGGAGCCAACGGAAGAACTGGTGCCAGCTAGCAGGGAAACGTGTGGGGATAGCCCAATTGTCCCTGAAGGCGATCAACTTGAAGATTTCTCACAGGAGTGATCTAAGGCGATTGATTGTGGGTTCCAAGGTTTCACTTGTTTCACTTCAATGTTAGTAGCATTCATACCACCGTCCGCCGTAGCGTTTACTAACCCACCTCAATAGAGACATATTCTCTTCGGAGGCGGCGTCGAATCCGCCACTGGCACTGGCAGCTGCCACTGCAGTTCTCCTTTTGCAATTGGCCTTTTCACAGCCTGAGTCAACTCATAGTTTTTGTGTAGTGTATAGGTAGGCAATTTTTTTTTTCTTGGTTCCTTGAACCTTGGCCCTAAATCCACATCCATAAACCAACCACTGTAGTACATAGCCAATCCTCCTTACCCTTTTAGCCTAACACTGCCCAATGAAAATTGGGTACATCACGGCGGCTTTTGCCTGTTTCTCCCATCAAATGGCAGTTTGGCCGAGTGGTCTAAGGCGATTGACTGTTCGTATCCCCACTATATCTTATCACTGCAACCCCTTACTAACTCACCATCACAGAGAAATCAATTCTCTTCGGAGGCGGCGGTTCGAATCCGCCAGCTGTCGATTTTTTTTTTCGTTGTGTCCAAAAAAAAAAAAAAAAAAAAAAAATACACGATCTCGCATTTCTTTTTTCTTAGAGCCACGCAAACAATCCATTAAGCATTGGCAAATCCTAACTTGAACAAAATATCCATGCCATCCTTGGGTCTTGGTTATCTGGGGCTTCTGGGATACCGGGTAGGTCTGGAGTGTAGTGGTGTCGGGTGAGGGTAGTGCCGAACTGTAATAACACAAACATTTGAAACGGAATGTCCTGGGACTTGGTTAGAGACATATCATGCTTCCAAGGCTCTGTCACTGATTGCTGTGAACCAGGTGGTCTTTGGACTTGTATACACCAGCCGACTGATTCCTACGCAGTCGTCCCATGTCCCCTGGTGGGGCCCAACCTTGAAGTGAATAAGCTTATCCGGGATAACATTTGAAATAACTATGCCCCGAAACCTGTATGTATGTACACGTATTCGATCACAGGATTCTGGCCACTTGACGTTTTTGTTTCCGGCAATTGATAAGGCTCTACTGGAACAATCTGTTCCTGTGGATAATTGAACGAAGAAGTGCAGCTAGTACTCGGAGAGAAGGGCACGAATTCAACTTTTATGAAGCAAATGATATTTGATGTTCGCAGCTGTATGATAACCCATATTATGCAAAAAGTCCTCAATCGCGATTATCCCCGTCCTTTTTATGCCAATGCGTCTCGATAACTCCAAACACCGGGTATTTTCCCATCACAAACAAAAAAGCATGTCCACCAATGCGATAATGAATAATGCAAGCGAAGCAAAGAGTTTTGCTCATGTCATCACGACATCCTCACCAGGAGTATTCGCATTAGAAGGGTCGGGAGGAGCATCAGTCATACTGTTATCGCCATCCGCATCACTAACAGCAGGAGCTCCATTCGGTAGATCTCCATCACCAGATGCAGAATCAGAGATTCCATTCACTTCTGGCGTCTCTTCCGTCTCTTCCCAAACCCGAACAGTCTT
The DNA here is from genome assembly GCA_911649655.1 of Penicillium sclerotiorum. NCBI lineage: Eukaryota > Fungi > Ascomycota > Eurotiomycetes > Eurotiales > Aspergillaceae > Penicillium > Penicillium sclerotiorum. Next base: position 430,633 of record CAJVRJ010000008.1, read on the forward strand.
ATCTAGACCACAGCTGACAAGAAGACGTTTTCCGTTCAGAACGCCCGAGTGAACGCTAAGAACTACGTCCGTGTGGCCCTCCAGGCGCTGAAGAACATTCTTGGTAACAATATCCCAGCACAGAATGGCGCCGTCTTCGCTGCCACTCACTGCGAAGCACAGTGGAGGGGAATATCTGGTTTCCGGAGGCCCGTACATACCAAAGCAACCTGACAAGCTGTACTTTGTGTTGACGTGGCCCTGGAAGGTCTTCACGACACGGCTTTCGACGTAGTTCCACATGCGGACACAGCCATCTAGCGTCCACGCCAGGATGTATTTGCCGTTCGGTGAGAACTTCACGCATGTTGCGGGGGGATTGTCCTCGTGCACGAGAGTTCGGAGACATTGGCCACTGTGTGTATCCCAGACTCGGACTAGACCATCCAGCGCACAGGAGACGATGAGAGTGCCGTCGTGAACGACGTCGATGCCGGCAACGGGGTCTGAGTGGGCGGGGAGAGATCTCATGACGCGGGCTCGACGGACATCCCATAAGAATACCGCCTCGTCGTAGGATCCACTGACTAGGATGTTTCCCTTTGGTGTAAATGCGATTTGGTAGACGTAGTTGTGGTGACCAACGAAAGGCTTGTGGTGTGCTCGGCCCTGTAGTAAGTTAGCTCTGAGCTGGAAGCAGAATACCGGGTCTGATACATACAGTTTGGACATTCCAAAAGCGAATTGTTTTGTCGTCTGACCCAGATGCAATCCATTGTCCGTCTGGAGTCCATGCAAGCGTCGAAATACCAGCCAGATGTCCCTCGAAGGTGTAAATTAATCGTCCGGTCAATGTGTCCCAAACTTTGATTGCCGCATCCGCACCTGCACGTAAAGAGGAACCCGTTAGCTAGTCGTGTCAGTGTGATTCAGATCATAGCATATACATACCACCGCTAGCAATCATAGAACAGTCAGGCGAGAATTGGACAGCCGAAACACCGCGTAGGTGACCCTGCAACGTGAACTTCTCACGGTAGTTCAGGTGCTCGGGCTTGGGAGGCAGAGGAGGAGCAGAGGGAACAGGAGTAGCAGAGCGATCCGAAACGTCATCACGCATAGAGGCGTTATCTTCATCATCCGCGCCAGTTGATCGATCTTCCGAAAGACTTTCTGATCGCGATCGGTGGGAGGATCGGCGGGAGGATCGGTGGCCGGGTCGGTTGATAGGTGAAGGGCTGCGACGGTTGCGAGAAGAACGCCAGTACTCCTCCGCGTCCACAGCCAATTCATCCGGACTGTCTGAATCTCTCATATGGCGGCTTTGGGGATTCGGGCGTTGCGGGGTGAAATTCTTATGCACGCCCCAGCTGGCTCTGCGGCGCTCAGTTTCTTCATGGTCGGACGCTGCGGCCAATTCATCGGAAGAGGATTCAATGGGAGACTCGCGAGTCTCCCGGCGTCGAGCTCTCGTACGCACACTGTCCATGGGGAATTGAAGTCCAATCCAGGACGAGCAAACGCGGTTTGAGATGCGACTTGCCGCGAAAAAGCAAAGGCGCGCGTTGAAGGCGGTGAGACCTCCTTTACATCACTGATCGCCGTTTGCTTCCCGCAGTAGCTTCCTTGGACAAAAAGTGCCCGCTGGATTGAGACGACAGTGCTCAGTTGTTCAAGATGGCTTCTTCAATTATACCAAGTGAGCCGCCAACTCACATTCGCATTCTCACCCTGAATTGTTGGGGCCTTAAGTATATCGCAACATACCGCCATGAGCGTCTATCCGAGATTGGGCGACAGCTTGCTTTAGCTGACCCAGCTCCAGAGATAGTCGGTTTGCAAGAGTTATGGACACAGCAGGATTACGAATGCATCCGAGACCAGACACGCCACATCCTACCATACGGGAAATTCTACTTCGGAGGTATCTTCGGTGCAGGCTTAGCCATTCTCTCGAAATGGCCGATCGAAGAAAGCAGCATGTTCGCATACCCTCTAAACGGACGCCCAACAGCCTTCTTCCGAGGCGACTGGTACGTGGGCAAGGGCGTTGCAAGCGCAAGAGTGCGATTTGGACCAGGCGTAGCAGATGTCGCCGAAGTCTTCTGCACCCACTTGCATGCCCCTTACGAGCAGGAACCGAATGACTCCTATCTATGCCACCGCACCGCCCAGGCATGGGAAATCTCCAAGCTCATGCGCGGCGCCGCAGAACGTGGTCACCTAGTGATTGGTCTCGGCGACTTCAACATGCTCCCCTCGTCGTTTGCCCACCGATTGATCACAGCCCAAAGTCCCGTCCGTGACGTCTGGCGCGAGCTACACCCCGACTCCTCTCTGGCTGCAGCCATAAACCCCATCGAGCAAGCGCGAAACCGCCCGATTCCCTCTGCCGAATTCAACTTAACCGAGAATGGTGCGACTTGTGATGGCGCCTTCAATACCTGGCGCTGGTCTAAGGCTATGCGGAAACAGCTGAACAAGGGCGAGGACATCACCATTGATAAGGATCAGCCTGATCCCCGTGCAAAGCGTCTTGATTACATATTTGTTGGTGATGGCGGTTATGCGCCTGAATTTCCTCCACCGCGTTGGTCCATCGAATCCGCACAAGTCAGCATGACCCAGCGTCATCCTACCCTCCGCTGCTCCCTGAGCGACCATTTCGCCGTCGAGGCTGTCATTACTCGAACTCCATCTTCAACAGCCCTCAATCAAGCAACTGAACCCGGCTCGCCATCAACGCCGTCCAATCTCAAATCTTTCCGCCCGTCCGTTGCTCCGGAAACGTATGACCAGATCTTCGAAATGATTCGCACATACGTGATCCGCGAACGATCTCAGCGGCGCTGGAGACTCGCTCATTTCCTTGTATCGTTGGTTGTTTCTATCGGATGTCTGGTTGGTGTTTGGTGGGTGGGCAGTCGCACGTATATCGGGTTCATCCTCATCTTGGTCAGCACCTTGAATCTTGGAGCTGGTATAATAGATGGGTTGATCGGCGGCTTGTTCGTATCCAGTGAACTGCGTGCTTTGAAGGAATTTGAATGGGAAGTTCGCAATGCGAAGAACCTGGCTCTCGCAGCTCAAACCAAGGCGCCTGGATCGAGTGCTGGTCCTTCCGAGGCCGACAAGGCGGAATAATTGTTACGATAATGCGGGCTCGTTGAAAATTCGGGCTACTGTTTATTTTATCACGAGCAACCTTACCACGTGTACATATGAAAACTTGAATAATACTAATGAATCCTGCTTACAGTACTTATTTACTGCGAAAGTATCAAGCAACAAACGAGTGTGGAGTGCATTCTCAAAACGACTAGCAAAGAGCTATCCAGCAGCATAGCTAAACCTCCACCAGGGACAAATATTTCAGTGTCCCTTACTCAGCGCACTCGCGCTTACGCTCATCAAAGACGGCAAGAGCCTCCTCGGCAGCCTTGACTCCAGACAGAACCATGGCACCAAAGGTAGGGCCCATACGGTTGAAGCCATCGATTTCAGAAAGCTCCATACCACCAATGATGAGACCCTTGGTGACCTCACGGGTGTTCTTCACGATAGCATCCTCAGCGAGGTTCATATCCAGACCACGCATACCACCAAGCTTGTCGATGGAGTTCATCGAGACAAGACGCTTAGCGCAGAAGGCGCCGAACGGACCGTCGTGGCCGGTGGTACTGACGATAACGGGCGCGTTGATGGTGTTGGGGTCCATGCAGGAGTGGTCGTCGTGGTGCAGGGTCACGAGAGTCCAGTTCACGACGACACCAGCCAGACGGACCTTGTCGCCGTCGGGGCGGGTGATGAGGTCTTCGACGCAGGTGGCGTTGAAGAGCTTTACGTTCGGGAAGGCCAGAACGCGGGAGAGCAGAGTGGAGGTGAACAGGGCGGCGTGCTTGACAACCACGAAGTTGGGGTTGTTGGGTTCCTCCTCGAAGGGGACGCCGAGCTCAGTGAGGAAAGCATCAGCGGGACGACGGAGGACCATGGCGGAGAAGAGCTGGCCGCCGAGCCAGGCACCACCACCTGTGGCATGTTAGTACGGGTAGCTTGTATGCTTTCTGCGGGGCTGAACGCACCGGGAGACACGGAGGCCTCGAGAATGGCGATCTTCAGGTCCGGACGGGCCTTGGCGAGCACGTAGGCGGTGCTGAGGCCGCATGAGCCTGCACCGACGATGACAACGTCGCTCTCGGCATAGTTGTCCAGGTCCTGGAAGTAGCGGCGAGTCATGGCACGAGAGACCTGGCTCTCGCGGATAGGAGCGAACTTGAACTCATCCCACTTGCCACCGAACTGATCCAGGAGCTTGCTTTGGCCCTGGCCGGTCAAGGTAGTGGTAGTCGACTCAGGGACGATGACCTTGCCCTTGATACCGGTAGGGGCAACAGCAGGCTCGAACATAGCAGCGGGAGGAGACATTGTGGGTTAGGGATCAAGTCGAAGTGACTTTGCCTTCGTTAGTTCATTCCACTCAAAAGAAGGGGAGAAGGGGGAAAGCATGATCCTTTCGCTGGTATTATCCAGATCAAGTTTTGGCCGTATATTCTCAGGACGAACCCGCGTCGTTGGCATCATGGTCACCCATAGATGGATAATTCATCATATAGGAAGATCATTTAACACCAACGATACGAGAACGAACACCGGCACACGCACAGAAGTTACCTGATATACCTTGATCCCTAAGAGATAATATGCCCAGCCAAAGCGTATCCATGGCTTCCCACAAGGATGCGGGGTATGTACTTTGAAGATCTGGGGCATGGTTAGCTTGGGTGCAACTGAACCGAAGGGCTCATAGTTACTGGACTAGTTTTCAAGTTCTCGATGAGTTGTTTGTAATTGATGAATGGTTCAGAAGAAAAAAAGAAGTTGGATGTGATGAGGGGCAGCGTAACCTTATATGCGACTAACACCCCACCATCCCAGTACTATGCTGTCATCCTACTCCGATTCTATCCGTTCACCGAGCACTCATAGGTTTTGGTCAGCGATGTCGGGCGTCGATCTTGATCGCATAATGACGTTTCTCATTTGTGGAATGTTTCAATTTTGATTTGCACTAAATGCTCTTAGCTATCTATGATGTCGACGGGAACTGGGCACTACCTAGTAGGTAGTAATTAGCTCAATCACTCTCCCTCAATTGCGTATCCTTTCAATGTTCAAAATTCATTTGAGTATCAGAGGATCATTATATCCTGTCACCGATTTAAATTCCGAAACTCAAAGTACATGTATCTTTTCTTTCAACGTGTCAATGGGCGGAAAGAAGTGGGTGCATCGGGGGACTCTGATCCGGATACTCCCTCGGGGAAGATGCAGCTCTCCGACCTTTCTCCACCAACGAAGATGGAGGATGAGAAAGTCAAATATGGCTGGATTTCCATCGAATTCGACTCAAGGGTCGTTACAAGGCCGCTCATTGGAACAATTCGTTCTCGCCGAGCATCCATCAGAACCTTGCAAAGTCAAACAAGTAGTGTAACTAGAAATCTTCCATAGTGAAACAGCTCCTGAGATTTCCCTCATCTTCATTGTCCTACTTCTACTTCATTTTCCATGTTTAATCTCCGTTATTTGTTATTTGAGACGAAATATTTGCTTTGGAAGGTGTCTGTGATTCCTGCTCGGGTCTGGAGCAGGTTTGGCTTGAACACTTGAAGTAGCCACTCGATGCATGACATCTATGCCAGGTGCTCGAGGAACTCATCCGAGCCAGGTAAATGGCAATGCATAATACCCCCAATCCTAGGTTGACGTAGACTACCATCATAAAATTTTGACACAACCCCCACTAGCACTAACAACCGATCCAGTAATCCACCTAGCATCGTCACCACAAAGCAACCCAACAACATCAGCCACATCCTGCGGCTGACCAAAGTGAGGTATACTCTGAGTAGGAAAGAACTCATCCTGAAAGGACTGCACAGCTTCCGGACCACAATTAACCACAGCCTCCGTCTCAGTCAACCCAACCGACACGGCATTAGTCGTCGTCCCCGCCATAAAAGCGTATCTCTCCTCCTTGCCACCGAAAGCCTGGGCCCAGGTCCGGCATAGCGACTCGCCGGCCGATTTACCGGCCGAGTACATAAGCTGCATGCTCCACGGCAGCCGGGCCCGAATGGACGAGATGTAGATGATTCGACTGTTGGGTTGAAAATAGCGTCTGCGGACGAACTCCTCGACGATCAAGACGGGGTTTTGCACGTTGGCTAGTAGACTTCTTTGGATCTCGGTAGCGCTCATTTCTCCGATGGTGCCGGGCATGGGATCACAGGCATTGTTGATGAAGATGTCGACTTGGCCACCGAAGTTGTTCACTTCATCCGCGATTGTCGTGGCACAGTCGTGGGCGAAAATGTCTGCTACGATTCCTTTGATGCGAAGAGTTGATGGCCGTGCTCGTGATGTGGCTGTGAAGGCATTTGTGATCTCCTGATCGAGACTCTCGAAAAGAGTGATGCTTGCATCACTAGAGCATGTTCCGAGAATCGAACAGCCGCGAGATGCGAGGTTGAATGCTATGGCGCGTCCGATTCCACGGGATGCTCCGCTGATCACGGCAACTTTGTTGAGTAGATCCAGCTCCCGCGCACGGGGCTCTTGTGATTTGGGGAAGACCACGGACATTTTGTTTCCTGTCAGGGACGTTCGGGTTCAGGTTCAACGTGGAAGTGCATCGTTGAATAGTGATGCATACATAGCGACTATTAAATCGAAAAGCTCCTCGCACGTCCCTCGGATGGGTTGCATTGCTCGGACTCTCGATGGGAAAAGAAGTGTTTATGCCGCGGGAACTTCCGCTTGTGATTCACAATGTGAATGTCAGTGGAGCCTACTATGACTCACTCACCAAAGCTCGTACTCTTCAATCCTGTATTATGCAATGCATAAGAAATAGCTAATGTACTCTGATGACCTTAAGTCGCCTTGCATACCTGCATAACTGCATGTGCAGTCCAGATGTCTCATGCGGCGCTTAGCAGCTACTATAAGTTTTGTTTAACCGATTACCTTCGGAAAATTGATTGGCTAGGAGCTTGATGCCGTCTGAAGCAAAATCTGAAGTTACAAACGTAGATTTCCTGTTGAAATTTCCGAAATGTTCTCGAAGCACTCATTGCGGCTATGGATCTCCTTCAAGTGTGGGATATGCGTAGCACTATTGGGCCGTCTTGTTCTCAAATGTTGATATGCATTTCATTCAAAAGGGTATAGAAATCGATGTCATAATTCAATAAAACATTCAATGTGGCTGATTCGCATCACAACATGTATCGGAAGCTAGCGCCGTAGTTATCCTCCGCCACAGGGACTTCTCCCTTAGACTCATCCACTTCAATTCTAGGCCCATACTTCTTATCAAGTCGCTTATTCTCCCAAACCAACAAGAATCTCAAAGCCAAAGCCAGGAAAGTGGTGAAAATCATGAAGGCAGCGCAAATAGACATACCCTTGATATAGCGCGGTGCCGCAGTATCGGGAAAGACATTCGTGCCCAAAAAGGGGCCACACTGACCGATCACATTGAGGAGGATAATACCTCCACCACGACGGGTATCTGAGCCCTGATTGTCTGTGCAAAAAGAAAAACAAATTAGCGAACTGTGGCGCAAAACCAAATTGACGCTAGCGATTTCACTTACTGAGAACCCATGGCAGGATATTCGCGATTGCTGGGAAGACTCCACAGGCCGCTAGAAACACACCGAAATACCGCACGCCGACCGTCTCACAAGTGGCGCATAGGATGTACCCCACACCGCCGATCAGCGATAACACCGCGATCATTAGCCCACGCTGCTGGATCCGATCCGCCACCCATGGTGTGATGATCGTCACGATGAAGGAGGCGAAGAAAGGTGGTGCGGTAAGGCCTTGGGCGTTGATTTTAGAATAGCCCATTTCTTCCAGGATAGTGGGAAGAAAAACAGGAAGTGATGAAAAGCTGACATTGCAGCTAAAATACATGAACTGCAGGAAAAAGAAATTAGCGTGTTGAAAATGTTTTCCCCTGAATGGCATCACGTACAGCTGTTAACCAGGCTTTCGCGTCCAATAACGTCATGGCCAGCTCTTTCCATTGGACCTTGCCTTCGCGGTCTGCATCACCGGCTTGTTGCAGCCCACGTGCGCGCGCAACTTCTTTTTCTTCCTCGGTAAGGAACCGAGCTGATGAGGGGGAGTCTGGCACAAAAAACCAGGCTAGAATGGCCGCTGCGCAGACAGGCAGTCCCTCCACCAGGAACAAAAGCCGCCAATTGGCGATTGAGGCATGGCCGGACGTGATGCCGTAGGCCAATGCGCCAGCGAAGGTATTGGCTAGCGGTGCCGCCGACAAGAAAAGGCCGCATCGAAGACCGAGCTCATAGCGACGATAAAAGAATGAAAGAAGGTAGGGGACACCGGGTCCAAAACCGGCTTCAAATGCGCCCATCAGGAAGCGCAGTGCCATCATTCCCTGCCAGTTCTGTGTTGCTGCTTGACATGCTGCGACGAGACCCCTGTGTGCGTCCGATATGAGCGTACTGTAGTACTGGGTTTGGGATTATGGGTACGTACCAGCAGAAGACGACGATTGTCGCCCACTGGTGAGGCTTCATAATTTTCCACATTAAGGCCTGGAATTCAAAAACCGTATATGAGATGTAGAAAATGGTCAATAGCCAAGGGTATCGGTTTCCCGTGAGGGCGAGGTCTTCTGTCATTCCAGCGATTTTCGCATTGCTGCGCCGGTTAGCGTCTGTAAAAGGATATGGTGCGCGGCGTGGTCACTTACCCAATATTGCTTCGATCCAGAAAAGCCAGAAGGTCTAGTAATTCCGATTAGCCGATGAGAATGTGTGGCCGCAAGGTCAATTCCAGGGAAGCTTACAAAAGAATCCCATCAGAGTGGGAACTCTCAAATCCAATTTCCTCACGACACGACGCTCCAATTCGGGATCAATCACTGTGGGTGTAACCTTGAGAGGGACCTGAGCCGGCGCACTCTCCACCTGAGCAGGAACAGCCTTCTCGACGTCCTCCTCAGGAGGAGCGCGCTGAATCTCATCCTCCACAGGGTCACGCTTGCCGAAGAACCCCATTGCGGAACTGAGCGAGCAGGAAGTCGGGGTAAATTTAGGAGTGGAAACTTGAAAAGACCTCGGCGAGAATCCGGGGAGTCCCCAGGTTTATAACGCGGGGGTCAAGGTCACAGATCGACAGTGGTAATTAGGCAAGCCACAAGCCGTGTGCTCGGCTGACCACCAGTGCGTTCATTCATTGGCGCCACCGGGTTGGACCAGGATCCCCACAAAGAAAAGCCATGCCGCCATGGAGAGGCGTGCACTACCTGAGATGTGGATCTGGTGGAGTTCAAGAGTAATCGATCTATCGAATGAATCCGTGCGGAGAAACCTTCAAATGGTGGAAAAGTGTAGCAATTCTCCAATCAAAGTGGGGCCATGGAGCTGGGAAAGCTTACTCCGGCTTTTATGACGGCTCAATCCGATGGCTCAGGCTCATGTCCTTTGACCATTGCAAATCTCGAGGACGAGTGAAATATTGTAGACATTTGAACAGAAATGCCCGTCGGCGCAATTCAACTTCGTTGAGATTACTACTGTAACTTGGAGTAGTATTAGGTGCCATTGGGAATTTTGAAATCGAATGGCTCTGAAGTTCGAAATTACCGGTACGGTAAAAAGCGGTAATGTTTCAAAAATTACCCAGTTCAAGCTTCAAATGTTTCAATGTTCGTGCCGAGTTTCACCCAGAACTTCTCCCCATTCTATGTAGTATAAAAGATCCCCAGCGTGTCATTGCCTACAAAATTCCTAATTGCACGTATATAGTCACCGCATGTCAATGGTGAACAAAATGCCCAACCTTGGAAGGCGTTGGACCCTGTCAGATCCGAGACCAGCCGACGCCAGAGGCCTCATCAAAGGCGTCTAGCACCGATCGCGGGAATCATCAGTCCTCCTAACAGACGAAATATCCTGTTAGCCTTTGGGCAATCCTCTGGCTGGAATGAAATTTTCTCTGTCTGCTTCTCCCTGTTCGACACTGGCACCCCACCTCTGCGAGTCGATTTCAAAATGTTCGATTGTCTGTCCATCACGGCAATGGATCTCCACGAAAATGAACGTCACTAATTCTACATATCAACCCGAATGCCTCCATCCCAATCGATTTAACTCAGCTTGGTGTAGCGCTGCCTACTCTCAAGCCTCTGCACATTCGCCAACACAAAGCCACAATTCTTGCAAGAAAGTCCACATCGACTTGTCCTTAAAGCCGTTCGCTTGCCACGAATTCAAATCTTCCTGTGGCTTGTTGTTTAACAGCGGAGCAACTTCGGCGAGGGAGTTATCGTGGGCAAAGCAGATCCAGATATCGGGACGTGCATCCAGAGCCTTCAGATACTCCACGGTATTCTGCGCAACTTTGGGATTGTTGAAGATACTAGATTCACCACTGCTGATCTTATAGAAGGGTGTGTGGTGGGCTTGAGAGTCATCGATCTCGCTGCTGGCATCCGCTCTTGGATGTCGCTTGGTGTAGCTAGCACATGGGCACGCAGCGGTCAATGGAAACGTTGCGTTGTGAGGAATCTTATCCGGCAGACGATGGGTTTCGCTCGGGCGCATGACTCCCAAGAAGTGGCAGGAATCCCCCCCTAGCAAGATGTATGTCGTGGGAGATGTGCGGCAGAGTGCACCGATGTGACCTACAGCATGCTGTCGACTAGAGTTAGCCTTGCAGCTTGGGTGTAATACCAAGTCAACTTCAAGTATTGGATGGACATGACTTACTCCCGGTAGATCAAGAAGATAGAAAGACCCGTCGCCGAGGAAGTCATGGGCGCGGATACCTTGGATCTGAAGTCCGTTGTCGAACTTCACTTCGTCGATTTCATGAGATCTGGCTTGCTTGTTAGTACCTTGAAGGCCTAGACACTTTAGATCACATGGAGCTTCCGGCGCAGGTTACATACTCTAGATCACTGACAAGAAGGGGACATCCAGGGTCCTTCGGGTACCCAGCAGGGAATGCTTCTTTGAATCCCGGGCCAACAACAATCTTGGTACCCAAGGGAAACTTCGAGCAATCACCAATATGATCCCAGTGCCAATGGCTCCAAACAATAGTATCTGAACATCATTAGCATTGTCCAGGTGCCATCGCCCATATTCTTGGCAATTCATTCCATCCTTACCAATCGAGTCGAGTGGGATATTCGCATCTTGAAGCAGAGTATCAACACCACTTCCAATATCGACCTCTGCCTCATCGACCAATTTCCTCAGTATGGGAGCCAGACTCTGCAGGTCCTTTCGAGCACCACAATCAAATAGAACCTTCCGGCCCAATCGCTCGTTCTCGACCAGAAAACAAAACGTTTTCAGCGTCAGCTTTTCATGGCCATCTATTTCGGGCTCGATAAACGGCTGAGACGGACAGACCATATTGGCTGTAGTATCAATAGCCCTCACCCGCACGATGCCACCAACAATTAGAATCTGAGGAATATCGTCCATGTTCTGATGGTCTGTTGGGCTCATTGCGAGATTCTGGCACGTAACCAATACTTTGGATTGTACAGAGAATAACGGCCAAGTACTCTAGCCGTTCACAGATGTATGAACATTCCGAAAGTTTCGACGAAAAGGCGCTGAATTAGTACTTGCGCGATCTCAGTGCGACGAGCGTCATGGATTTCGCAAACTTGTATCATTTGTCGAATGCTTCAAGTGGGGAAATGGAGTGCGTTCGTCAACGGCGTTGATTTGTCTAAAGGATCCACCCAGAACCCACTTTTGACGGGTAATGCCTTCCCGCAGCTTTTGAATACTATACAGTCACAAATTTGGAGCCTATCTTTTCTGTAAAAAGTGCCGAGGACATCTTCCGGAATAATACCTCCGGTTACTGTGGAGTGGATTGGGTTGAAACGACCTCGGGACATAAGCCAAGTCACCGCTCAGTCTTCCTAGTTCTATCCCTTCTCTTCGAATGCAGTTCTGGTCACCACCATGGAATCATCCCTCACTCATGCCGTCTTCCGCAAGGGAGCCACTGTGCTCATCACAGGGGCCGCCTCTGGTATTGGGCTGGCTCTGGCGCAACGATGCTACTCGTACCAAATGAACTTGGTTCTCCTCGACAAGAGCGATGATGGCCTACAACAGGCTCTCAAGCAACTTCCCTCCACCGTGTCCATCAAGACCTCCAGCCACTCTATCGATGTTTCATCCGTCGAGTCATGGCAAAATCTCGTACCTCACATTCAGGCCCAGTATCCCGAGGGCATCGACCTACTCGTCTTGAACGCCGGCACTGCCATCAAGCCTAACAAGGGCCATTGGGAAGACTACGAATACTTCGAAAAGACCTTCGCGATCAATACTCTGGGGTACACTAATGGCATTGTCGCCGTTCTCGACATGGTGAAGAGCAGCAACGACCCTCGCGCCATCATTCTAACCGGCTCCAAGCAAGGCATTACCAATCCCCCTAGTGACCCCGCCTATAATGCCTCCCAGGCCGCCGTACGTACGATTGCAGAGCAACTATCCTTCGACATGTCCAAGATTGCACCCAATGTCAGCGTCCATCTCTTGGTTCCGGGATGGACCTACACTGGTTTCCACACTGCCGCTTTCAAGGATAAGCCGGCTGGTGCTTGGAGTTCCGAGCAGGTGATCGACTTGATGATACGGAAAATGGCTGACAGAAAGTTTTACATTGTGTGCCCCGATAACGAAGTCTCGGAAGAGTTGGATAGCAAGCGTATCATGTGGACCACAAACGATATACTAGAGGGTCGGCCGCCGTTGTCTCGTTGGCGAGAGAAGTGGGCGGAGAAGGCTAAGAAGGCCATTAGTGGTGAATAGATCAATCGAGATAGCTAGATGAAGCGAATTTGGTATTCGAGCGGCCAGCACTTGAGATACGAATTTACTACTCGATTACTTGTGTGAAGCTCGATTTCCAAGGTTAGCGTCACCCAGGATCTCAAATATGGAACGGGTCAAGTATAGGAGATTCTCCGGTTGCGGCTTCTCGCTTATTGTACCCGAACTTCCAAGGTTCGATGCGAGGTGCCTGCGTGAGATGTAAAAAACCTTGGAAGACACTCTCAATCCTTTTGGGCATTGTATTGTTACTTCCAAGGCTTTTTTTCCGCTTAGAAATGAAGGTTCAGATTGACCTTTCAGAATAATAGAAACAAATATTCTAAAAAAAGAAAAATTGTAATGTTTCATATACGTACAACCTATAGAGAAAGCTCTTAGGCCTGACTGACGCCTGTTCATTCAAATGTTACAACTTGCTCTTGGAACCAGCTCCATCTGCCCTATGCTTCGTTGGTCGACATCACCTGAGAGGACATACGAATATTCCAGAATAACCCGTAAGAATGCCTTCAAGGAGCTCTGATACTCTCCCGATTTCTCATGCACATGTCACGGTCACGGTGTTTACTGCAGTGGCAGTAGGCACATCAATATACGTGTAACAGGTTCAAGTGTTGTCGGACTGTCCACTTCAAGTCTTCAAATGTTCACATGTGTAAGTTTCGCACTCATGCAGGTAGCCGTCATCATATTACTCCTGGCACAACTTGACAGTCACCAGTTCTCCCAGGTGCTCAAATCAAGCATTGAAATCCTCAGATACCAGTATCTTAGTGGTTGAGCCATGACGGAGTAGGCGTAGGTGAGATTAGTGGAGCGGACGGAGGTGCCTTATATACGCCAAGTTTTACTTTGCTTTCATCAAATTGGCCGGATGGTGTAGTTGGTTATCACGTATCGTTAACACGCAGTATTGCCTGTTTATCCGATAAGGTCCTCGGATCGAGCCCGGGTCTGGTCACATTTTTTTTTTGTTTTTTGGACTCTCAGAGTGTTTCTCTGTCAATCCAACTTAATTTCGGCACCCCAGCCTATGGTGTGGTTGATTTTTCGCATGGTATCAAAATACATTGGTGTAGTTAGTTATCACGTATCGTTCGTAACCTTTCCTCCGCAGACATGCCTATATTAGGTTTAGCGTGCCTATTCGGGTTAGTGCCTCCCGTGGCTCATTAAAATTAAAACGTGCCCATAGGTACATATAGTGGCTAGCCACAGTTTTGAAATTCATGTATTAGCTCAAGCTTAGCTGTTGTGGATTTCTGCAAGTTGATTACTATCAATTTTTGAATGGTCAGTTGTGTTCGAATATTTGAATGTCATGGACCGGATTGGGAAGGCGGAAGTTAAAATTGACATTTGAAGGCGGTATGTAGTAGTTTTAGTTGCTTAGGGGTCCCGACTCCCGACCCAAGGTCCTACATCAAATCTTGTTTTACCATCAAATTCAATCTATCATCCTATACTTGTTATAAGTACCACATGTGCACCGGCATCCATAACTCAAATGTTCACCGTAACCGTTTCATCCTGAATTCAATATTCATGTCAGCCTACCAGGACCCATAACTAGCTCAAGTGCTATTTTTCTTTTATGGTCCTAAATATTTACTCATGGAACTATGCCTATTCAGTATTAGTAACTCCAGCACTTATTGATAGAATATCCTGTTTTCTACCTGCCCGTTAAGTCACTCATGGAACCATTCCTCTTTTGTACATGTATCTCCGGGCTATCACCTGCAACTGATTGTCCCTCCTTAGTCTAAAATTTCGGCACATCACTTTGGAAATGATATTCTCAAGTGAAATATCGCTCATGGAACCATACCTAATTCAGCGACCTAAGAGATAACTATATCACTCGCTACGCCTAAAAGACAAAGATCGGTGTAAAGATGGGGAAGTCTTTATCTCATTACCTCGGCATATATCCAGTAACCTTCCCTTTACATTAATCCAGGCATTTAAGTTGAACTAGGCATACACGATGAATAGGGCCATTTCTGGCTGCAACAAGCAGTACTCACTATATAAGGAGGAAGTTTTGGTGTGCTTAAAAAGGCAAAATCTTACTTGGCCGTAACTGACGTATGAATTCAATCAACGAGTTGATAGGGATCGTCAGCGAACGCATGCCGCGCTAGAAAATAAATGGCAAGATTTGAAAAGGACGTTCTTTAGCGACTCAAAGTGTTCTACAGAAAGGCCCGGATCTCTAACAGCCTTAAATTTAATGGTATGTACGGTTACCCTTCTTCTTTTCTACAATTATTGCCGCTGATTCCTTAACAGACTATGCGAATTCGATACGAAGACAACGAGCATCCTTTGTTGAATATAGTGATGAGGGGTCTTAATGATGCAGTCATTATGGCGGTACTACTAGGTGTTGATTAAGTCAACCTAGTAGTTGTTACTGTGATGGTAAATCGCGTTACGGAAGTGTATGACTGTCTGGGTGTTAATCATTTTGGAGCTACCGATCCTTTAATCACAGGCCAGAAGTATCATGGAGAAACATCGAAGGCTTTCAAAGATCGCGTTGGACAGAGCATTTTCGTTTCATACCGACAAGAGTTTCTGCGGACATATGGGAGTTTGGGAAATATTCCTCCTTCATATTCAGTCGAAATTTGGGCTTGGTTCAATGACAGGATTACCTCTCTGAACAATATGCTTGGAACTTGTAGCCAGAAGGTGCCAATCAATACCAAACGTCTAGCATCAACCTATACTAACTCTGACAAGTTTGATTTATCAGAGATATTTCTCTCAGCCGCTCGAGTGGCGTTACAATGTCTCTCGATTATCGCTTTATTGCCCCACAATCAAATGGGTCATGCTATGAGAACAGGAACACATGAAGTTATTGATCAAAATATGTATCTTTCTGATCAAGATATTTCTGATCTAGCGACACATATGAATCAGGAATCTCTTGCGCGGCTGGCCGTAACCACTTGGACTGTTGATACCTCTTAGACCCTAACACTGTGCCCCTCATTGATCCGTTTCATGTTCAACTTGACGGAAAGCACTACTCTAATACCATCGGTCATCTATCGTCGGTGTAGAGAAGTTTAGAATAGATAGTTTAGTGGGCGAGATTCGAAAGGCCATGTCGTATTTTTGATTGGACTTCGAAGTAAGTTTGAGAAGCGCCCAGTACATAGTAGCCCCTATAGCATCAACCTTAACCTTGAAGTCGGAACTGACTTGGCTCTAGGAAATATTAAAACTATAGTTCAGTCCAAATATCTACAATAAACGAGCCAATTGTTTGTTGTCAGGTGACCTCGGATCCTCAGGTCATCCTTCCCACCTCGCCCTCTTCTCTCCAGGGCTCTTAGCCTTAGCATCATAGACAATACATTCCACTATTGCTATCTCTCCCTCATTCTCCTCCCTTCCTGTCATCAATCTCGGTGAACACCGTTGAAGTCATAAAGTGGCAACAAATACTCAAAATCAGGACCATCTTTATGCTCGTATCTAGAGTATTCAGGTTCACCAATCGCAATATTTCAAATGCACATATGAACTGTCTCATATAGTTTAATGTGTATCAGATTCCTGGAGTAGTCCGTTACCTCCTATCATTCCATGCCCACACTCTCCGATTACCGAACACCTCAGTTTCCATGTGTCACCTGGGCAGAAAGGGAGGAGAGGAACAGTAATGAAGTGTAGGTTGATCCGAGGCTCCGGGTTTACCTAACAAGAGCCATGAAACCGTTGGAAGTTAAAGAAACAAAGTACGTTAGAACGTCGTGTATTGAGAGCGCAACTAGCTAAGAAGGACTAAGCCCGTACCTAGTGTAGTGGGGGATTAGGTGTCGGGATTTTTGACTTCTTGTACGTAAGGTTGTATCGTCCGATTACACGGACCGCTTAGTTTATCCGTTTCTCCGTATTATGTAAGGCACTTACTGCCATAAAACTCCGCTCATTAGGAAAATCAGATACCAGATTGAACACCACACACAGAGTGACCGATTGGTTGATTTTTACCACTTTTTCCCTTGCTTTGACAGATTCAGCTGGGGTGGCTGAGTCAGTGCGTGGGAAAAGTGGGGCATTTTCTCGTGCGCGTCTCCTGCATGATGTGCTGCCATCTCCGCTCTCATTCAATCGCGACGATGTGATTGATGGGTGATATCAAGTGTGCAGGGGATCCCGAGACGCTACGGTTCGTCCGTCCATGTTTTGTGCCCCACTCAATCGATCACGCGTCGCTGTCTCTCATTCATTGCTACGCTTGATAATAATTGAGTAAACTTACTCTACTACTTGATGTATTGAAGCATAGAGCTGGAAAATAGATGACAAGATTTTGTCGGACCTTGTGCAATTGGCAAAGATATGTAATCCAGGGACTAACAATCACATTGCAACTAGAGACTGTCATGCTCGCCAAGAGAATCTTGTGGCTTTATCAATTATTATGATATATAAAAAATGCCTGATCATCATTTTCTCAATTGCGCTGCAGGTATAATTAGACCTTGAATCGGACTGTTGAATTGATTACCGGCGCCATTGTTGTTATTCTGAGGTCCTGTGCCGACGTTTGTGTTTATCCACCCATCTCCATTGTTGCGGAACGTGTAGCTCACGTTAGAGCCTGATGATGGTGGCAAAGACCCTGATCTCCCCGCCATTTCGGTGGCTGTTGAACGACGAGAAGTTGAATTGAAATCATCATGAGATGATGGCTCCAAATCCCTCCTTTCGAACGCGAGTTAGTGATTTGCGTTCGCTCCTCGCTTTCCCCAAGTCTTACTGAGAACACACCTTAGTTGTGATTGCCACCTCTGAAGCTCTCCCACCAATCGTTTGAATCCATTCTCCTCCTCCGACCCAAATTTCACCATGTCGCTATGGTTGGCATGGATACTTATAGAATTATATCCATCGAGAGTAGACGATTCCTTCGACACCACTCTTCCCGCTAGCGGTAAAGGGAGTTCCTCAAAAAAGGAAGTAACCTCAAGACTTCTCCCGGCTTCACGCAGTTCCCGTATCAATGCCAGAAACTCAATTTGCAGAGATTCTAGAAATTGACTTTCGCTCTCCAGAACCTCAAACAAGGACTTATTTGACGACTTTACGAAGCCTAAAGCTGTAGCGGGGATTTTGGCCCATTCAGCCATCCAAGAGCCCTTGTGAGGTGTGCCCATAAATATGATAGCCTTTGTGGACTTGAAAATGCTCTGAAGGTGGCACTCAGGGTTATTTCGAGAGAGGAGTATTGCTTTCTTGCAGACAAGTCCTCCGAGGCTGTGTGCGATGAAAACCAGGGGCCTCGACGATGCATTACAAGACGCTCGATCAGCTGTCAAGTCATGCAAGAGGTTTGTGGCGTGGTCGATGACTCGATTACATGATGCAGCAGACTTTCGTACAAAGTAGGCATCATAGCCATAGGTTAATATTCGAGCCCCGCTGATATATGAAGGGAGTAGCGTCTGGGGCCAGGGTTCTGACGCTTGATTAGGCGTCCAGGTTGCTCGGCGATCTCCGGTCAAGCCGTGAATAAAGCAAATATCGAGCGCTGCGTTGGGACAGTCATGCAAGACTTCAACCCCGTCTGGGAATCTTGTGACCACTAATGGATTTTGTGCCGGACGCCAGCTGACCTCCTGATGGGATAGCGCATTGGATGGGCTCTGATCATTGATGTTTGCTTGAGATCGGGGGCTCCTGGACTCCCGTTTGAGACGCGCTGAAAAGTCCTTGAGTCTTTTCATCTGTGCGTGGATCCAATTTGATTGGAAGTAGTACCAAGTCTGATTGAAGGCGACTCGATCTGGGGCTCATGGAAGATGTGAGAAAAAGATTCGATGAGCAGATAGGACTTTTTCCTTGGGGCGTGTCTTGTGACTCAGTTGTAATCAAGGCGGGAAAGCGGGGTCCTCAAAAAATTAGCGAAAATGTGCCTGGCTTGATCACCAAGGCAAGAATATTTCGTTTTACGAGAAGCATGCAATAGCTAACTGGCGAATCAACAGCCCCAAAAGTTCAATAACTTCGTGATTTCAGATCAAGTGGAGATGGATCAATTTAGCCTGTCCGTTGTCAGAGGAACAAAGCCAGGCTCAAATGGTCGTGTTCTGATCATAGTGGGGCTAACAAGCGTATTCAAGCGATTGGATCCTCAGCTGCCACGTCTGCTACCACTCGAGCGAAACTGCAAATTACATGAAAAGTGGACTTGAAGTGGATCACGTGGATGGAAGTGCGCCAACTACCTAGTGAATACCCAGACCTTTGTACATAAATTGAAGTGAACTCCTCCCAGCCAATTCTGCTATAAGCCACAATTTGATCGTACCCGAAAAACTCCAAAATTGAAATTGAGATTCTTCATTTGGTAGTGACGATGGCGACCTTCGACCAAGAACAAACAAGACGTGCTTTGAGCCACGCAAGTTTCGCTCTTCATGAGGCACAGCAAACAAGCCTTCGAATTTCTCATACCAAGGATATTCCTCCAGTCTTCAACGAAATCGCCCCATGCCTTCCACTTGTTCAAGGTGTTTGCGACATCATCAAGGACCATGTTATAGCCATACAGATTGAGGTTTCCTTCCAAGATATCCGTCCCGCTATAGATGGTTGCAAAGACAAGGCGACTCAGCTGGATGAAATTTTTCAGCAGGTCATTGGAAGTGCCGATGCACGGCAACAGTATCGTAAAGTTGCAAGTGGCTGTCGATTGGAAGATGTTATGAAGGTGATACTTGAACATCAGATTGAGCTAGCGATGAGTTCCGCTTTCAAGGATGTTGTCAGTTCGACAGTCGACGAACTAAAGGAAGCCCTGGCCAAAGTTCAGGAGATACCCGATTCACTCCCAGATGAAGCGTCCTCTTATTCATTTCGCAACGAAGGAAATGGCTGGATGAATGTAAATACTGGCAGTGGACCTCAGCACAACAACAACGGCACCGGTAACCAGTTCAATGGTCCGATTCATGGTTTACAGCTGCCGAAATAAATTATGCGCTGTGGATTGACATGTTTCATGACTATCATAAGCCAGAATCTAAGGAAGTTTCAATTTGTTAAATAATCCATTCACAGCACAGTGGCAAGCACGGATCCAAACTTCCTCAACTTCAACGACGCTTATCTCGGCTCAGTTGGGTTTCGTCCAAGAACCAAAATTAAAAGGCAATCAATGCATGCCACAACGGGTCTAGTTTCGGTGCTTTTTCAACGTTGATTCGTTGGGCCTCTATTGGCGATCAAGCAACCTCGTAACAATTACGGTACAAGATGACGACAAGAATAGCAATTTGGGTCGATATTAGGCACTGGGGGCTTGGAGCCCTTGACCAATACATTCGTAGCTCCACAGCCAACTTAGTGGGTGGTGGCTACGCTAGCGCTTACTCCCGTCCGTCGATCATGCCTTTTCGGTCTACCCAAGGCCGATACCCGCGTCGTTGCCGTAAAATGGGTTATCATCATTCCATCCCTCCGGAGAGAGCGAATTGATTTTAAAAATGCGGGTATTGCAATCCAAAGCAACTACAACAGTTCCAGGCACAAGTCCACTGGTCTGGTCACCGATCCCAGATGATTGAATGATAGGTCAATTTCATAATTTCAAAATTTCTGTTCTTGAGGATCAGCTAAGTGGGTCGCAAAACATTGATGGACGAACCGTAGCGTCTCGGGATCCACGGCGCACTTGATATCACCATCACATCGTTGCGATCGAATGAGAGCGGAGATGACAGCACATCACGCAGGAGATGCGCGCGCGAAAGCGCCCCACTTTTCCTACACACCGACTCCGCAGCCCCAGCTGAATCCAGGAGGGGTCACTGCGTGTGATGACCTGGCTAGCGTGCATGAGCTGGCTAGCCGTCCCAGGCGCTTTCTTTCCCGCACGCAGTCCGTGTGCCCTTACCCACCTTTCTGTGTTCTCGAATCCTTACTCGGGGTCCGTCTCCTTGACAGACACATTCTTTGCTTTGACTCAACCGTGGCTTTCGAGATAAGCTACACGATATACCGGGTCAGGATGAGCCAGGCGGCGTACCGACAGGGATCTTTCGACAATCGTGGCGCCGGAACACAAAACAATCAACTTGGTGATGGTAGTCAGAATAATAACAACTCTAGCGGAGGCCAATATAATTTTACTGCTGAAAGCGGTAGGTCAAGGTTATTGATATGATCCTCGGCTTCTACGATACTAATTCGTTGCAGTATACATAAACCATAGGCAGGAGCAGGAACAAGGTTAGTCCACTCACTAGGCACGAGGTAACCTACATAAATTATAATTAATGACGCTCATACGCTATAGCCCAGGCAAGCATAGATGACGGTGCGTGATACATTTGATATGCACGTAGCGTTATTATTGCTCACAATCATAGTAGACATCCTCCGATCTTTAGCGTTCCCCCAGATGTGGGATCGAAGAGAACACGTCGAGCCTTGTTACCAAAATACCTGCCGATGGATTCTGGAGCTCGAGCATTACAAGACTTGGAGGAGTCAGTCCCACGGTCTGCTGTGGATCAAGGGAAAACCGGGCGCAGGCAAGTCAACCCTGATGGCCTTTCTGCATGACGAGCTTCGCAAATCGCCAGAGGCAAGTCAGGGCCTTCGCCTGGAGTTTTTCTTTACCGCTCGAGGCACAGAGCTGCAGCGTACGCCCCTAGGAATGCTTCGATCGTTGCTGAGCCAAATCTTGAAAGCGAATGCGACCGTATGCTCTGAACTTCGCGAGGCCTATATTCAAAGATGTCGGGATTTCGGATATGGCGAGGACAAGTGGATGTGGACTCGGGTATTACTGGAAGGGTTACTGCAAACTACCATCCTTAGACTAGCTACACAGCAGCAGGTGACCATATTTGTGGACGCGCTTGACGAGGCTGGGGAAGAATCTGCTCGGAAATTGGCAGGCTATTTCCACCAGCTCAATGATCAGGCGACGCAGAAGGCAGCTATGCTGAAGATATGTATCTCGTGTCGCCATTATCCAATTGTGGCCAATTCCGGGACAACCGAGATCATAGTTGAGGCACATAACCGCGACGATATTACCACATACATCAAAGGTCATCTCTCTGCTGATATAGTGGTTACGGATGGTCCAAATGAGGCTGGCTGGAAAGACTTGATGAACATATTGATCGAGCAAGCAAGCGGAGTATTCCAATGGGCCCATATCGTCATGCCTCTGATAAGGGGGAAAATTGACGATGGAAGGTCGCCTGAGGATATCCGTCGTTGGTTGCCAAACGTACCAACTGGTTTGGAAGATGTATACCAGTATATACTGGAGCATGTGATCAAGCCTGAAGATCGAGCAGAGTCATTTCAGTTCTTTCAGTGGATAGGCTTGACTGAGCGACCCCTTACTGTGACAGAAATGCGATATGCCTTAGCAGCACATACCATCGAGGCAACTGGATCATCAGTCCGATGGCAGGAAGTTGACAGGTTTATCGCAACGGATGAGAGGATGTATCGGTTGACAAAAACGCTTTCTGGCGGACTTGCGGAGGTGATCAAGGGCCAAGATAGCGGAGAGATAGTGCAGGTCGTTCACCAGTCCGTGAACGAATTCCTACGCACGAAGGGACTAGTCTCTTTGTCTAGACTGATCGGCAGTGTGACACTGCCAGTACAGAACCGGATGATCATGCTTCAATGCCAGGCAATGCTGTACCAATCTTGTTTGGTCTACATCGCGACGGCAGAGATACCCTGCGAAAGTCTACCAGATAAACGAGACAAGAGAAGGAAGGCACTGATAAGAAACGTACCATTTCTCAGTTACGCGACCGTGAATCTTTTGGTTCATGCGGAAAAGGCGGCCGAATATCGCTCATTTGGGCTAGCAAAGGAAATCCAGATCCTACAAAAAGTGGTTGCCAGATGGGTCGAATTCTACGAACATTTTTATCGCTTAGAGGATGTATGCCCGCCAGCGGGGACTACAGTGTTGCATATGGCAGCAGCTGCCAACATGGCCGACGCCGCAGCCTCTCTGGCTTCCGATAGTGAAAATGTTATTAGGGTGGATCGAAGTGGGGATACTCCGTTCCACTCGGCGGCACGATGGGGCCATGTCGAGGTGGGCGAAATACTTCTGGAGAAGGGAGCAAAACTAGACATGCCTGGCAGGAGTGTTGAGACAGCACTAGTCAGTGCAGCCAGCCGTGGGCATGTTGGGTTTGTGGAGTGGCTCTTACAGAAGGGAGCATCTATTGGTACGATAAAAGGGTCCTCCGGGGGTGCGCTGCAAGCGGCGTCATTGGAAGGCAGAGGGACTACAGTGAGGATATTACTTGATGCCAAGGCCGATGTCAACGCCCAGGGTGGTCAATATGGCAATGCCCTGTACGCTGCTTCATACAATGGCAGCGCTGAGGTGGTGCAGATGCTGCTTGACGCCAAGGCCGATGTCAACGCCCAGGGTGGTCAATACGGCAATGCCTTGCAGGCCGCTTCATGGCAAGGCGGCGCTGAGGTGGTGCAGATGCTGCTTGATGCCAAGGCCAATGTCAACGCCCAGGGTGGTCATTATGGCAATGCCCTGCAGGCTGCTTCATTTTCATGGCGAGCCAGCACGGAGAAGGTGAAGATGCTGCTTGATGCCAACGCCGATGTTAACGCCCAGGGTGGTGAATACGGCAATGCCCTGCAGGCTGCTTCATACGATGGCAGCGCTGAGGTAGTGAAGATGCTGCTCGACGCCAAGGCCGATGTCAACGCCCAGGGTGGTCAATATGGCAATGCCCTGCAGGCTGCTTCATTTTCATGGCGAGCCAGCACGGAGAAGGTGAAGATGCTGCTTGATGCCAACGCCGATGTCAACGCCCAAGGTGGTGAATATAGCAATGCCCTTCAGACTGCTTCATGGCATGGCAGCGCTGAGGTGGTGCAGATGCTGCTTGATGCCAAGGCCGATGTCAACGCCCAGGGTGGTCACCTCGGCAATGCCCTTCAGGCTGCTTCATGCAATGGCAGCGCTGAGGTGGTGAAGATACTGCTTGATGCCAAGGCCGATGTCAACGCCCAGGGTGGTCACCTCGGCAATGCCCTTCAGGCTGCTTCATGCAATGGCAGCGCTGAGGTGGTGAAGATACTGCTTGATGCCAAGGCCGATGTCAACGCCCAGGGTGGTCACCTCGGCAATGCCCTTCAGGCTGCTTCATGCAAAGGCAGCGCTGAGGTGGTGAAGATGCTGCTTGACGCTAAGGCCGATGTCAACGCCCAGGGCGGTGAATATGGCAATGCCCTGCAGGCTGCTTCATGCAATGGCAGCGCTGAGGTGGTGCAGATGCTGCTTGACGCCAAGGCCAATGCCAACGCCCAGGGCGGTGAATATGGCAATGCCCTGCAGGCTGCTTCATACGATGGCAGCGCTGAGGTGGTAAAGATGCTGCTTGATGCCAAGGCCGATGTCAACGCCCAGGGCGGTCACCTCGGCAATGCCCTTCAGGCTGCTTCATGCAATGGCAGCGCTGAGGTGGTGAAGATACTGCTTGATGCCAAGGCCGATGTCAACGCCCAGGGTGGTCACCTCGGCAATGCCCTTCAGGCTGCTTCATGCAAAGGCAGCGCTGAGGTGGTGAAGATGCTGCTTGACGCTAAGGCCGATGTCAACGCCCAGGGCGGTGAATATGGCAATGCCCTGCAGGCTGCTTCATGCAATGGCAGCGCTGAGGTGGTGCAGATGCTGCTTGACGCCAAGGCCAATGCCAACGCCCAGGGCGGTGAATATGGCAATGCCCTGCAGGCTGCTTCATACGATGGCAGCGCTGAGGTGGTAAAGATGCTGCTTGATGCCAAGGCCGATGTCAACGCCCAGGGCGGTCAATACGGCAATGCCTTGCAGGCCGCTTCATGGCAAGGCGGCGCTGAGGTGGTGCAGATGCTGCTTGATGCCAAGGCCGATGTCAACGCCCAGGGTGGTCACCTCGGCAATGCCCTGCAGGCTGCTTCATGCAATGGCAGCGCTGAGGTGGTGCAGATGCTGCTTGACGCCAAGGCCGATGTCAACGCCCAGGGCGGTGAATATGGCAATGCCCTGCAGGCCGCTTCATGGCAAGGCGGCGCTGAGGTGGTGCAGATGCTGCTTGATGCCAATGCCGATGTCAACGCCCAAGGTGGTGAATATGGCAATGCCCTGCAGGCTGCTTCATACAAAGGCCGCGCCGAGGTTGTGCAGATCCTTCTACAAGCAGGCGCCAATCCCAACTTGCTAGATAGTCTTCACCGCTCTCCCCTCCACATCGCCGCCACGAAGGATTTCCTACCTCTACTCCGCCAATTTCCCCGACTTTCCTCTACCATCAATGCTCCCGACATATTTTTACAAACCCCGCTGCACCTTGCAGTCTCTCATGGCCATATCCATTTTGCCCTCGCCCTCCTCGAACTTGGAGCCAATCCTCTCATTCGGGATGGCTATGGCATGAACACATTGGACTGGGCAGTAGATTACCTTCTTCTGTCAACCCGAATCCAACATCTCTTTCCGAAAATCGCGCAGACCCATCATGAGGTACAACTTGCGACAGTCCGTCGATCAATCCACCAACTATCGAATACGCTCTACTGTTCTGCCGCTGATCCCTCGACGCCCCTCAGGCCCCTTCTACAACAGCTCGGTCACTATCTGCTGTTTTTAAACGACGTCGATAATGCGCGTTCCATTTTCCAATTGAACTTCAGCCAGGGCCACGTTCAAATCGATGTCAAATACGACCTCGCCTGCGATCTTTGCGACGAACGTATTCATGGCACTCTCGTAGTTTGCAGACTCTGTGTCAATCAGGACTTTTGCCTGTCTTGCAGTCACAAGTATCCCACCCATGGCCGACCGAATTTCTATCAAGCACATGACGTCCTCGAAGTGGCATACGAGCACCCATCCGACTCTCAACCTACCATGGAGCGTTTGAACGATCTTCTCCAGCAATTCGCTCTTCAGTTTGGTGACACATCAGCGCTAGGTAACAGCACGATGACAATAACCAACCTGTCGGCGAAGAGCTTGATTCACTCCCCCACGCCCGCTGGCTCTCAATCCTCTGTCAATTATTGGTTGGCCGGCCTCTTGGTGACTTCACTATGTACTTGTTATTTCTATCATCGCAAGTAATTCCATACACGGTTGTTTCCCAATCCTCTGGATCCACAAGACAATATCTCTTCGTGGCTACCGCTGGCTAGCGGACTAGAGCACTCTAAACACAACTTCAATCTGTGTAAAACTCAAAATTCCAGTTCATTCATTTTCCAAAATGCTACCCTGAAGACACTGCTGGTATTAAAAACACAAAATCACGGCATACGAACTGCGAATTGACACAAAAGACACTCGTAATGCCAGACCATGCCCTCCTATTATCGATATTCTCATCTGATAGATTAGGAAACTTGTCAAATGGTAGTATCTCTTCTCCATTAGGTTGAGCTGCAAGCTTTCCGACTACCTCAAGATAATCGGTCTTTAATTGAGTACCCACTGCTTGCTGATGCCAATCTGCTTGATCTTAAGCAGGCCAAGACACCCAGGAATAACAGTGCTCTTTGTATAACAGTTTCGGATATTCTTTCGCCACCAAAGGTAAGATTACAGAACATAATTGGTAAGTTGAATGAATTCCATTAGCTTTCTGCTGACACATGACAAAGACTTAATCACTTGGCGATCAACATGTTCCACATTTTCCATGATCATCAAAATTAGTTCAGGTGGGAGGTGGGAAGGCTTTGATGCATGGGCATGGCGAAAGATGAATGAGTTTCACCTGAGGGCACTTGAGACGCTTGGAGGGCTTTTCAAGCTTAAATACATCGTATGTGTGCTCATGCCACCTGCTACTAGACCATCCAGACCAGCTGGCCTTTGGGATAAATTCTTTCCAAGTTCGCTAAGACAAACCCGAGCTGGATTGCAGGACCCCTTGGCTTCAGGAATAGACGCCCAGCCTATCAAGCAAACTCTTAATCTTCAGGATAAAACTAGTTTGAATAGCTTCACCTACGTTAGTACGATAAACGAGCACCACCAGGCAGTCAGCCTGAAAACAAACCTTGTCATAGAGCCCCTCTCTCAGCCTAGCTCGGCATAGATTCATGGGTTCTACTTCTGTACCTCTGATTATGTGTAGGGAAGATTCTCAATTAAAAAAACTTAATACCTAGTGTAGTGGGGAAGAGCGTTCCCCCTGTATGTACGTGACGTACCTATACGGTACGGTCACACCCGCTCGTTCGGTATAGAACCGGCTGTTACACTAGATAGAAATTAACACTCCTACATATCCCCAATCGACCCCCTAGGGAGGATCCCCGTGCTACAGCAGCGTTGGTTGGCGTTGTTCTTTTAGGGTATCCGTGGCTGAATGGACCCGTGCACTTTGACGGCACATAGCGTTCCCCTCTTTACTAGGCACTCCAAGGCTGTATTGATATTTCTTGACCATTAGAATATTTTACTTAGTCACTCCGGTATATATTAAAGAGGGGAAACGTAGTGTAGTGCCGTCAGAGTGCACGGGTCGATCCAGCATGGACAACCTAGAAAACAACACCACCAACACAATACCAGTATCAGGGGGCATCTGGTAGGGATACGGTCGGAGAGGTGTAGGAGTGTGTATTGCAATCTAGTAACGACGGTCGCTATACCATACATCCGAATATAACAAACAGTACTGGTACGGTATATACATGGAGGACATAGTATATACATGGAGGGCATAGTTCCCCACTACAGTGGCCTGTAAAATATTTGAGACCCCCTAGTAAACGCTATTCCTAATTTGACGATTCTGCCAGTTTAATCAATTCGGCCGAATAGTCAATTGTGCCTAATAACTAGTATACCAGCCCTGATATTCAATGACCTCTGCAACCCTGTATGGCATGGTCACCGCAAGGTTGTCTAATATTGATAAATAGATAGATGACCAGGCCTCCTGTGCCCATATGATCAATTGGTCAAGTGTCGCGTCATTATTAGGCATATTATGAAGCTCTAGGTACAGGTCATAAATACGAGCTTTTAATAGTGCCCAGAGGCTCTCAATTGGGTTCAGATCAGGCGATTTAGCAGGTCAATTCATCAGTTTAAAGCTCTGCTCAGCAGAAGAACCATTGTTTCATAAAAACAGATCAACATTCAATGGTTTGATCGGATCACCATCATTTATCTCTCACTGATCTTTTCAACTACCATTATATTCTCATGAATTAAAATTCAACTAGAGGAAGCATTATAGCTGTAGCACTTGAGATATCAAATACGAAGTGAGGAATGTCTAAGTACTCAGGTAAATGCATAGATCACGTTAGGAGAGCGCGAAATTCAAGATACTGACGTTTCCTGAATGACATGACGGCGGGGGTGATTTGGATGGCCTGCCAAGTGACAGACGTAGCATAAAGCCCTCGCACACAGCACGTACCAAGCCTTGCCATCCGAATCGCGCAATGCAAAACTCCACCATCCCAATGACTACTGTGACCCCGTCGAACTCCTCGGTGACCGCGGTCACCGTCTGCCCGCATGCCGACCCCATCTGGTTGGGTCATCCCCATCATCGTGGCCGTAACGGCCGTCATCCATCCTGGCTGGCATCGCGGGGGTTGTTACACTCACCTACCAGTCGTAAGTGTTTGAAATACCAATCACGATCCATCATCTTGGTCTCTCATTTCCTTGACGGGTGTAGCCAGTAGCTAACCAGATTGAATAATAGCCGCGCCCACCAGCATGCCGCCCGCTGCAGCCCGCAGCGTCTCCTGATAGAGGAGCCCTGGAGCGCTGCCAGGATCACGAGGAGGCAACCAAGAAGCTCTGGAAGAAGGCCTGGCTGGCCCGTGGGATTGACAATTTTCTGGGTTGGATCTGGTTTGGGGCGCGTGAGTAATGCTTACTGACAAGTGCCCACTGAGTGTAGGCTCTCTCGCCTATACTAAATGCGGGCTACTGTCTTAAGCAAGCTCCAAACTTCCCGAGCACACCACCGACGCCGACTCCACCGTCATCACCACCAAAACCACCACCGCACACCGTCGGACCCCCCTGTTCTCTATGAGAACAGCAACATCTCCGGGGCCGTGGCCCAAACCGTTTGGACCCCAAATGGGGTCAACATGAAGGGAGTTACCGGGCCCGCTGGGTGCACCATAGCACCACAGGCACGTCCGGAGCCGGCTGGACCTTCGGGTCCAATTTTCAATCTTGGTCCCTCTCTGAAGAGGGAATGATTCTGCCCAAGTGGTGTGTTTCTTGGTGTCTTTTTCTTTTTTTTTTGAGGAGCTGTCTCCTCCCCCCGGCCTCTGAGCCCCCATCCTGCATTGTTTTTCTCCTTGTCCTGTGAGGCCTAGGAATGAACACGCGTTCATCTTGGCTCACTGGACTTGTAGAATTAGATCTATAGGCCATCATGAAATTCATTCAATGTTTGTTTTACACATAGGTTACTCTATACTTCAATTTCTAATATCTATAGGTAGTAATACCTTCTTATTTTGGCCTTCTATCTTGATCTACTAAAATAGTTGTCTAGGTAGTTTTTAAACCGTCTTTCTAACCATCTTTCTAATTATTTCTCTACTTCCTTGTAGATAAGGTTAACCTCAAATATTAATTACCTTCATCTAAAAAATCTTACTAAATCAGGTTAGAAGGGGGTGGTTCTAGACGGACGGTGGGTGGTTCCCGAGGTCCAGTAGCATCCTTTGGATACTAGGACCCATAGAATACCTTCGGGCTAGCTGGCCCCCAATGATATAGAGAGGTATAGAAATGAAAGATAATCATTATTATTAAAAGAAACAACGATTTCATAAAAATCGTTCAAACGTTGAATTATTTCCGGGTGCTCAGACACAAAGATACATGAATCGCCTCATGCAAATGAGCCCTGGAGATAACCACTCGTTTCAGTTAGGCAAATGAAACTTCACAGGACAACTCGTCACACCAATCTCCGGTAATCTAGCATACTCTATCTCGCCGTCAATATCAAAATCGACTGTATTCTCCAAAAGCGTCTCCAGGAAGATCTTCAACATCATGCGTGCTAGAACCATTCCAGCACAGCGGTGTCTGCCTCTTCCAAACCCGACATGGGTGGCAATGTTGTCTCTGTTGAGAACAAACTTGTCAGGTTCCGGGAATTGCGCTGGATCTCGATTTGCAGCAGCATAGACAACAGTTATTGGCTAGTGGCGTCAATGTAAGTTAGCTATCTCACGAAGATTCCCGCCAATTCTGGTTTGCTTACTTCCTCAGCAGGGATTTTGGTACCCGAAAGTTCCACGTCATTGACTGCAGTTCGAGAAAATCCACGATACGGAACGTATAGTCTGATGAATTCTTCGATAGCTGCTGGGAGAAGTGACTTGTCATGTCGAAGCTTCTCCTGTAACTCTTTGTCTTTGCTCAAATGCTTTGTCATAGAGGTCATGACGATGCTGGGGGCGACCATGGCAACAATCAAAATTTGCCGGATACATCCACTGGCACCGTTTAGTTATGTAATAAAGTCAAGTAAGAGAGATATCGTGTTCCTTCAGCCACTCACACTAGATTATCGTCATCCAAAGGACGACCATTAACATCGCGCTCTAAAAGCAAGCTAGACGCAGGATCTTCTTCCGGGTCAAGAAGAGCCTCTTTCCGGGAGGCAATAACTCGTCGTGCAATATCATAGAATTGATCGCTAGAACGTTTGACCACATCCCAGTTCTGGGTTCTCCAGGCTGTTACGAACGGGGTAATGGTATTGGTCAGTAGTTCAGAGTCGGCCTCGTTCAGATTAAGCCATTCTTTTTCTGTCCACCCGGAGAATCGGGCGCCAAAGTCTTCGTAGATATCACCATGGCCTCGCCGGAATAGAGAGAAAAGCTCAGTCTCAGCGTGCATTCTGATTATAGGCTCAAGCCTTTTGAGACGCGCTGGTTTCAGAGTCCGATCGACTGCAGTGCGGTATGGGGTGTGCTCATCGCCATCGAACTTCAGAGGAGGTCGTCGGATACCTCGTGGGTCCGCAGGAACCACCGCGCACTTTGAGGAAATAAAGACTGAGTTGTCGGAGGCCGTATTTTTGACGCCCTCATACCTGGCATGTCTTGTTAGCTTGTCGCTGAAGGGACCAAGCGAGTCTAGTCCGCCTTACTTTGTTAGAATCCAATAGCCACCATGTGCGTTGACATGAGCGACGGGGCAAGTTCTTCGTAGGTGTGCGTATTCGCGATAGATCTTCTCCGGGTCATTACTATGAACAAGCTGCCCATTGTTGACATCCCAGTCTTCCGGAAAGTCAAGGTCAATTATTGCCATGATGATTGTGAGCTCCTCTATCCAGGTGATGAGAAGTTGTGTTCCAGATGTTGATTTCGAAGCCAATTCCTAGAATATAACTTAAGCTGAATCTATTATTTGAATTTCTGCTATTCAATTTCTATGGGGTATATCCCCGCTTGGATGAAATGCCGGCTCCCGGGCCTGGGATCTGTATCTCCGGATGCCGGATGTCGGATGTCGGACGTGGGAGTCACTGGCACTACGCCCGCCAACCCCATTTGCTTCCAAGGTTACCTTCAAAGGTAAAAAGAAGAAAATTAAGTGATTTACCCAAAGAAACGAACAATGAAGACTCGGGTTCATTCGAAGTTTAATCATGCGCCTATCTATCGTTTCAGATGCTTCTTCTGACATAACATTTGAAAGAAATGTGCTTTTGCTCCTCCCCATTTGCTCTTTGTCTTTTTTGTCACCTATACCTAGTACTTTGAGCATTCCATCAGGGAATGGGTGACTGTCTCCCAGAAACATTAACTTGAAATCCCTTCAAGTTCTGCGTCCGCTCTCGATCGCTTCAATGTTCGGGGCTCAAGCTGGCACTAGCACCCTACAATCCAAATTTTGTGCGCAGTTTCAATCATTTCCAAAGTTTTTCCTTGCGTCTCGTAAATATTATTGTGAGATACAATATTCGAAGGGGAAAAAGTATTAGAATTCTGGCAAGTGTACATGTAGATAAGATCATGCTTCGACTGGTGATACAAAATAGCAAATGTGTCGAACGTGATTGGTCCCCGCTTCCCCAGATCCAGACCTTTGTTCACTCTCTCTGCGGGGATCCCTCTACTCTTCCCCATGTCCCCTCGAAAACATCATGTCACAACCAAGGCGATCAACAAAGCGAAAGTTCTATGAGCGCGTCTCGCGTGCATGTGATATGTGTCGCAAGAAAAAGATGAAATGCGATCAGGCGCAACCTTGCCGTACATGTCAAGGTAACTCGATTTTCTAAGGGATCCAGGACCTTGATCGTTGCTGATTTCTCAAATAAGATCGAGGATTCAATTGCACATACAGTGGCAAGAGAGCTCCAACGAGCGATGAAATTATTGGCCCCGGATATGTTCGAGATGACCAGGGGAGAATTTGCATCATATCCCCCGACGGGGTCAACCAAGAAGAAATGGCAAACATCAATACGGAGCACACATGTACCGACCAGCTTGAAAATAGCCGTGAACATGATCGCGTCAGTTCAAACCTCCCACGATTCGGATCCCTGAGTCATGATGAGGACACAATCGGGGGCAAGAACATTCATACTGCGGGAACCGAATTCTATGGGAGCTCGTCAAATTTCGTTCTTCTCAACCAACTCCTTTCGAAGGCACGCAAACTGTCCAAAAATCAGAATGAAATTTCTCTTGGTACATCGGATACCCTTGCATCGATTGTGGATATTCTGTACGATAGTCAATCCGTCATACCGGACCAAGTTCCTCCCACACCGGTCACAGCAGCGGGGAGAACGTCTCACTTTTGCAGAAGTCAGTCAAGTCTATCTCCTGATGATGGCACATCATTTGCCATCAATCTAGGAGACACAAACCCCAATATACGCGATGCATTTCGGCAAGGCGAACTGTGGAATTGTTTCATCGGGAGTCCCATGCGGCTCGAGATGGAATACATCAGCCTTTACTTCCAAAATATTCACGTTTCATTGCCATTCTTGGATCGGGACCTTTTCTTTGGCAGATGCAATAGAGAAATATGGATAGAAAGCTCGGTTAAGCAGCTACGTCGAGACCAAATGCATTTCTTTGCACTGTACAACGCAGTACTTGCGGTGGCATCCCTGACGGCCAACACTGATGCATTCTACAGCCTTCGCCAAGAGCTGGAATTCAATCAAGAGTTGACCAAAAACACAGACAGTGGATATGTTCCATCTTCGTTACATCTGTCGAAACTGTACTTCTGGAGAGCCCGTCATCTCCTGGGTGACCTATGTGAAGCCTGTTCGATCGAAAGCACCCAGACGCTGCTCCTGATGTCAATATACTGTCAACATGCTCTGAAACCTCATGCATGCTATATGTACAGTGGAATGACCCTGAGAAGTGCATTGGCCATTGGGCTACCAAACAGGAATTGGTCGAGTCAAGATCCTGGAGCCGCCATTGCCATCCGTACCTGGGAAGCAATATACGTGCAATATATTGAGATCTCATGCTCATCTGGTAAATTGAGTACCTTGTCAGAGCCAAGAGCTCAAGGTTTACTCCAACATCGAGAGCCTTCTGACGAAAGGTTCCCGGCGACTTTAACGCATGGGCTGTCCGAGAATGCCTATTTAATGTCGTTGATAAATCTCTCTGCTGTTGTCCAGTGCGCTTCTCGGAAACTGTATCACCGATACGACTCAATCACGTCAAACGAAAAGTCCAAGATAGCAATGGAATTGGATCAACAGTTGATGGAGTGGAGGGCTGACTTGACTGTCGATCTTTCCATCGATTTTGAGTCCTTTTCAGAGCCCGAGATTGCTGCCAAGCAAAGACTGGCCTTGCAAATACGCTTCTATTATACAAGGATGCTCATTCACCGTCCATTCTTATCTGCTATAAGCGATGGGCTGACCGAGGAGCATCTGAAAATTTGCTTCGCTGCGGCACAAGACACAATCAAATTGATCCACGATGCTTATAAGCACCGTCATTATTTTCGAACATGGTGGCATAATACCATTCATGTGCTTTACGCTAGCCTGGTTCTAATACATGGACTTCTGCTTGAAAGCTCTCAAATACCAATCAGGGTTGTCATTGAAGATGTTCAGAAGGCAATCCGAATTTTGGATTCAATGAAGGATCTCAAGGTGGCGAGAAGTTGTACTGATCTGATCAAAGAGATATTCCACATCACCAAATGCTATATGAACAAAAGGCAGGATTCCCGCGCTGGAAGTTCTGCGCAGCACCGTGACGAGATCCAAGATCCTCATTATTTCGCTGACGGACCTGATCAAGATCCCTTGTTACACTCGGGGAATTATCTTCATGAGGGCAACTTCCCATTCAATGCGTTGATCGAAGATATCTTCCCCATCAGGAACGATATTCTAGCGTGCTTCGAAGACCTTGGATCAGTGGGGAGCTTTGCGATTGACGTAGATAGTGCAACATAAGCAACAGCATTTGAACATTTAATAAGACCTGGATCGTGCTCTCCGTTGGGAGCATATTTCCAAAGTGTAAGCCTGACCATTCTTGAACGACGAATTAACATTTGAAGTACATGGTGAAGAGGGGAACAGTGGTGTGCCGTCAAAGTGCACAGGTCGATCCAGCAATGCCAACCACAAGAACAACACCAACTAGCACCTGCTGTAGCACCGGAATCGTCTGTAGGGGGTCGATCGGGGGATGTGTAGGAGTGTGTATTTCTATCTAGTGTAGCTGCCGGTGTTATACCGTACAGGCGGCTGTGACCATACCGTATGGGTACGTCACGTACAGGGAGGACGCTCTTCCCCACTACAATGGTTATGTTACTGGTATACGATGGACGTCCCAAAAGAATTCCAGCTGCATATGGCATGAAAACAATCAAATGTTGAATTTTTCCATGAATATCGCAATCTCAGCAATAATGTGATGCCTTTTCTCCACCTATTCTCCGAGTTCAATTTCCCACATCCTGACTCCTTTGTCATCAAGATCTACAGCCTGCACATTGCTGTTGTTTGATCAGTGACAAGCCCTGGAAACCATCTTATTTGATTGGAGTCACGATTATTTCATCCAAATACGCATGTTTTATATCCGTAAAGCCAGCCTGAGCTGCACCTTCGCCTGTAAAGAAGCGCTTCGCTGACTTGTCACCCCGAAGAAGCCATTGAACGAGACTTCGACCAGCTATGCCATCTGGACCACCTCCTGGGATATCAAATACACTTGAATGCCCCAAGTTGTGGTTACCTAGCCACTTGGGTGATGTGAGGTTCCCATAGTCGTTTTGGCCCTTGAAGCTGTGCGTCAGCTCACATCATAACTCCATATCAACACTGTCATAACCTGAACTCACATGTTCCCAGGCAACGTCACTAGGGCCACCCAAGAAATAAAACACTGGCTTGGTTATGTTCCTCACATAGTCCGATCCGTCGAGCTCCCCGCTATTATAGATTCCCAAGTGATTGACACGAGTATCGTATGCTAGAGAGTATGCCTCTAGTCCGCCGCAACTCTGACCCCAGGCACCTATGCGTGACCCGTCAACATGGGCATATTTTCCGATACCTGAATGTTTCTGAACCCAATCGACAGCGGTGACTAGCACCTGATCATCCACTCCGATCGATGCTGAGGTGGTGTTTGTAGTAGGAATAGTAGTTGTAGTAGTCTCGTTGCTGTAGGCTGGACCGACAGCGATAACGAGGACACCATAAGATGCGATGTTACCGAGAAACGAACGAAATTTTAGACCCTCAGTTGCGCAGGCGCCGTTACCCCACACAATCACAGGGAGCTTGAGATCACCTTTGCCAAAAGCTGACTGGATGGGCTGGTATAAAGCATAATTCTGAAGGGTCTCTTCTTCGAAGTAGTAGCTTTTATAAGGGCCAGAACCGCCATACTAAATATTTCAGTCAGATAATAGGAACCTTTAAGGGTGTACAGGATGCTTACACTGGGGACATTGGCAGAAGTAACTAAAGCTGCCAGCAACGCAAGGATGATGAAGAACGCCATTTTAGCGACAAAGGATGGAAATTAAGAGAAAGAAACCAAGACTAGCTCCGTGCTTCCTACCTATAAGTTATAACTTGCTAGGAAATTGAATTCCGACAGAGCTGACTGCAGACATCTGGAGAATTACACGTCACTGCGCTTGAAGAGGCCATTTGAAAGATCCTTGTAGGACGGCAATTGGAATTCCGTTCTGTAAGTGAATTGCCTAGATTGAACACCTGCATTGAAATGTTTGAAAGTCGGGAGTTGTTCATCTGCAGAGCTTTTGACTTCCCGTACCGAGGCTGACAGATCAAGCAAATAGAGGCAAGTCTATGATCTACCGAGCCTAAAGCCGACCCTGTCTTGATTTTGTCCAGATGTCTATAAAGTTACCCCAGAAAGTTTGCACTAAAACCTTTGTGCTCCTTCGGCTCAAGTACTGGTTTTAGCTTTTGCGGGGTTACGGTTGTCGGAAGTCGGAAGCCCGGGTTTGTCCTCTTGCTTCAACTGTTCAGAGGAATATCCACGGATCTAGCTCGATTCAACACAATGTGAGACTATCCTTATATCAGCAAGGTGGCTCAGTTCCAGATGTTCATATACATTCTCATCTCCAAGAGAGAAATTTCTGGTCATGAGTTCAATGGAAGAGACGGAGAGCAACAAACAGGCGCAAGCCAAACATCTCGAAGATGTTCAACAAAGCGAGCATTTCGAGCAACAAGGATGGAAAGCGACAACAAATGAAGAAGCCAAATTGGATTGACGAATAAATATCAAAACAGACTGTATAGTGGTTTTGGTTCTCACTGCTGGATTTATGGTGAGAATCACTGGTGCTGATGAATCGCTGAGCACAGCCGCGGAGCTTCTTTCTGAAAAATATTTACCTGAAAATCTAATTGTTTTGGAATAGTTTCAAGCTGTTGATAAGGCAAATATCAGCAATGCAGCTACGACCAAGAGTAAGTTGCTTGTTTGAATTCTTCCCGGCCCGATTGAAGAGAAAGCTCTAACGACTCTGCAGCTTTCACAGAGGACTTACAGCTGAAGACCAATGATGTCTCCAACGCTGTTTCACTATATGCGGCCACATTTATCCCTTCGATGCCAATTTCAGTCATAATTGGTCGTCTTGTTGGACCCCGTTGGTGGATCCCAGTCATCATCTTCGCGTGGGGCATCGTCACCATTACCCAAGCCGTGATGGAAACTCGACAGCAGCTGATAGCTCTCCGGTTGCTTCTAGGAGTATGTGAAGCCGGATATATCCCAACAGCATATTACTTCATTGGAACTCTTTATCCAACCTACCAGGCCGGGTTTCGAATGGGACTGATGGCCACCAGCTTTGCGTTCTCGGGTGCATTTGCTGGAATGATTGCCTACGGATGCTTCCATCAACACTCTTCAAAGTGGAAAGATTGGCAAATCTTATTTCTCGTCCAAGGAAGCGTGACGATATTCGTGGCAGCTCTTGCGCTGGTGCTTCTACCTAAATCGCTAGGTACCGCTTGGTTTCTCACAAGAGAGGAGCGTGCACATGCGGTTCGACGAATGGTTTTGGATACTGCGATGGATGAAAACACCGCACATGCTAATTCCGAGGAGAATGACCACCGTGTGACAGTCGCCAAGGTGTTAGAGGCACTAAAGGATTGGAAGAAGGTTTTGATCGTTGTCTTCAATATTTGCGCGACAACTCCCGCGTACGGGTTCGCGATATTTCTTCCTTTGATTGTGAAGGGTATGGGATATGATTTCCTCAAGGCAAATATCATGACGGTGCCCCCATTTATGGTGTAAGGATATATACCCAGCTTATGATATCATACAGCTAACAGCTGAGAATTTAGGGGTGCGGTTGGTCAATTAACAATTGTTTGGTTTTCCGATCGTCTACACGACCGGTCTGGATTCGTTATACTATCAATGTTCATCTCAATAATTGGCTACATAGCGTTGATTGCCAGCGAGAATGACCAAGTCCGATATGGATTTTTACACATTGCTTTGATTGGATCAGGAGCTGCAAATCCCCTGATTGCTGCTTGGCTGACGGACAACACACCGGAGAAAGAGACCCGTGGCATGACCATGGGCTTCTTTGGTATTACAAATTTGGCTGCTGTTATTGCAGGTCAAGTCTTCAGAACCAGCTATGCGCCAACATACCGGACCTCGATAGTGATAACGATGGTCATTGTGATTGTTGGTATGTTTGGATTTGCCGGCATCCGAGTCTTATACGCTGTTGAGAATAAGAGAAGACGAGAGGAAGTGCAGAATTGGACCACGGAGCAATTCGAACGTGAAAGGCAGGAAACCAGCAGACTCGGACATAACAAGCGATACTTTGTCTTTAGATACTAGTGCGAAGTCAACTGATGATTGTCATGATCACTCTACCAAGCAAACCAATTGAAGTTTGGTTGATTATCCAATTTCCGGCTCTTGATTTAAAAAGAAACTCAAATATCAGATGAACTTGGCAATCAAGGGTCGAAACGGAATAACATTGTAAAATACTAAATGATATCTTTCGGCAATCGGTCATTGATGCTTATATGATTTGAAGATTCTGGATCCTGTAGTAACAGTGGTGGGCCGCCCTGATAGGTCCATGGTTTTTGCGATGGCCTGTAAGATCTCCAGGTCTTTTGTTGGAGCACCCATGATGTCAACTGCAACTGGTAAATATTCAGTTCTGTTGGTGATCTTTGACGCATATGGTACCTCGCCAATCGGGATGGCAACATCCGGAGCTCCTAAGATGGATGGGAGAAAAAGCTGATCTAGTGCGGACTGCCAATGGGGAGATTGTGACGGCTCGTCCCTATAATTCGGTGCCACATTCGCGATTGGAAGAACAACCAAAGTCTCAACCGCATTGGTGGATTCGGCAAAAAGTGCATTAAGCAACCATTTTTTGTAGGTATCCATCCGCTGAACGGCATCTTTGTGCTGTTCTCCGGAGACAGTGGCGCCAATTTTCCATCGGTACTGTGTGGAGGGAAGAACACATGGCGGTTTCCCATCATTTTTCTCGGCGTACTTTTCGCGAAATGTGGCGAACGAGTGATAATATGCATAATAGTAAGTCCTTGCAACGGTATCAACCAGGTAGTCATCGATATCTTCTGGAGTCTCAGAAGGGTGGGAACACTTCCAAGCTTCTCGAATAGAGAACTTTGTTATCTTTGCTGGCAGTGCAGCTCTCATGTCCTCGACAAAGCTGTCTATAACATCCATTTGCTCTGTATTTTCCACGGGTAGGTAGTCGAGAAGATAGACTATGTTGTATTCCTTCGATCTGGGGGTCGGGTCGATGCTTTTTGAGATCCAAGCCTGTGCAGTAGCTTTGAGTATGGAGAAACTTCTGGTGAAGATGACGGGTGTGTCAAAGTGAGAGTAGGTTCGAACCAGACCACTAAGAGATATTGACTGATGAGAAGGTCGGAATTGCCAAACCCCATTTACCAACGCTGGACGCCTTCCACTGCCACTGGTATCTGTGCCGATGGCGCAATCAATCCAATCATATGCTGCGACGCACGCTGCACTCCCATTGCTGCTGCCAGCTGGAGACTGATATCTGTCTCCACGTAGATTGAATGAAATGTGAAAGTCAACGGCCTCCAGGGGCTCCTCGCGGCCAATCATCGAGCTGAGTTTTCTAAGGCCTAGGACGACGGCACCCTGCTTGACCAATAACTGTACTGCCTCCGCCGTAAATGGAGCAGGGTCGCTGAACTCGTAGTAGGACCTATTACACAAAGAGTTTTTTAGTCCCTCAAGGAAGTAGCAGTCTTTGACTGCTACGCGAAGCCGTGAAAGGGGGTGTTGGTCCCGTGCTGATGCTGGCCGTGGAGGAACTGCTACGCCAAGACAGTCATAAAATGTCCCCCCGGTCTTAAGTTGGTCATATGTCGTAGAGGAGGATCTGTTTCCGCCAAAAAAAGAAGACAAAAATGAGACTGCTGCCAGAATATAGTTTGTGTCATGTTATACTCACGACTCGACCTTCGGCTTGACAGCCGTAAGAAAAGTTCTGTATGTGTCATCGTACAATCGATAGACAGATTTTAATGCATTCTGGGTGTAGAGGTATGGACCTGGCTGTAAATTCGAGGAATTTCCATTCTCCCTCTCCATCTGAATCCAGCGGTTGCCGAGTGAGTTAAGATACTGTCGGCAGCTGGGCAACACAGTATGTGTTGTCATCACTCGAGTTATAATCAACCCCGCCAGAAATGATCGTTTCGGCTGGAAGTCGGTGCTGCATAGTCGGTCAAGATAATCATTCAACCATTTTTCGCTGAGGGGCGTTCCATCTTCGGCCTCCACTATTGTCACCAATAGCGGCTTGGTGTCCCCAGTAAGACTTTTGGTCAATTCAAACTACAACGATCATCTGTATTAGTATTTTTGGGGCACATGACACAGGGAGATAGGAACTTTCTACCGGAACGTGACCCATCGCAACATATCGCAAGTCCCCAATCGAAAAATAAACATCCACAGACGATCCTCCAGTCGAACAACTGTGGGTCAGCATGTTCATCGCATCGAGCCCACCTCCGGTTGACCGTTTGTTGCTGGTTTTATGTCTGGCTGAAACACATGGCAAGCGTCGCAACATTGTGTCTATTCGCGCCCTTTCGCTTGG
The DNA here is from genome assembly GCA_911649655.1 of Penicillium sclerotiorum. Lineage (NCBI taxonomy): Eukaryota > Fungi > Ascomycota > Eurotiomycetes > Eurotiales > Aspergillaceae > Penicillium > Penicillium sclerotiorum. The sequence continues at coordinate 471,250 of CAJVRJ010000008.1, forward strand.
CTCCACAACACGACGTTCGATCCAACGAGTAGACAAAAAGATGTACGAAGCGTGAGGGGAAACGATGCTATCCGCGAATGGAAAGATATGCGATATAAGCCACGATTAAATTTGAGTGTGGGTTGTGAACAAGATCGAATGAAAGGGGGAAGGAGGAGAGCAGCAGTCGAAGGGAAAGATGGTCAGGGGTCCGGATGTCGTGGACGTCTTGTTACCATACACATATCAGGGGTCTCTGATTCGAGTGATACGTATACATCCATATCCATGCAGGCCGGGAACGACTAAAAACACACTGCAAATGATTAAAAACACACCCTTCTAACCACATTTGGCTAAGCTTTGTTATTATAATTCAGCCCAATATTAGCTACCGCCGTACTGTAGCTGACCGCCAGGTGTATGGTTGAGTGGGGCGTCGTGGGCACTTGGACCAATCAGGGCGAGGGGCCCGTGCGGGTGCCTGGTGGGGCCGCCACAAGTCATGGGCCTCATGGCTATAGATAGCTCCACAAACACATCTATACAAAATAGCTGGGGAGCGTTTTGTAGAAAGGCCACCGCTACAGGCTGGCGGAAAAGAAAAAAAAAAAGATTTCGACGGGTCGGGGAATCGAACCCCAAGCCTCGAACAAACTTCTACCCAAGCTCATGTTACTGTAACCTAGTTTCTCATCATGAGTTGGGACCCGGAGGCGAGAAGGATGTGAGGCGCCTACCAACTAGGCCACCCGTCCTTTTGTTATCCATCTGGAACTTTTTTGTCCTCTTATGTTTACTTTTCGTTTCAGCCTGGAAAATAAGGGTGTAGATCTCCCGCCCCCCCCCTCCAACGTTTGAATGTTCTATCTCGACTAAAAGAGGGCAATAAAGGTTGCTCAGGTATTGAGAATAGATTCCGACCGGAGCAGATTATCCCAATCCCCAGTGTCAAGGTCCTGTATCTCCAAATCTTCCGGCAGGACCTCGTCATCGTCACTGTCTTGCCCCAACTTGTCACCTCTTGGATCGTTGTCTGTAGGCCGAACGTTTCCTTTTCCTTTCGATTTTATAAGAACGACCTCCACAGCAAATATCTGGCCGCCCTCCGCATTTGCAAAGAAGAAATTATTTTGGGCCCCGCTATTTTCCCTCTCGACACTGGCATTGCCCGTATCCCCAGTGGGTAATGGCACACCATGCGCCGCCGCCGCAATCTGTGCCATTGTACCGAGAGGGATATCGCCGCGAGCGCGAAACTCCGTATTCTGCTCAGAAGACGACGCAATGCTAACATCCTTGCATATGAGAAGACCGACAACCCAACAGACCTCGTAGCGGGCTCGTAGTCCAAGAGAACGGCGCTCGCCGACCCACTCGGCCGCCTGCTCAGCGAACTCCGGTTCCGTGTCTGTCATGATTTTCCAAAAGGCGCGGCGCTGAGTTAGGCGCTTGGATATGATCAGTTTTCCGTTGATGTTGAGTTGAGTGACATCTCCATGCTGTCGGCGGAGGTGGCCGATTCCCTGGAGACTGAAATTAGTTGAGGTTTCGTTCGTCGCTTCGTGGTTGAGGATGAAATTGGTGAATTTGGTCTCGGAGATGTTGTTTTTTTCGAGAGGAGGAGATTCTGGTATGGAGTTGTTGAGAGGTGAGTGCGGGTTGAGGACAACAGAGCCCAGAACTTTGGACCATTGGTCTTCGGGTAGCCAACCGAAGGGTTGCTTGAGAATTAGAAACTCTGGTTGATGCGACATGGCGCGAAGAATAGTGATGTTCCCAGTAATAAAGGAATTATTGTTTATCGATGAGCGTAAGAAAAAATCTTATACTGGGATGTTGATGGAAAAGGGCGAGCTGGAATACATGTACATTTACTGTCGGGAAATATGACCGTCGTCTATTGTTGCTGCTCGACGGCGTAAGCACCAATCCGAGTCCGCCACTTTCAAATCACCTGGGTAAATGCACCCCCATGAATTTGTGGTGGTGGCAAATGATGAAAGTTCAGGCTTCTATACGAGTCCTTTGACTGGCCAGTGAAAAATTCACTCAATATGCCATATCTTGTACTCTCATGCGGACAGAACGAGAAGCCAATAATGGCCCTCGCAATGGCCGTGAGACTCTCCCAATAGCAACATAACACGATGCTATCACAGCCACCAGTTGGTCTATCCTGCCAGTTAATTCCGATTGCAAGGATGTGTATCCTTCAAATTCCCCCTCACTTTAGGGATACTCGTAAATGTAAGCGCTAACTTCTACATACGGGCTCGCCTTTGATTACACGCATATGCAAAGTGGGAAACCCACCCGAGGTCCTCTGTTAGAAAGTCATTTGAAATAGCCACAGGGCTGGCCATTTTGATTTTACGATGATCTCTTCACTTCTCTCTCCCAAGTGTCTTCTCTCTCTGAAGAAACCAAGCCCAGAACCGCAATAATGGCAGATACTATTGACACAGCAACTGGCGGCTGGACCTTGTACCCATCTTTTCTACACACATTAGAGACTCCAGAGCAGAGAGATGATCTTGAGTCGGCATGCTGTGCGCAGTTCTGTGGGCGTTTTGAGGATGCCTTATCGCTTTACAGCAGGCTTCCCGCTCCAGAAACGAAACCCATCCTTGCTCTTCAAAAAGCCGACATGCTTACACACCAAGGCAACGAACTCGATAGGATCAACCTACTTGAGACGGCGCTGATAAAGCTACCCACGCATGATAGAGACGGTGAACGTTCCGACATCCAGCTCTTGATTAATCTCATGCTGGCCGATGCCAAATTCTGGGGCGAAGCAAAGACTCAGCCTGCTGTGGATATCGTCCCACAGATCAGGAAATATTTTTCCGGTCGCAATGTGCGAGGATTAAATGACATTGAGGCGAGTCGTGTTTTATGAAGGTTTGCTAAAAAAAGGCTTTGTCTGACATGGAATCTTTCTTCTAGCTGCGAATCGTTCTTCTCTTCCATCAAGTTTCACTATCGCTGCGAAAGGCCTCAAACCTTCTAGGTCAGACTTACGATGCTATATTTGCGGAGTCCCGTTTAAGCACTGTCAATGAGCTGAATATTCTGCGGAAACAACTCCACCAGGAAAAACGTCTGCAGTTTGCTTGCCAGTTCATTCGAATCGAATTGAACTTTACCCCGTCGGCCAGGCTAAGCACCACGTTGGAGGATGCCATGGCTCTTTGTCAAGAGCTGGAGCAGACCGGCATCGCTTCACAGCAATTTCGAGCGATTGGATTAAAGCAAAAGATATCATCCATGCTCACCACACAGGATAAGGTGTCTTCGCTTTACGAAGAGTCTCTTTCCACGTTATCTCAAATCACACCAACGCTGTTTGAGAAATGGCAGGACTACTTTCCAGCTCTGAGATTAGAGATGGCCAGAGATGAATTGACACGGTCGGGTTCAGCTTCTCAGGAGAAATTGGAATCACTCCTCGAGCTGACGAGTGAAGCGAGACAGTACCTGGACTACACCCAGGCAAATCTCTGCTATATTGCCGCATGTGATGTCGCCGGCACTCTGCGAGCTAAAGCTGAGGGCCAGACACAAATCACGCTTGCTGTCAAAAAACTCTATGCCGTACAAAAGGAGTACCTGGACTTCCACGAGAAAGTCAGCCGCATGGCTTCACACCATACGATTCCAGGATCATGACTACGTCAAGATGCAAGAGATCGTGCAGGGCTTTTTAGCAGGGAATACTGGTTTTGCCATTCCCACTACCCAAGAGCGGATACAAGACGCAGGGCTCGTTGCAGCACTGGAGTTAAGTTTAGAAGAGGAGGCGAGGGAATACAAGAAGAAGCACACTGAGTGGTTCGCGAGATGCCACTTCGCTCCAAAAGGTCTGAATGCCGTTTCAGAAAGTACCCTGTCTGACCCAGTGGATTATTTTCGAAAAATCCAGCATGGTACCACGGATCCTCTGGAATGGGGAATGAACGCGGTTGGACTTTTGTTACACTGGGCAGCGTTGGAGTGGGATGCTAAGCTACTGTCCATGGACGAGCTACGGTATCTATTCGGCGGGATTCTCGATCAAGCATTAGATGCTTCGAACGACCCGGTCAATACGCTTAGATCCTCGGGGACGGTGACTGCTGTCAACGAATTCCTTATGAAGGCTCCCACAGAATCTAGCGCCGATGGGACTGATCTTGGAGCCCGAAGATCATTATCTTTCATGGAGCTTTACACTCGGCTAAGGAGCTGGGTGCTGCTAGATGAGAGACCGCCATCTCGAGAAGCCCGCCTCTTTGCACTGAAAGTCTTCCTTAAGGCTCGTCTCCACAAGCTTAGAGATGTATACCTCGCAAACAGGGGAAGACAGCCCACCCCAGAAGAGGCCTCGGATTATGCTTTAGAAACATTAGCTCTGAATGAGCTTGAGAACCTAGAAGCAGCAGCCAAGGAGGTCACAAGGGAGGCTGATGAAAAGGCGTTGGACGTTCATGTCACACTAGTCAAAGCCTTCGCTATGGAAGGTGGCAGTGCAGCCAGACTGGTGACTGATGCCGAGCTTTCCAAACGCGCCGATGACTGTCGACAGATGGTTATACACGCACATGAAAGCCAGAAGCCCTTCAAGGAGTACCACGCTCTATGTCAGCTCATGCGGCTGACCTGGCAGCGACATGTGCTGCACTTTAAGTCACTACCGGAGACAGCAGAGAGGATTATGGCGCTAGTTAGGGAGGCTGACCAAGTCTTCGCTCAGCTTCGGAACCAAGTTGTCAGTCCAGATGCCTCTGCTAGTCTTATCGCTAGATCAAGGCTGGCGGATGATTTCCTGCTCCGGGAGCACCACAATTTCGCACTGCTCGGAAGACTCAGCTCCTTCAATTACTACAAAAACCTCTACCAGAATAATCACATACAGGATTTCATGAATCAGGCTACGTCGGATGTGCTGAATCTTGCGATGTGGGCCCGTCGGTCTAAGGGTTCTGGCTTCACTGACGTTCTTAACTTGGGTTCGCAAACAGAACGGGCAATCGAGGAAGGGAAACAGCCAGAGGTCGAAAATGAATCTGGTAGACTTTATTCCCCAGAGTCAGCTCCCTCTGACCAAACTCAACCCTCCATACCTGTTCCGCAAGAGCTGCCTCATGTGCTAAGTCCCCGGTACCCTGAATGGATCAGGGTCCCTCAATTCGATAATATGCTGAACAATCTGCCCTCAAACACAGTGATTGTGGACTATATCAACGTCCCCTACGTTCAGGCTGGAGCGACTTTGTTTGCTCTAGTATACCGCAGAGGGCAGTTGACCAACAACCCCATTCCCATTCCAGTCCTCACCATGGATGGGATCAAAAGTTGGATTGCCAATAATCTCAATGTTGACGAGGATCCCGACACCAAAGATCATCTAGCGAGCGACGATGCCGGTGCCAAGCTTGCTGCACTAAGTGGGCTCATCACACCTTTGTTCAACACCGCTCCCGATATGGCCATCAGGGCTGGGGAGACGATTGTCTTCTGTCCGACAGGCTTGCTAAGCCGCATTCCTCTGCACGCGATTCCTTTGCAAGATGATGGCCCGCCCTTGATTGCGCAGAACCCTATTCTCTACTGTCAAAGTCTGACACTCCTGCACTGGCTATACCAGAAGACCGTAAAGGGATTCTCGTCCCCATCTGGCTCTCCACCAGATGCGACCCCCAGCAAAACCACCAATCGGTCGCCTAAGACAGCCGTGATAAACCCCCTACCCGAGTCCAAAGCCTCAAACACCCGTGTGAAAGAACTGGCCCAGGTCCTCCGAGCCGAAGGCCTCGCTTTTCAACACGGCGAGTCACTGGACCCGCAAAGCGTCCTCGAGGCCATTCGAGGTTGCTCGGTATTTCACTTCCACGGACATGCAATGTACCAACCCGAAGCGGCCTTGGACACGAGACTCTGTCTAAACAAAGCAGCGCGGTCCCAAAAGCGACATTTACCGAAATCGGCGCGCTATTTAGCAGCACGGGAGTTCTTCAAGCCCGATATGCGCCTCGCAGAGCCTGCTCTAGTGACCATGGTAGGCTGCAAAAGTGGCGTTACAAAGGTGTCGAATACAGACGACGTGCTGGGCCTTCCAACTGCATTTTTCTATGCGGGTGCAACGGCCGTCGTGGGAACGCTCTGGCCACTGGCTGATGAAGATGGGGCTGCATTCGGGACTGCATTTTATGACACATTGTTCAAAGAGCGAGATCGTGTTGGCGGCGAGGCAGGAGAAGGCCCTGTTGCCGGTTCCTTTTTCGCACGCGCTGTGGATCTTGCTAAGGTTTTTCAGGAGACGATTTTGGCTCTTCGGAGGGATACTACTCGCCAGGACAGAAATGCGCCTTATCATTGGGCGTCTTTCACTCTCAATGGGTTTTGGTATTTTCCTACCAGCTCATTGCCGTTGCGTCCATGAGTATCTTGTTAATCTCACCGCGCGGTGGAAATAACCACTACCTAATATGCACTGTATGGTGCCGATCGGATGTTTCGTCAACGAGGATTCCCAGAAGCCTTTTGACTCCTTCAAGGTTCTCCTTTGAATATTCTTTTTGTGAACTTTGAAAACCTGTATCATGATGTTGTGAGACGGAGTCCTTAGCCCGAGTAAAGATGCGGTATGCGGTACCTAGCTGTTCTTTTAAGTTTTCAAATGTTTGTCATTCCAAGGTTATTCTAATATTCCTATAATATAGTGTACTCTTTGCAAGATATTTATACACCCAGGTGCTATAACGGGTCAGAATCGATTCCAATGTTCTCATTTACTTGATTGCCTCCAGGGCTTCCATCTCCCGAGGGAGATGTCGCAACTTTAGGATTAGCAATTAGCACCATGTGCATAAATTTAGTATCCTTTATTACACGCACCACAAAGCTGCGATACTAAACCAAGCTTGACTAGTGAAATTCCTGCTTAAATGTATACAAATTTAAGCCGCAGTCACAATCAGAGAGAGAGATAGAAATGCTTTGGAGAAGACACTAGAACTATCGGTACTAGTACGCACAAGATCAAATTTAATTCATACACTCCTAGCTCGAGTGTGTCTAGGAACTTGAGCTTGGAGCTCGCCGTCAAGCTTGATCTTAACGGCCTTTAGCTTGGCCTCAATGGCCATTTTATCTTTCCGCTTCAGAATGTCGAAAGTTTTTGTCGCCTTTTGCAACTGACGTCGTCTTCTCTTTTTTGCCAATGGCTGCGTTTGATCGAATCGAGATTCTATGCTGGATGAGAGGTTGGCTAACTCTTCGTACAGTGTAGAGTCCCCATGGAGCTGGCCAAAGTTGTCGAAAACCCCGTAGGATCGTATTAGTTCCAAGGTGATAATCATTCCTTACCATTGGTAGGGTAGAAGAAAAGACCCACTCATGGATCCACATAACCAATTGAGGGTGAGAAAAAGGACCCACTTAAGGCACCTGGGCAGCCGTAGACGAATCTACTATAGCACAAGTCGAGAAGTTTTAAAAACAAACCCCCGTAATCCCCTTAGGTCTAGCGCGTATTGGTAATTACGAATTTGTTCCTTTCTGTATCAAGACTAGACCTACAAATGGGTTACAAAGTGATTAGAAAGACATTCAAAAAGACAGTTAGAAAGACAGTCAGAAAGACAGTCAGAAAGACAGTCAGAAAGACAGTCAGAAAGACAGTCAGAAATATAATCAAAGAAACCTTGGAACACTGACCGATTGTTATTGCCTCCGAGTCAGAGCAACCGACATTAACAGTATCATTTGGCAAATACCCAAGTGGTAAGCCTCGTGGCCTTGATTTCGTTGGAAAACGATGCGCAGAGCACAGGTTACTGCAGCTGTCACAGCTCTATGAGCGCGATTTCCCACCGCGTCTCGTCCCGCAAGCCATGCGATGGAAGCGCTATATGGCCTACATACCGAACTATCTGGCGGAGAAGGTATTCCATACTTGAACCGACCTCGGGAGACAACTGCATTGATGTCGGAAATCATGGCCCTTTGGCCGAGTCTAGGTAAGGTACATGAGGCATTCCTTTCACAGGCTGGTTCAAATTCCAATTCTTTTCATAGCGTCCCCTTTTCACTCGGCTTTCTCAACCTTAACTTGCATGTGAGTGTCACACCCGTGAACACGCCTGGACTAAATTCTCATTACTGCGACTCTACTTCTTTGATCAGTCTTGGAGTCTCATCTTCTTCCAAGCTCGCCCAAATATCTTTCTCGATCGGCTTCCATCCTAAAGCCTTCAATCGATCCGCTCGACTTCTTGAATTACACCCAAGCGCTCGTGTGGTAAATGGACCCCAAAGATCATCAAAGTCGGTTCCAGAAAAGACTTGCACTTTGGGGCTCTCCAATTTACCTGCCTCGTGCAGAACACGACTGATATGCTGGGCACACTCCAACATGGAAACCTCAGTACCGTTATCCGCAAAGAACCACGGGTTCTCCAGGAGTGTATGCGGCGGGCAGCTCTCGATAAACTTAAGCAGAGTGATATAAGCTCGGGCGAGATCTTTGACATGAACAACACTCCACGTATTATGACCGGGGCCGACATGGCCCGCAAAGCCATGCTTCAGAGCGAACCGCGTGAATGTAGGCAGTGCCATTGAGTGTCGGGTGTGTGTGGGGTCAATCCCGTACACGAATGGAGGAAGAATGATAGCAATCTTCCCTCGGGTTCCAAGTTCCCGCGCTGTCTGGACAATGGGTACATCCACATGACGATGCATGTGCGTTTCAGGAAGGGAATCGATGTCCTCCCGGGTCGCGTCGCGGTATACCTTGTCAGTTTTGTACAAGCCCGCGGCGCCATCCTCCAGAGCTCCTGTTCCACTGGTGTGGAGATAGATGGCTGGTTCATTGGCAGACACCCGCTGTCGGATGCCCGCTAAAATTGCTTCCACGCTGGGTAAGTCGTCGCAAGATGCAGTATTAATGGTGATACGGTGTTGCGCGGTCTGGGTCGTGATCAGGTCCACGTCGCTCAGGCTCCCCAGTACCGTCTTGACACCCTGTTTCTGCAGCTCCGTTGCCTGCTCGGGATGTCGAGTCAAGACAGTGACTGTATACTCTGTGTTGAGAAGCTCATTCAAGATTGTCAGGCCGATGTAGCCAGCCCCCACAAGGAATATGTCCGGATGGGATATCATTGGAACGATTTTCTTCATCAAAATTTTGACTGTTGCTTAGATAGCCCCTATTGATTATGAGACTCATGAAAACATGAATTCTTTCCAGGTCATCATTTCAAATGTTGAGAACTGCTCCTAATAATAACGACCTATATAAAGAGAGAGTAACCGCAGTGGCCTTGGAAGGTCACGGTATACATACTAGGTAGTATGTAGTTTGAATTATTAATCAATTTGAAATCAACTTGAACGGCCTAAAATGGCTTATAAAGCACATACATATGACTACTTTGATTATATCATCGTGCAACTTGAAGTTAGTCAAGGACCCTTGGAATAATACATCATCAAAATCGCCTGATCTCTAGGTCAGACTTTAGATTCACGCCGCCCCTCCCGAGGTCCAGTAGGACCACTGGCAGAGCTGATCAACAAAGACGCAATGGTAAGCGTCGACCTTCCAGGCCCGATGACGCGCCGCATGAAGACCGCCGAGACCGACGAACCGACAAGGATGATCCAAGCGACTATGATAATAAATTTATGCACATGGTGCTAATCCTAACGTTGCGAAATGGAAGCCCTGGAGGCAACCAAGTAAATGAGAACATTGGAATCGATTATGACCACCAGTCTAACGTTCAAGCAAACGGTACCTTCTTCTCTTCTTTCCCTGGATGCACTTCTAGGGTTTTCAATTTTTCAATGTCAACATCGGGATTTCCACATAAATTATTTCCCAGCAAGGCTCCGACTCTTGGCTCTTTAAAGACAGACAAGATCATGTTAGTTGTCTACAGACTACACCTAATCCTCGGTTGAGCCCCCGACCGGGTATTATTAAATCCCCATACTTCAAGTATTTCAAGTTTGGGGCATTTTTCACAAAGAATTCCAGGCTTTTGGTGTTTACCAAGATCCATTTTGAAATTTCCAAAATTTGAAGAGACTTCGCCATTGACTGTTTATTAGAGGAAATCATTAGTCAAAATCAGTAGCATAACATAAGAGAACGCTTACCAAAATCCTTCTAAGATACCTCATCCATAGCTCAGGGAGAATACTAATCGCGAAACTTGAATGCCACAGGGTAAGATGAAGAAGTGCAGGACATTTGATACGAGGCAAATACATATCATAAACACACCCCTCACTGCCACCGTCCACAATTGGCCAGGGATCGTAAACCCACTCTGCTTCCTCTTCTGCAGATATATTGATCTTCAGGGTATGTAGCTTCAAAAAGGTCAAGCCGTTCAGATACCTATTTTTGAACGTACTACAGGTCCCTTGAAGTACAAGCTCAGCTTGATCAGGTCTCAGTTCCATGAGTATATGATATTGTACAGATTTGACACAATTTGCCAATACTTGTCTGTTTGGTGACTTCCTCGTAGCATACTTATTAAATATGTAGGAGAGCGAAGGAAGATCAGACCAAATGATTTGTGTGGCTATGTAGTGCCAAGAATGGTTAACTCTTGCGCAGCTTAAGAGACGTCCTGGTCGAGGCCTTGTCAATGCGTTCAACGGAACAATAAGCCATAAAAATATAGCGTGGATAATTTCAGGAAGTGCCAGAGCTCTTTGGGTAGCTATTGGATTGTTGGCTCGGATCACATCTGACATTTTGAGATAAGCTGGGGATCAAGTGATTGATAAGTGGATAATTGGACTGGCATCAAGCAGTATGCAGCCGCGATTCATGGCCTTGGGCGGGGGCATACGATTAGTATGAAATGAGCCCCAAGAATGAAAGTTACGCCAGAAAATCGTGAATGGTCGATTCGCTCCTGGATACCTACTTAAGTACCTTGGGGCTTTGGGGAGTTCCGAGATTACGTATCAATTATCATCGCTCAGGTAGGTAGAGCACGTCAACTGGTAAGCGTGACGTGGCAATGTTAGCATGCACGAGGAGCAAAATGCAAAATGAAGGAGTATTCTTTTGCCAAACTTTGGAAAGTAGTATAATATCTAATGTGTAGACTTCAGGTTTCAATGGCAAGGACTTGATTGGTGATGTGCTGTGTACTGTACATCGTCCATTAGGATTAAGAGTGTGTTTAGAATAGTTAAAACTTAAGTTAATTCAGTGTTAATTCTTATCACTACTTGTCACTTCTTATCAATGAATACGCGAAAAAGCATAACAAGTCTACATTCTTACCTCTATTACTAACGTTAAATTTGATATTTCTACATCTGCACTTCAGGCAAACGTTCACTTGTAAATTTTCTCGGTTTTAAGTGACAAAAGCATCTTCATTACTCAAACCAAGGTGGTTCCGGTATAACAACCATCATTGCGCATCAGCTCGGTCTTGAACCCATTATTGACTCCATCATCCAAGGAAACAGAGTACAAGCTACCCCCAAGATCGGCAACGTAAACAAGATTTCGTTTCTTATCAAGCTTCAGGCCAATTGGTTCATTGAACTGACGTGCCAGAATGGTCTTATGAATGTCACCAGCCTCTCCATCACTCTTGCCACCAACATGTGTCCGGTACAACGCACAACCAGTGGGATGCTCACCCCGATCTGTCCAGTAAAGCGTTTGAGTTTCACAATCGATCTCAAGATCGATAGGCTCTGGAAGCCCGTCCATCAAACAGGTGACATCCGATCTGCTCTCTGCAGTCTCACCGGCTGGGATATCGATTCCAGCGCGGAAGATACGACCGCGGCTTTGCTTGCTAGGCCCTTTTTGGGTCCAGTACATCAACCCTCGCTCGACATCAAGGGTGATTCCGACGCACCATAGCGTTTGTTGCTCTGAAAGGGATGATTTAGGATCGACATGGTGCCGGAGGAGGACTTCATGGTTCGTTCCGTCGTAGTTGCAACGGTGGATGCTCGTGCCTTCACGATCACAGAAGTAGACCTGCTGGCGAGCATCATGGAGAGCCAGCTGCTTGGGTGTATGGACCTTTCCTGGCTGGACTAGACATTTTACGTCCTTGCCATTCAGGGTCGCGGACCAGACTGAGCCATCGCAGGAGGACGTGGACCTCCCCATATTCGTCCAGAACATCCTCTTCGTTGAAGGGGAAACGTCGATTCCATCAGGCAGATTCTGGTTCAGGAGCACAGGAACCAGTGTCTTTGTTATGGGGTTAAAACGCAAGATCTTCCCGTTTGATGGCACATCTGACAAGCTTTGGGCGTTGGCGCCCAGTCCAACGTCAAGAATAAAAAGCTCTTTCGCGTCTGCAGTCGAATCGGTTGTTGAAGATGGGTACAAGCCACCTTTGTCACTTTTCTTGCCCAGGCGTCCTTGGTCAAGATACTCGCGCTTCAGCCACTCAACCGTGGCTCCTCGCTCAAGTCCTCGCTCTTGGATGTAGTTCTCCTCGATGAATGCGACGGTGTCCAGGCCGATTTGATCCATCAACTTGCAAGGCAAGACCCCTTCCTTGAACATGTTCTCCCAGAGCAGGTCGATTTCGGTGGGATCGCTTACGCCTTCGGAGAGGATGAGGATGATTTCGCGCTTGATTGCTGCCCACAGGCGGTTGAAGATGAAGCTGTGAATCAAAGGTTCATTAGTTGGACTGTACAGTCGCCTTTATCGTGGAGGTGGACTCACCCAGTTGATTCTTTCCTTGCAATAGCAGTCGCCATACCACATGCCTTCAGTACACCCTCCACGCAGAGCAGCACCTCTTGATCCGTATGCCCGCAAGTCATCAACTCCACAGTCCGGATATCAGGGGGCATGGTAAAGTGAACGTTCAAAACGCGTCTCCGACGAGCCTCGGAAACCTTTGTGATCATCAAGCTCGACTTGAAAGAGGAACTGTTCGAACCGATGATGCAATCCGCCGGCGCCTTCGCATCAACCTCCGCAAAAGTCTCAATCTTCAGATCTAATTTCTCCGGAATGGCTTCGATGACTAGCCATGCATTGGAAACAGCCGCCTCGATCTCTGTGTATACCGAACAGTTGCCGAAAGAAGGGGGGTCGTTTTCGGAGCCGGGTTTGCGCTTTTGTGTCGAGGGTCGAAGGGTTTGCAGAAACTCTTGCTTGTGTTCATCGATATAGTCCTTTGCAGCGCTAAGAGCTTCATTGGATGGATCCCGGATGTTGACATTGTGACCTGCGGCGACGAACACGCATCCGATACGGCGGCCGAGGACGCCTGCACCGAGAATGGTGACCGGACGGTCAGACTGAATTCCGCTCATTTTCAACTTGGCCAGAATACTGTTTGTTGCTGATGTAGTTCTTCAATGAAAAGAAAAAGTGTTGCGAGGCATGGATGTGCACATGTGTATTTCAATTCAGCCCCAGAGACCTTGGAAATACTTATATAGCCCTTCTAAGGTTGGGTCGTACCCGCCCAAGTGCACTATTACTAGATAGCAAGTCCTCATGACGAGCACCTGAAAGTCAGTTCCATGTTCCACTGTAATGGGCCTCGGAGTTCGGCATAGTATAGTTTCCTCTCTTGCGCCATGGGCCATTGGTATTTGTTCAAACGGATAGCCCGGCTTCGGATTAAATCTTCTTGTCTATCAAATCAAGTTTGGTGTCCCGATGTCTGATCGACAATGTGGATCTGTATGTACTATGTGTGCACGGTTGACATACGCGCCACTAGTCGCCTCGGACTCGGTACGGAGACCGTTCGGATTCATCTCGGGAGCCCTGGATGCCTCTCGGGAGACTTGGATTTTTGTCCTCGGCACGGCACGCTATAGTACCATCGGGCCGTAAAATCGTGGCTTTTATGCAAGCATTTTAGCATAAGACCACGGTTGTGCACCGGAGTCACCATGATTACATTACATTCATGTTCTTTCTGTGACGTATTATGGCAATAAAACAAATCTTTAGGATAAATAGTTTGAAATTATTGTATGATGTTACTAATATCAAGGTTCTGCTCGGTAGTGTTTCGGCCGGTTTTGCTTGGAAAGTTCGAAAAAGGGACGATTTTCCACTTTTCGAGCGATGGGTGGTCCTAACCTGTTGAAGTTGCTGATATCTGGAAACCCTTGTGCCTGGTTTTGACTGGCAACATTTGAATCGACCGCTAGCCGAGATCCTTGTCTATTGAAAACTGCCGTATATGGGAACTAACTAATTGTCTCAGTTTGATTCCTCTAAGAAGCAAATTTGTGAAGTTTGAATTATGTATGGTTCAAATCCGGCCAGGGATCTATCGATAATTCCACATTAAGTCGAATAACTCTATGAACATTCAATTTCAATGTGTTGTAACTAGCATCAATATCAAGCAAATCTATCTAAAACTTTCACCTCCCACAGCCTTGATTAATCCCTTTAAAACAAGAAGACTTGATCCGTTGCCTTGGATAACACACCAGGCTCATTCCATCCAAGCCCGACGAGAATTTTCTTCATCGCATTGATCATCGGTGGCGGTCCACAAAGCAGCGCCTTGTTAGTCTGGTCTGCGGGCGCAAGATAATTCTGGATCAGATCCTGTGATATGAATCCACGATGTCCCTTCCAGCTATCTGCAGGCTGGGAAAGGACATAGTGCACTTGGAATTTATTGGGATGTTTCTCGGCGAACTCATCAAGCTCTTTGCGCAGTAGAATGTCCTCTTCGGTATTGTTTGCATACAGCAAGCTAATCTTTGAAGTGTCTGTTTCATCTTCGCAAATTTCTCGGATCAGCTGGTACATGGGGGTTATCCCAGTACCGCCAGCGATCATGCCGATGTGTTTCGCATATGATGAACTGTACTGCATAGCACCCTTGGGACCACGGATCTCGATCATATCGCCAATTTCCATACTTTCGAGATGCTTGGTCATCTTGCCTTGAGGGTAGACCTTCACCAGAAGCTCAATGCGACCTAAATCCGTGTTGTTGGAGATAGGGGTGTAGGAACGGGAAACAGCCTCGCCGTTAATAGTCGCTCGAAGGGCGATGTGTTGACCTGTAGGTAAGCCCAGCACATCGTCTTTGTTTGGGAGGCCGAATACAAAGCGATACACATTGGGCGAAATGATATCCTTTTGAACGAGGGGAAAGTTCCTCCATTTGCGCGGATCCAAGGGCGGGGATCTTGGTGATTTCAAGACCGTCTTTCTATTTTCTTGATTGGAAACTTTTTTCCGGAAGATGATCTGATTTGGCTTGGTTGCGCGGCGCGGGGAATAATGGGTGAAGTCTTCTTGAACATCCAGCTTGGAAGAAATCCATGCCGTCAGTCCCACCGTCAACGACAGCTGCGTAATGCTCGCGATGCCAAAACCAGACCAAAACTGGCCAGACGAGGATGTATGATCGGAGGCGATAGACTTCATATGGGCGAGGATATTTTGCAATAATGATGGCGACGCCCATCCTCGACGGTAGGCAATGACAGCTCCCGCTCCCAGAGTACCAGTAAGACCAACATTGAGTATAAAACGGACGAAGCGGTTGGATTTTCCAGAGGAAGTCTTCTTGACCGATATGGTGGTTGTTTGCGAAACCTGCTCGAAATTGGGACGGTAGACCTCAATAGTCTCTGCGTGCTCCTAAACGACGTATGTTAGTTGGAAATTATACATGTGTAAACCAAATGCCTTAAATCACGTACATTGGAAGGCAAATCCCCAATGAAATATCTTTCCAGCTCTTCTCGTGCTTCATCAGAATGACCCGTTTCCTCGAATGCCTCGGTTGCATCGGTGCCACCAACTTCGATCAGAATGGCACGGCCTCCGGGGTGATCTTCGAGATATTTTGTAATGTCGTAGATCTTGTTGTGCAAGATGATCCAGACATCATCTGGTTTGTTGTGCTTCTGCACTTCTTCAAGGGTGTACATCTGCAGTTTCAGAGTGATAGATACAGCCTTGGAAGTTCTGTCGAATACTGTGACGAAATTCAAACTGACTCTAAGTCACGATATCGAACCTCGGGACTGAGCACTGTAAATATGAGCTGAGTAACTTGAAATCAGCGAGAGAACTTGAACTTGAACAAATCGATACGTACGTTAGCGGGAATTTCGCTTATATAGTAGTATCTCGCTCAAAAGTTTCAACCTGAAGGTTGCATAATCGGCATCACGGCATTGGCACTGGCAGGATTTGGGCGATCCACAGTCCCAGGGGCGCTCACAGGTCCCATATTGGCCGGAATAAATTCGGAAGTGATGAAATATCTGCACCTTGGAAGAAGAGGAGAGTAACAAAACAAGGACATTGATTGTTGCCACAAATAACATACACGCAGTACGTGATTGGTCAAAGGCATCCCGGACCCACTTTGTGGCTCTCGTACGAAGTTCGCCCGACACTCGGAATCAACTCATCGCACGCATCTAGGACAAGTCGGAAATAACCAACTCCACTACACGGATGCACTTGAATCATGAACGAAAACAATATTTGTGCGGCAAAAACGGCATTTCTCCCTTTCACGGGGTATATAAGATTCAATATGCGAAGCTACAGTGATCCAACCCTCAGTTTCCAATAGTCAATAGCAGCCATGCCTATCCCTATTGGATCTCCGAACCTCAACCCATCATTTTACTTGATAGGGGACGATGTGAAAACCTCAAAGTCAGTGGAGATTGACGAAAGATGGAAGTTGGAAGACGTCAAGCGTGCGATCGGACTGGTGTTCCATGTCGCACAACCACTTGGTATTGCTTCACGCTTCAAGCCGGATGATCTCCCTTACTAACTGACTTTCTCTTTATAGGAATTACTTTCTACGAGAATGACAGTCATCAAGAGCTCAGCTCGGTGGAAGAGCTCATTGCCACAAATTCGACACCGGACTCTCCAATCGGCCTTCGTATCGATGGACAGGCAGTACAAAGCCCCCAGGGGCCAACTGGACTACCCTTGGTGGGCAGCTTCTATGAGATTTTCCCCGATCACCTCGGAAATCACTATCGACTATTTCGAAAATACGGTCACGTCATCCGAACTACGAACATGGGCAAGACGACATACCTCACCGATAGCCCCGAAGTGGCCGCAGTGGCTCTCGCAGAGTCCGCATACATGACGAAGAAGATCAATGAAAACCATCCGCTCTGGGGTGTGAAGGATAACACTGCTATTTTCATCGGTGACACGGAGACGGAGAATTGGAGACTTGCACACAAATTTCTTCCCCCCTCAATGGGCCCCAAGGCTGTGCGCCACTACACACCTTTGATGCAAGAGTGCGTCCGCAGCTCCTTCGGCGTCTTTGATGAGCTCGATGTTAGTGACCAATCATGGAACGTCTACCAGTATATGGTCAAGCTGGCATCACAGACTATTGGCAAATTTTCGCTCGGCACCGACTTTGAGCATTTCACATCTGTCGATGCTCCATTGCATCCGATTGTCACGAACATAGCCAGTCTACTCTCTCTTAACAAGAAGATTACCGCCAGAGGTGAATGGTACCGCCATTTGCCATTCGGAGATCCAGCACGCTTGAAGACAGTCCAGCACACAATCTATACTCTCTTGCAGGAAAAGATAGACCTGATGAAAGATTCAAAGATTTCCGGAATGCCAATGGCTGAGGCAGCCACAAACGCCTCCTGTGTTATCGATTATCTCCTCAATACGGTGGATGAAGCTGGCAACAAGTTCCCAGAAGGTCTCATTCTGGGCAACATGCTCATTGTCACTGGAGCCGGGTTTACGACCACGTCCGCCCTTATGTCCTGGCTCATCTACTGCCTTGTGAAGTACGAGGGTACTCAAGATCGTCTTTACGAAGAGCTGTGCGAAAACGGCATTGCAAATGGTGAAAAGTCAGTGGATTGGACGCCAGAACTGGCCCATGGACTTCCCTATCTGGATCGCTTTGTGAAAGAGACTCAGCGTCTACACAATGCCTCTTTCCAACCCGGTCGCACCACCAAAACAGAAGTCATTTTACCAGGCGGCTACCGTCTTCCTCCTGACAGCGTCATAGTCCCTGCAATATACGCAGTCCAAACGAATCCGGAAATCTGGCGGGATCCATTCCGGTTTGACCCCGATCGTTGGGCTGGAGAGGAAACGAAGAATCTTCATCGGTGCGCTTATATCCCTTTTGCAACTGGGCCGCGTGGCTGCATTGGATTCAACTTTGCGCTTTTGGAGGTCAAGATTCTGTTGTCGGAGCTTGTCTCGAGATATGAGTTCTTCCAAGAGGGATTGGATGCGGTCGAGTATGATCCAGAGTTTCAGCTTATTCGCCCTTTGAATTTCTATGTTCGGGCCAAGAGACGCGTTCCTGAAACTGCTAAATAGTTGATATAGAGTGATTTTCGAGTCTGTTCAAAATGTTATTGTAATAATGGAAGTTCAACACTAAAAACACCATCTGAGTGCTAGAAATCCCCTTGCTGTTTTGGATTTGACGTACTAGCAATGTGTAACACAATATATCTTTCATTTGCTACTTGTACATTGTAGCTCTCACATGAACTCAAGTAGATTATTACCCGTGTTTTCGATTTGTAAGAAGATCCTGTAGAAAACCTTTTTGTTGTTTTGCTGGAGGAATATGCGTTATTGTATTACCGGTAATTGATATGTGTTCGTGGCAATGGTGATAGATTACGGTTCTATAATTACAGTATCACGTATCTCGGCAATGCGCGGAGCAAGATCGCAGCAACTTCGGACGAGAACTTCTCAACTTGAACACCATCCATGACACATTTACTAACATTTTCACGTGGGATAAATGGATAAGCTCGACACTCGACGGAGCCCTTACCCATATGACACCACCCGGGTATCCGAGCTTCTCAAAAGCAAACGTCGTGTGCGTGGGATCAAGTCATGTTTTCCTTGCCGACATAGGAAAGTGAAATGCGACGGGAACTTTCCTTGCGAGACTTGTGTTTTAAGAGGCCATCCTGAAATTTGCTGCGCTCCTTCGGGATCGACTGGTCCGAGCCAAGTTGAAAGCGCTACAACCAATGAGCAATTTGGACCTGGTCCGAGTCAGCAACTTCTGCCAGAAGCGTACGATGCCGAAGACATCAATATACAGAGCAGCCCGGCTCAATCTAGCATAACTGGAATCGACCTTATGCTCAAGCGTCTTGAATCTATCGAAACTCAGATATCTGCTCTCAAAACAGATCTTAGGCAAAGCCGCGCAACACTTTCAGCATCTGGTCAGGATACTCCTTATGCTAGATCCTCTCACCGCGAACCGGCCCGTGATTCAAGGTCCCTGAGTTCCGGTCCAAGTCAATCACTCGGTCGGAACTTTGTCGAAGAGTCGACCGGTGCTACGATATTTCTCGGCAACTATTCCGATCCACCAGCTGCACTAGGATGCAGAAAAGTCGGTGGCGACACAACCGTCCCTGATGCGCTTCTACTAGAGCAGGTTATGCCGCGAACTTATCCGTTCACAAGCTTATGGGGGCCTGATGCTGACCTGGCGGAAATTTGTGGAACGTTACCAGAAGACTCGAATATTATTCGGTATGCTTTAATCATTATGGCTTCATGCCAGTGGAAAATCGATCTTCTTAGCTCGTGCTAATCGCTCCTTCAGGTACTGGCAGAATTACCAAACAACTGCATATCCCTTTTACCCAGGTCTGGTCCAACTCCAGGAGTTCAATCAGGCGCTCTTCCAGTTCCTTGATCGGAGGGCTGAGGCCCAATTAGCGAATGAGAAGTTAAAGGCCCAAGACTTGGATACCTCGTGGTTAGCTCTGCTCTTTTCTGTACTAGCATGCGGTGTGCAATTTTCGGATGACCCTGTGAAAGAACGGGATTTACAATCAAAGGTTTTTGGTAAGTGATGATTACGTAGGGATTGAATTGCACATTTTACGCTTCCTGATCGAGGCTAACAACTGAAAATACAGTGTGCTCGTCATTTCAATGTCTTCGCATGTCAGACTTCTTCACGAAAACCGATATGAATCAAATTCAGGCTTTGGCATTGATTGGTCATTGCTTGCGCAATAATCTCGACGCAAATAGTGCCTGGATTCTCATGGGTAGGTCGAAGACGTCAGATCATTCCATTGCCCTTACTTGCTAATTTATCGCATCTGCATAGGTACTACACTACGTCTCGCCCAGAGTATTGGTCTTCATGAGGTGACATCCTCACAGCAATCCAGCACAAAAACTCTCGATTATCAAAAGAGGCGACTCTGGTATGTGGAACAAACTCAATAACGTCTAATCATCCACTAATAAATGGAAAAGGTGGGTACTCATCTGGCAAGATGTCTTTTTAGCCTTCACCTACGACAGATCTCCCACCACAGTTACGCCGAGCAGCAGCTTCCCTTACGAGGACGTATCCAGAACAGAGCCAGGAAACCGGTCATACTCTGAATGCATCCTCACACTCATTCAAATATTACTTGAGCGCTCGAAGAAAGACCACATCGACATGGCCACCACGATAGAGTACAAAAAGCGCATGGAGGCAATCCTGACCGATGAAATCGCCGCCCCGTTCTTACGCGATAAGAGCCACTGTCACACGCTTTTGAATCACCTCGAACGACTAGCATTGCGGGTCCATGTTTGCTATGGGATTCAGAGGCTTTGCAGGCTTATGCTGGAAATGCCTTCAAACGAAATTTCTATTGTTGGAGGCGCGGAGGAAACAAAACGGGAATGCATAAACCGCGCTACAGAAGCGGTCGAGTCTTTTCTGGATATGCATCGATTGTCTTCTCTGGTCTGTCGTTCGTGGGCATTCGTGCATAATGCTGTCAGCTGTGCCTTTGCGTTACAGAATCTTGGGGCTACTGGGTCACATTCGCGCGCGAGCTCTGTTGTGTCCCGTCTTGTGGTTGTTCTGGAGAATGAAGAAGTTCAGGCCACCTGGCAAGACCTGGATACTAATGTGAGGTATTTTGGACCGTACTCCCGGGCTTCGAAGGCCTTGAAGGAGGCTATTGCGACAACGCCTAGTTGAAAGGGGAGATTTTACTTGTCGAATTCGACAGGATCATGATCTTGCAAGCTTTGATATGACAATCGATAGCTATACTACTTGTCCAAATGTTTGTATCTAGACCTCCCAGCCACCTCCAGCCATAAGGAGATCACCTAGAGCTCTGCTAAGGCTCAAGAGGTGTGCGTCATGATATCTTGGAGCAATAAGAGATACACCAACAGGCATGCCGTTTGCTCCAATGAACGCAGGTATATTGACAACCGGCATGTGAAATCCCTGTTAGCTGTCAGCCGGAAAGCCAGGAGAGGTAATAAGTTTACTGATAGAAGGAACCCACTGTCCAGAGAGTGTTAAAGGTAGCACTTCCCATATCCCCAAGTCCTAAAGGAGCTTCATCTACAGCACTCGGAGCGAGGATGACGGAGTAGTTTTTGGCCAATTTATTCACCAATTCTCGCATTCTCGCATATGTGTCAGAGGCTTCCACCAGCTCTTCGCGTGTGTGATTGGAACCATTTTCGGCAATTTCCTGTATTTCAGGAGATAATTCAGCTTTCCCGACCCGGTATTCCCTTAGAAAGGACACTTGAGCCTCGGCGTTGGTGATCATTTTCTGGATTTTCCCAAGTTTCCCGGCATCCGAAAGCTCGGATGGCAAGTCAACTTCTTCAACCCGGACACCCGAGCTCTGAAGTATTGCCGCAGCTTGTTCCATAGCTGCGACAGTGCTTGGTCCTGCTTGAGACCACATGGGTGTCTTGATCCATGCAACCGAAACTTGATCAATTTGGATATCTTGCGAAGGGTGCTCGTCGTCTTTAATAGCGAAAACATCTGCCAGCAGCTGCAGGTCCTCCGCGCTTCTGGCAAAAAAGCCAAATGTATCAAAACTGGGGGCAAAGGCCTTCTGCCCTTCGAGAGAAATGGCCTTGTAAGTTGGCTTCATTGCGAAGATCCCAGTGTAAGACGCTGGGCGAATGACACTACCACCAGTTTGTGCCCCCAGGCTAATTGGGACTTGGAAGTCGGCTACAGCAGCGGCAGAACCGCATGAGGATCCCCCTGGGGTACGGTTCGGATCTAGAGGATTAGTTGTCTCTGGTCCTGAATTGGTCACAGTGAATTCTGTCGTCGTCGTCTTGCCTGCAAAGGGGAAAAGTTAGATCTATCCAATTCTGGGAGTAAATACGCCAGCCAACAGACCGACGATAAGAGCACCAGCTTCTCGTAGGATACCAACAGCAGAAGAGTCAAAGCATGACTGATGGCCTTTGTAGATCGGGGAACCGTATTGAGTGGGCATGTCTGGGATACATTAGTAGGTGGCAATCTAGGTCAGAGATGCGTAATACCTTTGGTGTTCATGATATCCTTCACGCCTATAGCTACGCCATGCAATGGCCCCCTTTCTTCATATGGAACTTGGTCCAAAGTTCGGGCTTCCCTCAAAACAAGTTCTGGGTCTAGTCCACTAGTCAGAATGTATTTCAGCAAGGAAATAAACAATAACACATGATCCCACCCAAGTAGGCCCAGGCTTTCACGATGGCGTCTCGTTCTTTGATACGGCCCAAGATAGATTGAGCATATTCTTCGACAGAAATGGTGTTTTGCCTGAACAAACCCAGTGCTTGGGTGGCATTTAAGAGATATGGCTGTGTGGTCATCTTCAAATGTTGGTTGTGATTTCAGACTGCGAAGGGTACGAGTGTGAGGGGCAAAGATGGATCTGATTCCAAGGTTTTAATTGATGGTTGGCCGAGTGCGACGGGCGAAATTGAACGAGAAAAGGTGGTAAGGCTCCTTATTGAACAGGTTAATGATAATGTGGCGAACGACAGAAAATCCACGATCGTAGAGTGGGAGAATAATCCACGATATGGTCAACATTTGAACGCAGACAAGACAGACCAGATGTGGTGCCCGAAGAGGAGACGGAGCGGGCCGGCGCCAGCGACGAGTCATGAATGAATACATCCATGTACCTTAGAATTTAGCCGCCAGCTGCTTTTCCACTGCAGGTCGAACCCCTGCTTACTCCCTCAGCTATGAATGAGCGGTGAGCGAAAATAGTCGTGGACGAATCTCCTGACCTTTCGAGATCAAATTCCGTCTCGTTCTTGAGGCTACCGAGCTATATTCGATTTGTTTTGCATTCATTCACATCTTCGACATGGCATCGGAACCATGTGCGGCGTGTGGCTGGACTATTGAGCGCCAAAGTCGCTGCAACTATGAAAGCCGTGTCCGATTGTTCTACGGAGTGGGCAGCAGAGGCGTCTGGTCGCTAGGATCAAGCCTGATCTTGAAAGACCGAGGCTCAAAACTTCCCATTGCAGAGGCCTCTAATCTTCACTTCGTGAAAGAGAATACATCAATTCCTGTTCCCTCTGTGATTGAATCTTGGGAGGAAAACGAACACTCTCTTTTAATTATGCGACGTATTCCTGGCGAGCCCCTCAATGAAGCCTGGCCTAAGCTTTCGACTGTGGAAAGGGAGAATATAGCCAAGCAAACCGCTAGCTATCTAGAACAACTTCGCAATCTTCAGTCAGAGAAAATCCAATCGCTTGGAGGCACTCCGATTTATTCGAATTTCTTGTTCAAAAACGAGACATTCCAACTTGAACAGCCACACGGTCCTTTCTTGTCCGATAATGATCTCTGGAATGATATGAAAGCTGGTCTAACAGCTCTACCCGAAGACGCGCAAGTACGACTTCGACATTCTATGCCCCCTGCTGCACCTTACACCTTCACACACGGCGATCTCACAAATGTCAATATTATTGTGGAAAATGGAAACTTGGCAGGTATAATTGATTGGGAAATGTCCGGTTTTTTCCCGGTATGGTGGGAATATGTCTGTACTTCGGTTGCAGATTCTGAAGATGATATGGAATGGAAAACCTTACTGCGTAAATACATGCCTGAGCATACTAATGCGCGCGAATTTTGGCTGGACTATTATCACATATGCAAAGATCCGAATTGTTTGAGGGCAAAGAAGTTTGTTGAGCAATCAGACTAGGGGAATTTTGATTGCTTTTCCATCAAAACGAAGACTTCAAGGTTATTGAGAAGGGAACCAGACACCTCAAAGTTATTATTGATCACTCGTCATTAGCAGCCTGAACCCAGCACCTATGCTTCGATTTATGCCTTGGGTGCAGTGGAGAAGATCCATATGTGTAAAGAGTCCATGGGTTGAAGCATTCGAAGCGCTTCGTTGGTACCATAATTTTGGCTACCATGTCTCTCAAATCACGATGTAAAATCTTCATTTATTTTGTGTGATTATTACAAGTTTCAGCACACATTTGTGCATAGTAGATCCTTGGAAAGGATAGTGTTCAGGTAGCCGGGGTAAATAAAACCCAGTCAACTGGTATCATGATGCATTGGTGCCTTGTTGCCTCACAAGTCTATGCGCAGTTGGTCGTTGTGCGTCGCCCGACCGCATCAAAAATCTCCCGCGTCGCGTTGCCAGGAGCTCCATCCGCCCTGACCAGGTCCCGCCGCGCTTCTTCATCGCATCGAGATTCATTGGTCACCCACATCTCATCAGAACCATTTGCGCAAATCCCAACCCCATTCCAACCGTCAATTTATATCCCGGAAGTGGGTGTGGCCAAGATGGACGACCCGGCGAGTCGCATGCAGGCTCAATTGGTAGGCTACCCCATCATCTCCATGCACATCCTCAACCTTTGAGATCAGGAGACCTGTAGCGGAGATAGATGCTAACACAGTCGCTGTATTTAGCTGCCCCATATGCATTTGGTCTCGCAACAGGCCTACCCCAAAATGCATATGATGCCAATCGAGACCGCCGTGGAATACTTAACTAGCGCATCCCGGGTTTGCCAGTCTAAGCCCGTGCTTTGGACCTTTCTCGAGGCTCCGGTAGATGGAACTGTGATGTTGACTTGGCTGCCATTGTCTCACCTGCCCACTCAATTCGCTACCGATGGTTATGTGTGGGCCGATAATGAGCAGGTCTTTAGCTTTGAATTGCGAGGATTCGTACGCGTCCCATTCATAAGCAGCTTCGAAGGAAGTGGCGCTAATTTGTTATTTAGACCGTGGAAATGTGCCACCACCGAAGTGGTTTCAACCCTGCTAACGAGAACGTGGCTACGCATTCCCGAAAACGCTACCGTATTGTCGCCTCGAGAACCAATACTCCCTACGACCCTTCCCTTTCAATCGTCCACTACTCCCGAGCACCTCAAAATGACCATGTCCCCACTCCTCGGATTCCAATCACACAGCAAGTCAACAATATGCTGTCCCAGCGACGCTTTCTTCACAACGCTGGCCAACTGAGCCGCAAGGAATTCATGCTCCACGATCGAAACAGTTGGCCCACCGTTCCTTTCCCACCTCAGGCACCGCAACAGGGTTTCAACCAGCCCCAAGCACCTTACGCAGCTCCTGCCGCCGCTCACGCCCGCCCCGGGTTTTACCCACCAGGCCACCCAGCTGCTGCCCAGGCTGCTCACCCAGCAAGTAAGGCCCAGCGCGCGCCCCGCAACGCCTCCGCAGGAATGAACGCCGCCATCTCAGATTTCGGGCTGGAGGACGAAGATGTGTCAAATGGCGACATGATGGACAGTTTGAACCCAAGAGATGTGAGCAAGATGCGGTACATGCAGCACCACGAGTGGATGGAAGAGATCTTTGCTTCGCCTTACGCCATTTCCCAAATCACACCTGTTTCTCTTGGTCTGGGCCGCAAGGGAGAGCTGCAGACATTGACTGCAGGCTTCTTTGATGCGCCTGCACAAGCTCAAGAAGAGGATGCTCAGGAGGCCACTAAGCTCGAGCCAGCCAAGGCAGAAGAATTCGCGGAGCGAGTCGCTAAGAAGGTTGCCGATATGGAAGCAGAGATTGAGAAGCTCAAGAATCAACATGCTCGTCGCATGGAGCGCTTCAAGCGCAGCTCTCTTTTCAAAGACTCCGAGCTGCGCCTTCGAGAGGCTGCAGCTGACCCTGAAGCGACTGGTCCCGAGGTTTGGAGGCTGGAGGGTCGCGTTATTATGCCCTCGGAGGAAGACGAAGGCCCGCAGGCCGAGTACGTGGAGAAGGCCAAGTACAAGGTCTCCGACGTTGTTCACGATGTTGAAACAGCCTGGAAGACACAGATCGTCCCTGAGCCCAAGGTATCATGCGTTGAGAAGGGCGGTCTACTGGAGAAGATTGAACCAGAACAAAAGGAAGAGCCCGATGCATTTGCGGCCGATATGGTCCTGGACCAGGCCTCTGATCTTCTGAACCAGTTCGGCAGCCCAGGCGTAGGAGCTAACGCTGCGGGGCCATCCATGCCCACCGACATCCCTGGTGACGTGGATATGCACATGGGCGGACAGATTGACGGCACCGGAGAAGGCGGCGACTGGGTAATGGTCGACAATGAGAACAAGCATGCTGGAGCCGGAGCCGGAGAAGCCAGTCTCGAGGGAGCCAACTTTGACTTCACCAACATGGACAGTGCAGGCGATGCTCTGGCCGCATACTCTGAACAGAACGATGGCCTCGATTTACCTGACCTGGAGGACTCGGCATTCGGTGATGCTTTCCATGCCTCTGATAACGAGCATTCCCACCACCCTGATGCGGATGAGATGTCCTAGTTCGTTTCATTTTTCTCTTTTAGCTTTTTGGAAGGCGCTTCTTCGGTTTCTTTGCTTTTTTGCGTTCTTAGCACACTTGCAGGCCCTGCGGTCTGCTTCGGTGTTTGTCGGTGCGGGTACGGAGGTTTGGATTTGATGGATGATGATTCCCATCATGTTTGCTCTGTGATTTACAAAAACAGACAGAACCATGCTAGCTATTGTCTAATCAATGGCTCTTTTCAATCATGATTCCTTTTTTCTGGTAGTTTTACTAATCATAAGACATTGCAGTATCTTAGTTGTATACTTCATCTGCTATCATCCCAGCAGGTAGCAGCAGTATTGCGCCTTGGAAGTCACAAGACTTCTATCAGGAACATTCGAAAACATGTGCATAGACGACTTTCAATCCCAATCTCAAGACACATAGTGCAAGCACCTTCTGACCATCGACTCCTTTGCCACGTTCAAGTTGCTAAAACGTTTGAATTAAGGTTATACAGACGAGTGGCTGAAAGTCGATATTCAGCGTCTTCAAGTTGGTCATTTACAGGGAATAAGGAAATCCATGTGATAGGTATTGGTAAGAACACCCGTGGAAATTATTGAATAAGTAAATTCCGCAATGTCAACTTAGTGCCAATGATTCAAATTTCTGAAGTTATAAATGGGGGTACCGTTTTCTGAACACATCGAGCTCTCCACATCAGATAACTTGAATCCGCAGTGGAGAACTCGAACCGACGATCCCTTTGACTCGCACGAACCACCCATGATCATCGAACTTTGATTCAGCCATCATTTTACAAAGCTCGTCATATGCAGTTGACTGCAATCGGAATAGTGGAATAGTGGATGAGCTCACTATCCGCCCTTCCCGTCATGACGTCAGTTAGGCATCGGGACTGGACTTCCTTTGGTGCATTTTAGCAGAAAACTATGGTTTAGGGTTGGGCACATCGTCATCTATGGGAAGGTGCTGCCTACTTATACTTGATCACTTACCTCCTATCCTAATTTCTTATAGGTTTTGCACCCAGAATACCCTGTAACACCCTGCAGACCTTTCGAACCACTACACTTCTGAAACAAACTATACCAAATATTCCAACTACCCCAGGAAAAATGTACATTCCCTCTTTGCTCTTTCTCTTTATCATTCCCTCACTGACATCACAAGGAATCGCACAATGTCTATCCGCTCCCGTCGCGACCGCGACCAGGGCAGCAACAGACACCGCTTCAGCATCGCAACCTTCCGCGGTCTCCAGCAACCAGAGCTCAGCAAGCGTCTCTCCAAACTCATCAAAACCGAGAACAGCGCAATCGGCGCCCACGAAGCAGCCGGCCGCGAGCGAACCTCCATCGCCGCCCAACTCTCAGAATGGGGCGAGTCAACCGAAGACGACGCGGTCTCCGATATCTCCGACAAGCTAGGAGTAATGCTAGCGGAGATCGGGGAGCAGGAAGACGCCTTCGCGCAGAATCTCGAAGACTACCGCGGCGTCCTGAAGCACATCCGCAACATGGAAGCATCGGTACAGCCCAGCCGAGACCAGAGACAGAAGGTGACGGACGAGATAGCGAAACTGAAGTACAAGGAGCCGGCGAGCACGCGGATCACCACACTGGAGCACGAGCTTGTGCGGGCCGAGGCACAGAACCTGGTTGCTGAGGCGCAGCTGTCGAACACGGTATGTACTTAGATCTAGCTTGAGCGGCTGAATCGCTTTGCTAACCGTCACTGCAGACTCGCACAAGACTCAAGGAGGCTTTCGATATCCATACCGCGGCTGTTATTGAGCGGGCCGAGAAGCAGATTATTCTGGCGCGTCATGCTCGTCGTCTGCTGAACTATATCGATGATAGTCCCGTTGTTCCTGGTGATGCTCGTCAGGCCTATGATCATGAGCTCGAGGCACGCCAGGTTCTTGAGGATGCGGAGGCTGATCTTCGCGCGTGGCGACCCAATGTCGAGCCCATTGCTGCTGCCGAGCTCCACGTTAATGGTATCAGTGGTACGCAGGAGGACGCCGAGTCTGTTCTGACGGATGGTGCCAAGGTCGACACTACTGGTCCTCCGGATGACGTTACCTCGCAGATGGAGCGAGAGGCGCCGGCTGTTTTGGCTTCTTAAGAGCTAATGTTGAAGTCCAGATGAGCGCTTGAGTCAGCTGATTCTCTGTACTCAAACTTGAAACGGAGATTGGCATATTCCAGCTATATGAAGTGTTTCTTTGCTTTGGTCTGTTTCCGGGGGTTAGGGATATTCGGGATTGTAATTACGGCGTGGATTGTCACTATGCTTAATTTGCGAATATACGTATATGACAAGTCTCTAATTTGAGTTGTTTCATTTTTCAAGGTTCTAACTTGAACATTTACGCAAGAGCCTCTGCTATCAGTCAACGCCTACACAGTAGATATCAACGTTGAAGTACTCCGAGTCCCAGGTGCCGGTTTCAGCCCTAAGTGCTCTCTAGAGCGAAACAGCTGCACATGTGCCAGTGCTCCAATTACCAATTCATAATGATATGCATAATACATGATCAAGACAGCCCTGGAGTATCCTCCAAAACGGACGGCCTTTTCATCAAGCTGTGAATAAATCAATCGTCAATGAAAACACACTTGACTCCGAGTCTTACGTTTGCCCCAACCCAGCGCTCGAATGCTCAGATTGTCATCTCTCTGAAAGGGATGAATTGCTCCAATTGCATCATTCCATAATTTACATTCGAATTCCAGCTTGTCTACAGCGATTCTCTTTGAAAAGTGAAATGATTAGTTCATGCCAGTTGACTACATCGGGTTAGTCAGCATATATGTCGCACGTGACCGTAGGCGCCCAGAGTGACGCGGAACCCAAGCTCCAGTCCGGAGCTCATCATCGCCGTCACTTCAGCTTGCTCCTCCATCTCCACCCCACTCATCAACGTTGCCTTTCTCCATAACCCCTCTTCATTAGCACATCATGGACAAGCTCGTCGCCCAATACTCGCGCCCACCGCACCAGAATGAGTTCTACAACGAGCAAGAGCAACAGGACCTCACCGAGGGCATGCCTCCGCTCTCCCTCAAGTTCAGCCTTCCTCCTGTCGACAACGTGAGTGAACCGAATGCATATTTGAATTCGACCCGACCCCTTGCAAGAAAATATTCGTCGCAATCGTCTCCCGCGCCATGCGTCCGAGTAATCCATCGCTAGCGAGCACAGACAGTAGCTCCGACAAGACAAATTATTTGCATCATGCCAAAGAACACAGCTAATCTCTCTTCTTCTACCTTATATAGCGTGCCTCTTTCCTCCGTGCCATGACCGATGACCACTCCAACCCCAGCTGCCCCATCAAGCTCGCTCACGGAACAACAACCCTGGCTTTCCGATTCCAGGGCGGCATCGTACGTTCACCTCAGCCTTGCTCCAGCAATCATACCCCTTTATCGAATAAGACTGATTTTTGCGCGAATTAGATTGTCTGCACCGACTCTCGAGCCACAGCTGGAAATTGGATCGCTAGTCAAACAGTAAAGAAAGTCATTCCCGTGTCGCGGTTAAGCCGTGGCGAGGACAAGCCATCTAACGATCCCACCCCTGGTCTCCTGGGAACGATGGCTGGTGGTGCGGCTGTAAGTTATTGTCTCGATATCCTGGTTTGTTGATTTGTGTGCTGATAAGGATGGTTCGATAGGATTGCCAATATTGGTTGCGTTATTTGAGCCAGCAGTGCACTCTGCATGGTACGTTCAAAAACGAGAAGACCAATGAGAAGAAATAGCTGACAAGAATAGAAATCCGACACAAGCGCCGCATTACTGTTGCTGCCGCATCGAAGATTCTCGCCAACTTGACTTATGCTTACAAGGGCTACGGCCTGAGTATGGGAACCATGCTTTGCGGTGTACGTTATCCCGACCTCCTTCTAACCATCAAACCTAACTCTATCTAGGTGACTCCCCAAGAAGGACCCGCCCTATACTACATCGACTCAGATGGCACCCGCCTGCCCGGTAACCTTTTCTGTGTTGGATCTGGTCAGACATTCGCCTACGGTGTGTTGGACGCAAACTACCGCTACGACTTGACAGAAGAGGAGGCGCTCGCATTGGGTCGCCGTGCCATTCTGGCTGCCATGCACCGTGATGCTTACTCTGGTGGTTTCATCAACTGCTACCACGTTAAGGAGGAAGGATGGGTGCACCACGGCTTTGACGATATGAACCCCATCTTCTGGAAGACCAAGCTGGATCACGGAGAGTTCTCTAATGTTACGTCGGAGCTGTAGGGATAATGGACGGGCGATGAATGTATTATTCTGATACTAGGATCAACATGATTTCTTAAGACTTGGAAATGACTGATATGGGTCAGTCGAGCCATGCTGCTTTGACTGGTTAGCTTACGACGTAGCTATGGTTAGGATGGCTCCTTGGCCTCCATGGTCCTGGTATCGAGTGGTAGGGGCGGTGTCTGTGGCGGTGTAGTTAAGCAGCTCCAGCGTTTGAGCCGCATCTGATATCAAGTCAGTTGCGGTTATGCTTATAACCTTAAGTATACTCCTCCATCCATGTCTTAAGGTCACACGGTGGACCTTTCGAAGACTTCCACCATGGTCTGGATCATGCACCTCGGTTACCTACCATTGTGGGCCCAGAGAATAAGTATTGGAATGCATGTGAAATGTTATTAGAGTAATATGCTGTACATGTATGTTACAGTAGGTATAATGCTGCGATCAATGCTATGCAAATGTTGTCGTTCAAGTTCATCAATCCCATCAAATCCTCCTCATGTTGGTTGTTTTGAGACAAGAGCTAGACTTTCTTCGTCCTCTCTTTGCAGCCGATTGTAGCTCGACTCTCCAGTCTCCCTGTCATCACCTTCCTCGTCACTGTACTCCTCGTCCGAATCGAGTACAAACTTATCCGCCTCCAAGGCAAAATCATTCTCCTCGAGACGATTGTAAGCTCTCCGGCGGTACCACCACCAAAGACCGAGAGCCATCATGCCCAAAACAAAAACACTGAATCCAGAAGCGAAGAAAGCAATAGTGGCATTAGAAAGCCCACCATTCTCCTTCTCCTCTTCCTCCACCTCCTCCAAATCACTCTTCTCAGCAGCCAAGAATCCCGCAAACGTGGAATTATACTCATCATAAGTATCCACGGCAACATCCAGCTCCAAGCCCGTAAGATTCAAAACCTCACTAGAACGAAGCAATCGACCCCTGGCATCAACAGCCTCAGCCCACAAAGACTCCCAGACAATCTCCTTCTCCCCTCTAACCTCCTCAACCATCATCCTCGTCTCAAAGCCGGTCCGCCGCGAACTAGCAACCACCTCACTCCCCGCCTTACCAACAGCAACACCCCTCACAACCCACCTCGACACCTCCGTCGCCCCATTCCAACTAACATAAACAAGCAACTCCCCGGTGGCACCCCTCTTAGCCACAAGCACAGGATCCCACCACGGAACACCAACCCAATCCATCTTATACGCCCGATAATTATCCAGCGCATCGGGAATCTCCTCACTATGCCACGGCGAAAACTGCACATCCATCACAGTCGTCCCATCAGGGCCATGCTCCGTAAACGAAGGACACCGCCCCCACCCAATAAACACATTCCCGGGCTCGCCGCCCAGAACCTGCACGCTGCCCTGGCTTTGTGCCTGCAGCCGCGTCGGGTGCTGGAACTCGTTGAGCAGTTGCACTGTGGGCGGGGAAACAGACGTATCGAGTTTGATGTGCAGACCGCGCGAGCAATCGTCGTCGCATTCTGCGTGCGATGTGATCTTCACATGGTTGTCGAAGAGTGTCATCTGTGTCTCGTTTGTGCCGGGTACGAAGCGCGCATGGTGTTGCCAGGCAGTTGTGAGAACGGGTTGTGTCGAGGGATTGGATATCTCGACGAAGTCGTTTCGGCGCCCGCCGAGCGTCCAGATAATGTCTCCTGTTTTGCCGTCTATCAGGAGGATGGAGTGGGTGTGGCGGATTGAAACGAGGTAATTTCCCTCGGGGGTCTGTGGATGTTAGCGGTGAACTGTGAAAGGACGTACTGAGCATACCTTTTCAATGCTGTTCAGATGGTACGCGTCCCAGCCGTTTGCGCGGGGCTCGTAGGATTCCATGGGGTTTATATGATCCAGAGCCCGCCACTCGAAGACCACGTCATTCGTCTCGAGATCGAGTTCCTGGAAGACTGCGTCCAGGAGTTCTAGTTGGCTGGGTATGCCCCAAGCAGGATCATAGTCGTCTCCGTGGATGAGGAGCTTGTCGACACCGGTAACGAGTGCCGTCCCGTTCCCCGTGAAAGCGAATTCATGGAGATCGCTATGCACGCGCAGATTCTGGGCCCAGACCTTATAGATCAAACGGTACGATTCATCAAAAGCAAGACCGTACCCATCACCGATCCCATCGCCCTTATCACCAGCCCAGAAAGTAAGGTATTTCTGCCCGAAATTCTCCTGCACTCTTGTTCCGAAGACATTGTGGAACGAGCGGTTCATGTAGACCGCGGAGAGATCGGCCGCGTCGAGGATTAGTGGGGAGGATAGAGGAGAAGATTCGTTTCCATCGTGGCGGAGAAAGATATGGGAACCTGTGGAGGAAATCGCAGAATGGTTCCAGATGTTTGCTTGGAGTACCGGGGCGTATTCAGAGCTCGATTGGAATTCCAGGTGCGGGCGATGGCCTAGATCGCCGTCGTTGTAGGCGTCGTAGTCTGTTGAGACGAAGTCGGCGGCTATGGAAGCTGCCAGTAGACACCATGTCCAGGTCCAGCGAGACATGACTGGGGAGGAAATTGGAAATCGATTCCCCGGGGGGAAGATAAGCTTTTAGCTTGGTATGGATCGTGTGTACAGTGTTAGCGGCACTTGGGCGCTGTGGGTCAGATATGACGGTATATGGGTTGTTAAGATTGGGATCACCCGACACAGATGTCAAGGGCTTGAAAGTTGGGGATTAGGGAGTGTCGAGAGAAGCACTTGAGACATTGGTGATGGGAGAAAAGAGGAAGATGTGTCGCGAGACATCCTCATTTGATCGGGGCCGATTGTTTCTTGATTGAGGTGAGTGGGATTGGCTCTGGGGAGAGGAACGTATTAGCTTGCGTACGCGTCTTAGCGTTGGGAACTTTTTTCACCTGGGTGACGAGGCCATGATAAGAATAGCTCTGGGGGACGGCGGAAATCTATACCGTTCAGCTTGAAATACTGGGATTCAAGTTCTAATTCATGGTTCATTTGACGTTGATTTAAAATTGACATAGATCGTATACTTCGGATTGCACCATATCTACACGTTTTTCGCCATGACTTTTCCACGTGAAGGAGTAAGGGGGGCGGAGTGGAACCCTAACACTAATAGGATCCTTATCTTTCGTATATCTCGTACACCAAACTATGCCCTAACACTTGAGTCTTTTTTGAATATCACTCCAGACTGTACCCTGTACTTCATGCACACGACCCCTTTCTCTGTCAAAAATAATTTACCATTCCAGCTCCGTAAAAAGTCTTCTCCTTGGCATTATGGGCCGACCTCGGGAGCCTCGTATGTTGTGTGGCTTGGGTGGGGGCGTTTCCCGCTTCCAAACATGGTGACGATAGACAGGAGGCGGACTTGGAGCGGAGCCGCTTTTACGTTGACACTTGATCAATATGAGAGTTCCTGTGATTGGACCGTAGACACTTACAATGCAAGGCTCCAAGACTCGCAGCTCGCTGCATTGCCACCTGGATATGAACTTGAAGTTGAATCCTCATGTCCTAATCGCTTTCGTATTCGCTACCTTGCCCAGAAAAGGTACCGAAGTCCGATCTATGTAAATTGCCTAGATGCTTTCATCGACTCAAATCCTTCAAGTTTCTATCTCTCTTTAAGTACATCATGAATTGTCAACCTAAGATACTTGATACCCTTTGACTTGTAATGGGTCTTGATGATCTGTTGCCCAAAGCATCGGCGATTTGTCGATCTCATCCCCGCGAATCCACTGCCTCTTGGAGTCATGTATTCCGCAGGCCGGTTTCAAATGTAACATTTAATGGGGCTACTTGGGGCTGATTATTTCATGTAATTAAACAAATCATTACTCATCGTACCTCATACCTTGCTCAACGTGAACACCTCTGGTATCCAAACGCACATGGCCCATGTGCTGTCACATCCCCACCTCCAGGGCTCGAATGCTACAGCCTCATCAAAAGGTTGTAGTCCGTATATGGATACTCAAAGGTCGAGGTTACAGTGAGACACTCATCTCAACCTCATCTCCTTCCATGCCTATCTCTTCTCTCTCGTTCCCTTCTCTGTCTTTCTCTCTGTCTTTCTCTCTCCCTCGCTTTTTCTTGGCATCTAGGACACAATAATACATGCGAACTTTTAACACGCTTTTTGCACTCGGGACACGTATCTGTGTATCAGAAAATACCGCACGATTAGCACAGTTTATTGCAGCATCAAAAGGACTTCGGAACACCAGTAATTCCCGCACTTACGGAAGTCGCACCATCGAGATATTTTATGCAGCTCATCATAGGCTTTCTGCTGCCTCTTGCAGCCCCTTCTGTCACACGGGCTGGGCATGATTGAGTGGATCGCTTATTTCGGTGACTTTGTAGGTAGAAGAGGATGCGTAGAAGCTTGAGCCTGATAGCACCGAAGAGGGCGTTCGAGGGGAGATA
Organism: Penicillium sclerotiorum; assembly: GCA_911649655.1. Lineage (NCBI taxonomy): Eukaryota > Fungi > Ascomycota > Eurotiomycetes > Eurotiales > Aspergillaceae > Penicillium > Penicillium sclerotiorum. Next base: position 506,541 of record CAJVRJ010000008.1, read on the forward strand.
GGAGCGCGAGGATTCAGGAGCCCAGGAGAAGGAACTTGTAGATCTACTTAGCCTGTCACTCATTTAGCCGGAGTACATTGGGATTGACAGGCGGGGTCAATGCACGACAACTGGAGATGACAGCTGAGCAGGGATTCGCTGTAATCAGCACAATAAATGCCGCATTACCCGTCATGTCTTATAAGACTATAACGCACTGTGTATACATATGGATTAATTTGTTGTCAAGTATCAACATTAGAATGTCGATACAACATTCAATGAAGGCCGACAGGGTTTACTGATCATCCACCTGGGCAGATGTCCAGACATTACTAACTTCGTGCGCGTGTATGGCTCCAAGTTTCTATGCGCATAGTCCTTACATACTCTAACTTGAAACACAAGCCTAGGTATTTCAAGTATCAATGTTGACCAAGTCTAATAGGGCCGTGAAGCATTAACATTGAATCAGTTCATACAAATGCGTATAGATATCAACAAAGAAAAAGGACGAAAAACAAAAAGAGAAAGAAACATCGCTCCATCTATGACATGATACAAATCAAATTTTTTCAAAACCAAACACCAGATACGCGTGCGCATCTCAGCGTCCGTTTCAGTTCTCCACCTTAAACTTCATACGAATACCCATAGCCGCCAACTCGACATCCAGGTACCGCAGAACACCCGGCACAGCAACAACAGTAACATCATCACCACCAACATAGCGCACCCCATCACCATCCTCCCACGCCTCAGACCTGGAATCAGTAAACGAGGCGGGACGCGCACAGCGACGACAACGCACAACGCCACTACCACCGGTGGCCGCCTGCTGATTCGGCGCAGCCTTCTTAGCGGCAGCGAGAGCACCGGCATTCCCAGCAGCGCGGCGCGACGAGCCCGAGCCCGAAACAGCCACCTGCGTAGAGAGGAAGGAGCCACAGCAGCGACAGATCCACGCGAGCTGCGAGTCTGAGCAGTTCATCAGACGGTCTTGGAGGAGGAAGGCGGCGCCGTGAGCGATCAGGGAATCACGTTCCATTTCTCCCACTCGGATACCACCTCCCTTGGCACGACCCTTGACGGGTTGGCCTGTTAGTGCGTTCACCGGACCGGTCGTTCGCACTTGGAACTTGTCGTTTACCATGTGACGGAGTCGCTGGTAGTAGACTACGCCCATGTAGATGTCCGCGGCGAACTCGCGGCCTGTGATGCCGCTGTAGAGGGGCTCGTTGCCGTAGTAGTTGTAGCCTGCTTTCTTGAGCTGGTGGCCGAAGTAGTCGGTTGCCGTGTTTTCTTCGGAGAATTGGAAGGGTGTGCAGTCTTGTGGGTGGCCGTGGAGTGCACCGGCTTTACCGGCCATGGATTCGATCATTTGGGCGATTGTCATACCTATAGGAGTGTGAGTTGATTTTCATGCGAGAATTTGCAAAGGGGAAGATGGATTGTAGGCTGAAAGGGTGCAAGGGAGAACTTACGAGATGGGAAAGCGTGAGGGTTGATGATCAGGTCGGGTTGCATGCCGCTCTCGGAGAAAGGCATGTCATTGGCAGGCCACAGCTGCGAGCAAACACCCTTCTGACCGTGACGAGAAGAGAACTTGTCACCAATGATAGGCTTACGGGGAATGCGGTACTTGACACTGATAGACTGCAGAGGCTCGTTACCAGTCTCAGCGCCCATAATACGGATGCTCTCAATGTAACCAGCTTCAGCATCCTTGTACTTGAGGAAGTGGGTGACGCCGTCCACGTTGACGTAGGAGTTGGAAGCAGCATCGTAGCGCACGTTGTGCCAGGCCGCAATCTTGTCACCTTCCTGCACGCGCATACCCACATGGGGCAGACCGTCGTCGTCGATGAAGTTACGGACCTCGGCGCGGATTTCATCACCAGGAGCAAAACCGAATAGCTTGGTGACTTCGCGACGCGACCTGCGTCGGTCGTTCTCGCCTAAGCTGTGGACCTTGGTCTTGTAGATGGTTCCGTGTCCGAAACCACGCTCGTGTGAGGATTTGTTGATAATCATGGCGTCGTCCATGTCGTAACCGGTGTAGGAGATAATAGCGACGATGGCGTTCATGCCGTTAGGGAAGTTGTCCAGACCGTAGGCGTTGTACAGTGGGGGACGAACAACGGGTGTTTGACCGGTCTGCAGACGGTACAGCTTGTTGTCTGTACGGTACGCAATAGAGGTACCAGGAGTACCCATGGTCTGTTTACTCATCTGACACTGGTACATGTTACGAGGAGACTGGTTGTAGTCGGAGAAGGGGGTCATGTTGGCCACGATGGAGAGGATGTTTGTCGGTGTGAACTCGATGTGGGTGGAGAGACCGGCGATAAGATCAGACTCCAGACAAGCAATCTCCATGAAGGGCTGCTCAAAGGGACCGACAAAGTCCAGCTTGTCCAGCGCGAGGTACTTCACAGGTCGGTACATGCGAGCTGACTGCGAGAACATGTAAATACCGGGGTACTGACCACCGTTGGAGTTGGGAACGTATCCAATCTCCAGGCCAAGAGGAATGTTGTTCTTGCCTGATACCTTCCAGTAACGCAGGGTATCGTGAATCTTGTGTGCTTGCTCCGGTGAGCAGAAACCGATGATACGGCCATCCAGTTGAACGACAACGCTCTCATCGACCGCCACGGAAGAGTGAGACTTGACACCAAGCTGGACAAGGGTTTGAGGCAAGCTCGATACGTCCAGGTTGTCGGTGGCAATCAGACACTTGTGTGCCAAGTGATTCAGCAGACCACAGGGCGAACCATCAGGAGTGTGAACAGGACAGAGGAAACCCCAACTCTCGGGCAGCAGCTTACGCACGGTTGTTGTCTTCAGCTGGGCGAAGAAACTACCACGGTGAATCATGCGGAAGTGACTGATGAATCGGTAAAAGTTGATCTTCTCCGCAATGACGGTGTAACCAGATGTTTGTTGTAAATCGAGACCAGTGGGACTGACCAAGTTACCAGTCGAGAGGAAGTACTCAAGAGCACCACCAATGTTTTCATTGGATCTCTTGACAACCTTTGCCGAGAAATCGCGATCGAATTCACCCTCAACGAAGGACTTAACGGTGCCCCTTCTCCAATCCCTGGTGCTCCACTCTTGTGCCAGTTCACCCACCTTCAGAAGCCACTCCTCGATACGCTCCTTCAAGATCATTCCGTACAAAAAGCCACCGAGCAAGACCTCCTGGTTGGAGACGGCATCAGGGTTATCGGGAGCACAGTCACCGGCGACGAGAGCGTACAACTTTCGGATCATGAAAATGGTCATCTTGAACTTGTCGTAGTCCTGGGTCTCTGTGACATTGTGGCAGCCCAAGTGAGGCAGGACAACCTTACGCAAGAACTCAGTGCCAACATCCTCATCGGAAATATCTGAAGAAACATTCATAACAGGGCGGAAGGACTTGCCCAGGTGAGCGCGGCAGTCGGACTGGGTGTGTTTTCCGTAAGCCTGGTAAGTGCGCAGCAAAAGCTCGACACGGTCTGTGACGAAGGTGTTCTTCATTCCCTTAGAGTTGGCGGTACCGACGATACCCTCGAAAATTTCACGATCGTTGGTCTCCACCAGCGCCTTCAGAATCATCATCACAGGGACAAGGTACTCCTGCTTGCGCCATGAGAATCGGAATGTGACATTGCCGTCAGACAGGTAGTGCAGGACGTTTGTCTGAGAAGTCTGATCAGGACGAACGGATCGAATCTGCACACCGTACTTGGTGTAGGTCTGACCACGCTTCACGAAGGAGCCACGAATAATGGACATGGGGTAGTTTCGCTTGCCGACGATCAGCATACGAATGAGCTTCTCGTTACCGTTGACAATGAAGAAACCACCGAGCTCTTCCGACTCTTCCTTGTGGCGCACCAATTCTTCGGGGGTGGCCTTTTCGAGGTGGCAGCGGTTGGTGCGCACCATGATGGGAACCTGACCAAGCTCTCGTACAGACTCGACCCAGTCGCCATTGTTGACTCGGTACTGGAGACGGGCCTTAAGCTTACCACGGTAGGTCGCATGTCGCTCACGGCACTCGGAAGGGTAGATTTCACGGTTCTTGGTGCTCCACTTGTTGGTCTGAGGGATAGTGGGCTTTTCGAGGAAGACTTCCTTAACGCGGAGGCTCAGGCGGTTGCGCTTAGGGGCACGAAGGCCCTCGGCAAGACGGGCCTTCTTCTGCTCGAATGTTTCGGGGAGTCCATCGAGGAATGTCTTGGTGCCAATATCTTTCAGCGCTTCCTCTAGGATATTACTGTCCTCGAATATGGCGTTAAATGAGTCGATGTGAGGCCGGATTGATTCGGCGAGGGATGGGTAGGCCGTGTGGTCCTTTCGGGGGTTCTTGAACAGGTTCTCCCGACGCAGGGTGTCGTATTGAACCGACCACTCGGTGTTTGTCGCAGAGGGAGCCATGGTGAAAGCTCAAGCTGGGGGATTTTTATCCGCTCTGGCGGTTTGGTAAGAATAAAAAGAGTCAATGGTTGGGTATATGAGTGATGACAAGTGCATGGACCAAATCAATGACTCTAATAAGACCCCTGCTGGCTCAGCCTCCCAGAGATATCCAGCAAAGCGAGAAGGGCCGAGGGTTTAGCAGCTTTGATGGAAATTGGAGATTCTGCTTGGGGAAATTTTTCGAGAGTGGAGCGCGTTATCATCACGTGTGATAGGGGAATATTTGATGCCTGAGGCCACCAATTATTGCACGAACCTACATTGTATGCCTAACTTTTCAGAAGAGCTCCAGTTGAACAATTAAAGTTATCTCATAATTTGAGAAGGAGATGGCAATTCCTGGTTCTTGGCTGAATTTCTGTAATGTGGGTTGAGCCTTACAAGCTTAGACAACTGGCTTTTTTCACAACTAGTGCATACCCGGTGTGTTTGAAAGGCCCTACGCGCCTCATTCTATTTTATTCGCAATCATCACAGTCAACTGTACCTAGGTATCAACACTACTTGACTGGCTGAAATTTCAAAAACTTGAATCATGGAGGTCCATATGTATCATGACGTTGTCAGAAGACCCGTCCACCAAACCACCTGGGCACCGGTTCGATATAGCCGCCCTTTAGAGTTGTCAATAACATTGAATTTATGCTTGTTTTATGGCCATGAGCACTTGGGTAGGCTGGAATATCATGATGTTAGACTAATGTGTCTCAGATAATACAAGTCAGCAAACTATGTGATACTATGTATGGATCTGATCATGATAGATGCGGCTCGGCATATTGAAGATGTGGTGACGGAAGTTCCCCCATATCTGATTAAAGATTTTGCTGTTTCAAATTCAGAACTGGTTGGATTTATCCTCCAGGCTTCTGTCAATTTTCTGTGGAGGAGTGCTAGTGCTTGGCAGTGATGACTCCGACTCTTATTCACGCTGGAGCCTCAGGCTTTGAAGCCGACATATTGGCAGTAGCCGGGAACCTCAGACTGTATGAACGTGATTTCAAGTTACCTGGTTCTTCGCGAGAATTAGAGAGTTTGTACCAAGGGATCGAATTCAACAGTACAATTGAAGAGCGTTAATTAGAGTCAGGTAAGAAGTAAACATTGTATAGCCTTGGAATGGTGGCAGTAACTCACCGCCCTATGACGACCTCAACGGCCCGGTGGAGTCCAGGATGAACTACGTGAACTACGTGAACTACTCGGAACTATCACTCATGTCGAGCATTCCCATCCTAAATTCCAACATTTTCCATGAATAAATGACCTCCCCAAAAGGGGAAATTTGACTCATCGGCATCTCTCACATTCTATATAGTATTCTCCTAATGTTTATACATGTTTCTACATAATGTCTCGTATTCTCCCCCACGGCAGCCTAAGCGCCCCTCTCCAGATGCCCAGTCATGTGTGCCCCGTAGATCTTTGACGCTCTACCATCACTCGGTTGGTATACTTAAAACCCAGCGCTTCCATCATTTCCCATTTTCCCGTTCCTAGCTGGTTCCTGGTTTTTTTTTCTTAAAATTTTATAATTTGTCTTTGATTTTCATTTTTGAGCTCGGCTGTTCTCTTTGCCTCAAACCTGAATGGGTGATTTAGATTCCCTGGCACACCGCGCTCTTCTCTTCTTCCTCTTCCCCCATTAAAACCTTCACCCCTCCGACTAAACCCACGAAACCCTCAGACCAGAAGTAAAAAAGGGCGCTCCAAAATTATTATTTCCGGAGCTCCACACACCCAAACCCAACTTGTTGCTTTTTTTCCCTTTCGCCCAGTTTCTTTTCTTTTGGGAGGAGTTTGAGCCCGGTCTCTTCCTGGGCACCTTCATCTTCCTTCCCTTTATTTCCCCCACTTATCTTCCCTCCCCCATTATCCAAAACCCACCAACACCACCATGGCTGGGATCTTTCGGTCCATCTATGACTGGCTCTTGAGGATGTTCTGGTAAGTGGGACCGTTGAGGCGTAACTTGGTTCTCGGGAACACCATCATGACCCCGGCCCGTCCCCGCAGAAAGCCTCTAATCCGGATCTTCTCTGCAGGGCTACCGAGATGGATGTCACGATGATCGGGTTGCAAAATGCGGGCAAATCGTCTCTGTTGCGAGTATTGGCGGTATGTATTTTTTTTTCCATTTTCGAAATTCTCTTCTGTTCCCCGTTATCGATCACTATATTTGTTATTGTTTCTTTTCCCTTTTTTTCCCGGTGTTGCATCCCGCTGATCATGTGGTAGGGCGGGGAATTCACAATCGAGTAAGTGTCGTGCGAAGCGGAAGGGAAAAAAGAAAAAAAGACGTCACTAACCGGATTCTAGCTCCATCCCGACGATCGGGTTCAACACCAAACGAGTTCAAAAAGGCCATGTAACCTTGAAATGGTAAGGACTGCTTTTTCCTGTCACGCGGGTATGAGCTAACGGGTCAAAGCTGGGATTTGGGTGGCCAGCCACGGTTTCGCCCGATGTGGGAGCGATACTGTCGGGGAGTCAACGCGATCGTGTAAGCGAAATGTCGTGATAATTAACCGGATAGTAGCATACTGATCCCCGCCCTGTAGGTATATCGTCGATGCAGCTGACAAGGCCGCCTTACCCGCTGCCACGGAAGAGCTGCATGACCTGATGACCAAGCCCACGTTGGATGGCATCCCCCTCCTCGTGCTGGGTAACAAGTCGGATCTGCCGATTAAATTATCGGTGGATGAGCTGATCGCTGCGATGGACCTCAAGTCCATCACGCATCGGGAGGTGAGTTGTTATGGTATCAGTGCGAAAGAGGAGACCAACCTAGATGCTGTGCTGCGCTGGCTCATCGCACGAGCAAGCCGATGAGGGTTAGTTATACACCCGAGGGGAGGGGTTGGTTTCGAGTTGACACGATATTCCCGATTCTTCAGTCTTTGTCAGTTTTCTTTTGTCATTGTTTTTGGCTTGTTTTCCTGAGCGCGTCCTTCTTTGTGATTATATCCCGTAGACTCTAGCGTGTTGGCTCGCAGCCTCGGATGTCACGACGTCAATGATTCATGTTAGTCTTAATTCTGCTTTTCATGATCCTGGGTGCATGTAATTGGGGTTTCCACAGCGGGTGCCAATCAATGAAAATTGGTGATGTTGAAATGTTCTCATGTCAATGTGTTAATGTGATTTCTTCCAATGTTTTCTCAACAGAATAGCTCTCTCCAGTGATTGGCCTGTGCTGGCTCCCAGTGACCCGAAATGTAGAGAGTTTTCGCACTGTTTTGCACTGTTTCGTGTTGTGGCAGTAGAACCGCTTTCCTGGCGCTTTTTGAGCCCAGAAAGTAAGGAGAAAAAGAAGAAGGACATCATTGACAGAGTCAAGATCCCCCACGGCCAAAAGAGTTGCAGAAATAAAAAGAATTCGAATCATGGGGGTATCGGCATAAATAACGTGAAGCGCACACGGACCAACTGATGCGTTGGCCATGCAGCGAGGAACCCCGAAAGGAGCAAGTGGGCAACGCCCCCGCCAAGGGACAACTGTCACTGAGGATCGGCTTACATGAGCAGGAGCCGAATCCCTGCTCAGATGGCTATTTGAAGGTTAATTCGTTTCAGGTGCTCTTGACCCTGTACTTGCATGTTAGCTAGTGGACCCATCGAAATTGTGGAGTAAATCTTCACGGAGTCTTTTTCCATTGTGTTCCCGGTCATGGTCTTCACAGAGAATTTGAACAACAGACTGACTAGAATTGGTAAACATGTGTATGGGAGATTGTGTTTCACTTTGAGCCATTCTGACCAATCAGTGTTAGGTAGATCTGTGTTCTCCGCTTCTGGGCTGGTGCTTTATCCCAAGGTTTGACATTGAATGTTCAAGTGTTCTGATCCGACCAACTGATAGGCTACTGGAATTTGAACTTTGGTACAAGCGCCGCACCACTATGGCGGCATTTAGCGGCAACCTAATACTTTCAACTTTCAAATGTTCAAGTTCCAAGGTTTGAATGTTCACTCAGGTGCTTGCGAGATCATACTAGGTAGTAGATTTTATCCAGGAAATAGACTCATCTCCCGAGGTCTGCTTACTACATACATTTACCAGTACACATGTGTGTGATAAAATGAGCAAATTCAATATTTAATGACATTGGAATATCCTCAGGCTTGGATGACTGCTAACATTCAAAGGTAACTGAATTGTCTAGGAGTAGGACTTGAATAGTTGGTCTTAGGCTTTGTCAACAATGTGAGTACTAAATACTAAGCATACCGCTATGGATGCGTGCATGTGTATATGAACTTGAACTTAATTCTGGAGGTAGAGAAGTCATATGTGTACCAAAAGTTCAAATTGCCAATAGGCATCTAAATGACAACCTTGGAGTAATTAAGAGCTACCTTAGTGACAAGGACCGTATATTAGTAAAAGTCGCTGACCATGTTGTGATTTTAATTGAATGAGTGGGGTGGTTTTAATGTTGCCAACTTGATTGACTGTAAGTCACCTTAGATCCAGATATCGCCTAGTACATAGATGAATCGAGTAGCTCTTACGCCTTGAAGCAGTAGTTAACATAACCTAGGTAGATAGCTGCAGCTAAGTAAATGGTAATTGGTAAGTGAGAGATGACAAGCAGATTCATGGGGGAGGGACTGTGATACTTGTGAGATAATCTGTAGGATAGTAAATGCTCTTGGATTGATCATTCTCTCACTTGTCCCAACGTCTTTTGTTTTTTGTGTGAAGCAATAACAAAATCCTGGGCAGAACTCACATTCACTTACATTCACTTAGAGGTCGCGCTCGCGCTGTACCCTTTAAATCATTTCCTCCATCCTTTCGACCTTACACTCCTCACACCATTCCCCACTCCTGTTCGCTCCTCACATCACGACAGAAACCAACAACACAACCTGCCTCCACCCATACCTATTCACTCCTCGCGTCACGACAGAAACCAACAGCACAGCCTATCTCCACTGTCCCTCATCAATCTTCATCATGGAGGACGACGGTTACATGCCTGCTGCTGTCATTGACCTGGCCCCAAAAGGGGACCTGCTTCTTGTTGTCGGCGCTGAGAGGATGAAGATTCGGGTACACTCAGTGATCCTAAAATGCGCCTCCCGTCCTTTCGATGCCATGCTAGGCCCCAACTTCAGGGAGGGAACCCAACTGGCACTCGCAAATGAGACAGAGCCAGTGGAGCTAGAGCTCCCTGGAGACCATGGTATGGCCATGATGTACCTCTGTTCCAGCCTGCACTTCCAGAACAAGGACCTTCCGGAGTATCTTGCCCCAGAGCGACTACTTGAAGTTGCTTTGGCTGTCGACAAGTATGACTTGTTTGAAGCCATGGGACTGCAGCTCGAAAAATGGTGCGAGAGCACATTAAGTGCTAAGGATACTCTGGCCCTAACCCAGCTTGGGGTCTTGGTGGCGGCAGCTCGTTTCCTTCGTCACAAGGAAATGTTCCAGGAGGTCATGCGGGACCTGGTCATGAAATGGAACAAGCCCTACACCGAGATCTTCACGCCAGATCTTGAAGAGCTGGTCACCCGGGAGGTCATTCGTGAGTATTATCAAACTGAGCAAACCGAAGCTGGAACGGTGGCTGACCGGTGGGATTCCTTTTAGATGGCCTCGAAGCAACACGCAGCTACTGCAAGCTGCGACTGGGTGAAATAACGGCGTGGATCTTCGAATCCGAGAGGCGGCTACAGCAGTCTGGGACCAACATGGGCCACCATAGCATCGAGATGCTCCGTCTCTTCTGCTATGAGTGGAACACATATCTCTGCGACGAGGGACTTAACTCACTGAAAGGGTTAAGTGTCGAGGAGATCATGGAGAAGGTCGAAAAAATGATGTCGTCGGACGGGGCGCATGGTCATGTCGGGCTGTGCCTCGCAATCGACTCGGATGATGGGGATGACCTGTGCAACCTCAGCAGATACAGCAGTGAGGTTGAGAGGATTGCGCACAGGCGCAAGCAGGTGCGTCGTGACCGGGTCGCGAGGTTGAAAAACGAGCTCCTCGAGCGCATCGAGGCTCTCTACCCCGGGGAGGACGGGCCTTCCCAACATGACTCGAGCGAGGAAAGCGGTTGGGATTGAGGACAAGAATGTGGAACGGTCTCCAAATGGAAATAATCCAAGTTCAAGTTGTACATAATACATTTCCAGCGATCTTTACCTCGCGATTATGTGGTCTGGTAGCGTTCAAATTTAGAAATGAGGCGCTAGAGCTTATCTCAGGCGTTAAGTAGGCACTTTATCTCGGCGCTTTCCAGGCGTTTCGAAGGTAGTTGGTCTGGATCTTAGCGCCTTTGTAAATTATGGTGGCGTTTTTAGAAATCCACACTGAAGCATAAGTGGGGTGACATTATGAATAGGACACACTGTGTGCGGAGTAGTCCAAGCTTGAATACCCAGTCCGATGCACCTGGAGAACGTCATTTCCTGGCCAGGGCGCTAAGGGATTGACCATCAAGACCCTGCGCTATTCTGAAACATCCCGGAAAGGGCGGTGCTTCCTTCCAGAAGCCAGTTCTCGACTATTCGGCCTTGCCTGACCTTATTTGAGTCCCTGCAGCTGAAGGGAGGCCAATCCTTTAAGGCAGGACCATGACGATGTTGGCCACCTCATATTTGCAGGATCAATGCCGAGATATCAATGTGTAGTGAGATGATGCGCTTGCCCCACAAGGCTGTGATTGGCCTCATGATGACTACAATCCGAACTGCGCCGCAGTGGTGCCAAGATACGTATGCGACTACGTATACGACACGCTGCGGAGACTACAGACTGCGTCAGCAGAGAGAAAGGAATAGAAAGGGATATAATGTGATGCTGAGAACAGTCAGATTAGAATCAATATTCAATATTTGAAGAAAGTCAAAAGTAAAAAAAACAAAAAACATTTGAAATAAAATTGACGATCTGAAGATCAAGGGGTTCTTAGTCAGCGTCATAAACTTGCAGCCTAAAAAACCCAAGAAGAAAACGACCCACAATCAGCCCCAGCCCCATCATTGACGTCTCAGCCACTACTCAAGTTCCTATTTCTTTTCTGGTGCCTGCTCTTTTCTTCCTCCATTTCACTCTAAAGCCATGGCTCCCTTGTTTCCTCGCTATTGGTAAGTTTTCTTGATCTGCAGGGTACCTCCTTCTCGCTAACTAGTAGCTAGCGATGACGAGTTCGATAACGACTGTTACGGCAGCACCTGGGACCGCTGGGGTCGTTGGGTAGCCTTTGCAGTCATCGTTGCTATCGCCTTTTTCATCTTCTTCGCTTTTGCGTAAGTTCACTCTCCCCCTCACGACTTAAGGCTCATCTTCATCTCTCCATCGCGATAAAATAAGCTAACCTCCTTGGATTAGCTGCTTCAACGCTCGTCGACGCCGTTCTCACGGCCGACAGCCATTCACTGGCACAGCATGGATGGCACCACCTCCAGGCCCACCGCCGCCCAACCAGCCTACATACCAACAACCTTACTACGGTGACCAGTATTACCAGGGTGCACCCCCGCCTCAATATTCCGCCAACCCTCAGACCTACGGCTACTTCGGCGCGCAAGCCCCACCCCAGCAGAATGGCATCGAGCTCCAACAACCTCCACACGCACATGCGGCGTCTGGCGCTCATGACTACGCTCCTCCCCCGGGTCCACCTCCGGCGAAGTCATGATAAATCATGAGTGATGAATCCACCAGTCGTACTCCGCTCCATGTCTTCTTTACATCTACATAGAGGGTTACAAGAGCAAGCTGAGCTGATTTTGCGATTCTGATCAACCACGACCTGAAAACTGCGGCGTTTTTTTAATTCTTTTGGATCGGATGGTTCTCCTTTTTTATGCTCTTCATATCACGTTTGAGATCTTTCGTGCAGGGACTCTTTGGTTTCTTTAATGCCTCACTCGCATCAATCCACTGGATTGCGTCGAGCATGATTATCTACTTTACACTCGCATATCTACACACTCCCTCAGGTTTCTGAGGCGCTTAGTCCAGCTTCATCTCGTACATTACTTCGAATCTTAATGACATGTCTACACTCCTAAAATTCCATCACGGCCCAGGCTACAACGAACTGTATTTTCGGCCCCAACTCCACCATCCAATAATCAGTACCTTGATGGCAAGGGTGGGTTCCAATTAATGCAATCCTTTCAAGGGCTAATTTACTAGCAAATTAAATTCCATCAAATCCATTATCCACCCAAGCTAATGCGCGGATGCCCCAGGCATAATGACTCCACTTCGCACCGATCATCCTCCCGCGTTTTTCGCGTCACCGCAAACCACTCCACAGCACCACGAAATGGACATCGACGATATTCTGGCCTCCGTCGACCGCGGCGCGGGCGCAAGCCTCGAGTCGGCTGCTATAGATCACCAACTTCTCACCCGGTTTTGGGCCGCGGAGCGTGCCGTTTCGGAGGTTCTGCCGTGGCCCGCGCCGCTGATGGAACGGATGATGGACAGAGTGCGATTACAGGTGAGATGCCCAGCACGAAGCACGCGAACCAATTGCATGCATTTCTTTCCAGGGATTGGGTGAAGCAATTGAGTGTTTCCAGAATACCGCCCAAGCACACCCACCGCCATATCCATGTCATAGTAACAACCCCAGATCGAAACAATCGAAGACCTCGCCGCCTCCTCCGCAGACACAGACCCAACAACAAAAACAACAACCCACAACCCAAACCTCAACCTCCGCCTCTCAATCCTCCAAACAGACCTAGCCCGAACCCAATACCTCCTCCGCAGCCTGTTGCGCGCCCGCCTCGCAAAACTCTCAAAACACAGCATGCACTACCTAGTCCAACTAGCCTCACGCACGCCTTCCCAACCCTCCCAAACCCAAAACACCCAATCAACACCCACAGACTCCGTGCCCGACATAAGCACGATAACAGATTTCACCCCGCTCTCCAATTCGGAGGCATCGTTCGTCCACGCGCACCAGAATCTCCTGGCCGAGCACTACGGCACCTCGTTCATGGGCGCGTTCCCGCCGCAGCTGAGACGGCTGGATGATAACGCTGGTGGAACGAGTATGGTTCAGGGACCGGAGTTACGGGAGGTCGTGTTTGTGAGGTGTCTCGGGGCTCATGTTCCTGTTGTTATTCCAGGCGACGAGGATGATTATGGGGTTGTTATGCGTATGGGTGATGTTTGGGTTGTGCAGTGGGAGGGTGTGAGGGGGGCTTGGAAACGGGGGGAGGTTGAGTTGCTTTGATTTTGGGTTTGCATTTTGGCGTTGGCTTATATCCGGTATCATATTGCATTTCAGGTGTTTTTCGAGTGGTGCATACTGAGTAGGAGGTGATTTTGTATACCCCCAGGCATGCTAGTGCTATGCTAGTGCTAGTAGCATGCTGGCGCTGGTGAAGGTTTCTTGATGCTAGTAGGGTACATTAGATGTTCAAGTTAGGACGGAATGGCTACTAGTGTTCTACTTTGAGCTTGAATGGATATTTCATTCATTATCATTAACCATAAAACCAGGCCTGGGCATCCCACCAATCCAGTCCATCCGACACCGAAGCAAAGTAGAGCTTCCTTCCATAACGCCAATCGCTAATAATGAAAACAAAAGTAGGCATTCACCACAAAGCTAAGAAAAGACAGCACCGCCATTTTCTCAGAAGTAGAAGCCAGGCCGTCTAAGAGACGAGAAATGCAGTATGCGAGTGCCACGCCGGACACAGATGCAACGATCACACCGAGAGTAGAGGTAGAAAAAAGAGATTCGTAAGGCGTTCAGCTTAGAGATATCGGTATCAGTCAGACGCCTAAGCGAGATATCCGTATGTTGCAGGATTGTCAGAGACACGCTCGAGGTACTCGCGGTCGATCAGACTCTCGATGCGCTTCTTGATCATAGCAACGTCAGGAACAAAGCGTGAGGATAGCTGGTCCAGGATTTCGGTGATGAGTTGAGTGTGCGTGAGCTGCTTGCGCTGCCTAAAGAGAAATTGTCAGTCAAGGTCAAAGAAAATAGTAAGCGTTCGAAAAGGAAAAACTGACTTCATGATGCGCACAATGGCAGACTCGACGGCTCCAGTACGCTCGTTGTTCACCTTCTGTTCCGTCGCCTTTCGCTGAACCGGGTCCTCTGCCTTGTTGGAAGATCCGCTGACAACTCCAATGCGGATCTTAATGAAGGGGCTGGAAAATTCGTTGTTGAAGAAAAACTTGTCAGTGGGGCTCACATCCTTACTCATGGGTTCTTTGCGCAGAATACGGGTCTTTGGAGCAACGGCCAATGACTGCAAGTTCCTAACAAGGTCATTGGCCGGTATCATGGTGCGGCTGTGAAGCTCCTCGTATGTGAGGGATTGGTCATCGGGCAGGTCATTAAATTGCAGCAGGATCATGAGGGCATAGGTTGAGACATTGAGTTCGTAGCGCTGAACCTTGCCATCCTTGCGGTGGAATGTGGCTCGAACATCGGCCGACCCCATGGTAGGCTGCCAGAACAGCTTGCGACCGGTATGCTTACCGTGATAGAACTGTTCGTAGCTTCTCTTCACTGAATCGAGTTCAGGTGGGTAGATGCAAGCCTCCACCGCATCTCGATGGCTACTGTAAGTAAGGCTTTCCAGGGGCCACATTGTGCTGGTAAGAATGCTCATATCGAGATCGAGGCGCCTGACCCCAGGGTCGGCGGTAGCACTCATGTGCGCCTTGTAGGCTTCGCACAGGTCCTCTGAGACACCGATGTCCTTGAACATTGATTCGATGCGCTGGGTGAATTGGTTTCCAACTTCCAGCTTCATCTTGGAGATCATCTGACGCTCAATATCCACGCTCGCACTTCGCTTCAAAAGCAAACGGCGAGAAAGGTGCTTCTTGTAGTAGGTTTCGAAGAGATCCTTGTCTTTGATGAAGCGGAGCACGGTGATTCCAGTTTCCAAGAGACAATCGATTTCATTCTCCGTCTTCCCCTTGGTTCCCTTCTTCAAGTTTTCATCGAAGAAGAGGGAGAGATACTCGGAGCTCCGCGGGTTCATATTGACGAATTCGGTAAAGCTGGCGCCGATAGACTTTTCGAGGATCTTGTCGCAATCGAAGGATTCAATCAACATTCGATCAAACTGACGCTTGAGAGTCAGGATATCTTCAACCCATTTGATGGCCAGCGCAGTTTGTTGATTTGCCGGTTTTGCGTTCTCCTTGCTCCTCTTCTTCGCGTCATTCAAGTCAGCCTGAGAAGCTCCGACGGTATTCGAGGCCATGGAAGCGGCGTTGATGTCCTGCCCGATTTCGATAATCCGTTGATTGAGGGCCTCGGTGAGGGCCAGCTTCTTACTATCCACTCGTGCGTTCAATGAGTAAATGTCATGCAGCGACTTGAACGCCATGTCATCGATCATTTGCTTGACTCCGCCATACTCGAGGGCAGCAACGTCTTTGATATTGCAGCCAATCAGATGTTCGTCGAGAATGGCTAGAATCTTCGGCTGTGTGTCCTCAGAGAGCGTGGTCTTAGTTCGCTCGATTTCTTCGGCGATTCGTGCAATGGCCATCTCACAGAACACAGTGGCGTTCCCGATCTCTAGCATTCGCTTCCCCTCATTCTGGTAAAACTCGACAGTTTCTGCCAAAAGTCGGGTTTCAAAGTCGTCGTACAGTGAGGTTCCGGCCTCTTCTGCCACGGTTTGATAGAGGTGGTCTAGCATCTGGACACAATGGTGGACAAGTGATCGATCGATCATGGTTCCTAGTCGCTCAATACGTACCATAAAGAGGATAGTCAATTCGAGGGTAGAAAGAATAACGGCCTTATTTTCTTCATTTTCGGGGTCGACCCATGAGTTGAGGATTTCTGTGCGGAAAAGCTGCAAGGAAGTCGAGTAGATCGATGGCAGGGGAGGCTTCACTTCGAGGGCAACGGTACGATCCTGGAAATAGTTAGTCAAAAGAACTTTCTAGTGGACGCTTTGCATCATAGATAATTCTTGGAATAAGGATATCTCACCATGTACATCAAAACGTCCGTGATCATAGCCATGCAAAGCTTGTAGTCATCCCATTCGGCTGTCATAGCCTCCATAAACCTCTCCCCCGCAGCTTGAAGTTCATTTGCATCGGAAGGGTCCTGGAATCTTTCTGGCTTTGCGGATTTGATCGTGGATGGAATGGAGGTCAGGAGGTTTTTTCGTGTGTTTTCGCGCAGCCAATCTCGCTCCTGGTCTTTGACCATGCCATAGAGCTTTTCCCCTTTCCCCAGCAGTGTAATTCGGTACGTAGCTCGGTAGATGCCTTCAAAGCTGATACCTGTAGAATTTTTGGTGTGAATTTCCATAAGCGCCGCGGTCAGCACGCCCCAGTTCTCGTCGAAGGAGCCTACATCAGTAAACTTCCGTCCCTATAATGTAATTAGCACCCGCTTCTTTGTATGGGCATTGGAAAGTGTATCACTTACCCCACGAGGGGCGCGAATCTTATGTCGAACGCGCTGTGACGCCATAGCTACCATGAAGAGAGCGATGTAAAAGAATGGGGAAGAAAAAACTTCGGGAGATCTAATGGAGGTTATCACCCCACGTCACTGAATGCTCTCACTTCTTTACTCTCCGCGGAGTCTCTGGGCCGACTATTTTCCGGATCCACTCCGCCTTCGCGCGCCTGAATTTCGCATTGACAACGCCTAACTACCAAACAACTACCAAA
The DNA here is from genome assembly GCA_911649655.1 of Penicillium sclerotiorum. Classification (NCBI taxonomy): domain Eukaryota; kingdom Fungi; phylum Ascomycota; class Eurotiomycetes; order Eurotiales; family Aspergillaceae; genus Penicillium; species Penicillium sclerotiorum. The sequence continues at coordinate 523,651 of CAJVRJ010000008.1, forward strand.
CGCAGTGTATTCGAATTTCTGGCAGTGAGAATTGTTTGATTTACTCGCAGGAAACTCAAATTACAAATCATCACTATGCGCCCGTTTACCCCCACAACCATCAGAGCTTTGCGCGCTCTTCCAGCAAAGCCATCGCCTGCCATTACAAACCGCCTTCTTTCTACAAGGGTATCACGGCCCCAAGCGCTCACTCGAGCTTCAATTCCATCTTTCCAGCCTCGCATTACATTCTACTCTGCCCTCCGCCAAAAATCCACATCTTCTCTTACCTCCGACCCTGAACCAGCAGAGACCGACGCAGAGCGCGAGGCACAAAATGAACTCCGCCGTAAGAACGAGGAGGCTTACCGCATCACATTTACTTGCAAGCCTTGCGGCGAGCGCTCCACACATCGCATGTCCAAGCAGGGCTATCACCGCGGCACCGTCCTGATCCAGTGTCCCTCATGCAAGAACCGACATGTGATGAGTGACCACCTTGGGATCTTCTTCGATAAGGGAACCACACTGGAGGACTTGTTAAAGAAAAAGGGTCAGACCGTGACCCATGGAAAGACGGATGGAAATATGGAGTTCTGGGATGACGGCACCGTTCAGAGCTCTGGTGAGGGCACCAAGTCTGATTAAGCGGTGCCCTTGGAACCATTTGGACGTGGATACATGGACAGTATGGAGCTATGAGGAGGAATTTTGTCATTTTCATGGCGATGGTGCATTGAATGGGGTCGGGTTAAAATGTATAGTATGCTGCTCTCCACTCTCGGCATGGCGGGTTCCAGGCATGAGTAAGGTATGGGATGTTTATGGAGGATTGTCTACCTGGAAGCATGCTAATGTAATAATAGTTATCTTGTACAATTATGAATGGTAGAAAAGGCTCAAGCTTCATATGCTACTGATCTCAACCAGCTATTTTCCATGCTCATCTCATTCCCTACCTATAATTTCTCCCGCAAATGCGATTTGGTCATGGTGAGTCAGAATATTCCAAGGCTTGAAATGATCTAGTCAATTTTCATGGGCCGGACGTGGGAACTCACATGCAAGTGCTTGAATTCGATGCCTGTTAGCCCTGAGCAGCAACCTAACTTGGAAGGTAGCAACCATCGTTCATATAGACCCATGCAGCCATACTATAAGGTGCCCAGGTGGATACCTATAAATCCTTGTTTCCACACTTGATGATTCACAACACTGCACGTGTGAGTCTACCAAGAAAACCGGGCATATAGATTTTCAAGCTTCTTCATCCCTGGAATAAGTAATATGATCATCAAATGTTATCATAAACATTGCAAATTGCCAATGTAGTACGCAGTATGAGTCGATTACCAACAATCAGCCCCACACGAGTCAACTTCCATTTCGCGTTAGCACTTAGGCTGATCAGGAAGCTTGTGATTGGTCCGATGTAACTGTGAACCCTAGACTGAAAATCTGGACTCTTCAGGGACCGGATATGATAGCATCCTCGCTGATGTTTACGATGAATAATGAAAACTTGCATTTGTGGAGAAGTGGTGTTGCGGATTGAATTTCTGTTTTGCAGGTTTGCATAAGCTGTGGGCATTTCGCTCTAGAACTCGCCTGGTTTGTCATGAAGGTACATAGATTAGAGCTTCAAGTTTATAAAAGATTCCGATGTTCCAAAATTTCTAAGGTTGGAAATCATAGAAAAGTAAAACTCATCCTGAAGTCCATCTGAAAAGACCAAATAATCGAAAATTTTCTAAAACCAAAGCCTCAACGGCTCTCAATCTCACCATGGGAACAATACCAACCGCTTCGATTAATGCGAACACCGCCCAATCGCTATCGCCAACTCCATCAACCGAAGATAATTTAGACGAATACCCCGAAGGCGGCCTGAAAGCATGGTCTGTCGTACTTGGGGCATGGTGCGCCATGGTTCCCTCCATGGGACTATTGAATAGTCTAGGGACTTTGCAAGCGTGGACAAGTACCCATCAATTGCAGCACTATTCGGAATCGAGCGTCGGCTGGATCTTTGGAGCCTATACATTCTTCTTATTTTTAGGGGGCGCTCAATTTGGTAGGTGAGTTGATTGAGAGTTTTTCAATATTTGAATCGCTAATTCTGTTAGGTGCTTTATTGGATTCGCATGGACCAAAATACGTGATTCTTCCAGGATCCATCGGAATTGTACTTTCCATGATCTTTCTAAGTTTCAGTGAAGGTAAACGATCAATCAAAGAAGAAACTCAATTGGAACTTGAAGACTAATACATCATACCTGAATTCAGAATACTACCAAATATTCCTCTCCTTCAGTGTACTTGGTGCCATATCGGCTAGCACGCTATTCACGCCTCCAGTTGCTGCCGTCGGCCACTGGTTCAATACTCATCGTGGCTTGGCTACAGGCATCGCATGCACCGCTGGGGGGTTGGGCGGCGTCATTTTCCCATTAATCATCATGTTCGCAGCTCCAAGAGTCGGCTTTGCATGGTCTATCCGCATCATCGCCTTGATCTGCGCGATTCTCTGCTCAATCGCATGTGTAACGGTTCGCACCCGATTTCCACCAAAGAAAGCAAATTCATCCGTCGACTTCAAAGCCTTATCCGATATCAAGTATGCCTCGGCAACTTTGGGAGTCTTCTTGGTTGAGTTCGCCGTTTTTGTGCCCATCACATACATCACGTCCTATGCGCTGCAAGCTGGATTCGGTGATACCATGTCATATGCTGTGCTTGTATTCCTCAATCTCGGTGCGGTCTTCGGTCGCTTCCTACCTGGTCTTGTGGCTGATCGCTTGGGCCGGTTCAATGTCATGACGGTGAATTGCTTGATGTGCTCCCTTTTGACTTTGATCTTGTGGCTGTGCGGAGACTTGATTGCGCCCTGTAATCTGGGTATTGTAATCAGTTATGCGGTGCTCTTTGGATTCTGGAGTGGTGCGGCTATTAGCCTGGCACCAGTGTGCATTTCCCAGGTCTGCGATATCCAGGATTATGGGAAGCGCGTTGGAACTACGTGGACTCTTGTTAGCGTTGGGACAATGATTGCCATCCCTATTGCGGGGGCAATTCAGCAGCGTGATGGTGGGAGATACTATGGTTTGATTATTTTTGGGGGAGCACTGTACCTATCATCGACGATAGCATTTCTTGTTTCTCGCGGGATTTGCAAAGGATGGTCACTTCGGACGAAGTTCTAGGTGGACTGGAATTTGGGATTTTTGAAACATTCAGGTGAGATGAATCTGGGAGTTTTAGATACAAATTATGAAGTACCCACCTGGGCAGACAGCATTAATGATAACATTTTGAATGTGGTAACAAGACCGTCCTGTTACCATATTGAATCCTGTTACCGTTTTCTACTCATTACACGTATCCAGTTACACACATTCCTTTATTATAACTCCGTATCTATGTCAAGAATCTGTAACACCTAATTCTTCAATGTACCTACTGCTTATTTAAATCAAAATTTACTACCTAGAGGGGCCCTTATCAATGATTTTAAAGTAGTAGTATCAAGTAGTTAATTAAAACACGCACATGTAGTACACACATGCATGCACATACACGTACCTATTGAAGGTCGAATCTCCAGGGACAACTTTGGAATGTATAAATGCCCTATACCCTCCATCCATCCCTCTATGAGCCTGTTTTGTGACCACCATGTCCATCTTCATATAAGGGGTCTCCTCAACCAGGTATTCTCGTATTGCTGATGTCAGGGAGAGTCCAATGAGTTCAAACTCATTTTCAACATGTGCATCGAATACTATAGCTTCAAATGTAGGTAACTCGTAAATTGGGACAACTTCTAGCTTAGTGCTGAAGCGGAGGACACCATCCTCGTTCATTGTCATCCAAAGGATAAAACTCGCATTTACGTGGGATTTCCAACCCAGTAACTGATGCGTAAAAAGATCCATTGTCTGGTGGTTTTTCTCTCTTGGGAGCCTAGGGCTTGGTCTGACAGGACTTCATCAGGCGCCACAACTTGGCCGGCTGTAAAGCCTTGGTTCCCCTGTTTGTGGAGTCGTCTTTCAGACCAATGCAGCTTAGCGTTCATCGATGTTTACGTTTCAGAGCCTCCCTTTCTTTAGAACGAGGCTGAGTGTTGCGGAACCTGCGGTTACTCAGTCGATTTTTGTTTCAATTTTCAGCAGTCCTCTCTTGTTCAAAACGAATCCATATATGTGTGTGTGTCAATATGCCATGACTCCATTCCAGATGTCGGGTTTGGTAGTATGGTGGAGGCTGTAGGTAGCGATGGGGCCGAGTGCGTCATCATATCTCAAGTGCTAGCTTCAAAGAAGAATCTAATCGTGCAAATGAAGTAAATCCATCCACTATCTGCAGTGGAGCCTCAAGGTTGATCGCTTAGGCTTCAATCTTGGCTCATCAAATCTCATTCGGCTTTCATTCGGTTTTCGGACTTCGTCAGTCATCACAGCCCTTGAGCGCCTGAGCTGAATATTCCTCGGAGGCAATCCACCTGCCTAGGTGGTAAATCAACACTGGCAGTGAACGCCACACATTTTCAATGTTCAAACCTGAACTTGAAGCACTGGCAGTCGTACCATTTTCAATTGTTCACCAGCGGCCGTCTTTGAAACGCATTCTCATTTGGCTCACTCTGGATAAGACGCTCTCGAGCCATGTTTCGAACCAACCTATCTGCTCAAACTTGTAGAACACCAATATCCTAGCGCTGACTCTCAACAGTTCGCTCAAGATTGGTTGAACTTCGCTTGAGCTCAGCTACTGCTGGATGAGAGTTCGAACCTGTCCCTTTTTAACTTCGAATCCATAGACTCGGAAGTTTATGTGCTCCAGTGCGGTGATAAAATAAGCATGCCGCTTGTTGTTCGCAGAGTCCCCATGCCCATGAACCAGGATGTGACCGCCTTTCTCAATTTAATGGCGCGTTTCGCCATGGCGAGAACTGATCTGGGTACATTGCAACCACTTCGGTAAGCTTTGGGTACGGCTTTGCGATTCTTGGGCCGTGTTGAGTGTCGTTGTCGCCTCAACTGTGGCTATGGTGGGCACTTGGTTCCTAGTAGGTTTTCCTCGCCGGCCATACCACGCCTTAAAGATGTCGTTGCAGTGACGGCGACCACTCCTCTTGCTAAAAAATGATCATAAGAACTTATGTAAATATTCCACTCTATAAAATGCCAGTGTGCGGAAATCTTGGGAATCTGCTGCACCCTTCGCTCTATCAGTAGCCCTTTGTTGACACCCACATGGATGTGCAGGAGCTGTGATGGACTCGCCTCCATCATACATGTATTGACCGATCGCTGCAGATCCTGCGGAACAGGAATCAAAGATGTAGCAGAATCCCCAGCACATGTACTCCTGTGGTATTGATCGTAGGCCCTGGCACTTCACTCAAGGGCCTTCCATGTGCGGCTGGCGCCGAATGAAATCCTCAGTGACGAATGCCTTAGTTATCCTCATCTTCAGTCTCAGGCTCCTCAGTCTCTTCCTGCTCATTGGGGACGGCTGAAAGATTCACAAGTCTACTGAGAACTCCTTCGAACCTTCGGTAGCCTCGAGAAAGTTCTGGAATACTTGCGCGATCAGCGCGGCTGTCTCCCGCATCTGACGCACAAAGTCGTTCACGTCGGTTGCCGCAGCTCGCGCCTGGCGATGAAGAGCAGCACTTCCGGCTGAGGTATGGGCATCAGATTCCGTGACGATTTGAAGGTCGGCGTGTAGGAACTGCCCAGGGCGTATTGCACGCACTTGGGGATCTCTGGAAATGATTTCAAGTGTGGTTTCGATTTCGCAAGTCTGCACGCTTCACAACCTTCTCTTTTTGCGGTGGATGCGATTCCGGCTGTTTGGACGGCCGCCTCCCTGAGCCGATTGGTAGTACATGCACATGTGTAGGATTCTCAAGTGCTATCGCCCAGCTAGGAGCCAATCTGATGCAGTTGTCCCCAAAGGCCAGTCTTATTGTCAACTTGAAGCTATATATTGATTGTTATTAGCTCAAGTTTCTTGTTAGACTGTTCTGCGAGCTTAGGGGAGAAACTTATTTGAGACCTTCCAATTTCAATCGATACTGATGATCGCCCAATAAAATTGAGCGGGATAGGTTTTACCTTCCATCGTGTAGCGCTCAATAGGCAGTTCTGAATCCCAAAGTCGCAGAGACAGTGCCGAGGACATTTTGCGATCGTCCAAATAACTTTCCCGTGTAGTCCATATTGGCTAAGGAGTTCTTGATTCACTGTTCGAAGATAGAAAATAAGGAATCAGGTCTGCAAAACATGCCAGATCGTTCAAAAGGCAACGCGTAGGAAAATGGGAAGGCCATCCGATTCGCATATGATTCCGTTGAAAGTGTTGAGAACTTGTTCGGTCGCGGGCGCCGCTGCCAGATCGAATCTTGCCTTCTTCCGTTCACTCAGACAATCAAAAAGTTCTTCGTTACGGAGTGTCAGCGCTTTTTCATAAGCCGATGATGTTCCAGTGTCCCTGATCATTCCATTCTTTGCTTTATTTCAGAAAGGATAGTTTCGGTCTGAACGGCATCTCTTTCAACATCATGATGGAGATGTCAATGCGTCCGAGTCGTTATTCCAACTTGAAACTCTGTAAAATCGTCGGTTCCATTGTGCAGAATGAAAAACTTCATGCACGGGCCTATACAGAGCATCTGGTGGAGCAGTGATCCAGCCGATTGATGTTGAACTCCGATATGATTGGTATTGAGAGCCCTTACGTCCAAATCTGGCTCGATTCCAGCGAACGGGCTGTATGCATCAACCATGCACATCTGGACCAGCACTGGGTCGGCACACAACAACATTGTAACCCCAACATGATCGGTGCAGACATGCTCTTTGTTGTCGGCTCGACGGGGATCATCCTCCCCGCGCAATGGGGCTACCATGGATCCAGCAAAGTCTTTGTGACGCTGCGGGGCTCGTTCAGGTACGGCTGGCTAAGGACGAGTGGACCACACTGAAAGTTGGGCCTCACCTTTTTGAAGTTCGCTTTCGTTCCCAGGCAGTAGCCGACGTTTCGAGCGACGCCCTCTGGACAAAACGCATAGTAGCCTCGCTAGATAGGGACGAAGCGAGGCCGTGTGCGAATGAGGTTGCGATTTTATGCCAACATTGAAAAGCCTTTGCCACGACAGTAGGGTCTCATATGGGACATTTTGAATGTGGGCGAAGAGTGGGCAGCTAGGTATTCTTTCGCCAATGTCTGATTGAGATGCCACTTCATTGGTAGTAATGCAGTCAGTAAGGGCATACGTTGGTTGTGTGCGTCGCGGCGGTCCATGGCATGGATGGTTATGGCATGGTATATGTGTCCCGATACTCAGTACGCTGGTTGCAGGGCTCGGATTGGGAATCGTATCGGACATCTGGCTCCGACTTGTTTACAGTGCAGGGTGGCTTAGGAACAGATGCGTCGAACTGAGCCTTGGTGTAAGTGATGTAATTGGACTTGGAATGATCGAATAGGCGATGGATTGGCTTGTTAAAAATGGCACCAGTGACCTTCAGGGCTCAGATTGAGAACGACTTGTTGTTCTCATGAAACAGCTTGGGTGGTTATCGCAACAATTTTATCGTCGATACACCGAGTGACTTGGTCATTGGTGATATCATGCGCATGGGGTTGAGATAGGACGATTTTCGGAAGGCTAGTCATGCCCTCCCAATGGAACTGGTATGAGATTCCGCCTAAGCTCGATCGATCTTCTGGTCCTGGACTTGCAGATGGCGTCGGACATCCATCACTCTTGGCGCTCTTGATCGCCGACCAGCTGGTTGATGAGATCCCGAAGGACAAGCATTTGTCCCTGCAGTTGTTCTAAAGGAAGTCATATTAGCCTTATTATACCATCATTATCATCAATCTCATTTATGATTCATCCAGGCATAGCATCTATGAACACCCATCACACTCCCATTTTGGTAGGACTGGGTATCGCATGAGTTGAGAGCACATGGCTGGATGGAGGATTTAAGGCAAGCATTGTAGGTAAGGAGAAGAATCTTCTAATCACTTACGCAGGACACGGCCATCATTGGCCGGGTCAGGACCGCCGGCGAGAGGCATGGGGCCCATTGGGGGCGCAGGGGGCCTTCAGGGTTCTACCAGTCAGTGTTCATTGACTTACCAGGAGGAAAATTGGGCTCTGGAGCACCTGCTAGCATTTAACAGTCAGTACACTTCTTGCCATTCCTTCAATTTCTCATTGACCATCATGATTGCAGCGATCAAGGGCCCGGCAGTTTCTGGCTCACAGGTGGAGAATTAGACGGCTTCCAAGTTCTACCAGCACTTTTGAGCCTTCTTCGAGTCCTCCTTTGTGCGTTAGCTCTCCTTGATAGGTTCGCGGTTTGTTGCATAATAATCTCGGCTCTTCACTCGAAGACGCTCGCGATTTTTTGCACTGTATCTCTTGTCATAAGCCCGTTTCCACGTTACTCCACTCCAACCAATCGCGGCTCTGTCTGTCCTTGACAACAGTAAGCACGTTGAGTCTGTCACTCGTCGAGAAATCGGAGGATGTGCAAATCAGACCCTTCTATTGGCATTCAGCACCCCTTCCAACGAAAATCCGGCCACTAGTTGCCCATCGCTTTTCAAATAGAATTGTGTGTGAGCCGTTTGCAGAAGTTTGTCCTAGTCGAACATCTCGTTTCGGCTTGTAACTTGAATCTGGGTGGCTTCGTCTGCATTATTTAGTCTGCCGTCATCTTTGTGGCCGCTTCGTGAAAGTCAGCTAGAGATAGTAAAATATCGTTGTTGAGATCGTCGAGGAACTCAGTCCACCGTACCTCCTCAATCATGCTCATAGTAGCCTTATAGATGCAAATCCAGCACAAGTCGCTGGCAGGCTTGGGCCGTTATGAGGGTCTCATTTGTGCCTTCTCTCTCTAATCGGATGTTGCCGTCCACGGCTGTCCAAAGTGCGCGAGGGATATCGTCAAAAATCGCAGCATATCGATAGCCTCAGAAAATGGACCGGAACTCGGTTGGAGTAGGCGTTTGCGGGATAATGAGAAACATGTCGAAATCCCTCGACGTGTCGAGTTACGGTTGTCTCGAAGCCGTCAGTTGTAAGCCCGTCTTCAGTACCATTATGTCTTTGACCTGGGCCAATTGTAGCTTCTGTTGATCCTGAAACTGTCCCTCGCTTATCAGTGGCAACAAGCTGAACTAGTATATGGCCCAGATTTTAAGCACCGGTATCCGATTCGTACTGCTCCGGTACCATAAGGTAGTATTACATATATGCAGGAAGCCACAACCGTCTGCGACGATCAGAGGGGTCCAAACAATTGACAGGATGGTTCGGTCCATTTGAGTCGAAGCTCACTGGGTACAGGCAGCTCCACTCTTTGAGTGTTAACTTCTCGATAGCTTCATAGACGTAAAAAGTTCCACGACTGTCATCGGTGGAGGCCAGATATATGGTCACCGTGCCCATTCAAGTTTTCCTTATGGTGGCACCTTACCCCCATAGTGGGGGAAACTGGCAGGGTCGTTCACATCCTCTGGATATAATAGAGTCCCTCTCATAATTTTTGTGGGCTGTGTTCTGGGCGATGGGAGAAGATAAAACTCAACGCAAAGTAATTCACGAACAACAGCGTAAAGTCGCTTGCGTTGTGGAGTTTACCGAATATTTGAACAACTGAATGATGAGAAATGGAGTCGGAGATGTAGAAGTCCACCTTAAGTCAAAGAGATGACAATGTTTTCTTTCGGTCTCTTCGAACCTTCCTTTTTGGACAAGCAGGCCTCACATAGACGCCAGTTGAAAACATTCTACCGTTGAGTTGTTGGTAGCCGGGGGATAACTGGTAATTGTCTTTTCTTGCCATATTGGCCTGTCACTTGGCAGCCTCTGTTGCAAATCTTTTCACAGCTTCAGCGCTCGTTCATTGCATGTAGGGCCGTTGGCCATTGTTTGGAAGCCGCGGTGAGCTGGAAGTCATTATGGCAAGGAAGTCATCGTTTCTCTTTGGAGTCTCGAATTCTGCGGAAATCAGTTTCAAATTCATTTGAATTATGCCAATTTGAGGATTACCTGGCAAGTTCGCGAGTATCAAGCCCGTTCGCAAAAGAGGACGGCAATGTGCACCCTATTCGTTAGCATTTACTATGTCAGCGTTTCTGAGAAAGAACAAGGCCAAGGATTCCAGATGTTATAATTACCGAGCATATTGACGAACGGCCACAGGGGGCCATTCGCTTGACCTTCGTGAGGTACCTGATCAAGTACCGACGGCGACGAACAATGATTGCGGAGTCGCGTGGAATGCGGTTATACTACTGGACGCATATTTTGGTGTTAAAGGGGCTGTAAAGCGGTGTCCTGTCGGACTCCTTGAGGTCTTGCTGCGACAATTGCCCAAGAGACAACAATATCAGGAAGGCTAACACCACTTGGCATGTCCAGAGGTCGTGATAGCTTCAAGTTCAAATTGATGACCAGACTTTCGCATATGACAACGTCGCGGCTGTTTTTGAGGATCTCCCACGTCATGCCATTTTTGTCGGGATTGATCGCATGTATACGATATTAACGGCTCTGATTTTCCTCAATCACACCTCTATCAAAATCGGTATCCTCCCTGACGGAATGAGCAATATTTGGCGTTCACAGCAGGTCCGGTTTGTTTCTTTAGCCTCGCCCTCACAAAGGATGTCGGCCTCGTCGCATAGTTCCACTGCTGTGAAGGCCCTCTGTGTGTTTCCCCTATCATTGCGGTCTGGTGTTTAGTAGAAGCTGTTCAGTATACTCAAATCATCCCCGATCTATGTTGAGAAATGCCCTCTCTAGCTTGAATAGGGAGAGGAATCTGGTGGAGCAGCGGGTCATTCTCGCTGCCCCTGTGCTTCAGGCGTCACCAGCCTCTTCATCAGAATGCCTCATTGTGGAAATGGCAGTCGAGGGTCTTTTGCGGCGTAGAATAATTTCCCAGTTGAATGAGTGGTCAAGACTGCTCCCATGAGCAACGAACCCAGCCACTACACCAATATGGTTACCAGAAAATCTGACAAAGTGCACACGCCTGAGGGTTGTTCACTGCTTTGGCCGTCTAAGAGGAAGGAAAGAAGTTTAGTTAGTATTTGTCAATCCGTGGACAGCAGTTAGGTCATACCAGGACTGCCATCCCCATGGAAAACCAATATTTTCAGATACCTTTTTGAAGGTACCCGACCCAGGCGACTAGAATTGGTTTTATTGTAGTCTCAAGCGTACGCCGTGCGTAGAAGAACAACGAATGGATGGCCGGCTATTTTCGTGAGTCGTGTTGGGACGTTTAGCCCAAGCTGGCGAAGCGTCTTTGGCTCGGCCTTAGACCGTCGTCATATAGACTTCATGGGCATCAGTGTCTGGGAGTCGTAAGAGCAAACAAGGCGAATAAGCGTAGTGATGAAGAGGCGGGTATTCGGATAACGTGAGGATCCTTGGAAGGGATTCAAATGTCGCGCAGTTGAAGGTAGCGTGCCCCCTAGTCGATAGTTTGGCTAGCCTATACACCTGTACAACTAGTGAGCTGGAGATCAAAGAAACGGAAGGAGAGTCGAATATCCTCGCAGTGATCGAGCAGACATACGAAACCATTCCAGTTGCCCACAGACGTGTGCACAAAGCATTGTCCGCGTTTTCCTGCGCCTGTTGCCCCAGGATTCTATCATGTATTGCAAAAAGGTAGATTGGTTGATCACATAGCGGCGTATGTCACGAAATATGGGAGAGAGACGCGTGGCACAAACAGGTTGTATTTGCAGGTTGTCGAGGCGAATGTGAGACATAATATCCGATGAGGTTGAAGAGAGATAGACGGGGATGCTGATGGGAGTTGAAGGGTTTCTCAGGTGGCATGAAGATAAGAGAAAAGGTAATCAACTGATTGAAGCAATATCGTGTACTGTTGAAAATGTTATTTCTAGTCCATGGCAATGGACTTCAATTGATCGCGTGACCATGAGTTCGACCGTGACTTTGATTGCACGAAGAAAGAACCGCTCACCGTTTGGCTTGATTGATTGATGTACAGAGGATGGCTAAAAACACACCTCAAAAGGCTAAAAACACACCCTTCCTTCCACTGATGGTTTAGATGGGGTTCGTAATTCAGGCTAATATTACCCTGCTCGCAAAATGAATCGGTTACTCGAATGTTGAAGGTGGTAGAAAAGAGGGTAGAAAGATCGTCCACGGGTGGAAAAGATGTTTGGGGGAAATGTTTGGAAAGACAGCTAGATAACCCCTTCCAAGGTTAGAAAGAAATCTCTGGGTATAAGCCAGAACATTTGAAATGGGGCCAGGGATTACAATCACAAATGAAGAGTTGGAAGCATCATTAGGATATAGCACTAGGGTCGTTGGTCAGTTATTGCAAGGCTCGTGCCAGTGGGAGCCCACATGTGCAGTGACTTCAACTTGAAGTTGGTGATATTGCATGGCGCAGACCTGGATGCAAGAAAAACCCTTCAGATGTTGGAAGTACCTGCTGGTAGTACTAGTATGTACGGTCGAAAAGTAGTCTTCTAAAACAACTTGAATCGCTTTGATATTCAAAATCAAATTTTAGGTATATACATTGAAACAAAATGAACGCCATTTTTTGATGCCCCATGAGAAATAAAATCATCAAGTATGATACATCATGGACAAGTAGCCGTTTACCAGCCACGTCTCTTGCTCCGATGTTCAAGGCCCTTTTCCTTGCGCTTCTCCTTCTTCCGGTCATTCCTCCGCTTCTTGTCTTTCTCATATCGCTCTGGCTCGGTGACAGCCTCAATGCGACGCTTAGCTCGTCGTCCTTCACGACGCTGCTTAATGTCCTCCTGCACATTGGCCATGTCTGCGATGAACTCAGATGCGCCAAACTTCTTCTGGAGGGCGTCCAAAATCTCGTGGCAGTTTGCAACGATGGCCTTGTAGTTGTTCTGGAAGGTCTCGTCACGGGATCGGGGTGCCGGGATAGAGGAGTCGGTCATGTGCTGCAAGGGCAGGAGAATGACACGAATAGAAGGCTTGATTTGCTCGACGTCGACATGGCGGATAAGAGAGGCAAGGAGAGCGATGGTGGCTGTCTTGGGGATAAGGGCTTCGGGGCGAGTCGAAAGGACTTCGCGGCGAAGGAGGGAGGAGATTTGTTTGAAAAGATAGCTGATAGCAGAGCGAAGGGGTTTGATATCATCAGATTTCTCCTTTTCATCGCTGTCATCACCGGCATCACTTCCAGCATCTTCGTCTTCATCTTCATCTTCTGACTCGGGGTCTTCAGCGGCAGACCTCTGGAACTCGAGGCCGTTCTGCGCGACACATCGGCCAAGGAAGACCAGGTTTCGGACACTCTGCATGGCGAGCTCCTCGGTGACGCCTGGAGTGCGCAAGCAGCGCAGACTGGCGCGAAGAAGCTGGATCATAGCCTCTCTGTCAATAAGAAGACCAGAGCTTCCTGCGAGAGGCAGAGCACTGTAGCCATCGGCAGCATGGGTTTTGGCCAGGTCAGCCATCCGCATGCCAACAAGGTTGGCGGCACAAGTTTTGACCCAAGCATGAGGGAAGAACAGAGATTCCTGGATGGCAGTCCAAATCGTTGCGCATTGTGGACTCAATGCAAGCGAAGGGACGGACTTGCAGAGCTTGCTGAACAGTTGCAGTGCGAAGTACAGGGCTTCCCAGTTTCCGTTCTCATGGTCTGCGATAATAGGCTGCATCAAGTCTGGGAGAATGCCAACCACGAAGCGTGCTTCCTTGTCCTTCTGGGTATCCTCGGACTCGAAAAAGACCCGCATGGCTTGCAGTCCAATACTGCCCAATGCCATATTTTCAGTTTGTTCCAGCCATGAGTGCAAAGGCGACAAGATGGTCTTCATTTGCTGTTGGTTGGCACGGCTGTACAACTGCCCAAGCAATGCACCAGCCATCTCACGGCATTCCGGAGAGTCATCATTGGCCATGGCAAGGACAACAGGGAGGAAGAAAGTGCTGACGATGTCTTGAGCCAGGTCCTCACCAGTCTTAGAGAGAAGCAAGTGGATTGCCTCCAGAACTGACTGTCGTCCTTCCTGGTGCTTGTAATCCAAATTCTTTGCGAGGAAGCCAAGTTGCTTGGTCCAACGCTTCTCGGCCTGTGGGTACTCAATCAGGAAATGAACGTAGGTACCACGAGCGAGATCTCGAGCCGATCGGGTCTGGTTTGTCACCATCATGTTGGCAATCTGGTCAACAAGTTCATACATCTCCGGCACAACGAATTGACGGGACATGACAGCACGGATGAAGTTAAACGTGATACCCTGTCGGTCGGGCTCCTCAATATCAGCTGTCAAGCGCTGGAGCAGGTACGCAAGATGGCCATCACGAAGTTTGGTGGTCTTCCGCTCACGGATCATGGAGGAAATCAACTTCAATGACGCTTGAGCGCCCTCGGAATTGGTGCTTGGAGATTCCTTGACAAGCTTCACAGCTTCTGTGAGATACACATGAGAGTTCTCATCAAGCTCAGGCAGAGGAAGCTTGATGATGGTCGACAGAAGTCGCAGGGCGGAGATCTTGACTTCCTCGTGATCTTGGACAAGTGCGTCACCAATGATAGGGACAAATCCAGACAGGTTCGCCGCGGTTGACAGAGAGTTAAACTTGTTTAGAATAGCACGAAGAATGTCAAGGGCAAATCGAGTGAGTTTGTGCTTGTGCGAAGACGTCACGCCGCGCTTTTCACCTCTCTTGGCTCCTTGAAGTCTAACCAAGAATCGCTCTTCGTGTTTGAACTTGGGAGCAGCGACGTCGACAGTGGGCGCCTCCTGGTAAGACTCCTTAATGACCTCGTAGCAGAACATCAACAAGTCACGGCTCTCCGCAAGAGGGTTTCTCAAAAGACCGATACCAATTCTTCGCATGAGCTCATCAAGCTTCTTGACAATGTTAGAATTGAGCTTCTCGCGCAGAAGCGCCTGAAGAGGGCGAACCAGGCTAGAAAGATGACCAATGGTTGCGTTCTTCGCGAGGAGCTCCATCGAGTCGTAACTCTTGCTGCTCTTCACTTCCTTCATCTTGCTGACATAGCCCTCGGCTTCCTTCTCTTGACCCACTGTACCGAAGATATCATCCATGACGACCGCAACGAGTTGGTCCAGACAATAGTCTAGGTCACCCTGGTTGAAATGGTCCGTGGTGAACACGAGCATGGAGTGAATGGTAAAGGACAGAACGTGCAGCTGGTAACCTCTGAGAAGAGTGTTCCGCAATTCCTTCAAAATGTAACCAAAGTAGGCCGGTCCCAGCAAGATAGCAATGTCATTCAGCGTCTTTCGGGCTGTATCTCTGGAGTCTTGTGCCTTACTCTTCAGAATACTGCACACATCCAAAAGCACAGGGGGAAGACGAATGGCCATGTCTTGCTCGGGAAGAATCAGCAGGAGCTTGATCGTCGTGACCGCTGCGGGTAGACGCAAGCTCATCTCTGCTTCGTTCTTGTGGTGGATGAACTCAGTCAAGAAAGGAATGAAGTTGGTCGTCAGCTCCTTCGAGACTTGTGCAAGGGAGGGTGCGGTTTTGGCAAGGTTGCACTTGGGCGCCTCGGAGATCTCCATCGCATCAACAGCAGCATCATCCCCATTAGCCTGGCCATTGGTCTGCTTTTTCTGGTTCATTGCAGTCGCCAGGGCATCGGACATACGGCCCAGAAGTCTGAGGATGTTCTTCTCCATATCAGGCTTACTTTGCATGTAGCCCTTGTATCTGCGGAAATTGGCGCGGAATTGAGCCCAGTCCAGCGACTCTGCAACAGAGCCAATCGTTGCGACGGCTTCGGCGATCAAGTTATGGCCACTCTCGTCGGAGGCCTCCTCGAAGGCGAAGTGTTCGATAAGAGGCAGGAATACCTTTCCGAGGTTATCAGCTTGAATGATTCCTTTGCTAGCCTCAGCGGCCAATCGACGAAGAGCACGAAGACGACGGTGTTGCTGAACGTGAAGGATGTTGTTGAAGAAAGAAGCCTCTTCATCATCATTGACAAGAAGAACATGCATGTCCTGCACGGAAGGCCTTGTCGGATTCAGCTTGATAAAGTAACCCAAGGCAGACACGATCTCGCTTCGGATCAGTTCGGACTTCTGTCGAAGTCCATATTGAAGCGATGGAAGCAGCACGCCATTGATGAGAGCCTCAAACTCTTCAACGTCCTTTTCGGCAGCAGCCCTTTCGATGAAGCGCCTCAAACCGAAGGATGCGCTAGAACGAATCGCAAGTTCTTCCTCATCCTTGACGTAGAACAGCATGTTGTACAGGAGTGGTCTCCACTGCTTCGCAGTGAAGGTCTGGGAAAGATGGTCATTGATCTTTCTGAAAGCCTGAAGACGACGCTCAAAGTCGGGCTCGAGTTTCTTCATCGAGCGAGAGTTCAAATCGGCACACAGACTGGCGACCTCAACCATGTTCTCATCGTGAGAGGCAAGAGCCACAAAGACCCTACCAAGCACTTCTCTGTTCATGTCATCTTTGAAATAGTCGAAGACGGAACAAACGGCTTCGAATACTTGTTCGGAGAGTTCAGGATCATCCTTGGGGTTGTAGAGGGGAAGGAAATGCTCAAGAATCTTGAGAAGGCCAGACTTGGTCTTGGGATTGACGCGATCTGCGGGCTGGCGCAGTAGATATGTCGCGATACTAATCAGGCTAGAAGTCTCGCCAGAAGACTCGACACATGATGCGGCAAGAGACAAGGCAGTCACACCAGAGAATAGGACAGGCTTCGATGGGCCTCTCTTCAATAGACGCCCAAGATGGGAGAATGCATGCTCAAGATAAGGCGAAAGAACCTCGGAGCGAATCTGCTCTGCCGGAATATCTGGCATCTCTTCCTTCTCTTCCAAATTCTTTCCGCTAGCCAGACGAACCAATGGCACGATAATTTCGTCCAAGACAAAAATTTTCACTTCATCACGGGCGGACTCAACGCTCAGACAGTCGATGATCTTATTCACTAGTTGTGCGTTGTGCTGCACGAGGTAGAAAGTAGATCTCGGTGCAGATGCCCAGGCGTGGAACAGACGCAAAAAGCCAGAAACACCCTGCGCAGTCTCAATAGGGAATTGATCGAGTCTGTCGTTGATGACTTCATCGAAAATGATTCGAACGTACGGGGTCCAATCACGAGCTGACGCTACAGAGAAGACCAGGCTAAGACAACGAATAGCTGCTTGACGGACATTTTGAAAGGTGGTAAGCTGGCGCTCATCAGTCGCGTTTGCCTCTTTGCGGAGAGCCCGGCAGGCTCTAACTAAGCAGTAGAGAATGACATTCATGGTTTTCTCTGCGTAGGGGATCATTCTGCTCTGAAGAGTGTCAAAGACAGTGTCAATCATCTTGAGCAGACCAAGTTGTCTTCTGGGGCTGGTCAATTCTTCGGAGAAAGCTTCCTCGTTTGTTTGGTCGTTCTTGAGAGTATTGACTTCAGCGAGAGGGCCGAAGGAAACATGCATGAACAGACCAAACTCTTCCTCAGAAAGGTGGGAGAGGGTGCGCAGAATAGCCTTGCGTCTGCCAGCCTGGCCAGCCTGGCTCGAGCTTGCACCAGCTTTGGAGATCATTCGACCATAGAGCAGACGAAGAAGAACAGGAAGCAGGGTGGGGCGGTGCTCTTGTTCAATCAAGCTGTCTTCGCCGCCAACGCGAACAAAGACCGCCAATTCATCCTTGAATCTCGTCTCATCCAAAATGTTCAGCAGGTTCTCTTGATAAGGCAGAACGTGGGAGTTCTTCCATGTGAAGAGAACTTTGAGAGCAGCCTTCTGAACCTCTGAGTTTCCGTGGCACAGAAGACCCAAGATGGCCTCATGAACTTCAGAGGCCTTGTAGAGAACCTTAGGGTTAACGAACTGACCAAACAGTCCAAGGGTGGAAAGTCGATCCTTGAAGCCCCATTTGAGTGGAACATTGTCGGTCTCGGTGTCAGCGTCAGCTTCAGTACCAGCAGGAACATCATCTTGGTCGTCATGCAATGCCCAGGTCAGGAAAAGAGGAACGATTTGTCGCGAACGCTTCTCGGCGATATTGGGCACGGCGTTCAAAACAAGGAGTGCATGGCTTCGAGGGTGGTCGGGAACAAGGCTTGCTTTTCCATGATCTTTGTTAAATTGCTGCTTCAGAATTGTCACTGGATCCTCCAAGGTTTTCAAGTTGGCAGCAATGACGGCTTCAACTTTTGAAACATTGAAACAAACGAAGTTTCCAGCAGCATGGTTCTCATCCAATGGATCATCCACCTCCTCGTCTTCTCCAGAAGTAACAGAGTCCCGCTCTTGCAGCCACTGGATGGATAAGTCGGAAACAATTTTCTCGCCCTCGGGGTGTTCACTGATAGTTTTCAAAGCAGCCGCGGAGTCCTCCCACAGAGGCGTAAGCTTCTTTGAGAACAAACCAAAACAGAAATATGGCACCAGGGTGGCCATCCATTTCCGAGATGCAATCTGTGGGTACAAGATTGCCAGTTTACGCACATGCATCGAAAGGGTTCTCGCACTCTGCAAGGTCAGAGGGCTTTCTTCCACCTCGATGGCCAACGAAATGGGCGCATCATCCTCCTTATTGACGCGGACAACGAGTTCTCGCAAGATTTGAAGAGAGACCAATCTTAGCCTGTGTGAAGGACTGGCTAAGTTAAGAATCAAGTTTTGGGCAAACCCTTCAACATCAGCAGAGTCTAGGTCTGTTGTGCTGGGGGTGGAGGAAATGAAAGTGAGGACAGCTTCAAGGAAAAGAGGCAATCGGGGAAATTTTGAGGATGCTGCCAATATATCCTTCCAAAGGCTGAGATCAAGGCTGTCGGACTGAGAGGCTAGTTCAACATAGGACTTGAAACCTTGGCCCAGGTAGAAAAGTGAACCGTTTGACTCGATGGCTGTTTCTGAAGTGTCCCTCAGGGCGGAAACAATATTCTGGTGCAACTTCTGCACGATATCAGAGCGCGAGGCAGAGTCGGCAAACAATGAAATAGCCTTGGGAAGCTTCACGAAAGCATTTGAGCCGAAATCTTCTTGTGTGGGATATTGTAAAGAGCTGGACATGCGGGATTTCAAAGCATCGGGGCATGAAATGTAACCAGGTTTCGAGGTCTCGGAAGTAATGCAACCTGCTTGGTGAAGTCGCAGCAATGTCAAACAAGTCTCCCACTCACGCTCTTGCCAGGAAGAAGAAATGAACTTCTGGAAGTAAGGCAATAGCAAGCTTTGGAATCGCTCTGAACCCCATTCAGCGAATGTAGCACAGAAGAATAAGAAGTATTTCGAAAGAGGCCCGGTAGATATCAGGTCCATCATAGGGCGAATGAATCGAAGCATCTCATCCATTGGTGAGACTTGAAGAGCATACGCAACGGCTGTAATGAGCTGCATGTTGCTCTGTGGGTATTTTTCAGCAGCTTTGGAAACCTGCTCAAGCAAAGACACAAGTGTCTGATGCACAGACTTCCAATCCCTGACTCGAACACCTTTGCGGGTAGCAATGCAAATAAATATTAAGCGGCAGCACTCTGGAAGATTCTTGTTCTCGGCGCCCTGCGATCGAGTTTCAATGAATTCTCGTACTGTGTCAAGGATGGGGCCAAAGGTCTCAGGAGTAGTGTGATGAATGAGGTTGGTCACCACGCCGTAAGTAACCTCGGAGGGGGCATTGCGGTTCTCATCCGCGGGAGGAAGTTGGTCCAGCACGCCGCGAAGAACATCCACTCCGTTAGAATGAAGACCATTGTTGACACCCTTGATGGCATCAGAAAACATGACCATCAAACCCTCCTTGTAATTCTCAACGTCCTTTCCATCTGCTGCTGTCTGGGCGATATCTGCATAGAGGTATGAAAGAGCATTATCAAGGGGCGCCTTGTTTTTGTAGTAGACAAGACCAGCCTTGCGGATCAAGAATGACATGGACTCGGCAGCGAATCGAGCGACAAAGGGTTTCTGTCGCTCCTTTCCAAGGTATGGAGTCATGATTCCCAAGAGCTGTCGCAAGTCTGGTACTAGCAGACGGGACAGGAATTTGAAAATCCATGCAAGACAGGTGAAGCTCCACTCGACGACTTCAACATCGGGGTGTGTTGCGGCAACAGATGATACCAAAGTCACCGAGGTCGCGAAATGCTTCTCGAATCGAACACCCAGATCCCTTGCAAATTGTGCCAACAAGCTGAGGAGCGGCTCCATCGAATGTTCATCCTTCTTCTCAATGAATTCCACCAGCAGGGCCATAATCTTTTCTTCATGGTACACGATCTGGGCGAGGCTCTCGGAGAGGGGATTGATGCGGCGATAAAATGTTGAGAAGTTGTCTGACAGGTTCATATCAACCCAGTGGTCGAGGGCTGAGCGGAAGTAGGAGGTCGTTTCGTCTTCATCTTCACCAAAGCTGGCGCGGCGCACTCGGTGGATCGGGTCGATTTTGAGCTTTGCGATACGCTGAGAAAATGGCTCCCATCGGTGGGATTTTGTAGTTTTTGTGCCATTTTGGGTGCGCTTAATGTGCTTAGCTCGAGAGCCTTGTGTCACCATCTTGACGGAATCGACAAGCAGCAAGGCTAACGAGAAAGATAATCGGGGAACTTTTTCAATGCCCACATGCCTCCAATACAAAAAAAGTTGGTCGGCTATGGAAGTACTTTGTTCCGACGTGGAGTTTGCCTACTCTCATTTGGGACTAGCGTTGTCACGAGGTGGCCCAAGCTCCTTCCAGAAATATGCTGCCATCCTTGCTGTATTCAGGTCTTACTTGACCCATCTTAGTTGATCGCAGAACGCCACGGCCTAGCTACGGACAAAGGAATTAATTCTGACATTCGGTTAACGCGTAATCTATTGATCTACAGGGCATTTTCGCTTTCCCGCTGGTCGCGTCCCGACCAGGCCCCTACCAGAATGGCCTCGAAAATGTAAGTCCGTGTCCCAATGCATGAATTGAAGTGAGTACTAATGAAGTCGATAGCATTGTGCTTGGAGCTGTGAACTGTCAATTGAAGTCAGTATTCACCAAGCTGTCAAAGTTGCAGGCAAAGCAGAATTTCGCGTTTGCAATTATCGTCGGAAATCTCTTCGGCGACTGCTTAACAGAAGATCAGCTGGAAGAAATCTCTGCTCTGCTGTCAGGTGGCATTGGAGTACCTCTCCCTACCTACTTCACAGTTGGCGATCAGCCACTTCCAACGCGGGTAGTGGAGAAGATCGAAGCCGACGATGAGGTGTGCCCCAACCTGTATTTCCTTGGCAAGCGAGGAACCCTCAAGACATCAGAGGGAATCCGAATCGCCGCGCTCGGTGGCACAATAGCCAGTGCGGAATCGCACAAACCAGAAAGCAATGCCAGCGGCAGATTCCAAACAACATACAGCGAATCTGACGCCCGCTCGCTTTTTGGCACCCACAGTGCAGATATCCTCATCACCAACCAATGGCCCAAGGGAATCCGAACAGGGTCGAAGGTCGAAGCACCAGAAGACCAGAGCCTTATCCCGGCTGGTGTTCAGTGTTTGGCAGATGTATGCGCCACACTGAAACCCAAGTATCACTTCTCCGCATCAGACGCCTTTTTCTACGAGCGAGAGCCTTTCTTCCACATGCCAACAGAAGATGACCCGACCAAGCCATTGACCCGATTCATCTCCATGGCCTCCTACCAATCCAAGCAAAAGGCAATGTACGCCTTCTCGCTGGACCCAAAAGCCGAGCCCCCGCTCACCCTCCCGGCCGGCGCAACCGCATCACCTCTCTCAGCACCCCAATCAAAGCGCAAGGCACTCCCCAGCCAAAAGCAATCATTCTCGCGCTTCGCAGCACCAGAAGGCGACAATCACCACCACTCACATAAACGCCGTCGCGAGAAAGCCCCACCCCCAGGCCCAGATCAGTGCTTCTTCTGTCTCTCCAACCCTAACATCGCCACACACCTCATCACCTCCATCGGCGACGAAAGCTACCTCACAACAGCAAAGGGTCCCCTCCCACCAGCAGACTTCTTCCCCTCCCTCGGGTTTCCGGGCCACATGCTCATCATCCCATTCACGCATTCCCCCACACTAGCCTCAATCCCCGATGCAGAAACCCGCGCATCAACCTACGCAGAAATGCAGCGCTACCGCTCCGCCCTCCACAAAATGGTCACAGAGCGCTCAGAAGGCAAGCTCGGCGCCGTAAGCTGGGAGGTTAGTCGCTCGGGCGGCATCCACACACACTGGCAGTTTCTGCCGGTGCCTGTAGATCTCATCCGGGACGGCCTGGTCGACGCGGCATTCAAGGTTGAGGCCGAGAATCTGAAGTACCCGCGGTTCTTGACGGTTCCCGTATCGGAGTCCAAGGGTGCAGATGAAGCGGGTGATTTCTTCCGCGTGTGGATCTGGAATGCGGAGGAGGGCAAGGAGGGTGGTGAGGAGAAGATGCTTATGTTGGAGCTTTCACAAGATTTCCGCTTTGATCTTCAGTTTGGACGCAGAGTTATGGCTAAGCTTTTGGAGCTGGATAAGCGTATGAATTGGAAGGATGCGACGCAGAGTGTGGAGGAGGAAGAGGCTGATGCGGCGGCTTTTAAGGAGGCGTTTAAGACGTATGATTTTGCGTCGTAGATGATATACGAGGCTTTAAGCTATCTACCTGTTTAATCTTGGTTGATTTACCATACTTGACGCTTTCACAGTGCTCATGCCCAAACGAAAAGATCAATGTTTCTTGTGGTTACCACTTCCTGTTGTCTACATGCTTCAAGTACTCTAAACATTGGATAAAAGAGCTTCGCGAAATACAGGACGAGCGAGTATAGTCCCGATCTACAAAAACTAAGACTCAGGCCCGATAGTAGAAAAGATTACACAGTACAAAGTATCAATCTGAACTCATTTATTCAAAGAAACCTATATCCAATACACCAAAGAGAAAAACGGTCTCAAGACACCATATACAAAACAAGGCCTAACCTTGCAATCCTGCCTTCGTATAAACGAGGACCAGACATGAACATGAACATAAAGAAAACAATGGTATCAAAAGAAGCGAACAAACCAGCATCAAGCAGGAAGTATCACAAAGAACAATTTTCATTCATAAGCTCCGGTCCAGCCTAGAAGTTCGTCGCGGGCTGTCGCCCACTCTGCAACAGGGTAGGAGGACGATTGCGCATTGGCTCGGAGACAGCCTGGCCGATAGGGGGTTCGGAGACGGCTTGTCCGACGGAGTCTGCGCTGTCGTCGTTTACGACGTGCAGGGCGCGCAGGGCTGGGGGTGATGGGGCGGGGAAGGAAGGAGGGGGTGAGGCGGGGAGAGAGGGGGAGACGCCGCGGTTTGGCGGGTGGGTGTGGTAGGAGGGGGGGTATTGGGTTGAGCCGAAGGAGGGCTGGCGGGTGAAGCCGGTTGCTTGGGGCTCTGGCGTGGGGGTGAATGCCATTGGGACCGGGCTGTAGTTTGTTTGCGGCTTGTAGGCTGCGACGGGGGAGGGAGAGGTCATCGCGTGGGGTGCGTAGCCTGCTGTGGTGTCGATGTGGTTGGCACCGCCGGGGCTGTAGTCGTGGTATGGCTGGGCGTGGTCGTAGGGCTGTTGCTCGTAGCCGGAGTGCTGGTCATAGGGCTGGTGGTCGTATGAGCTTATAGCACCGCCGATAGGCGAGGCAAGGCCGGGGGAACGAGGGCCGTAGGGGTCTTGCATGGTGGAATAAGCGGCACCGGGACCGGGCGAGCGACGGCCATACGGGTCTGGGGCTGCGCCGTAGGCAGCAGCGGGACCAGGAGATCGACGACCGTACGGATCCATAGCGGCTGCAGGGGCTGGAGAGCGACGGGAGTAAGGGTCGATAGCTGCGGCTGCAACGGGAGAAGGCAGGCCTGGGGACCGACGGCCGTAAGGATCTTGAGTCGCAGCAAGGGTAGCAGCAGGGGCAGGCGAGCGACGGGAGTAGGGATCAGTTGGGGTGAATCCTCGGTATCCTGCGCCAGGGGTGCTGTTCGCTGCGCTCCGATCTGGTGGGTAATCTGCGTATCCGGCACCGTGCATGGGTGTACCTGCGCCGTGTTTCCGCTCCGGGTTCAATGGCTCCATTTCGACTTCCTCCTGAACGCTATTATCCTCGACGTGTTTGTCCACAGCGCCTGCCCATGTTGGCATCTCAGGGAGCGCATCCTCGTTGACACGTGATGAAGTCGACTTGGAGGTTGAATCAAAGGTAGCCGTCGTTACGGCTCCACGGTACGAAGGCGGCGCTGGGG
This sequence comes from Penicillium sclerotiorum, assembly GCA_911649655.1. Lineage (NCBI taxonomy): Eukaryota > Fungi > Ascomycota > Eurotiomycetes > Eurotiales > Aspergillaceae > Penicillium > Penicillium sclerotiorum. The sequence goes on from CAJVRJ010000008.1 coordinate 547,882, forward strand.
CTGGGGGCTGCTGGTTATAGGATTGTTGTTCATAAGACTGCTGGTTGTACGCCGGGGCCGTTTGCTGCTGGTTGTAGAAGGGGGGTTGGTCGTAGTGTTTGGGGCCCTTATTCTTGCGACGGCCGGAGGGACAGCAGCAGCTACAACAGCAGGCACAAATTTTGTATCCACAGCAGATGCAATTGATGATACAGGCGAGGACAGCAATGAGAATGACGCCTACGATGATGATCGCAACGATAACGGGCCATCTAAAAGACATACGATTAGTATTCTCTTCACTCAAAGCGAGTATCGCTGAGTTAATTGCTCAATGGTCCGCACTTACTTGCAGTAAGTTTTATTCATACACTTCTCCCAATAGTCCGATGCAGACGAAGACGAAGACGAAGAGGAAGTGTCACGCGCCAGGATCGCCAAACGGGCCAAGCCCATCTGAAGTGAAGGCATAATTGGATAGGTTAGCAGCGCGGGCGCATGCAAAGAGTGAACGGTATGTAGCGAAAGATGAGTGAGTCCGTCATGCGAGCTGGGATTCGACCAGCAAAGAAATGCTATCCCGATGACCAGGTGACACGGTTGGGGTCGTAATGCACGGTCCTATTCAGGAACACGAATACGTTCGACTCCAGGGACAACACGATAGAGCCAGCTGTGATGAAGCAAACGAGAATGAGATGCAAGCAAGCGAAGCTGGGAAGCGAGACGAATGAACGAAAAGAAGTCGTTAGTCTGGAGAGAGCGAATAAGGATGGGGTAAAAAGGCCCAGATGACGAGTTCGAGGGTTGCGGGCCAAAGAGTGAGCCTAGGCAACCAGGAATTGGGGGCGAAGATGCAACAACTGGTGATGGAGGCAATATGAGTATTGACTTCAAGACACAGCCGTGGTCTCAGCCTCAGGACTGCAAAACGAGTGGTAGTCCCAGAGGATTTAAACTTGAAGATGGAAAGAGAAAAGTGCGTGTCTTTGAAACACGGAGAGGGGAATGGAGTAAGGGTCGACCGGCTCCGCAGTTAATCTACCTATCAGAGATTCCGCACGGGTCAAACTGCCAATCGTCATTAACCATGCAGCCCGCCTCCTCCACCGTTTGCCGATCGCGCAAATTTGACATTGACAGCCTCAGTGGAAAATGAAGTTCTAATTTTGAATTTAAACGGCGGGAAAGTCAAAAAGAAAGTGGCTGTGCTGGTAGGCTCCAATGTATACGAACTTCCAATGTTAGATTGTGGAACAATGGATATCAAGACCAGCCACCCTACTCGAAATTGACGATCGGGACCTCGAGTCAAAGACCAAGACTAACAAAAGCTTAGAAATTACGAGGAAAAGAAGATCATTATTGAGTGATTTCATTTGAGTTCTCACAAAAGAGAATGGTTATCAACAGCCTCCTAGAGGTCTTCCAGCCACAATTAACCCATTAAACTCCCTACAGGAATGAACAGTAGTTCAGTGTCCTGCAACGCTGCCAGGCATAATCTCGTATGTACAGCTGGCCACAGCCACTCGCAAATGCATGTGGTATTCCCAAAAATTTTCCTCCACTGAGGCCCACGGCCTGATCTGATTAAAGATCAACACGGGAAAGCAAAAGAGGTGGAAAAGGGATTAGCAGAAATGCGAACGCAGTGATGCAATCAAAAAAAGCATGCCGCTTGCAATGCATGCAGAAAACGCTCAAATTGGGTAATTTGCATCGCCATGATATGCAATTCGAAAGCAGGGACGAATGTGTGTTCCAGGGAAAGGTATGAAAAGGTTCTGTACAGTGAAGGTGAAAGGCGGATTAAAGGGCAGTATTCGTGAAAAGGGAATTAGATGGTGAAAGAAAGGAAATGCCAAAGAGTAGGCGAGATCGTGATACGCTCGAGGGCGATCGAAGAGCATAAGGAAAAAGAGGTCCGACGAAGGAAGAAAAGACCGTTCATGTCGTAGGCAAGGTCGGATTAGTCGGTTCGGGGGGGTCATCATGGAAACATAGGAAAGTGTTTTGACTCAGGAATTTGGATCATCTGAGATAGGGTCATGACAAATTGGTGGTTGCCGAAGCGTCGTTGGAAGTGCTCATGGGAAATTGTGGCAATTGATAAAGGTCGGAAGTCCCTTGGGATCAAGTGACGGAGAAAAGAAGGGGAAAGAAATCGCTGAATCGTGAAAAAATCTCCATGGCGAAATGCCAAGAGGAATGAAGGTGTTATCCTCATGCGGATAGCACTTGAGTCATCGGAAAAAGGTAAAGAGGAGCTGTCGAATCGAGGGCGAAGAGGATGTTGGGTATGCGCGCTCTGCGCGTTCAAAGATCGGTATCGCAAGCCAAGGCTACCAGAGTCGATCATTGCGTCGTCCCGAAAGCTGAGAAGAGAAAAATGGTGGTCGAAGAACTTTTTGGCGCCACCGGGAATCAAGAAAGAGAAGGTGTAAAAGCCACAAAATGAAAAAAACTCCTCGCTCCAAGAACAAAGTAGGGAAAGCATGATATCCGTTCAACGCCGATAAAGGGAAAATCGTACGCAGTCCATTAGTAGGAAAGCATGCGGCGGCCGGGAGTGCGGTTAGGCACAGGGCTATCAGCTACGGAGAATGGAGAGCTCATCAGGCGATTGGTACGATCATCATCAAATCGGCAGCGGCCGGTTGGACTATCCTCCATCTGGGGAGAGTGCTGGCCAAAGGCGAAGGTCTGGGCGCGGTTCAACTTGGAACGCTGCTTAACCTTGCCAAGGCCACGCTCACATGCGAACTCATGTTCCTTAGCGCTCATCTCCACATAGTTCTGGGGGTAGCAAAAAGAACGGTGTTCAGCATAGAAAGCGCTGTACCCACCATCCAGGATGTACATGTCCGGATAGGTCAGGTGAGGGTAAGTGTCAACGTTGACGGCGCGGTCGTGGTGACGAATGTACTTGGCCATGATGGGAGCACGGTGGGCAGAGTACTCGCAGTGGAGGATCAATGCAGTGCGTGACTTGGGTGAATTGAACAGCTCGGCAGCGAGTTGATCTTTATCATTGTAGTTAAGGGCACCGTTAATGTGACCACCTTCATACTCGTATTCGAAGCGGCAATCAACAATCATGACGTTGTCAAATCGATCATTGTACTTTCCGTCGAGCAATTCCAATAGGGTGTTTTTGGCGATGCGAGGCAAGCCGTCGGCGCGCTCCTCGGGGGTGAAGTGAGGCAGCTGGGGCTGGGGCGCGGATTCAATGTCACTGATGGACTGTAGGGGTGCATTTGTTGATACCTTGATTTCTTTTTCGGCAATAACATCCGCTGGGTGCTCAAACATACTCAGTGATCGCCGACACTGCTTGCGAGGGCGCATCAAGGGATGAGAGGGCTTGCGAATGGAGTTTGGAGCGGGCGAGCCACTGCTGCGAGCATGCTGGAATGGTGGACGCAGACGGGGCGGAGCTAAGTTACTTGAGCTATTACGTGAAGTGGTCCTCTCCTGGGGAGGGGAGTCTCCGAACATGTCCTCCAGGGAGGTGGACGTGCTAAGGGAAGTCTTGGCTGTTTGGGTGCTGAAGCGGAACGGGGGAGCCTTGCTCTCTGGGCCGGGTCCTTTCATACCAAGCTGGAATGAGGCGGCCTTGCTTCTAGCGAGACTGGGTCGAAGAAAGGCAGGACGACGTCTTCTGTGCCAATCGTTAGCCGACTTTTCCCGTGGGCCGAGAACATGCGAGCCCACGTACTCAGGCGGAGCGCAAGTTTGAGCTTCCATAGGAGAGGCTTGCAGCGGACTAGGCGCAGCAGAGGTCACTGGGGAACGTCTGGGGGTATCCACTGGGGATGGTGAGTGGACTTCGATCTCTGTAGTCACGACGAACGCAGGCTTGTGAGGCAATGGGCTCAATTCCATGATATCCATCCCAGGTCCGGCTGGCGAAGAGGGCAACGGCGGGGTGGTCATCACATCATCTGTCCATTCTCTCAGCAATTAGACACGACTAGACACGTTATCATAAGAGGAGCAAGAACTGCCTTACCACGTCCAGCCTTGGCCAGGCAATTTGAAGAGAACAAAGACCGTCGGGGCGTCACCAGCTGCGGGCTAATTATAGAGTCAGCGTTCTTTCATCCTCTTCCCCACGTCACAAACGAGTCTTTCCCCCACAACCAACGTACCTTTGATCGATGTGGAAGTTCTGGGACAGGTCGGCAGCCAGGCTAGCTGCTGGAGAGGAACCGTGCAGCGGACCCATGTTAAAGTAATCTGGGCCGGATTTGCGCATTGTCAGATCGTTAAAGTTAAAGGTGCTACCACCAAACCCCGAGATGGGATACGAGGTTGGAGCATCAGCTCTGAAGCAACGACCAAACAGCGCTGGAGTGGGCTGCATCGCAGCGAGGGGAGACGAGTGTTCCATTATCTTATCACCGCAACCGAATTGCAACTGGGTCCAACAAATTCCGACCCGAGAATACGCTTCCAGTCCTGTAGGCTGACGATCATAAGAGTCTGAGCCTGTAGTTATTCACTGGTTTCCTTTGGTTGTGATTGTGCTGATTCCAAGGTTTCCTTCGTTGTCGCTCTTGGAATTCCTTTTCGTGCCGTCTTTCGTCTCGCTGGCGCAAATCCCACGCAATCTCGGCCTTTTTGCCGGATTTCCCAAGCTCTGCCAGCTATTCCAAAATCCCAAGCCCTGATGTCACCGGTGGCGAAGGAAGTGATCGTAAGCTAAGCGTGGAGGATTTAAAGAGGCATTGCCGAATGCGGAGAAAATTCAATGGGGGTCGGAAGAGTTGGTATTGGAGAGGGGCCGAGCAGCTCGTGGGCTGAGGGGGCGATGCGTGTAGTAAGCCGTGGGGGGAGAGAGAAGTCTACAACTATGAGACCCGCGTTCAGGTCTTCCCGTCGAAGATAGGATTGAATTGTCGGAAGGTTGGAAGAGAAAAAAATGTTTGTCGAGTTGTCGGATAGGAATGTCACGAACAAGAAAAAAAAGAAGAGAAGAGTGGAAATTAGTGGTTTGAAGAAAGAAACCTCGTGAAGCTGAAGGGATGGGTCTGTTGCAATGGCAACGCAAGTGGGGAGGATCTCCAGATAGGGTACGGGCGTTGTACGGTAATGGTCAAAATGATGTACAGGAAAAAATAATTACGTGCGGTTTCCCTACGTAATTTCTCCCTCTGCGGCAACCCGGTTTTTTAAACTACTGACGAACTTATTGGTGTATGTACGCTAAAGTGGGGATCTTCAAAAAACTTGTACGTGCTGCTTAATTAGGAATTAAATGTGATTTATTGAATTTCTTAATTTCTGTAGGTATGCTGCAGCTTCATGTACGTGGGATTGATCAGGTATGGATGTGCAGGTGTTTGCCCATGCTTTCTCCTGCACAAGGGGGAGGATTCAGTACCCGTGTATCGTGAGAGCCTTTGGCCCCAGTCTGGTTGCCCGGGCTCCCTTGCCGCCTATCGTCCAGACTACCGGCTGCTCAGCAACCTCAGCGCCTATCAGCGATGTCCTCATTCCTTTCCTCGCACGGTTACCAGGGGTTAACACTGTTAATGGGAATCCTTGGCACCATGTGTCTCGGACTATTAGCTCACTGGATCTGATTCTGGTCTGGTCAAGCTAGCTCAGGTACCTAGGGTACCTAGCTATAACTCAGATCCTCCCAGGGCTGTCCTCTTTTCGGTCTTCCCCCCTGGCCGACTGACACATGCCCAGAAGAATGGGGTTGACTTTTCATGGATATCAGAAAATCTAAAGCACCCTAAAAAAATCTAAAAATCTATAAAACCCTTCAATTCAATGTTAAGGCTAGGGGAAAACGTATCTAAACAGTACGGTTCCATGGACCTGAAACTATGAACCGTTTTTTTTAGGGTTATGTTCCTCTTCCAGTGTCCACTCTGTATAGAAAAATTTTCAATGTACAGGCAACGCAGCGGAGCAGATACTCTCCTAAGCTCTGTCAATGGAGCACTTCGGTGCGTCTTCCATGGGTCTTCGTCGGTGTATCCACCAGAGCACCAAACGGAGAAAGCGTAATTTTGCAGTGAAATGATTTTTGGGGCTCCATCTCGCCTCCAAAGATCCCGTGTGTGCCGTTGTCGAGTGCAGCTGAAAAAAATGGAGTAAGATCGAGCCTAAGGAGTCAATGGCTCCACTTCGGCGTTTCCCTTGTTCGGAAAAATTAGAGCTTCAGGAACCAGCCAAACGAGGGACCTGCAAGTGATGCCAGGATCTATGCAAGGACAGTTGTATAACTGGGGTAAACCAAATCGGTGGAAATTGATCCAATCTATGCAAAATGAGACTAAATAAAAGCAGAAAATGGTCAAGATGTGCTGCTCTTCGACGTCACTCTCCATCACCTGGGCATTCTCCAGAATTACACTCTAAAATAGTGTATTTTTTTTTCACTCCTGCAAGACGAACACCTCTCCTAGGCTCGGGCCTATTCGGCCAGTCTGGGAAGCTCGTGAACGTGAATGGTGCATTGTAAATTCAGTCCTGACGATCATTCCCGTAGAAAGCAGACTAAGTGGTTTAGGGCCGATAAGAAATTGGGGGTGCGAGGGAAAAAAATGAGATAAAATCAAATAAAATCGAATAAAATCGAATAAAAAATAAAAAACACACAAAATTCAAATAAAACGAAAAGAGCAGAAAAAATCTCAATGTGATCATCAATTCCCCGGAGAAGAAAAGCCGAGGTGCTGATTGGAGTGGCTGCTTTGCGGCGCATCATCGCGATTGCAAGAGAGTTCGTCCCTGCATGATCATTACCCAGTTGGGCGGAAGAACGCGATCGGAGACTCTTTACCCCACCATGATACCCCATCTTGGGTCAAACGTTTCATAGAAGAGAAAAGGTAGTATCGAGTAAGGAATGGAAGGTTATCTGAAGCCATGAATGGCATGAAAGAAGCGCTGGATATTAGCATACTCCCTGCCCTTACTTGCATTCCGGTTGATCAAGGGTCCGCGAGGGGATCTTTCAATGTCGCGCATCCCTTGAGCCCCCTTCATAGGATGTTTCTTGTATAATGGCTATCCTAGGTCGTAGTCTTTTTCTCCTCTGGGAAACTTCTGTGGCAGCCACGGTCGCCCGGACAAACCTCGAAAATGGGGATGATATTATCAGAGTGTTGATCAAGTCACCCGAGAGATGTCGGCTCCGGCCGTGGGGATGACGAATCCCAGCTCGCCATGACCATACTAGGCTGTATTACCGCCAGCACAATGGGGCCAAATGGAAATCTTTTTGTTGATATCACGTCACAAGCGCGTGTTGCTACAATCAACAGATCTCTCAGATCCTTGTCCAGCGTCAATAAATGAACGCATTGACCGAAGCGACAGTGCGATCTATTATGATCGTCCCAGGTCCGAGGCATCGACGGCATCGCTTGAACACCGGTTGCTCCATTTACGAACTCTGATATGGGATATCAGACGCGACCATCCCGGCGGGACAAATCAGAATCGAGCAAGAAGGCCGTCTTGAATCCATTAATTTGCCACCAGCATCAAGCGGCTCTGTGATGGACCTGAAACTGCTAGCCGATGGAGCCTTGTATCCATTTATCCAGTCGCAATTGACCAAAGAGCATGGGCCTAATCCTGCACCCCACGACTTTCTATTCTGGGCAACTCAAATAAACCCCTCAGTCGTGAAACGACGTGCGTCTGATATTGGAGGCATACATTGGACCAGGCCCCATCCAGCCTGCATGCCGGTTGATCCGTCTCAAGCTGCGACCGCTCTGACGAAACTCTGCTGCATGCCCACGGGGGCAGCACAATGCGGTGTGCACTCGCACGAAGTTGTCAGACCGATTTGAGCGGATGTATCGCATATCGGGAGAACTGCTTTCTGAGCTATGTATTCACTGTTGCCTCTTCGGACCCCATGTTGGTCCGTGGGGCTACGTCACATTAGCATCATTTCGCCAATTCATTTATTATCCGCAGATCAAAGAACAACCGGACTTGTTCGAGTTTTTCTTTCAACAAGTTAAAACAAAGAAACAATGACGTTCCAATTGGTCCCGGCGTTGTTTACTTTGATGTTTTGATTCAAATTGACTTTGCTCAAGACGCGTCGAGTCGCCCTGCTCCTGCTGGCTACTGCGCCCGCGCATGAGAGGGCTCCAATCACACCGGCGAAGCGCCTGCACGCAGTAAGCTGAAATCCTTGGGCATCCCGCGTCTTTGGATCTCTCAACCGGGGTATGTGGTCGAGCGAGTCACCGTATCTGGCAGGGCTGCGCCACGACATGCATCCCAAGGCCAGAGTGGGGTTCGGGGACAGCCCACGATGATGTGATCCGTCATCTGCGTCACAGCGCCATGTGCAACGAGCCAGTCACATTGAGTCTCGAGCCGATATGCCCTGTCGCAGCTGCGGGGTCCATCACATCTCTTGCTTCTGGGCCTTGGTCGGTCTCTTTTTCCCCCTCTTGTGATGTCAAGATGTAAACAAAGAGAAGGTTTGGAAAACGCGATGCGAAATCTCGTGACTCTCGTCATCGAACAATAAACATTCGATCCAAGATCTTGATTTTTGCTTGCATCTTATTTTGAATCTTGCTTGCATGGTATTGTATTGGTATCATGGATTACTTGAAAATACCCATACCTCAATCTGGTGCATCTCATCGCTAATTTAGGTATCGTCTCTTTCCACCTTTTTTGTCCGCAGGCTATTCCGCAGTCTATTCCGGGGACCCATCTGTCCCGGCGATTTGTCAATAAATTCTCCAGCCCGGCGTCCCCGATCTGCGGCGCTATTGAAACTGCCATCACCCATGCGACCAAAGTCCCCAAGTCTTCGTGCCTGTCAATCATGATGGGGCCAAAATTTTCCCCCTGCTATCACCAGTCTAACGACCACCCTACACTCAATTCAGTATACTAACACCGGTCGCACTCCACAGCGCACAGCCCCAGCCGTGGCACGCGCAGACTTTCCGTCACGGAGTAAGATTTTAGCTAGCGGCCCCGGGGGCTCGTACAGTCCGGAGTACCTACGCTACGCATCCGCTCCAAATTTGATAGCTTAGGTTGAATCCATAGTTTGAAAAGCAATAAATCGAAATTGAGCAGTAAATTGAAAAAAAAAAAAAAAACACAAATCCACCCATGCACAGCGCCAATGAAATCCCAATTGACAGCTTGCAACTGATCCATCAGCCCGAGTTTCGGGACGGATTGGATGTGTTCAAATCTTCCCCTATTCCCTACATGTAGCGCCCGACCAGGCAACCTGAAAAAAAAGCAAACAGACACCACAGCTCTGATCATCACGCCTATTTCCCCTATTTCGCTCCCGCTGCCGCAGCCGAACCCATAGTCGCATCCACGCGGCGTCCGGCGCATAAGATCCATCATCTCCGGTACCTGTCATCCGCGCGGAGCGCATGGCTCCAAACCACGATGTTGTGTCACGCTACGTATCTGGTGCCACCATGCATGCAGCGTAAGGTTATTCAATGAATTGTGGATGTTTCCCAATTTTGCGCTCGCTTTTTGAGGGCTGTCCGCGCTGGATGCCTGATGTAAGCGCACTTAGGGGTAAGTATATATAGCCCGTTGCTGGGGTTTCGTCCCCGGGCTCCACGACATATGATTTTGACGGTGCACGCTCCAGACGTCTCCTGAACAACCATAAGGACTAATCAATCTAGTGAAACTCACGCTTGAAGCTTGGTAGTTGATTCGGTTGCCACTTAATAACGGTTTCCACTTGCCACCTGGGCATGCGAGATTGATGTATCCAGATGTCGCTGCCTTCCAACATTGAATTTGAACATTAATGTTCCAGATCTCGGAATCTGATCGGACTTTCAACTGTCTTCCGAGCCCTGGAGGTCGCTATACATCATATTTTCGAAGCCGTCTACTCAGCACCATCAATATATCGAAATCTCACCTGGGCAACTGTTAACCTTCGCGATTGAACTTTGGATACTTCAAATCGAACATTGAAATTTTCCAAGCTTGGAGGTTTCATATGCACAAGCCAGGTCCACCCGGGCACTCAGTAGTGGCAATTCTCATTTCGATCTTCGTGTTAAGTCTTACTGCGGATTACTATTTACAACTCCGCGTCTAGACCGTCAACGTTCCCACGCCAAAACGCTGGCTAGTGCAGGTACCCCGACAACGCGCTTCAAATTTGAAGGATCAGAGGATCGGGCAACTGCAGATGAGGATTAGGCATTAATTTGAACATTGAAAACGACTATTGTACCTATGTAATGAAACTTCAATATGGAAACATTGAATGTTATTCAAGTGTTTCGGTGTTGGCGGAGTACTGTATGTGGTTCTGTAAGTTGAACCCGTATAGTGCTACGTGGACTTTTCATACTGGAACTATGCACCTACGGAATTCGATTTTCATGCACAGGTTCCCAATGTCCGAGACTGCCGACGGGATTAATACGAAGTAGAGACATCCATTTGAGTAAAATTTTGAAACTGAAGAGCGGTGAATTCGCGTTTATCATTGATAGGTTCAAGTTTAGATGTTCAGCGTTGAGTGTCTCACATGTATGTAGTACACATGTCCCTGGAATCCAGTCAACTGGTGCTGAAATTTCCCAAAGTCGGAACATTTGAATCTTTCAAATTTTGGAAATTGGAAACTGGAACACTTCCAGCACTTCCAATGTTGAGCACTTGAGCCTTAGAAGACATTACAGGTGTCTTCTTCGTCGGAGTCTTCAACTGTTCAGTGCCCACATGTACAGGTAGCTATTCCCACATGTGCAACCTTCTATGTAATTTCTCTTCAATGTTCTCACATGTGCACCTGGGCACCAGTTGACGGTCCATCGACCTTCGGGTTACATGATTCCCGTCCACGGGTGTTGTTAGTGCATGTGCTTGGAAGATGAGGCACCATACGTATGTGATGATGCCCAACCTCAAGTGCTCAAGCACTTCAAATGTTGAGTCCGACAACCTTCAAAAATTCAAATTTGCATCGTATATGAACAGTTATAACTGCATGCACATGCATGTGTGCTACATACGTACCTGGATGCCTATGTAACTTGAACATTTGAAGATTTCCACTTCAACTTCCAAGGTTCCACCTGGGCAAGGTTCAAAGTTGAAGGTGGCAGGCATCTACTAGTACCACTGAATATATAGCACTAACATTTTAGCCGCTTTGCTACATACTATCTGCTTATAAGATTAAGTAGCCCACCGCCGGAACCTTGGAGTTTTAAAATTGATGAAAAAAAACTCTAGATCTGCGATTAGTAAACGTATGAAAAGCCAATTTCAGTTGATTCGAGCATTTGGATGATGTTGTTTCAAGAAACCTGAGTTCCAAGGTTGAAGGTCTGATAAATCCTTATCAGCTTATCGCAAATTATCGCAACGCACTAGTCCCTAAACGGCAACTCCCTCCCCGAATTTTCTGCGCCGCGGCCAGCAATGTTCCCTGGGAATCAACCTCGTGAACAGCTCCATTGCCAGAGCTGTGACCCTGATCACTACACCCAAGCATTCCTGGCACCCAGCCTCCCACACAAAGGATGCCGCCCAACTTCCACCCGAAAAAGCGCCGTCGCGAGCACTACAATGTCGACGTGAAGCTCGTGGAGATCTATGAGGACCTGGCCAGCGAGAAAGACGAGATCCGCCTCAAAGCTGCCCAGGCCCTTATTTCTCAGTTCACCCCCGATAAGAACCCCGCCGATGATCAGATCAAAAAGGTACTGCAGAGATTGTTCCGCGGTCTTTGCAGTAGCCGCAAAGCTGCTCGAATTGGCTTTTCTATCGCCCTGACAGAGCTGCTCACTCAACTCTTTTCCGTCAAGCGCGAGTCATCAGAAATTGGCGTTGTCGATGCGCTTCGTCTTTGGGAGGGCTCCTCAAATTCATCCAACAGTGAATCGGGACAGGTGAGTCGCATTGCTAACTGACCAAATTGTGAAAAATGGTTGCTAACGAATGTCTCCCCATAGGAGCAACGCGACTACCTCTTTGGCCGTCTGTTCGGCGCTGAAGCGATCATCAAATCCGGTGTCCTTTTCCAACCCGATGCCTCCTTCGAGCACTGGATCGGTGTCCTCAAGCTCATCTTCGAAATTGCCCAGAACAAGCCATGGCTTCGCGAGGAATGCGGATGGATCGTATACCGCTGTGTCTACGATCTTGCTTCTCGCGAAATGGATGCCAAGTTCCTGGAAGCTGTGCTGAACAGCTTGTGTTCTCATGAGCTGGCTCGGTCTCCAGAAGGTGTTGCTATTTGGCTGGCGGCGAGGGATATGTTCCCCGATGCCACCTACCCTTCCAAGATCTGGAAGCATGACGACCCATTGGACACAAAAGAGCGCAACAACTTGTCGAAGATTATGAAAGAGTCTTCCTCCGAAGAGGACAAGGGTGAGAGCAAGGTCAAGTCTTCTGGAACCTGGAACTCCAAGTTGCATTTCGCCTGGGACGCCGTTATCTCGCGAACTGCGGTGAGTGACAAGAAGAAGTCTAAGTCTTCTCGTCTTTCGTTCGGTGATTTCTGGACCGAAGTCGTGGATAGTAAGTTGAACCTCGCGGCTTTCATTCTGCCAGAATACCCTAACTAATTACTCTACTCAGATGGTCTATTTGCCTCAGCATCGTCCGATGAGCGCAAGTACTGGGGATTCCTATTATTCAACAAAGTTCTCAATGAGGGTTCACCCGTGCAAGCATCTCAGGTTTTCACCAAGAATCTTGTCCGGTGCTTGACAAACCAGCTCGCTGTCGAAGACCGCTACCTTCATCGCATGGCCGTCAAGGCGTCCAAGACAATCCAAGCCCGTGTATCCAAGGAACCGGGTTTCGCCGCGGCAGCAGTTGGCGGACTGATGGGCACCACCGGAGCCGTCAATTTCGACCAGGCCACAAAGACCAAGACCATCGAGAAGATCGTCGCAGATGCCAACAGCGAAGCTTTGGAAGAGATTGTACCTCTTTTCGGAAAGCTTCTTAGCCAGCCTGGTGCTAGTGATGAGAAGACTGCTGCATCTAACCGTCAGTTCATTGGCGGTCTCCTTCTTTCGGTGGTGCGTGCAAAGGCATCAACTGGAAATAGTGACGAAGAAGAGGATTTCCAGTCAATTCTGGAGCAGATCTTGTTCATCCTTGTGCGATATGCATACTTCCCCAACACTGGAGATGCTTCCTCTGCCCCTCAACCTGCTCTCTCGCAGGCCACACAGGAGATGCTGCGCAACCGCATCAACTCTTCGCTGAACAGTCTTCTTGCATCGCAACAGTATGCCGCAACAATCCCATATGCAGTCGTGAAGCAGATTCGCGATGCGATTAAATCTGAGGAATATGGCAAATTCATTATTATCATGGATGATAAGGTGCAGGATTCCGTCAAGACTGCCTTCAAGTCCCTGAAAAAGCTCTCCAGCAAGGTACGGCTTTCCCATCTCTACAAATGAACCAGTGGTTTACTAACAGTTTGAACAGGAAAAGACAGGCGAAGCGTCAAGCATCTCAGCCTTCAAGCTTCTTTACGCTATGACTGTTCTGCAGGTGTACAATGGCGACCCCGACGCGGTCTCAATGCTCGGTGAGCTTGAGTTCTGCCATTCAAAGTTCATGGAAGAACAAGACTCGAAGAAACAGGACACTTCAGATGCGTCCGATGCGCTTGTGGAGATTCTTCTCAGCTTTGCATCGAAGCAGTCACAGCTCTTCCGTCGCATGAGTGAGCAAGTCTTCGGCGCTTTTGCTGACCAGATTACCGAAAATGGCCTGGAGTCATTGATTTCTGTATGTAGCATACTCATCCACATCCGCATGCATTTTCTAACAATCACAGATCCTGGAAGCAAAGGAGAGTCTCGCAGGTCAGCAAGAGATGTTCGAAGAACAAGATGACGGAGAGGAGGAGGAGGAGGAGGACGACGATGACGTCGAAGAAGTTTCAGAGGGCGATTCCGATGAGCACATGCACGACATCGACGAGGAAGACAGCGACGTCGAAGTTGTCGATGCAGAAGACGCTTCCGGCTCCGGTTCCGACTCAGACGAAGAAGAAGCCTCAGACGACGACGAGGAAGACGCCGCCGAGGTCGCCGACTTCGAAGCCAAGCTTGCCGCCGCCCTGGGCACCCACCGTGCAGACAAAGATCTGAATGCAGAGGAATCCGACTCAGACGCTGATATGAACGACGACGAAATGGAAGCCGTGGACGAACAGCTCGCCAACGTATTCCGCGCTCGCCGCCAGGTCACCTCACAGCAGAAGGAAAAGAAGGGCGCGCGTGAGAACATGGTCAACTTCAAGAACCGCGTTCTCGACCTGGTCGAAATCTTCGTCAAGAAGTGCCACTCTCGCCCATTAACCCTGGACCTGCTTCTTCCTCTCCTTCGCCTCTCCCGTCGTTCCTCAGCCAAGCAGATCGCCAACAAGGCGAACAACGTGCTCCGCGAGTACACGAAGCTGTGCAAGGGAACCGCGGTCCCGAAGATCGAGGGCGAAACCGAACCCGTTTGGGAGCTTCTCCGTTCTATCCATAAGGAGGCTAAGCATAGTGGCCCGCAGCCTCACGCCAACGCTTCAAGCCAGGCTAGCTTGCTCGTTGTGAAGGTCCTTGTTGCGCATGACAAGGCTGCTATCGCCGATGTGGTGGATGTTTATGCTGAGACTCGCAAGGACCAGCTTAGCAGTACGAAGTGCCATGTTCAGCCTTCGTTCTTCACTGACTGGAACAATTGGTGTGTTTCGGCAAGCAAGCAGTTGAAGAACTAAGTGCTTGATTTGCTATGTCACAAGACGCATTGTACAGTCTGGCTATCAAAATTAGGATCAGAATAAAATATCAGGATAGAATTATGAAATTGCGTGTGATGAGATTGGGTTCATGCTGTCGACCATTATCAGTGCCTCGTATTCTTATGTGCAATACTAGTCTAGGTGTCTTTACAGCACTTGAGCTTGTATTCACATGCATCTAGATTGATCTCCCGAGGTCTGTCTCCCAAAACCTGAAGGTTCCTAGGGACATCTGGATAATCATGCAGTTATGCTCACATACCTAGCTGCGATTAAGCAAACATGTAGACATCTGGATCAACCACCTGGGCACTTGAAAATCATTCAAGTTCTACCAACTTGAAGACAATCAATCAACATTGAATCAACCTTTACATAGGAGCACTTGACATCTGGAGCCTTGGAAACCTTGAGATTTGAGACATCTCGAGACTTGCGCAAGGGCTCATTCTCCAGGCCTCAGGTATGTATGCATGTGAATCAAGGGCGATTCTTCGGTGCTTTGCTGTGCTTCAAAGATCACTATAAATGACCATGACCTCACAACTCGAGTGCTCGAATTTAACACACCAAAGACAAATTCAAACCGAAATCGGACGCCAGCTTCAAAAGATGCACGAATTATGCAGGTTCAGAACCCTCCACGGTGCCCACCTGAAGAATGCAGAATGTTACTGGTATGAATACGGACGCGAAAACGGAGACGGATACGAATACGGAAGATTAGTGCATAATAACTCAACTGTTCTCCTCAGTGGAGGTGGCACATGTACGGTGTACACGTAGGCGAGATTTTCCGATGCATGAAATGATGTCATATTCAAATGCAGATTCAAAGGATATTCAATGTTTGGAGGGACCAATGTACAAATTTAGCCGGCCCTGAATACTAGATACAAAAGCAAGTCATAATTTAAGGCCATAACGCATTCAAACCCGGAAGTCTCCCGATAAGCAAGACCGAAAGAATAGTTTCCAATCCATTCTAAACAGACACCTCCCCAAGGCCTGCTAGATCAATGGTCGGTTCCCGAGAACGGAAAAGGAGCTCGACAGTGGGATCGGCGATGATTTCACTCCCGATTTCAAAGTTCCTTGGCCGCTCGCTGCCCTCCTTGAGCTTCCAGTCATACTTGAGGAGTAGGTGGATTAGAAGGATCTTGGACTCGTTGGCGGCAAAGAAACGGCCGGGACAGGCGTGGATGCCATGACCAAAGGAGTAGCTTTCGCGGGTGGTGGTTACGAATTGATGTCTGTGTTCGTGGCCTGGCTCCTGGCGTTTCTTAAGGAAGCGGTAGCCATCGTACCTCTCGGGATCTGGGTAAATGGATTCGTCATAGTTGGTGTGTGCTGAGACGGCAATCATAGCACCCTTGGGGATGACGGTGCCGTCTGATAAAGGAATGTCCTTCTGTGCAAGACGGTTCATGGATGCTGCAGGAACAAATTAATTTCTGGAGTTCTTTTTTGGGAAATACCTCGAACGGAGTCGACTTACTAAGGCTAACAGGGTGTGTGCGTTGGGACTCTTTCATCACACTGTCCATCAGCTTCAACTTCAACAAGCTGGTCTTCTTTAGTGTGCCGTCTTCCGCAAGAACATCGGCAATCTCATCGCGAAGGGGCTGGATGTATTCCGGGTACGCAGCGAGGTCGTACATGATGTTTGTGAGAAGGTTGGAGGTAGTATGGATAGCCGCCAGGGATAGCCCTATTTGCCCGCGAGTCATGTCAAACGGTTCATTGTAGGCTTCACTCAGCTCTTCAAACCAATCGAGAGCGTCGGATTGAGTACGAGGTGGGCCCTCCGGAGCCATCTTGCCATCGCGAATCATGTGGCGTTTTTCAATTTCCTGTTGGACAATACTACGGCCGATGGATAAATGGTGACGAAGTTTCTGCATAGAAGGTAAGAAGTGGTGTACGATGGGCCGCAAGATGGAGGGCCATAGGCGTAATTCGCGGAAGCCGTTGAAGGCGTCGATGGTGTAGTTGACAGCGACATGAATCCAGTCCTCGTTCCGGCAGGCGTTCTGGCCCATGAAAATCAAGGTGGAGATACGCGCAACCATGTATGGAACCTTGTGAGAGAAGTTGTACGGCTTCCACTCTGGGTTGGACAGACAGGTCAGCAGTGGGTACTTGGTACACTTTTCAGTCTTAACAGGTCATGCCATACCATTCGATGGGGGAAACGTGTCTTTAACCGTCGCAGCCGTTTCCTTGGAGAGGGGGATTGTCAACCCTCCTATACACTGGTTAACTCAATCACATGGGAGACATGGGATTCACATACCAAGCGATTGAGTAAGTTTGATTCGTACTGCATCTACGGCGAGTTGGGATCCGGGTTGTATGTTATGAAAGGGCTCGAAACCAGGAATGCGATCAGAGAAGAAGTTCTGGGAGGCCGTCAGCTACATGATTCATACTTCCCAGTAGCAATACTGCTTCCCTACTTTTCTGTTGGCTCCTTCAAAGCTCAAATAAGGATGGCTTTTGATCTCATCGATGTATTTTGGATGAAGAACAATCAAGGGCTTACTTCCACCCATAAGCTGAAACACACTCCTGCCCTAGTTTTTGTCAGCACACATTTTGTATGATCTAGAAAACACTTGTATGAGTATTTGCTCCAACCTTTGCAAAACCCTCAGCAATTAATGTGCGGGCAGACTGCGTAAACTTGGATTTGGCCTTCTTGTTGGAAGGATTCCACCAGTTTTTACCCACCAATGGAATTCGCAGATACGGGATCTCATCAGACAGGTCTTCCCAGAAGCTGGAAACAAAAATCAACAAGAGAGCGACACACACGCCTTGCACCAAATGAGGTGAGTCCAGCACTTCGGCAAGAAGTGCCATGGTGTCGATGCTCAATGTGCAACAAGCAGAGAAAGGGGGTTAAAAAAAAAAAGCAAGTAAAATCGCAAGTTAGGCAACCGAAGCTCAACCAAAAAAAGGCCTTCACAATGTGAAATCGGATCTGGGCCTATTTATAAAATAGCCCAAGGGTCTCTGCCAGTTAAATCAAGCCTTGTGTAGATTATTCGGGTTTCGTCCAAAGATCCGAATGATGACTCCACTTTGCGCATCGATCGGATGTGGCTTAGGCCGACATCAAGGCAAATCAAGGAGGTCGCTTTGTTAATTGGAGTAGCTCGGGAGCTGACGACTCCGAAAGCCAATGCCAATAAGCTTTCCCCCTTTTTGAATTCGCTGTCGTGGGCTCGAGGCGAGTGCGAGAACGAAGAACGATCATTTCCTTAAAGGGTATATCGAGGGTGTGTAGGATCCACTACACCGCGACTCGATCCAAGGCCAATCAACGTGGGCGGATTAGACCCAGCATTGGTAACACGTTGAAGGTGAAACCGTGGGCATAAGCAGTCATGTTATTTCGTGTGGCAGACACACGATGTTTTTTTTTGTCTTCGTATAAGAAGCTATTGAATCCAGAGAAATGCGATATGTGGAAGAGAAGTGGAGAAAGAAGTATGGTAAAACCAATCAGCAGTGGAAGATGCAAATGCAGCAAACCATGGCCGATTAAAGCCAAGACTTAATGTTTCCCCGCATTTTCATTTCTCCTCCTTCTCCAACACTTCTCGTTTGATATTCTTCGTTCGAGGACTGTTGCTGTGGCTCTTGTTACTCGATATTATTTACCTTTTGATCCCAGCTACTACGAAAAAAAATGGGTGACTATGGCCCCACAGGCTCTCTTGAACACTCCACCATTGTGGACCACGCTTCGCAACCGCAGCCACACCCTCCTAACGAAATATCAGTGCTTATAACTGGGTTTGGGGTGAGTGATCTGCATTATTACACTAACCATTCAAATCCCATTTAACAAGTGTACTTCGGGACCAGCCTTTCAAATCCAACCTTGTTAATGCCTCCTCTCTCATCGCTCAATCGCTTCCTTCGTCCTTTACCTTCCCCGCTAAGGACAGTGACGAATCCGACCGGCGGGTCGTTCTACATGTCCACCCATCTCCAATACGTGTTGCCTATTTGTCCGTGCGTGAAGCTCTTCCCGCGATTTTGGAGGACTACGAAGCGGCCAATCAGGGTCGACGACCAGATTTGGTGATCCATATTGGGATTGCGTCGCCAAGGCCCTATTATTCCGTGGAATCTTTGGCACATCGCGATGACTATAACATAACTGATATCGATGGGCGCTCGGGATACGAGGATGGCGAGAAGCGATGGAAGGACCTGGGCTTGCCCTCGGTATTGAGCCCTGGCCGAGCTTTCGCCCTTACTAAAGAACAGGAAGACATTCGCAAGCACGAGGGGCCCCGCGGCGGGCCGTACCCGCCAAATGATCGATTCCTAGAGACGTGGAGATCAAATGCGTCCGCTGGTTTAGACCTGCGCATATCTCACGATGCAGGACACTATCTGTGTGACTTTATCTTCTTTACAAGCCTGGCTCTCGCCATGCTTAGAGGCCAGGACCGCAATGTCTTGTTTCTGCATGTACCTGGCGCATCCGAAGATGCTGATATTGAACGTGGCCGGGAGGTCGCGCTGGCTCTCATCAAGACCATGGTGACCTGCTGGATTGACGAGAAGCATTCTGCTTGAATGATATCAACTGCATAATATCATGGAGTATTTTACTCGCATCCTCATGAGCGCGTGGGGTCTTTATTTCGGGGTATTTGATTTGGTTTATTAAATGATGTTGATCTGACTCTCATGCATATACTATGGAATTTATATTATTATCTTGAAGCTCAATGAAAGCGCTCACCAAATTTACTAGAAGTGCGTCGAAAATAGTTCAAAACTTCCAAGGTTATAAAGAAGGCAGGATGTCACTATTTTGAATCCCTTGTCATATGCACCACCTGGGCAGTTGACATGTGCTGACTAACAACCGATTCGACCCGTTCAAGTTAAGGTGTTTGACGCGACCTACTCATTGATTTCATTCCATTCAGTTGGACGACAGGCACACCTAAGACGGAAGACGGCCAAAACGCTGATTCAACTAATGGCGGCCAGCGGTCATGTTAGCAAAAAACCAGTTTCCATCGCACCAGCTCCTCCTAACGGTAGCCGAGATGGTCTTGGCAGTTATGGATCCATCCCCGTGATGGCATACAGCTGCGTCACTTGTGCAAGACGCAAAGTGAAATGTGACAAAAACAGCCCAGTATGCTCTCGATGCACCAAGGGGAAGCTTGAATGCTCCTACAACGCTCCTCAATCTCGGTCTCGCAAGAGAAAGCCGAGTGACGATCTCCTGGAGAAAATCGCTAGATATGAATCTATTCTGGCGAGACACGGATTGTTGGATGCATCTCCGTCCTTGACGAACGGAACATCGCCACAAGAAGAAGACGCTTATCTGAATTCCGCCGGACCTGAGAGCCAAAGAGCAACAACAGGGACCCTCTTGGCTAGCCAAGGGAAATCAAGATATATCGAAAGCCATATCTGGCAGAGTCTGGGCGATGAAGAAATGCGTCACATATCGGAGGATGAAGACTCAGATGAAGAAACAATCCCTGGCACTGGTGGCAATGGCTCAGTAACAGAAATTTCTGATCCATTGACGGGAGCTTTCCTAGATTCTCGCAAGGGCCTTCTCAGCTATCACCCAAGTCATACTATAGCGATGGATTTATGGCAGATCTATGCTGATAACATCGAACCTCTTTGCAAGGCGCTGCACACTCCGTCAACAAGGGAAATGGTCGAGCGAGTTTCCATGGACCCCACGATAGCCTCGAAAAGTGAGGAATGCTTACTATTCGCTATCTACCACGCCGCGGTATTCTCTATGACAGAAGAACAGTGTGCCAACCAATTAGGCCACCCGCGCTCCTTACTGATGGAGAGATATCATCTTGCAGCTCGATGGGCCCTTGTGAATGCCTCATTTCTCAAAACAACTGAGATGACTGTTCTACAAGGATTCTTCCTTTTGCTTCTGTCAAGTCGTTATTTTTACGATCCGCACACCTATTGGATGCTGACAGGGAATTTGCTCCGCATAGCACTGCGTATGGGCCTCCACCGGGATGCAGAGAAACTGGGCCTTCCACCATTTGAGGTTGAGATGAGACGACGTCTATTTTACCAAGTCTTTCCCATGGACAGCAGAGCCAGCCAGCTAGCCGGTACAGAAATGCCTTCCCTCCCTGACTCATGGGATACGAGGCACCCTCTGAATATCAACGATGATCAAATATGGCCTGGGATGACGGAATCTCCAGAGGAGCAGCAAGGCCCGACTGACATGACATTCCATCTTATGCGTGCATCCGTTGGTCTCAGCCTAGCTCGTACGGGCAAGCCAAATTGTATTGGACCTGGAATGAAGGAAAAAGGAATCGATGCCGAGTCATTTATCGCTGCTGCCGAACAAGATATCGAGAATAGATTTATTCGTTACTGTGATATCGTCAATCCTCTTCATTTCCTCGGCATTGGACTGGCTAGATCGGGTCTCACAGCAATGCGCCTCAAAGTTCGACTCGACAAGATTCGCGATCAAACTGCTTCTGATGCAGAGCGACAAGAATGTTTTCAATTAGCCCAGAAAACCTTGGATACCGATGCGGCAGTTCATGCTAATAGAGGGCTTAGCCACTTTAAGTGGTACACCGAGCCATTTTTCCTGTGGGGTACTTGGGACTCATTCATTATAGTTCTGAGTACCATCTGGAAGAGATCTGATATCCTTACAACGAAACAAGTAGACGCTGCTTGGAAGAGCATTGAGGAGCTTTACCAGAACCACAACAATCTCATCGTGTCGAAAGTTGCATTGCATACTGCATTTCGGCGCTTCACACTAAAGGCCTGGGACTCTCATCCCCCGAGTGCTAGTTCACCGGAGCCGGCCTTTATTGTCACATTGCAGTCTTTGCAAGAACGAAAGGGAAAGAATTCGACACAAGATCGGCCTCCTGGAGACTCTGAAACAGACATCTCACCGTCTTGGTCATCATCGACTAGTTACGCAAAAACAGCCTTGGAGTTTGATCAGTTATTTGAGCTCGACGCAGACGATTGGATATTTTGGAACGACTTGGTTCAAGAGCAACAAGCGTTGTAGAGAACGTTATGTGGGATATAGAGCTTGTGATTGGCCGAGAGCTCGGGGCCGAGCACAAAGAGCCCGAGCAGATCCACCACTCAGAGCTACAGCTGCCTCGGGCTATCTACATCAGCGACCCGAGACTACAACAAAAACCATCTATATAAGTTGGCCACTATGGCTGACCAGAGACTTGCCACAAAGTTTTGAAAACCATTTCAACATCTATTGATCCTGTCCTCCAAATGTCCGGCCTTAGAGTCCTCGTCGTCGGCGCCTCCATCGCCGGCCCAACAACCGCCTATTGGCTAGCCAAAGCCGGCGCCCAAGTCACAGTGATTGAAAGATACCCGGAGCTTCGCATGGGCGGCCAAAACATAGACATCCGCACAGTCGGTGTATCCGTGATGCGCAAAATGAAGGGTCTCGAAGAAGCCGTCCGAAACAACCTCGCCCCAATGGACGGCGCCAGCATAGTCGCCAGCAACGGCCGACCATACGGAACGTTGCGATCCACAGGGAATCCAGAGCAACAATCGCTCATCTCCGAATATGAGATTCTCCGGGGCGACCTCGGAAAAATCCTGTACGAAATGAGCAACAAATACGACAACGTCAAATACATCTTCGGCGAGCAGGTCGTCTCCCTGCAGCAGAATGAGAAAGGTCCCGTCACCGTTGAATTCCTTCAGTATCCCACGAGCGAGTTCGACCTCGTCGTCGCCTGTGATGGAGCGATGTCTCGCACCAGAGCCATCGGCTTCGGATGCGGCGTGCGCGATCACGTCGTACCAACTAATTCCTGGGCTGTCTACTACTCCGCCCAACACGACTTCCTCAACGGAAGCACGATCGGACAAGCATACAGTGCCCCAGGAGGCCGCACTCTAGCCATCGGACCCGACTCACCAGGCGTAAACCGGCTCACCATGCTCAACAACAGCGCGGCATCGACGCAGTCCTTCCGCGAAGCAAAAAGCCGCGGCACAGAAGCCACGAAGGACTTCGTCGCCAAGCACATGACAGGAATGGGCTGGAGAGACAACGAAGCCATCAGCGCGCTCTTCGAATCAAAAGACTTCTACAGCAGCGAAATCGTGCAAGTCAAAGTACCCAAACTGTCACAGGGACGTTTCGTCCTTGTTGGTGACGCCGGCTACGCAGGCGGTCCAACGGGGAACGGCACCAGTCTTGCTATGGCTGGTGCGTATGTTCTGGCTGGAGAGATCGCTAAAGCGAAAGGGGATGTCCTGGCTGGGTTGGAATGCTATGAGAAGCAGATGAGGCCTCTTCTTGTTGAGTTGACGAAGATTCCGCCGCTTGTGCAGAGTGCTATTGCGCCTCAGACTGTGCTGGGGCTTTGGTTGCGGAATTGGATTTTTGCGTTTATTTGTTGGAGTCGGCTTTTGGATCTTGTTTCGAGGTTTTTTGGGGCTGCGTTTGCGAACAGTGATCAGTATGAGCTTCCGGAGTATGAATGGGCTGAGTGATTGATCGGTGGACCTGTCTGGACTGTGCGGTCGTTTTCTACTGTACAACTTGAACTTGGTCCTGCAAGTTTGATGGTAGAATGTATTATTTTGAGGATACTACTCGAACCACCCACCCTCCGTCTAGAAACACCCCTGGCCTACTAATAAAAGAACATTAATTCAAGTTGTCGGTCCATCATTCTTCTCACGTATTTTACACTTCAGTTACTACTTTGGATTCCAATTTATGATACCTTCTTATTTTCGTCTTCTATCTTGACCTACTGAAATAGTTGGCTAAGTGGTTTTCAAACTGTCTTTCTAACCATCTTTCTAACCGTCTTTCTACTTTCTTGCAGGTCAGGTTAACTTCAAGTATTGATCGTGCAGCTAGGAGGCAGAATACTATCTGCATACTTTCATCACGTACTAATTTAGGAGATCTACTAGTAGTAGATCTTCTAAATATCGCATCGTCGTTCAACGCCCGGCGGTACTGCGGAATAAAAGCCATTAAAAGATAGCTAACAGGTGATAGCGTTGACTTGAGTTCGATTTGACCTGGAAATTTCGAAATTTCCAGCATAACATCATGATTGTTTCCAAGATTCTAAGCCTTAGACTGCGCCTTGCAAGACGATTGGTCATATCCTACTACATGACATGCACTTGAGCGCCCCGAAAATTAGTCAAAAATCAATTTTGAATATCTAAACTCTTATACATTGCATTGAATTGCCACTTGAGATGGCCATTCAATCAAGTCTTCCCACACTTAGTTAGGCCTGGTGTAATTGTTCGAGTACTCAATCTTCTCATCATACTCATCACGACCCAAACGACGCAAATGACCAGCAGCAATAAGCTCCTTAACACTCTGATAAGCCAGGAACTGAGTACCCATACCAGGCTGCTCAAACCAAGGCGCAATAGGACCCAACCCAACGACAAAACTCTCGGTAACCTCATACACATAGTAGTTGTACGGGTACTCTCCATCATAGGTATCCAGGTTGCTTGGCGGCAGGGAACGCTCGATATAAGGGGCGCCCAAGGGAGCCAAGAAAGAACCGTACTCGGATCCGAAGCGGTCCAGCTTCTGGCCCACGGGCAGGCTAACGTTGCCCAAGATAATGTTTCCGTTGGCGGCGGAGACGTAGCCCATTGAGGGCGGGTACTCGAATGAGGCGTTGGAGGCGGGTGATCCGGCCCATTTTGTGAGGAACTCCGCTGGGCAGAGCTCGCCGAAGCGAGAGTAGGTTCGGAGCTCGGTTTGGAGGGGGAACTTCGAGGGTGGCTTTACGGGTCCGAGGCGGTAGTCGCCGCAGACGTAGGTGGAGTTTTGGAAGGTGATGCCAGCGCAAGGGTTGGGGTAGCAGTGCTTTGCGAAGGGATACTTGGAGATGTTAGTGGAAGTCTGATGGGAATACCCTTGGGGGTTCGGTGGAAGCTTTCATACATCAGTGGCAGTGTTGTGCTTTGCGTGAGGAACGGCAGTGATTGGTGCAGCGAAGGCGCTCAGCGCCAGAAGAGCAGTCGTGAATTGCATGGTATGGGATCGTAAAAAGCACGCTAATAAGGTTCAGATGTTCCAAGGCTGAAAGAATGGAAGACAGATCTGGAGGGCGATCAGTGGGCTTATTTGTATTTGGTCCCCAGCAGTCGAATCTTGCTCTCGCCTTGGCAAGATGTGGGTGCGTTCTCAACCCATCTCAGGGTAGTGATGCAAGAAGTTCCCATATAGAAAAAGATCAGCTCAAAATCTTGGTCACACCGTCTCAGAGCGGATTGTTGGGTGTGATCAGTGGGGGGTGTGGATGTTGGTGGATGTTTGCTGTAGATAGATCACCCTTTTGGGACGAACTATTTGTCTGGGCCCTTCCCGCTCACGAACAGATGTTCCAATCACTGATCGATCTTCATCCGAAATGCCCCAGATGTTCCCGCATGCCCTCGGGGCTTTTTTAGTGGACCCACTTGTCAACACGAAGGACCCTTCAGCTGAAGAAAAATCAAGCCACGGCACCGGATCCCCGGAAGTCCATGCTGTAGGACTTTGCAGAACTATTCTCTTCTGTTAGGCCCTTGGTCCGCTGTGGATAGTCTGCCTGGATATTTGAACGCGAATGCTTAGGCATAGAATTGAGCTTTCAGGCGTATTATGCATGGCGTAGTGGCTGTTGAATAACAATATGTTTCTCCCTGCTCACAATGATGCTGGCAACTTGAATGACGTTATCAGGATGCTGGCTTCTGAGGCCAAGGTTCTCTTTGCCCTGCAGCCGAGCTCTCCGAGTCCTCTGATGGAGTGTCCACGGGTCGAATGATGGATTCGCTGTCGACTCAATAGTCTTCCTTTCTCATCGCCAACAGCCCAGTCTCCATTGGAAGGCTGACTTTCCGGTGAATTGGGTGTCTGTCTTCCTCGTGAATTCAATAGCTTGTATGAAAGTCTGAATCTTCTTGGTACTCATGGGCCCACCACAGTGCTCGTGCAGTTATGCGTTCGGAAGTTTTCCACCAAGAGTTGCCATTCGCTTGCTAGGATATTCTGCACATGTGCTGCCATATCAAAGCTAGCTCTGGAGACCCAGATGCGCCCAGAGCGAATTCAAGTTTATGGATTGAAACCGAACACCAGAAGCTTCGAACTGGTATCGGGATCCTGAGTTGAGGACTGAAAGTAGTCGCAGCGACCGTTTTCCTAGGTTCATTGGCGCGAATCGCAGCCCATCAGTTCTCTGCCGTTTATCGAGCTTGGAGGGTGCTCATCCTCTCGATCTGCATAGCGAGCCTCACCGCGGCGACCTTGAAGCACCAGGTACGTAACACCTGCTTCATACCATCAGGATTCTCATAGACAGAATTTGGGGTGCAAGAATGGCACATGACCAAATTCAATGTACTTGCGCTCTTACAAGTATTGTTTGGGAGATCTGCTCTGGTTCCCAAGGAAAAGATGACGGAACAAGTCAATGAGTATACCTTTCGTGCTGAACCGAATAAGGAAAGGATGCTACTAGAATCACCCACCGTCCGTCTAGAACCACCCCCTTCTAACCTGATTTGGTAGCATTTTTTAGATAAAGGTAATCGACATTTGAAGTTAACGTTCCCCAGTGCCTATAAGGAAGTCGAGAAATAAGTAGAAAGATGGTTAGAAAGACAGTTTAAAAACCACCTGGATAACCTTGTAACTATTTTAGTAGATCAAGATAGAAGGCTAAAATGAGAACTTGAAGGTATCACCTACATATTTATAAATATTAGAAGTTAAAGTATGTAGTAACATTTGAACCTACGTATAAAACAAACATTGAATGAATTGCAGGGCCGACAATCAGTTTTCTTTTATTAGTAGGGTAGGGGCGGTTCTAGACGGACGGTGGGTGGTTCGAGTAGCATCCTAAGGAAAGCAGCTTCGGAATTCCGTAGATCCGACTTCTGCTAAAGACATGTCTTAGCCAAGGTGGGCGATCGAGGATAAAGAGTCGAAAAGAATGCACAATAAGTCCCTGATGGGGGGCCTCAGGGCCAGAAGCTCGGGTTAATGTAGCAGGTGACGAGGTGAAGGATATATTGATAGTGGAGAATCTGGAGATGCAATATAGAGCCCAGTAGCCAATCACATGACATCTTTCATAGCGGTCTTCATTTTGCCAAAAACATTCAAGATTCTTCTTATTGAGACATTCTCTCGTCAGATTAAAGCCAAGCGCTAGCAATCCAGACGCTTATGGCGGCCTTATGATGTTATGGAGGAGAATTACCATTTGAACTGATATTCCTTGTGGACTATGACTATGAGCGGTGTCTCATTGAGCACTGATGTAATCCTGCAGGCTGCAGGTGTCCCACAAATAGGAAACAAGAATAGAAATAGATTTGCCTCCAAGCTCGAACTGCAAGGGAAAAGTTAAAAATTCGCATTCTAGCATTTCTAGGATGACAGAGTAGCATAGCGCATGAGAGTAGGTAGTATTATTGACGGGAGTGGCGGAAGGCTCACACATGGATGCATCCTCCTAGACTTACTTTGGTCTCTTTGTATACTGGAGTATTCCATGTTCTTTGAAGAATCATGTGAGATCGACATGGCGGAGCAAGTGAGACATGCTTCTAGGTCGCAGCATGTACAATCCTGCAGTCAGATCATCTAGGAAGATCCTACGTAAACCCCGCACTATGTCCAACAGTTGGATCATCCCACTTGAAGCTGGAACTTGAAGAGGCAAAGATCTATGTTTCACCGCGCCTCTCTGAGTTGACTATTTAAACCTGTCGTGCTCCCTACATCATCTACAATCAACTAGTTCTCAACTCTCAACTCAAACTTTCAACTTTCAACTTCCAACTTAATACCATATCTTCCTCTCAATACTTACCTCCTATCGAACTCTATCCTCCAAAATGCATTTCACCACCATCATCACCTCGTTCGCCCTCGCCATGAGCGTCTCCGCAGCCCCAACCCCAGCTCCCCCCGCAGATACCCGCTACGCCCAACTCCGTCTCTACGGCGAACCAGGCTGCTTCAACCAGAACCAAGGCGAGCTGGGAGTTTACGGCGACTACGTGAACATCTGCAACAATTTTGGTGACACCACCGTTGAGTCTGTCAGCTTCGAATATGCCATCAACAATTGCACACGTGAGTCTTTCCTTTCAGTGTCCTCGGCCGAGGTCTCCAGTTGAGTTTTAGTTTCTGTTTACTGACTCGACTCTCCAACAGTCCAAGTATTCAGCGACCTCCAGTGCAACCTCGATCGCCACGATGTTCCTCTAAGCACCTGTCTTTCCGGCGATCAGGAATACCGCAGTTACAAGGTGCTTTGCAGTCACCTTTAATGACCTTTGAACTTGAGCGTTACGCGTGCATTATCGTTGATTGGATATTTCAGTGTATTGAGAGCACTGAGTTGCAGATGACCGTGATGTTGAGCGGATCTTGATATTTATCATTAATACGGCGAATAATAGTAATAGAAATGAATTATGCTTGAACGTTGAATGCAATAATCCACCCACATAAGATCCAGGATTATCATGCATGTGTATTTCCACATGCATCAACCAATAATCTATCCAATATACCGATGTTTCGTCGTCTCCTCCAAAACCTCCAACCTCATACCAACCTCCACAACCCCCTCATCCCGGGGCGCAGCCATCATCCCAAAACAAGGCTTATACTTGAGACCCGGATCAACACGGCGGTACGACATAAGCGTATCCCAGGGCTGTTTCTTATGTTTCTCCGCAGAGTCGGGGTCTACATTAGGCACCTGGCACCGACCACACCGCGTAACGATATCCAAAACCAAAGGCTTTTCACCCTGGATCCGAACGAGATTCCAGAGATCCTCGCTCCAGGGACTCCCGCCCTTGACGACGATATTCGGTCTGAAGCGCTCGACGGTTATGGGGTCTGCGTTTGCGGCTGTGAGACGGGTGTTGAGTTCTTTCAGGGAGGATTCTGATGCCATTAGCACCGGGAATTCGTCTGGGAATCCGATTGTTTGCACCCGGCCGATTACGCTCGCCGAGCCGTTGCCTTGTACCAGGCGAGGTGTGGGACCTTTGTAGGCTAGTGCGACGGGGCGGTCGAGGAAGGAGGAGAAGACCGCGTTGATTTTTTCCGAGTAGATGTAGCCGTCTGTGTCTTCGCCCCAGATATGCACGCCTGCGACGGTTGTGTTTTGTTGCAGCCATTCTTGGGATGGGTAGGCTGGAATGCGGATTGTTTGGGGTCCGTCCGGTGAGTCGGGGGTTGATGGGATTGTGACGA
The DNA here is from genome assembly GCA_911649655.1 of Penicillium sclerotiorum. Classification (NCBI taxonomy): domain Eukaryota; kingdom Fungi; phylum Ascomycota; class Eurotiomycetes; order Eurotiales; family Aspergillaceae; genus Penicillium; species Penicillium sclerotiorum. The sequence goes on from CAJVRJ010000008.1 coordinate 576,966, forward strand.
TGAGGTCTTGGCCGTCGTCGCTTAGAGCCGTTTTAATGAGAGTCATCTTTGGGATCTGGCGGATTGTGATGAATTGGTTTTTTTTCGTTGAGTCGATGAGCATCCAGCGACGGTCTAGCGCGAGACCGTGTTCTTTCAATGTTGCTTTCTGGACTTCGAAGCCTCGGCAGGACTTAATTGGGTACATTCGGATTGAGATTATCTCGCTTGAGTACTTTGGGCGTCTGGGCCAGATGTTTAGGGGTGAGAAGAGGGTTGAGTTGGGAGTCCATGATTTCAGTTGTAGGAGGAGAACCGGGATTAGGAGGACTAATCCTAGGGCTAGGACTGAAGATATTGGGATTCCGTCCATAATTGCCATGGTCCAGGTGAATTAATGGGAGAAGAGTCGGGGAATGTCAGGTCATCCCAGATGTCAGATGTCAGATTGACAGATCCTGAAAGAGTCATAGATTGATTAGTTTATCTTATCGGAATTCATCCGTTTTGCCGAATTCTCCCGCTTCCACGAATGACGTCAGAATGGATGTGAAACCCTTATCGGCTGGGCACCTTCACGACCTCGGGGTCTCCAGCTTAATATCTGGATGAGTATTGTTGACTTCTGAAAGATGTCGACGATTGAGTTGACAGGAACTGCCTAGTGTAGTCGTTCAATTGCACTTTCTGGTTAGTATCATCGAGCGCTTACCCGTCCTTCCACTTTCCCGCCAGCTCATGAGCTGGACATCCAAACAGAAGTAAGAAACCGTCCTGATCACTTCGTGTGACTCTTCAAGTGATTGGGCGTCGTACTACATATGTATAGAAGATCCGTTGATGATTGTTTGAGTGAATCCCAATCGCACTTGAGACTCGCGGTTATTGCCCAAGGGAATCTCCTTGGACGCATACCTGAGAGTGACCAGGCTGGACACCCGGTATGTGCTGACGGGGGATCAGTTTCGTTCGGGGGTCGAACAGCGCAACATGAGGCTGCGCGGGATAAGAAAGCCAAAGCTCCCATAACAAATATAGTCTTACGATAGGCAAAGGTTGAAGAATAAGATAAGATAGTGGATAGCTGATCAATCTGTATCAGACCGATCTAAGAATGAAGCTAAAACAAGCCCTCTCAAAAACCCAGTGCGTGCCTGCAAAAGCAAAGCCACGCGCAAGAAACAAGATGCTAGCCGTGGAGCGAAAAAATCTGTAGTAAATCTCGCTGGGAAACAGACGTTGAAAGGGAGATAGAAAGGAAGAATAAAGTCATCACGGCCATATCATTCACCCCAGCCGACATGATCAGACGAAAACTTGAGGTTCTAGTCTGCCATGAAGGAAATCATCTCAATTCAGGAAATGCAAGCAAATCATATTAGAGAATTGAAATGGATTAGATGGAGGAATGTGGAGGGCGATGTCGAAGGAAAAGATCGAGAGAAATTCAAATTGAAAAAGCGCTGGCAAAGGCAAAGAACAGAACCGAACACCTCGCTTGTCTTGAAGGTCGTTGGCCAGCTGCGTTTCATGTGCTTCGTTTCATTTCGGTTCGTCTATGTGTTGCATGTATCGTCGTGCACATTTTTTGAAGGGTAGGGCGTGAACATTGATTGGCGGGAGGTTCATTTTTGAGCCCGTTGATGGGCAGAGTAGGCCGAAGAGAAAATGGAGAGGAGAATTTCAGGTCGTGTCGATGATCTTGAGCTGAGTGTGTAGAGGTACACATTGATACTCAACAGAGGAACATGGTGACAACGACGCGAGAGGACAGGCAAAGAAAAAAGGAAAGAGAGAGAATGTATCGCGCGATGGCGGAGTGTTTGAAGAGGCATTTTCGGATTTTCAGGAGGTGTTTCAAGTTTTTTGATCCTTTTTGTGGGTTTCGAAAAGACTGTGAACCACATCAAGTGATTCAGGCAGTCGGAGAGAAGATAAGGAAATGAATCGATCGCGTAGCGAGAGAGTGAATTTGCAATGAAATCCGGTGCTGATCTCCATGGACAGCACCGAATTTCAAATGCACAAAGTAGGATAATGAATGTGAGTCCTGTCGGGTATCGGAATTCCTCTGCATGGTGAAGATGGAGGTGGGAAGATGGCGAGAGAAGGAAGTCCCGTGAATCCAGATAGTCTACTAAGCTGGCAGCCTAGCAAAGAGCTCTGGGAACAAGGGTTGTTTCAATGAAACATCAACGCCATTCGCAAAGAAATTCGACAATCAAATCAGGAAGGTAGAGCCCATCGCAATTTTCTCTTCGGGTCAGGGTCATGTTGCAATTTTAGGAAGTTTGCTCAAGTCAAACAGTATTCGAGGTACTGTGACTCGAGCCGTCTCAGATATCGTTACAATCATCAAAGGCCGTTGCTGTCGTAAAAAAAATCAGGCTGGAAAAAGAGGGGGCGGCACAGAAACCCCCCTTTTCATCTCGTTCAGGTCATTATGCAAGTGGGAAAAAGAAGTTCTCGTAAAACGAATCGACGCGATAATGGGAACGGCAATTGCAAAATTGGACAGCAGGAATGTGCAATTAATTGCGCATAGAATGCATGTGCAGAATCTGTCTGCGAATCCGCTCGGCATCCGAAAGGCCCTCCTCAAATGGGTTTTGGAAAACAGGAGCAGGGGCTGCGGCAGGAGGACCCTGGGCCTTTTCCTGCTCCTGAATGGGAGAGGGTCCCATGGAGCCGGGGTATGCTGGGAAGCCGGTAGTGGCGAATGGATCAGATAGCGAAGGCGCATGTCGGATGAAGCGCCCAGGGGCGGTGCGACGCTTGAAGCCACCTTCGACCTTGAAAGGGGAGCCCAGACGCTTGATATTCTCACCACCAAGACTCAACAGCGGATTCACAACAGGCTTGCTGACAGGCGTGCTTTCCTCAGGCTCAATCTGGGATGAGTTGAGGGACGAAGGAGGAGAGAAAAGCTGGCTGACATCCCGAGAGCGACTAACAGCTCCGGTGGTGAGACCCCGAGTACGGGGAATGCGAGCCCGTCCATCGATAATGTTAGAGCCCTTGGAGTCGCGCAGGTAGTCATTCAGACGCTGGTGAACTTCTTCGTCGCAAGCTTCGTTGTCGACATAGGGCTTGGGAGAGAAGGTCTTGGGGGAAAAGACATCGTCTTGATCGTGAGGAGTCATGTCAAAGTGCGTGTTGCGTCGTACACGGTTAGGAACATGCACGGTCTCACGGCGAGCCGAGCGAGGAACACCTTCAACTTGACGACTTGAGCCTCCAGGACCCCAAGTGCTGTACACAAATGGCGAGCCAAGGCGTGGGATGGCATGCGGGTCGACATTAAGGTGTTGATTGAAAGGTTGAACACGAGGAGTCTCGACATGGCTTTGCACAGGGTTGTTGAACCAGTCAGTCTTGGTTTCGGGAGCGGGCTCTTCGGCAAGTCGGCTCAAGGGTGTCTGTGTCTGGGACGTGACTAGAGAAACACCCAGGTCGCGTGTGGCATAAGCGGAGCTAGCTTCGTTCTCAAATTCATCCGCAGCGGGCTCTGGGCTGCAAGACTGCATCATACGGTGATAATGAGGAACAATCGAAAACTTGCGTCGACAAAGCTTCTTCAATCGCTGGCGAGTTTTGGCATCGGATTTGGGCCATTGCATCTTGGAAGCTCCACCTGTAGCTGTAGGGGTCGAGCTGCCGCTGCGGTCGGAGTTGTGCGCTGGAAGGCTCTTAGCCATCCGGAGCTTTTTCTTCTCCCAGGTCTTCTTCGCTCGGCGCGCCACACGGGTGGTGACTCCCAGGGGTGGAATACTACCCGGAGTCATCTTGAATGGGGTAATGGTAGGGTCCTGCAGATACATTTGATAGGTGTTCCATAGGTGGTTGTCCATGTCCCGGGTCCAGGTGCTCCGTAGCTGCGATCGCTGGACCTTTTTCTTCTTGGGCAGAGTAGGAGAAGACATCTCGTGTTCCTTCTCCTTGGTAAATTCGATCGGGAAGTAGGTTCCAAAGCAATCGCTCTCAACACTGGAGCAACTGCCTCCAACAGAAGGACGCGACGCAAATGTTTCAATAGACTCGATGGACGAATCGGAAAGATCAGAACAAGCCGAGCTCGGGCGCTCGATCTCGTGTCCAGGCGTTGAATCCCAGGATGGCCATGGCAGAGAGTCGCCATCAGTGGGGTCCTCATTCTGCGTCTGAGCCGGGGGAGTTTTGAACATCATTCGTTGGCGCGGCGGAGCAAGATAACGTTCATCATTGGCAGGCTGCTCCTCAGTGGAGGATTCGTTCGAAACACCAGAGTGGCCCACTTCAATCGAGGGCAAGGGGACATCGGGAAGTCCGCGGAACTGAAAGAGGTCTAGATCGATACACGCGGAGACATCGCGGCTGGCGGCGCTCAGTGTTTCGCCCCGGAGGCGTCGGCGTCCGTGAAAGGGATTTTGAGGTCGCGAGGGAACTTTGATACTAGACGGGCGACGGGGGGTCTTGGGTTCCTCCACGTCCATGGATGGGAACGTGAAGTTCTTGGGCAGCGTCCGCGAGAGCTGACGTTGAGCCATGATGATCAATGACTCGTGACGTCGCTCACGGAGAAAGGCGGGGATGTTGCGATCAGGAATGTGAGAGGAGGTGTCAAGGTATCGGGCAGCCAGGAGGGTGAGGATAAGTGGAGATCGGCTTCAAATCGGGGAGAAGCGCGTCAAGAGTCGTGTCGGGATGAGGTCGTGAATCGTGAGGGGGAGAGAAGAGTGACAAAAACGAGGAAACAGTAAAGAAAAAAGAGATATGGAGCGAAAGCGATGAGGGCAGGTGAAAGAAATCGATGTCAGAGTATGTAATCCGGAATGCGCTTCACTAAGGAATTGAGATCACCAGATTCACAACTGCGGCTCCATCTCCACGAGGTTTATGGAATGAAGGATTTCAGCATCACCTGAACGCCCAAGAAACAAAAGAAAAGAAAAAATCCGCGAACCAGATCGCAGATGGGAAGAAAGGTAGGGGGGGAAGGGAAAAGGGAAACGTGGTTGAAGGTGGAAGAGAAGGAGAGGAGTGAGAGAAGGGATTGGGCGCTGGAGTGAGGCGTGGTTCGGGGGGGATAAAGCGGTACTGGGTACTTCAGTGGGAGGGGGAAACTCAGTAAGCGGCCCAAGTACTCTGTACCTGACCCTTAACCTGGTGGAAAAAAAAAAACGAAGCTCCACTGAAAAAAAAGGCTACTAACTGGCGCTACTCGCGACTAAAGTCCCTGGTAATAAAAGGAAAATTCATAGAGAATACAAAATATTATTCCATGCAATATCTTCCATAACAATGGAATGTGTTGGGGGTTGGAACCGTTTGTTTAGATTTTCTTCGAGTCTTTCCCATCTGGAGGCTGCAGGTTGGACCTTACTTGATGCACGATGCACTCGAGGCCTTCGAGGTATACACAAACCGATATGACTCCAAGAAATGAGGGGGGCTGGGAAATAGTGCTGATGTCCACCTGGGTCTTGAAAGCCTTCTCATTGGGGATAAGTGAGTCCACCAAGGTACAGTAATGCAGTAAATGTACGGTCGATCGTGGGCTTAACCGAGAATCCACTCACTATCTCAACATGATGATGAGAGCTACCGAGTACCTACTTTACAAACATTTGACCTCGTGAACCCTATATGCAAGGGCGTCAGGATCTTCCGGAACGGAGTGCGTCTGGTGATGTCCATTGCAGATTATTCCTATTGCTTCTTGCCTTTCCCAGCCCCCTTTACGATCGACCGTACAGGAGAGTCTATCTCTATCTACGGGAGTATGTGCAAGGTCACCCACCAGGGCTGGATCCATAAAAAGCACTGTAAATAGCGATCTGGAAACCAGGAACCAAAGCCCACAACGGGGCCAGGTGCAAAATCGATTTTTATTTTTTATTTTTCAACTCACCTACATTTTTCGACCTGGCCATTGTGCGGTGTAGACACACTAGAGACAACTTGGTCTCGTGGGGCCAAGAGCAATATAACTCCATTGGGGAGCACGAGACGCGCTTCTCCACTGACGCGTCGCGTCGCGTGCCGAATTACCGTATGGTTTCGAATCACGTGATCGCCCGACGCGCCATTCCGTACACGCTAAACCGCATACGGCTCTAGACTGAGCTTAACTACCGCTCAGGAACGGCCCAGATGGAAATGCAGCATTGATAATAACCCCCCGCTCGTATGGCGTTGCGTGAAAGATTTCAATCCAACCGTGCAGGACCCGCTCGAACGGGGTTGCACGATCCACTGGTGGGCCAGATGGGAATGCCTCGTCGTGGGCTTCTGGAAGCTCAGACATAGCTAATGGTAGCTACAGAGAAGATGGAGGCCAGCCCTGATTCCAGTAAATTGCTCTGTTCGAAGGTACCAAAGGAGCCAACTAGGTACACATGTGCACATTTGGGCAGTTATCGGTTTTCTTTTACGGAAAATTGCGAAGTCAATGCGCTTCGAGGCCAAGTAAAGCAATCCCGAGGTTAATCGCATGGTCGGATACTAGTGACTTGGACATAAAATAGACGATTATCGACTCTATTATGGGTTGAAAATATGAACAGCTAATCGGTCACAATGAACATTTGAAGCCATCGTTGAACCGAGGACATGAGGCAAAGAAGATGAAAAATAGCAACAGGGGTATAAGGTGTCATAATCGAGTACATGGGATATCCAGGAAGTAGGAAACGAGGAAAACGAAATTAAATGAAAGACGGTGATTTTCGTTCAAGTCCGCTCAAGTCGCTTTTTGCGCTCAGCGAGCAGTGCTTCGATCTTGCGGAGTTGGAGAGTAAGCCCCTTCTTCTCAGCGTTGGCAGAGAGCCAATCCTCCATATTACGACGCACGTGACGCATAGAATGAAGGACCGGAAGGATAGGAGAGGCTGATTCACCTGCGCCGCCGTCGCGTTCCATTTGGACCCATCGTTCGGCACCAGGGTTCAGCAGGAGATCAAAGACTTCCGCCCAAAGCTCCCGGTCCCAGTAACGTTTCAACGATTCGCGGAGGCGGTAGGTGTGGGTCGTGCCCGCGCCGCCAGCACTGGTACGGGCAGACATGGACTCGATATGCTTTCCAAAGAGAAGAACGTGAATCGTTCCAGCAATGCCGTACAGATCGATTTGGTGGGTCCATGGGCGTGCCTCGCGAATCTCGTTGCACTCGTGGGTGCCTACCTTCCAGTCCGCAATGAATTGCACCGAGGGCTGGAAGGCGTGCATGTCAATGCTGCGGCCAAAATCAATGAGGTCTAGACCTTTATGGCGCCAGCCGTAGTGTCCGTTGGGGGAGTAGTATGGACTATCGCGGGCTTCGCATGGCTGGTCGTTAAGGTCGAGGAGAGACATCGCTGTGGCTGGAACATTTTCCGATGGTTCGTCCAGACGCACAAGGCAATTATCGGCCTTAATATCGCCGTGTAAAACCCCGTTCGCATGGAGCGCTTCGACAGTTCGCAAGAGTTCGACAGAAAAGAACATGGCTAGGGATTCCTCGAGACCGCCCTCACTATGGTGGCTGGAGGTAATGGGGTCGTTGCGAAGGATGTTGACAAGGTCAAGCAGTGTACCTTGGCCTCGGTAATCTTCCACCAGGAAACTTTCGCGTTGATGCACGTGTAGTTCATGCGCACGCACGATGCTGTCGGTAGCACGTACATGATCGGCGGAATGCCGCAGGCGATCATGTGCAGTGCGGATCATGTAGAATTCCCATGCACTGGAAGCTCCATTCTCAACTTTGACGGCTTCAAATGGATACCTGGCGGCCTCGTATGGACTGGCGGTCTTCGAGCGGGAATCCTTGCTGCCGAAAGTAGAATCCTCATCAGAGTCTGAGTCAAGGGATTCGAGGCTGTCAACACTTTCTGCGAGATAGACAGGAGCATATGCACCAGCACCAAGCTCGCGGCGAATAATGTAACTTCGCTCAGCACCAGGGAACTCCAGAATTGGCGTATCAAGGCCTTCATCGTGACCCTTGGATTTCCGAATGTGGGTCTTGACAAATTTCTGGATCATAGACGCGTAGTTACTATCCTTGACATGGCCATGGTATCCCGCATAAGTCGCCAATGATGGCTCCAGAGAGTTCAAAATGGTATTCCGAATACCCTTGTCAGTTGGGTTGCACTGCGCATCCTTGATAACGACTTCTCCACGTCGGCGAGACTTTGGGGCGAGTGCTTTGAAAGCAGTCGGGCTGAATGGAACGTCTGCTGTAGACGAAATAGTGTGGTCGCCCTGGTATGGTGTAGCGCCCCCTACAGGACTGCAAAGAAGATCACCCATTTGAGGCTTTGAAGGCGTCTTGGCGTTATAGAGGTGATTTCGAGCTACCGTTTGTGAAGGGATGGAGGATTCGGTCCGCTCCACAATGGGGGTCATGAAAGGCAGGCGATTTTGTGCCATAATTTGAGGATCTCTGTACGTACCACATGGTGGAGCATAGTCATCGGGCATCCTTGGTACAAAACGCTCTCTCTCGGGGGTGCTTTGAGGAGATTCACCTGCGGCGCCTTCACTAAGAACCGACTGAGAAGTCGCATCACCATAACCGCCTGGAATATCTTTGCTAACACTGAATTCGGTCCATTCACCATCAACGACGCTCTCAGCTCGTGTGGTGTCGGCGTATTCGGTATCATCATAAGACCTGTGGAAGGTGTCGTCACCGATGTCACTGGAGGCAGCCGACATGTGGCCTGTGACTGTACTATCGGCATTGCTAGCGAGATCGTCATCGTCGTCTTCGTAGTCGCTCCCAAATACGCTATCTGCAGCATCCTCGGCTTCGGCTTTCAACGGCTGGTTGAAGAGGTCATAAATCTCATCTGTGGCGGCCCTAGTATGCATGGTCATAGTTGGCTCCCTGGTACTCTTTCGTCGAACCTTGGAGGAGTTCGTCGGTGAATCGAACTTCATCTTGACTGTTGGGTAATTTGTGTCAGTAGACCAATATACAGATTAGTGAATAACTTGAAAACTTACTGGTCTGAGTTTGAGTTTCTCCATGGACCTTGAAGCGACGTGCTTTGCTAGCCTTGGCTTCGTGAGATGCCTGTTCCTGGGGGTGATACTGCTCGTTTGATTCATCAAAAATCGGGGTTGAAGCAGTCGGCTCTGACTGGTCCTGGAGAGGGCTAGATGCCCTGGGCTTCAACGTTGGAGGCTCTGCCCCAACAGCATTACCGGATATTTGTTGGAGAGGCTCCTTCTGTTTGCGCCAGTTCTTATTCATCCAGCCTCGTTTGCTTGCTCGTAATTCTTCAAAACTGATTTCGTGTGCCGGGTTCTTGCGGTCCGGATATACTGCTTCCAAGTCGACAAAAACACGTTCTCGACGCCCGGTCCGTGGATTTATCGCTTCCCTTACATGGTGCTCCGGAACAGGTTTGGGAACGCTTGGTTCTTGAGTTTCTTGATTTTGATCTGGATTTGACTGCATACAAACAAACGAAGCAATGGTTCAAGCCAGTAATTAGTCCTGTGATCGTAAATATATGGAGGTCTAAAAAGGGATGAGCAACGTCAATGTGCAAACTCACCTCATCGCGGAAGATAGCCATCTTCTGAGCTGGTGCCGACTTCTTGCCAGCCTTCAAGGTCTCCCCCGCCCATGGCTTAGCCTCCACCCGATTTTCCTTTTTGCGCTCCTCCATTGATCCAATACTTTCCCATCCCTTTGTCGACCCACCGCTAGTGGCTGGTTGGCTAGCAGCACCTTCGTCCGCATCAGAGAATATAGCCATCTTTGGCTTTCCTGACTTGGTTTTCGCTGGAGCTGTCGAGGGCGATGAGCGTGCTGCAGCCTGAGGATCTGAGCCCTCCGCAGGAGCAAATGGATCCATCTTGGCAGCCAGTGCAGGTCGAACTTTCGGCATAGCAGGCGAAGAAGGGCCGGCGTCTTGTGGTTGTTGTTCGTATCGCTGCTGGAACTCGCTGTATTTTCTCAGTAGGCGCTCGGCCGGTCGAGCCTCACGATCAATGCCGAGCCTGTAAACCTCGTCTGCCTGGGTCCAGCGCCCCGCACCTTCCAGCCATGCCGCAAACTCTTCGTAGAATAGGGCCAATCCTTCACCGATATGATGACGGGACAAAAATGCGAATGTTTCTCGCGGGGCATCGGAGAAAAGGCGAATGTAGTGGAGCCATAGGCGTAGGTACCGAGGGTCGTTCTTGTAGTGTGTGGATGAAAGGAAGGACTTTGTGGCGCGCTCCAGCAGTGGTAGCAGACCAGATTCGGCGGTCGCTTGAGCGGATGGGTACGCGTTCAATGTCCATTTAACATAGCGGTCGTAAACATCGAGAGGGTCGTCAGATTCGCCGATCGCCTGCAATTCACCTTCGTATTCTTGGCGAATGGCATCGTTCAGGGTCCTTGTGTCATTTGGTGTTGGTGAAGCATACTTGTCGCTTGTGTTGCTGCCACCAGAGAAAATACGGGCAAGCTCTCGAGCTGATCGACCGCCGGGGAGCGATTGAACGTTTTCTTTTTGCGCTTCAATAATGTCGAAGTCGATAAGATCTTCTGAAGCCGCCATTTTGCCGAGATCGATAGCGGATCTCAACCTCTGTGGGTGTCGAGAATCTCGGATGGTGTTTAGTTGAGGATATGCCTTGAGGGGTGTTTGGAAACTTTGTTTCTGGTTAGCGGATTTGGTTATCGATAAACATCACATGACGTTGCCGTGGTGATCCATCGAAACTCCATCGAACATGTATGCTCCTTCTCTCCTAACTTCAACGCGATCATTTACAGTGCTGAAAATCGGTGCAAATATTCCCAAGTGTCAGTCTGGCCTGCAAGAACTTTCTTGTTCCAAATTGTGTCCTCTAATCTGACAAAACGTTAGGTGTGATCCTGCTTGGCATTTGAGTATTGTCTGGATCTGCGCGTCCAATCAGATCCCGGACCCATCGATTCTGGAACACTGGCTCCATCTCAAGCAACGACCAAGATCTAATCCCGCGACTCCAAAATAGCTCAATCGCCATGTGTGTCTCACATGAGGACGAAGAGCTTCAGGATGTTTCAGAGGCCACAGGCCACAAGAGAAATCTCAGCAATGGTACAGCGGACGCATCTCCAGCGAGGCGATCAAAGAGGCAAAGATCCAGCACCAACCTCAAGGAGCTCTCATCTTCCGAAGAATCCGAAGGCGAAGAGAAACCTGCTCCGCTGAAAAGTAAAACCACAAAAAAGACTCAATCCCCTGCCGCGGCCAAGAAGGGCCCTGCTCTCAAGAAGACTGCTAGTCAAAAGCCCGGCAAGGTGAAGGCTGAGCCTGAAGCGGGGGACCAAAAGCCGAAGCCAGGCACTAAAAAAGGGAAGACATCGAAGGACGAAAGCGAAACTGTGACCATGCCTCTAGCACCGCGGACAAAAGGCTTGAAGATGTTTGTCGGGGCTCACGTCAGCGCTGCAAAGGGTGTATTCAATGCGATCCATAACAGCGAGCAGATCGGGTCGGTCCATACAATGTGAAATGTCAATTGATGCTCAATATGCTAATATTCTTTACAGAGGCAATGCATTTGCGCTGTTTCTAAAGTCCCAGCGTAAGTGGGATAATCCAGCCCTCTTGGACGAACACCGGGACCAATTCCGCAAGCTGTGTGCCGAGAAAGGATACGATGCTGCTGCGTAAGACACTCATACCTGCAAATACAAGGATTCTCAATGAACTACGCTAACGTATCCAGCCATGTTCTTCCGCACGGCTCATATCTCGTCAACCTCGCTCAAAGTGACGAGGCCAAAGCCAAACAAGCCTACACCTCTTTTCTCGACGACCTTCGCCGGTGCGAAGCCCTCGGCATCAAGCTTTACAACTTCCAGTAAGTGCGATACTAGCTAACCAAATTCAACCACTCAGGACATATCTAACACACACCCAGCCCAGGAAGCTCCGGTCCAACCCCACTGCCAGATGCTTTATCCCGCCTTGCAAAGATGCTAGTCAAAGCCATCAACGAAACCTCAACGGTCATCCCCGTTTTGGAAACAATGTGCGGACACGGAAACTCGATCGGCGGTTCACTCTCCGAATTCAAAGATCTGCTCGCCCTAATCCCGGAGGAACACCATGACCGCATTGGCATTTGCATCGACACTTGCCATAGCTTCGCATATGGATACGATCTCGTCTCTCCCAAGGGGTTTAAAGCATTCCTGGACGAATTTGATGAACTGATTGGAATCCGCTTTCTGAAGGCACTGCATCTGAACGATTCTAAGGCTCCATTCGGAAGTCACAGGGACTTGCACGCCAACATTGGGACTGGATTTTTGGGCCTCCGTGCATTCCACAATGTCATGAATGAGCCACGATTGGAAGGATTGCCTATGGTCTTGGAGACGCCAATTGATGAGAGCCCAGATGATGAGATCGACGATGAATCTGGAAAGAAGAAGGGGAAGAAGGGCCCCAAGGGGGCGCCTGGCAATCAAGACCCAGGCGTTTGGGCGAGGGAGATCAAGTTGTTGGAGTCGCTAATTGGGATGGATGTCGAGGGAGAGGAATTCAAGGCCCTTGAGGCAAAGCTCTCGGAGGCGGGAAGGGAAACTCGGAAGAAACAACAGCAGCAGCATGATAAAAAGGTTGAGACGGATAAGAAGAAGGAGTCCAAGGCCGGAGGTAAAGGAAAAGGACAAAAGAGCCTCGTGGACATGATGAAAGGCAAGAAATAGATTTCAGCACAGATTTCTACTCCACCGGTTAAGACGTCTGGAGAGAAATCGATGAATCATAGTCAATTGATCGAAAATGCGGAATTGAGCCCTTCAGGACATGGCAATATCCATTTAAATGTTCTCTCGAGAAGTCTATTGGGGTCTGTTAGTGACAACGCATTCTATGATACGATTCCTGCCCGGATATTTGGAAACTAGTCGCTCCATGGATCTAAACAGTTCGAGCACGGTGTATCACGCATCACTGCTTCCAAGCTTATTAGCTGAACTTTCTTCCCATCGTTTAATCCAACCGAGTACACACCCGGGCACTCCCCCCGAAACCAACTACCTACACACACTGTGAACAGAGAGCTCAATCCTAAAAGAGATAGGATAATCGAATAAGCTTTGCTCAACTAGGATGGCTAATCACGAAGAAAATCAACCACGGAGACGAAAGAGAGAAAAGAAAAGGGAAGAACAACAAAGATAAAAAATATGGGGCCGCTCATACCGTTGAAAAACCACGAGTAAAGAAGCAAAATCAGAAAATGAGCAAGAAATCAACGGCACCTGGGTTTTGGTAAAGCAATCATCTCCTCGCCCTGCCGAAAAGCATCAGCTTACACAATTCTCTGCCTAGTTCTGTCCCTCGGCCTTGCTGGTTTTTGACAGGCGACCAGTCCAAGGAGGTATAACTGCCATGATTGCTGCAAAAGAATAGGCTTCAAGTTCGTCCGCCGCTTCGTTTCCATATGAGATATATGACATAGCAGACTCTGCATGAGTAGGCTTACAAAGCCAAGTAACTGGCTTTTCAAACTCTCGTTCTTTCCAGCTTTCCTTGATGACCTGGGGAGCGATATCAGTCATTTAGACTCCAAAATTTGAATCAAAAGCGGCTTGCCACTTACTTTGGAAAGATAATGTTCTTTATTGTTCCTGGCAGCGAAACAAGGTATTAACTTGTCCCCGACATGTAACTTGTAGCGCACCCCTCGGCGGACATAGTAGCGCACCCCTCGGCGGACCGTGACATAGTAGCCATCCTCATCTGAGCTACCATCGCTATTTTCATAACTCTCATATTCGTCATCTCTTAGGACGGGAAGAATATTGGCATTGATACCCAGTGACTTGAGAACTGTATACAGAACCAAATCCGATCCTTTCAAGGACCTTGGTAGGAGCTCACTGACATTTCTCGATGTGTGGGCATACGCATGAGAGCAAAAGATTCCCAGCACACCTCCTAGAAAACTGAGGGTTAGCCTTGTTTTGTTTTAAAAGTTGCCTGTAATAAGTTTTCCCGTTGTCTTCCGATTCATCAGCTTTCGTGCCATAATGGGGGGATTTACCGGTTTTCAAAAACGCAGGCGTGGCCAGGATATCTCGTAGCTCTTGATATAACGGATAAACTGTAGGATCTATAGACCCTGAAGAGTTCGGTATTTCAGGACTCTCGACAATGTACAAATTGTACGTCAAGGTGATGCGTTCGCCACGACTGATGGTGCGAATCTCGTGCTCGCAGTCACAGTAAAAAGCAGCCCACTGAATGGTATTGGCACTCCGAGCCTGCCAGTCAAAGTCGACTTCTTGGCCATTGTGTCGAACCAGCAAGTTACCACCATCGAACGAAGAGGGTAGGCAAACAACAAGGGATCCGATCTGGGTCTTGGAACGCGGTGTATCGACGTGTTTCTGAAATATACCGGAGGGACCCGAGTAAATCTGTGTGACGTTAAACAGATAATTAATTAAACCTCTTGAAAGATAAGCAAGTCGCACGCTTGTGCGCAACTTTGCCTCAAAGACGCCACCTGCCATGCTTCATCCTGGGAGCCTAGCTCTGGCGGCACGGGTGGTAACTGTTGGCTATCCTCCGCCGGCTTCACGTTGACCCCCGACCCGTACAACACTTGGGTGATCCTTGTCAACACCGAGAGAGCTGGACATGTCATTAACCCAAAGCCCGACCCCCCAGCTACCAATGACTGCGACGAAGAAGTCAAGAAAGCTGAAGAGTCTTGCACTTCTGAAAAGGAGGAATTGGCGAAACAACACCAACAAGACTGCACTGCTGAAAAAGATGCAATGGAAAAGCAATACGATCAAGACTGCCAGAATAAGATCAAGGACGAAGTTGACACTTGCCAGAGCATTGCGGAGGCAAAGTGTGAGAATGACAAGACTCTCCTGAAGCAGGCTGAACAAGCCCAATGCGCAAAAGACAAGGCCGATAGTATCAAAGTCATTCAGTCTCAGCTCGACACCTGCAACAGCAAGCTTAATGCGCTCAATAAGCCCGCTCCCCCACCAAATCAATCCTCAGGTTCAGGTAAGTTAATCCTACCTTCCCAGGATGGCGCAAAGGTTCCTAGCTAACCCTCCTTCAGGAGCCAATCCCATCACTCGAAACGGCAAGAGATGGTCAATCCACCGTAATAACAGTAAGTTGTCTGCCCTCAGCTATGTTAATGGAAAGCCGTCCTAATAGTATGTTTTAATCTAGTGTACGCACGCACATTTAACTACGGACTGAATACCTTGGGATGGTTCACTGGTGCGAACCTGGATAGCTGCATTGACCGATGCTCCCAGATCTCCGGTTGCTCTGCTGCATGGGTCCACTATGGCCAAACTGCTTGCCAGCTGGGTCGTAAGGCCGAAGGACATTTCCAGTCCCTCTCCGGGTGCGACACTGCTGTTATGGTTTAAAAAAGGTTTAGCCACACCCATGTGCAGCTATTACCATATCAATATGTTCTTGATGGAAATGAGACATGAACCTGTTAGTTGAAATGAACATTTGAAAGGACAAAAGAAAAAGACACAAAAAAAGTTGGAAAGATGGAAAAAGGAGGGCAGTTTAGAGAACTTGGCAGAGAATTTGATATTACCGTTAGGTAAAACCAGATGTCGATTGTATCTCGCAATCAATTCTTTCTCTGCCTCGAAATACTGAAATAACTCCAAGGTTTTCCAACATTTGAAGATTCTAAAAACTACTTTCACAACTTCTTCAAACTCTTCAATCAGGACCGGTGTCGGACCTCGGAAGCCCTGCACCACTTCCCGTAAGGTATGTACGGGCCTACTAGGTACTATTCCTGACGGGTCAAGCGTGCTAACGTGAGTGCGACTAAGAGTGAGCGACAATCCCGCCGGCTAACTAAAAAAAGATCACGCTCTGGAGCGCTAACATGCACTAAATGGCAAAATCAATTCCTGCACGTTGGGGTCTTGCCACTAGCTCTGAGGGTGCGGCAGACTTGACGATCGCTATGAAAGTTCTCAGGGGCCAATGTCTCTCGTATGAATGCTTGTCAAATGACAGGTCTGCCACTTCACTCTCTCAACTTTGAGATGAAGCTCAAGTTCAACCATTGGAAACGTCTCATCCTTTACCTACAGCGCCAGGAAAGTTTGAGCAATGCAGTTGTCCTCCCCGCCAGATGGACTGAACATTTATGAAGACCATCGTCCTCAAGTTATCGCTTCTGTGGTTGCTCCAGCTGTACTTGCTATCATTGCCGTGGGGCTACGACTATGGTCAAGAACTGTTTCAAATGCAATACTTAGTTGGGATGACTACTTGATCGTATTGGCTCTGGTATGAGGCATGGAAGTGCATCACAGATTGATTCGAATTTGTTAGTTGACTTCTACCATTGCAGATTCTCAACAGCGGAAACTGTATTCTCAATGTCTTGAGTAAGAACTGAAGGCCTAAGTCCATGCGCAGGTTGCCTCCCCTCTCACAGCTCATGGCTAACCGAATTGCCTGCTCCAGTGGCCAAGCTTGGTGGTATGGGCTTGCATGTATGGAATCCCGCAGTTGATCTCGAGATGATGTTCAAGGTAAGTTTACGACATTGATCTAATTCCAACTCACAGTGACACAGCCTCGCTCATAATTAACCTTCTCTCACGACCAGCTCGTCTTTGCAATGGAGTTTATCTACAGTTCAACTATTCCATGCATTAAGATGTCGGTCCTTATGTTCTACCGTCGCCTCTTCCCTGTCCGCCGTTTCGCCTACGCCCTCTACGGCTGTGCCTTCCTCGCACTTGGCTGGTTCATCGGAGTGATGGTAGTCAATTTTGTCCAATGTTTCCCCTACGCATATTTCTGGAAGCAATATGGAGACTCGGGGGCCACCGGCAAATGCATCGCTGTGGAGGACTACTTCATGGGAAACGGCATCGCAGAAGCCATCACAGACTTCATAATTCTCATCACGCCATTCTACCAGGTCTGGAAGCTGCAAATGCCGACCGGACAGAAGATCGCTGTCTCTGGTATCTTCGGTCTCGGATTTTTGTGAGTATCCCCTGAAAGCATGGAAGTGTTGATCTTGTACTAACCATCATCAGCACCTGTGTGGCAGGTGCCCTTCGCTGCTATGCAGTATACCTGATGAACGAAAACGAAGACATCACCTGGAACTTCGGCCGTGGATTTATCTGGAGCTCCATTGAGCCTTCATGTGGTATCATATCTGCCTGCCTGCCGACCTTTCGACCGCTGATGCGTCATTTCTTTCCAACGGTATTTGGTAGTAGCATGAAACGGTCAAGCGACTTTTACCCTCTACATGAACGACCGAATTTCACGCCAGGGGCATCTGGACTGACTCCGCAAAATAACATTCGTGGGGGTTCAGCGGATTCATCCGTGCCTCTGGGGCCCAAACAAGACCCACATCATGCTATCATGGTCCGCCAGGAGTTCATGTTTACTAGGTCTGGGGAAGGTCATGACGAGATTGCTTGAACTAAAAGTGTACTTACATATGGGGTTAAAATTAACGGCCTAGGCTTCGACTCTGCTTTTACAAAAGAACCTCCGTTGACTTTGGCAAACGACCTCGGGACTTTCAAAGTTGAAGGAGTATCCTGCAGGCTGCACGAGTCCCCTTCAATGTTAGTAGCATGTACTAAAGCGAGTCCGTGCAACACGGCTTATTCAGTGGCGACTCTTAATGGACCTTAGTGCGAGCCTTGCTACATAAGTGGATATCTTTCAGGCTCCGAAAGCTCCCCGATAGGTCTTTAGCAGCCGACGTGCCGATCCTGATGGATCAAAGTCATGTCAAGGATTGGGATCAACCGCGGCATTTCCGACAAGCCTCCCGTTATGGGAACAGCTTGCGAACAAGCACGGTACCATATTAGTGTACGTATCGTTGACCAATGGACAATTCACAATTATACAGGGGAATGGGTCCAATGTTATTGGTAAGATTGAGCTTGAGAGTTCAAATGTTCTCCAGATTTCAATAATCGGGATTTAGGGCAACCCATTAAACCCCGCTTCATGGAACATTGATTGATTTGAATCATCCTAAGTGTAAACAATCGAACAATCGAGGGATTGGCAATGAATCAGTTACTGGGATGGGCGGACGGTGCATCCGTTTCATTGTTCACACTCTCTCTTCCCCTTTTCCTCTACGCAATTTACCACTTCATCCTGTTCCCTCTTCTTCGCTCAGACCTGCGCCGTATTCCTGGCCCTTTCCTGGCCAAGTTCACAGACTTGCACCGTCTCCTACTGGTGCGCACCGAGTCCGCCCACGAGCATCACCTCAAGCTTCACCAGCGCCATGGCCATGTCGTCCGCCTGGGACCCAACAATGTCTCTATCAGCGACCCGGCCGCGATCCCTATTCTTTATAACATCCGCACCCGATATCCAAAGTCAGACTTCTATCCAGTGATGGGAAACGTCGCGAACGGAAAAGTCGTTCCTACTATCTTCTCCACGCTCGATGAATCATTCCACGAGACCATGAAACGACCAATCGCCCAGGTTTACGCCATGACAAACCTCAAAACATATGAGCCGTTGGTTGAGAGTACCGAGGCACTTTTCTTTAGCAGACTCGAAGAACTGGCTGATAATGGGAAGACAATTGACCTAGGAACTTGGCTGCACTGGTTCGCGACTGACGTGATTATGGAAATCACTTTCGGGAAGAGACTGGGCTTCTTGGAGCAGGCTGAAGATGTGAATGGGATTTTGAAACAGATAGAAGATCGCTTCTCCTATGTATCTGTGGTGCGTGGAATTCCAGGATCACGAATCATCAATGCTCGCGATAATCAACTAACCAAGCGCACTGCAAATAGGTCGGACAGATGCCATGGCTCGACAACCTGCTACACAAAAACCCCATCATAGGCTTCTTCAAAGGCCTAGTCGCCACGCCAACAGTCTCCCCAGTCCTCAAATTCGCCCTTGACCGGATCGCAGAGCGGAAGAAACTCCGTCAAGAACACCCAGAAAAGAATGACTCGGCCCGAGACTTCCTAGCTCGATTCCTAGACATCAAGGATGCCCAGCCTAGTATCCCGGACTTGTAAGACACCCGTCAAGAAACCACGATTCGTTAGCTCACATTTCTAGCTGGATCATATCATGGTGTCAACAAAACGTCCAGGCCGGTTCGGATTCCACCGCCATAACGCTTACATCCGTCTTCTACCACCTCCTCAAGAACCCGGAATCGATGGCTCTGCTACTCGCCGAATTGGATCAAGCGGATCTCCCGTCTCCGGTTCCTTGGGACATTGCCCATAAGCTGCCGTACCTGGATGCTTGCATTAAAGAGGCTTTGAGAATGACGCCGGCGATCGGTATCCCGTTGGAGCGTGTTGCCCCTGCAGAGGGGCTGGAGCTGTGTGGTCAGTATTTCCGGGGTGGCACTGTTCTGGGCGTTAATGCTTGGGTTGTGCATATGGATCAGGGTGTGTATGGGGAGGATGCTGGGGTTTGGAGACCGGGGCGATGGATTGAGGCTGATCCGGAGAAGAGGAAAGAGATGGATAGGACGCTGTTTGCTGTAAGTGATGCCAGATGCGTAGGTACTGCGCGTGTGCTTGCACTAGAGTGCTAGATTACTGTGAATGGGCTAACCGTTTTATCTAGTTTGGAGCTGGCTCCCGGGTATGCCTGGGGAGAAATATCTCATATCTGGAGATGTATAAGGTTGTGCCTGAACTCTTGGTGCGATTCAAGGTATGAATGCACATGCATGCTATTTTTGTGGGTTTCAGTGGAACTTGAAGCTAATCTATTGTTTGGTTAGTTTTCACTCAAAAATCCCCAGAAGGAATGGTCTTTGAAGAATGCATTCTTCACGTATACCAAGGGGGTTGAAGTTACGGTTGAAAGAAACATTTGAATACTCAAGTGCTTGAAGAGACCCGGGTTTCAGAAAGATGCTATCAATCGAGTCTGCCCAGGGCCAGGTGCTTTTCTCAATTTATCCATAGATGCAATTGCTGTGGCACGCTCAATACTATGCGGCCACGTGCACATGCACTTAGAATGCAGCAGAGTTCAAGGGTTCTAAGATGGTTGGCTTGAATAGGCATATCAGAACCAGTAGTCCACCGTAATGATCAGACGTAAATTCGAAATTTGAGATTGAAGAGGAAGGGCATGAGCCCCAAGAAAGAAATTTAATTGTGGTATCAGTCAAGCTGCCGCTCTGTAATGAAGCTAACGACCGCCATGCAAAGATAAAAAGAGAGCCACCAATCCATCTACGGATTGATCCCCGAAAACTCACAGTCCACTATGGAATAAGCTGAGTAGACGTCATATCACGACCAAACGAGACACCGGCGATGGAGCTCCCTAGCCGTAACAGACGAAACTAGCTTATGCCAAAGCAGCGCGACCAGGTGAGTCAGAATTCAGAAAGGGCAATGCGCCAAAATGTTATATAAGTAGATCAAGGTAGGAAATGTATTCGAGAGCGAATGTCGAGATTTAATGGTTAACAAGAGTGTGGTGTCGCGAGGGCGGGACAGACGAAGTGGTGTGAACATCGGGAGAGGCACGTCGGTCTGCCACCTGGAGTGCTTCAGACATGGAGGTGGTAGTGGGAGGGGCAGATTTGATGGGAGATTCAGGCCCATCATCCTCCGGGATGGTCGATGTGGAAATGCTCAAGCCCTGTCTGGTACCGCTCGCACGAACCCGAAACGATCGTCGCTGGTCACCTGTTGCTGAGACGTGCAAGTCGTCTTCGTACTGCTCACTAGGCACAGCACTGACGGGAGCCATTTCGGGATTGGCGACGCGGTGGTATTCACCATTCTCGCCTCCGCTCGGGTCAGTATCGTCTTCTGAGTCTGACTCCGGGCTACCTTCACGGCTCCAGCTGCTTTGTGCCTCGCTGCGCATGCGAGAGATTTTCATATAGTTGTAGCATGCGATGCTTCCAATTGTCACAACAAGTCCAGTCACGTTGACTGGGGTCAGCTTGTCGTGGAAAATCACGCCTGCAGCGCTGATCGTGACCACTTCCTTGAAGATACCACAGATACTCAAAGTAACCACCGAGGAGCGCTTCAACAGCGCGAACTCGGAGGAAATCATACAGAAAGCCAACACTCCAGGGAATATTAACAAGAATGTACCAAATAGGGTCCCGTGCTGTTCAGCAAGAGCAAGGAAGCCGTTATGAATGTCTGTGGGACCCTCCACAGCGAGGGCGATGACGATAAGGGAAATAAACATGACGGGCGTGAGTAGGAAAAGAGTCGAAAAAGGGTTGGAAGTCGCCGGGTGACGAAGCAAGAGAATTTGCGTCAGACCCCATCGGAAACCGGAGAAGAAGGCAGATGCAATGACCAGAGAAAAGCCGAGCGCATTAAAGGCGGTCTCGCCAGCAACCATCATCACCACACCAATCGTCATTGTGGCGATGATTATGATCAGTTTTACGGAGGGCGACTCGAGTCGAAACAAGAAAGCGAAGATAAGAACGAAGGCGAGTGCAGATGATTTACACATTGTGAGGAAGGTGAGGGAGATGAACTTCAATGACATGTTGCCCAGGCCAATGTCGAGGGACGTTGCTGCGCCGCATGGAACAAGGCGCGTGAAGTAAAAGAACTTTGTGAGCAATGGTTCAGGTTTGTCCGATTCGATAGGCGAGTTCGGGGTCGATCCCTCGGGGTGACGTGGGCGCAAGGATGGGAAGATCCATAGTAAGAGAGCGGAGAAGGTGAATTGAACGGCCATGTGTAGACTGGTGGTAAAAAGAGGGAATGGGAAAACGACATCGCTTTCGGAAAACATCCATTTATTGTACTGTGATGGTCGCGCAGGACCGTGTTAGCTGTTTCCAATGGTCTCGATTGTGGGCGATCGTAGAGCGATAGATAAGGAAATCGCAGGGCCGCAGGGGGCAAACTCACAACAGAGATGGATAACGAAAAGAAGTACCACATGAGAATCAAACCCGCATTAACCATGAGTTTCTTAGCAACATTTCGATCTGCTAGGCCAAGCTGGAAGATGCCATGCGTAGATTTGGTGTCCGCGATGCGAGCATCAAGTTTGCGGCGTTGCCTGCGCCGTCGACGTCGCTGACGTTTTTGATGTGCTGTAAGACCTGTTTCTTCATCATAGTGATCATCATCCGAACTCATATCCATTTCGCGCGTGTCTATCGCCGCTGATAGATCAGACGCATCGGTATCCTCGGCCGTCAAGGGGTCACTTTCGTCCCATCTGTGCATCTCATCTCCTGGCCGAAGACTGTCATCTCTCCGTTCTGAGGAGCCCGGATGTGCCGGTCGGGCTGCTCCTGTGAGTACGGAGCTTCGTCGCCGATGATGGTTGGCACTCGCTGACAATCCCATTTCGAGGAAGGATTTTTAAAGGTAAATCGGAAGGGAAGGGATAAAGTCGTAAAGTGTGAGCCCCATAAGGGTGCGACCGGAGTGATAATCACACGACAGTAGCACCCTAGATTGGAGGGAAAGAAAAGGGAGGACGATTACCCCAATGTAAGCGAATGGATTTTTCGGGAAAAAGAGGGAAAAGAAAAGCAAAGATTCAAAGTTAAAAGTGTAAGGAGAGTCGATAAAAAGCGGTCACAAAGGGGGTTTATTTTTTTGGGGATTTCAGTGGACCAAGAGAGTTGAAGAAACTCCCCAAAGGCGGTGATGAGCGGTTTGGGCGTGTTTGCTGCATGTTTGCTGTTATTTTGCTGTTTTGCCCTCCTCCTCATCTCCCTAACTGCGCGTTGACTGGCCGCCACTAGATCCACTTTGCTCTTCGCTCCACTGTCCGGTCGATCCGGGGTCCAAAGGGGCAGAAGACACCATGGAAACACCACGAGAACAGCCCTGCGGGGGTATCATTGGTGGGTTGGGATTTCCGACATGATATTTCCAGGACGCTTGGGATTATAGTCCAAGCTTCCTATGCAGACAGAGGCTCGAACGCGATATGGTGAAGTTGAGATTTTGCACGCGACCAACGCCAAAAAGCTTTTGAAACCGCCCGAATGAGTGAGGGGTCGCTGGCCCCTCAACGCGATTCGCTTTGAGTCCGGCAGTTTGGGGGGCTGATCATTCGGAGAGATCATCGCGGCATGGACCATCGAACCCTAAACCCCGCTTACTGCGACTGCGACTGCGATCTCTTCCATAATGATGATGTCTGCCCTTCTAGCCAAGGCTAAGTAGGAGCCCAGGAGACATCGGGTACCATCATTGGCAGAGCCAGGCCAGCAGTATAAACATGACCTCAGCCAAACTACCATTATCATCATCATGTCGTGGCTTCCTCGCACTTCCGGGCAGTATGTGGGATCATTTATAGCGTTAGTCTCCCACGGAATGGGCGCAGAGGGAGCTTGGATGTTCGACCTGTTCTTCAACCCCTACCCTTTTGCGCGAGACCCTCAAGTTCGTTCATTTTCGTGCAGCCAAATCTGTCCAAGCTTTGCTCGTGATCGTTTCCAACGCTTGAACCCTCGAAGTTCTGATTGAATAGAACTCTTCACTGTGTTTATTATTCGACAGCCTCATCCCATCTCAACCTAGCGTCACAATGGCAGATAACCAATACAACGCTATCGAGGACTATGGCTTGATCGGTGACATGCACACCTGTGCTCTGGTGAGCAAGGCTGGCAGCTTGGATTATATGTGCTGGCCAGTATTCGACTCGCCCTCTGTCTTTTGCCGCCTGCTGGATGATAAAAAAGGAGGATTTTGGTCCATTGAGCCTTTCAAGACGGTGGTGGATCCCCACAGCAAGCAACGATACCTACCGTACTCGAACCTCTTGGAGACACGCTGGACCAATGAGGACGGGGTGGTGACAATGCTTGATTATTTCCCAGTGACTCCCAAAAAGAGTGCTCAAGCAGGCCGCATGCTATCCGGCTATTGTCCATGCAATGACCCTGGCGCCAATCGTTTCAAGTCTGGTCTGCAGCATTCTGGCGTCATCAGAAAGTTGGAGTGCAGTCGTGGATCGATGGAGCTGCAGATCGAGATGTTTCCTGCTTTCAATTACGCTCGAGACTCACACAACACTCGGGCTAAGTTGGAGAACGACTTGAGCAAGCACCGGCTGCAGACCATCCATTTCGAGAGCCCAACTGAGCGGCTGCAACTAGAGATATTTGCGGACTCTCGAGAGCCCGAGAAGCTTGGATTCCCCAAGGCCACCTTCACATTGGAAGAGCGACCTGGTCTGCAAGGCCGAGGGTTAGTGGCTTGGGTGCGTCTTTCCGAGGGGCAGACTCTGCATTTTATTCTGCACAGTCCCGAGAAAGCCGTGCCTAGCTCTTCCACCCTAGCTGCCTATCTGTGGAAAATGGAGGAGGGAACCTCTGACTATTGGACTGACTGGACTCGAAAGTGTGAATTCCGCGGTCACTATCGAGAAACCGTGGAGCGGAGTCTTTTGATTCTCAAACTGCTCACATACAAGCCAACAGGTGCCATTGTCGCCGCTCCTACCTTTTCACTCCCTGAAAATGTGGGTGGGTCACGTAACTGGGACTACCGGTACTCCTGGGTACGAGACACAGCCTTTACGTTGTACGTCTTTCTAAAGATGGGCTACAGCCGGGAAGCGGAAGCCTACGTAAACTTTATCTTTGATCGAATCTTTCCTCATGCTGCTCAGGACATTGAGGAAGGGAGCAAACGACCCTTTCTCCCACTCATGTTCACTATTCGAGGAGAATACGATATCCCCGAAGTCGAGCTGGACCACCTCGATGGCTACAAAGGCAGCAAGCCGGTTCGTATTGGTAACGCAGCTGTTTTCCACACCCAGCTTGATATCTACGGGGAACTCCTCGATAGTATCTACCTGTACAACAAGCACGGAAACCCCATCACCTATGATCAGTGGTCTTCCATCCGCCGTATGGTGAACTACGTGATTGGCGTGCGAGACCAGAAAGACATGTCGATTTGGGAATCCCGTGGACAGATCCAGAACTTCATTTACTCAAAAGTCATGATGTGGGTGGCATTGGATCGTGGTGTTCGCCTTGCAGAGAAACGATCCAGTCTACCTTGCCCGGACCGTTTCAAATGGATCCAAGTGCGTGACGAGTTGTACGACGAGATTATGACTCGAGGGTTCAATACCGAGCGCCAGCACTTTTGTCAGAGCTACGAAAGCCCTGAAGTTCTGGATGCCTCGATATTGATTGCACCCCTGGTATTTTTTGTGGCACCCAATGACCCGCGGTTCATCAACACCCTGAAGAAAATCCTGCAAAGCCCCGAAAAAGAAGGTCTATCGAGTGCTAAGATGGTATTCCGTTATGACCATTTGAAGGCAAATGATGGTAAGCCTTGTCCCTCGCCTTCCTCTCCTACTACTGCTATGGATATTCTATATCTTACGGCCGTTCAAATCGGCGCTGTTGCTAATGCTTATGTTTCACAGGTGTTGGCGGAGGCGAAGGTGCCTTTATTATGGTTACCTTCTGGCTTGTCGAAGCCATGGCCCGTGTAAGTTCCAGAATTCCATATTCTCTGTGTGACTGTAATTCAGTGAATCCCGCTCATGAATATTGTTATATAGGCCGCCAAGTATGATACTCCCATTCCCAACCTTTGGAAGTTGGCGCTCTCCCACTTTGACAATATCCTGTCTTATTCAAACCATCTGGGAATGTTCTCTGAAGAAGTGGCAATATCGGGTGAGCAGATGGGCAACACACCACAGGCTTTCAGCCACCTGGCATGCATCAGTGCTGCTATCAACCTGGAGAAATTAGGCACTAAACGGGGTGGAGGTTAGATTGAAGTGAGCGCTGCTCACACCTCAAAATTCCCCAAAAAAATCTTTCATGCAATTTATTATGTACCTCATTAGATTTAGTTTTAACTTTGAATGCCATGAATTTTTCTGCCCCCAAATTCTTATTTCAGGTAGCCATAGTTTAGATCCATGTTGGAGCCTTGGAGGCTGAAACGCGAATAGTGGCGCTTACCTAAACGCTTTTGATGATCCGCGCGGAGCGATCCACCAGCTCACTCCACTACGTTATCGCTCCCCCAGACCCCCCTCGTTCTTTCTCTCCTGTTCAACTACCAGCTGATGAAACGTGCATCGCCGTAAGCTGGGAGAATTTCTTCTACTCCGGATCCATCTGGAGGATTTCTTTCCACTTGATCGCCGAATCTCCCTATCCCCTCACGCGACGAGGATCCACCCGTCTCATGGCGGAGGCCAGCTCCGATGGGGCTAGTGGCCCTGCCCCCGATGTGGCCTCGTCGTCCGATGTGGCTTCGTCGTCTGATGCGGTTTCGTCGTCCGACGAAGATAACTATGTCTCTAGTGAAGAAGGCAGTGGCTCGACGGACACACAGATTTTACCTCGATCGCGTCTTCTTTCCAGTCTTGCGAGAGCGGGAATTGAGCTCAATCAAAGTGAGAGCTCTGGTAGAAGCGCCACAGGCACCCAAGCGTCAACTGCAGCTAGCGTCGCTTCAGAAGCTGAAACTACTCAACCCTACAAACGATTGCAGCTCTTGGATCTACCGCTGGATATTCTGAAGTACATCATCAAAGAAGTATGGTCCTCTTATCTTTGGTTCATCTGATGTTTACCTGAGCTAACCCGCGCGTGCACAGGTGACCCAAACAAACGACCTTACCTCACTCGCCCTAACATGCTCTACGATTCATGAACAAACCATCCCTTACATGTACCAACGATTTGATATCGTCTGGCCAAATTCCTTGAACACAGCACATGATGAGTATGCGGGAGTGGATGCCTTGTCATACGGACTATCCACGTTGGCCATGGGGCAAGATGTTTTTCTGCACGCCCTGGCAGCACAGTATGAAAGCTCGGGTGTGGGCCGTGAACACCGTCGAGGTAGCAGTCATACCTCTTCCGCCTCATCTGTGCCCATAGGCAATATCACCCAAGCACTACGACGAGGAAATAACTATGCGCAATTCACACGTACGTTTTCGATCGGAAACGGCCCCCTGAGCTGGGTGCAGGAATATTCGATCAATAGAGAGGTTGGCAAGATGCTAGGTACCCTGGTTGCTCTGGCGGTTGCACGGATGGTCAACCTTGAAAGCTTCACATGGGATATGCCGACCGGTGTAGTTCGTGAGATCTGGCTTGCGCTTGCCTCACTTGCCGACAGAACCGATGGGGAATGCCGTCTCAGACGAGTGTGGGTACGTTGGCATGACAATTCCGATAATGCCCTGCGTATTTTGAGCACACCATTGCCAGCTTCGGCAAGCCGGTTGCACCAGAAATACAGACACGTTGAATACCCTTCTCTCTCAGTTCTTCCGCCCTTGAAAAGCATTACAGTTCTTGAGATGGATGAATCTGCCTACGTTGAGGAGCTGGGGATCTTAATTGAACGTTCTCGCCATTGCTTGCTCGAACTCCGCATTGGAGTTTCAGTGAAGGCCCGGAACGCCATCTGGTTGACCTGCGTGACTAAAGAGACAGACACTTATCCCTCCATCATGGATTGGCCAAAAGTCGGCGGGGTACTAAGCATCTTGTCCAAGCCGAGACCGAAACCTCAGCCAGAGAACTCTGCGACGTCGAGCACTGAATCATCCCGATCGGACGACACCGATGACGAGAATACTGGGGTTGGTCTCACTGGTGAAAACGTTCCAAGCACTCTAGTAGCCGAAAGTGAAGGTCGAACCAAAGGGTCATGGGGTAATGGGTCGCACTCTCCAATCTCATCCTACTCATCTCCCACCAAGAACATTAGTCTATTCTGCAATTCTCAAACTCACCCTGATAAGTTGAACCTTGAAGTCTTGGAGTTGGAACGGATTCCTCTGTCCATCCCTTGTCTATTGCCGATGATAGACTGGACCCGTCTTACCACTCTTACATTGATGGGCTGCCGAGACCATGAGAATCTCTGGAGAGCTCTTCGACGGAAATATGCTCCTCCCCCGGTTCCGCCGAGACGGTTCCAACCAGGTGAACGACGCCACTCAGACCACAGCGCAGAAGACTTTCCCCTCAACATCAAGCACTTCCGAACGGACAATGTTACTCCATTTTTGATGCTTTTTATTAAAGATGCTCTAGCTCCGAACACCTTGGAAAGTGTGTACTTGCACGAGGGTCAGGAATTTCAATCAACCGTCAATGTCGAAGCCATCTACCGCCATATCATTAGAAGACATCGACTGAGTCTCCAGAAGATGCTGTTTGACGCGACAAACCGGATGCGAACCAACGATAGTCTCGATACACAGTGGCACAAGTGGATGTTCAACCACGAAATGGTGTCTTTCGTTACAAGTGGGCGAATGCCGCGACTGAAGGAACTAGGCATGGCTCTACACTATCGTGACTGGGTAAGAAAACCAAATTAACTTCATTATCATATTCCGATGGCAGTGCTGACTATAGTCTTTTTTAAAAGCATTATTTCCTCCAACGACTTCCGAATATGCCCCAGCTCTACGCACTTTACCTACCCCACATCAGTCACTGTGTTCACCGAGACATGAAAGAATTGGCCTCGTCAGTTATGGACATTGTTAGCATCCGCCAAGATCTCAGAATCACCTACATCGGCTTGCATGCGAAATGCTTCCAAATTCTGCAACGGGCGGGTTCTGGATCCGAATTTGAGACTGATGGGTCTACAACCTCCCCGGGCGATGATGGCCTCTCCGGCTTTGAGGAGGACGAGTCTGATACCGATGAAAGTGAACCAGTAGAGGCCAACCCAGATCTGCTCGATTTCTCTGAGGACTCCGACGACTCTGACTGGAGAAATGAACAAAGCAACAATTCCTCTGACCACCTTCGACTCCAAGAAATTCTCTTTTACGACGACAAGATATCCATTTTCAAGGCGCGCCATGGTGTGATCTGATGGCAAACATAAGCCCTGCCCTGTTGAAGTTTTCCAGGTGCAATTTCGGCGTTTTTTTTTTTTCTTTTTGCTTCTGTGCCGCCCATTGCGTGCACTCTTTCGTTATTTTGATTTTTATTTTCCACCGCCCGGGCGTTTTGGACATTAATTTGGCGTTTGGGATTGGGTACCTTTGATTGAACATCCCATAGCTTTTTAGATACCACTTGACGCTAGCTTGACAATTAGGGCAAATGATGTTGACAAGTTTTCTAACTTCTTTTCCAACCTTTACTTCGCGGCATTTCAGAATTCATCCTCCTGTCAATTATTCCACTGCCGGTGGTTTCGCCATACAATGCCCACTACCTATCTGGACGGCCCCGGGCCTTTGATTAAGTCAACTCAAACCTGAAAGCCTATCAAACACTGAATTGATTCGAATTCAACTTGAACTCGGAACATCTAACTAGTCTGGACTAAATTCTTGCAGATCCGAAGAATCTCAAAGCAGGAAATTACCCTGAGTCTTCGCAACAATCTCATCATAGTAAGGCTGGAACGCCAACCACCCTTTCTCAGGCCCTCCAACCTGCTGCGCCGTAAACGCAGCCTCATCACCATCAATAATTTTCCTCTTATGACCGCTTCCCAGCTCAGCAGCATCAACAAGAAGCTGCGCATGACACGTCTTATCCAGACTAATAAACCAAAACGCAGCCTCATCAACACTCCCACCAACCTATTCATCCAATCAGCAACGGACGCATGAAACCATAAAGAAAATACCACTAACCGTGAGCAACCCATGATTCTGCAAAATAGCAGCCTTCCCATCCCCAAGCGCCTTCGCAATCTTCTTCCCCTCCTCTCTATCCAGCACCACCCCACCAAACTCAGTATACACAGCATGACTCTTATAAAACCGCAGCGCATCCTGCGTAATCATATCCAGTTCCCGTCCAAACGCACTAAACGCCTTCCCATGCACCGAGTGCGCATGACAAGCAGCATTAACCTCGGGCCGAGCCTTATGGATCTCGGAATGAATAGCGAACGCAGCACCATTGATAGGCTCGTCACCTTCAACGACTTCTCCTTCCTCGTTAACAAGAATCAGATCGGATACCTTGATCAACGCGAAATGCATGGAGAGTGGGTTAAGCCCTGGAACCTATCAGCTTGATTCATCAATGGGTTCGGGATGCGTACAAAAGTGGTCTGTTAAAATCGGATCGCGGACGGAGATGTGGCCCGCGACGCCCTCGTC
This sequence comes from Penicillium sclerotiorum, assembly GCA_911649655.1. Lineage (NCBI taxonomy): Eukaryota > Fungi > Ascomycota > Eurotiomycetes > Eurotiales > Aspergillaceae > Penicillium > Penicillium sclerotiorum. The sequence continues at coordinate 607,040 of CAJVRJ010000008.1, forward strand.
GAAGCCCCGGTCTGCGAATATGCGGAATGCTGCTGCTAGGTGCTGTTTCCTGTAGTTTCTTTCCTCGAGCAGCGTGTCGAATTTCGGGTATGAGCGGATTCGGAGCTTGCGGCCGTCTTTCGTGAGGCCGAGGGCGCCGGTCGCGGCGTTGGCTTTGTCTTCTTTGAGGAGGACGGTGGCGGTGGGTGCCATTTTGATGGATTTTGATCTGATGGATGTGGTGGATTGATCGTGGTAGGTAAAAGGATACTGCGCGGGAATATGCCACAGCCTGAGTACGTTCACTGGCACTATGTATGGATACTTGTGTCAGATGCTTAGGATATTTATCCGGTGCTGATTACAATTATCTGTTTTTATTCTAATTTGCATTTTCTTATTGGCTGTTTCTCACGTGTTTGTGCTTAGTTCCTTATTCCCCGCATTCCTTGATGCGGGGTACAAAAGCACATGGCTTTTCAATGTTTCCAAGGTTGCTTATTTCCTAAAAGACCAATGAAAACCTGGACCATACTTGATAATTGAAGCATGTTTGATTTGCATCAATCTGCTTTAAATGATATTGCCGTGAAACAGCAAGCCAAATTCAGTGGATAATAATCAAAGCATGGATGATTACCACGCACTGGTCTCCTTTTTTACTGCAGTCGAATCGTCCGAGTCGAACCTGGATCGTAAAGGTCAATTGGTATATTCCAAATGGAATTAAAAAAAAAAAAAGAAAAAGGAGAAAAGAAAAAAGAAAAAAAAGAAAAAGAAAAAGAATGTTGGTATCCAAGCCGTGGAGTTCGGCTCAACATCGCGGTTCCATATACACCCTTATTTTTCAGGCTGAAAGGAAAGGGTAACGTATTTCATAAGCGAGTGGCGCACACAAGCGAGTGGCGCACCTACCGCCTACCCTACAAATTTAATCATAATTATTTAGAATAACAACACCAATATATTAAAAAATTAACTAAATATCACAATGATCTGATCTATGTCCTTCTTCTCCGCACTTTTTACATGTTGGTAATTTCCTCCTGGTTGGCTGAGCTGGTAAAACACGTGCTGGCTGCCGTACTATAGGGGGTGTTATAGGTGGTTTAATCACCTATATAGCGTGCTATATAGCTTCCTGGCCTTCCTGAACCGTCATTCCACCCTCATTAGGTATCTACCTAGTAGACTACTAGTACTTCTACTTCTGTTTCTTATATACAGCATGTAATTTACATATTTTAACCTTAAGTAAGGCAGTTAAATATATCTGAATTTCATAGGTCTTTAGAACTTGATTAATTTATTGATTAAGTAGGCTTAAAGGACTATTTAAACACTATTTTAATAGTACTTTAATAAAGCTAGCCTATTATTATAGTTATTTAAAATTCTATAGTATTTTTAATAAAAATTGGCTTAATCGATTAGGTAGGGGGGTAGGTGTTCGAAGGATAATATTTAACTTTACTAATATATATTCTAGATTAAATAGTATTAATCTAGCTACTATAAAGCTATTTTAAATAGTTTTTAGTTAAAAAGCTTTTTTATAAGTAATTAGATAAGTTAAAAGAAAGTTAAATTTATTGATATAGTTAAAACCAAGCTATATTTAATTTTTAATAAGTTAGCTATATTCATATTTTAATAACACAAAACATCTAATATCAAATAGTTAAAAAAGATAAGAAGAATAAGTTAATATATAAAATAAAATAATATTATTTTCTTTATAAATTTAGTTAAATTAAGGAATTAGATAACTCCCATAACTATTAAAAATTAAGAATCAATATTTTCTAAACATTTAATTTATAGTTACTAGAATAAAATATTTTTAAAACTATCAAAATCTAATTTTATCTAAAGTCCATCCATTTAAACTTATTTTAAATTATCAATTAGATAAAAGATCTTTAAACCATCCTTTAATTAAGATTTTATCTTTAAAAATAATTATTAATAAAAAGACCCATCTAGATCTATTAATAATTTTAATAACTATAACCTATTTATAATTTCTAGGTTATAAAAATAATTACTAACCATAGAATTTAAAATAAATAATAATCTTAATAATTATTATAAATCCTTTATCTTTATATACTCATAGTTATATTATCTTAAAAATTAAATAATTAACTCTAAATAATATTTAATAAAGTTTATAACCTAGTTTATACTAATAACTTAAGAAAGGGTTTTACCATATACTATTGTTACGAGCTGGTCCTGCTGCATAGTGAGTAAACACAGTCCTTTGGTTTATACATACCTCAAGTATAATCCGCAGTCGTACCGTTGCCTTAAAGCCTTATACGGGCTCGGACCTATAGGAGTAGCTTGTAGGGTATGAACAGAGTAGTAGCCCTTGATAGTAAGTCGGAGACGAGCTACCAAATGGATTAAGTCATAATTAAGTTAAGTCGTAAGTGACGATAGTAGTAGAGTTAAAAGAGTAATAAATCTAGTAGTCTGATTGTAATAATAATGTAATCTAAGTATGATATAAGATTAAACATAAAGAACTAAATATATAATAGTCGATGAGTATCCTTATATATCCTAATCCTCCGTTTATATATAAAGGTCCTATCCGTTTGAACGGATAGGATCCGTTCTTGTTAAACGGATAGGTTGTTACATGATTCCTTAATCGATAATTTTAAAGGAGTAGAATTATAATTTATACTAAGGTGGCTGGAAACAGCCCCTCTTTAACCGTCCTAACGTTATAATAAGTATACGTTATATTGGTTAGTAGAAGGCTAAAAGTGGCTTTTCCTCTATACTAATCCTAGGATCTAATCTTAGATCTTTACGTGACTTTAGTCTTTTGTTAAAATAGACTGATTAGTTCTCATGAGTCCAAAGTTAGACTCGGCCCCTATGAGTCTATAATATTATCTCTCCCTCCCTAGGTCTTTATTCTTAAAGATACTTAAACCTAGTCATCCTTTTTAGGTAAATAAGGTATCTGTTAATCTTCTTTTTCTATATTTTCCTATATATGTTAATTATATCTTCCCTAGGTATCCTAAACTATAAACTTTATTAATTAATTAATTATAAGGGTTTTAAAGCCTTTATTCCCTGTTTACGTTATACCCGTCTAAACTATATCTATATTTATTCTAATTGATTAAAGCTTTATTCTTACTATATACGTACCAGTTATAACACTAAGTATAAAATGCTTTCTTAGTCTTTTACTGATATTAAGTAGTGCCATCTACTAAAGTTATAGACTATCCTTTATAAGTAGGAGGAAGAACTTTTTGATGCTTAGGCTAAGATTATCATAAAGTTAATATATATCCGAAAATAAGATAAGCTACTTAGAAAATAAGCTGGCGATTTTATTATTCGTAAGTGTAAAGAGATTTCCGAGCTAGAAGATCTTAAACGTCGTGAAAAGAAGGAATTAGAGTATCTTAAGAAAGAGTAGGTTAAGTATACCTAATATAACGATTATAAAGTAGAGTCTAGTACCACTACTAAATATAATAACGTTACTTTTCTAACAAATGGCTAGGTTATTATAGCTATATCAGAGGATCCTACTCTGATATAGATAATTATATCCGTTAATCCCAACTTCTCACTGTTAGATAGTATTGATTTCGATGCTTTCTTACGGTCTGTGCTATAGGGTATTTCTTTACCTTCTAGTAGTACTATTTAACCAGCCGGTAGTAGCCCCTTAAATTTATGATAGGTTCCTAAGTATTTTCTAAGGTAGGGTATCCTTATTATTTTACTAAGAGCTATTACTGATTATTATACTATCTATCTACTAGGATTTCTTTAACTTTATATTCCTCTTCACTAACGTTTTTGATTTTAATTTCTATAGTATTTTCTGTATTACTTAGTATAGGTTCTAATAATAAGATATGAAATACTAGGTAAACTTTTCCCATACTCTCTGGTAGTTATAGTTTATAGTTTATTAGTCCGGTTTTTTCTTTAATAATAAATAGTCCTAGTTGCCGGTTATTAAGTTTCTTATTTAGTTACCTGGTTTTAATATTTTATTATAAGAGGTATACCTTCTCCCCCCTTTTAAGCTTAGGTCCCTTTCTATGGCTTTTGTTATAGTATGTTTTTATATAAAGGTTAAAGAACTTAATGTCTCTAGCTAGTTAGAGGTATAGCTATTTTATATCAGTAGCCAGAATCCTTACTGATTCGGCTATAGTATAGTTACTAATCGGTATATCTATTATTACCGGATAGTACCTATAGTTCACGTAGAATAGTGATTCTTATATGGTAGTATATATGGTGTTGTTATATGTGAATTATATAGTAGGTAGTAATTTAACCTAATTATCCTATTGATAGTTAATATAATACCTTAAATACTATTTGATAGTTTGGTTTGTTTGTTTAGTTTATCCATTTATCTATAGGTGATATGCCGTTGATAGTTTTAACTTAATTCTAAGTTGGTCGGTAAACGACCCCCATATTTTTAAGGTAAATAACTTGTCTTAGTCGGATATAATCCTGATTAATCGCCCGTGCTCCGTAATAATATTTCTGAGGATGATTACTATGAGTTACTCTATAGTAATTTTCTTAGTTATTGGTATCGCTTTCATATATTTGGTTAATTGGTTAATAATTACTAAGATCATGTCATATTTTTGTTCTATTGTTGGGTTAACGGATTCGGGCAACTTTATTATAAAGTCTATTGTGATCTATTCCTATGGTTTTATTGGTGTTTCTGCCGTCTGTAGTTTTCTGTATGGGGTGTGCTATATTGGTTTGTTGAGTTAATAATTATTATAGTTCCTGATATATTTCCTTACTTTTCTGAAGAGGTTGGGTATGTAGTAGTTTTATAAGATTAACTCTACTATCTTTTCCGCTCCCATGTATCCTGATTTAACTAAATCATGGTATTACTTAATGGTTTCTTATTATAGTAGTCCTAGAATATATATAAGTCTATGGATCCTAAACAATCTGTCTTATAAAATGAGTCTTTCTTTATTACTTATTTCTGGTTAGTGTTCTTATAAGAAGCTATCTTCTTTAGTTACTTTCTTGATTCATTATATCTATTTATTATCTATTATAATAGTAGTAGCTATTAATATTTAGTGATTATACCTAAGGGTCCTATCCTCGTTTTCCTTAAGGATAGTAGGTATTATTTCTTTAACCCCTTTCTTATAGTTAGGTCTTTTATTAAGAGTATCTATCTGGCTATTAGCTATACTGGCGTAGTGCTTGATCTAAAAATTATATTCTAATAGGAGTTTACTCTATCTTACTTATTATCCTATTAGCTGTTTCGTTATTCTAAAGTAGGTAAGGTTTTTATGGTCCGATTTAACTAAGATCTAATGATTCGTTCTATAGAGATAATATCTCTATACTTTAAATGCTAAAACTATTGTAAGTAGTTCTTTATTGTGAACCGGGTAGTTGAGTTCCGCCGGTATCATCTTTCTTAAGTAGAACGTAACTAGTTATTATGTTATGACGTTATTGATTACTAATACTTACGTTAATCAGGCTCTAATCATAAAGTTAGATATATCTGTTTCTATTTCAAATAGTTTATTAGGGTTGACTAGTATTATAATAGGTTACTTCTGGAATAGTTCCTTTAGTTCTTTAAATACCTTCTAAGCTCCTTTATTCTAGTTCTATGGTTAGTCTTTCTTCACTAAGTTGTGTAGGGTGGTACTAATCTTCCCGAAGCTTTCAATACTCTTCCAGTAATAATTGTATAATCTTATGAATTACTGTATATCCTTAACGTTCTAAGGTATTGGCTATTCTAGGATACTTTTGACCTTTTCCTTTTCTATACTAAATCCTTCTTTACTAATTATATATCCTAGAAACCCTATTCTGGTAACGTGGAATTTATACTTCTTTAGCTTAAGTGTTACTTTAGCTTTTCGTAGCTTTTAAAGTACTTTCTATATATACTCCTTATACTCTTCCTTTATTTCTAAGTATATTAGGATATCGTCTAGGTATATTACTATAAAGTTATTGAGGTAATCTACTAGAATATGGAACATAAATCATTGGAATACTGTAGGTACGTTAGTTAACCTAAAGGTCATGACTAATGGTTCGAATAACCCTAGGTTGGTTTAAAATATAGTTTTCTACTTATCTCCTTCTTGGATGTGTAATTAATAATATATATCAGTGATATCGAACTTACTGTAGATCTTCTTTCTATATAGTTTTGCTTGAATTTCTGTAATTAAAGGTAGCGGGTATTAATCTTTGATTGTGATATCGTTTAACTATCTGTAGTTAATATAGGGCCTAAGTGTTCTATCTTTCTTTAGTACGAAGATTACTGGGTATCCTGCTGGTAACTTTGATTTATGAATGTACCCTTTCTCTAACTGAGTTTTGATGTATTCCTCTAGTACGTTTGCTTCTTTTTATGTGAGGTGATAGATAGGTATATATTTTGGCGTTTTTCCTTCTTAAATGTTGACTTTAAAGTTAAATGGTCCATACTCTAGTAGCTGACTGTTTAGTGGTATTATGAATATATCTTCGTATTCTTAGTATTTTATTAGGATTGCTGGTTCCCCTTTACCTATCGTGTAGATAGCATAATGTTCTCTATGGTAGATCTAAATGTATTCTTTTAATTTGTTATTGGTTATATCTAGGTCTATCTCTAATATTAAGATGATACTTATATCCACGACTTACTTTTAGTAAGTTACGTTATTAACTCTTAAACTCTACTCTCGTCTTTGGTATCGGGTATTCTTTCGGGCTCCTACTCCCTGGCTAGGTCCTTTATAAGTATCTTTGTTTCCTTATAATTCTTAGATTTATTGGTAGTCATACTATGTAAACTCTAACATCCCATCTTCCTAATTAACTTCTGGGTTATGCTTTCTTAGCTATAGTATTCTGAGTACTATATTATATTTTCCTAATGGTATGATATTAAGTATAATTACTTCTATATATCTGTTGATATTAAGAGTTTGTTTTCCAGTCTTATATATAATCCCTACGTTAAGGACCTTTCTATAGAGTCCTAATATAGGTTAGATGTTATGCTTCGGTATTGGTTATATGTTGATCTTGGTTATATAAGCTGGGCTTATAAAATTTCTAGTATATCCTGAATCAATTAATACCAGCATACTTTACTATAGTATTGTTACCTTAATTTTTAGGTATGCTCCCCATGCTGTTACAGTGATCTGGTATTATGTTCGGTGTTTTGATTTTCTTTTAGTGTTATCGTTGATCCTAGGATTATCAATAGAGCTCTTAGGAGATTCTTAGGGTGTTTCCAGGATCTTAAAAGGTGTTCCTAGGAGATTATTAACGTCCCCTAAGATTATAGTAGGACTTCCTAGGACTTTATTAGTTCCTAGGAAATAGGTCTATAGTTCCTGACTTCCTTTGTACTATTCCTGGGAGTCCTTAGGCTAGTCCTAGGATCTGTACTAGGTCTATCCTTAACTCTCTAACTAATTATTATTAATTCCTAGGAGTTCCTGTTCCCATAAACTGGTATAAGTCTTCCTAACTTCTTTAAGGTTTATTTCTATTTATTGATTTAGTAGTTCCTTAGCTGGTATATCTATCTAATAAAGGATTACTTATTTTTTAGTGAAGTTTAACATGCTCTATGCTTTAAGTAGTTCTTTGCTTAGTGTTAGTATTTCTAGCCACTTTTCTACTTCCTTCATTAATTTATTAAATAATAGGTCGTGAAACGTTACGTTAACGTGTGGTTATCTTTTAAGGTCCTGGGCCCCTTAGGCCTGTTCCTGGTAGTCTCTAAGGAATATTTCTATTTGCTTCTGGTGTCGTTCTTTCCCTTCTGGCTGGTAGTTGGCCATTTCTTATAGGGTACTCTTGTAGGTATTATGGTGTCATGACCTCGGTAGGGTAGGTATTGGTTTCTTGATTTCCCATCCTTCCCCCTATACTGGTTTTTACGACATTCTTTGTATATCTTTAACCAGTGCCTTTCTAGCCGCTTACGTTTCTCGGGGTAGTCATCCTTTATTCTTTTAAAGCTTAGTAATGTTTATGGTCTACAGAACCTACTTAGGGTTTTTTGTTACCTTACTAACTTCCTTATCGGTAAGGTTGTCCCATAGTTCAACTAGGTTATAAGGTATAAGGTTCCCTCTTTATTATTTAAGGTTATATTTTTTAATAGCTTCTAATACCTTATCTCTTAGCTATATCTCTCTGACTACGTTTTTAGATAAACGTTCTTAAGTTACCCTTAATTAGTAAAGCTCCTATATAGCCCTTAGTTACTATTTCTTTAAGTTATTAATATATATTTAATAATTCTTAATCTAATATCCTAGCTTTCCATATTTAAAGTATAGTCTCTCTTTCTTTTATTAATCTTATTCTTCCTTAGATAGTTAGATAGTATCTAACTCTATTAGTTATGGTCTATAAGGATTAGAATATCTTTATCTATTATCCCCTTTATTTACGAAACGGTTTCCGGGGTACGGGCTTCTATAGTTCCCTCATCAGAATTGTTCTATTTTTTGTTTCTTATGTTAGTGGTTATACCATTAATCATTAATCTTAGTAACTAATATGATATATTCTCTTATAGTATTAGGTCTCTTACCTTATATGATTTTGTCTTTGATTCCTGATTTAAGTCTGTAATAGAAGTATGGGATTAGTATGTAGTCTTCCTAACCTAGTACGGTAGAGATATATATAAATTCTGCTATATAAGTCGAGGCAGATCCTTACTATCGGATAGTTTATAATTTCCTGATTATGGTTTCCTTCTTATTGGTATCCCTGAATATCTGTTTAAGTTATCTGACGAAGTTATTATAGTATATAAAGATGTTAATAGTGGTGGCGGACTAGTTTAATTTAGCTTTGTTATAGAATTCTTATATAAACGGTTCTAGCCAGTCCTATATAGTTCCTCTAAAGTACGTGGACATAAAAATCACCTTATTGGATTTAAGTAGAAGCTTATGTTGGTTAGTATAAAGGTATATCCTTATCTGGGTTAAGAATCCCTTAAGCTTGGAACGTTATCCCTTAAATAGCTCTAGCTTAGGTAGTTTGATCTTAGTGTGTTAGGGTGTTAGTCTTAAGGGTGGTGCTCCTATAACCTATTCTATGGTTTACTTATGATTATTTTATGATTTAGTGATATATTCTTGGTAGTTAACGTTAAATCCTTTAAGCTATTTATTTATTATATATTATACTGTGATAGATTCCTTTAACTATCTAGTAAGCCACGTTATCTAGGCTCTGAGTTCTTTAATGGCTTTTTCGTCTTTATCTTTGTTGTTATCTTTGGCGGGGTTGTGGGTAGGTTGGGACTACGTAACCGGTAGTGCCGTAGTCTTTCCTTTATTATTGTTACTGTCTAGTAGTGTTATTATCTCTTTAGTTAATAACTTAAGATAGGGTGTTTAAAATATTATAAGCTAGTCCTGCTGTATAGTAAGTAAATATAGTCCTTTAGTTTATACGTACCTTAAGTATAATCTATAGTCGTACCGTTACCTTAAAGCCTTATATAGGCTTAGATTTATAGGAGTAGCTTATAAGGTGTGAGTAGAGTAGTAGCCCTTGATAACGAGTTAGAGACGAGCTACTAATTAGATTAAGTTATAATTAAGTTAAGTTATAAGTAATAATGGTAGTAGAGTTAAAAGAGTAATAAATCTAGTAGTCTAATTATAATAATAATGTAATCCAAGTATAATATGAGATTAAATATAAAGAACTAAATACATGATGGTCGATGAGTATCCTTATATATCCTAATCCTCCGTTCATGTACGAAGGTCCTATCCGTTTAAACAGATAGGATCCGTTCCTATCGAACGGATAGGTCGTTATATGATTCCTTAATCGATAATTTTAAAGGAGTAGAATTATGATTTGTGCTGAGGCGGCTGGAAACAGCCCCTCTCTAGCCGTCCTAACGTTATAACGAGTATACGTTGTGTCGGCTAGCGGAAGGCCAAAAGTGGCTTCTCCTCTGTACCAATCCTAGGATCCAATCTTGGATCCTTACGTGACTTCAGTCTTTTGTTGAAACAGACTGATTGGTTCTCACGAGTCTAAAGTTGGACTCGGCCCCTGTGGGTCCGTAACAACTATAAATAGAATATTAGCTATTTCTTATATATTAACTAACCAAAAAGCTACTCTATATATATCCATAGAGATTATTTACTAAAGAAATAAATCCTCTTTATTCTTAGTTAATTTATAACTATTTATATAAGTTTTAAGACAGTTTTAATCACCTAATCAACAATAACAGAGAGTTATCTCAGGCACATCAAATTAACACACTACTTTATAAATAGACATAAATTTTTATTACTAAATGGCCTAAAGAGTAAATAAGACATGACCTTCTTAGTAAGCTTTAGTTTCAGCTGAAACCTTACATTTTAGTGGTATAGTAGGTGGTTAAAGAACAAAGGACACGTTTATGACATGAGATTTTGGTTAGGTACACCACTTACTTATATATACTACTTACTTATGAAATATGTTAATGTAATTCCTAAGTGAGCCACCACCCTAAGCAAGCCACCACCCCAACCAAAAAAATACATTGTGCTCATATCCTTTGTTCTTTAACCACCTACCATGCCACCAATTTGTAAGGTTTCGGCTAAAACTAAAGCCAACCAAGAAGGTTAAATCCTACTAGCTATCTAAGCTATATAAAAGCAAGAAATCACTACTATTGCTATTATAATATATCTATTTAATATAACCTGATTAACCCTATATAATCAGTTAAATAGGTATTAAACCTATATAAAAGTATATATAAATAGTTATAAATTAACTAAAAATAAAGAGGATTTACTTCTCTAATAGATAGTCTCTATAGATATATATAAAGCTATCCCCTATCCTACTAATATATAAGAAATGGCTAATATTCTATTTATAGTATATGGCTAGATCCCTTCTTAGATTATTAATAAGAATTAGGTTACTAACTTTATTAAATACCATTTAGAATTAGTTATTTAGTTTTTTTAATAATATAATTATAAGTATATAAAGATAAAGGACCTAAAGATTATTTAAGAATAATTTAATCTAATTTTTTAAATAATTTAAAAAAATAATATTCTTTTAAAAGATATCTATAATTTTAATAAAACTAGATTTATAATAAGACTTATAATAATTATTAAAATTATAACTTATTCTAAGTTTTATAGTTAATAATTATTTTTATAACCTAGAAACTATAAATAAGTTATAATTATTAAAACTATTAATAGATTTAGATAAATCTTTTTATTAATAATTATTTTTAAAGGTAAAATCTTAATTAAAGGATAATTTAAGAATCTTTTATTTAATTAATAATTTAAGATTAATCTAAATAAATAGATTTTAAATAAAACTAGATTTTAATAGCTTTAAAAATATTTTATTTTAGTAACTATAAATTAAATACTTAAAAAATATTGATTTTTAATTCTTAATAGTTATAAAAGCTATCTAATTTCCCAATTTAATTAAATTTATAAAAAGAATAATATTATTTTATTTTATATACTAGCCTATTTTTCTTATCTTTTTTAACTATTTAATATTAGATATTTTATATTTTTAAAATATAAATATAGTTAACTTATTAAAAATTAAATATGGCTTAGTCTTAACTATATTAATAAATTTAACTTTCTTTTAACTTATCCAATTACTTATAAAAAAGCTTTTTAGTTAAAAACTATTTAAAATAGTTTTATAGTAACTGGATTAATACCATTTAATCTAAAGTATATATTAATAAAATTAAATATTATCCTTTAAATACCTACCCCCCTAGATAGTTACCTAGGTAGTTAATTAAACCAATTTTTACTAAAAACACCATAGAATTTTAAGCAGCTATAACGATAGGCTAGTTCTATTAAAATACTATTAAAATAGTATTTAAATAATCCTTTAAGCCCACTTAATTAATAAATTAATTAAGTTCTAAAGGCCTATGAAATTTAGATATATTCAACTACCCTACTTAAGATCAAAGCATATAAATTACATGCCGTATATAAGAAGTAGAAACAGAAATGCTAGTAGTCTATTAGGCAGATACCTAATAAGGGTGGGATAACAGTTTAGGAAGGCTAGGAAGCTATATAGCATACTACATAGGTATATGAAGCACCTATAGCACCCCCCATAGCATAGTAGCCAACACCTATTTTACCACCTCAGCCTAAAAGGAGGAAGCTACCAACCTGCTAGAAGTGTGGAGAAGAAGGACATAGATCAGACCATTACGATAAATAGCTTTTTTTTAATAAATTGGTTTTTTTTTTTGATTAAAAATTATAATTAAAACTGTAGGGTAGGCGGTAGGTGGCGGCTCGCTTGGGGTAGCGGCTCGCTTGGGAATTACGTTAACGTAATTCCCAAGCGAGTGGATCACATAAGCGAGTGGATCACCCCACCAAAAATCGCGTCGCGAGCGTGTCCTTTCATCTTCAACCACCCACCATACCACCAACTCGCAAGGTTTCGGCTGAAACCAAAGCCAACCAAAAAGATCGAATCCTATTAGCTATCCAAGCTATACAAAATCAAGAAATTATCTCTATTCACGAAGTAACACATCAATTTAACGTCCCGTTCACATCCCTCCACTACTAACTTCATGGTTATACAAATCAATCTAAAACTTATGTAAATAGTTATAAATTAACTAAAAATAAAGAGTATTTACTTCTTTAATAAATAATCTCTATAGATATATACGGAACGGCCCCCTAGCTAGTTAGTGTATAAGAAATAGCCAATATTTTACTTACAATATATAGCTAAACCCCTTTTTAAACTATTAACAAGAATTAGGTTATTAACTTTATTAAATATTATTTAGAACTAGTTACTTAGTTCTTTTAATAATATAATTATAAGCATATAAAGATAAAGGACTTAAAGATTATCTAAGAATAGTTTAATCTAATTCTTTAGATAATCTAAGAGAATAGTATTCTTTTAGAAGATATCTATAACTTTAATAAAACTAGATTTATAACAAGACTTATAATAACTACTAAAATTATGACTTATTCTAAATTCTATAGTTAGTAATCACTTTTATAGCCTAAAAATTATAAATAGGTTATAGTTATTAAAATTATTAATAGATCTAGATAGGTCCTTTTGTTAGTAATTATTTTTAAAGGTAAAGTCTTAATTAAAGGATAGTTTAAGAACCTTTTATTTAATTAATAATTTAAGACTAATCCAAATAGATAGACTTTAGATAAAATTAGATTTTAATAGCTTTAAAAATATTTTATTTTAAGATTATAATAGATCTATAATATTATTATAGATATTATATTATTAATTAATAAATCCTATATTATTTAATAATATTTTATAAGATATTTATAATTAAATTAATATTAATATTTAAGATCTTTTTAAATAAACTCTTCTTTTTATTTCTTTAAAATAAAACCTTTTAATAAATATCTAAAAGGATTTATTTACTTTAAAATCCTATAATTTTCTTTTTTATTTAATATTATTTAAATCTTTTAATAAAAATTTCTTTAAATATATCTAATTTCTTTACTTACTTTTAAAACTTATTTATTCTTAAAATTATTAAAGATTATAAAGTTAATTAAAGGGTTAGTTAATATAAAAGAAAGGATAATTATTATAAGATACTTTTTAAAGGAATTAAAAAAGTTTGATTGGTATATTAATCCTTTAGCCTAATTATCTTTAAACTAATTTATTATTAAATTATAATTAAAATTAATCTAGTCTTAGTTAGAAGATAGGGTTAAAAGAGAGTTATATTTAATTTATCTTTAAAGAGGAATCCTTATTTCCTTCTTTAAGTTTTAGTCTTAGAATAATATAATCCTAGTTTTAAGCCTTTCATCTTTAGATCTTTCTACCTAGCTATCTTTGTGAAAGGAATATCAACCACCCCTAACATAAATATTGATAATAGCTTGGTTCTATTAGGCTTAGATGTTAACCCTATTATGATCTATTAAGATTAGTACTATAATGGATTAGATATACTTAACTTTAATACTAATATAGAGATTATAGCTTTATTAGAATTTTAAGTAACTTTGATTAATTAGAGTTTCTCTAATCCTATAAATAAATCTAAAATTATTATTTTAGCTTTGATTTATGATTTAAAAAGTTATAATCTTAAATATCCTTTTATTAAGGAATTATAAAGGAATAATCTTAATTTTAATAAGAAAGTACTTGGAAGGACTAAAAATACTTTATTTATGTTATATAGTTACTTTATTTTTTAGGCTAGAAGGTATTAGAATATTACCTATTTTAGTAGGTTTAATTAACCTTATCTTTATAGATTTAGTAATAATGGTTTAATAAATAGTAAATAAAGAAATAACTCCTATATTTCTCTATCTAAAATAAAGTCTTTAATAACCTAAAGTTAGTATCATTTTTTTTTAGTTAATTAAGGTTATATAGCCCTTAAAGTATAGTTTTAAGAAAATAAGAATTACTAGATAGAATAAAACTAAGATAATCAAAGTACTTATCAAAAAGATCTAGAGTTTAATAACGATTTATATTTCTTATATATATAGCTTATACTCATATTTTAATATTACTTATTTATTTCTATACATTATTACTTATTATTATCGGTATCTGTTTCACAGAAATAAGAACATGGTGATATCCAAAATTATTATTAATAAAGATAATATAGGTATCAAGAATAAGATAACTAATTTAAGAGATATAATAAGTATTTATAGCGTATATGATATAGGAAATATTCTAATTATTTTTTCCTTATAAAATTTATCATAAGGTTTTCCATAAGAGGGAAATGAATTTGGGCGGTTGCAAAACCTGAAACCGTTCCCAAATACCTTATTCAGGTCATTCTCAGCCGAAAACTAGGGAGATTCTCACCCCAGCCCATGAGCAGGGATTCTAAAACGAACTGACTAGGCTCGTTTGACGGTGTCTCTTAAAGATACAGTGTCCCTAGGATAGCATTTTAATCACTAGTTCTTCATAGCATCGCCTATTTCCAAATACATAGATGGAACCGACCATGAATGATAATCATCAGCGGACGATAGATATATGGAGAAGGCTAGTCAGGCTACGCGGTAAAACTCTCACGTAATGATAAGTCAGAAATATCATTTGCTTATCAGCGGGCCAATTAGATCTATCTTAATTTCCTCCTTTCCAATAGCTGAGATACATGAACATGAGAGGCCTTGGGAGACGAACATAGGTCACAGAGATGGATAGAGAAGTACCCTTGTCTACCAAAATTAGTTCTACAGCAGAAACACATTATTCCATATTCGGCGGGCGTAGTAATTACGAAGGCTGCGACGGGAGAAAAGGCTAATGTTGAGATAAGGGAAGCTCGCCGCCCCGGGGTATTGTAAAAGTCCGGTACCGACATATTAAATTTTAATATAAGCCCACAAGGCCTTAAAAGTTATACGATTCTGAAAATTGGCAGAACAATTTGATTGAATTGAATGCCCCGAATTATTGGACGATAGATTACAGCCGTCAAGAAGGAAATAGCTAAATAGTTACCTAACTATGATAGCCATAATTAGTCAGCCTGGCGATCATGCCAGATTGCCGAAGTACCCCTACACGGTGCTTTTGGGGTGGCACTCCAAAGTGGAGCGAACAGTAACAATAAGTAGGCCAATCAAAATTTGCATCGGCGACCAGGTGTGCTTTGCCCAATGGATGGTCGTCCAATTTGCTATATGGTTTCCCTTTACCGTCAAAACGGATTCATAAACAATATTGTAATGAATTTTTGGAATTTGCATTATCTTAGTATAATCATATAATTATCAGAAGTAATTAATTATTATTACTCAAATCGCGGTTGAGATTGGAGCCGCAGCCAGAGATAAAACATGACACGACAAAATGCCCTTAGGAGATACGCTTATCACATCTTGCAAATCTCTGTGTTATGGCTTTAAGATTAATGCCTTTCCTTTTCTGACGGAATATTCAATACGTAGCTGATTGCAATTACTTCACTGAAACCTTGTGGTCAAAGGTGGCTGGCAAAATACTTGTATCCAGTTGACCACAAGGCCCTATTTATATGGTTCCCTTCCCCCACCTTTTATGCTCTGTAGTCGGGACATCGTGATAGTAAATCCGCCGTGTTTTCTGTCCCAGGGAGATTTTGCCAAGTAAGCCTGAACCGTCCGACAAATAAAAGGGGTGGAGCCAGGCAAGAGGCAGTTGGCTCGTCGGTCAAGTCCTTCATCCAGAGCTTTTCACTGATTACATCCCTCATATCACGAATTTTTCCACCCCATTGTTTGTCCACACCCAATGGCATACACGGATTTTCACCAACCCCGTGAACGCTTTGAACGCCAACCTCCGATCTTCCACGACACAGATGGCTCACCTGTGTATGAAGGGCCTTATAACATCTTGCTGAGAGATATTGTCGCTTGCAACGACGTATCCGCTCTTTACCGCTACAATGAGAGTCCTCACACCCGGATCTTCTTAAAACAATATGAAACGCATTACTATAACCCTTTTACCACCGCCTTTCAGTCACGCAGCTTCGATACGTTGCGTGCACTAATCGAAATTTATCTGTCAGACCCGTCACTGACTATGCCTTTGGAAGAATATGCTAGCCAGTTCTTCGTCTCTTTTATCCTTGATGCCTGCTATGCTGCAGACGAGGACCTTGTGCTTTGGCTGATAAACCACGATCCGCCACTGGGGTCTTTGACTTATAGAGAGCCCGGGGGCAGGACGCCTTTGTATAGTGCGGCCGAGGCCCTAGGAGAGCTGGATAGAGCGACAGGGATTCTACCACCTTTGGGGACCGATCTCGCAGTTTCGGTCGCTAGAGAAAAAGTGCTCGAGCATCGTGATCGCATAGAGAAATTTATGTATTGGCTTATGGATAACGGGTGCAATCTATCCGAGTCTACCATTATGCTAGGAGACCGGCAAAATGAATCGTTCAAAATTTCACAAGAGGCATCTCAGATAAAGAGCACTGTTCTTGGGGTAGCAATTCCTTTTGCAAGCTACAAGATGACCTCGTATCTTATCTCCAAGGGGGCTAATGTCCACAGCAGAGAGCTCTACTTGCGTCAAACTAGTATTGGTCATGCTGGCGAGGTCACACCACTGCATATTGCCGCTACCTTTTGGAATATAGAAGGAATGCAAGCATTGATTGATAATCGGGGAAATGTGAAATTTATAGATATGGTATCGACAACCGATGACCAAGGGCGGCTCCCCTTACATTGGGCCATGGCGGGTATTCGCGGTAGCTGGGGAATGGGGGAGGTTGAGGATACCGATTACATGGCGCCTCGGATGCTTGCGACTATCAAGACTCTACTTCAAGTGAATCCGGCAACTGTCAACTCGCGTGATCAAATGGGCGGAACAGTCTTCCATTACGCGCCTTTTGTCCACACCAATTATCGGAATCATTTAAAAGTCGTTCAAGTCCTGTTGGATGCACAGCCGTCTCCCGATACAATCAACTTCCACAGAGATGAAGGTGGTTTGACGGCTGTTGGACTAATGACTGGGTCATACGTACCTTGGTTTGGTACACTTGAAGAAATGATAAGTGTGGTTATGGTTCTTCTCGAGAACGGGGCCGATCCCCGCCAATGCAACAAGGAAGGACTTAATGTTCTTCATATCCTTTGCTTCCGAGTCTATACAGAACCGATCACCCCCACCGTACTGGATCAACTTCTCAACTTTGTTGATGTCAATGAGGCTGACCACCATGGTCGCACTGCACTACATTATCTAGCGAAGGGAGTGTATGGGATTGGTCTTACGGGGACTGCGGATCAGACTGATGCCCTTCGGTATCTCATTAATCGGGGAGCCGATGTAACCCAAGTTGATTACCAGGGGAATACGCCTCTTCACGACGTGCTTAACTCTAGAAGAAGAAATGAGATGGGAAGCCGCAGAGGACGAGGCAGAGGTGGAAGTACCAGGGGGGATAACTGGGATCGGGATAGAGTGAGACAAGAGAGCTTTATTCAAGCCTTGGTTGATGCTGGGGCATCTCTGGAACAACCAAATGAGGAGTGACAAACCCCCAGACAGATGCAGACGGATATTTGAGGTAAACAGAAAAGGAGCTATCGAAATGAAATATGCGGTGTAAAGTACGGGTATCATGAGTACAAGTTCTGACTGGAAATAGCGTTCCAAATCAATTCAGAAGCCTTTGATACTAGCCATTTTGAATACTAGTATGTTGAGCTTTGTCTTCAAAGGTAGTAGTAATCATTAAATTTGAACAAGAAGCACTGAGAGCTTCGCGCTGTAGAGGAGATTTGCTGCAACGATTCTCGCCCGGGACCGCAGTTACAAAAGCGTCAATAGTATTTTTGCTTAAATTAGTTCTAGAGTTTCAATCAAAGGACATTTTCAAATACATTCAAAAGAGATGAAAGTAGGTTGTAATGAATAAAATTTTATTTAATTGAAAATTCCGGGTATTGACAGATATCTGTGATAAAGGTACAGTGCTGACTGAAATTATGATGAGCACACATGCCGAGGCTTGCACTCTTCAGTTCAATATCTTTCTGCCCGTCCCTCATTAGGTAGACGGGGAAAAACATCTTCAAGCTCAACCCATTACGTGTCAGGAATCTATGTGAAATTCGATGTCGATCGGCTGATGTCCACGGGGGAACCATCCGCAGCCCAGTTGACAGAGAATGCGTCGCTAACGGGACTATAGCCATCACCACCACCTTGAGGAGGGGTCACACCCCATCCAGGGCCATCCTGCTGTCTCATGTTCCCAGCTGCTGGCCATATATACCCCAGGTTAGAGTTCGAAAGGATTCCTTCTCTAGCAAGCCAAATGCCCTTCAAGTCAAAGATTAGCCTATCTCCGACATGAACAGTAGATCAACCCCTCTAGCCAAACATTTAAAAGGCCATGAGATACTTCGGTATATTCCAAAGCTCCAAAAGCTATTTTTCAAAAGTTTTGGCGGGAGTTAAAGAAGATTGTTAGATGATACTTACAAAGCTGTTGATCGCTCTAGCGTAGTCGGTTGGCAGGGCGGCTGTCTGTGCCCTCTGGAGCCTAGACGTGGAATCAACACCCATATACCAGCGCCGATTTGTGGGACATCGAAGTCCCTGAGATCGACTATTGTAGTCATCCATGCCAGCTATATTTCTATCTCCCTCGTAGGTTGATCCAAATGCCCACTCGGCTCTGGGGTGCTGACCTCTGATTCTGTGGAGGGTTTGGCTATGATATACCATTACTTCTGCCACGCCGGGAGCAAGGCCCCCATACTGCGTTACAACATTATCGAAGGTGTTTTCATCCCGTGGTATATGCAGATGGAATACTATCCACAGATCCGTGTGAGTGGTATCCCCGCTATCGCCGTACCTCTCAAGCATGTCTGAGGTGGGCGCGGTGCCAGGCGTTGGACCAATCCAGAATGCCAACTCCAAAACGATCTCAGGGTGACGAGCTCGGATTGCTGTAACGGGAACCCATCGTGCATAATGGAATGTTAAATCTCCCTGCAGTAGACGGCTGGTTAGATAAAAAGAAAGATACAAGGCACAGCAGGCTTTCCAGACGCCTTCGAAGAGATAAAGGCTAACTTACATTCAAGACTCCTCTCAGGGCAGCGAGGATTGTAGGTTGTTGACCATTATCAGCCACCTCTTCATCGCTAATACCTGCTAGCAGGTGCTTGCTAGTGGAAGTAGATGGAGGCAATTCACAAAGAATATCACTCGCAACAGCCAGACTTTCAGAGCCAGTTCTCGATGAAGCATAATTACAAAGAGCCTCAGAAACAATGGCAGGCGGGTCCCAGATTGGATCTGCAGTCCACTCTCCATAGCCATATTGGTCGGAAAACCCATAGCCGTACATGACATTGGTCAATGTTGTGAGATTTGCAAGGGTGTCATCAACTCCATACTCGGCCATCAATCCCTCGAAAATCGGATTCAAATCCGATCGATGATATAGAGAGGTAACCCAAAGAGTAACGTAGCTGACTGCAAAGGCAAAATAATTTTTTTGTTGTTCCTGAGGTGTCTTCGCAAGAGATGACCGTTCTAACAAACTGCGCTTTGAAATGCTGGCCGCGAACTGTGCATCCTCATTTGCATCACATATGGGGTCATCAAGCCAATGACTCAAGTAGAAGTGAAATTCATAAGCCGTTCTATCCTGAAAATCATCGGTCGAAGAGCGTGGAGAAACAGTGCTAGTGGTTGTACCGTTGCAGCAATAGGCCTCATAGCCAAACCAGCAATCGGGCGAATTAGCGTCCAAAGGATAGGATTGGAATGCACTGATACTTTGCTCGGCAATGCGTATAGAGCTGGATGGACATGCATCAGAGCAATAGTACTGGTATGAGTATGGGACCTGATGACCAAACCAAGCGCAGTTTGTGAACGTGTCGGGGATTGAGTCTTTGCAGCAATAGTTATAGTGCTCTTTGTTATCGCACGTATCTCGACCACCCCAGCCCTGACGTGAGCCAATCACAAACTTGTCATAACCCGAGGGACAAGAATCATCGGATTCACAGCTAGAGGTCCAAGCACACTCTGACCAGGGCTCAGTTGAATCTTCGACTGTGCAGCATGCAGATTGATACCTGAGCGACATCCTGCAGTAATTGTGCCCACTTCAGCCTCACCACTTTTACATCCTCCCTTGCACTTTCCACCATTGAATCCCCGCCAGCGACAAGTAGGCAAGGTATCTGATGTCGGGCAGCATAGTGTCTGTGTTACACTTCCATCCAGATTGTAATTGGTACCATCCAGCATGAGTTGGCTCTTCTTGTCATCACGTTGAATAGTGGAGAAACCATTAGGACAAGATTCACCACAGTTGATAAAGCGACAGTAATTGTCTTGCTTAGATCCACTACTTGATGAGGTTCCCTTGTTTATAATGGTAAGGGGGAGACCAGAAGTGGAGTTGATATTCACTTCATTCCCGAGTGCTGCCGCTAGTCCATTTGAGTAGGTGTGCAAATCGTCATCTTCATCAATTGACCAGACCATCACACCCCCAATACAGACGGACTTTGCATACTCGGCTTTTAGCTTCCAAGTGTCTTCATCATCGTATGCAACCCACTGGTCGGTATCCCAGCTGATAGTTTTCACTGCGGCATCTTTGTGGAGTATGGGAGTGAGATCCTGGTCTTTGATAAGATCTTTAATCTCGCTATTGAACAGAATCCCGGCAGTCTGACTGTAACTGCCTTTTGTACCGGCGGAGAGATACCGGCAGCCTGGTTCAGTACAGGATGCATCCTCAATCGTAAAAGTGCGACCATAGAAAGCCAGACTAAGGGTGACTTTAGATGGCTTGATATTCACTCCCCATAAGAGATCAAGAGCACTCTTAATCTCAGTCAGATTAGTGTGAGCATCCAAGTAAGGGCCAGTCCATTCGTTGCAAATGTCCCATGTCCCGTGTAAATCGTAGGCCATAATATTAAACCAATTGACAGAAGTCTCCATAGCTTTGATATCAAAGTGCTGAAGATACTAATAACTGGTTGGCAACGTGATGGAAAGGCCGTACTTATAGTCGTCAAGTGCGCTTCTCAAACTCCTTAGGAATTTAGGAAAGTTTTTGTAGTCCTCGTCCCGGCCGTTGCGATCACCAGCGGCTGGGTATTCCCAGTCAATATCAACACCTGTGAAGCCATAGGTGCTTATGAAATTGATTAAAGACTTGAAAAATGCGTCTTGCATAGTACTATCGGCAGCACATAGATCAGAGAATGTAGTAGCTGTCGGCTGGTCATCATCTGAAAAATCCCAGCCACCAATTGACATCCAGAGCTCCTGGTCGGGATCTCGCATCTGCAGCGTAACTAACTGAGGATATAGATTCTCATCGCTTGACACAGCAGGAACAACCTCGAAGGTATTAGGGTCAATACTCCTAAAGGCAAAGTATATATGCGAATAGACACCTTGGGGAACCGCATAAGGAGCCATTCCATCACAGCCTTGAGTGGAAGCAGCTGAATGATAGTAACCAATCACACGGGTGATAGACTGGCTACTGGAATCACATGAGGGTACACTAACGGTCTTGTCCCCACAAAATTCTTTAGTTGTGCCGCAGAAACCAAACGGGCTATAGCAAACGTCCAGGGGACAATCTGTTGCGTTCACATATTTTGATGGCCAGTTGTCTGGGTTGCATTCGGCTTTCGCGTCACAGCTGTTGATGCACACATCAGAAGCACAATAGTCTGGCCCCATGCCACACACTCCATACTTGCCACAGCATCCAATCTCACATGGGACAGTAGCACTGCATGTAGTGTCTGCAGTGACGGAAGGGAGAATCCCCAGAGGGACTGTGGCAAGTATAGTTAAAGCCACGCCTGGGAGCATAGCTCTGTAGACTTGCGCTTTGGTGCTGGAAAAGGTGATCGACGATAAATGATGAAAGAGTGATAAGAAATTGAAAAAAAAAGGGAACTGTTCGACTATTCAAGTTGGAGTTATAACGACATTGTAAACTGTACTCCAAAGGGTTGTAACTCTTTCTGTAGAGGAATGAAAGCCACTATATATGGACCCTAATTTCGGATATTGAAAAAAAAAAAATCAGGCTCAAAACTATCCGCCGGCATGGTGGGAGCTTCGAATACACATTAGTGTCCCAACTGAACGTCTATTAGATCTTTACTAGTAACCTCAGCGTACTGGTACGCATGGGGCACAAACTAGAGCTCAGTGTGATAAAGAGGAAAAGAAGAAAAATAAAATATTTATGAAAAGTTACGTAATTGATATTTCCAAACCAGGAGATACCAGCAAAAAAGCATACTCGGCAGGAATCCTTAGAATCGTATATGTGCGTAAATTAATGCCAAGGTGTGTGATTTTTATGCCTTTAAGGTATTTGGTTGGCCTTTCCAAGTTAGGGTAATTAATTGTACATTACAGATGACTACATATCACGCAACATTCAAACAAGTCAGTTCTAATGCTGTCTCGACTACTAGTTATTTATTCTAGTCTGTGATGTGCTGGGCCAAGGCGGTCAGGATTCGGACAAGATGATTGGACTAGAAGCGGGGGCCGGGCTGTAGCGAGGCTAGTCCCAGAAGGGAAGGTAGACATTATTCTATTACTTAAGTAAGAGATAGATAATATAGGGAAGGAGCTTCTCTTTTTTCCTTCCTTTAATATTGTTCTTTTGTCTTAGTGTACCTTAATCTTTAATCTCTTATAGTCTTATAGGTATATATATTATATAAGAATAATATTTAATAACTTTCTAACCCTTAGGGTTACTACTAAGTTAAAGGATACCTTACTATCTAAACTACTAATAACCCTATATTTATTTTATCCTAAATAACTTCAAGTATATTAAATATATTAAAGATATGATATTAGTTAGATCCTTGAGTAAGAACCCTTTAGAAAAAGGATTGTTAAAGAAACCTATCTAAAAAAGTAAGATATCTATTTAAATAATAAATATAATATTAGGTATTATATCTTGAAGCCTTAACCTAATTTTAACCTTAAACCCTATCCCTACTATTAAACTTAATAATATTAGCAAATTTAATAATATTTATAAAGATACTATTTGTTATAGAGATCTGATGTATGGCCTAGCATAGAGGGGATATATGACCTAACATGTGGATAAGCATATAGGCAAGTACATGACCTAGCATATGATCCAGATGTAGGACTTATATATAGGAGAATAGGAAAAGGAATTTTAGAGATTAATCTATTTATAGATATATAGTTACTATAGCCCTGTTATTATAGTATATCCCTTATATATATAATCCTTTTTATGATCCTTACTTTAATCCTTAACCTATTAATAAATTAATAAGCTTAATATTCTAATCTCTTTTAATTAGGATTAGATTATGGATTTAAGAAGGATAACTTATAATATCTTTAATAGTTAATATATTATTAGAAGTAATAAATAATCTATTATTAATAATATTATTATAGTATCTAGGATTAATAAATAGGAAGTAGAAATATTAATAGTCCTTATCCTTAATATCATTAGAGTTAGTTATATCTAAGTATTAAAGGTAATATTAGAAAAGAAATACTAAGAAATAAAATTATTAGTAATATTAGAATAAATATAATAAGAGAATATAACTAAATAAAAGAGATATAAGGAAGTAAGAACCATATAGATAACTAAGGAAATTAATACCCTAATCCTTTATAATATTTAATCCTTATATATTATTTCTTTTATAAGAATTATTTATATTATTATCTTAAAGGATAATCTATAATATATATCCTATATTAATATTATAAGAAATATAATAATTATAACTATCTTAAATAATATAATAAATCCTATAGCTTATTAATAATCTTAGTTTATAAGAGATAATAAAATATTAAATAACTTTTATAACCTAAGTATCTTTATTATAAAAAATCTAGGTAAGTAAGAATAATTTAATGTTAATCTATTTATATTCTTTTAGATATATTAAAACTATTTTTATATTAAAAGTTATATAATAACCTATATTATAATAAATTTTAATAAAGAGTTTTTATAAATATAGATCTATTATATCTAATATAAATTAAAGATAGGTTAAAGTTAGTAGATATTTAAAAAATGGTATAAGGATTAAGTCTTAAACCTAGATAAAGAATAATAGGTTACTATATAAATATAATATATTTATATATAAGATAGAGATAAAATAATATATAATTATTCTATATATCTAAATAATATATTAGATTATATATTTATATTATAGAATAAAAAAGTATAGATTAAGAGATTATGTATAAGAATATAAAAAAAAGTTAGATAAGAGGCTAAACTAAGATATCCTAAATTAAGTATATTTATATTAATTAATAAATAGGTATCTATCTTAGGGTAGGTTAAAGCTTATTATATATTTAGATATAAAGAGATAACTAAAGTATAAAGATTTTATTATAATTAATAGCTTAAAGGATAAGGCTTATTATTAAATAATTAAATTTAATAATATAAAGATAATATACCTTACTATAATTATTTTAAAGGTAGAGATTAAGGAAGAGACCTAATACCTAAAGATAAATGTTATAATAATTATTAAGATAATATCTATAGAAACTTTAGTATTAAATATAATTATAAGGATATATCTAAATATTATTATTATAGATATCTAAGTTACTTTATTAATAAGTATTTTATTAAAATATATATAGATAAGATATTAAAGAAATACATAAATCTATTAATACCTATACCTAAGTTAGATTTAAAAAACTAAAAGCTATATTAAGGATAGTTAAAATATTAGGTATATAAGATAAAAAATTACCTATAATTAATATCTTAGAAATATAGGTGATTATAGAGTTAAAGAAGAATAAAAA
Source organism: Penicillium sclerotiorum (assembly GCA_911649655.1). Classification (NCBI taxonomy): domain Eukaryota; kingdom Fungi; phylum Ascomycota; class Eurotiomycetes; order Eurotiales; family Aspergillaceae; genus Penicillium; species Penicillium sclerotiorum. Next base: position 632,525 of record CAJVRJ010000008.1, read on the forward strand.
GATAAGAAGCCTAATTAATAATGATATAAAAATATTATTTATAAATTAAAAGTAGATAAAGAAATATCTAGGAGAACCAGAGATTATAAATAGTATAATAGAGGTTATAGATAATAAAGAAATTATATATTATAGTAAATATTAAATATTATTCTATATAAGAGATATAAATAATAAAGCAAGGACCTAATATATATTAATATATATAGTTAAGATAGTTAATTATAATATAATCTTTAGTTATAATTAGTTAATAAAGGCTAATCCTAATATTTATTAGAGGAATCAGGAATAGTTCTATAAACTAAAGAAATAGTATAAATTCTAATATAAGATAGAAGAAATCTTAAATAAAAAATTATAAATAGATCTAAGAATAGGTATAGTTTATATCTAATTATAAATAATAATAACCTTAATAATAATATTAGGAGATAAAAAGACTTATTTAGTAAGTTAACTTATCTTATAAGGTATAGTTAATAAAGAAATAATATTCTTATAAGAAATGGTTAAGTTTACCCTATAGGATATAATTTAAAAAAAAGTATTAGAGACTTATAATAAATATTGTAGTGGGGTGTTCCGTCCCACATATCTTTTTCGGCTGAAAAGACTGGACTAGATAACTGGTCTTATCCTTTGGCCTGAATCGCCTGATTATGTCATTTAGCCTGTCTGCGGTAGTATTTAGATCTTATCGTAGTTAGTATTTATAATATATATTTCTTCCGTTGTATTGTCTACTCCCTATACTACTGCTAGGACCTTTTAGTCTATAGGTTACCCCTAGAGTTATACTTTGCTGAGATAGGTCTGTATTAAGTACTATTCTGTCCGGTACCCTAGCGTTATGTGCCTGGAGATAGGCTTGTGTCTGTAGTACTGGTATAGTTAGTTGGTTGTTATCGCCCGGATCTTATAGTACGGAGGTAGGTATTATTTATCCTAAGTATAGTGTTTTAAGTGCTTAAAGATAGTATTCCCTACATTATATTAGTAACTGACGTAGGGGGATTTTACTATCTTGGGTACTGGAGTATACTAAATCTACTGTGATTTCCCTTACTACTACCTATCCCTACGGGGATCTTAATATTTTACTATTTTTAATTACCTAGAAAAAGTTATTTATTAGAAGGATTTGTTTAGAAAAGACCGTTTTTTAGCTAGAAAGTATAAGTAGTATTTAACCCTAAAAATTGTATGATATAATTAATATAACTATATTAGTAAAAGTTCTATAAATTCTTATAGAATTGTGAGAATTTAGCTAAAAGCTATAGTTTTATATTTATATATTAGTAAAGAGCTATGATATATCCTTTTTGACTAGTTTTAACTAGTTTACGTAAGATTATATAATATTATCCCTTTTTTATCTATTTTTCCTATATTTATAGAGATTTATTACCTTTTTATATTCTTCTATATTACTAAGTTTAATTAAATATATTCTATTAGTGTTGTACTATAGTAATTAGTAATTAGAATCCTTTTATGGATTCCCCGGCCTAATTGGTACTATCTAATAAGTTCTTTCCTTTCTTATGTAATAAATATATATATTGGTTATATAAGATACTACTAGAATACTATTAGGATATAGTAATAATAAGGATTATTATATAATCTTTATCTATTAAACTATATTATGTAGCTGAAGTACTATAGAAGGGTATTTATTACTAGTTCTATATCGTTCTTAAAAGGATTATCCTTTATATAGCCCTAAAGTATATATCTTTATTTCTCTACCTTTTACTCTAGAATATAGCTTTACCCTATGCTTCTAATAATTTTGATACTGTTTTAATTAATTCCTTTGATTTTAGCTCTAATTTATAGAGTTCTATTGTTTCTGTATCTATTTTTAATTTAAATTCTAAGGTTTTTATTATTTATTCTTTATATTTTTTTTCTACTGAAAAACCTAAAATTATTAAAAATATAGGTAATACTCTAAAAAATGATACTATTCTTATTGTTAAGGACGTTCCTTTATCTATTAGCTAGGAAAATAATAATATTAATCTATAACTATTTATTACTTTTAATATTACCGTTAAGCTTATTATTTATACTATATTTATTAATTATTATAAGTACCCTAAAGTATTGTTAGAAACCTCTATTACTAATAAAGTATTTATTAGCTTACCTTTATCTATGTATTAAGAATCCTAAGCCTAGTAAAGTAACGTTCTAGATGTTATCCTTATAAATATAGTCTATCTATAGATTTTATTATAAAATCCGTAGTATTTCTATCTATATACTACTATTCCGTTATCTATATAGCCTATTCTATACCTTATATATAATATATTGATTATACCCCCTATCTATTATATATATTAGTCTCCTCTATTAAACTCTAGTTCCTAAAGAGTATCCTACTTTATAGGTACTAATATAATATTATACCTTCGGAGCTATAAAGAAATATATAAAAACTATAGTATAATAGAGGAATAAGAGATTTATAAGTAATTTTCCTAGTATTATAATACTACCCTAAGGGATTAGGTAGAAAGCCTATAGGAATAGATTAATTATAATTAGTATACCTTAAAGGCTAAAGTCTTAGAAATATACTAAGACTAAGATACTAAGTATTCTAAATATACTAAAGATATTATAATAAGATTAATTACTAAGCTATATAAGGTCTTTAATAATATCTTTTATTATATATATAAATTCTTAAAAATTATTAACCCTTTAGTAATATATAGTATAATTAGTAAGTAGTAGTGTTATAAGTGGTACCTTAGTAGTTTACTATAGTAGTTATAGGATTATATATTTAATAAAGGAATGGTCTATTTTCTTATTAGATCCTTGTTACTATTATCTATTACTTATATACCCTAGCTTAATTAGATTTCTTATATAGTTTTTAATTATTAAAAGGATTTATATACTTTAGAAGAATCATATATTATTACTAATGTTACTATATCTTATATATATTATCCTACCTCGTTATCTAACTATATAGAAAGGATACTAAAATCATCTTTTTTAGTTAAAAAACTACTGTCTATACCGGTCTTATATATTTTAAACCGTTTATAGGCTTATGTATACTTTAGTATTAATAACCTAACTAATTAGCTAGAAAAATTAAAGCTGAATATATAGGATGTATAATCTGATATATAGGTAATAATTATATACTTAGATATATGAAATAATCTAGTATTTAACCTTTTAGTATAATAATTTAGGCCTATATATAGTAGAAATAATAGAAATATGGCTAGTTAGTTATATAGAGGTTAGGGTATATAGTATTATATATATAGTGGTAACTACCTAGTATAGTCTATTTAGTATATAGTTCTTAATAACTTAATAAGTAAAGGTAAAGTATATATTAGTAATAATATACGTTATTATATTAGTAAGTATAGTAAAGGGGGACTACTATACTAGTATATTAATAGGTATTTATAGAAGGATACTATAGTAGTATAGTATATTACCTAGGCTGGTACCTTAGAAATAGTATCTATCCCGGTATAAGTATTAAACCTTTCCTATAATAATCCTTAACGGTTTAATAACATTTATCTATAGGGTTTTATATATAATAACCTTTAGTCTGATTAGCCTATAGTTATAATTTTAAGTAATTTTCTCGGTCTTTACCTAGGGATAAAACTAAAAACTAATACAGAAATTAATACTAATTCTAATAAAGATTTAGAGATTATAGGATATATAAATATAGTTAATATGTATAGGTCTTAAAAAGTTAATGTTTAAAAACGTTACTATACTAATAGCCTAGCTTTTATATGTTTTTATTAGTTAGGGTAGTATATAGGACTATGTGTTAAGGATATAATTAAGGGTAATAATGATATAATGATAGACTGGATACCTACTATATTATAGGAAAGTATATAAACCTAGTAGGATTTTATATAAGATTTATCTACGGATAGGGTTATTTTACTAAAAAAGATTAGGAATTAGATAAAAATGGTACCCTATATAAAATTAACTATTAATCTTATAGAAGATATTAAGAACTGATATTTAAATGTGGAGGTTAATATAAAGTTTTATAAGATGGTTAAGTTATTATTATCCTTTAGGTAGAATCTCTTCTGTAAGGATCCTATATTATTTAATATATTTAATCTTTAATTAAAACTTAAGGATATAGTAGTTTTAAAGGCTAAGGAGGTAAGAATCCCTATATATTTTATAAAAACTAATATTATATATGATCCCTATTATTCTACTCTAGTGAATGGTAAGGATAAGGTAAAATAAGATGTTTATATCTTAGGATTACTGTATATTAGTATTTTTATTAAGGATTTTATTTTATATGGTATAATTAACTATGGTTTAGGTCTAGATATGATATTATTAAAGGTAGTAGAGTAGCTAGACCTACTAATTTAGTTAAAACTATGTATATAGGTAGTGTCTATGGGTAGAAAAATATTTATTTATATTAGTTATGTTAAGAATTTATTTATTTTAATTAATAATATTATTATATTTATAAATATTTTTATACTAGATTCTTATTTTAGTGATATTATTTTTAAGAGATTATTTATAGAAGTAATGATGATGGTACTAGTTTAGAAGTCTAATAGTACTGTTAGTTATATAGTATATAATAAAGATCGGAAAAGAAAATATGTTTTTGGGGTTTATTAGTCTATAGAGGCTAAGACTATATAAGCTATCTAACTTTAGTTAGTGTAATAGGCTACTGATTAGGGAGAATTGTTGTTTTTTAATAAATCTTTAAAATTCTGAGTAAGTATGTAGATTTTAGTATACTACCTAGAACTGTTAGCTAGAGCTATTATTTCCCTATCTTCCCTATTTCTTCCGTTTTTCCTAACGTTTTTTCTAATATTAATATCCTTTCTATTAAGATTTCTATATCTAGTAGTAGTTTTATCTATTTTGATATATTTTCTAATAATATTTCCTTTGATTTTATACCTAATTTCTTACTTTTATAGTATACTTAACTATTACTAGTTTTATCTATAAATTTATTTAATATACTAAGTAAGACTATTATTAATATTAATTCTTACCTTTTACTGTTAGAATAGAAGTTATTTGATTTTATTACTAGAAAATGTCTAGAGGATATTAATTTTTGTGTTACTATATATATAAATAATATTATATTTAAAGAAGAAATGTATATATGGGGTGAGAACCTTTTATCTTAAATTATTTAGTTAAAAACTAAAGATATAACTAAAAACGTGTTATTGAATATATTTTATAAGTATAAATCTATTAAAGTTTAATTATTTAGTAAGCTATTAATTAATAGCTCTATACCTAAGGATTATAATAGGTAGTAGGAAGTATATTTATCTAAATATTACCCTATAGTACTTTATTTTTTTAATAAGACTATATCCTTTAATAAGTATCTCTAGCTAAGAATTATACATTTTTTATACAGTAGCCGGCTAACTAGGGATTAAGAAGAAAAGCTGATTATTAGATAAGATCTCTAGCTATTTAAAAGAGTATTATTATATAAAATATTATTTAAAAGGGAAGGATTATTAGTATAGACCTAGGAGTATATAGATTATATATAACTAAAGGTTTATAATCTATAGGTTATTAGAACTATCCTATATAAGGCCTAGTAGTATCCTAGCTTTTAGGTCCTATATACGTTATATTAAGAGGTAACGAAGATATTATAAGATTATATAGAAAAGGGGATAGTTAAAAAATGTTATAGTCTATACCGAAATCTGTGGTTTTTGGTTAAGAAAAAGAATGGTAAGTATTACCTTATAATTACTACTATGTAGATAAACGTTATTATAGTGTGAGATACTAATTTACTATTATTAACTAATAAATTTATAAAAGATTTTATCGGTTAGGCCATCTATTTGATAGTGGACCTTTTCTTTGGTTATAACTAATTTATACTTATTACCTAGTGTTATGATATAACTATTATTATAATATCTCTAGGTCTTTTTTATATAATAATATTACTATAAGATGTAATAAATTTAATTATATAGTATTAGTGTATAGTATAGTTTATTCTATAGGAGGTGTATATAATACTGGTATATATATTTTTAGATGATTTTAGTATTTATGGCCTAAAGACCTATTATAATAAAGAGCTTGTTATACTAGGGATTAGGTATTTTATATTAGAATATATATAAAATCTTAACCACGTTCTTTACCTTTTAGAGCTTATAGGGATAGTTATTTTAGCTGAAAAATTGTAGTTTACTATAGTTAGTATGGTTATTATTAGTTAGGTATATGATATTAATAGGTAGTACCTAGAAAAAATAAAGGTTACTAAAATTATTAATTAGTTAGTATTTATTAATATTTACTAGGTATATACCTTTATTAGTCTTATTATATATTTTTATATAGTAATTAAGTATTTTACCCTAATTACTATATTATTATATAGTCTTTTAAGGACTAATATATTATTCTATTAGTATAAGATATATTAGGTTATATTTGATATATTAAAATGTATAATTTTGTTATTTCTTATAATCTTGTTAGTGGATTATAAACTTATTCTGTTAGAATTGATTATTATTTATAATATATTTAGAGAAGGATGGGGGAGTGTTTTAATATAGATTTATAAAGGAATCTAGTAACTTATATACTTTAAATTAAGGATCTGGTTACTAAGTAAATAAAATTATGATGTTAGTAAGTAAAAATGTTATATTATCCTTAAAACTTTAAAGAAATTTTATTATTAGTTATATAATATATACTTTATACTAGAGGTTAATACTAAAATGTTAGTTATATAGTTAAATTAGTCTATAATTAACTTATTAGGTATGTTTATTACTAGCTAGATTATGTAGATTTATCTATTTAATTTTAAAGTAAAGTATGTTTCTAGTATAAAAAATAATATTATAGATAATTTATTATATTATTTTATTATAGAAGATAAGCTATAGGAAGAAAAGGAGGATATTAATATATTTATTTTAGCCGAAATTAGTATACTAAGTATATTATTCTACCTAATGTAGATATAGGAGGAAGAGGATATAGCGGGGATAAGAGTATGTTAGGTATTTAATAATAGTTATTCTAAAGATTTTAAAGAAATTATAAAATAGTGTATTAGTTTTGTTTATCTATTAGGTATATTAATTAAGAAATACTACCGTTTTAAGAATAATGTTGTTAATTATATTATTTAGGGTAAGTATTTGTTTTACTATGGTAAAGGGATAAATATGTTATTAAGAAGGGTTTTAGACTATAAAGAAGACTAGAAGTATATATTATTAGTATGTTATGATGATCTTAGGTATAAAGGTTAAGAAGCTATATACTATATATTGAAGGTATGATATTACTGGTCGGTATATATTCTATAGTCTTAGAATATATAAAATACTATCTATAATATTAATTCTATGTACTAAATTGATAATAAAAACTATTATATCTAAGCTATGTTAAATATCTATAGGATACTATGTATATTAACTATATATATATACTTAATAAAGATAGCTATAAAGGTATGGTATAGGTATGTAAAGCTGTTAGTGGTTGGTTAGAAGTAAAGCTATTAAGGTAAATAACTAGTAAAAAGATATTAAAATTTATCTAGTAAGATATTCTCTATAGATTTAGGTAGCCTTAGTATATCGTTATAGATATAGGCCCTAAATTTTGTACTAACCTAAAGAACTTCTTTAAAGCTAAAGGTATTTAGTATATGGTAATCTTACTGTATAATCCTGGTAGTAATAGTACTATTAAACGTGGAATATATATATTTAAAGATATAGTCTCTAAAATAACCTCCGGTTATTCTACTAAAAATGTTACTGGTATTATCTAGTAGTATTATTATCTTGATAATTATATAAGCTAATTTTAGTATTTTTATAATATTCTATTACTATTTTGGTAAGAATATTTTTATTCTATTCTTCTAGCTAACTAGATAATTATAAATATATCTATAGGGATATTACTGTACTATTTTCTTTTTAGAAAAAAAGTGATTCTATCTATTAAATATAATATCCCTATCTAGAGTACCTTACTATAGGAAACTATATAAAATTATTAAAACCTCCTAGTTTTATAAGTATGATAGATCCTATAGTAAGAAAGTAATGTTAAAGAAGCTATCTACTATCTAAAGTATCTATATAAGTAGAATAAGATATACTTTAATAGTATATATAATATTAGGAATTAGTTACTTAAGGTTAGAAATATGGTTTTATTATATAATACTTAATATAAAAATGACTAAATTAGTAAGTGTAAGATTTATTATTACTAGTATAGCCCTTATAAGATCTATAAGGCTTATCTTAATAGGTTATATATACTAAAGGAACTAGATAGTATACTGATCTATTACTATTTTGGTAATCCTAACGGAAAACCTAATAAAACTATAAATAATAATCTTTTAAAAAGATTTTAGTTTTATTATAAGACTAGTATTCGAGAATAGTTTTTTCTAACTGAAGATAATAAATAATTTCTATATATTAAGGTTATTATTTAAAGAATAACTTTTTTTATCCTATATATGTACTAATTAAGAATAACTAGATTTTTTTGATAGGGGGGGTATATATCTATACCTTTTCTTTAAAAATTCTTTAAAAATCTTATCTTTCTTTATATATATAAGACTATTTAGTAATTTTATATATTTTTCTATCGTTTTCTATTAGTTTCTATGTCTTTATTTTATATTACCCTTTATATCTATTTTCTATACTTTTTAACGGAAAAACCCGTTTTTCCTTATTTCTCTCTATTATCTTTAAGCTAATTTCTTTGATTTTTCCTATATTTTTATCTTTTTATCCCTATATCTTTAGTATTTTTCTTTTATTTTCCTTAGATCTTATAGGTTTTATCTAATATTACTTTTATCTTAGTCTCTTTTACTATATATTATATAAGCCTTATTATATTATTTACTAGTATACCCTATAAAGGCTAACCCTATAAAGGTTATTAGGTAGGGAGGTAATAAAACCCTTATAATTTTACTATACTTTTTACTATTCTTATATAATTTCTAGTCCTTTTTTCTAATTCCCTACCTTTTTATATTAAAATTACCTTTTTTACTTTATTATATTATTAAGTAAAAAGAATGTTCTAGTTCTTTAAGAAAATAGCCTACTAACACTAAAGGACTATTAATAGTTTAAAGTAGTTTAGTAAGTTATTAAATAACTACCTAAGGAAGACTAATATACTATATAACGTAAAATTATTAATAATCTTTATTACTTATATAAAGAAAATTCTTAAACTATTTTATAGTGGTATATCTATATAGTTAATTATGGTCTTTAGAGATAGAAATATTTTAAGGAAATATTTTATAAAGAATAGTAGTAAGCTTATTAAATTTATAAACGATATTTTACTATACTTAATTATATTATAACTATTTAATAATATACTATTAAATATTAGGGAGAGTATAATATTACTATTCTTTTTAACTAAATACTGATAAAGTCTATAGCTAAGTAAGTTAGTAAGATATTAACTAAAGAAATAAGTTTTAATTAAATATACCTTATTATAAATTATATATTTATTTATAGACTAGGATATATTAGTTATAGGTACTACTATACTAAATACCTAATCTAAAGTAATCTTATAAAAATAGTTAATTCTTTTATTTTAAATAAGGTTATTACTGAAGACTACTATTAATATAGTCTTTACCTAGATCTATAAGGTTTTTTAGTAGAAGTTAGTATTAAAATATTACCTACACTAGATACTATAGGACCTAAAGATAACCTAATTATTAATATTTTAGTAAAAAAGCTAATATTATCTTTACTAGCTCTTTTCTCTTTATTAATACTAGTACCCGATCTTATATCTTTAGTATTATTTTAATTAACTAACCTCCTTACTATTAATAAAAACGTAGAATCTATTAGTTTTAATATAGAATATATTAGATCTATTAATAATAACGATTTAGCCCCTAAAAATAACTATTACCTACTTATACTATCCCTAATACCTAAGAAACTAATTAAAAGACCTCGTTAGTAATATTAAAGATACCACGGCCTTAACCTACTTAACTATATTAAAAAAGATACTAAAGTATATAAAAATAAAGACCAATAATCTATATATAGGTATATATTTAGTATATCTATATTAAAAGAAATAGATACTTTAGGTATAAAATCTAGTAACCATAAAAAATTAATCCTAATATAGTAGATTATATATAAAATTTTATCTTTTTTAGTAGAAAACCTATACTACTAGTATTCTAAAGGTATCTATAGGTATTTAGGCCTATATTTATAGTAATTTAACTATAAAGACCTATTATACTATCTAACCTATATATCTTAATAGGTTAATTTATAGAATACCTTTATTAGTTAGAAAAATAATTAGTTTACCTTTCTTAGCCTACTAAAGAAAATAGAGTACTATTCCTTTTAATTTTATATAGATATATTAGTTCCCTATATCACTAACTATTCTACTATTAGTCTTTTATTAAAAGATATATATATAAGGATTTATAATACTAAAGAATATATTTTCTAGTAGTAGTTAGGGGAATTTAAAGAGATAGGGAATATGGTTTTATCTAGTCTTTTTACCTAGCTCTAGGATAATATTAGTATATTACCTACTACTATAAAACTTATATACCTACTTAGTAGAAAAATTAATATAATTCTATAACTAATTTATATTAAATTTAATATATATAACTATTACTATACGCCTACAATCTCTTATACCTAAATAAGATAGAATAAGAGTATATTTTATTTATTAATATAGTAGCTTATACGATAGGATATTTTATACTACATATCCTATGTTATCGTTCGACCTAACTATACCTAGTACCTTATCTTATTCCCTTATTACATAAAAAGTACCTATCCCACTAAAAATACTGAATTCATCTATATTAACCTTAATATCAATAACTATCTTAGTATTAGCTATAAGGGAAATACTATATAAGGCTCTATATCCTTTACCGATAAAAACGTTAATAATTACTCTATTATCCTACTAAAGATATATAAAAGATATATCCTATAAGATTAGTAGGACTTTATTAAAAAGAACCCAACTATATAGATCTCTAGCCATATTATTATAATATACCCCTAGATATGGTCTTAAGAGCTTACAGAATAATTAAATATAGATTATACCTATATATTTTATAATACTAGAGATATTTACCTAACCCTACTAACGATTTTATATAGTTCTATAAGCCCTATTACTATTCTATAATATACTATAATACCTTAGTTTAATATAGTATATAATGATTATAAATACTTAGAGACCGTAGAGGTTAATAAATAGGAAGATATGGTTACTATATACTAAGATATAAAACTTATACTAAGAATTCTATCTAAAAGTATCTATTATATCTTTATAATATACCTATATAGCTTCTCTAATACTATATAGTTTACCGGCCTAGGTACTATTTCTAATATACTTATTAGTTATACTAGGTAATTAGAATAGGCTATTATTAACGAATTAGATAGGTTCTTTAGTAAAGATTAGTATGCTATATATACCTAGATTTATACCTAGAGATAACGTACTACCTAGTAGTTTATAGAAGCTTTTATAACGATTATTTCTACAGAAATAAAAGCCTATAAGAAGAATTCTTTTTTCAGTATACTCTATAATAGTCTACTAATTCTAGAGCCTTATTTAGTATACTAAAAAGATTTTAGTAATAATAAGGTCTTAATAGGTATATCTATTATTAATTCTAATACCGTTATAAATAAAATTAATATAAACTTTATAGAAGATTTTAATATATTTGGTACGCTCTAACGACGATTTTTTTTTATATAACTTTAGGGATTTTATAGTATTCTCTGGTTTTCTTTATGTTTTTAGTATAATTTTCCTTATCTATGTGAGTTTTTATTACCTACCTATTATTACCCGAGGACGGTTGATTTATCAGGTGGGGAGGTATATAGTAAGGTATTCTATCCTATATATCTTTTTCGGCTAAAAAGACTAGACTAGATAACTAGTCTTATCCTTTAGCCTAAATTACCTAATTATGTTATTTAGCCCATCTATAGTAGTATTTAGATCTTATCGTAGCTAATACTTATAATACATACTTCTTCTATCGCATTATCTACCCCCTATACTACTACTAAGACCTTCTAGTCTGTAGGTTACCCCTAGAGTTATACTTCGCTAAGATAGGCCTATATTAAGTACTATTTTGTCCGGTGCCCTAGCGTTACGTACCTAGAGATAGGCTTATGCCTGTAGGACTGGTGTGGTTGGTTGGTTGTTGTCGCCCGGATCTTACAGTACGGAGGCAGGTGTTGCTCATCCCAAGCACAGCGCTTTGAGTGCCTAAAGATAGCGTTCCCCACGTCAATATATAGATATATTTAATATAAATAGAATAAATATATTATTAGAATATATAGAGTATAACTATATAATTAATCTAAAAGAGAATATAAAACTATCTAATAGAGCTATTTATATATTATTAGAAATAAAACTTAAGGTATTATAAGAATATCTAGATAAAAACTTAAAGAAAGGTTAGATAATATCTTTAAAAAGTCTTATAAAAATATTTATCTTATTTATATTAAAGAAAGATAATAGCTTAAGACTATATATTAATTATAAAAGATTAAATAATATTATTATTAAGAATAAATATCTTTTATTATTAATCTAGGAATCCTTAGATTATTTAATAGATATAAAGTATTTTATAAAATTAGATCTATAGGATACTTATTATTATATCTAGATTAAGAAGAATAATAAATAAAAGACTATATTTTATATGTATTATGGATATTTTTAATATAATATTATATTTTTTAGATTAGTAAATATATTAATAATCTTTTAAATATATGTTAATTATATATTTTTAGGTTTATAAGATATATTTTCAATAATATATTTTAATAATATCTTAATTTTCTTAAAAGATAAAAAAACTTATATAAAGTATATAAAAATAGTATTATAAAAGTTATAAGAGTATAAGTTATTTATAAAAGTATCTAAATATATATTCTATATATTAAAAATTAAGTTCTTTAGCTTTATTATATTAATAAATAATATATTAATAGATCTAAGTAAAATTAAGATAATTATAAATTAGCTAAAATTAGAAAATATATTTAATATATAATAATTTATTAGATTTATAAACTTTTATAGATAATTTATTAAATATTATAATAAAGTGATCTAATTATTTAATAATCTAGTTAAAGGATTCGAAATATAGAAAAAAGGTATAAATAAGAAGAAGGTTAGGTTTATATTTAATAAGCCTATAAGATAAGTATTTAAATATATTAAGTAATATTTCTTAGATATAAGTATTCTTATATAATTTAACCTTAATCTAAAAATTATATTAGAGATAGTGTTAGGGGTAGTTGATATTCCTTTTATAAGGATAGCTAGATAGAAAGATCTAAAGATAAAAGACTCAGAACTAGGATCATATTATTTAAGACTAAAACTTAAAGAAAGAAACAAGGGTTCTTCTTTAAAGATAAACTAAATATAACTCTCTTTTAATCTTATCTTTCAAGTAAGACTAGATTAATTTTAATTATAATTTAATAATAAATTAGTTTAAAGATGATTAGGTTAATATATTAATCTAATTTTTTTTAAATCCTTTAAAGAATATCTTATAATAATTATCTTTTTTTTTATATTAACTAATCTTTTAATTAATTTTATAATCTTTAATAATTTTAAGAATAGATAAAGAAATTAGATATATTTAAAAAAATCTTTATTAAAAGATTTAAATAATATTAAATAAGAAAGGAAATTATAAGATTTTTAAGATAAATAAGTTTTTTTAAATATTTATTAAAGGATTTTATTTTAGGGAGATAAAAAGAGGAGTTTATTTAAAAAGGTCTTAGATATTAATATTAATTTAATTATAAATATTATATAAAATATTATTAAATAATATAGGATCTATTAATTAATAATATAATATTTATAATAATATTATAGATTTATTATAATCTTTTATATTAAACTTCTTTATAATAGTTATTAAAGAGAATCCTTATTAAAATTATATATATTATATATTTATAAGAGGAGATATTAATATTAATATAATAATTTTAAGTATAACTTATATTTAGGATAACCTTATTTTAAAGAAGTATAGGGCTTATTAGAATATAAATAATAATTATTATATAATAAGTTATATTTAGTTTAATAAGGATTTAGTTTTAATTTATTAATAAATTAATAGGTATTAAATAAAATATTTAAGGATATTATTTTATTTTTTATATTATTATATATCTTTAAATAATTAGATATTAGGGTCTTATAAATTAATTTATTTAATAATATAGATCTATATATACTTATATAACCTGATTTTAGTTAAGAGATTTATTTAATAATAAAAGATATTATATTAAGCTTTAATTAATTAATTATTAATTATAATATTTATTATAATTTAGGTAATATAAAGAAATAAGTAATTATAAATAGTTTTAATATAATTTAACTATATTTTAAGATTAAATTAATCTCTTTTTTTTTAATTAATTAAAAGTATTAAAAAATACAGAAAGAGGATAGATATATAATAATAATTAATTATATAAGATATGGTTTCCTTATTTTATTATAATAAAGTATTCTTATATATATTATTTAATAATAAAAGTTATATAATCTAGTATATAAGGATTAAGTTAATAATTAATTAGGTTTTTTAGGTCCTTATTATTATAATATTTATTATATTTATTATTAAAACTAATATTATATAGGATATAATATATAAGTATTAGGGGATAATCTAGGTGGTATTATAGTTATTTTATTATGGTTTAGGGTTTTTCTTTTTAATCTTTTTTTAATAATTTTTAATTAATTTTAATATATTAATATTATAGTCTAAGATTTATTTATTATATTTAAAAGACTAATCCTTTTATTTAATTAGAAAATAGGTTTATTTATTAAATTTTAATTCTTTTTTGATTTCTTTGATTTTATATTTTTTATTATTATCTTTTAGTTCTAGAATTATTATTATTTTAGTATTATTTTATTAGGGATTATTATAATATTTTTTAGGAAAAGAAATATTAAATATATTATAGAGTTAAGAATATTTTTTAGATAAGGTTAATTAATATATTTATTTTTTAATAGGTTTAAAGATTTTAAAAAGGTTAATTTATTTAGATATAAGTTTATAAATTATTTTAATCTTTAGGTTTTAGGTTAAGAAAGAGATTAGATTATCTCTTTTAAAAAAAAAAGGTTTATATTTAATATTATAATATTTTAATATTATTTTATTAGTAATTTATTAATATTTTTTTAGTTTATTATATAATTATAAAAGTTTTTTAAGATAAGTTTTTATATCTAATATTTCCTTTTCTTTAATAATAGTTTTATTATATAGATAAAATAAAGATAAATAATTAATAAAAGCTTTTATTAATAAGATTCTAATTATTATATTAATTTATATATTATAATAGAATTCTATAGTCTTTAAGAGAGATAGTTAAATAATTTAGTTTTTATTAATAAATTAGTATAGATATACCTTAATAACTGTCATACATCAGGGTTTTTGACCTGCTAAAGGATCTCTTTGCAGGCAGCTGGGGGTGCCTCAGGCAGAACCGGTGCAAGGTGGCAGTACGGAAGCGGCAAGCGGCGCGCGTATGCGCGCGAAGAAGTGGGGTGACCTTACCGGATTAGGCTTAGCGCCCTTTTCCTCCAATCCCCACTTCTTCCGTCCTTTGTTGTTTTCTTTCCTTCCTTTCTCCACGCTTGCTTTTCTCGTGTTTTAGGTCCTCAGCTAGGAGACTAGTTTGCAATCTCATCCTTTCCCTTTTGGTTGATAGGATCTCGCCGATCACATCTTATAATTAAGTTATTATAATAAGTTTATATAATCTTAATAATTAGTTTAGGATCTTTAGGGATATAGATATAGTTCTTAAAATATAATAATCTATTTATTTTATTCTAAATAATCTTTAATAAACTTAGTCTACCTTATATCTTTTATCTAATTATCTAATATTTTTAGTCCTTTATTTAAACCTTTTTAATATATACTTTTATTTTAAGGATAGTTTCTATATTTAACTATTATTTTATTAAATATATCTCTCTTACCTATACTCTTATTATTATATTAATAACTTATATAGATATATCTAAGCTATTATATAAATATTATAGTAATCTATTTTATTATTCTTATTAATTATATAATAGATTCTTAATATAATCTAACCTTTTATTAAGGATATCTATTAAATTCTTATTCCCTAATTAATATATTATTATTATATTAAAAATAATAAGTTTCTTTATCTATTTAACTTATCTTTTATTTAACTATTTAATTAAGAAAAAGGTATATAGATTTATATAATTAATTAATACTTAGATTATATACTTATTCCCTTTTAGATATATTCTCTAATATATAAAACTCTTTATAATTATTAATATCTCTTAATTATACATCTTATAATTTATTTTTATTAATTTTATTTTTCTTAATTAAAAGGTAATAGATCTCTATATCCTATTCTCTTATTTTTATAAGATAATTCTATTAACTATAAACCTAAAAATATCTATCTTTAATATAGTTTTAAGATTAAGATTAAAATATATAAAAATACTTATATCTAAGAAATATTATTTAATATATTTAAATACTTATTTTATAAACTTATTAAATATAAACCTAACCTTCTTCTTATTTATATTTTTTTTCTATATTTTTAATCCCTTAATTAGATTATTAAATAATTAGATTACCTTATTATAATATTTAATAAATTATCTATAAAAATTTATAAATCTAATAAATTATTATATATTAAATATACTTTCTAGTTTTAATTAATCTATAATTATCTTAACTCTACTTAGATCCATTAATATACTATTTATTAATATAATAAAATTAAAAAACTTAATTTCTAATATATAAAATATATATTTAGATATTTTTATAAATAATTTATACTCTTATAATCTTTATAATATTATTTTTATATATTTTATATAAATTTCTTTATCTTTTAAAAAAATTAAGATATTATTAAGATATATTACTAAAAATATATCTAATAAACCTAAAAATATATAATTAATATATACTTAAAAGATTATTAATATATTTATTAATCTAAATAATATAATATTATATTAAAAATATTTATAATATATATAAAATATAGTCTTTTATTTATTATCTTTCTTAATCTAGATATAATAATTAATATCCTATAAATCTAATTTTATAAAATATTTTATATTTATTAAATAATCTAAAGATTCCTAGATTAATAATAAAGGATATTTATTCTTAATAATAATATTATTTAATCTTTTATAATTAATATATAGTCTTAGGTTATTATCTTTTTTTAATATAAATAGGATAGATAATTTTATAAGATTTTTTAAAAATATTATCTAACCTTTTTTTAAGTTTTTATCTAAATATTCTTATAATACCTTAAGTTTTATTTCTAATAATATATAGATAAACCTATTAAATAATTCTATATTCTTTTTTAAATTATTTATATAGTTATATTCTATATACTCTAATAATATACTTACTCTATTTATATTAAATATATCTATATATTTATTATAGATCTCTAATACTTCTTTCTTAACTATATCTTATAATATAGACTTAACTATTTTTTATAAGAATATTACTTTTCTATTTATTATTTCTTATAGGATAGACTTAACTATTTCTTATAAGAATATTATTTCTTTATTAATTATACTTTATAAGATAGACTTAACCATTTCTTATAAGAATATTACTTCTTTATTAACTATACCTTATAAGATAAACTAGTTTATTAAATAAGTCTTTTTACCTCTTAATATTATTATTAAGGTTATTATTATTTATAATTAGATATAAGTTATACCTACTCTTAGATCTATTTATAATTCTTTACTTAAGATTTCTTTTATCTTATATTATAATTTATATTACTTTTCTAGTTTATAGAACTATTTCTAGTTCTTTTAATAAATATTAGGGTTAGCCCTTATTAACTAATTATAACCAAGGATTATCTCATAATCAGCTATCTCAACCATATATATTAATATATATTAGATCCTTTCTTTATTATTTATATCTCTTATATAAAATAATATTTAATAATTATAATAGTATATAATTTCTCTACCATCTATAATCTTTATTATACTATTTATAATCTCTAATTCTTTTAGATACTTCTTTACCTATTTCTAATCTATAAATAATATCTTTATATTATTATTAATTAGGCTTTTTACCTTTTTATCTTTTTTTAACTCTATAATTACCTATATTTCTAAGGTATTAATTATAGGTAGTTTTTTATCTTATATACCTAATATTTTAATTACTCTTAATATAATTCTTAATTTTTTAAATCTAATTTAAGTATAAGTATTAATAGATTTATCTACTTTTCTAATATCTTATCTATATATATTTTAATAAAATATTTATTAATAAAATAACCTAGATATCTATAATAATAATATTTAGGTATACCCTTATAATTATATTTAGTATTAGGATTTCTATAGGTATTATTTTAATAATTATTATAACCTTTATCTTTAGATATTAGACCTTTTCCTTAATCTCTATCTTTAAAATAATTATAATAAGATATACTATCTTTATATTATTAAATTTAGTTATTTAATAATAGGCCTTATCCTCTAGGCTATTAATTATAATAAGGTCTCTATATTTTAATTATTTCTTTATATCTAGATACATATTAAGCTTTAACTTATCCTAAAAGAAATACCTATTTATTAATTAATATAAATATACTTAATTTAAGGTATCTTAATTTAGTCTTTTATCTAACTTTCTTTTATATTTTAATAAATAATCTTTTAATCTATACCTCTTTATTCTATAATATAAATATATAATCTAATATACTATCTAGGTATATAAAATAATTATATATTATTTTATCTCTATCTTATATATAAATATATTATATTTATATAATAATATATTATTCTTTATCTAAATCTAAGACTTAATCCTTATATTATTTTTTAAATACTTACTAGTTTTAACTTATCTCTAACTTATATTAGATATAATAGGTCTATATTTATAAAAACTCCTTATTAAGGTTTATTATAATATAAATTATTATATAACTCTTAATATAGAAATAGCTTTAATATATCTAAAAGAATATAGATAGATTAATATTAAATTATTCTTACTTACCTAAATTCTTTATAGTAAAGATACTTAGATTATAAGGGTTATTTAATATTTTATTATCTCTTATAAATTAAGGTTATTAATAAGTTATAGGAATTACTATATTACTTAAGGTAATTATAATTATTATATTTCTTATAATATTAATATAGGGTATATATTTTAGATTATCCTTTAAGATAATAATATAAATAATTCTTATAAAAGAAATAATATATAAGGATTAAATATTATAAAAGATTAGGGTATTAATTTCCTTAGTTATCTATATAGTTCTTACTTCCTTATATTTCTTTTATTTAGTTATATTCTCTTATTATATTTATTCTAGGACTATTAATAACTCTACTTCTTAGTATTCCTTTTCTAATACTACCTCTAATACTTAGATATAATTAGCTCTAATAATATTAAGGATAGGGGTTATTAATACTTTTATTTTCTATTTATTAATTCTAAGTATTATAATAAATAATATTTTAATAATATTATTAATAATAAGTTATTTATTATTTCTAATAATATATTAACTATTAGAGGTATTATAAGTTATCCTTCTTAAATCTATAATCTAATCCTAATCAAAAAAGATTAGAATATTAAGCTTATAGATTTATTAATAGATAAAGGATTAGAATAAGGATCATAAGAAGGATTATATATAGAAAGATATATTACTATAACAAGGCTATAGTAGCTATATATCTATTAATAGACTAATCTCTAAAGTTCCTTTTCCTATTCTCCCACACATAAGTTCTACATCTAGGTCATATACTAGGTCATATACTTACCCATATGCTTTATCCATATGTTAGGTCACATGTCCCCTCTATACTAGGTCACACATCAAATCTCTATAACAATATCTAATAAAAATTCTTTACCTATAATATAATTAATTCCTTAAGATATAAATATTTATTTATATATATATAAAAGAATTTATCTAGAATATCTTAAAGTTATTTATCCTTTATATAAATTAGGAAAGATTTAAATAAATTATCTTTATAATATAAATAAAACTAATTCCACTATAAATTAGATTCTTTATTAGTTAGAATATAAATAATATAATTCTATTATTATTATAATTTTAAAATAACTTTTTTAATCTTTTTTTAAAGTTCCTTTTCCTATTTTTTAATTAATTTAAACTATTTTTTTTTATTATTAAATTCTTTAATTAGGTTATTAAATCTTTTAATTAGGTTTATTATATAGATTTAATAGGTTATAAATCTTATAATTAAGGTTTTTATAATTAGGATTATAATTATATAATTATTATTACTATATATTCTTAAATTAAAAACTTTTTTATTTATTCTAAGATCTTTTTATTAATATATTAAATATATATTATTAAATCTATATAATAAAAGATAACTTTAATTATTTTTATTAATATCTTTTTTTTATTTATTAAGATAAATATAGGTTCTAATAATCTCTAAGGTTTAAGTAGATTAAAAGAATAATATATCTCTTTAAAAAAATTTAAGGTAATCTTATAAGACCATTTTTATTTATTCTATATAAGAATTAAAGTAATATAAAATATTAACCTTATATAGGAGAATCTAATAATATTAAGGAAAAGAAGTTTATATCTATTTATCTTATATATACTATCTATAAAAATAATTTATAACTAATATTATAAAAAGGGTAATATACTCTTATATATATAAAATAAAAAGGTTAAATAATTTTTTATATTAATTATATAATAAAAGGTTTATTCCCTATCTTTTAATAATTCTTTAAATAAGGCTTAAAAAAGGGTCCTTCTTATAAAAAACTCTATTATAAGTTTATAATATTAGTTTTATATATCTTATAAAATAATAATAAGTTTATAATTATTATTATTATTCTTAGGATTTAAGATAGAAAGTTCCTATATAATCTAATAGGCTAAAGCCTTATATTTTATCTAATCATTTATTTTTTCTTAGATTTTTATTAAATTATTCTTTTAATAATAGGGATAATATATTATTATTAATAATAATAAATAGTTATAAATAGGATCTATTATATTAAGGACCTATTTCTTTATTAAAATATCCTACTTTTTAGGCTTATTAAACCTAAATTAAAAAATAACTTAAAAAGGATATTTAATTAGGTAGGTCTTTAAGTTATATATAGGTTAAGATCCCTTATACTAATTATAATATAACTATCTTTAATTATAGTAAAGGTAGATTATAATCTTAATCTTATTTTTTTTATTTAATTAAAGAATTAATATAGTATAATTATAGGATTTAATAAATATATTTATTTTTTAGAAGATAATCTTATTAATATTATATATAATATTAATTAATAGAGGAGAAATTAAGGTCTAATATAAAAAGGTATATAGAGAAATACTATATTATAAGATATTATTTATATTAGAATTAAAAGTAAGGTTTTTTTGTAAGGATACTATAATATAATTAAGTATAGTATAATATAATATTATAGAAAAAGAGATTATTCTATATTTATAGATATAGTATTTATAGATCTTTGATTAACTAAATCAAATTAAATAAAAGTAGGTCTAGGCGGTAGGGAATTCTTTCATCTGATTGGCTGAAATTTATTAGCCTTAGGGGTATGGGGCTTGGCTTAAAGGCGGTCAGCTGAATTAGGTTTAGTGCTCCAAAATCCCTGTTGTTTTAATGGAAAACCCTGTTCTTTTAACAAAACCCATAATCTAACGTGTTTCTTGCTTGAAAGCTTCAACTTCAATTTCCCCTATCTTCTACTGCCTAGTATAATACAGCCTAATATTATACAAATGTCTCAATATAATCTGAACCGGCTGTTTCAAAACCCTGCCAGCCAGGAACCAAGATATTATCTTAATAAAGTCGATGTCAACATTTGCGGATCCACTCTTTCCCCAGGCAAAGTCGTTTTTCTTACGTGGACCGTCACTGGAACTCCCGGATATGAAGAATGTTATGCTGCTGTCCGCCCGATTGCAGATCTTCACTCAAATGAAGCTATAGTTACGGAAGTGGATAAACCACATCCACAATGTGGAGGGTCATCGACAAATATTAAAATTCCCAAGCAACCGATTAATCAATCTTACCCCTTTGATGGCAGTAGGTTTATTGTGAGAGTGAACACGAATCAGACCAATGGGATATACGCAGATTCTTGTACATTCAAGTAAGTACCTTACTTCACGTCATTAAGTAAAAGGCTTTGTTCTAATGCTTTCTAGAATTGCTCCACATACCCCACCAAACTGGCCTTTTGTAATGAGTATCATAAGTTTGTGCATCTCAACTTTCGCGACGATAATCCTTGCGGGGAATTTCAAGTGGCTGGATGGCAAGAGGGAAAAGAAGAAGGAGCAGTTGAAAAGCGATGTTAAAGACGAAGTTGAGGAAGAGATTGGGGATAGTTCAAGTCGCATCGGTCAGGCCGTTAACGGGCGAGTTACACACTCTCTTGGCATAGCTCTGCAGGATCTGCACGTACGTGGACAGAGGCGTCCAGATAGCCCGCCACAACCTAATAGTAGCGGAGGAGCTGAAGAACGGGAACATTCAGAGAATGATACTGCCCATTTGCTTGTAAGTGATTTCATACCTAGCTGTTAAAGGATATAAGATACTAACAGCTGCAAGGAGCAGAATATCGTGTGAATCTTGACGAATTTAGGATGCCAAAAAGATCATTGGCCTCCCTTTTCATCTCTTCCCACTATGTACGAGGTCGGAGGGTCAAATCTTGTTTAGTGTCCTTCACTACAACTCGATTATTCAATTTAGCTTTCCACGCAACCTGGTAGTGAATACAATCTGAAGATTGTTCATCCCATGCTTTGTCATAATCTCGCCTAGTAGATGAGTAAACTACTGATTGCCCGGCTGGATGTTGATACGAGGATGAACGCTCATCAACTAAGTCCTCACGGTCCGGCGAAGGGCAGATAACTGATCGCGTGCATTCGCGGTCCAAGTAGCCAGGGGTGGGGGCATAGGAGGGTGTCCGTTCAAATCGGTAGGCATCATAATTATTGGAATGAGTGTAAGTCATTCCTCTTAGGCCGAAGAGGCCAAAGAAGAGTCTGAAAACATCATTTTGTTGTCAGATTCAATCACACCAACCAAAGAGGGCTGTGGTTGACAAGCTGAGCGTTGTGGTCACCGGGTACATGAGTGGTCTGCAGGTAAGCAAGCTAAGGTAAGTCGCTGTTTGCACTATCAGGGACAGAGCGAGTCCCCAAGACTGTCAGTGTGACAGTGACAGACGCAGGGTCAACTCGCCCAGGTTTTCAAAGCCGTCTCTGGCTAAAATGTTTGCTCCGTGTGAGTTACATGGAAGCTTCTAGTTGCGGATGAATCGCTAATACAGTAAAAAAACTAAAATGTCGTATTCTACTATGAGTATTATATGTATGATGCTGTATTCCCGAAATATACAGGAAGATCAATAATCCGAGGCTTTTCCTAATATAGACTAATGTGCTTACCTAAACGAATTCGAAAACAGTGTCAGAGTGAAAGTGGTGGCACCAGTTTCGAGACAGACTGTACAGAAATCAACATTCAAAAATCCAATGAAATCACTGTAACAGGGGCACTATAGTGCTTTAACCGTCATACCAGTATGTCGGAAGTGTCCCTCTGCACTCGTCTCCCTTCCACTACCTTATCTACACACTAATCGAGGAAGTTATCAAAACCCGGGTCGGGGTTATCCTCGTAAGTCTGCCAGTGCCGCCGAATGAAGGCTTTTAACTCAGCGAAGAATTCCTCAATCGGATTTAGGTCATGAGAATATGGAGGCAGATAGACCAGCTTTATACCTGCCTCCGAGCACATATGCTCTAGACGGTTGGAGTGATGGAAGGATCCGTTATCTATGACTAACACCGACTTTGGTTTAGGCCATCTTCTACAATGCTGGAGAAGCTGCTTAATATAATCCTCAAAGACGGACGCATCAGTCGAGCCTTGGAATACTCGAGATAAGATAATGCCGTCTTGAGCATAAGCAGGCAGTATCTGGTACCGTTTATCACGATGGAATTTGGACACTTGGACATTACGCAGATTTTGATTGCGCTCCCGAGCTTTGATACGAGCGGTCTTTTTGGACCAACCTCTGGATGCAAGAGCGCGGCTGATGCTAGATTTTGTTGCCTCACCGTCGAACTCGTCCCGCAGAAAAACCGCTATCTCATCAAGATACAGCCCAGGCTTTTCCAGCAAGTGATCACAGAGGGCTGTAAGCATAACTGGACTGATACTTCGTGGTCGGCCGGCTCTAGTGTGGCGGCCCGGGTAGCCGCACGGGCCCCCCTGATTCGCCCAAGGGCTGGCGGCACGGTGAAAAGTCATTTTCCCGACACCTTGATTCGCCACAAACCGAACTGTGGCTTGCCCAGGTGAAGAACTAGATATAACACTTGAAACTCACAACTTCTACTCGCAAAATCAATTAAAATTCACCTTGCACTTCAGCTCTTTTTCTCCAAATAGAATGTCACTCACATACACCACAGTCCCCCTCGAAGTCCAGGGCGTGACTCTCAACCTATCTACGATCCACAATCTCACCACCAACCCCCCAATCCTCTTCCTGCACGGCTTCGGCTCCTGCAAAGAAGACCTAGCCGATATAATCCTCCACCCAAAGCTCCAGCGCCATGGCTTCATCGCATTCGACGCACCAGGCTGCGGCCACTCAACCAGCAGTAACCTCTCCGCCACAGACATCCCATTCCTAGTATCAACAGCGGAAGCGCTGCTGGGGCACTTCAACATCGACAAATTCCACATCATGGGGCACTCAATGGGCGGCCTCACAGCGTTACTCCTCGCAAACCGCCACCAATCCCGCGTGCTGAGCTTCGTCGATATCAAAGGCAATCTCGCACCAGAAGACTGTTTTCTCAGCCGCCAGATCTTCACATTCCACTCGGATGATCCGGAGGATTTTTTTAATGAATTTATTCTCCGAACCCGGCAGGCGAAGTCCTTCGCTAGTCCCCTCTATGCTAGTACGCTGCGCGCGCGTGTCCGTGCTTCTGCTATTCGGCCTATCTTTGAGTCCATGGTGCATTTGTCGGATAATGAGGATCTGCTAGGCATGTTTCTGGCGTTGCCTTTTCCGAAGATGTTTATGTTTGGCGTGGAGAATAATTCGTTGTCGTATCTGCCCAGGTTGAAACAGGAGGGTGTCGAGTTGGCGGAGATCCCGTTGAGTGGGCATTTTCCTATGTATTCGAACCCGGTGGAGATGTTTCGGAGGATTGAGGAGTTTTTGGATAGGGTGTGATGTGATACTAGTAGATA
Source organism: Penicillium sclerotiorum (assembly GCA_911649655.1). Lineage (NCBI taxonomy): Eukaryota > Fungi > Ascomycota > Eurotiomycetes > Eurotiales > Aspergillaceae > Penicillium > Penicillium sclerotiorum. The sequence goes on from CAJVRJ010000008.1 coordinate 658,259, forward strand.
CTACCAGATGCATAGAATTTTCAATAGACAAAATAGAACTGCATTATACACTTAGATCAAACTATTCAATCAGTTGAGATTTAGCAGTCGAATTAGGCTGGATTCCCGGGGTCCTTGAAGAGCCGTGGGATGCATTGGCTTGAGGTAAACGATGAGGCATGGATAATATTGCCATGCAATTTCTTTTTTTTTTTTTTTTTTGGCAAAGACAATGGAATTTTGACCATACAGTATTGAACATTGATTAGAAATCAGAATACATAGTGAGTCATGGAATTGAATAGAGATTCCAACTTGCTCATGATTTCCAATATTGATGTCAATCTTCGGTTGCAGAGTATGGGGTACTCGGCAAGTCATTATTTCACCGAGGGCCAGTCACCACCACATTGTTCGAGGTGATTATGTGAAATGGCACGAGTTCTATCTTAGAACTGCATAAATGCGTAAACTTGAATCGAAATTTGAACCCCACAGCGAGATTCATTTAAATAGTTGCGGCCTGCACGTATCGTCGCAAATCTGAACACAAACTTAAACTTTCCACTGGCAGCCATCCATCTCATCAACAATCTACACGATGGCCAAAACAGCAATCGACCGACTCTCAGCCCTCGATACAAACACAGTATCCGATGCGCTCGATTTCCTCGGCCTAAAAGGCGCAACCTACGGCCTCCAACCACTATGGGATTGTCCCAAGATAGCCGGCCGCGCGAGCACAGTGCAAGTCGGACCGAAAACCGACGATGCACCAACAACCCATCTCCTGACCCCAGTCATAGACGCGGTGACCACAGACGACCGTATCCTCGTGATCTCCGGCGGCGTAGAAGGCATCTCCTGCTGGGGCGACATCATCGCGAACGCAGCGAAGAAGAAGCATATCCGTGGGACCATCATCGACGGCATGAGCCGTGATATCGATGGCAGTCGTGATGTGCAGTACCCCGTCTACGGACGCGGTGTGACGATGATCAGTGCGAGGAACCGTGTTGTGCAACTTGATTCAGGGACGCCTGTGCAGATGCGCGGCGTGACTGTTCGCCAGGATGACTATGTTCTTGCGGATCGGTGCGGGACCGTATTCGTGCCTGCTGAGCGTATCGATGAGGTGCTGGAGTTTGGGGAGCGGATTGATGTGAGGCAGAATATGATGGTTCGGGCTGTACGAGCTGGTCAGCCTGTTTCTGCTGTTATGCACGATTCGCAGTTTGAGGCTATTCGGCAGACCGGGGCGGAGGCTGCTTCTACCGGACCTTCTGCCAATCCCAGGAAGGCTAGTGTCGAGGATCAAGAGCTCGTGGCACTGTTTGCTGATTCGGATACACCGGGTGTATCTGATGCGCTTGATAAACTCGGTATTCCTGGTCAGGCGCTCGGCATTATGCCGTTGACTGATTATAAGAAAGTCACTGTTGGTCCGGCTTTCACGGTTCGCTACGTGCCTGCCAGTGACCCGCCAGGGAGTGTTGGTGATTTCATCGACGATGTGGCCGTTGGCGATGTGGTCGTAATCGATAATGGTGGTCGTACGGACTGCACTGTCTGGGGGGATATCATGACTCAGTATGCTGGTATTCGGGGTATTGCTGGGTCGGTGATTGATGGTGTCTGCCGTGATGTTAACCGAGCACTCGAGGATGATCATCCTCTTTTCACTGCTGGTCGCTGGATGCGGACTGGCAAAGACCGTGTTCAAGTGGGAGGTGTCAACGAGTCAGTTGGGATTGGCAAGGTTCGTGTTAACCCTCGGGATATTGTTGTCGCCGATGCGAATGGTGTTGTGGTTGTTCCACGGGATAGAGCTCGCGAGGTGGCTGAAGTTGCGCGCAAGATAGAGAAGAGTGAAGATGGTATTCGAGAGTTGATATCTGGTGGTGCTACTATTGCGGAGGCACGTGAGAAACTTGGATATCACACCCTGCAGCGCAAGTAGTGGGCTTAAGTGCTCTTGTTTTATTTGAGTTTCCGGGGTGAGAATTGATAGTTCACGTATGTACTGTATCGAGGAACAAAATTATCAAGTCGATTTCGATAACATTGAATCTATTGCAAACATCCTATTTTACAGATACTACCACCTAGGCAGACATGTGACCTTGAATATTTCAACCTGCTATAGTGTAAAAATTGAATATGGGTTGTATGAATGACTAGGCCAACCATGTGTGGAATCGGAATTCTCTGAGAACTTCATGAACATTTGCGAAACCATTCCAAGCTTGAGGTTTGAAATGAGTTTACATAACGATACCTAAGAGAGAACATTGTATTCATCACATGAAGGATAAGTCTGTCAATACCATGGATACTTACTAACAACTCAGATTTTTCTCCAGTCTAGAATTTCGGAACAAATTAGATGGTTCTTATGAACACCTCGGTCAACGTTCACCTTGCCGAACGTTCACCTTGCTTCGATGACTCCGAGCCCTGGAGCCAACATTTGACTTGTCATCCATACCTATTTACAAAAAACAGTTGTTCCCGAGGTCAACTTACAATAAAGCTCTTCTTCGCCAGGGAGATTCATTCTCACCGATCTAATCTATCATTTGATCATAATGTTGGTCCATTCAAAAACTATCTGATCTTCAAGCGCAATATCGTCCCTTTACATGAAACAAAATACTCGCTGACAAGTCCCTCATTTTGTTCTATTCTACTCGGTTATCCGAGGCTGTAATTGACGCAGTTCTACGGAAATCCCATACCCTCCAGCCAATTATCTTCTTCCCACAGAGCAGCATGCCACTCTCCGCCACAGTCGCCAGTTACAACCCGCATCTCAAAATGCTGAATGCCCTACGAGAAAATTCAAAGCCCATAATGACATTCCTGGGTCTACAATCATTTCGCTCAGCCCAGATAGTAGCTCAAACTGGACTCGATGTCAGTATTCAACCAACCTGAAGCATCTACTCCACTGACAAGAACAGGGCATCATCATAGACTGCGAACACGGCAATATCAGCGATGACTCAATGCACAGCTCGACAGCTGCCATAGCGGCAATGGGAGTATCTCCCCTGGTTCGCATCAGAATGACACACTCAGACTTGATCAAACGGGCCCTGGACGCAGGCGCACAGTGCGTCACATACCTGCTCCGCAAATTCAGAGCTAACGATCCAGCAGTGGCATCGTCGTTCCCCAAATCAACACCGCAGAAGAGGCGAAGACAGTCGTCTCTTATTCCAAGTTTCCACCACAGGGCCTCCGTGGACAAGGCTCGGCGTTTCCGGGCATCACTCACGGAATCGATACGGCGACTTACTTGAAAACAGCGAATGAAACACTCATTACCTGTCTTCAGATCGAGTCCAAGGCCGGTGTTGAGAATGTCGATGCTATATGTGCTGTTCCTGGTGTTGGTGAGTATCACGAACTTGTACTGTGCCAGTGCCGTCTCGATGTTTCTGACCCTGCAGCAGATATGGTCTTTATTGGGCCCAATGACCTCGCCCTGTCCCTCCTTGGGTATGTTCCCGCGAGAGGCGACGAGCCCGAGTTTGTCGATGCTATCGAGAAGATTGTTGCCGCAGCCAGGAAGCATGGAAAGTGGGTTGCGCGGTTATCGAATGACGGGGCTGTGGCCAGAGAGCATCTTGCTGTATTCGATACTGTGGCGCTTAGCTATGATATCCGCGCGATCCAGAATTGGTATACTGCCGAATTGCAAGTCGCACGATCGGAAAGGAAAGAGTCTTAGGAAGTATGTATCTTGATTCTTTGGCCGCTGGGACTCGGATTCAAGTTCTGCAGCTCCACTGGCAGGTGTCGATTCGAACAAGTGGGGTTATGACATGCTCAGGTGGGTATTATTTGCCCAGATCACTTACCGAGAAATGCGAGTCTATTTAAGACTGAGTTGGATCATGTTTCCGAGCCCCTTATATGTGGTTGGATGGTTCGACCAACTGGGAAAGTGATGCATCATAAATCCTTCCACACGATGCGAGATCGCCAAGACGAATGCCTACTATTGGGTTAGTTAAGTCGCTTTCTCGGTATTGATGAGTAGAGAATTGACCTATTTTTTTGAGATTCATTCAAAAGGACCTCTGTCTGAGCGTTCGTGCTTGAATAGTATTTTTCAATCCTCGCTTCGCATGATGGTTTCTGGGGCAGCGCAAAGCGAAAATCCCCCCAGCCTCCAAACCGCGGCAGCAGATCTTACAAGGACGAGCCTTACTCTGCACATCGCGCCAAGTAAGAACTCCTTTATCACCTAAATGTAAATAGAAAACCACGACTATTGGCAGACTCCACAGAAAACCGGGAAAGTTCACTAGTGGAAAAGTGGAGAAAAGGAAAACCCCCCATTAACCCCAATGAAATTCGTGGCTCTCCTTGCATGATAGATCAACTCTAGAGCCAGTAATCGTCACGAAGATCCTTTCGCCTAGCCCCATAACTTGCCACCCCACCCAGAAATGCGTCACTGAATAGGAGTTTCTTTTCTTCGAACGTGTCTTGCCAACGTGAAGCAAAATGCCTCGGTCGCCCACAACAACTACCTCCTCTGTTGACGAACCCCAGACGAACGCGAATGCGAATTCAAACTCCGCTTCAAGCACCCGGTCGCTATACAAGCGTAGCTCGCGCCCAAGATTCTCCTTCCAAAGCTCAAGGCCGCCGAAACGAGCCCGCACTGATTCCGCCTGGGAACCGGAGGAGTCGCAGGGAATGTTCAATCTAGTAGGCGATTGGTTCCGATCTCTTCGGTCGAAGAGATCGAAAAGGGAGAAGGATGACTCGGAAAGCAATGCTGATGCGCGGAGCGCATCGCCGCCTCGTCTCCCCGAGCTTGGTCTGGAGGGAGCGCGTTTGGAGCTTTTGACGGAGGAGCCGGAATTCTCTGCTCAGAGGTGATGTGGAGAGTAGCGGTCAAGAGGTCAACTGGTTGCTTCGAAGAGCTTCATGTTTTGTTTTCGACTAGGCTCGGAGAAAACTCGGGTTTGGAGCTGGATTCGACTCCAGTTGTCTACAATCGCGAGATCGTCTGGATGAGCGTTCAATGCACCACATGTGCAGAATTGTGGATTGTTCACGGCTTGAAAATGGGTTCTTGAAATTACATTCGCGTCTTCTTTTTTCCCTATCGTCAATTCGTCTGTTGCGTCACCTGAATAGGGTGGATTTATTGCGAGCTTGTGCACTCCTTCGAGGTTTCTTTCAACTGTCTTTCAAATGTTCTATACTCCAAATCTCTGTCCAGTCAAGTTCAATGGACTACACTCGTGTCTCTCGAGGTCATTTCAATGTCTACAGCCATACACACACCCGGGCAGTCATAACAATCATATTTCGAATGCCCACTTGGGCAGGATCCAACCTCAATGTTGAACTTATGAAGCCCCAAGCTATCTCCTATGAAGCTCAACCATAACAGCCTCAGTAGCAGGAATCTCCAAATCAACACAGCCGCCCCGAGAACGAAGAATCTCCTCTCTCTTCTCACCAAACCGATCAAGCCGACCACTGTCGGTATAATTCCAACTATGCCCACCCCAGCTGATACCAGTAACAGAACTAGCACCAGGCCCAGTCAACCGCGTCACCTCAGCAGAGCGCACACCACGCGGCAACTCAAGCGAGAATCTTTGCGACGGGCGCGCATACGAAGAAGTCGTATTCCATTCATCCAGATTGATGACGACGTACTTGGCCAAAACGTCAGACTCGTAGATTGCATAAGCAGATAGGTTCCAGCGCCCGAGGTCAAGCGCTTTCACCTGGACCTTGCCATTATGGCCAAGCACATCAGCCGCTACCAGCTGGCCGTATAGAGGGGGGCGAACGCCGGGCTTTTGTCCGTTGTATTCGATAGGAACCCAAGAAGTGTAACCGAAATTTGTTCCTTGGATGAGGTTGAAACGAGCGATGTTCTACCAGCGAGTTAGAGCATTGAATGCATTAGTTTGCCTAGATAGCTTACCAAGCTCATTCCGTAGAGTAGATAATCAACCAACCAAAGCGCGCTTCCGAAAACGCCTTCCACTTGCGCCATGTCCAGGTTGACGTAGTCGCTGTTCGTCTCTCCGAGTAAGAAGGTGATTTTTGGGTCTGCGGCATGTACTGCCTGCATGTCAGGGATAAACTGCGTGAGATTTCCCACGACGGCAGTATGGTTCATGAATGAATCTGTCAAGGTCAACGAGTGATCAACTCAGCATGTGTAAACCACTTACTCTGTAACCGAACCCAAGCCTGGTTCCCCGACGCATATCTAGACGCGAATTAGTCACCATAATGCCAGTCGCTACAACATCACATACTGATGCAAAGAAACCGTCTTAACATGACCCGTCTTATCAACCCCATCATGGAAAGCCCCAGCCCTGTACCAATTAGCAAAGCCAACATTTGAACACACCAGTGCTACTCACGCCGAGAACCCATCCCCCTTATCCACAAACGTCAACGCCTGAAAAATTCTCCAATAGTCCAACCCATAAGAATTCCCCTTGAGAACCCGATTGGAAATCGCATCCGCAAAATACGTCCACTCCTCCACATACTCCGCAGTCGAATAATTCAGCGGCCGAACCTCACCAGGATACAAATCCGGCTCATTGCCCACCTCAAACGCAACGAGATTATCCTTGATATGGCTCAGTGCGACCCGCGCTTCATCTAGAGCATTTTCCAGCGCGTTGCTCCTGTTATTCGCGAGGTTCACCTGGAACGTCCACGGCACGCCGGGAAAACTCTCGAAGCCTTCGAAAAAGGTCGGTCCGAGGAATACTTCTAGTGGGATGCCGTTGGAGTATTCCTTTGAGAGAATGATAGATTCTTCCTGGGATGCGTTGTAGATTGCTCGATCACTGAATTGTCAGCTTATGTGCCCAGGTGGTTCAAGTTGATGTACTTACGCTGATGTACCGCCCACGCGGATCTGTGGGTATGTGCCTGTCTTCTGGTGCAGAAGCTCGATGATATCGCGGGAAAAGCGATTCGGTGCACTTTTGTTTCCTGTGAATCCGTGTTATCTACTGGTCACCGTATATTAGTGTATGTAGTGGCTTACCGGCGTAGTCGGCAAAGAAGTGGATTGGGAATGATAGAGAGGCGAAGTCGTGTGGGACTGGTAGGGATGCACTAGCGGGGACTTCTTCGGGGGCTTGGATCTTGATAGATTGTTTGATTGCGGAGGAGTATGCAAGTGGGCTGGATATTAGGCACAAGGCCCAGCTTGAAAGCTGCCAGTGCATGGTGGGTCACGGTGTCGGTATTTTCCTGGGAAGAATTGGACTTCAAACTTGAAGTGCTTGCATTGCTAAAGAGGATCACCGCGTGCTTTATAGTCCGCATTCTACATGCTCAAGAGCTTCCCCAGACTACCCCATCATTTCCCCATCATTTCATTTTGCACTAGAATGGTGCAATAGAGTTTAGGTTCTCGCGTCGTGGTGCGGCTTTCGCGCGGGACTCGCCCCGGAACTCGCTTGCATATTGGGGTACGTTCAAATGTTGTTTACTATAAACCATTATTATGCAATTATTCTTTGTTCGAATAACATGTCGAGTATCGAGGTAATTGCAGCTCGGTACTAGTAATACCTGGTCGGATCCTTTCCAGGTCCTGAAAAGCAGGTATCGCAATTAAAAGGCATTCCGAACTGAAGTTACCCTTGTACATACTGATCTTCAATGTCTACGAAGCGCAAGAGACTTGTCAAGATGGTGAGAATCGTAACTCATAATTTCTTGCAGGCTATTCAAATTGAAGGCCTCAATCCTCGTAAAAATCCTTCGCTATGCTCAAACCTTGGTTCTCCAAGATGCGAAATTCATAATTATACAGCAACCCGACGTGGGTTAAGCAGTTCCCGCTCCAGGAGCTCTGCCTCAATAGCCGACCGACGAGCCTTCTCATACTCACTCGAGTTATCCTTGAAGACATGATCCATCTGCTCAAGGGTCCGCCCTTTCGTCTCAGGTACCCAGAAATAGGTCCACACACCAGACAGTACACAGAAGACACCGAAGAAGACATATGCGCCGTACCCGGTATCTTCAACCAGTGGGGGAGTGATCAGGCCGATGATGAAGTTGTTAAGCCAGTTGGAGCAGGTAGCCAGAGCAACGCCTTTGGCACGGAGAGAGGAGGGGAAGATTTCGGATGGAATAGCCCAGGGAATCGGACCCCAGGAGGCACCAAATGCAACCATGTAAAAGAGAAGGAAGGCGGCACTTGTCCAGCCTTGGGCCTGGTGGGAGGACCAGTCGGAGCTGTATAGGCCGACTAGAACAGCGATGATAATCATGGCCAGCGCCATGAGAGCGGATCCTACCATCAAGAGCTTGCGACGACCGATGGTATCCATCGTGAAGATACTCGTTGTGACACCGACTAGCTGGAGGACGTTCAGTACACCCGACATAACCAGCTGCATGCTCGAGTCCAGACCCATGGTGCCGAATAATGTAGGTGAGTAGTAGATGAGAGCATTGATTCCAACAAACTGAGACAATCAGTACCTATCGAGTAAAACAAAAGGATTCAAAGAGACTTACTTGCTGGAAGAAACAAATCATGATACCAACGTGGGTTCGTCGCCAGCAGCCCTTCCTGAAGCAATCGCCCCAAGAAGCAAGCTCCAGAAGGAATGCGTCTTTGGTTGTTCCACTTTGCAGATCTGGATGCTTCTCGGCTGTCATTTCCTGGTGGAATTGCACCTCGGCCTGAATATCCATGAATTCCTGACGGATACGACGATCGGTCTCGGGGAGGTTGCGCAGCTTGCAGAGACTCTGAAGCGCCTCCTCATTACGCCCCTTAGAGGCAAGCCATCGAGGCGAGAATGGAAGTATCATAACACCAGCAACGAGAATAAATCCGGGCACCATCTGCAACAGAAACGGCAGTCTCCAGGACCATTCTCCAGCCATGTACCGGGTGCCATAGGTAATCCAGTAAGCGATCACAATACCGAGCACGATGCACCATTCCTCAAGAACAAGAAGGGTTCCACGACATTCCGGAGGACCTAAGATAACCAGTTAGTGCCATGCATTCCATCGCCAATGTCCTCCACGTACTAATTTCGGAAATGTATAGCGGTGCAACCATGGACAACATGCCGATTCCCACACCACCAATCAACCGAGCCACCACCAGCATGGAGTACTCCACCGAAGCAGTCTGCAGAATAGATCCCACCGTGAAGATTCCCACAGCGACCAAAATCGAGTATCGTCGCGAGATCTTATCGGCGATCCAACCCTGGTTCAAAGCGCCCAGCAATGCACCCAGCTCAATCATCGCCGTCAAAAGACCCTTCCAGAACCCTGCGCCGGAACCCGCGATGCGTGGGAATTCGTCGAGGAATTGGTCCATGACAAGAATCACCGACACGACGCCTTGGTCGTATCCGAAGATCAGGCCGCCCAGCGTTGAGCAGGCCGCGCACATCAGGACGAACGGGTTGCTCACCAGTCCGCGGAGACCGGGTGGGCCGTATGGCTCCCGATCTGCTGTGATGTCCTCGGCATGATGCGAGAAGCCCTCGATGGTGGCTGTCTTGTCGAGGCCTGGAACTTCGGGATGTTCCTCCATTTGCCGTGTAAGTGAAAGAAGAGGTGAGTGTAAGGGGAAGAAGAAGTGAACGTGACGGGAATTCGGTTATGCCCCGAGGTATGGCAAGAATGAATAGATTGTATCTAATCGGTGAGACACCTGGTCCTACAGAGCGAAAAGGGATTTTCCGACTGTATTTATACTTGACCCTGACATTCACTGCAGTTGGGAGCACCTAAAACGTTTATCCACTTGTCTCTCCTCCCCATTCATGGATGTGACTTGATCTTGAGCCATTTCCAAAAGAGTCGACTCTGATTGGGTGACAAGTCAAAGGCCGATGAAGTTTGCGGGGCCCCAAGTTTGGCTGGGCGTAGAATTATGACGGCAATGAGTGATTTCGTGGTTGGAAGAGGAGAGACTTAGACCGTATAGGGAAATGGTCCAGGTGGATCAGCAACTAAGGTTAAGCGTGGGGTAGAATATGGGGGTTAGCCTTGTTACGGGGAATCGAGCGAGTCCAATTGGTGAGGATTACCGGGTTAATCCGTGGTTGGTTCAGAATGCGAGAATGGGGGCATTTGCATTTAGAAGGGGTTTTGGAAATAGTCAAGGAAATATTGTAAGTTTCAACTTGTTCCCAGCCAGCAGGGTCTTGTATTAGTGCCTAGTAGATAGCTGAACCACTGTGCCTAGAGAGAACATGAACCTTGAATCACATCCACGACCACAACCATCACGTCCACTTCAAGTTTTCGCTTTCAATCAATCCTAGGTATGTTTATCATGTATCGTGTTCATATGTTACATGTACTAGCTTAACCCGAGGATATCCGCATTGGGCGGAATAGGCAGACTATCCCGGACTCAACCTTGGAAGCTTCAAGCAGCCAAGCTCTCAAGTTCCTCTCGGCTGCACCCCGAAACTCTTTATCGCCCAGCCTGCTTATGCATAACCGTCTTGGTTAATCGGTCAGAAGGGAAATAATCTCGGTCACATTGGACTTTCGGGCCGAGTGTCAGCAGCATGATGGGATCCCGCGACAAAGCGGATGATGTTCGCATCTGATCGTCACGTTGGGCATCAGCGGTGTACAGTATACTAATATGAGCCATCATCTCCAAAACAAAACGGAGTATCATCCCCATGGGGTAACCATAGCGTTGTTTGAAAGACCCAATTTTTTCGGGTTGAAGTTGGTTTGCCCCTCTTTCTTTCTCTTCCGCCTTTGCTCGGGACCATTCTTGCTTATTTCCTCTATCTCGGAACTTGAATCCCCGTTCAGTCCCCGTTTTTGACGGATTCCTGTTTCCGATTATCGACGTCACTTTACTTGCTCTCGTAGCTGCATACTCCCTTCACCATGGCTTCTTTCATGGAAGAGCTGTGGTCCAGCATCTTCACCCCAGGCCCCACTCCCACCCTGTTGATCGCAACCAACGTGACCTTCGCCGCGCTCCAACTGCTTTTCTTCGTCCTACTCCTTGCGACATTCAGCATCCATTTCGTGGTCCTATCCTTCTTGAGCGGTGGACTGTGGTACTCGATCAACTGGTTTGCGCAAGAAGTGCGCGCCGTGCAGCAAGCCCAGGAAGCCGAGAAAGCACAGGCCGAGGCCGAGACCACTGGGTCCGACAATAAGGAGAGGAAGAAGGATTCCGTAGAGAGTGCCGACAGCGAAACAGAGACGGAATCGCTCGCGAGGACCTCCCCCTCCGCCGTTGCAACCGGCAGCACTACCTCGGCCAGACTCCAACCCACCGATCAGGATCCCAAAAAGCGTGTCAGTACCGGTGGAGACAGCTCAGGATACGGGAGCACCGATAGTGAGTGGGAGAAGGTGGAGGAGAGCTAGACATCATGTTTGGCGAGATACTTTTGGGATCTACACTGCAGTTACCTGGTGGTATGGCTCTCCCTTTTTGAAGGAGCAAAGGAGCCATTTTGTTTACGCCTTTTATTTATGATCTGCGGATTTTTATGTCCGAGGTGACACGATACCCCTTTGTCATATGTCATTCAGCGTTCAACCGACCCTGAGATGTTGCACACCTCACTTTATTCGCTTCTCGGCGTTGGATTCCTGTAACGCATTGGTTGCTACCCAACATGAGAAACCTCAGCACACTCTTTAGCATTGAGCGGGATAGAGTAAATTCAACATCTCTACACTATTAGCACCTCTCTAAAGCTCTAAACGTATCTAATAGCAGTTCAGAAATCGTTAGGAGCTAGACGTAGGCTCAGCCACTGATGGTTGGGATGCAATAAAGAATGGGCACGTGATCACGCGCAACCCAGCGCGGACAATCAACAAGCAACATCTTATCTGAGAACATCCGCGGAGCTTAGCTTCGACCCCTCAAAAATCCCACCATGCTGGAGCTACCTTGATCGCCATGATGTCTACCGCTCCTCTCAATGCGGGACGTCGACGCGTCTTCAGCTCCGTTTTCTCACCCGCGTCCCTCGATGCTCGACCACCGATCGCATCTAGTTTCGATCACGACCAGACTCCAACCACCTCCTTCCAATCCTCCTCCACAATTCATGACTCCTTTGCGCCCGCCTATCAAACACTAGATAATCCGTCAGACCGTCAAGGGATTGAGCAAGCATGGGCTGCAGCGACGACCTTTCTGAGCGTCCCCGATCGGGGGTTCGCGCCCATCTATGAATCACGATACACCGACGGGAGTGAGGCGTTAAAAGAATGGAACCGACTGACCCCGCCGTCGAAGGAGACGGCCGAAGCGTTGACTTACTTGACAGCAGCGGCTTGCCACCAAGGCTCTGGACAGCGGGATTTGTTCGATTGGTATGGCGCTGAGATGCGGAGGCACTTTCTCACAAACCTGCGGGCCGGGCTATCCAAGGTATGGACTTTCACATAATTTCGTGTATGCTGGTATCGAGGCTAACCGGGACCTTCATCCAGCTTCTGGATAATCCTGAGAAGGAAGGCCTTTTGCGTACGATCGTCGATTGCTTACAACTAGCACGACGGATCTACCTAGCACCCGTGGTGCACTACTTAATGCCGCTCATTGCGACCTCTGAGCAGGGTCGCGTATTGACACAACTACAACGAATGTTCCATGCCGTGGTTTCATACTCACTACCCTGGGAGGACATCTCAACACTCCTGGCTGACGAGCTTTCGCGAGACGCACTGATCATTCTTGGTATCGACACACTTATCGAGGGCCCAGGCTCGGAGAATGATAGCTCGGGTGACATGGAAATTGACGGTGCGTACTCAGTGGCCTATGGCGAGTGGAAAGAGGCCAGTCAAGAAGCTCGAACACGCATGATGATCGACGGGGAACCTCCTGCGGTAACGATGGCGCGGGATCAGCTCCTGGCTTTTCTGAATGGATTGCAACTTGTTGGACTCGGTGGCGACAGGGCCCAGAAAGTGTTTGCTGGTGTGATGAATGTTATGATGACCGAGTTCGTGCGTGCGGCATACACAGAAGAGTGGAGGAGGATGAGCGTAGCTCCCCAACATTTAAGACACTGGATCGAGAACGTGTTTTCTCGTCTGGCCGTGCAGGTCCTCGCTATTATCCATACACCTCTCGCGGGGGGTCAGTTACCCGGCTCGCTAGACGTTAGTTTCGGCGACGTGGAGAAGTGGCAGGAGATTGGAATCGCTCGTCTCGGTGCCCTTCGAACCGGCGAACTATTTGACATTATTGTTGACTGGCCGGTGAGCTCTGGTGCCATTGAAGATTTACGCCACTTTACAGTCCATCCTGCGGCCAGAGCATACGTTACTCAGTGCTTTATCTCTGCTCTTAACCAACGCCTTCTGCACCCCGGCGCCTCTACCATTGAGATTCTACAACTTTACATTTCCATCATTCGAGCCTTCCATCTGCTCGATCCCAAGGGTGTACTTCTTGACAGGATTGCAAGACCTATTCGGCGGTATCTCCGCGAGCGTGAAGATACTGTCAAGGTCATTGTTAGTGGACTGCTGGCTGAACCTTCAATGAGTGCGGCTACCGAACCAGCGCAGACCGGAGAAGTCCTGGTTGAGTTAGCAACGGAGTTGAACCGGGCCCATCGAATGTCACTCCACGCAAACAATGGCGAATCAGATTGGCATGATATGAATTGGGTGCCAGACCCTGTGGATGCAGCACCGGACTATCGCATGTCCAAGACGGCAGACGTCATTGAAAGTCTCATCAGTCTATTCGAGTCGAAAGAAGCCTTTGTCAAAGAATTGCAAATTCTCCTGGGCGATCGTCTCCTACAGAAACGCGACGATTTCGACCGAGAAATCTCCGTCCTGGAACTCCTAAAAGTACGCTTCGGAGACTCAGCTCTCCAAGCCTGCGAAGTCATGCTCCGCGACATCTCCGATTCTCGACGCGTCGACTCCGCCGTCCGCAACGACCAGGGCTTCAACAAAGCGCCCTCCCGCCTATCATCGAAGCGAACACCACGACCAGACATCCCAGAGCTACACACCAAGATCCTCTCCCGCTTCTTCTGGCCAGAGCTCCAAGAACAAGAATTCAAGGTCCCGGCCGAGATCCACACAATGCAAGAAAAGTACTCCGCCGGCTTCGAATCCCTCAAACAATCCCGCAAACTCACCTGGCGCAACGCCCTGGGCCAAGTCACCGTCGAACTGGAACTAGCCGACCGCGTCTTCGCAGAAGAAGTAACAACCTGGCAAGCAACGGTGATTTATGCCTTCGGCTCCGACTCCGACTCCCCAGACCCAGTGACAAAAACAGTCGACGAGCTAGCCGCCTCCCTCGAAATGGCGCCCTCGCTCGTCCGCAGCGCATGTCTATTCTGGGTTAGCAAGCGCATCCTCATCGAACCACACCGCGGCTCCTTCCGCGTCCTCGAATCCCTCCCCACAGAAACAGACGTCGCACAAGACGACTCCAACTCAGACGACGATGACCCGGTCGTCGACACCGCGGACGCGGCTGCTGCCGCTGAAGCTGCTGCCGCCGCAGCGGCAAAGGAAACCGCCGAGGCGGCCGCCATGGAACAGATGAATCTGCATTGGCAGTTCATCGTGGGCATGCTGACCAATCAAGGACCCATGCCTCTGCAGCGGATTGTGATGATGCTGAAGATTGTTGTTCCCGGTGGGTTTCCGTTTAGTAATGAGGAGTTGCGCGATTTTCTGGCTGGGATGGTTTCAAAGGGGAAGTTGGAGATTGTTGGGGGGAATTATAAGCTTGTGCGGTAGTTTGCATATTTGGCGTTTGGCTATACCCATTATGAGATTGATTGGATTGAATTTCATGCATAGGCTACGAAGCAGAACTGAATTCAGACTTGACGATCTTCAAGTAGATCCGAACAACTAACGACTTTTAACTTAACCCATTCCGAGTCCAACAGCAACTTGAACAAAGCCATGCATTCATTAGGTATCACTAAAACTTAACTTCAGGTGAACACAGGTACTATCACTCCGCATCCAAAGGCGCAACAGGCGCCTGATCATCAACCTGAATCCCACCTCTCTTCTTCTCATTACTATCCCAAAAAGGCAATTTCCACCCACCCTCATGTTCAGGCGTCGCAAGCCAAAGCCTCATAAGATGGCGTCTGGGCGCAGGCGGCGCATAGTCCGTATACGCGGTGCGCGCATGCAGAATATGCGAATTAGCCAGGAACTGTATATCGCCCACATCGAGGATCATGTGTAGGGAGAGGCGCTGGCAGGTTTCTTCGAGGACTGTGATTGCTTCTTGCTGGGCGGGGCTGAGCGCGGGGATGATCCCTGCGTCGGAGAAGCGGGAGAGGGAGCGGACGTAGTAGGGGTCCCATCTGGCGTGGATGTTAGGAAATGGATTTGGGGTTAGGTAGATTGATGGGGGGAGGACGCACTTTGTGTAGACCCGGCCGTTGTCGCGCTCAAGGTAGATCACGCTTGTGCGAATGTATTCTTTTTCGCCGCTGCTTGTTTCGCCTTTTCGGTCGAAGTACCAGATTGGTTCTGTGAGGGTTTTTAGGACGTCGGGGTGTTCGGCCGCGAGTGTGTTGTAGACGTTGTGTGAGGAGACGAGGTCTGATTCGCCTCCTTCCATTGCTTTTGTGATGCAGAGGAGGCCTACGATGTCTGAGTCGTCGGCGTGGAAGAATTGGCTGGGATGTATTAGCTTGCTTCCGCGTTCAATGTTTCTGGGTCACACGTACCGGGCGTTTGTGCGGTAGATGCGGACTTTGTCGATTTGTGTCGCGTCTTCGCCGAGATCTTTTACGTGGCCCAGTACATGGCCGCGACTGTTCTGGCTAACGAAGTAGCCCAGGTACGTGCCTAGACCCATGTATGCCACGGCGGACTTGTGGTTGCCCCATTTTTCGACGGGGAAGCCTTTGAAGAGGATGAAGCCTTTGCCGTCGATTAGGTCGAGGCGGAGCTTCTCTAGGTATGGGGCTAGGACGGGGACACGGAAGTTGTTCTGTGGAGGTTAGATGAGATTCTCACTGGCAGCGGGTTGTGTAATACGAACCTTGCTGATGCCCGTGAGAGGGGTTTTGGAACTGAGGAAGGCGTCGGCTGCGCTGCTAAGCTCCTCGATTTGGTCTGCTGTGAACTGGTGTGTCCATTTTTCGGGGGTGGAGCGGTATTCTTCTGGGTTCCAGACTGTAGGGCCGGTGATTTGTTTGGGGAACTTTTCAAAGTCCACGATGTGGTCGTAAAGAGGCTCGTGTTGGCCTGTGGTTCTTAATCCGTCGGGGAAGATGTGAAGCGGAGCGTCCTTTAGTAGATGCGGCGCGGTGGGTGCGGTGGAAGTAGCAGCGGGAGCCATGATGAACTGACGCTTATCGAAGCTTGAACTTGAAGCAACTTGAAAACAGAGCTGGTGAAATAGCCGCCAACTTGGGTGATAACCGCCTATTTATTTCGTTGTTTGTTCGGCCGAGATCTACTAGTACGTGGTTCGCGATGTCGTTATGGTGAGGAATCAAGTGGGCAGTATGGCGTGCGAGGGCGATCCTCCTAGAGGATGATGCGATTGTGAGTTACATTTGAGGCGGGGAGAGATCCAATGGTAGAGTTTGCTTTACGTGAGCAGCCATACTACCATATTTTTGTGTTCATTGTTGACTTTGTGATTTGATTGGGGAGTTTGCGCCGTGATGGCGCAATTTGCGGGGGTCGATGTTGCCATGGCTTAGCCGAATCGCGACTTTTGGTAGATTGATAACCATGACTCAGTACGAAGTCTCACTGGCATCTGATTGTATCACACTGGACATCTGCTACTTTGTTCCTATTCAATTGAAATCACATTTGAGACATAACATTGAAGAGGGAAGTCCGACACAGCATGCATGTGTGAGGTTAGAATAGAAGGGGCTTATAGTCTCTCCAGCTTTCCAGGTATCCACTGATCACCCATTGACACCTGAAACTAAATCTGCGAACACCGTATAGCCAATAGAAAGGAGTTTTTATTTTCTGCAGCTTCACTCGGCCGATAAGTCCTTCTTTTAAGGTCCCTGCACTGCCCAAGTGAAGCTGCCTGCAGCCGAGCAGCCGATAATTCGGAAGTAAAGGTAGCGCTGGAGCTTCTGGGACTCAAGCTTCCTGAGATCTCTCGTGCGAGTAATCAGAATGGTCCAGAACATTATTACTGAACAATAGATGCTAATCCTCTTAACCTCTCCAGTCCCAGGTGGAATATTTGAATATCCATGGTCCATGAACTAACCTTGGCAGGGAATGCGGCTCATTTGCCCTTACATCAACCACTGCATCATTGACTTACAGTACAAAAGTAGGGAAGTGGACTCTACTGAGCTGCCAATCGGAGTTTTCAAATCATTCCTTAATATTAAGAAAGTACTTAGCCTATTTGCTTTTTCTTTTCTTTTTTTCTACCCCACCTTCTATCTCCCTCCCCAACATTTCGCTACCCAAACATACCCAATACCCAATACTAATTTGCTAACGAGCAGGTGCAGAATCATTAATAACAGCTTTCTCTCGACCAGTCTCCTCCTCCAGAGAGAGGGATTCCATTACCTATTCGGGCCACTCCTCTCCACCCGATTACTCACAGAAACACTTATCAGGCATGCCGATCCGACCCCGCGCCCTATCAGTCACACATGGCATTCAATATCATAGAAAAAAATGAACATGACTTTTAGACCATAGACAAATCCCTATCATAATAATCTTCAAAACACCTAGACCAATGGCCCGCCGCATCCACGTCGCCGTCCTAGACACAGACGTCCCCTGCGCAGCAGTCTATGCGAAACGCGGCCTCTACAGCTCACAATTCCGCAAACTCCTCGAAGCAGCGACAACCCGCCTGAACACGTTGAACACCCCCCATGATCCCCTGGAAGTGCACATCACGGCCTTTGACGCCGTCGGCGGTACACTCCCACCACTAGAGTCTCTCCGCACAACAGAGCCGCAGCCACCAACCTTCTACAGCCCCATCGACGCAATCCTACTCACAGGCTCCGCGGCCTCCGCCTACGACACGGATCCCTGGATCAAGGCGCTGGCGACATACATCGGGACAGTGTACGAACACTACCCCCTCGTCAAACTCTTCGGCTCCTGCTTCGGCCACCAGTTACTAGCCCAGACACTGCTGTCGGACGCTGCGTTCCACGTGCAACCCGCGCCGGCGTTTGAGCTGGGTATCCAGCCTATCACGCTGACGACGTCTTTCATGGAGCACTTTTCAGTGCTTAAGTCGGAGAGGTTTCGTATTCAGCTTATTCATGGTGATGAGGTTGTGCCTCAAGCGGAAGGATCTTCTCTTCCGGAGCCGTGGATTAATCTGGGTAGTAGTGCTTCGTGTCAGATCCAGGGATTGTATTGTCCTGGCAGAGTTCTTTCTTTCCAGGGTCATTTTGAGTTTGATGTTGAGTCGAATCGGGATCTTTGTTATTCTTTTGGGAAGAGGTTGGGGTGGTCGAATGAGAGGGTGGAGGCTTATGTGAAGGATATTGAGAAGGGAGTTGGGGAGGGTGGGGATGATGATGATGAAGCGAGGGTTGCGGCGGAGGTGGTTATGCTTTTCTTTGCTGGGGAGGATGGGGAATACCCTCAGGCTGGTGAGAACTTGAAGTCTGGTTTGGGTGTTGGGTTTGGGGCTAATGGGATGCTTACGCCTCCGCTGAATTGATTTGGGCGCTCGAGGAATTGGGTGGGAGTCTATACTAGTGCATATTTAGTAGTTTCAAGTTCTTGGTCGCTTTTATGGACCTGATGTTGTACATATGAAATTGCATCTTAGGGTTATTATCATTTAGAAATAGAGTCTCTTGCGTTCAAGTTCGGGGCTACCTAATGCAGGACTGAGTGTACACACGCTTACATGGATGTAGCTTTCAAACATTTGAACGTTTGATCAAATGCTGGCAAAATTATTACACGTGAGCACTGAGATGTATAGTACCTACGTTCAAAAATTTAAGGTTAATTTTTATCAATCGCACACCTAGGCATGCACCAATTCCAGTGTTGTCTGAGTAGGGGTCAAGGTATTCAAGAGTTCATGCTTCGCATACAGCTCGTGTGGGAAGAAGCCTTGCCAAGGTGGAGAATAGAAGAAACACCACTTGGGTTGAACTTGAACTTGAAGATGCTATATGTACTATGTGGCATAAAAGCAACATTGAAGTACAAGTCTTCAACCGTAGACACGGGATCACTTGAGTTTCATAGTGCAGATGAGGTAATTTAGATCGGAAATTCTCTCGCGTGGCTCAATCCGAGATCGAGGTTTGCAAAGATCAATCGATGACTGCTCTGGACTTAGTATACCGATGAAACAATATCTGGATTCTGGTGTGTTTCAAAGATGGAGCATTTGAATTGAGTTGTGCGTATGACGAATCCGGGCGGGACGGTACCCATCAGGCAACCGAAAAGGGCTGCAAGGGTGAGATTGTCTCGGCTAGAATCAACTGTGGGATGCATACTCAGCTGGTGTGCGGCATTGTCGCCCTCTGGTGTGGCGAGAAAAATAGGTTGCCTTGATGACAGGTATGTCCGGGTCCGATTGGGTTTTAGAGCGATCTACCACTGGCACTGAAGCCGGTCCTATTATTTTGGTATCTTGCTCACACGTACTCCAGGGCTGAAGAAGTACCTAGGGCCTTCATGGTGATTGCTAATTACTAGGTAAGTCTGGTCTTATCCCATGCCCAGAAGGAAACGGGAAGGAAGTGGAATGCCAGGATTAATAGCTTAGCTCCAACCTTCCAACCTTCCAGAAGCAGAGCTCCGTATCGTAATCCCAGGTACAAAACCGTTTCGCACAGCTCCACCTGCATCGGGACGAATCCACAGTGAGACCAAAAAGAAAGAAAAAAAAAAAAAAAGGAAACCTCGGTGTTACCCCAGATGTTGAGAGCTTCGTATGATCTAGCTCGGCTGAGGTAGCTCAAGTCAACAGTTCAAATCACCAGAGAGTCCGTGTCAGAGATTTCAGAGCTGATTCCCCCTCTCCTGCACGGGGATCCCCATCTGGGATGGCGCCCTTGCCGCGGAGCGCCGGTTACCAATGACTGCCAATCGACGTGCAGGTAATTGCCAGCGGCACGGCGGGCCCCATGCACGGGACCAATCAGACTGCTTTGGGATGCTCTTTTATCGGCATGTGGTTCAAGCTACGTTCCGTATGTTATACATTGTACGCAGGTAATACGGTACTCCACCGGAGATAGAGTTGGAGCAGAGCTGAACGGGAGCACTCGGAGACCTGTGAACTGACTTTCTATTTGGTGTCTCCAGAGGCGTGTGCGAGTGCGAGTGATCACTGTAGCTCAGCAGGTCGTGTGGGGGAGCTCGGTATGCAGGTTCGATCTGGAATGCTTTGTGTCTTTGTTCGGATCTATTCAAGATCTAAGATTTCTTGATTTTTTGATCTCTTTAAAGCTTTGTCTTTTGAATTTTATCGTTTTAAATGGTTTAAAATTTTCGAAATTTCTCCTTCGCATCTCTAACTTTTCCAAATTTTCCAGATGGTACCTAGGTAATGGTAATACCGTACAAAGTGGAACACGTTTTGCCACCCGGAGCTCCCCTCCTTTGAGCTGCGAAGCTGGGGAGAGCTTCGGAGGGGCCACTGATAGCGCCTATCGCTTCCATGAAGAACCTCAAGCAGTCACATTCTAGAAGGTCTGGTCAGCTAGTCACCAACTTACTATGTACATTTTAAAAAAAATGAGAGCTAAAAAAGAACACAAATTAGTAGACTCCGCTTCCGGACAGTCACCGAGCTTTCCGGATAGTACAAGTCCAACGAACCACTTATCGCCAGCTCAATGCATGCAACCCCTCAACTACCCAGGCGCTCTTTAGCGAGTACAGGGTCAGACGAACCAAGCTTCAAAGCTATAGTAACTTGCGAGACTAAAGTAATAAAGATACTAAAGATACCTGAACTAATTTTATCCACTGAAAACCAGTGAAAAAAAAAGAAAGAGGCGAAATAGAATACGTTAATTACCGTAAATACGGCTACACACCCGCACGACATGGATCAAGTTCCTTGTACTCGAACTTCTTCCTCTTTTCCACTTCTTCCTTTGTAAAGAACAGACCAAAAAAAGAAGAGACACCTTATATACCTAGGTACTTCCCCTGAAGGGACCAGAGCATGCTGATCCTGGTGATTCTTCAGCCCCAACTGGATTCTTTTCGTCTTTCCTTTTCCCCTCTGTGATCTGGATTCCTTTTTTTCCCTTTCCTTTCCCTTTTCCCCCTCCCCAAAAAGACCGAGTCACAGAAAAGAGGGTCCCCCGCCCCATACATGCAGCATGCCTCCCCGAAGCTCGTTGACCAGCTCTTTCTCGGTCACCGACGCCAATAATGAAGTCGTCTGTCCTCTGAAAAATAACGACGGTTCCAATTGTCGCAAGCGATGCTTGGGAGTAAGTGATCCTTCCAAACCCCCTCTCTTGGAGCCCCACTCGGTTGTCGCCATCATGGGAACAACCGAGGGCAAATCTGGAGAAGAAGGTAGTTTGGGGATAATATGACAGACCCGATCTAGATCTCTAGCTCTAGAGGTGTATCTGCCTGAGACAAGCTCTAATCTTCTCGTGCTCAACAGGAAAAACGGTATCGCTCCATGCAGGAGCATATCCGACGTGCGCATCCAAATCACTACATCCCGAAGCTCCCGGCGACTGAAGAGAGCTTCCTACTAATGGTTAACACCCCACCTGATCAACGGGCGCATCTTTCCCCCCCAGATCCTACGCCACCCCGTCGGCGACATGGTAAGTCTGCAGCTTGTGGACTCCAGCTTTTCCCCATGACTGACGGTTACCGACAGATGTGGCGGATAGGGACATCTACGTCGCTGATGCCAGCTCCCCGGCCACACCTCGAGCTCTCGATGAACCCCACCCAGCTGCGGCCACCGCAGCCGTCGCACTCGCACAATTGCACCACCATCGACTCGCTTCTGACTGGGATACAGACATGGTAAGTGACCTTTCTTCTTTCCGTATTTTAATTTAATTCTTTTTTTTCCCTTTTTACGTTTCTTCACTCCTTTTTTTCTTGCTTTCCACTTGTATACCCCGCGCAATCCCGGTCGCTGATCCATTTCCCCCGCACTTCTAGGACGCCCACTCCGATACCGATATCACCCAGGATCGCATGCGCTCCTCGATTGAACTGCCGTCGCTGCGCGACCACTTTAAGCAGGAATCCTTGCCGCCATTCTCATCCCGCCCGCGTGGTCTTCTTCCGTCCATTTTGAATCACTCGCCACCCGGTCGCTCGTCCACGTTGCCTCCCATTCAGAGGAAAGAGAAGATTTCGCGCCCACGCAAATCATCCATCACCCAATCTGCCCGGAAACCTAAGCACGAGCGACAAAAATCGAAAGAGTTCGGTCGGCGACCCAGTCTCGGCGACCGAAAAGCACTCTCGGCAGAGCCGCAGACGGCTGCCTGGGCGCAAGGCAAACGCTGGGAAGATCTCATTGAAGCGGCAACTTCGGCGACAGAAGTCGATGATGAACGGATGTCAGATGTGTGTATCCATCTCCACCACTTTCCCTTCCCCTTGTGCCCTTCCCTACCCTCTCCCTAGGTACACGAGCTAACAGGGCTAGGCTGGTCGGTCTCCCACTATTGCCCCGCTATTCGCCAATGTCACATCAGCGCCCTCTGGATCTAAGAACCGGTCTTCATTACCGCCAGCTTTCCAATCTGGAGCTCTTCCTCCCCTTGGATCGCATCGGGCGTTCCAGCCGCATTCATACGCTGCCTCGCCTTTGCACAAATCACTTACCCCGCCACCATTTGAAGGCCGCAGCCATCGAGACAGCGACTTGGAACCGTTCCCATCCATTGAATCCTCGTTAGACTCCATGTCCACAGCATCTGGAAAGAACTTCTCATCAGCACCCGGGATGGCCCATTCTGTCAACTCTGATTCCAGTCCGGTTCTCAATCTCATTCCTCCCATTTCCCAGCGCCAACACCACCGCTTTTCCAACCCCACTCCAGCATCCTTCCGCACCAAGGAAATTCAAATCTACTGCGCACAATGTAAACGGCCATGGGCCTTGAACGAATGTTTCGCCTGTACAGAATGTATCTGTGGCGTGTGCCGCGAATGTGTCACCATGTTCATCACAAGTCCACCAACCTCCTTCCGCAGTCCCAACGGGCCCATGAACAATACCCCGCAGGGCCCGACCAGCTACCCCACCACTGCGCGAGGGTGTCCTCGATGCCAAACGATGGGCGGCAAATGGAAATCCTTCCAATTGGACTTTAAGTGATTCCGTAAAGCTTAATGAGCCGACGGCTTTATGCATGTTATGACTAACGCTTTTATACATGGTCGTTCTTTTTTTTTTCTTTTCATGATCAATCTTTTATGCGACTGACAAGACCAAGAGCAGATGTCATGTCGTATCTTTATATTCTTTCTCTTTGGTCAACTCTCGGTACAGGCTTCCGAGGATCCATGCAAAAAGCTGGCCTTTCTGTGCAGGTCTTTCTTTCATTTTGGTTTGGTTGGTCGGTTGGTTTATGTTCTGGGTGGCATCTCCGGGGGCTTATGCGGGTCATGCGGTTTACGTTTTTTTGATCTTTCTGCATATTTGATGATTTTCGTGCACATTTGGTGGAATTCTTGGATGCTATATTCAATGATCTGCCAGCACTGCCATTGATAGAGGCGGACTCTAGTACAGCCTAGTTAGGATATTGGAATGAGTAACTGTCATCAATTACATTTGTCAATAATAACTGTGTACCTGTAGTCTAACGGGGCCATCTACAATCAGGTGTTTCAATGTTCCTTAGTGACGACAACATTCAAATGTTGAACTTGAAGAGATCTTGCTTTTGATTCCTACCTACATGCTGCCAAGATGCAAGATGTCTTTGTAGGGCTTCAATGAAGACGTTTACGAGGGTAAGGAAACGCTCTAGTGATGGCCCTTCCAAGGTTGGTAATCATGGCTGACTCCCAAGTTACTGAGTCCTACTTACAGAAGGTGGTAAACCAGTCATTCAAGCGGAATCTTGAGATTCATCATCTGTGTAAATGCGAAGTGTACTGTCAGGCGAAGATAGCAGCTAAATCCGGCTCGTAAACACGGTATGTATACATCAAAGCTACCAGGCTCTACCCACATGTGCAAGTGAGTCTACTCAGCCCAAATAACACTACTCAATCCCTCCGCAGCACCAACCTTCCCAGCCTCCCCAACCTTCAAAACAGCAACCTTCTCCCCAAGCTCCCCAGTCTCCCGATCCCTCCTAACCACAGCAACAACAGAAGAACTCTGATCCCCAATAGCAACGAGATCCCCAGCCCGGTTAACAACCATAGTCCTGGGAACCTTGCCCCACGCCTCACTCTTACCCAGAACAGTCACATTGCCGCTACCCTCCCGCTGAAGCGTAACAACGGAGTCATTCGGCGCAAAGCCCTGATCACTCCGCACAGAAACATAAATCTTATCACCAACCATCCGGATCTCAGCCGGCGTAGCGCCCTCCGGCATAGCGCCCGTGTACGGGACAAGCGTCTCACTCAGACTAAGATCCAAACATCCTGATCGCGCATACGCAACATCGAAACTCATCAGCGTACCCCCGATCTCGTTCACCAGGTACATCATCGTCTTGCCGACAGCGGCTACCTGGCGCTGGTGGGTAGGTCGCTCGTTCGCGTTATCCCCGTTATCAGTCCAGAACACGCCGTGTCGGGGACCAGAGCCGAATGTTACGTTTACCGGCTGGCAGGTCTGCAGCTCTCCGCTGTGCGGGTTGATAGCGTAGATGCGGAGTAGGTCGGCGCCTAGATCGGGGGAGACGATGAATGAGCCCGTCGGGTCTAGGAAGACCGAGTGTGGATGCGGACTGTCTTGTTGGGCTGTTGCGCCTTGGTGCGTCATGTTGAAGTGGAAGGCTTGTTTTTGGGGTGCGGATTGTTTGAGGGGGAGGTTGAAGGTTGAGACGGCGGAGCCCTCGCTGGTATGTATTAGCTTGAGTTATAGATGGATGGGTGATCGCTTGAATCAAGCTTGAGATCTAGTCGGGTATGTATGGACAACTCACTAGTGCGCAATCGCAAGGAATTTCTCCCCATGCGTACTCTCGTAAATAGTACTCTTCACACCACCACCAATCGTATCCGTCTTCGCGATCTGATGCAACTTGCCACCGCGACTGGAAGTGTACGCGCTCAGCGTGCCGTGCGTGCTTGGATCCGCCGTTCCGCTCTCATCGGAACAGTACAGCACGCCTGTCTCCGCGTCGTACGTTAGCCAGCTGGGCATGTCGCCGCAGGTCTTCTGCGTGTGTGCTAGCGAGAGCGAGTCCCCGTTTAGATGCAGCGTGTAGACGTTGCCATTGTAGTGTGTTGCCCATAGTGTTGCTTGCTTTGAGTTGATGTGTTTGGTTGGTTGGGTTACTAGGGCTGTTGATGTTGTGGATAGGAGGAGGGAGAGGAATGCGTGGAGACGCATTTTGGTGGATTGATGTGTGAGTATGTTACTGTATGTATGACTTCGTTCACCAGGAAGTAGTTGAGAGAGCAGAATGATCAGGTATAAGGAAGAGTAGAAGTGGAGGGCACGGCAGGCAAACAACGCGAGTCCCGTGCCCGAATTCCGCACGACTGCATGTTGACGAACCCTTTCGTGGGATATTCGGGACAATTGGAATGGATCGACGTTTTGCTGGAACTGCGTTGCAGTGGAGCAGTGGGGCGGAGTGGGGGTTTGAGGGGGTTGGGAGTCAAGGGGTTTGAATAGATTGGGGAAGTTCTTGTTTGCTACGGAGTGCACGATCTGCAGAGTAATTAATGTTTGCTCTAGTGCTTATAGTGCTTAGGGTTGTATTTGATCTGCTACCTACCCCTCTAATGCGTGGGATGTCCAAGTCTACGGGTTAAAGCTCGGGTAATTGATTGACTGAAGGAGGCAAGGATTGATCATTGCGGGATTGTCCCTGCATTGTTGATGTCATGGCTTGGGGTAATTAGGCTTGATTCGAGTTTTCAGCCGTGATGAATGGAGATTAGTGGGTTTAGTCGTACGACGGATAGTGTGCTTGTCCGGGCCCGAGATCGGTGCAGAACGTGAGTTGCACATGCATGTGTGTCAGTGGGGGAAGTGGAGGAGTGATGTCGTTTAACATTCAAGTTTGAATGCCCGAGTGCTGGCAGTGCTCGCTGCCAGTTGAATTGGAAGGGCTTATTGGCGTCCAAGCTGAGCTGAACCAGTGCCAGTGCATGCACAGAAGAGCAAGGGTCCGAATAGTCCATAAATAAAGCTCGGACTCGGACAAAGCTTCAAGTTGATCTTTTCAAGTTATTCAAGTTTGAGGCTGTAGTATTAGTATGAGTGCGTCGCACCCAGATCCAGATGACCTGCGTGTAAGAGTGAAAGAAGAACTTTTTGTCGCTGTCTGACATTGTTGACGAAAACTTGAAGTTCTATAGTTCAGTCTCGGGTCAAATGTAGCTGAAGGCGGTAAACGCGACATCTGGAGGCTGGAACATCTCCACTTCGCATCATGCAGGCTATTCGCAGCCACAGCAATTATTGACAAGACCAACATGTCATAGCGATAGATAATGGACTGGCACTGAGGAGATAATGCTGAATCCCTCACGGCCAAGGTTATCATCTCGGTGGCCCTCAATATGGATCCACTTCGCGAGCTAAAAAATTCCAAGAAAAGCTTCATGCGAGTTAATCGCCAACAGAATAGCTCAGCACAGCGAAAGAAACGAACGGTCCTTTCCTGCACACCATGTCGACAACGCAAGGTGAAATGCGACCGTCTGGCGCCCTGTAGTCAATGCACCCAGCGCAGCACTGCCGAGGCATGCGACTTCTTAAATGTGAGGCTGGAGAGTGCGACGGCTGTTTCACCTGTCCAGGGCGTCTCTCCAGCCCATGAGCCGGAAAATGACCACCAGCTGGTCTTGTCACCAGTGAGACCGGCTCTGGTACTCCCGCAACTCAACGTGCGTCCAGCGAGTCTCACTGCACCATGCAACCACACTCTCGCAACCGGGCCGGGCCAAGCCCTAGATTCCGTTAACTCGCTCACCCAGTCTTGCTTTCATGGAGCAGGAACCAGGACCAGGTTCTTTGGCCGAAGTCACTGGGCCTTGACGATGGATATGGTAGGTCCAGGCCAGTCCGAGTCTTTCTTCGGACCCCAACACTGACCAGCCGCAGTTCCCTGACCTCAAAGCTCACCTTCAAAAATATCATCATGTCAAAAAAGGGCCATCAAGGCCACACTCTCATGACCATCAAGGTGCGAGGCATGCAAAACAGCGACGGCTACAGACGACCTATCAAACACAAACGCAAGCGAACTCGGGACTTGAGAGTCTAGTCCCACCTCGCCAAGTGACTGACCAACTCGTGGATCTCTATTTCTCAACCTTTGAAACGACATTCCGCATCTTGCACGTCCCTCAATTTCTAGCAGAGTACGCCGAATTCTGGAATTCGAGAGATCGTGCCGCGCCGAATGTTTGGTCTCGAGACGTATTCGCAGCCAAACTGCTTAGTCTGCTCATATGCGCAGCCTCTCTCGCGGATCCCAAGGTACTGAAAACAGAAGACCCGAGTCAATCGCAACTCTCAGCCCAAACAGCCAAGGACTGGCTACAAGCGGTAGGGTCCTGGGTCAAAACCGTCACAACGTACGCCAAGCTTGACCTGGACTTCATCCAAGTCATGTGTCTCTTACTGATAGCCCGACAAGCCATCGCCTATGAAGACGATCTTGCCTGGCTTGCCGCGGGGTCTCTGGTCCGAGAGGCCATGATGATCGGCCTTCATCGAGATCCGAGCAATTTCAAGGGCATATCGCCATTCCTAGCCGAAATCCGCCGCAGACTTTGGTATACGATCGTCCAGCTCGATCTCCAAGCTGCATTGGACACTGGTGTCCCGGCCTCTATCTCAGAATCTCAGAAGACGACTTTGACTGTGCGGCTCCATTGAATCTTGAAGATGAGGATCTTTCCACCGACTTAACTGAACTCCCTGCATCTAAAGAGGCAAAAGTTCTCACCAGGACATTCTTTTTGGTACTACTCGCGCAAACATTGAGTGCCCAGATCAAAATAGTCAAAATAATTAACCAGGTCCGCTTAACATCAACTTACCAAGACATCCTAGACCTCAGTCAAGTGATCACAGATGACTTCAGACAGTCCCCATTCTTGGCCAGCCTCAAAGATACAGGCGAATCCACCTCCGACTTCCGAATAAGCTTGTATCTCTTCCTCGTCTACCGGTACCTCCTTGCTCTCCACAGACCCTTCGTGCTCAGTCTCGCAGAAACACCGACAGAGATGTACGCATATTCTCGCCGGATCTGCATACAAGCCTGTATAGCTCTCCTGGCACCAGTGATGTCAATCGAAGACTCTTCCATTCCTGCCCAGGTGGTCCTCCCACTGATTCTCCGTCTGCGAGGGGGCATGTTCCGAAGCGAGCTCTTCCACGCAGCAGCAACACTCTGTTTCGAGCTTCGACTCCAAGCCAAAGACAGCATCTTACCTCCTCTTCCCGGCGCCCCTGCATACGACTTGAATCAAGACCAACGCAAGACCCTGATGCGTAATGTAGAAGCCGCTATAAACTACTTCTCAATCAAAGTTCGAACAGAAAAGCAGGCATGTAAAGCCTTTATGCTTTTGAACATGGTCTACGTCTCAGCTCAAAGCGAGCTCCTGCCAGGACAAAAGAAAGGAGACCTTAGTCTGGAAAGCGCGTGTCCTCGCACGGCTCGACGCTGCCAGGAGTTATTGCAAGAAGGCGGAGACGGTCGAGCTGAGTGTCAGCATTCGGAAGAAAATTGGTTGGGGTACCCAGGGAACCCGCTTATGGTAAACGATATCCGTCGATTTGATGAAGTCTCGAACTAATGTCTTGCAGAATGAAGAGGTGCCTGAATTGCGAGAGGGACATCGACATCATTCTCCACCTGATACATCGGCCGCGCGGGATGTACAGGGGTCGGATACGATTGCTGATCCTGATTTGGATTTATTTGTAAGTACATAGTCGGCACTCTCTTGGGATTCTTACTGATTAACCTAGGACCTTTCTTTTGACTGGGGCATGTATCTTGATCCTTCGTATCTAGACGAGTCTGGGAATCTATGGCCGTTGATGGATCCATTGATATAGGCCGTGTTTATCTCTGCTCATTCGACAATGATATTCAATTCCTAGGAGGTTGAGCTTTTTTCTTAATCTCATTTACTGCATGGCTGGTACACACAAAACTCCAGGCTCCCAGGGCTTCCAGTGGCAGAGCTCGATGAACTAGGTGGTTCAAAAGTTGCAGTCGACGGTGCACAGTAATCGTGTGGTGATGTCACCTGAGCCCTGCAGACAATCATCTGGACACTCAAGTGCTTCAATTGCAAGTGCTGATTGTACTAAAATATTGAATGTTCAATAACTTGAACGTTTGAATGTATAATCGTAAACTGTTCCCTGGCTGGGTTTTGCCCGTTATGAAAGCTCAATGCAATATCACGATAAATACTCAGACCATCTAGGTTATTTTGCTCCAGCCCGACGTAAGCGTTCCACAACCTTGACATGACCTCCCTTTTCTGCTACTTTAAGCGCTCTTCGGCCCTTAACTTTTCCAGCAGGCGCATTGACATCAGCTCCTGCATCAAGAAGACGTTCCACGACCTCGAGATGGCCTCCTTCTGCTGCTGCTTGAAGCGCTGTTAGGCCGAAAGTCTTTTCAGCAGGCGCATTGACATCAGCCGCCGCATCAAGAAGAAGTTCCACAACCTCAAGATGGCCTCCTTCCGCTGCAGCTTGAAGCGCTGTTAGGCCACCTATCTCTCCAACAAGCGCATTGACATCAGCCTCTACAGCCAAAAGTCGCTCCGCAGCCTCAAAACGGCCTCTATCCCCTGCTGCTCGTAACGCAATTTGCTCATTTCCCTCTCCAGCAGGCGCATTGACATCAGCCCCTGCATTCAGAAGTCGCTTCACAACCTCAAGATGGCCTCCTCTCGCTGCTGCTTGAAGCGATGTTAGGCCGAAAGTCTTTTCAGCAGGCGCATTGACATCAGCCTTGGCAGCCAAAAGTCGCTCCGCAGCCTCAAAACGGCCTCTATCCCCTGCTGCTCGT
This sequence comes from Penicillium sclerotiorum, assembly GCA_911649655.1. Taxonomy (NCBI): domain Eukaryota; kingdom Fungi; phylum Ascomycota; class Eurotiomycetes; order Eurotiales; family Aspergillaceae; genus Penicillium; species Penicillium sclerotiorum. The sequence continues at coordinate 688,429 of CAJVRJ010000008.1, forward strand.
AACGCAATTTGCTCATTTCCCTCTCCAGCAGGCGCATTGACATCAGCCCCTGCATCCAGAAGTCGCTCCATAACCTCAATATGGCCTCCTCTCGCTGCTGCTTGAAGCGCTGTTAGGCCGAAAGTCTTTTCAGCAGGCGCGTTGACATCAGCCTTTGCAGCCAGAAGTCGCTCCACAACCTCGAGATGGCCTTTTCGTGCTGAAACCTGGAGCGCTGTTTCGCCATTTACACGATAATCCACATTCGTAGATACTTTCAGCAGACTTGGAAGTAAATCTTTACGATTTTCCCCCGAGGCAAAACACAATCCATAGTTCATGAGAGATTGAGAGCCGTATTCGTCATGGTGTTGAATAATGTATCTGGTGATTCGATGATGGCCATACATGATGGAACCTCGAAGGATGTCACGCTTGTCACTCTCGGTTAAACTGTAAGACTGGTGCCTTACATAGTACATAAGCAAGGGAAAATTCTCATGTACAACCAACCAATTTATCTGATGTGCTGCCTCTATTTGGTCTGCGAAACTCTCCTGGGCTGACTCCCATGGTTTGTATGCAATTATATCGTTCCCTTCTACACAGCGGCAAAACAATGACCATGCCGCATTCGCAGTGTCAATATGTGTGTTTGTGAGGTGGTCGATCCAGTGGTATTTGGCATATTCGAGTAGATGGAAACCTCGCATCTGGAGTTCCTTCTCTAGGCGTGCAGCCTCTTTATCACCAAGTACTTGTTGAACCTTCCTTTCCAGCTCCCCAGAGCTGAGATGTTGGAACTGATGGCGGTAAAGAAGTAGCTTCCGCGCAACTCGGTTGCTCTTGTTGCTGTAGCTGCCCAAGACGGAGGTTCCAAGCTGTAAAGGGTGTAAAGGAGTATTTGAACCAACCTGAACCTTGGCCAACTGACGCTTGAAGTCACTGAAATCGAGGTACGTCATACAAAGAATCCCGATATGCGTATCAAGTCTTTCCATGATGAATTCCTCCGAATACTTGCAATTGATCGAGAAAAGGTGTTGTTTCACGCTATGATGAACATAGTGCACAGTGTTGTCCTCTTCGTCAATAATTGTTAGACCACAACAATCACCGATAACTTTATGCATGTCGTTGGGTAACTTTTCTCGGTCAAGAGATTTTTGTCCAGGGGACAGGCTTAAAGCCTCTTGATATTCTGTCGCCGTTAATGGCCGCTTCACCACGCCGCAGAATTGAAGAATCTTGAACGCATCCTTTGCTGTTGTTTTTTCCCTCACACGACTGAGTTTTTGGTCGAATATTTCAGACAAACCACGCGGTACATGCTTCAATGCGTCCAAGATTTCACTGTCGCTGCGTCGTGCACAGAGCTCTTCAATGAAGAGGTATGTCCAGAGGAACCTGTATTGGAACTTGAAGTTAGAAATATGCAATATCACAGCCGAGGTGTCTGGCAATCTACTGTGCTGTCCCATCACTTACATTCCGTCCGACCCTTTTCTTAGGGTTTCAGATATCCGCACGATGAGCGTATCATCCCCCAATACCAATGTTCCATCCTCTAGGCAGCTGTCCAAAGTCGCGGCGATATAGCGATCCATCTCTAACTCAACCCTCTGCTCAGTAATGGAGATCGTGTATTTGGGCTTTCTGGATCTGAATATATGGTTTGCAAGATCCGGGCGGCCCGCATATAGGACTTTGAAGTCCTTCATAGAACCAGCAAGTTGAGACACAGCCCGCGCTACCTTTCGCGCCTCGGCAGTTTTGCATTCATCGAGTCCGTCAATAACAATGTAGTATTTCTTGTCAACCTGGAGCTGAGGCAGTATGTAATCAACAATTCCAGCCATATCCAGGTCATTACTATCGTCATAAAGGCGCTGTAGACTTTCATTTTCAGCATGCTGGATCTGGAAGTCTAATATTTGACGAGCAAGACTCCCGATGATGTTCCTTGCTGATAGGGCTGCAGTATCGTCCGATCGACAAAAGTAGTAGGATATGACCTCGTTGGGTTTGCGTGTCGCATGAAACTGAGCAACCACATTAGACATCAGGATGGTCTTGCCAGTGCCCATTATGCCTGTACACCAGAGGAACGCGGTATCCTCGTCATCTCGCCATTGTTGAAAGGTAGAGTCTTGCAGCAGCCACTCCGCCGTGGCAGGAACGCGTTGTTGTATAGCCCTCCTCCAGGGTTTCACGTAATTGATGGTAGAGAGATTTTTTTTAATGCTGCATCTCAAGCCTGCAGCCTCCCTTTCCATCATATGAACTCTCGCCAAATGGGCCTCGGTATGTTCTTTCCGAGTCTCTTTTTGGAATCTTTTTGTTAAACTTCGGAAAGCTGTGTTGTCTTGACTCTCTTGTCTCAGCAATTTCTTTGCTTCATCGTTCGCCTGCATCGAGGCAAGTGAGAGCTGCAGCTGTATATTCTTTGTGGTTTGATTCAGCTTATCAAGAGAAGGTTTGAAATCAGACTCGAAAGGACTGAAGATAGACGATAAAGTTTGCGTGACCAATGGGCGTCTTGAGATTTTGATGATCTTGGTACATAGTTCGACAATGGTCGCATAGTACTCGCATAGTTCACGTTGAAGACCCACACAGCCGGGATACAGTTGACCAAATTGCTGATAGGTCGGGCATGACTTTCCGATTTCCATAATCATACTTGTCACCTTGCCAAAGTAAGATGTAATATTGCTTGCCGTCAAGATAGCCACCTTCACGCCACCCCAGACTAGCGCGGCGGTGTAGGGATTGGAACTGACAAATGTTCCCACGACACCACTGAATTGCTGTGTTGCCTCCAGAAATGTACACAATCTCGACGCCACACATCTCCTTGTCGTGCTTTTGTTATTGGCGTCAATCTCCGTCACGAATGTGATGACGCTCGTGACATCGGGTTGAATGGCGCTGACTTTATAAAGTTGCTTTTGCTCATCTCCCATCAAAACAGCCTCAAATTCGACCAACGCCTCGCGGAGCACTGCTGTCGGATCTGGCACGCTCTTCGAATGTGAACGGGACAAGGCTACAGCCTGAGAAGCCATCTTGTCATCCATGACTGCTCCGTTCAATACCAATGGTGTAAATTGCGATCTGTTGATAAAATAGATTGATGATGCGAGAGTTATAGTAGAGAATTAAGACAGCCCATCGACTGAGGGGGTATGTGCATGCCCAAGTGTGGATGTGGAGAAGTCTAAGTCACCATTTCGAGTTGTTGGGCGACAAGCTGAGGAGGTGTTCGGATATGGCAGGACCCTCGTGACTTTGAAACATCGATATTTGTTTGAATGTATATGAACAGAAGATGGCGCTTGTGGGATATTGGAATTGTCAGGAAGAGCAACAATAATGTGTAGGTATTGTTGCAAAGAGGTGCTAAAGCTGAGAGGGAGAAGGTGAGGAAGGATGACAGGAGGCTCCGGGTCACCTGACGAACAGAAGTATTCCAAGGTTGCTATATGCAAGAAGACAGAAAGGAAGGAGAACATTTTTGAAGGGGAAAGATGATAATAATGCCTAGGCATTAGACTGAAGCTAGCAGCGAGGAAAAGAGGGGCTATCACGTGAAGCTAAGAAGTACATGATAACCCACTGCTGAGGTTCAATTTTGGGCATAATTCTCCATGCATTCCAAGGTTTCAATGTTAACACCTGATAAATCTTTTCAAGAGCCCTGGAGGTTCAATCAATGTTTTCTGACTGTCTTTCCAAACCTCCTCCCAAATATCTTTCCTACCATCTTTCTAGGCTTTTTCAAGTTCCGGCCATCTTCCAATTACCTTATTAAAAGACATCACCACATGTGTATGTACTACGTACCCTATACCTGAAGCAGCTAATTATGTCTTATACATACAGGAAGTAAGAAAAGTTAAATGAATCTCAGATACCCCTGAGTAACTGACTCATTTCGCGGGCAGGGTAATATTAGCCTGAATTATGAAAACCCGGCTAAACCGTAAGTGAAAGAGTGTTTCTAGCTTTGTGGAGTTTGTTTTTAGTCCTTCCCTTTCAAGATTCGGGATTAGAGAGAACGGATTAAGTTACTAAATTTGGTGTTCTATCGACATGACTCGTATGAGTCGTATCTGCATAGATCCAATAAACGCACCTGGGCATGTTTGCTCGCAGATCTAAGATACCCTTTTCGGCAAGTATTATTTCCGAAGTCTGCCTCACCCAACCATACGCCTCGACGCCTAACCATGAAGCCCGAACAAAAATAACCCATGGCGCTGAAGCCGAGGAAATGATCAAACTATGCCCCTAGCGACAGCAAGTGAATTCCAGACAGAAGCTCCCGCACCCCGATTTGCACGTATTCAAAGCACTCGCCAAGTTCTGTCGCTTCTTCGCCCCTTCACCTTGCTGGCTAACCTCGACACCCGTACTCTCAGCGGTGATCGAGTCATTCCTCTCACGTGGAATATAAGGCTCCGGTTGCAGTGTAATAGAATGAATTCCATACTCATGGAAACATTCCCTGATAGTCTGCGCCAGGCTCTCGAAATCAGTCATGGCATCACCGTCTAACACGACATGCGCAGACGCGAGAGACTTTTCTTGGTTTAGGCGCCAGATATGGAGTTCGTGGATGGCGAGGATACCGGGGATCTGCACTTAGATTAGAATCGGTCTCATGTGGGTAGGCTGGTAAGCTCTAGACATACACTTTCCAGATCTTCTTTCACGTTATCATGGTCTACTCCTTGTGGCGCACTTTGCAGGAGAATCAAACCCGAATGTTTGACTATGAATGTTAGTATTCACGTTTACGTTTCACAAGTCGGCTGCACATACTTAGCGGAATGGAAGAAACGAAAATCATTATGGCGATGCCCATGCTGACGGCAGGGTCTGCGTAGAATCGTCCGCCGTAGTTGGCGAGCCAGATTACCGTCGCTGCAATTACGACGCCGATGTTGTTTGCGCAGTCGCCGAGAACGTGGATCATCACTCCCATCATGGCTAGGTCTCTGCCTTTGCCTTTGGATCCTTGGGTGTTGTTCGTGTGATGCTTGTGGTGAACGTGCTATAGGAAGTGTCAGAGGTATATGTTTCAGACTAACGACGATCCATACCTTCTGATCAACCAATCCAGTTGATACCGATTCCTCTGCACTGCGGCTATGGCCTTCCTGTCCATGATCATGTCCATGTCCGTGATCGTGATCTGCAAGGTATCAGCACTGTATTGGACGACACGGGACGAAACTTACCATGCAAAAACAAAACGCTGATTATGTTGAGCCCGAAGCCGACACAGCCCATAATAAGTACGAGTTTGGGGTTTTCGACACCTAAACAGTTAGTTTGCACTCAGGCTGGAGTAGGAATATCTGCTGGGACTCACGCTGCAAGGAAATAAATCGCTCAATCGACTGCAGGAACACGCTGATTCCGAGACCGAATAATAGAACGCCATTGAAGAAGGCACCGAGTAGTTGGATGCGCTGCCAACCAAAGGTCAAAGCCTTGGGAGCTGTACCTTTCTCGGAAATCTGATTTTGGGTCAGTGTATGTCTCAACTCATGTGAACTCGAAGTTCTCAAACAGTACTTACGATCGTAGCAGCAAGTGCAATCGCAAAGCCCACCAGATCATTCAGCTTGACAGTGTTAGCTCATGGATCTCGGTCACATGAATAAGATTAACGCACATAGTGGAATGCATCAGCTACCAGAGCCAAAGAGTGAGTGTAAAACCCAACTATGAGCACATTAGCAAGATACTTCACAGAATGGCTTCTGAATGGTGAAGAGCCTGGAAGATACTAACTGGAGATTTCAGCAATGAAGAAACATAGTGAGATACCAAGAACGGCGCTTAGTCGCTGAACACGGGATATCTTGAAAGCCATTGTGAAAATCTTCAGGAAATACTCGCGTTCCACGTTTTGTCCCCTGATAGTTAACTGACTGGGCTTGAATGCAGTGCGAAGTTGATCTTTATACGAAGGCGATCGGAGATCATCCGGAGAAAATACTTTCCCGAAAGGGAAAGAATACTCCCGAGCTGAGCCATACTTCGGTGTGCGACCTGACACATAAAACGTCCAAGCTTATGTAGAAATGGCTGGAAATCCATCGAAATCTGCTAAATTTTTGTGGGGGAATTTGGAATCTACTAAAGAAGGGTCTATACACATTAATTAGATCTCGAAATACAACCTAACAACCCGAAGGCCGATCCTTTCCAACGTATTTATGCGGTCAGGGCTTCGTTAAGTATAGCACTTTCCCACCATGACTAATAAATTGGCACTTTGGCCGAGTGGTCTAAGGCGTGCGGCTGCTAACTGCATCTCTTCGGAGGCGAGAGTTCGAATCTCTCAGGTGTCGTTTCTTTTTTTTCCCTAAAAAAAAAAATTAAAAAATGAAAATAAAAATTTATCCCCGCATGAGGCGCCGTAGAGGATTCCACCAGGGCCTGCTAGATGGTCAAGTGGTATAGCTGGGTGCTTCTTACAAAACAGCGCCCGGGTGGTCATCCTAAGTACTACATCTTTATGTCCACGCACGGCACTGCCAAGTGTCCCATTCTCCTAAAGTACCTACCTGTTAGCAACCACATGTGCATACTCACATCATGTGCACTACCCAATCATGATCCCTATCCTCAGCAATACCCAGATGAAGCTCTACAAGAATGAATCTACGAAAACCAAAGGAATATAAAAGCCCAAAGGCATAGATAATCATTGACTCAAAAAACCTCAAATAGGTATGAAGCTCAAACCCTAACATAACGCCGTGGCTTTCGTAATTGCGTCTCGCAGAAAGTCAGGACAGAGAAACCAGTCCGCCCACCAAAGCAACGCTCGCTTGTCAACAAGACAGAAAGATGAATCGATAAGATCACTAAAATAGTAACAATCAAATAAAAAAAACGGAAGCAATGAGGTGATGAGAGCATTCGAGTTGCAGGACGGAGGTAAAGGGAGAGGAAGAAGACGGTAGATTTTGATAGCCGTAATAGCTTCAATCTCCGCCTCCTGTTTTGAATCATCGTGATAGTCGTGCAGTACGTAAGTACGGACGAGTCGTAAAATATTGTTACAAATCTGGTATGCTATGCAATGCATTACCGGGCGAAGGTGGCCCATACCGTGCTTAGCCAGCCTGTTGGGATCCCGACTTCGGAGGGTTGGATCAAGGATAGTTGAGACCAGTCGCCTCCGTCCAGGAAGGCCATCACGTCGTCACCGCCGAGGCTGGTGGAAAGGAGACTTGTGTCGGGGCCTTCGGTGGATGTGAGTGGGGGCGATGGCGCGAGCTGGGTGACTGTGCCTGGTGGGGGAAGCACGGGGACATGTGGAGCGGTAGCGTTGATTGGAGGGAGAGATTGAGAGTATGGGGCTGGCGGCGCAGATGGACGTGATGGGAGCCAGGAGTTGATGGGTTGGAGGCGGTTGCTGGTTGCAGTGAGGTACTGGGATGGCGACTGAGTGGTGGCGGCTAGAGATGGGAGACTTGGAGGCGAGGAAGATGAGGCATAGAGAGGGCCGTCTGGGTGGTGTTGTTGGAGCGATGGGAGGGAGTATGGGGATTGAGATGGAATCGGGCGGTTACTGTTGGGGAGAGGGAGGCTCGGACGACGATCTCCTTCGTGGCCAGGCACGGGCATACCGGGGCTGTTGACGGGAACCCATGATTCGCGACGTCCGCCAGCGCCATCGAGTTGCTGGTCGCTAGCATCGCCGAGCTCACTCTTCACGGGATTGCTGCCGGCATCACTAAGGTTGGTCATCCTGTCGGCAATTGAATCTCCAATAGCCATCGCGGTCACATCATCCTCCAACGATTCCTGAAGTTGATCCTCAATAGCCCCAAAATCCAAGAATAGTTTCTCCAAGAGTTTAAACTCTTCTAGGCCACCACCGGGACCTCCTTCTCGAACGGGGCGAGCCCCATTGGCCCCCATAGCATAGTCGGATGCATCGGACATGCTGTCCAGGCGGTTGCGGGAATACCGGCGGAAGTCTCGCTTGACTTTGGAGAAGTAGCTGTGGAGACGGTTCAGAGTTCGGAACCACCCAATGGCCATCTTAAGACGTGGCCGCATCTCCCGGAGAATGTCCAATGCTTTGCGGGCTTGCACGGCACCAGGAAGGTGACTATCATGACTGGCAGGAGGGGGTCTAGTGGCGAGGAGCCCATCAGGATCCATATGTGAGAAGTGAGATCCATAGACTCCAATAAAAGCAGCATTATAAATAGCAAAGCCGATGAGAGGGTTCTCAACCAGCGCTCCACGGCCTTGGCAGGTCGCAACAAGATCGATCATCTGGCGTGCAGCCTTGAAAAGCTCACGAGCACTGTCGCGCCAGAAGCCATCAGGTGGACCGCTCACCTTATCCGAGGGGAGCAAAGGCTCATCCAGAGGACCGGTGGGCTCATTGCATCGGAGCGGCAGGAACGGAATATAAGCGCGGTGTAGAACAATAACAGACAAGAAGTAGACGACATGCATAACGGTATAGGATGCCAGCGTTGTCTTGTACATGATGTGGGTGTCTGTATTTCGGACCGAGTATTGCAGATTTCGGGAAAGGCTGTCTTGGAACTCGTTCAACTGTGCACGAAGAGTCGCAAAGCGGGACTCCGGGTGCCAAGGGGGGTACTGCTCCATTCGTCGGCCGCCAGCACAAGACCACTTGGCGATGCTCCCCCAGATGCGGATGATTCGGATAACTCGACTCAAGACTGACTCTTCGGCACCAACCTCCCAGCGATCCACCTCTTCCTCGCTAGAGTCTTTCCGGCGTGAGATGGGGGACCAGGCCTTGCCATCAGGGGTACCATTTGTTGGCGGCAGCTTCTCATCGCCAAACCCTAAGCTCTGCCGAATACTCGGGATCTGGACGCCCTGAGCACCGAAGCTTTGTGGACGGCGCACTGTCGGCTCGTTCAGTCGGGCCGTTCGAACCCGCTCGCCGAACGCAAAGGCATTGTCACTCGGGAGTTGGATTCCGAGATCCTTGACGTCGATCATGCGAGGCCGGTACTTTCCGCTACTCAAGCAGCGGTCCAGAATGAAACAAGCCCAAAAGGTACGACGCTTGGTTTCTTGTGCAATGATATCATCCGAAGTCTGCTCCCTCGGCTCCCCCCGTCGGGGTAGACCGAAGTGATCTACCTCCGTCTTAAGACCCGGGGACAATCGGGAGAAATCCCTCGGGGGAAACTCATTTTCCAGCTCAAAGGGAAGACCAATCGACTGAGCCAATCGGATCGCCATACCGACATAGAGCCAGGCACTTTTGCCTCGGCACATGCCCCATTCATGAAGCGCTAGCATTAACAATGCCTGGATACGGGCCAAATCCGGGGTAGCCAAGCTCGCGCTATCCAGACCGGCCAGCCGGCTCCGTAGCGCAGTCGCATAGAATTCCGAAGCCGTCAGAGGATTCGACGGTTGACCAGGCGAAGCGGGAGAATGGAAAGCTACAAGCGGCGGGTGGAATCTCGCGGTCAGGGTAAGCACGCCCAAGGGAATGAGGGAAGATGATAGATCCGCCTTGGAGGTTGAGTTGCGCACAGTCTCCTGACCATCAATTTGGACGGGAGTTGGGGGCGCGGGTGTTGAGAGCTGACGGATCTGACCGAGGAAGGTCGCCGGGTGTAGAAAAGGCAGATGCGTCGCGAAATGCGACTGAAATAGATCAAACACGGCTTCCCAGACCTTGGTAGTTAGTATGGAGGCGTCCAGGACATCGATGCCGGGTTTGGACCCTGGGGCGGTGCTTGTGATGCCGGTCATCTTGCGCTGGCGCGGTCGTTTCGGCCCATCGGCCCAGTCACCATTTCGATCCTCTCCATCTCCCAAGGCAGCCAAATCTCGTTTATTTCCGCTCACACCGATGGCGGGGGTTGGGTAGACACAATCTCGGCCAGACGATTCGCAGGCGCGGCAGGTGGTGTCGATGCCGGCATTGACACATTTGATCTTACTGCGCCGGCATCGAGCGCAAGCGATGCTGGATCGCATGGTGAAAGACGTTGGGCAGACCCCACGTCTGCAATTTTTGGAAATCGGGTTTATTGCGGTCAATCCGGTTTGTATCCCATTTATCTCTGTTCTGTAGGCGAAGGGTGTCAAACGTTGGGTAAGAAGTGAGAAAAGTCGGCTCTCTCTCGATTTTTTTTCTTCTGCTGCAATGCGGGTTTCGAAGCCGGGGAAATCCTTCTCTCGCTGTGAGTGGATCTTTTGTGGGTACAAGTTATGCTGTTACACCTTGAATCTCGGGATTCTCGGGAGTAAATAGATTCTGCGATGAATATTCAATGAGTTGGGATGCGACAAAGGATGCAGTGCAAGAAGTACGTACCGTCTGCAATACCCTGGGAGGGAAGTTTGAGAGGAAGAAGTGTGGGGGAATGAGAGAAAGGTCAGTCGGGGGACCGGGACCGGGAAATGGGGGGTCGGGAGGGAACGGAGTAACGAGCACCGAATGGATAAAGTAAAATGGAAAAGAATTCTAATAAAATACGTTTATTTTCAAGTAAGAAAAACTGGGGAAAAACGAGAGAGCCGCTGGGGGAAATTGCGGAGTGTCCAAAGGTATGCAAGGACGCGTGAGTGGAGAGTGGAGCCCCCAGGTTTCCGGCTGCCGAGCAATGGGGCCGACTTTCTCTTTACCCTCATTTTCTCCCATTTACATCCCTTTCTATTGGATCATCCCCCTTCGGTTATGGTACAATTGTAACTGTTGGTGACATTTTCGTTTATTTTTGACTTTATTTGGTTTTTTTTTTTATCATTTGATTTTACCCCATACCCCATGTCCGGGGACCGAGGATGTGGAAAAATGTCACCCGAAAACCGATTCTGGCAGTTGAAGACGAGCACATTACTCATACCTGGGAACCACCTAGAGAACCTAGGTGGCCCTCCACTGGCAGCTATGATCCGAACCTGTCCTTTTCATATGATCTCATGATCGTCACTACTCAACCCGAGTGCATCCCGACGTCAAACTTCCCTACCGAGAGACTACGGGAAATCCGTGAAACACTGACCATGTCACGTTGTACATCTGGTCCAAGACCAGATCAAAAAACCCTTGTCCGGCTGAAATAACAACGCCTGTCCCCGGTAGGATTCCCTTCGGGTAGAGGACGACCCCCACCGTGGGTACCAAAATCTTCGGGAACGACCTTGGGAAAGGGAAACGTCGGTGGATTTATTTTATCCTGGTCTAGGATCATCCCATCTACTCCGTACACTAACTTTTGCATGCTGGGCTCCGACTGATGCCCGATCGGCAAATGTTCTGGATAGATCTCATTTTGAACAAGAAAGGGAAACAAACATGACGGATCCTTTTCTGAACATGGCATTGTGAAGTTTCCATTTGCCGCTCCGAGTCGGGAACTCCAGATCTGGTTAACGGCACGACGGTCTCCATAAAAAAAAGGGTAAAAAGAAATTCGGAAAAAGGCAGAATCGAGACCAAAAAAAAAGAAAATAAAAAACACGAAAAAAAAAGTCGGAGAGTACAGCGAGATTTGCAACGGCGGTTTACGGTTTAGACCCTTTCTAACGATAAGTGGGCACACCTGGAGTGGACTGTTCCCAAAAAAAAAATCCAAATCTCCAAAATCCCACATGGCTATCCCCACGAAATAAACAGTCAAGCCAAAGAGGGGAGAGAGGTCCAAGAGGGCCCAAGTTCCTGTGATCCCTCGGGTAGCCCCAATGCCACCAATGCCACATCCCATTCACATTCTCTCATTCTCGTAACGCGCCCCAAACCCTCCAATAGACGGTCCCATTGGACCACCCCGGGGATCCCCGCGGGGAGCAACAAGATCCGCGATTGATCCTCGTTCCTACCCTCCGGAAGTTACATCAAATTCGTCTAGAGTCCCATGTCCGGCTCGGCCTACTTCAATGGACGTTCTGACGGCCGCCTCCGTTACCGTGTTACCCCCTCTGACCCAAAAAGTCCGTGCCAGAGCGCGCCATCGTTTCTCCCGGTAATATGCGATCCCGCTTCAGTTCTGGTACGGTCTTCTTGTTTGCGTTTCTGCTTGGCCCTGGGGAGAACGAAGCACCCGTACAACGTCGACGTGGAACGGAATCTCACCGCTACAACCCAATGGTCTCAGGCTGAGATCATGATCTCACCCCAGGCTGCAGCAGACGCAAACAAGAAGCCGATGCCGAGCTGCATCGGCGATCCGATCAATACAGAATAACCTGTTTTGGGTATGGGATGAATATCTTATTCGGCGCCAAGAACGAGAACAAGGGGAAGCACTTGAGCACGACGGAGAGGAATACGGGTCCGTCTGCCAAGTGATTTATTATCTTATTTTTTAATTTCTTTATTTATTATTTTAGTTTTTCCTCGTCTCCTCATTCTCTTTTCCGTACAAAGTACGCCCCCCTTGCTCATAGGTGACACACGGGAAAGTCATACACCGAGTTTCCCCCACGACCCGTCTTCGCGTTTCGGCCCTGTCCGACCAGCGTTGACAATGATTGGCCCCCAGCCTCCGAGGCGTCAGCGAACCGACCCCGGGCAACCCCGCATTTCTCGAATTCACATTAGGTAAGTCGGCTATATCCCGAGAAAAAATAACCTAGGTAGAAGGGAAGCATCTGAAGATCTGAAGACGGGACAATTCCGCTATATTCAGTTTTCTCATGGAGATATCTACTGTGAATTGCATGTGTAGGTACTATGTACTTTGCACTTCCTGTCGATATCTCAAGATAATCTGGATAATATGGATAGAAAACCTTGGAAAAATAAAAACTCGATCATGTGCCAACCCGAATCAGAGACGGGATATTCCTTTTGCCTCGTGTCATGGAGTGGGTCCTCATTTGACTTTTCCCCGGTGGATAGAAATCCCTCCCAAATCTGGACAATTCTGGACATTTGTCGGAACATGATGCGGAGAAATAGAAGAAAAAGAACCCGACTGTCTTAAAAGGGTAGTTTAAGCAGCGCCTATCCCTCGATCATTTTGGGGAGCCCTGGAGCCTTTTTCCCCGGTTCCAGCCCTCATATCACACTTAGTCTCTGCTACCGTGCCGACTACGTGGTATATTCTCTCCACATCTTGCTCCGTCCTGAAGTCCTGCAGCCCTGCAGTGGTCAGGATTAGGGAATTATTCCCGTCCCCCGGATCCTCGATGCGAGTGCTCGGTTCCCTCTCACCCTTCCCAGGTACAGGTGCCCCTTACTAGTTCCAGGTGCTCGAACAATTTTTTTATTTCTTTTTTTCTTTTCTTTTTTTTCACCTATGTCATTGGCCTCCTCACTGGCATTAATGAAGTCATGCTAAATGTCGGCTAAAGTCGAGTGATTAGCCGTACTCAACGTCACAGCCCTAGAACACAGGATAGCCTAAGATCCAGGCCGACTCGGAACAGGATCCAAGACCCATCCTGAACCCGAAAACAAGCAAAATACAAAGTCCCAGCTGACCAAAAAGTGGTTCCTTTGTCCGTTCAAATTAGTACAGATTGAGGTATTTCCCGACATCAGAACCAAGGGCGGGAAGGGAACAAGCCAAGGCCGACCGGGTCAGATGGACAGCAGACATATCCCGTGCGCTTCGGATTACCGAATCGGTGGCGGCCTTTGACAGTTGAACGGCTATTAGCATTAGGGCTTACGAGAATTGATCCGAGTCCACTGAAATTAATTTCAAATGTTGCAGAGCACAAACGCAACACACAAGTACCCCCACGTTATTTCTCTTTCTGTGTAGAAAAAAAAAACAGAGTGGACTTCCCCCACGTTCCACGTTACCCGGGAAAATAAGTCGGGTTCAACGGGAAGTATCCCAGCCTGGCGCGGAGCCGACGCCGAGCCCTGACAGGATTAGACAGAATTGCTATTTTCAAGCCCAGCTTGAGATCAATATACATAATTGCATAGCATGATCAATGCTTATGCGTACTAGCGCCCTGAACGAAGAAAAGAATATTCTAAGCAATGCTCCGTACTCCGTAATCAGTATCTTGATCCCGGTGATTCGATCGCAATCTCCACATCGGGACGGGTAATTAAATTTCAGGTCCCGGTAGGATCCCGATTCCGAGCGCTCCGACGCTATGTCATCGCCGTTTTTTGTCGCGTGCTTGATTGTTTAGCCATTGGGTTTCGTCATGAGCTGCGTCAACTGGTTTGCTTTGTGCATGTCATTGTGAGCTCAGTGCTGGAGTGATGGAGCGAGTGGGAGGGATTCAATTCGAGGTGTAGGCGCTATCGGTTAGCAGAGTATAAATGGATTCAAATTCCAGGTTCGGGATTGGGATTGTGATAGGATTGGCGGGCAATGGTACTTTTGTGGACCATTTAGCCGGTTAATTTAGCACTGGAGGCGCCAACTGGGTTGTTGTTACCTGTGCTCAGGTGCTGCTGGAAGTATGCCCAGGTGGTTAAGAACCATGAGCATGAGAGCAAGAGTATCGCGGCCAGGGTTCTGCTTCTGACAAGCTTCAAATGTTTCCTCGAGCAATATAAGGTCACCATGAATGGATAGTGACTTATTCCACACTATCCCACGAACCTTGGAACATTGAATGCATGGATGCTCAATGTGGATTATCACCTGGGCATGAGCTTGATCCTGCGCATGTCACGTTATCGCACATTCCTGCGGTCTTTGCATATGTGCAAGCATAAATGATTTCCATTCCACACGGGCAGTGGTCTTTCTATCAACCAATAGGTATACATATTGTGATGGTTAGGCTTACCGGTGGCGTCTTAAAAACACGCAGGATGTCTAGATGCCTTGAGATAAGTGCCGTTTCTCTGTACATATGAATAGCCGGGGATTCCCATCGATCCCTGCGACTTGAAGATGTACGCTACGTCAACCTTGGAAGATCGACGATATCAAAACATTTGAATTAAATTTCATCAGTCACCGCAGTTACACATGTACACAACATTGAAGATACTTATGAAGTGGATGACTATTTTAAATGCTGACGCTGTCCAGTGGATTACATAGTAGGTGCTGTATTTCAACGCTCTTGTTTGAGCGCCGTCGCCAATTTTGGAATCGGGAGAGGTACTCTAAGGAGTTCAACGTTCTTCAAATGGATGTTCAATGCACATTTGTCTCCGAATATCCATACATAAGGAATTACTTCGTGGTGTTTCCAAGGTTCCTGAGGTCTCACATGGTAGCCGCTAGGTTCGCAGGCAAACTCGCGGACCAAGGGTTTGATGGCGCTTTCCAAAGGTTGTAGGATGGATCTGGACTTTGAGGTATAAGGCAGCATGTCTAGACAAATTGGACCGTTTACGGAGTTCAGGAATGAAATCGAAAAGTTTGGAAGTAATACCTATGATTTGTTTGGAAAGTCAATTTGAATTGAGTTCAGGTTCTAGACATCTGGACATCCGGATGTTAGTTGGCAGCGTAGATAGAACATTCTGATGTTTGGATCTGCCAGTGTGAACCAGTTGACAATAAACCTTGTCATCACATAGAATTGGTCAAGGTATTAGCACTTGAAACTTGAAGTGCCCAGGTGCTCAACCTCCAAAGTGCTATGTTCACTAAACATCGCACACATTTTGACTGCGCGATTCAAAGTTGATTATATTCACGCCAGGTGAGAAGGCCACGCCCGCAGCTAAGTCTCCAAAGGATCAGGATTTTAAATTAAAAAGGTATATGCATAGAAGAGATATTTGAGTAACAAAAATCCAAATCCCAGAAGAGAAGACGTATCGCACAAGTGTCAGACAACACAAGGCAGGTATATAAATGAAAAAGATAACGAATGTAAAGGGGAATCAAAAACATCATGCGCGCCAGGCACTCATGAAATCACCGACTCTCAGAGTCACTCAAAAGAACCACGCAGCAATAGCGATAATCAGATACATCATCATAAGCAAGACGCCCTCGAGCCAGTGAGACTTTCCGTCTCCGATGAGGTAGTTGACCTGGAACTGATTAGATAAAGTTGTAATGAAGTTAGTGGGATCACATACCAGCAGAACAGCTACAAAGAGCAGAATCACTTGGAAGCCATCGAAATTCAAAGTCTGAACTAATTAGCACGAATTTTCTTTCATCGATGAGGGTTCTCGATCTTACCATTTCTTCAACGCCCATGATCCACCCAATAACAACAATCAGAGGCAGCACAAGCAACGCAATCTGCATACTCGATCCAACAGCCACACCAATAGCAAGATCCATCTTATCCTTGCACGCAACGGTGACGGCAGTAGCGTGTTCCGCGGCATTACCAACAATAGGAAGGAGAATCAGACCAACAAAGGTGGTGCCGATATTACCGGTAGCAGTGAGAGCAGAAATAGAGTCGACCTGAAACGGTTAGCGCGCGCTAAACCCACATGTGCAGTACGAGCGTGACTTACCATAAACTCGGCGCAAACAGCAACCAGGGCGGTGGAAATCACAAGGGTAAGGACCGCGGTTAGGACGGATAGCTGGGGCTCCTCGGGCTCGTCGTCGGGATCCTGCATCTGTACTTGTTCGCCCTGGACGCCCATTGCCCCTGCCGTCATTTTGCCGATTTGGGCGATGTTGCGGGTCGCGTCGCCTTCGGAGACCTTCTTTGTGCGCTTTTCGACTTTCGGGCTGGGGCGGTTGTACATTTCGGTGTGGGATTTCAGTTGGAAGAAGAGGTAGCAGCCGTAGACGATGAGAAGGAGGACGCTGGTACCTCGGGACAGAGGAGCAGTCTTATCCTTGTTTCCTGTAGATAGATCTGATTAGCTTCTGCCTGGGCTTCGAGAGTACTAGGTCGCGAACTCACCATCAGACCAGTTGTGGAAAGCAGTTGGGATGATCAGAGCGCCGACAGCCAGCGCGAGCAGACTGGCTGCTGTTTGCGCCACAGTGACATTGAAGTGCTGCTCCAGACGGTTGACACCACCAAAGAAGAAGCACATTCCCATGACAAGTAACAAGTTGGACAGCATACTACCAATCAGAGATGTCTGGACAATAGTAACCTCCTTCTTCACCAAAGCCAGAATAGCAACGATCAACTCGACAGCGTTACCGAAAGTGGCGTTCAAAAGACCACCAATCGTCTCGCCTGTTCGCAGCGCAATCTCCTCCGTCGCATAACTCAGCATCGCAGCTAGTGGGATAATCGCAATGAAGTTGACCACGAAGACGGCGACGGGATCAGCATCAACAGCATACAAGGCGATTCCCACCGGCGCCGCAATAATGAGAACATTGACCCAGGAGTTCAAGATAGTGGCTCGCAGCTGCGACGCAAGCGTGAACTGCTTCTTCTCCGGCTTGATATCCTCGTCGTCCGTTGGGTCTGTCGGCTGGCGGTGTCCAAGTCCGAAAAGACCCTTTCGCTGTCTGGGCTTGCCTTCTTCTATTCCCCGCTCTGAAGAGCCGTTGATGGGGGTTTGGCTGGCATTTGATGGCTCTGCGCCATTGAGCTGGTCACTGTTGCTGGTTCCCGGAGGAAGAGTGTTGGGATCCTCGGGGTTGAACTGGTCTAGTTAGTGGTGTTATTGGGGTTTATAAAAAGATATAACTTACGTCGCGAGTAGTCTGGGTCTGAGACTCCAGCTGAATGGAGCGTGTTCGACGTGGCTGGCGCCAATGAATCTTTCTGAAAGGGTTGTGGGATTTCCTTTCGCCCTCTTCGTCGTACCACGACAGGTTATGAGCTTGGCGCTTGTAGATATCTAGGCGGAACATCTCAGCATGTGATTTTGATTGAAGACAGTCTATCGTAAGATTGACGGGCTGTTTCTGTTGATATTGACATTCTTTGGGATGGGATAGGTCTGTCTTTAAACAAGAAGCGCTCGATACTTACGCATTATGACTGTGCAATTATGACTGTGCAGCTCTTGGGCTGGATTCAAGTTCAAGTGTAAGGTTTTCTGTATAAGAGGCTTCAATAAGTTTGCTGTGCCCGGGAGATGTTTTGCGATGATGCCAGATATCAAATGAGCGCTGGCAACGAAGTTGAAAGGCTGAGGCTGGGTTTCGAGGGGAGGTGAAAGGCAGAAGGCACCAGCCTGATCGCCGTTGGGCTGTGTGGCTCACCGATTCCTAGCGAGAACGGGCGGGATCCTGAATGAAACTTACGTGTGAAAGCAACGTTTCAATGCGGAAATGTCATACGAAGGTCAGTGGAGGGTGGAGGCGCGTTGCGAGATACGTGACGTGGCTGAGCCTCAAAACTCTGTAAGCCACAGATATTCTAGGCGGAACTAGGAGTGATCGAAGTGGAAAAATTGATTCTGAGGTTCAATTCCAAAGAAATAAGCGCTGGTGAACCCCTCAAAATATGAGAAAGGGTGAGGCTAAGCCAAGCAAGGGAGGAAGAGCGAAATTCAAACAAAGAGCGACATTCACGCACAACAAACGAGGCGCGAGGATTTGGGGAAAAAAGAAAACTAAAAAGGATAGTTCAAGGGGCCATCCTAAGTTGGTAGAAATTGCGGAGATGGAACAAAGCAATTCGAATTCATTGGCGATTTTTCAGTTTTGCGAGTGTGGCTGAGTCCAGGGGGGGCGATCGCAGTGGAGATAATCATAGCTTGGCATAGTCGGCGGTCATGGTGACGGTCGGGAATTAATGAGAAACCACCCCCAAAGATAATTGGAAACCCATGTTATTAACCCCCAATTGATCCTCGGTTGCAATAGATTGGACTAGGATTGTCAGTAACCAGTGCGATTGGCAACCTGGGTGAGAAGGTTGGGCCGCCAAGATGAATCGGAGTGTGTTGGCATGGGGCCATGACCAAAGGTTAAAACCCAGAAAACCAAGAAATCCATCAAAAAGGCTTCGTAGGATGAAGCTTCCTGTCCTCGTCTTGGGCTCTTGGCGATGTTCATCATCTATCGTTAGTATCATCACTTGAACATGACATCGTGGCACAGATCGTGCCAATATTGCCAACATGTGAACAAACTCAAGCCAGAGCAGGATTTTGATCGAGCATGTTGACACTTGTGGCACACCGAAGGGGGCCACGCCACACTTCGACTTCTGATTGGATGTGGGGAGAAACTTGCAGGAGTTTCATTAATAAAATTGAATCCACTTGTGGGTCCGAGCAAACCATTGATCAATCAACGCGTTGTGACGGGTAACAAGTCTGAAGACGCCACGCCCAAATCTGGACCCCCTTGAGGCGCAATTTTGTTTTAGCAAAACAGAGCAAAAACGAAGCTGCGTTCCAAGGTTGCTGATTTGTCACGTGAATCAGCGGGCGGTTAGCCCAACTGTCAATTGTTGGCTCTCAAAGCCTGGCGCTGAGCTGGGAACCCGGTCACCCTTATATGCTGTGTTAAGTATCACCCGGGTTGTTCGGTCTTGCGAAACATTGCAGACCAACATGAGGCTGCAAATGAGCATGCGATACGTCGGTGGCTCGGTGGCTGTGATGCATCCGGGGAATGATCCGCTGGAAAAGTGATAGCTCGCTGCACGAGCGGGAGATACCGGACTGGCAGCAACGAGGCCACCATCGTCACTTCATCGTCAGTCAGAGAAGGTCAGGTCGCCCTCGGTGCCACGGGCTGCGGGCGCTTCTGCTGGCCCATCCTGTGAATAAATCCTCAACCGATGGCTGTGCCACTTCTAGCGCCCACGTTCTGAAACAAGGTGTGACGCGGAAGGACGATGCGTTCTGAGCCCTGGAGGGCGGGAAGGTCAACTTGAAAGGGTAAAAAGAAAACACCCAATTATTGAAGCTCTGGAGACGGTGTTTGTAGGTGTAGAAAAATCTGGCGGCTGCCCTATAAGTGGAAACCCGGGGAATTTATTCTCTCAGGTTGCGACGGCTCTATTTTTTTCAGCCCTGTGCCGAGTCTCCCACGCCGTTATGTTGCTGCCTGCGCTTACTCCGTACGCGCACTATAATTAGTGTGGAGCGCTTCGGACCAATTGTCGCTTTATGGCATCCAATTCCTTCATTCCAGGACGCAGTTGACATGACTTTAACGTGTAGAATCCGCAAACCTTGGAAAATTTAGAAGTAATTCAAATGTTCCAGGACTTAGGATAGTACATATTGCCTATTAGTGGTATAGGCTCTTAGTTTCCAGCCGAATTTGCGATTCCGAGTCGCTTAGCTACAAACATTGAGCTTAAAGGGTCAACTTCAAATGGAAGTTTGCGGTCCCACACCCCCTAGATTCATATCTCGGGCTCGGAGTTAAGCCTGCTAGATGCATGCCCCTTAGGTATATCAGCTACAAGTTATACCTGGTATCTGTTCAAATGTTCATCAAGTCATACCCTGAGTAAATGAGGCCTGCCACTGGTGTGTAGTGAATTGGACACATGCAATCATTCAATGTTCTCTCCTGTTCGCTTCAAGAACTTGAGTGAACTGGCACTGGCATACTGTGAAATTTCACTACGTACAACGCAGGCGCTATCCAAGACTCGGATACTGTAGCTCCAAGCCGTTCAACTCAAAGGTCAAACTGCCAGTGGTACTACTAGTATCTACCACGCTTTTTTCCGGGGCCTCCGAGTCACTTCCTATATTTACACATTCAACCCCTTAACATTATTCCAGCACTATTAATATCCACGCAGGATCATCCGATTTCCTTCAAATCTTGACAATAATCACCGAGGATTCTTCCAGGGTGCATGTTGGCCCCGGGGGTCCTAAGAATCAGCCCTCGCCCCCTACTCTTTCGACAACGCATGATCTGCAATCATTGTGCTTCCAATTCGAAGCAGCGAAGCTAATGTTTAGATAATTTCATTTTTGCCGGGCTGTTCAAGCAAGGTATCTTGATCCAACATTGAATATCCTGACGGTTCCAAGATTGGTGCTGTTTCATGCGCATTACTTAGTACTGGATCTTGCGGATTCAAGCATGTTGGGTTCTCATGCAATCCTGCTGACATGTGGATCCTATGATTTTCATGGGAACACCATGGATTCCATGAATATCTGAAGATTTTCCAAATCTCCCTGGGAAAGTCCAAGGTCCCTTCAAGGTTAACGTTCTGACACCCCACGCCAATAAGCCTCGAAGTACAACATTGAGTTTCTTCTGATACTTGTAATTTACCTTCTTCACAACATTTGAGATCACAAATTTTGGTGCCTATCGCCATACTCTGGAGACTAGAATAACGCGACAAGTCGAAACATGATCAAAAGTGTTCTCAAATATTCACCAAGAGCTCGCCAACTGGCGCTCTCCATTGTTGATGCGTACCCGCCAAGATGGGAAATATCCCAACTTCCGCATTTGAATGCTTCTGGCGAACTTCATCTGAGCTCATTCAAATGACACGATCAAAATGTGCTACAGTGCTGCTCACCGCTCTCAAGTGAATGGAAACTCGAAAATTGTCTTGAACTTTTGAGACGTTCTCTCCGCCATTGTTAGCGACCTCTCTGCTCTTGAACGTCGACCGAATGGAGCTTGAACACGCTCTGAGATTTTTCAACGCGTTGAAATAAGCGCGAATGCTTTAAACTGCTCAAACTTTGCCTATCAAACCGATTGCCCGATTTCTGCCGCAATGCTCCGTCGTTCATGCTCCTGGAGTGGGGATCTGTTCCTGGTACAACAATCCCTACGCCACCCATGCCTCTGCCACACTAGCCACACCGTGAGAGTCAGCCTTCAACTATCCCAATGCACCAGCCTCGTCTCAAGACGATGGCTTCTGTTCAATCTTTTATTCGTCACTTACGCCATTTTGAATCTACTTGAGCTGACATGAATATGCCGTTATCAACATTCATTATCTGAATCTATTATTCACCACACATTCGTGATCTCGAGATTTTACACACACCACCATACTGGCAACTAGCGTATGGACTGGCAAGCAGGTAATCACCACGATTGTGAAGAATATCCGAGAGTCGGAGCAAGCTGATGTTGTCTTCGAGGGCAAAAACTTCACCCCAACGAATTGATGGCGAAGCCAGCGAAGAGGGCAATGCTCCCTTGAAGGACGAAGAGCTCCTGTGTCACGGTGTGATTTTTAAGATTTCTCTGAAGCAATATGGGCTTAAGCGTCAGACATTCCCACGACTTACATTCGCCAACACTGAGACATACACCCCAGTGCGGACTGGATTTCTCAACACTATACACAACCTTCCAATCGGAAATCACACTTGTACCGAGTCACACCCGACCATGCAACCAAAGCAACCAATACATCTCATCAATCATCGACAAAAGAGTGGAGGCAATTCGGTCAACAATATCACCCATCTGCTTGAAGATGCCACAATGGACTACTAGGATATCAATGTTACGGACACTCGGCTTCCTTCGTCGGATTCCGCTACTTGTAACGACTACAGAAGCATCGAAATCACCAGACCCGAAACTTGTCAGTGCTCAAGACAACTCTCCCATAGAGCAGTGGAACCTGGAAGGGTTTCTGCACTTGGGCCTGATGGACACTGAAAACAACCGTTTGTCCCAAGCAGAATACAAGGCGTCGCTGAACCTACGGGTTGCTACATACAGCCGGCCGTCGCGCCGCCAATTTCGCTTTTTCATACCATCTAAACCTGTTTTGACGCCAACAACAACAGCAATCAAAGATTCGAGGCGAAGTACTAAACGCCTCGAAAAACATCACCTATGTCAAAATTTGATCAGTTCCTCGTTAACAGAGTCAGCTTTCAGCAAGTCGCGGATCTAAGGTCCTCTGGCACTGTCTTTGACGGGAAAATTGTCATCTAAGACACGCTACAAGTGCTAGCATAGTTTAAAGACAGCGAGCCAAAGAGAAGGCAATGAGCTACACCTGAGTCATGACCTCCAAATAAAGGTTAATACCGTCGATTTCGAAAAGAGCAACGCAGGGGTCAAGTTGGTGATGTCGGCTTCTGCAACCCGCATGCCCAAAACATACCAAAGGCTTTGTGATCGAGTGCAAAAAAACAACGTCGACGGGTCCTTCAAGTTGATCACAAATATTTATACTTTTCTCGACTCGGACCCATTGTGGGACCTCATCCTCCCTTGAAAGAGACCCAAGGTATGCAGATATGGAGCTCGCAGATTTAGGTTTGATACTTCAGCTATCACTCCTCAGATGAGCGAGATTCCCTTGGCCGAGCTAAGAATTACCACTGGCACGGAGAGATATTTGCCATTGCGACGGCTGTGAACACGGAAGAATAAGCAAATCGGGATCTCAATACGTCTCAGCCTGTCCGACTCAGAGCCGAACAATCAAGTCATATCCACTAAGTGCACTTTGAACGTGCAATCATCATTAGATGCCAAGACATGGGCCCGACTTGAACTTATTCAATTGGGGAGAAGTGACTCCGGAAAAATGCCCGAAAATAGAGCTTCGCCTATACTAATTGCGGGTGACTATCTTGAATTTGGAGATCCGAATTCGAAGATGATGACTGCCGGAGCAAATTACGCCAATTCGAATCGCTTAAACCAAATTGAAGTCATGCCGCAACAGGCTGAAATCTGCATGTCAAGTTGAACGTTGTATGAAGCTCTGACATGTTAGGGTTTCCGAATCTCTTGACGGAGATCAAGGTCGTGATCCCAGCAAGGAGTTTATATCGATCATCGGACTGCTGGATGTTCGGATTATGATCTACAACATTTGAAGTTGCAGCGGCCAATGTCACCGTGGAGGCCGGCCTCCATGGGTCTGGGGTTCTTCTGACGACTGTCCCGGCTCATATCTGGACCATGAACCATAATTCGGACTCGAAGTGCTTGTATACGAAGCATGCAATTATGGTGATGAATTGAAAAGCGCGGGACAAGGTCTTTATTATGACAAGCTCCGAGATATTAGAGAGAGTGAGAGAAATCTGCCGAGTCGCTCACGATCTTCCACAATCCTCAACCATCTAGGTAGACTCAAGACCTATGATATGGCGACTTTGCCGGTTCGACCCAAGACCAGCTTGACCCTGCATTCAATGGTCAAAGCCAGGAGATGAACAGGGCAGTTGAGGTCAGCCTGAGGTTGACAAGAGCTTATGTGGCAGCGGATAACAAACAAAGAACACCGCGAGATGCAACCAGTTGATTTGCAAGGAAAATTCGACGACAATCGTTAGAGAAAAGCCCAATAACTATGGCGACTCCAAAGCAGTTGTGGAAACCAAGAGAAGTATCCCTCTTCTGCGGCTTCTGCCATGGCACGGGATAGAACCCAGCAGCTGAAGTAGATGAATGTGAAAGATTGCTCAATCATGCCAGCCTCTCAGCAGCACATGTGGATTGTGTATATCTGAAAGGAACTCCGATTCACAGCTCGCAGGCTGTCGTTCTCCACCTGATTCTCCACTGGCTTCAAGTCAAGGTCCTATAATCTGAAAGCCCGACTCGGATAACTGGTGGTGATGATTTTCATTGAATCGAGTGCGCAGATAGGCTGCTAAGCCAAACGTCGTTTCCGAAATGGTGGCAATGCATAGAGATGGAGTGCTACATGATCACGCAGTACACCGAGCCAAAGATCGTTTCAACTTATAATCTACCAGGCTACAATCTTCCGGCAATCACCCGACACGCTAAAGTATCACAAAGCTATCTTAAAAGGCATGAAAGACAGCTCGCTTATACTAAGCTGGAACCTTACCAGAACTTGAAGTACTTCATCTGGTATTTCGCTCGAATTGCGGACTTTCAAGTTAAAATCCGCGGAGAGAGACTCGGATTGCAATGGAAGATTTCTAGGGGCATCTTGGACAAATGCCAAGATTGATGATTCCTGCGCAGAATCAATTTCATCAACTCGTGGAATTTGAGCCTATCGCCTCAAACCTATTTGTGAACGGATTGCTTGAGACCCAAAACGCCCGCGGTACAGCCGTGTCTTTTTGAGACCAATGACCTTGGAAAGACTTCAGCGACGTGCTAGGTGCAAGCCCAAAGTATGCTGGCAAGAAACAGCAGAGATGATTGGGGACTTTCGTGGACTGACCACTTGAAAGCGAACTCTTAAGAGATTGTTGTTGAAGCGCTTTAAGCTTGAATGGTTCTTCATTTTGGGCCAGAGCGGGTAGCCCTGATCCCTGATCCCTTGCGAGATCCCGGCAAATAACGACGAGCGCAGAGTCTGCTGTCACGGTGGGATGAAATCGTACAGATCCACGCCCAGGGAAACGGAAGTGATATACACTAGGATGGCATGAAAACAAGGGCTAGAGATAATGGAAACTCCTCGGCGCATCCTTTGACAATAATAAAGTCCAAGTCGCAAGCACTTTGAGTGGTGAAGAGACCGTTACTAGGGAACTCCTGGATCGCATGGAGAGAGCTCCAAGAGGGACTTTGAGGAGAATCACCCACATACCCATTTGAAAAAGAAGTCCGGAGCCGACCAAAACAAGGGATCCAGCTAGTTGACCAGGATATAATGGCAGCTGCAGGGTGGGTGAAGAAAATTCGTGATCATTCAAATGTTAGATTGGGCACCCGACCTTCTTGGCAGAGGACTATTCCAAGGTTTGAGAAAACGTGCAAACACCAACTGGCACTGAACCACTGTGTCACTTTCGGAATGGCCAGCGTATCGTCAGTGAAGAAAACCGCCGACCGAATTTCCAGGGCTGGAAGCAACTTGATATTCTTGGAAGACTCGGAGATATTTTGAGCCACTAGGCTTAGCAGGCTCTGGCCTACTGCGTCGAGGATGCTGAGCCAGGCGTACGCCAAAGCGGGCAAGGGATAATTCAGATACGTGTGACGTTTCCAAAGATTCGTCGAAAGGACCTGACGACTCGGACATACTCCACCTACCAGTTATACTACCAGTTGCCGCATTTCTCAGTAAACCAAGACTGTGATCGTATTCAAGTCGTTGGACCACGCCGCGAGGCATGATGTGGATGTTCCAGATGTCTGATGAACGAGCCCTGGCCTCATCGTACCAACTCTCGCGTCCCGTTGCTACTCTCACCGTCTCAATTCAACTCTCGTCAAGTTCAGCTCTCTCCTCATCGTTCTCAAATCCTCGTCGCGTCAACTCCCCCACCGTTACAACTCATCATCCCAACGCTCATCATTTCACTCCCGACTCCCCCACGGTCCCCGACGAAGAGCCTAATGTCGCAGAGGAACCTATTGTCGGAACTCCAGACACTCCAGTCGGGGAGCTCCAGTCGAAACTGCGATCGATGACGAAGAGGCTTATCACTCCAGACAGACGGCGCAACGTATTTCTTGAAATTTGGCCAGAAGGACCAAGCGCCCTACTACGCAACCTGGAGCCATTGAGGAGATTAAGCCCAAAAGGGGGTCAAGCTACTAGAGCCGGCGCAAATACAATGCATTCAGTTCATAAAATATGCACTGTTGTCGTGTCGCTCGCAGGAGTGGGCCTTACACCGTGGCACTACTTCCACATACGCCAGAGCGGGTCGAATACATGTCTCAATGGATGGACTTGGAGAAAAGGAAGCAGGAGATGATTAATGGAGCCGAGCGAGGACAAATTTCTCGATTAATGCAACTTTCCGAGCCGATGCCTGGCACTTTTATTAGTGGCACAAGAAAATCCAGGATCACACATCGCAAGAATAACAAAGCCCACTAGAAGAGATCATGCTTCAATGTTGATGAACGACATCGGATACTCTGCGAGGCGAAGTCCCAGGAGGAATCACCCTAAGCGCGTGCTTGTGCCCCTGCGACTTGACACCGCGCTAGCTCCCTTATAACAATAGCAGCACCCTCAAAAAGCTTGGCCAAGGCCGTGTCAAGGCAGGTTGATTCTGAGGCTCTGTGTAAGAGGCTCTGGCGTCAATGGGCACCACTCTAATTACCAAGATACGGAAATCCAGTGCCTCCTCTACCGAAAAACCCGATCGTAGACAGTGAGACGCATCAAGCTTCACATGTGCAGTTTATCGAACTTGAACTCGCTGAAGAAATGGACCATTTCATAATGAATGTGGGAGATTGTGTCAACTAAGAGGGACCTCGGATGGCAACATCAGCACGTACTATCGATTGGGAAGCAGATGAATCCAAACCACACAGCAGGCAGCCCAATCCTACAACGGAATTCCATCACATTCGATGGCACGCTTACCGAAGACCACCGTGATATGGCCCAGTTGAGGATGCATTCTTCAAGACCATACAGAGGAAAGGGAGGTTGTTGAGTAGCCGCTCTCCCAAGCCGATCTGGTCATTGAACAGTTTGGGGAGCTGCTCAATGATGTTGAGACCAGTAAGACTGTGGGCATCCTCATGACAGTTGACATCAACACAACTGCCCTATAGCTACCCCGAACATCAAAAAAAAAGATTTTGCCACTACTACTTTTGACATTCTCAATTTACTCCGACAATTCCCAACTTGAAGGTCTTCTAAAAGTTCAATATTAGAGTCTAAGTTCAATATTAGAGAAAGACCTTAATAGATTTATCATACTTTCTGAGAATGTCTATCTAGGCCTACTAAGTCCACCCTCGATTGACAAATATTGGAGGGGCTAGCAGGAGTTAGGAGATTCGGTGCATACAGAAACGACAATGGAAAGT
Source organism: Penicillium sclerotiorum (assembly GCA_911649655.1). Taxonomy (NCBI): domain Eukaryota; kingdom Fungi; phylum Ascomycota; class Eurotiomycetes; order Eurotiales; family Aspergillaceae; genus Penicillium; species Penicillium sclerotiorum. Next base: position 715,917 of record CAJVRJ010000008.1, read on the forward strand.
GAGCATGCTTTGGTAATTTTCCAAAACCCGATACCCACACAGCAAGAACTGGTACTACTCAAAACCTAAAACCATCAAGATTAGATCTTCAAAACAGTGCTGATTGGTCGACTTTTAAAGGTCACGTTACAGATTCCCAATTTCCATTCTCTTGACAAATCCAAAACAGTGACAGGAACTGAATATCTCTCAAACATTGATTCCTTCCATCAAGGACGGCAGCATAGCTGCCACACTCTGCACATCTTTATCTCCTCTCCCAGAAAGACAAATAACAACATCCTTGTCCGGCCCTAGCTCTTTCGCAATCCTAACAGCTCCAGCAACCGCGTGTGAACTCTCCAGCGCCGGAATGATTCCCTCCATCTCACTCAGAAGTCGAAACGCAGCAAGGGCATCTTCATCGGTAGCAGAAATGAAAGAAGCCCTCCCAGACTCCTTCCAAGAAGACAATTCCGGCCCAACACCAGGATAATCCAGTCCCGCAGACACAGAATGCGTATCACTAATCTGGCCATCCTCATCCTGAAGCACATAAGTCCTGACCCCATGAAGAACACCCACACTCCCACGCCCCAGCGTCGCCGAATGCCTCCCAATCCCTTCTCCATCCCCACCCGCCTCAACGCCCACCAGCGCAACACTCGTATCCTCCAGAAACGGATAAAACATCCCCGCAGCATTCGACCCCCCACCCACACAAGCAACGACAGCATCAGGCAAGCGACCCTCCATCTCCCGCGCAAACTGAGCCCTCGTCTCCTCCCCAATAACAGCCTGCAGCGTCCGCACAATACAAGGGTACGGATACGGTCCAAACGCAGAGCCGATAACGAAATGCGTCGTCTTCAACTCCGTAACCCAAGTTCGAAACGCAGCGTTAACTGCATCCCGCAGCGTCCCCTTCGCCCCATCAGCACCAGGAACAGGCACGACCGTCGCGCCTAAAAGTCTTATCCGGAACACGTTCAGCGCCTGGCGCTGCACGTCCTCGGCACCCATGAATATCGTACACTTGAGTCCGAAATGCGCGCACATCGTCGCTGTCGCAACCCCATGCTGTCCCGCGCCTGTCTCGGCTATAATCGCTGTCTTTCCAAGTCTGCGCGCAAGCACGATCTGGCCTAGTGCGTTGTTGATCTTGTGGCTGCCGGTATGATTGAGGTCCTCGCGCTTCAGCCAGATGCGCGCGCCGCCTGCAGCTGCTGTTAGGCGTGGCGCAAGATGCAAGCTCGAGGGACGGTTCGTGTATGCCGCGAAGGAGTTGATCTCAGCCCAGAACGAAGGGTCTGCTTTCGCGTTTTCGAAGCCTGTTTCTAGCTCGGTTAGACATTCCATTAAGGCTTCAGGGACGTACTGGCCGCCGAATTGGCCGAAGCGCATGTGTTTGTCTGTGGCGTGGACGAAGCTCGGTGGGTCCGAGTCTTGCTTGGATTCTAGCGTTTCGTTTGAAGTGGTCTTGGGCTTTGATTCTGAATGCGTACTGATCCTTGCCTCGGTTCTTCCGCTCACCTGCATACAATACTCCTTCACTTTCTCCGCGCCGGTCCCGGGCACCGCATCTCGAAGCACAGTGATTATCTTACTACCGATCACGACGCCCTCCGCGATACGTGCAACGCTTACAAAGTGGTCCCGGGTATTGATACCAAAGCCGACTGCGGCGGGGACACTGTTTTCGGTGTATTTGTGCACGCGCTGCAGAAGAGTTTCCAGACCGTGATCCAGAGACTCGGTAGCACCGGTCACGCCCATTCTGGAGGCAACGTAGATGAAGGAGTCCGCGATCTGGCAAAGCTTCTTCATCCGCAAATCTGGTGTTGCGGGTGCGACGAGAGGGACGTATGAGAGTCTTTTTGGTTAGCTCGCACTAACTAACTGGTAGATTCTCAACTCACCCATCTTTCTTGCAAAGGTCTCTGAATCGCACTGCCTCTTCGGGCGGGAGATCGACAACGATGAACCCTGCTACACCTGCTTCGCGACAGTCGCGGATGATTTGCTCTTCGCCGTATGCGAGGATCGGATTGTAGTAGCCCATGAATAGGACTGGGGCTGTGAGTCCGCGGCTGCGGGCTTCGCGGACCATAGATAGCATGGTTGGGATGCGGACGCCGTTTTGGAGAGCTACGGCGTTGGATTTTTGGATCGTTGGTCCGTCTGTGAGGGGGTCTGTGAAGGGGATGCCGAGTTCGATGATATCTGAAGATGTTAGAAGGGGTCTGATATGCCGGTGGATCCGGTGGTAGCTACCTGCGCCGCCGGCTTGCATTGAGAGCATGATGTCGGGGGTTTCAGTGATGCTGGGATACCCAGCTGTCACGTATGTGACCAAGGCTGAGCGTTGCTCTGCTTTGCATGTTTCGAAGACCTGCTTGATTGATTCCATTTCGATGCTCTGTACGGTTCAAGTAGGGTTGGACTTGAAATGGATAGAAGCTTATGATACAGTGAGAATATTCCTGAAATTGGAAGGGTTTAAATAATAACCACATCTACCAATTCTCTGGTATGAGTCACCGCTCATACATCGTTTAATGGGTAGTATCTTATGCTCGAATCCTTGGTGCATAGTTCAGGGATCCATTCGGCGCTGGGGCCAAGTTACTACATTGCTCAAGGGCTATTGGTCAATGGATTGATATTGGAATCTATTCATAAATTTACATATACTAGTGGGATCCACACTCATTCAGTCACATATTGCACAACTATGTTTAGTTCGTTAAGTGCAGGTTCATGCTGGCCCAATAACTTCAAGTTCTTCTAATGATATGGTTCGAAGTCCCAACGCAACAACCAATTCGTTTAGATATCAGTTAACATTATTATCTATCATATCTGATCCTTATTCACGATTCAATTCTGTTCTCTAAATTACAACAATGACTCATTCAAAAGGATTTTCCTAGCCTGCGATTAAAACTCCATCTCGTTATGTGGGGGCAGACTGTGGACCGCGTGTCGGCTCCGACCCGACGGCGGATAGTGCACCCCGGCTTCCGTCATTAACTGACTCATTTTGAAGATAAAATAAGCCATTGAGTCCTCTCATTGAGTTTGAACGAAGGGTAAATATCTTCTTCTATATTGGCTGGAATTGATGCCAGTAGAGGTGTATGGAGGGTGGGTTGTGTACATTCAAATGTTGCTATGTAATGCGTTACAGCGGAACACGCACCTCGGCCAAAACTTGAAGTACTCGAGTAGTACTGGCACCTGCCCAGGTGAGTCGACATAAATACTAGTATAACTTAAGGTTGAATAAGCCAGTTCACTGCCCAGGTGCAACTTGAATTGACTCCGAGTCAATATTCAAATTGAAATTTCATCTGGGATACTCTCAATCTGGATTGGTGAACATTCATGTGTACAACTTGAAATGCACATGTGTCAGTATGGATGTATGCAAGAATTTCAAAAAGACCGAAAGAACATTTGAAAAATTCCAAGGTTAGCTTGCGTATTGCAGATTCAACAGAAATTATGAAAATACTATGGATGTTGTCCTTAACAGCCGCACCTCCGAATTAGCTGGCAGTACATATCAAGCAGTGTCTTTATGTCGCTTGAGGACCACCACTGAGTTCAAATATTAACAGTACAGTCGCCCAGGTAAATGGTTGATACCATTTTCCCACATGTGCACGATTAAAGTTCCAGTGGCACCTGGGCATATATGCCATTGCTCGTATGAAGAACCATCGAGCCAGGCCGACAAGGTTATTATGGGGAACCTAGCTCAATAGGGGATCGGGCACGCTGAAATCTTGTCGCGTCTAATTCAGATGGCACCCATTGGTTAGGCAGCTCACTTGGTCCGTATTGATGCTGCTGCTGCATGGGCTGCTGCTGCTGAGCAGACGGTTGTTGTGTGGAGCCCACGTCAGCCGTAGGCTGCTTCTTCCCCCGTCGACGAAAAATCCACAGAGCAGCTAACAGGGCTATCACACCAATGGCTCCCACCCCAACACCAACGCCGATGCCAGTCTTTGCCCCCGCCGTGAGCCCACCGCCTGGGCTTGACCCGGATGTGTCTGAAGTGGCGCTGGAGGTTGATGAAGTTGTCTTTGTTGTCGAGGGCACACTCGTAGAGGATTGGACTGAGGTGGATGTGGATGTGGATGTGGATGTTGCGCTGGCTGTGACTGTAATTGGGTATTCGAGGTTCCAACCCCACATGTCGATGGCACCAACCGATGAGCTAGCGGTAAGTGTCGTTGTTGCCATTGTGAAGTCGTCCGAGTCATCCGAGGTTGATCCATAAGTCAAGACCATTCCAGAGGTAACATCAGACAGGCACCTCCCTCCGATACTGCCCGCGGCACCCTCAACAAGGTAGAAGTCACTAAAATCAATTATTGTTAGATCAATGACCCCAGATGATTCGGGATATCGCAATATGACATAGCTTTGATTTTCGAAGATGGTACTTACGAGGGACAGCACATTGTGGCGATACTGGTCGAGTCTTTAGTAGAAGACGCGACCGTAGTCCAGCCTATAGGGCAACTGAATGGCCCAACACTCCGTAGTGTGGAATAGTCTCCAGTGCCAGCGACAAGACCATAATTCCACCATGTTGTGAAAAGCGCGGGACCACAGTCAACCCCCGTTTCAACATCTATTCCGTATGCCGGATCGAAAGCCATAAGACTGGGTCCATCGAGACGGTATTTTGTTGAACATGAATTCGGGAATGAATATGGCGTTGTGAACGGCATATAAGATGTTATGGTACTCGTATGCGTCTCAGGCGGCATGGTAGTGCCGGTAGAGGTCGTGAGAGACATGGTGAAGTTTTCAGCTTGCAGCCTTGAAGCGTTCCAAGGTTCTAAAACCCCAAGAGCCGCAGAGTAGAAATCTTCAGTGTCTATAGGTCCAGATGTCGTGATGTGCGGTCCAACTTTTGAGCACTTGAGACGGCTTGGTGTTATTTTTCGCAACCTCGTGCTTGTGCAGGCAAATCTAGTCAGGGGGATTTTGCAGGACCTTGACACGAAAAGAGATGTGAATCAGATCTTAATGGCAAGCTTGCGATGTAGATTCAATCTTTAGAGTGTCCACGACTGCCCACGAAGATGCACCAGCGTCCAGGTGCCAGAAGTGCAATCGGTCGCGTTCCTCTGGAATACGGGACACCGATAATGTTTGGGTATCCGAGGAAGATTGCTGGGTGTTCACAAATTCCTGACAGGGTCATTGCTGCTATAGGTTTCGGCGGCAGTTGTTGCGCGCACGGGGCCTATAGTTCCTGGGCCGGCTTTTTGGGAGCCTTGTACTAAAAAGAGACGCTAATGCAGTCTCCCAGTTCCAACATTGAAATCCCAATCGGCTCCAGCCAATCGCATGGAACCGGCAGTGGATGCGGGCCCCCAAAATTGAAATGAGTTGGCCTCCTCCAGCCTCATCAAACTCCGGCCAGCAAATTACACATGCGCATTTACGCCATGAAAATATCAAACACGGGCTCGGAGTCGATAGGCCATGGCTACTGGAGCTTGGCCGGGCGCATCGAGGACCATTGAGACTAGTGCATGTGGAAACATCGAAGCCTTGGGGCATCAATGCATTTGTACCAGTTGACCTGATTGAATTCAGGGGGTAAAACTTCCAAGGTTACGGGCCGTCAAGCCTTCTTTCCCCACTTCCCTTTGTCGCTTCTCAGCCTTCCCCCTCATTGACTCTCAACATAATCCGGAGGACCCGTGTCCGCAACTCATATACGGGTACGAAAATTGATACCGCTCTGGAAGTGGTCCACTCCCTATTTTACATTCTCAGGGTCTCCCCCATGCACTTTCCTCGTGAAGACACTTCAAATCATGCCATCGTCGCAACCGAAACAGACCAAGTCTTCTCGGAGTCTACAGACTGCAGCCTCATGGAGGGATTGGTTTTCTCGTAAATGGGTGTTTGGCGCTGTGTTAATTGGTCTCTTGGCGTCGGTCGCAAATTACATTGACACTCCAAGTGCTGATATTGTCTTGGATTACTTTCGTGCTGTTGACAATGATGACTATTGGGATGGTCATAGAGAGGAGGTGAAACAAGCATTCACCAGCAGTTGGGATGCCTATGCTAAATACTCTTGGGGTAAGTCTGTATACCTAGGGCTCCAGGGCTGGTTCAATGTTTGGCACCACATCACCAGATTTCATAGTTACTAATGGAACCATATTCGCAGGAACCGATGTCTTCCATCCAATTTCCAAAAAAGGCGAGCAGATGAGCCCGAGCGGCCTCGGCTGGATCATTGTGGACAGTCTGGATACGTTGATGATCATGAATCTGACAACACAACTGTCGGATGCAAGGAAGTGGCTGAATCGACGGTTGACCTATGATCAGGATCAAGATGTGAATACGTTCGAGACCACGATTCGCATGCTCGGGGGACTTTTATCCGCACATTACCTATCGACACAACTTCCAGATGTATCCTCTCGTCGAGACTATGTCTACCTGACCAAAGCGATTGATTTGGCCGATCGACTTTTAAGCGCCTACGATACCAGAACCGGAATCCCTTATGCTAGTGTCAACATTGGTACACGCCAGGGTCTACCGTCTCACACGGATGGTGGAGCTTCGTCTACTGCTGAGGCAGCTACTCTTCAATTGGAAATGAAGTACCTCGCACAGCTGACAGGCAACAAGGTATATTGGCAAAAGGCTGAGCATATTATGAAGGTAATATTAAAAATCTGCTTCTTGCCCGTTTCCCAGCCTTTCGAGTTTGAGACCTATCTAACTTTATGATAAGGTGCTAGATAGTCACCGCATGCAAGACGGCCTTTTGCCCATCTTCGTCAATCCAGACACTGGAAACTTTCAATACCAGGAAATCCGCCTCGGAAGTCGGGGGGACTCCTACTATGGTAGGAAACAACCCCCAACACAATGCAACGATTTGAGAAGCTGACTGTGAAAAGAATATCTCGTGAAGCAATACTTGCAAACGTACGGTGAAGAGCCTATTTACAGCGACATGTGGGAGGAGGCTCTGGCTGGTATCCAGAAGCACCTTGTTATCACCACGAAACACTCCAACCTTCAGTTTATTGCTGAGCTTCCCCAGGGCATTGGGGGCAAGCTTTCCCCCAAGATGGACCATCTCGTTTGTTTCCTGCCTGGTTCAATCGCCATCGGGGCTACAGAAGGACTCACAGAAGCGGAGGCCCGTAAGCTGCCTACGTGGAACTCGCAGAAGGAGGAACAGATGACCCTTGCAAGAGAACTAATGAAGACCTGCTGGGCTATGTACGCCGTAACCGAGTCGGGTCTTGCACCTGAAATCGCCTGGTTCGAGGCCGATTCCGACCAACTCAAGCCTCGCCCCGGGTCGAAAAGCAAACATTGGCCACGAAGCAGCAACGATAAAGAAGCCTGGAAGAAAGACTTCGTTATTAAGCCTGCAGATGCCCATAATCTGCAACGACCGGAAACTGTCGAGAGTTTATTTTTGATGTTCCGAGTCACTAATGATCCCATCTATCGAAAATGGGGCTGGGAAATTTTCAAGGCTTTCCAGAAACACACCCTTGTTCCCGATGGAGAAGGATATACGTCTTTGCATGATGTTACTCAAGCATCGCCACCTCAACGAGATAATATGGAGAGTTTTTGGCTGGTGAGATACCCAAGTTACCCTTGTGTCTTTTGCAACACCTACGGTTGAGCCCTCGCTAATTCTCATCTTTATACTAGGCTGAAACCTCAAAGTATCTATACCTTCTGTTTTCCCCAAGGGAATTCCTCCCTCTCACCGAGGTTGTCTTTAATACCGAGGCCCATGTATTTCCTCGCTTTAAACCGTCCAAATTTCAGACAGGTTGGACGCGCAGCAGCAGGGGGTGATTTATGTGGGACTTCTCTAACTGCGTGACACTTGGGGCTGTCGGGTCTTCAAGTGTCCTTTCTCTTCAGACATGTCTTCTTGCTTCTCTCCCGATTGAGGAACGCTGGAGCTTTACCGTGAATTTATGTATAATATAGAGATCACTTTGACGGTTCATTCCAAGGTTGTTCAAATGTTAGATTGCGATTGTGACATCTGGATTCCACAATCTTGGAAGGCAATCTACTAGGTAAGGAGCAGCAGAAATATGAGTTATGATATAAACTTCGAACATTTGAAGTTCTTTTCTTCTGTTACAGTCAAGAAGTAGGTAGAAGTAAGCAGGAGCGCGTGATTGTAAAGGATTAATGGAATGAGTGCTGCTATACCAGTTATTGCAAATGGGGCTGTTTTTATTCTGGCAGAATAATTACACTAGGCTCCGAAGAGAACCCCGGGCCAGCGCTTAATTGCAGACAGGGGGCCTCAAATCTTTCTTAAGCTCTAGTGTGCCCCTGCTCCGAGTCCCTAACCTTGGAACACTTTCAAAGCCTACTTGGTTCAGTTGTGATCAACCCGACTCTAGATCCAGATGTCTCATGATTCATTTCTTTGAACTCGCCTCCCACTCTTGAGGTCTACCAGTTCCTGACCTTGCCGTCCCCATTCCACCCTGAGTATGCAGCTCCAAAATGTCTGGTCGGCTGCAGCGCTAGGCGTCGCACGAGGTACACGGCGTCGGATGCGGGTGACTGTTCTGGCCGCTGTCTTTCTGGTTTGGCTATATTTCTTCGCATATTCGCACTGGCATCAGGGCCCGCATTTGCCAATGCCAGGTCCAAATGCGCATGCTATCTCTTTAGCAAATCGCCAGACTCAACTATGGCAATATCTGCACGCACAGATAACCAAATATGCCCCCAAAGGCGCACTACCTCAACTGAGAGGCGGCAGCGGACTGCCGCGATTCAGCGCGGTGGATGAAACGCCACGCCTCAACCTTCTCGCCAATGATGATGAAATATTAGCCCCTATGCAGGAGGCGCACGACGGGTTCATGAAGGCAATCCAGCTTCCTTTCGACCATGCATATGTCCCCGGTACCAAGGGTATCGTATCCTCCGCTGGAGTTCACTATCTCCCGACTTTCGTCGTTTCTTTACGAATGCTACGCCGAACGGGGTGTCAGTTACCGGTCGAACTTTTTCTTAATGAATGGGACGAATATGAGCCATACATTTGCGAGGTCGTGCTGCCCAAGCTCAATGCCCAGTGCAAGGTCCTCGTAGACATGTTGAGCGCCAACGGGACTGAACCCTATCCGGATATCAAAACTTTCCAAATTAAACCCATGGCCATGGCCTTCTCGTCATTTGAAGAGATGATTTGGCTAGATGCGGATTGTTTCCCCCTCCACGATCCATCAGTCTTACTCAAGTCCCAACCGTATACTTCCACGGGCCTAATCACTTGGCCAGACTTTTGGAGTAGCACAATTGCACCAGTTTATTTCGAGATTTCTCGCCAGCCGGACTTCAGTCCTACAGAGCGCCAATCTACCGAGTCGGGTATTTTACTCATTTCCAAGAAAACTCATTTCCTCGCCCTTCTACTATCCACCTACTACGTCTTCTACGGTCCCGATCAATACTACGAATTATTCGACCAAGGTGCGCCTGGACAGGGCGACAAGGACGCTTACTTGGCTGCCGCCGGTGCTCTCAGACTACCTTTCTACCAGGTCAGCGAGCCTGTGGCAGATCTAGGCCACCCCGCCAGCGATGGAGGTGTCCTTGGTGTAGCTATGCTCCAATCCGACCCCATCGAGGATTACCAGCTCACCTCGAATGGTAAATGGCGCGTGAAGGACCCCTCGGTAGCCAGGCCTCCGCGGGCATTCTTCGTGCACGCCGCTGGTGTGAAGTTCAATGCCGGCGAGGATCCTATGGCGGCTAAAGCAAGGAAGTCTGACGGGAAAGAGGGCCGACTGTGGACTGTGGACAAAGTTGCACTCCAGCGGTTCGGATATGATGTGGAGAAGGCATTATGGGAAGAGACGACAGTAGTGGGTTGCACGTTAGAACATGCTTTCTATTCATGGAGGGACTTTTCTGGGACTTGCGATAGAATGAAGGCTCATATAGTCGCTATCTTCGAAGAGTCAACGGATGAGGTTCCAAAATTTACATTTGATCCATGATGAGGATCTTACATGATATGCACTGTTTCAAGTTGATGATATACATGCATTTGAATGGAGCTAGCTTTTATTGATGTACATAGCTATTCCCACTCGCGGAGGTTGGGATTTCTAAATTGTGAAGTTTTCGAGATTCGTGGCGTGAGGGCATATGCTCCAGATGTACGGTGGCCCATAACGGCCATCGGTCGCATGCCTATTTAGGACTAGTTGATTACCTATTTGGGTAGATCTATAGACCGCCTCGTTGTTGTTATAACATTTATTTAGATAAGGACTGGCTTTCCAAGCCCTGGAGGTTAACATAATCCCCGCCAGGTTTCTACCTTCCCCTCCAAAACTATCATGTTGTTCTACACACTAAGTACTGGCCTTAGATGTGACTATCTTCGATCATCAATTACCTTAAGCCCTTAAAAAAATCAAACCTACCTAGATTCGAATAGCTGTCCACGGGTACCATCGCCGGTCCACTACCCTAGCCTTGGAGGTATATCTACACCCTCAACGCCTAAATTTCACACAAATTACTCTTTGACTTTTAGTATTATAGTATTTAAAGTATAATTAATCATTTCTACCTGGGGACACACATATACATTGTGATGGCAATCCCTGTAAGCTACGTATTTTCTGCTAGTTAAAGTACCAATAAATTAGAAATTTAACCTAAACGGGTAATTATACTAGTCCCAAATAGGTAGGCATGCGACCGATGGCCGCAATGGGCCGCCGTACAGATGCCAGCACAGTACAAAATTCACTTCCAACATTTGAAGGTTGTGCGAACAGACACTTCAATGTCATTGGCTGAGGTCGTCAAGACTCGAATTAGTACTTACCTAGTCTTGGCCTCAAAGAACACCTGCCAGTGATCACCACCATGACTGTCAAATCCACGGTTCAGCAATCACCTCGTTCAGATTCAGCCACTGTCAAATCCACTCTACTCAAAACGCTGCTGCCGATTTGACTATAGCTACCAGCTTAACAATGATCTGGTAGTTGTAAAGCAGTATAATGGTATAGAGCTTTTGTTAGAAATAGCTGTGTGGCTTGTGGTATTATACAGATCTAGACGTCTAAAAATTGGCACGATATCTACTTCTGCAGACTTAATCTCACAACACCGGCTTGCTATTGGACCAGAAAAAAAATTATATGAACAAGTAAGTTTACCGAACAATTGACGGATACAAGAAGGGCGCCATTTTGTGCGAGTGTAAGATCTACACTGGGCACCGGGATTCAAATCACATCGCAAATAGAAAGAAATAAAAAACGCGTTCTTAGCTGATTTACAGAGCGATCATGAAAGCACCGGTAGCCGCGGCAACCAGGCCGTAGAGGGCGGTCTGCCAGGAGCCAATGAAGACAGCCTGGGGAGCAGTGAAGGCACCAGCACCCTTGGAGGTGGAGCTGGAGGCGCCAGTGGAAGAGCCACCGTTAAGGGTACCGGTGACGGTGCCAGTGCCGGCGGTACCGGCGGCAGCGAGCTTGGAGGTGCAGGAGCTGGCGGTGGTGGCGGACTGGGTGGTAGCGGCGCCCTTGAAGCTGCAATCGGAGGCCTTCTTGCCGTTCTGCTTGTAGAACTGGTCGAAGGCCCAGGCGAGACGCTGGACCTTGTTGCAGCCGCTGTAGGCACCGTAGGTACCGGCGGTAGCGTTGGTGGCGACGCCGTCCATGACGTTGCCCTTGTCACCGAGGTAGTTCAGGTTGGCGGCGATCTGCTTGTCGGAGATGTCGGAGACGGGGACGCAGGTCAGGGAGTCGTACATGCAGGAGCAGAGGTCGGAGTCGATGGCAGGGGGCAGCTTGCTGGCGGCGAGCCACTCGCCGGCCTCGACGGTAGGGCAGGTACGGCCCACGGTGGTGGAGACGGAGTAGTCGCTCATGGCAACACCGGTTGGGGTGGCCTTCTTCATCTGGGAGGAGAGGTTGTCGAAGTCCTTCAGGGTGGAGACGGAGTTACCGTCGACGGAAACCAGACCGTAGTCGTTGGAGGTCTCGAAGTACATGTAGACAATACCACCGCTCCAGACGTCGTCCATCTGGTCACCGAACAGAACGGGAACATCGGTGAAGGTACGGGGGCTGGGGCTGTTGCAGCCGTACTCGGAGAAGAAAGCGGGAACGGGGTAGTCGGCAAACTCCTCGGTACGGGCCTGGTAACCAGAGGTCTTGAAGCTGGAGTCACCGCACCACTCGTAGATGTTGTAACCGAAGAAGTCAATGGAGTCGGAGGCGTCATCGCAAACCAGGTAGTTGGCAATGTTCTCACGGACGGTAGCATCATCGTCAGTGGCGTAACCGATGGACAGGGTGGAACGGTAGTTCTTCTGGGAGATGTAGGTCTTCATATCACGGACAGCGGCCTTGACGTAGGCCATAGCGGCAGTGTTAGTGACGTTGTTGGAGACCTCGTTACCAGCAAAGAAACCGATAACGTTAGAGTAGCCGGAGAAGGCATCGATGACGGAGGCGTAGCGGTCAAAGATATCGGCGTTCCACATGGGTTGGTCTTGCTCAATGGACTCGGAGGGGGAAGACAGATCACTGATGACGTAGATACCGGCGTCGGCAAGGGCACTCATACACTCATCGTGAGAGGAGTTGGGGTTGACGGCGTAGGTACGGACGACGTTGGTACGCAGCTGCTGCAGGTAGGGGATATCACGCTTGCAGCTCTCGGCGTCAGCCAAGGGGTCGGTGTAGTCGTTGCTGGAGCTGCCACCGTTACGGGCGTTGTAGTCGGCCTGGTAAGCAACACCGCGAATGTAGAACTCGGTGCCGTTCTCGTAGAAGAACTTCTTCCCCTTGATCTGAATTGGGGGGAGGTCGGTAGCCAGGGCCGATCCCAGCAGGGACAGGCCAGCGATGATGGAGTACTTCATCGTGAATACAACGTTAGATGGAAAAAAAGACAATGAACCCAATAAACGAAGGAATGGAAGGGCAATGAAGCCGTTCTGGGTAGCGTGGAGGATGGGAAAGAGAGAAAAGAAAAAAAGAATGAATTGAGGAGAGAAGAAGGAAGAGGAGAAGTTGAAAAGGAAGGGAGGATAACGCCGAGCCAACAGGGGGGGCCAATTGATTGGATCTGGACAAGGGGAAAGTGGAAAAGTGGATTACAACAAACAAATCCCCCTAATTGAGCTCCAGGGGATCCGGTCTTGTGTCAAGGTACTTCTCTTAATGCTGATTACTCCACTATCCTGACAGGTCACCCTTGGTGTTTAGGGTTACAGGGTACCTTCGTCCCTCCTGTATGTACATGTATCGGTATGAGTGTAACGACGCATCATCAAGTGGGCTGTGTAAGTGGGTTGTTGGAGCTGATTGACAGTAATGATTGACATAATTTCAACCTGTTAGGAGAATTGTGAGACTGAATTAATGGAGGGTTTAGCGTCATTGGGTCCCTGAGTTTTCCCTGAAATCCACTTTTCATCTTTGTTTCGGTCCCCTGTGGATCATCGGTCCCTGCACCAATGACCCTGCGGGAATTTGGCGCTGCCCCTGAGACATCATAATTCCCCACTTTGTATTCGCTAGTAAGTCGCCAAGCCGCTTTTCGCCCCTCAATCTCTCCATCATTGGACCCTGACTGGACCACGCCAGGGTCTGAGAGGGTCTTAGAGGGTCCCTGAGGGTCCAGCTCTCTTGGGGGCCCCGGTCTCCCCATGAACTTCAGGTCCCTGACTGGTCAAAAAGGGTCCAGTATCCACTTTCCGATACACAATCCTACCTCTCCGTCAAGAGGGAAATTGGTTCCTTTTTTTTCCTTTTCTTTTCCTCAATCGAGTGATCGAAACAAAGATCCCCCCCCTGTGTCAAATAAATGTGCTAGCGCTTGATCCCAGACACGGAACGCGGTTCAATACCACCGCTTTTAATGCACGATCAGCCACTATTCATGCCGCTTTGAGGCGTGACTCGCAACACAAAAAAGCTTGTCTTCGATTGCCAAGGCTCCAATATTATGAATATTATGATGATGTCGAAAGGAATGCCCGCCATGGCATCGGCTTCGGAGCATTTTTAAAAACGTGTTTTCGGTCGCAACAGTTCCTAACACCAATTGCAATCTCAACCCTGGCTGACAATCCCTGCGGTCTACATCAAGCTTGGCCCTGGGCCAGCTGACATCTTCATCTCCATCAGGGGAATGCGGATTGTTTTTGTTCATTGAGGATATCCGTGCTCAGATAATTGGCTCCAGCACGGCTCATTGTGACTAGCCAAACCCTACTGCAGTGTTTGGGGCCGGTCAATTTGCTCTATGGGCGTATGCGCATTCCAGAACTTCTGATCAACCGCGTCGCCCAGGTGGAGTATCCACCGTACTCCGTACCCGCGAGCCCGTCGCCCGTCGCGCCCATCGACCCAGGCAGAAACTTTTTTTAGATGCATTCATTATTGAGATCTCCTTCATCGATACCCTGAAACATGGAACTTTTAATGGATACATCTCATATTACTAACAATGTTCTCGACCAGTCAGGAACATCAGGAACATCCTTCGGGAGCCTTACTTCGGGTGCAGGGGGAACATCCCGCCCCCGTGTACAACACGGCTTACCAGGTGGCGATGAAAGAATTGAGACTTTAGCAGTTGATTGAAGACCCAAATTGCGTCACTGGAATACTGTGTGATTCGAGATTCCTTTTCAATGAAAAGGGAGCCTTCCCGTTTTTGCTGACTACCCCTGAATATCACTGTGGGTCGCGTTGTATCGACTACATCATTGTGTTGATCCCCTCGCGTTCGCCGCCACAAAATACAGGTGATCGACCATATGCACGCTGCTCATATCTGTGAGGTTTGATATAATTTGAGTGAAGGGCTCTGTTAGGGTCGACTGTTTGCTACAGCTTACACGGTCGCACTCGATATCAACTCGGGAGAAGTCTATAAAGATCTGTGGCTCAGACATAACACATGCGCACGCAGCGAGCATCGGCGGAGTACACATTACGCGTGGGCGCAGCTTGAATTACAAAATGCGCTGCGTCAAAAGATCCTGCCGAATTCAATATCTGATTGTGATCTTCGATTGCGAGCTTTGTAAAGTCTCTAGGATCGGAAATTGAACTTTATGGAGCTCGGTGCCCATGTGATCATCAACGCTGTTAAATTGACGTAAACTCGAAATTGAAAGACAAAGAAAACACTCGAACAATTGCAAGCCCACGCGTTCACGAGGAACTCATCTTGGCAGATAAGAATGACACTAAAGCGTTCTTGTTTATGTCCTCCCTCGAGTTTCTCTTGGCGGCTTCAATGTGCTTCTGCGTAATGGCGATGTCAGGGTGATCCTCCAAGAAAATGTCGATAGTATCCAAACTCGATCTTTCCACGATCAACTCAACCGCTTCATCTGTGGTGGGTAGTGGTACCCGATGTTGCATACACGAGCGCATAAGGATGTCAAATGGGTACACAAGATAGAAGTCCTGGTCCTCTGATGGAAGCCTTGCAAGAAGTTGAACCGGGACATCGAACTTGATATACCGGAAGAGATAACCTGCTGCTTGAGCTGCTAAGGCGAGGGCCTGAGCTCCATCGTCTTGCCATGTTGCTTCCCAGACAATATTGAGGTTGAGGTCACGACGCTGTTCTAAGAGCAACTCCAGGGCTTCAAATCTGTCATTTTGGATGGCAAGTATCAAGATGTCCTCTGTGATCGGCACTGCGTCTGGTCCCAGTCGAGTAAGAAGTAACTTTATGACTTCGTATGTGTAGGATCCCGTCATTGCAGTTTTCACAACTTCTTCTGTGACCAACAATGGAGTATTTTGTCTGTTCAGCAGAATGCGCATTGCGTCGGCATCTTCTGCCGCCTTGATGATTACCTTTGGCGTCACTGGAAAGTCTGGATTCCTTTTATAAATCACATTCAAGGTCTCGTAGCTGCCAGCAACCATCTCCACAAGCCAGTCATCCAATTTCACAAGCTGCCGATCAAGAAGCATCTCCAGCGCCAATCCATGAAAATACCGACCAGTTGCTATTTCCTTGATCATCCTTTCGATTGGAAGGTCAGAATCTCGTCGGTCCAGTAGCCTACCTAAGCCACCGGGGCATTCACATGCCGCTTCCAGCAGTTGATCAGTAACCTGGATCTCTGGCCATCTTTCCAAGAAGAAGGCAAGTAGATGGTCCGCCTGCAAATGAGACTGGTGCCTCAAAATTGATATCAGAACATCCTCCGAGACAGGAAGACTGTGCCCTTGAAGTTCAAAGAGATACTCAAGTAAAGCTTCCCCATAGACCGGATTGGAAGCGGCAGCGTGTAACGTCCTCTCTGTGATAGGTATATCCGAGTCGCCGGCATTGTTCACCAAGAGCTCCAGCATTTCCCGGTCGTTTCTTTCACAAGCATTGCATAACGACTTTTCGGTAATAACAAGGCCCGTACGTTGTCTGCGGAGAAGCATTTTCATCATAGCCAAGCCTGACATACTATACGCAATGCTCTGAATTATCTCATCGTCAATGATCGTGTCCTGTACACAGTCATCAAGCAAGATGTCCATGATCTCACACCCATAGAGAGAATTTCTGGTTGCAGCCAGAAGTATTTCCTTATCAATGTCGGTTCCACACTGCCGCCTGCTAAGAAGCAGTCTTATGGTGGACGGATCACGCGAGGACTGAGCTGCGCCAACAAGCACGGCCTTGGTGATTTGGACTTCATCGCCAAGCTCCTGCAGAAGTGTCTCCATCGTTTCTTTACCTCCCTCTGCAAAGCATTTAACCCATTCTTCATCCAGTGTGATATTGCTCACTTGACTCTTCAGCAGGCCCTCTATGGCACCAAGTTTCGCAGGCTGCAATACCCATTCCCTCAGCCTCCGCACCAGTGATGGAGTAAGTTCCAGTCCTGCATCAATCTCATCGCAAAACAGGCGCGTGAGTTCTGTGCCATCGTCATAGTTCATTGCCGCAGCCACTAGGGACGCCTCACTCATCTTGATGCCCATTTTGTCCCTTTGATCGAGGAGCTGCCGCATTAGAATATGGCCCGATCCGGTGTTATTGGAAGCTGCTTGTGCGACAAGGCTCTCATCAATGATCCTATGTGTTGATCTTGACTGGTCGTGTAAAGCACCCTTGTCCCAGAGTACATTCAAAATTTTCGTCAGCTGCTTTTCGTCTGCCTCGGTGGTTTGAATATGCAAAAGAGTCAATTCAGTGGATTTTCGAGGAATCTCATCCACTTTACTCAGGAGCAACTCCAGAACCTCCAAGTTGCCGTATGCCGCAGCTGAAGAGAATGGGTCGTGGTGGTAATCATCAGTGTCACATGATCGCAAAGAACTAGTGTCGCGTGCAAGCAATGTTTCAATTACTGGCACCAACCCTATCCTTGACGCAGAGCAGAGAGGGGGCTCCAACTCTTCGAATGATCGCAGCCACATCGTTTCGTACCATACTTTATCGTACCCCTCCTGTGATGGCTGCCACCGTTCATCCAGCCGAAAAGACGCTAAGCGCATCCAATTAAAATAGATGTCGTGCTCGGTGAAGAGGCGGCAAACCTTCTCCTGAAGAGCGTCAAAATGAGCCTGCAGACGCCTCAATTCTGTCAGATGATGGTCCCAATATTTCCCAGCATATATCAAGAGTCCTTGGTCCGCGGCAGCAGCCCTAGTCAAGACCTCGGTAGTCTCAAGTAAGCAATCGATCGCCTTAGTTGCGATGGCCTCGTGGCCAGATATGGGCGAAAACTGATACCATTGACCGCTAATGTTGTTGTATACTAGAAACTCTTTCACGGAGAAATGGGCCAGTCTCACAGTATCATCAGAGATGTTCACAGTGACTAGTGAAGTGGTGCAAGTTGTGACCACGTCTTCGGGGAAGGGGAAAGATACGACAGCGGCGATGGTTTTCAGGTTGAGCGGAACGGCAGAGAAACTGAGCCAGATCAGTATGGTCCGAGCTGTCTCTCGATCTTCTGGTAACAGCCTCTCCAGAGCATCGTGATAGGTAGCCTCGAGAGTGACTGGAATGGAATCAAGAGCCTTATTGAATGCAGCCTCGGTTTTGGACTCTTCGAGCCGTTTGATCTGTAAGTCAGCCCATCGAAAGCGGCTGATTAGACAAGTTTGTCAGTTGTGCCGTTAAAATTCTCCAAGGTTGTTAGCCAATACAACATACCGTTCCGGAATGTCAAGCAATTTCTCGATAGATCGTTTCTTGACCGACTCACTCCATCTTGACAGTCTGCCATTGGAAAGTTGAGTATGAACAAATTTCTCGACATCTCCCGCCAATCCGGTTTCCAAATCGACACTTGAATATTTTTCGAGCTTGGATCGTATATCTGGCTCAGGTCGACTCGTGGCAAGGATGTGCAATTTGACTCCATGTTTCTCCAAAAGCCCCTCGAGAAACTGAAGAGTCAAGCTCCGCTCATGTTCCTTTGTGGGGCACTCGTCCAGAGCGTCAATGATAAGAAAGAACTCGCCCTGGAAATTTTCCAAGACAGTGTTGAGGATGCCCCCAAGCTTCACTTGATGCGGCTTGCTACCTTTATTGCAATGTTCTTCCCAAAGCTTGATCAATGGCGTAGGAAGGGTAGGCGGCATAAACTGTCGCAGTATTGAACTGACCATGTTGTAGATCTTCTGTGTTTCATCATTGCTGAATTGAAAGTACCAGTAGGCATATTTTCGTGATGGGTCAGATGAGCAGAATTCCTCAATATCTTGGATAATTGTTGAACAGAGAACCGATTTCCCGCATCCGACTTTTGGAAGGCATTAGATTGGACTATATTCAAGAAGTGGGCAAAACTCACCTGCTCCATAAAGCCAAAAGAGCTTTCCAGGTGCGGTCTTCCACTCTTCATACTCGGGTAACTGAAGAAACCACGTCCCTGTATTCGGTGACTTGCGCCGATGGGTGTTGTTTTGAGAATCCGAAAACGACGTCGTAGACAACCAGTCCAGAATTTCCCGGTCTTGCAAGCCTGCTGCTATTAGGGTATGTCCATTTGAAAATGTTCGTAAGTAGCATATTGATCACTTACTCCTATTTTGTGATTGGATAGCCTTCAGCCTTTCAATCGCCTCGTCAATTCCATCCAGCATGCCTTCGGCAGTTTTCCTGTGCTCTGCGATTATCAGCAATTTTCTTACTATTCTCGGTCATAATGCAAGACCAATCCACTTACCTAAAGCCGTCTGAATGTTTGTCCATTTTTGAACATCTTGTTCTTTCTTTTCGATAGCGTCCTTGAGGTCCTTAAGCGGCTGCTGAGAAAGAGCCATGATACTTTTCAGCACGCGGGCTTGATAGGTGTCAGCTGCTATCGTAGTATGCACAGCGCTTATGATTCAAGGCACGTACCAGCAGCGTTTTCTTTTTCGGCCCTGGCCACCTCTGCCACGTACTGGAGCACCGCGGTGTAGATTTCAATCAGAGAATCTTCCAATCCTTGATCGCTTGCCACTTTTCGTTTTCGATAATGACTGTCAACGATTGCGTAGTAGGAAAGAATGCGGGCTAGGTACTCGGCTGCGGCGAAAATGTCGTCTCGACGTTCAATGTCATTTTGGACTAGTGTTAGACTAATTGAAACGACTGACCATGCAGTTGAAGCTGAGACTCGATTTAGCACACATCCAATGAAGCCTTGAACAGTCAATCGGGCACTCACCATGGCCAGTCGGATCAAATGATACCAACTCTTTGATCACATCTTGCGCTTGAAGTGCGTAGAGGATGATATTTTTGGCGGAATCGCGAACGTTGATATGTCCTCCGTCACGCTTGCGAATCTGCAGCCCACCTTCCTTATACTCACGGTATTTCTTTTCCGTAATGCTGATCACATCTTCAATGGCAGTCGCAACCGGGGAAGCCTTCTCCAGACCCAGCGCCTTTCGGTCTGTCTCGCTCAATCTATCTCCGGCCACCTCCCAGAGATTCTCTCTGGCGAGACTCTTCATTTCTTCATCTCGCGCTGTGGACGCGTCAATATTGGTGTCTGTTATTGAACCATCCCCGTTAGCTTTCCTCGGAGGCGCAGGCTGTTGTTCTTCATGCTTTTGAAGGCTATGTCGCGTGGCCTTTTTAGATTTGAGTTTTGCAGAAAATCTGGAAAACATTTTGTGGACTCCTTTCCGTTCCAACCTTGGAAGTTTTCCTGATGTTGAGTGTTGGAAAGTTTGAATAAGCTGGGAAAAGTGAGGCTGGAAGTCAGCCCCGCTAACTTGACGCTCCGAGTAAACTACTTGAGGCTAGCGTAGTATGCATGCATGCCTTACCTAGGAGAGAATTTGTACTGCATTATTTCCCGAAACTACTGTAAAGCACACACTATGATAAAGGTACCAGTTGGGATTTAATCCCACCCCACTATTGGATTTGATGATTTGAATTTTTGGCATGTATTTCGACCCCAAACATCAGCCGTGCGAGAACACTGCCTAAATGAATTTGCCATGCCCAGTCAAAGTACGGTTGATAACCAATTTAATAATACTTCCGGCTATATTTGAATTTGATGGGGGCATCTTAGTTCAGATGTTCATTTAACTTTTCTTACTTTCTGTATGTATAGCACTACCAGTGGCACTTGAGAGATGCATGTGAGTATTAGGTTACAGGTAGTTCTAATTTTTTTTTAAAAATAAGGCAATTTGAAGATGATACGAAAGATATTTGGAAGGATATTTGGAAAGACAATCAGAAACCCCCTTTAAATAAGACCAGTTGACCTCTGAACACAAGCCAGACAATATGCTGGTCAGGGCAACTTGAATATTCCAAGGTTGGTTCCCAACTGGGCAGGTTAGTCCGAATTAGGAAAGCCGAGCTAATATAAGTGGAAGGGTGTGTTTTTAGCCATATATCACGTGATCCCGCGCTATTACTAGCTGCCCAGGTGCCTTCATGGACTTTCCGTTATACTCTCAGGTAGATATGGGGGATAAACGTGAAATGTTTATGGCCAACCAACCCAGATCAAGGTTGATTATCGAAAACCCCATCGGCCATGGCCTGGATGGCTTTCGCTCGACATTTACCTCCATTTGTGGCGCTGCAGAGTTGCGCCCCTTCGATGGGACCATCGATCAGCTGAAGCGAGAGGGTGGGGCAGGAGGATTCACTTTAGCCATTCTTTACTGATTTGGATTTAGATGTGAAAGATCTTGCTTGCGTTCTCTTGGTCAGCCTTCATGGCCTTCCTGCTACTCACCTTTTGCCGTCCCGATCTGTGGGGACCTTCCAAAGTGACCTGCTCCGACTCTCGTCGGCTGTCACATCGCCTCCCTTAGCAGCCCCCATCTAGATAGAGCAAGCCCGCAAACCTTCCCAGCCCCCTCTATATGAACATCAAGAGCCGATATTAACAGATTATTGCCTAGTAACTGTCCAGTCTAATTATAATTAACTTGTATACAAGAATAAGAACCCCCAGTCCATCAACTACTTCATCAACTTCTCACCCTCTTCACTAGAAGCAAGATGACCAAACTGCAGCTTCCGAATAGCATGACCCTTCCACATAAGCAGCATAACAAACATAAACGAAAAGACAGCAAAGAAAGCCATCATCCCATAAACCCACCCCACATCCACGGCCTCAACCCAGGGATCAATATAGAAGCTAATAGTCAGCCCATAAACAATGCGATAAGCCCCAATAACGATACCCGCCTCAGCGGGATAATGCGTAAAGCACTCAACAACATAGTTAACCGTAACAGGCACACTAGCCAACGACCCAATGGTAACCAGAAACACGGCAAACGCGAGAACCATGTAATGGAGATGATACTGGAGAGCTGCGCCAAATATACCCAGCCCAATCGGGTTCAGGATCAGACTGGGGATCCAGAGTACGTGGAGACGGTACTCGGGCTTCCAGGCGCCGTTGTTCCAGCGCCGGGCGAGAGCCATCGGGAGCCGGTCATTCAGCCAGTGACCGTAGAATTGCACGACGATGATCCCGATCCAGTGGCAGAAGGTGAACGCGGCGTTTTGTTTCAGTGAGAAGCCGTAGCCGCCGGCGGCGACGGGTTTCTGGAGCCAGACGGGGGTGAGGGCGTTTACGCCAACGTAGAAGCCAAAGGAGATTAGGGTGAATACGCCCATGATGATAGTTACAGGACAGATGCCGATTAGGAAGGGGGTGACGCCGATTTTGGCCTAGATGACGTTAGT
Organism: Penicillium sclerotiorum; assembly: GCA_911649655.1. NCBI lineage: Eukaryota > Fungi > Ascomycota > Eurotiomycetes > Eurotiales > Aspergillaceae > Penicillium > Penicillium sclerotiorum. The sequence goes on from CAJVRJ010000008.1 coordinate 738,141, forward strand.
GACTGTGCAGGGAACGAGGTTTCAAGACGTACTGTTTCCTTCCACGTAGTTGGGAGCACGACGCTTTGGCCGAAGAAGAAAGTGGCGAAGCGGTTTGCGATGAGATTTTGAGGAATATCAGGATTCCGTTCGAGATTCTCACGGTCGAAGCCCGTTTCCTCTAGGAAACAGAAACAGCATATCAGCGTGAATCCAAGCAGACCTACTGTCCACCAGAACTCCACCGGGAAAAAGGCATTAGCCGAAATAAAACCGGAGAAGGTAGGGCCCGCGATGGTGCCGAATAAGAATGACATGTGCAGTACAGTGAAGGCCCGACCACGCTGGTGCAAGTAAAACAAGTCGGTGACAATGCGGGGCCCAAGAACCGTGGGCACTGCGCCAAAGAAGCCTGCGAATAATCGAGAAATGATATACGGGATATAGTCGTTGGGGTGGGTCATGACGGCGCCCCATACTTGACAGACCAATGTACAAAGTATGCACCAGAAAATGACGGAGCTGCGGCCCAAGATGTGTGAAATAGGCGCGAAGAAGAAAGGACCCGCTGCCATACCCGCCAAGGCGGCGGAATTCTGCGACGTGTTAGTTCGTATCCTCGTATAGCTTCAACATCTCTGCGCCAAGTCTCATTGCTAGCACTTGAGATATGGAGCAAAAGGGGAAATGAGGGACATGATAACATACAGCGTAGGACTCCTGCAGCTTTGTCTTGCCATAGAGCTTTTCCTGATCAGCCAGATTCAGCTGTCCTGACAGCGGCGCGACGGCACCGGAGAAGGAAGCCAGACACAGTACGGTCGCGATGACATATTTCCGCCTCAGGGACCAGTTCTTGATTAAGCTTCAGTTAGTGGCTGATATTGCCGCGGATTCGACAGAAGCTTGGTGAATCACGACATACCAGGGGGTCGCGGGGGTGGGTACTGGGCTGAGGAATCAACACGAGATGAGTTTGACTGGCTAGGCCGTCGGCCGTAGAACCAGCCTCATAAGGCGACTCAACATCCTTTGGTTCCTTGACGTCCATGATGAGCACTGATCTCAAGGAATGAAAGAACGTTGGAAGTGCAGAAACTTCAAAGATCGCCCTGCTGAAATTGTGGCATGGACAGCAAGGAGCTGTCTTGGCGGCCCACGCCGCAATGCCATTTGCCGAGCTCCGGGGTAGACGCGTCACCTTTCGTGCTTGGGACTATTATTGCGCAATCGACTAGGTCTGAAAGAAAATTGCATGTGTGCTTAAGTACATGGATCAAGCGTGAGCATTTGAAGATATTTGCAAATGTTGCTGATGTGTATAGATCTCTGAGCTTTGATGTCTTGGCCGTGAAGCTTAATTTCAATAAAAGATCGGTTCAGCCTTGGGGGCGACTGTTACCACCTCAAGTACTGTTTCACTCTTCCAAGGTCTAGATCGACAACTTTCAGGGTCGAGACCCTGAAAATGTCGAGTCCATAGAGCTGCAGATGTGGAGTCTGTAAGGCCAAGGAGAACTTTCTACCCGACCCTTTCACAACATGGCATTTGACATCGGAGTGATAGCCGACCCATCTCGGTAGACTAAACCGAACCGGGTATCCAGCCAACTGGACTCGGGAAAGGTCCACATCGGAGAGAAAAAAAGAACAAAAGTTAACGGAATACTCCGCAAGCAATGAAAAACTTGGAGACCCACGCTTCGGCGATGGATCAGGATGCCGAGAAACCCAACATACAAAAGTGCCCGATGGAATTTTAGAACATTACAACTCAATTCTTATCAAGAACATTGAAAAAATATTAGACATGCGACATTGGATAGACGGGCTTTTTTAATTTCATTTAGCATATACAACATCTCAACATGGCTAAATCTACCGACCTGGAATCCCAAAAGCCATCACCGCAAATCGATTCCCCGCACGACTCAGACACAGAGGTCCAGCTCAAGCCACAACCACCAGATGGCTACAGCCTCCCGTTCTGGCGCAAATCTCTAATTCTATTCGTCGTCAGTTGGATGACACTGGCCGTCACATTCTCCAGCACGTCCTTGCTTCCCGCAACGCCAGAAATCGCAGAGCAGTTCTCGACAACGTCGGAAATTCTCGATGTCATTAATGCGGGCGTGCTCATTGCCATGGGCTTCTCGTCTTTTATTTGGGGTCCCATAACGAATGTTTTTGGGAGGAGAGTCGCGTATAATGCGGCTATTGTGGTTCTTTGTGGCTGCTCTGCTGGCACCGCGGCGTCCATTAATTTACACATGTTTATTGCGATGCGCTTGCTGTGTGGATTTACGGGGACGTTTTTTATGGTTGCGGGGCAGACTATCATTGCTGATATTTTTGAGCCGGTTTGTTTATCTTCAAGTTTCAACTGCCGGAAATGTTCATGTCTAACTGGATATAGGTTGTTCGTGGAACGGCCGTGGGCTTTATGATGGTAGGATCTGTCAGTGGACCCGCAATCGGTATGTTCTGTCGAGCACTGGCAGCTCCAGCGATATCATCCTGTCTGTATGCAGTCTTTGAACTATAGCCAACTGACATGAATAGGCCCTTGTATCGGAGGAATCATCGTCACCTTCTCTCATTGGCGCATCATCTACTGGCTCCAATTCGGCATGACGGCCCTCGGGCTAGCTCTGTCTCTTCTATTCGTACCGGACCTTGACAAAAAGAAAGAGATCCAGCCGACTCGAAATCTCTCATTCGTCTTGAGCATGTTCAACCCACTACGCATCTTCGGTCCCTTCATCTACCCAAACATCTTCCTATGTGTATGTATCCGCCGATATACGCTCCCATTACCGGCATCAACTAATACCATACAGCATCTCACGTGCGGCTTACTGTCAACCTTCCAATACGCCCTTCTCACCTCAGCCCGATCCATCTTCGACCCCCGCTTCAACCTGACTTCGCCACTGGTTAGCGGTCTCTTCTACCTTTCCCCGGGAATAGGATTTCTCATCGGCAGTGTCATGGGTGGGAAACTGTCCGACCGCGCCGTGCGAAAATGGATCGTGAAGCGGAATGGCCTACGCCTTCCTCAGGATCGACTCAACAGCGGTCTGATCACCTTATTCCTAGTCTTGCCAATCGGCACCCTGATCTATGGCTGGACCCTGGAAGAGGGAGTGGGCGGCATGCCTGTGCCCATTATTGCGGCTTTCTTCGCTGCAGTTGGACTGCTGGGATCCTTTAATGGATTGAATACCTACTCAGCGGAGGTCATGCCACATATCCGGTCTGAGGTTATTAGTGGGAAGTACGTCGTTCAGTATCTCTTTGCGGCTGGAGCGACGGCTGCTGTTGACCCGTTGATTAATGCGATTGGTGTGGGGTGGACGTTTACGATTTGTAAGTCATGTGCATTCTTGTGCATACGTCTTTTGCTAATTCGTTTAGGTGTTTTCTTCGCTCTTATCGGGGGCTTTAATGTGTGGGTAATCACAAGATGGGGCATCGACATGCAACGATGGGTGGAAGGGAAATTCGGTATTGAGGCAAAGCCTACATGATGAAGAGACGTCTTAATGATTCGAAAATAGACCGCATTGCATTATAGATAGAACACGCCAGTGGCTTAGAGGCTGAACGAAATTAATGAGATTCAAATGTTAGATTTTGAGATTTGCGGAATTGTGATTTGTAATTTCCAAGGTTGTAGAATACCAGATAGAGGTGTAAAAGGTCTTCACTAGGTATGAGTAAATCTTCGACTATCGCTGTAAAAGATAGTCGCATAGAGTAACGGAGTAACATTGGGGATCCACTCTTAGGGAAATCCAATCTGATTGGCCAGAATCCAACAAAGCAAGTTCGGCAGAGACCGCCGACCCTCGGCGACATCTGCAACCCACCGACATCGTGTTACTGAGGAGAACGGACGCTCTGAAATCTCTCCACTGACCAATCCCGAGAGCTAGAATGCGTCTGACGAAATGGCACGAAGCACAGGGCTGAAGAAGCGGCCTGGATCGACCGAGGACGAAGACGAAAGCCGACGGCAGAGGAGGAAATTCGTCGCGTGCGCATGCCGAACCCCTTGCAAAGAGCACTGCTAATTTCGGACGTAGTTGTCAGCGATGCCATGCGCATAAAATCAAATGCTCCGGTACTCAACCATGCACCAAGTGCTGTGCTGTGGGGGTTGCTGATGAATGTGCTTATGCTCCGCGCGATCGCCAGGTTAAAGTGAGCGAAAAGTATGAAATTTCTCAAGTTCTCCGAAATTCTCCAAATCACTAGCACAGGTTCCTAGATTGTGAACCTGCATTATTTGCAATAGAACTAATGAGTCACCGCCAGTTACCTTGATCAGCTCGTGGCGGAGAATCGGCGGTTGAAAGAGCAATCGGTCGCTTCGGACGACATCGCCGAGCCTCAAGACCGGCCACATGCAGAGAGGTACACCGCATTCTTGAACTCCAGAGTCGCGAAATGCTAATCACAACTAATAGAACTGTCTCCCGGCCGACAGAAGCACCTGACGCTACAAGTATACGGAATCCGCTTATCGGGGATCGTGCCTGGTTTCATCGCTACGATCCCTCCTCACCACCCATATACATCGGCGAGGCAGCATGTTCTGCGTTCGCGACACGATTCCGTCGCTTTTTGACCGGCAACAATGCTACGGCACACATTGCTCGAACGCAGTGGACGCGTGAGGAAACGATTGCTGCTGCTGCGAACGAGGCCGATGTCCAGTGGCCCAGCCTTCATCATGCTCGGCTATTGGTTCGAATTGCCATTCACCAGATTGGATACTTGTATCACCTGATGATGCGCAAGGCTACACTAGAGAAACTTGAGGAGATCTATCAAACGGGGGACTTCGAGTGCACGACAAACAAGTGCAAATTCTTTGCCCTGTTTGCTTTTGGTCAGGCATATTCTATTCGTTCGGAGCCTACCTCGGGATCCCGGGTGCCGGGGACTGCATACTTTGCAAAGGCTATGAGTCTAGTTCAGATTCTTCCGGAAAGAACGAGCGTTACTCACTTGGAGACTTTACTGTTATTGGTTTGTTGTCCTGTATCCTGGCTGTTCACCGTTTCTTACTGACCTGCCATAGTCGCTCTTTTCATACTATCTCAACCGTCGCCACTCCGCGTATGTTTTGATAGGAAGTGCTATGCGCCTAGGCTTGACCATAGGCCTCAACCATAATATCCCCGAATCCCAACTCATCGACCCGGTGGAACGACAACATCGTATCCAAATCTGGTGGACGATCTACATTTTCGATCGCATGTGGGGCTCTAAAATGGGGTTGCCAATGCAAATCCTCGACGAAGACGTCCACGTCGATATGCCATCACCCATATCCCAACGCTGGAGACACGAGGAAGAACTATCTGATCCCGAGTACATGACAGCGAATATCAAGCTGGCCCGGATAGTCGGTGAAACGATCACAAAGCTCTACAGCCGACGAAAATACCAGGAAACATTCCTCCAGCGTGTGCAGAAACTGCTCAAGGCTTTGAAGAACTGGGTGGAAACGCTACCTGAGAGCTTAAGACTGAATATGGAGGATCTAGAGTCTAGCAAGAAGCCTCTTGTCTCACTCCACATGGCCTTCAACCAGTGCATCATCCTCACCACAAGACCCACCCTTCTCCACCTCCTCATCACACTCCGCAAAGCAGATTCCACAGAAGCAGGCCAGGAAGCAGTGTCACAGCCCGTGCTAACTCTCAGCGAAGCCTGCATCCACGCAGCCCGACACTCCCACTCGATGATCCTCACGCGCTGGATCAACGGCACAATGCCAACATTCGGCTACTTCCATGCACACTATCTCTTCTCCTCAGCACTCATTCTCGCCATGTCAAGCTTCGTTCCTATTGGAAATCCAACCGACATGAGCGGGTTTGACTCCGCGCTAGATCTCCTACGCTCAATGACCGAGAACGGGAATCTGGCTGCGGCCGAATTCTACCATAACCTCGAGCAAGTGAAAGTGTGTCTTGATGCGTACCGAGGTAATCCGACGAGTCGACCACGCCGAAGCGATGGGGTCTTGGGCTTAGAAGGTCCCACACAAGCTGCCGTGGGTCTGGGTCCCCACTCAGCTAGTATCCCCGCGGTCCCGGGTCTTGGTCCTAGCCCGAGTGTTCCTATATCGACGCCGGTAGCGTCTTCTTCGATGATGCTATCAAATGTACTCTCCAGTGGCCCGGTCCTTCCAAACGAGAGCGAAATACTCGGTCAGCCAGGCACCGAGGCATATGCTTTGCCGGCCAGAGATACGACTAGTGGATATACGACGGAAATGGCATTCTTGGAGCCTACCATGCAAGACTTCTTAGCGCAGTCGGACATGGATTTGGGATTGCTGCATCCCGTGGATACATTCTTGAGCGAGGCGGAAAATCTATATACGTGTCATGAACTATAGATGAAGGGCAAAAAAACGCGATATGAATACATCATGATCTGAAGAACCGGAAACACGCTTGCTAGAAATTAATTCTTGATCAGCACTTGAAACAAAATCAACGAAAGTGTACCTATACTCGAACAATACCTCACCGCAAAATCAAACCCATACTTAATGTTCTCGGGAAACTTCTCTCGTCGCGGGTAATTCAACAGGATACCCTTTATCAGCCCTCGTAAAAGGTAACCCCTTATTCACAGCCGATGTATCCGGCAATTCGATAGGCAAACTTTTCCTCTTCCCAAACTGCGAATCACTATGGTCCGGCAATTCCACAGGCAAACTAGTCCTCTTCCCATACTGACTCGAACCATACTGATTCGACGGCCCAGACGAAGAAGAAGACATAGACCCCCATCTCTCCATTCCTGTCGCCGACACAGGGGACCCGGGAACCTGCTGATACATCGAGGGGCTGAAACTAGTTCTATCAGCCGGATTAAACGTCTTCAGTTTCCCATCCTCGAACATCGCGGTCAAAACGCCCGAATCGAGTAACTCCGCTTTCTTGATCAGTCTGTCAACCAGCACCTTCGACGCGGCCTTTAGCTGGCCCTTGACGAAGGAGACCAGCGCCGCGTTGCAGTGGATTTCGACTTCTTCGAGGAGATACAGGCCGGTCGGTGGGGCGCCGGGGATATATGGTTCGTTGGTGGGTGCCTCGTTCGGCTCGGTTCCTGCTATCCGCCACTTGCTTTGGAGGTCGATGCCCATGGGTGGGTATGTGTGTGTTTTCAGGCCCCAGGGGACATTTTCGAAGCAGCCTTTGAAGCTTATTTTTCCCGAGCCTAGTTTTCCGATGCCGGGCACGTACTGGACGCGTTGGTAGATCTTGTACCAGGATGAGTAGTATTCGTCTGCGGGGGCGTGGCGGGGTGCTTTGATGGGGTGGTGGGAGAGGACGAGGGGGCTTAGTGTGATTATTTCGCTGTGGCTGTGGAGGATGTCGAGGGCTAGTTGGCGGGGGATGCTAGAGGGGAGGGGGGTGATGTTTGTGTATAGTTCTTTTTTCTGCATCATGGCGTTTCTCGTTAAAATTTTATGGATTCATGGTATCAGTAAATTTGGATGAACTTGAAAAGATCAGTGTGGGATTCAAGGGATTTAAGGTACCGAGACCATGTGGCTATGATATCAGCTTGTTGATTATCCTCGTATTCATCGGCCCGTTATAGGACGCTTATGCATCCACTCTGCTTACGGCTGGAGGTTAATTTATACCCGAAACGAATCATAGGGGCCACTTGTGTGGCTATTCACCTATCGATTGTCTGCTGAGATCGGCTACTATTTACGATTAACTTGCGCACTGAGTAGTAGGCTGTTTCAGCTTGAATTGCCTTTTGCTAGCCCCGAAAATCATATTTCATCAACACCTACCTAATATTGGTTACTTCAAATTGCCACGCATTCTGCATGGACTGCTTGAATAAGGATGCGCAGTGTGCTATTTCTTTGAGGATTGGGGAGATGATCGTGAAAGAAAGGGGAAGGTGAGAGCTCTTTGTGGATTACCTATCAGATCTTCAATATGGATGGTGAAGCTTGACGGTTTTTAGCTCCACATGCATCAACAGTCCCAGTCCCCACTCAGATAAGGCTCTGTTATAAACTTCAAATGTTATAGTAGGATGCTACTCGAACCACCCACCCTTTCTTGATTCAACCATCGACCGAACACCTCAGTTGAAATTCTTCAGATCCAATCGGAGAGAATCAATTTTCAAATGTTCTTTCCTTTTTTTTCCCTGGACATCAAAATGGCCACCCCCGCCACCCCTCCCGACTCCGTTTTGTTTGTTGCCCGATTGTCGGGCCTCACTTGATCGTAACCGAGTGTGGCAGCAGCAGAAAGCTTTTTGCGAGAAAGTTTGGAATTTACCATGGAAGCTTTCGAGCGAGACTATGGCGACATCGAGAACACGCCCAAATTCTTGACCTTCGTCCACCAGTCTAACCGCCCTATTGCACGACGAGTATTGGAATTCTTTCGTCAAGGTTTTGAGGCTCTAGCAGAAAATCAGCGGCTAGTTATGGTTCTGAATGGATGGGATGTCCTCACAACCAACAGATCAGGATTCTTGGATTTATTTAACGATCAGAAGGAGCGAGTTGAGCTCTTGGTTTTTGCGGACGAGCCCCGAACATTCTACGCTGCAAGCGTCCAAGAGACTTGTGAAGTTTTTTCGGCCGATTGGACTTTGAGTCCTAGCTGGGATGATTCAGAGTTTTTACTTCTCCACCGCTAGATTCATTCGAAATGTCGACAGAATCCGCCATCTGAAAGAAACGAACGACTCCCTCCTAACCTAATTTCGTAGTACTTCTTAGATAAAGATACCTAGCATTTGAAATTAACCTTACCTATAACCAAGTAGAAAAACATTTGAATAGTTAGAAATTTGTTTAAAAAGAATAGTTAGAAAGACGGTTAGAATGACGGTTTGAAAACCACTTAGCCAACTATTTCAAATGTTCATATATGGGTTAAGAATAAGATAGAAGGCTAAAATAAGATTTGAAGAAGGTATCATAAGTTGGAAACTAATGTAGTAAGTGAAGTGTAAAATACATTAGAAGAATGATGGACCGACAATTAGTTTTCTTTTCTAGTAGGGCAGGGGTGGTTCTAGACGGACGGTAGGTGGTTCGAGTACCATCCCTCCAGGGCTGTTATAACCATTGCGCCAGATCCAACGTCAGACTTGGCATAAGAACAGTCAGATTTCAGCTCTGGAGTGCTGTTGTGACACAGGTATCCAGCGGCAATTCTACGTCGCTAGGAACTGCTATTGAGGCATGTCATCGATAATTGCTGTTGAGCAGCATAAAAATCCATTGGCAACAAGTCGAGTCAATCCCCTCTTGATATTGGCGGACGAATGCTTGCCTACATTCTCTTTGTCTTGGGCTTGGCCTTAGGTATCGGGGCTGGAGTGGGAGATTGAGCGGCTGAAACCGTAGGAGTCGCTCCAGGAGATCCTGGTAATGCGCAATTTGTACATCGGACTGCGGTATCGGATCATGCCACGGACACGACCAGTAGCACCACGGCCACTTTTACCTCGAGCGATGATTGGAAACGAGATGAGTCACAACCTTGGAACGAGGAAATACTGTGTCGCGATGACAGGGGGAGATGATATGTTTCAATATCGGAGTCCGAGTCGTCTTTGAATTTTGCAGTCGTCAGCTTGGGGAAAGCTGGCCGGGCTATCCACATGCGAGATGGTCGATTGGAACCAGGAGGTATCCGTAGTATCTAAGTTATGTATCATGAGGTAGATTTTCTAGCACCATTTCGATTGATGGATTCGCCGCCATGCGAGGCTGGACTTGAGTTGGATGTGAGATGGATGCTTGGAGCTTGTGCGGTGATCGGTTTGAGGTCTGGAGCTTCATGGCAAGATGAGTTCCAAGGTTCAAATGTTGATTTGAGACTGGAGCTGGTAGCGCTGATGGATGTTTGGAACTTCAAGTTCAAATGTTGGTAACTGCAGTGAGGCCTGATAGACACGCGATTGTGGGCCCGGGGTTGAGACGTATTGACTGAGGATTCTATTTGCGAGCACTTGAGGGAAAAGGAAATTTGAAAGAAGGCTATCTAAGGGAGGGAGAAACTTGACCTTGAGGAAGACAAACATCTCAACCTTCAAATGTTCAACGTTGGAAGTGTTTGGTGGGTCCTGCGAGTCTCAGGATACACTGGCAAACAGTGAGTCTTACGAGCCTGAGAAGATGCAGATTCTAAAGCAACCTTCCAAAAACTAGCAACCTCTGCGCAGGAGGCCTCTATCTAAGGTGCGAAAACAAAGCAGTTGAGAGCAATGTGAGATTATGAGGAGTCTTCAATAGTGGAGCCCCTGAAATTTTTCAATACAGTGTTGCCTTTAAGGCTGCTTTATACTCTAGGAGTTTATTATGGCATAATTACGATAATTCTCCCTTTTCCCTCACAGTCCAGATTTTCTATCCGCCCTGACCACGAAGGAGCAATATGGGACATCTGGAGATTCTTTACATCTGCCGCTGATGTTTGCCGCAGTTAGGGCACGGAAAACGCGGACAGGGTTCAGTAATCTATGGACAGCACACATGAGAAATCCTCCGAAAATCTCGCGATAAACAAAGCTCCTTCACATGGCATTCAATATAAGTCTGACCCGAAAACAAGTCCCGATTTCGAACATTTGACCGATTTTTGCGACTCATTGGCCTTGAAACATGGTGATTGTGATGGCCTAGGGATAGGTCGATGGAGGACCCTTCAGTTCAATACGATGGGATACGACGAATCCTTGCATAGACTGCACTAGAGCTATCATTTCATCAGACCACCCTCGAAATCCGGGGCAGAAACTGCCCGTGAAGACAAGAAAGAAGGTTGATAAACCCGAGCCTTAAACTGAATGGGGTCAATTCCCCGCATGTCAGAAACCAGCTTGTGATAGGGTCCGGCATGTAAAATCAGGGCTTTGGGGTCGACACCGGTCGATCATTGAGCAAAAGCACGAACGCTCATCTGTCAGGGCCCCGAGCTGGGCTCGTTTAGCCTATTCGAGATTGTGATCGTCGTTTTTGGAGCCCGTTGCGGAAAGGATCTCATCCCATCGTATTCCTATCGTATAAATGCCGAGGGTATTCTTGCGCCTAAACTCTTTGTTCCTGTGGAAGGATCTCTCGACTCCACGTGAATATGGATAATTGCTGGGATTCTGGAATGTTAAAGGGGGTCGATGTTCAAGTTTATTTAAAGTCGAATATTTTTTCACGTCTGACAGGTGTTTGTGGTTTTCCAGCGTTTCCCTTATCATTGAGTTGGCTTTTTACTTCGGATCATGATGTTCCGCTTTCTCATCCCCTTGTTAGCGGGCATCGCGGTGCCTGTCGCGTCAACGGCAGGTTCATCGGCTTGTTCAAACATTACAACCCAGCTCGGCTCCTCCAAAGTCATCTCCAGTGAATTGAGCTTGAATTACATTGAAAGCACTGAATACTACAACACCCTGCAAGATGACTACAAACCGTCTTGCGTTGTGTATCCAAAGTCCGCCCAGGATGTGTCCACCGCTATCCAGGCAATCCGAGCTGCTGGCAGTCGCTTCGCAGTGAAGGCCGGAGGACACAATCCAAATACTTTCTACTCCTCTGTGGACCAAGGTGTCCTTATAGATCTCAGCAGTATGACAACTAAATCATACGACGAAGACACCACATTGGCCACATACGAGCCAGGCGGCCAATTCGGCGACGTGTACGAGTATTTCGCCGAGTGGAATCGCACCGTGGTCGGTGCCCGACTTGCAGGCGTCGGAACTGGCCTCGCTCTGGGCGGCGGAATGAGTTACCTCTCCCCGCAATACGGACTTGCCTGCGATTCATTCAGAGAACTGGAGATCGTTCTACCAGACGGCGAGATAGTGACCGCGTCCGAGGATAGCAACCCAGACCTATTCTTCGCGTCCCGCGGCGGAGGCGGAAACGCGTACGGAATCGTGACAAAATACACAGTCCAAAGCCGACCGATTGGCGACTTCTACGCCGGCAATCTGATCTACGCCTTCGAGCAAAAAGACCAAATCGTCGAGGCCATCGGAAACTTCATCGAATACAACACCGACCCCAAAGCAGCCATCATCGGCACATACGAGAAGTTGCCTACCCCAGACCTGAACCTCAACCTGGACGAAGCTATCATCATGTTCCTGGTCTACGATGGCTCCGACGCCGGCGACGCCTTCAAGAACTTCACCGACATCACCCCTCTGCTCAACACCATGGGCATCAAGACCTACAACGAAGTCGTCAACATGCCAATCCCATACACAACGGAGATCTCACGAGGAAGCAACATGTTCCGCGTGGGGGTGCATCGCCCCGGAAACAACAGCTACGAGAACGCCCTCGACATCTGGCGCAACTGGGCCGAAAGCAACAAGGGAAAATACGTCCTACTCTCGATCGATTTCCAGCCCGTGCCGAAGAGTCTTACGGATGCCAGTAAAGCGCAAGGTGGAAACGCCATGCAAATGCCCGACGGCCCGTACTACTGGCTGAATTATCTGATTACTACCCCGCCGGGTATGAGTCAGGTCGACTATGATGCCGTGCAGGCTAGTTATGGGGATATGGTGAAATCGACGGGGAATGCCGAGGGCTTGCCGTTGTTCATCAATGATGCCAAGTATGATCAGAATCCGTTGCAGACTTTCTCCACGTTCTCTAAGCTGCAGGAGATCAAGAAGAAATATGATCCGGATAATTTCTTTGCAGACTATACGGGTGGTTGGTCTTTTGAGTAAGGCTGCTGGTCCCAGTGCCAGTGCTAGTGCCAGTGGGTATCTATGCATCAGCATCATGATCGACTCGGACTCGGAGACGGATATCTCAAGTGCTGGATCCAATGTTCAAACTTGAATGAATGTCCGAGCACGCGCTGGCACTCCTATATCAATGTTACGGATAACGAATTTTGAATAGTTTGAATGAAACTATCACGATTTCAAATGTTTGATTCCCATGTTTACTCTGTAGTACATGTAGTAGCAGTCGAACTGCATGACTCAGCTTTGATACGAAACCTTGGATCCATATTGCAAATATTAACCACGCATACTTTGATGAATGCCCAGGTGTACTATCTCACGTATCGAAACCTGAAGCCTGTGACGGCGGGAGCCTGCGTCCAGTGGCACCAGATATTTCGTTATAAAATTCAAGTTGATCCCATGATTACTTTACCAACTTCAAGTTGATGATTCCAAGACTCGCGAGATACACGTACTTGAACCTTGCAAGTACTTATTCGGGAACCTGAAATGCCAAGTAAAGTCCCGGCAAAATTTTCCGGCACCACAGGGTCTTTGCCTCCCAGTGATACCCGCCTCTTTTCAACATTAAAAAATGTTCAAGGGGCATTCAAACAATTGAATGTTTGAGAGGTCACATGCACATATGTAGATCATGATGTGTATACTGAACTTTCAACCTTGGAAGGAGTTGGAAACCATAGGTTGTCAAACCTTGGAAACTGCCAAGGTTCCGAAATCCGAACCATAACATTTGAACGGTATAGATAATGAATATTTGAGTTGAAAATACAACAATATTCGGATTTTAAATGATAGGTTTCAATATTTGCTTATTATAGCCTATAGCTCACGGACTCGCGAGACTGGCCTAGGCTGTTATTTGGTATGCACTGGTACATAATAATATTAAATGCAGCCCTGGAGTGGGGCTATGTAGAGACAAAGTACTGTCTGCATGCCAGTGACTTAATCAGAGTTCAAGTTAGCACCGGTTGAGCTTTGGATTAATTAATTAGCTTCATTCGTTCCATGTTCAAACATGAGATCAGGGTATCGGTCGTAATGAGGTTACTGAGAGGAAGAGAGAATATCAGTTGAGGCGTGGACGAACTCCGGGCGAAGCACGCATAATGCCCACGATCTTTGGTAAACTAGCTCGCTAGGATGCAACGAATACAAGAAGAGATCAGCGATGCAATGAAAAAGAGCAACAAGGGCAAGTCTCATGGACTGCAGGTCATCAAACTGGGGCAGCCACATAGAGAGGGGACAGGGAGGGGATAGGGGCAAAACTAAAAGAAGCCTGAGGCGGCTTGGACTAAGCTTCAAGTTCTTGAAAGACCTCGACGTCAAGACCAGACAAAAATGGCGTTTGAGATGGGCCGGATTGACGGGGCGTAGACTTGAAGCCGGTTGTCAATTCAAGTTCAAGTTGACTTCCAAGCCATATTCGAAGCCGTGCCGTGAAAGAATATCCGTACAAATAGCCAAGGCGCGTTGAGATGACGTATCACGTGTGGCCATTTCACGCAGCCAGCGGATGGCTTTATGGATGTCTGCGACAAGCCCAGCCGCTTCCATGGTCCCCGGCTCGGTGCGAGTGAAGAACTGGACAAATATAATAGTAGTTGACTGCATTATGTGATGCAGAATACTCCACTGTGGAGTAACCTTATACAACAAATGAATATCCGTCTCGTTTGGTAGGAGAGAAAGCATGTCTCGAGCAGCGTTTACGCATACAGTTGCCAAGGTACCGCAAAGAGAGCCTGGGGCGGCTTCCCCAAAGGTTTGGTAGGCTAGGCGGCGGTGGCAAGGCTGAGTGATAACGAGCTTGGTTGAGTAGAAGTAGAAGGCAAGGCACGCGCGCTGGCGTGCGAAAGGCTGATCGGCATCGAGGTTCGTGAAGCGAAACTCTTCAGGAAGGCGCGAAAGCCATTTGTCGGCACTGGCATTGAAGGTAGACATTGAATTTTCCATCTCCATCCAAGACCGTCGTGCTGCGCCCGGGGAGTAGAGAGTCTCAATAGCATCCCGCATCAGAAAAGCCAAGTCCACCAGATATAAGAAAGTTAGGGAGATATTGGGGGCGAGGTTCTCAATCGTAATGGAAGATGTTTGGACAGGTTGCTTCCCCTTCCCAGATGCAGCATTGACGGACAGTAGGGGATTTATAGTCGAGTCGGTCGGCATGGAAGGAAATTGGACCTGGGTGAGTAGCGATTTCAGGAGGTTCTGCCGTTGGCTGGAATCCATAATAAGCTGTTTGACCTCTTCGTCCCCAAAGTCCTCCTCACGAAAGGGTATCGGCAGGGGTGTTGTACAGAAGCTCTCACTGCTGCTCGGGGGACGACCAATCATCACACACAACAATGTGTCTAGCAAGAATAGCGCCCACCACACGCGATATCTCGTCTCTTTCGAGAAATAAGCGATGTCATAGCTCTCGCTACGAAGGTTCAGGCCCATAGCCACGGCCGATCGAATCGCGATGCCAATCATTCGCCAAGATCTGTGAATGAAAGAGGCCATTGGTTAGCAAACAAACAAGAAATACGATAAAAAGAAAAGCCAGAGGGCAACTTGCCTGTTGGCTTGCCCTGTGGCAAGAAGGTACAAGGCCGCAAGGCCCTCTACCTGGACTTGTTGCAGGTTGGGGTGGTCCAAAAGCGCCACATTTCCCATACTAAGTCGCCAGGCCCGAGAAAAATAAACCAAATGACTCGCAGGCTCCTCCTCTTGCGACAGGGGGTCTAACAGCATAGAGTGTTTTGACGCAATGGCGAACACCAGATTCAAAACTGCCATCCATCTTTTGCCTGGGCGTAGCATCGGGTTCGAGTAGAATGATTTGTATTGACCCAAGAATACACCCTTGCCGATGATGGGGAAACAAGGATGGACTTCGTCAAAGAAGGTGTCGACAAGCTTATCAGCAGTCGACTGACTAGGTTTCCCTAGAACATCACCTACCTCGAGGGTAAAGACTTCCAGATCCTCTTGGACGTAATTCAGGGATGAAATCGAAGGTCGATCGATGGGCTCTCCGAAGGGTGCTTGGGTATCCTGTTCTAAATCCCTCTTAAGCCTGTAGAGCCAAGTCATCTCCGACTGCTCTCCCACAAAGCCAAGGGCCTGCTTTTCATCGCGGTTGAAATCTTCTTCGGTGTGGCCGTTTGTTGATAAGGGGTGATCCGAGCCAACTGCAGGCTCAGAATGGGATGCTGGGGAGTTTGATGGCTAGCCATGATGGTGAGTAGGAAGTATTGATGGGAGGGAAAAGTAAACAGATATGCAGGAATAAGATTTCACTAGGGGTATGTGGGTAGATTAGATGGGCAGTGTGGGCTCACCCTGACTAATAGACCACCGAGAGTCTGATCGACGTATTGAGCTGACGACATGTCAAGCCTCGGATAAACTTCGCGTAGTACAGTTTCATATGTTTGAACCTGTGCTTTTAAACTATCGATCTGCCTGTCAATCTCTCAATTAGAATGCTTGTTGATTAGAAGATTCATATATGTGTAGCCTTTGATAGTTTGACCCACTTCAATATCTTCTCTCTTTTTCGATCACCATAAGAACAGGGAATGCCGGCATCCTTGCATCGATTGCAAGTGGGGTGATGGCCGCTGCATTTAGCCTTTTGCTCACGACAATTCTCACAAGCTCGACTGGTTCGTCCCATGCTAGTCCAGGGTATAGTTTGGGCGTTGCGGGGGATGGCCACTTTACCCTGACGATTCCCAACCGCAGTTCGTTCCCCTAGGCTAGGTCCGGGAAGTTCCTCTCGGCCTGAAACTGGGTCATTGCTAGCTTGCAAGCCAGGGGCGGCGTTCTGCATAATCATCGGGACACCCCAGTTATAGCTCAATGAAGTGGACTCACTAGCAGCAGGATCAGGATCAGGTTCATTTTTGGACGAGCGGGAGGGTAGCTGGCCCCTCATTGTGTGCGTGTCCTGGTCTCGGATGAGATACAAGCGTCCAGGGAAGATAAGAGTACCAAGACAACGGAGGGGGAGTATTTCGTCAGGCTAACGACGAATGAGAAAGATTAAAAAATACCACAATTGAGGGGCTGGGACTAAGCATAGCCCTATTCTCCTCCGTTGGTTTTTTCCCCCTTCCAAGCGCGCTTGTATACGCTCGTGTAAAAAATACCACGCACAGAGGTCCAGACAAATGCGAAAGCGAAGCTCGAATCCCGAAAGTGGGTTGGGACCCACGGAATACTGGTCTCTGGTATGCTGGATCTGAGAGCCGCGTTGATTTGCCACTAATCCGTATCCGCCACACCCCCAAATAAAAAAAAACACGGGCGTTAAAAAAAAAGGAAAACTTGAAGTTGGTATGTTGATGCTGTCAACCAAGAAATAGGAAGCATTTAATGTCCTTGAGTGGTTCTTTCCAAGCAGGATATAGGTATGTTCTGCAAACTTTTTTTTTTTAAAAAAAAAAAAAAAATTCCAAAAAAATTTAGCAGTGCTGGTGCCGTTGTGATTAGATCGGGTTGCCATGCGAACCACGCTGTATGCGTAGAGAACCAACGAGACTTATCGCATTGTTGGATGAAGAGTTTCCAAGGCACTGGGTATGTCTTTCAAGCGTGGTTGGAAGGTCGGGGCGAGTCATCGATTGGATGTTCAATATTGGGCGAGAGGTCATCCTTTCCGTTCTGAAGACTTGAATAAGAACATTTTTGAAGCTGCCTCACGTTGCACGCCCCAGAATCGGTTAAACCTTTTCCTTGTCAGATTCCCGTAAGGAATTGTGGCATTAGGGCGGGAAAGACTGCTTCTGTATACTTGTGGTGCACTGACATAGTCGAACTTGGATATTGCAAGTCGCGTTGCGCCATTGGGTATGAAGGATGATACCGTAGTTGTAGAATGTGTTTCACAGACGAGTAGAAGCACAATGTCTGCACTGGATGTTGAGAGGTCCTAGAAAAGTGAGAAGCTTGGTTCGGTGATCACAGTCCAGAGGTTTTCAGAGTCCAGAAGTCTCAGAGTTCGAATGATTGGTGGCTCCGTAAGAAGGTATCCGAAATGGGGCATTTGACCCAGTCCGTACTTCGCACTTGCAACACAACCCTCTGCAGTTGCTAGAGTGCTGGCAAATCCATTCCTCTTCTTGCAACCAAAGCCTTCTCTTTTATGTGGCCTTTTCTCTCTTCATCTTCACCAACAGGACCATGCCATTCTCCTTTTCCTTCCCCATCCTCGTCGGCTGCTGGACGGAGCCCATTATCTTCAAGGGGACAAGTCGGGTTCACGCCCTTGGTGCTAAAGGCTTCGTTCAGGGACAATGCTCCCAACAAAAATGGAAAGTTGGAGAATATGAGATGATATAGAGTGGCGAGTCTACTCAAAACCATACTGGGAGGTGTGTTTTCTTCTGAGACTACAGGTTGGTAACCAGTCTGTGGCACGGGGTATGGGATCCGGCAGAACAGGGCTCCAGTGGTAGCGATGCTCAGCAGTCATTGCAAGGTTGTCTTGGGCATCTAATACGCTTCGTTTGGACGAGCAACTGGCGAAATCAAGGCCAAGCGTGCTGTTGCTGATGGTCAAGACATGTCAAGATATGACGACCGACGCGTGGACTTGGGGCCTGGTGAGTGATTCCATCCTCATTTGACAACGGCCATGCTGCCTCATAGAACGATGCCTTTCAACCTTAAGGTCAAGGCCCAAGGTTAATAACATCTCAGGAATTAGATCGCACCGGAAAACAGCGGGATGAACGAGCACGAGAGCCACGAAGCGCGCCGACTCCGAAGCTAAGCCGACCGACACTCAAAGCCGCGATGAACACTCCCACCTTTTCCTCACAAACGAGTCCAATCGGAACATCTTACAAATATGATGGATCCGAGTCTTCAGAGAGGCCTGGTTGCTCACATCACCAAGGTCGTTGCCGTAGTCACCGATGTATAGCAACCAGACCACGCGCTGGATGATGCCGCAGCATTGGAATTGTGTTCATGGACAAGAGCATACTCCCCGGGCTATCATCCGGTAATTTCTCGACATGGAAGGAAATCATGTCAGACAAATAGCATGAATTGGGGGATATTGCAGTCGGCGGTGCTGCCAGAGACATAGTCGTTGATTTCACGCCGGCTGTGATGTCTCAAGGATTCTCGGTGCCCCAAGGCCGCGTTCCTTCGTTGGCATGAGCGATACATCAATAAGCCCACCTAGCAGTTTCATTACTCGGCTGAAATCTCCGTTGTCACGAATTTCATGTCTTGCTGGCCATGACAGAGCAGGGGCATCAACGATCCAGATGCCGTTTTGTCGACCGTCATAGGAACGCACAGTCCACTCTGTGGCCGGCTTTAAAGGTGTTTTAGGTATGGCTATCTTTCACAGGTATTTCGTGGTGGAAGTGTGGAAATGCATCAAGTGGGCACCGTGGTTGCTTATGGCGTTGTTTTTCGGATCGGTGTCCTATCGCCTTTGGACTCGGACGGAATGGCCAGGGAGGGGGGCCAGTGACCGTGAGCCCGTGAAAAGATGATGTTGACTGCCAATATCCTCCTCGTCGGTTTTCTTTCAATACCGGTCGCGCCACAAATTGCCTTCCCTCCGATTCGACTAATCCCATGCTGTCGAGGCCAGATTGTGTTCAAATTTGGTCGCGTCTATCGAGGGCCAATGTACTGGCAAGATCAGCCATTTATTCAGCCAAGAAACTCACAGATACTTTCTCACCTACAATTGAATGATGGGACTGTTCAGTGAGAGGTCGTGTTGTTCGGGTGGCCTCTTGCAAAATCGGACGATCTTGTCAAGGGCAGTCTCGAGGGCAGCCTTTTCAAGGGTTGCGGGCCTCTGGCACCAAGTCTCTGGGAGTTTTCCAACTCGGGCAGTTCCCTTTGAAAATGCTAGCCACTCTGATCTCCCCTCGGCGTCAATTTAATGGTGATCAGAAATGACCCATGGCATCTGTCGTGGGACGCGCCAGCAGGGGCACCACGTTCGAGTCAGGACATCGAGTCTGAATGAGCGACCAAGCCCAGCCCCTGCCTTCGAAAAGCAGAGGGGTAGTTTCGAAGAGTTGACGAAAAGTAGAAATGGCAGAAAGAAAAGAAAAGCCGCCACTTTGACACGAGATTCGAAGCGAATAACGGTTGGTATCAACCATGGTGGTAAGTAACTTCGGCGGAAAAGGGTTCCGCAAGCCCCCAAAGCCTAGTGGAATCTTGACAGCTCCACTTATTGAATATCGGGACGAGTGAAATTCGAGGAATGACCGGGCTGGTGACCGGGCTGCTCATTGGGGCCGGAGCAGGCGCGACCGAGCAACCCATACACACTTCGATTTCCGCTCTGTGAAACCACGATGATGATCTTTCGCCCTGGCAAGAGAGAAAGGCTCTGTCTTCGAGGCGATATCAAGGCGTATTGAGTCATTGGGAAATGGGAAACTTGCCGGAGACGCCCACTTGAGATAGGCCTCCTCCCTTCGCTCCTTGATATTTACTTTACAAGGAGCTCACAAACATCCTCCCCTGAAAAATACTGGACTTGATCGGTCCAACTCGTCGTCTGATACCACACGATGCGTGTTAAGGAGGTTGGGTTACCCGCTATTTGGATCCAACTGAAGATCCGGTTTTCCTCGAGAATGTGATGCAACACCCCCACAATGTAGCCTGGGGGGATGTTCAGGAGTCATGTAAAAGAGGAGGACGTATCATTTCCGTTCGATTTTCTGGAGTGATTGACGCGGGTCAACCATACATCCTGCTCATGCTCCGCTACCGCTACCGCTATTGTGGGCGATTGCCACTCTCCCGGCCCCTCTCAGGAGTTGCACTAGGCGCGGTTCAAGCTATTTGAAAACAAATATTTGACCCATTTAGTAATAATTTTGGTATCTGCTGAGTCTTCCTTCGGGGCACTCTGAGGTCAGTATTTGAATTTGATTTGCTTTTGACGCGTTCAGTCGACTAAACATTGCTGGAATATCGCTGCTGATGAAAGAGGATTCTTTGTCATTTTTAACGCGCTCGCGCATGGCATCTTGCTGTAAAATTGGCCATCACGTAGGAGCCGTGGTTTGACTTGAAGTTGTTGCTGGTCATCCAATCAACAAACGCCAAACTTGCATTATTCCCAGGGCATACTCTCGACCATCTCCAAGGGAATGTGCCTATGTCTCTCTTCAAGCTACCCAAATTCGGTATTCTGAATTAATATGAGGAGCTGGAGCTTGAAACAATAGAGTTTGCTCTTTCACCATGGTTTTACACTTTTAGGGCCGTCATGCTCCTGAGCGTACCCAATTCAGTAACACTTAACAACAAAGACTAACAACCTTCAACCTTGAAAGGCAAGTCACTAGCTGCATACTATACATCCGAGTCTACAGCCCAAACAACTCGAAATGTGTTTCTAAGGTAGAATGATTCCAGTGTGGCTATGAGATTCCAGCAATTTGAAGATCTACATACCAATGACTCTGCCCAGGTGCCAATGCTTCATTCACACGCTTATAATCCGAATGTCACATTTTTGATCAAACATTTGAATTTCCATTTACTAGTACCAGTATTAATTACCTAATGTTATCGACCTGAGAGAACTCGAAATTTAAATGCTGCACATATGGTGGAGATCAGCCTGAGTGCCCTTACGCTTGCAAATGGTCATACCCGCGCCCTATTCTACTAGATAAACAGGATGTGCAAGATGCACCTATATTGAGCCTGAGCGTTGTAGAATTTTCCTGTCGTATAAGAGCAAGACTTGAAGCTAGTGTACTTCCAAGGTTATAAACTGCTTGGGTCGTCAAGGTCTCGCTCGACATTTGGAATAATCAAACTTCCCAATAGTCATTTAACCCTACTGATCTAAAATCATCAGGGCTTCTTTCAATTTTGAAATCTCGAGCCACCTTATCATTCCTCACTCTCAGTGTCTTTTTTAATTTCTGCAGATTTGAGCGTCCCTTGTAAATTTAACCCATCCAAAAAAAATAAAAAAATAAAATAAAAAATAAAAAGAACCCATGTCAATAGTGGGCTGGTTGAAACATCAATTCAAGTTGCCGTCTTGGTGCCTGAGGCTGAAATAAGGCCCCACGTGAGCGCCGTGACATCTTATCGCGAAGCTCCGCATATCGAGACTCCTCAAATCAATTCGAGCTCTGAGCTCTGAAGTCGATTCTTCTGCAATGCGAGAAAGCTGAAATCTACAGGATGTCTTTGCGCGGGCCCATGCGGCAGTCTCATCTGAGGCAGGTGAGCGCTGCCAGCTTGGAGACCATTTCCACCATCCGCTCCGAAACGTCACGCCGCGACGATGATCCCACGCCCGACGAACGTACCATACGGTTATCAACGAGTCTTACACGACACCAATGCACGCTTTGGGTTCACGATGAAATGTTCTCGCGCGAAGAAATTCTATTGAATCCATCGGCATTCGGAGAAAGTGGACTACAGATTGGCGATGTGGTGGAGATCTTGCCTGCGCGCGCTCCAGGAGATACAGCTCATTCCTCCTTAAAGCCGGACACAGCTACAAAGACTCCCCGGGAAAGCCATGCGGATATCAACTCCAGCTCTCAAGCTGAAAGTACCTCCAAATTCAAGACACCTCTTCAGAGCCGATGCTTGTTCGTCGTGAAACCATTGCCTCAAGATGTTAAGATGCGCCATCCCAAATTGGAGATCTCTGTGACTGCAAGCGTCGCCAATATCTTTGGATTCAAGAATAGGACCCAAGTGGTTCTCTCAATCGTCGATCGCGAACAATGTGCGGCCTCTCATGTGGACATTTCATTCCGCGACCAGTACATGGTCCGGTCGGATATGTGGCGATTGGTCATGTCTGAGCTCGTTGATAAGATCGTTTACAAGGGGCAAAAGATTATGTTCATGGGGAGTATCAAAGCAACCGTCAAGAACATTTTCATCCGAGAAAAAAAGGTCTTATCTGGATACTTCTCGCCTCATACAATCCCCGTCTTCCGTAGCGAATCTGCCAAATACGTTCTTTTCATTCAAATGTCTAGGGAAATGTGGGACTTTGACTCGGAAGGTTCAGGTGACATCTTGTTCAGTCGTGTGATCAACGGCTTCTTACCGGAGCTTTTCAAGCGATGGGCCAATTCCGATGCCAAACACTTGGTCACGATTGTGCTCTTCACAAGAGTCGAATACGATGCACATGCTCATCCTCTATCTGCAGGTCAAAACAATGTCCAATCTCGAGACTTCTACCGCGTCGTGGTAAATGATATGGCCAGTGGCCATTGGACCACCATTCTGGACGAGTTGAAAAAGAACTTCAGAACCTTCTTGAGAGATGTGTCAATTCTGAAGACAGATGAGTTTGGTGCGGCTGCGGGTAGTGGCATCAAGATCCCTTCTAAGCCACATACTGCGACAATTGCCGGGCGCCCTAGCACAGCCTTGCGAGGCAATATTCTCGAGGCGATTCACTTAGCTTCTGCTCACCTGGCCTATGACCACATTGATCGAGATATGGTTCATACTGGAACATCGATTATCGTTATCACACCGGGTAGCGGCGTATTCGAGGTGTCGTATGAGTCTTTAGCCTCGACCACAGAGGCCTTGACGAATCGTGGCATTGCTATTGATCTAGTTTGCCTAAGCCCAATGCCTCTTCACTCGGTGCCTCTGTTTAAGTATCGAGAGCCGGTAGATCGCCTATCTAACTCCCTACCAAGTGCCATGCAGACCCCTAGACTGTCCCCTGAGGTCAATCATTCGATTTCCAGCCTCGTCAGTCGATCATCTTTTCTGTCTCCGGGATCTTACCTATCCGCGACTCGCATGCGTGAGCGAGGTCATCCTCAATCAAGAGACTGGAGCTATGGAATACCACATTGGCTCGACATCTCATACTGGAATCCCGATACCTACAGAGAAGCCCGCAGTCTTTTAAAAAATGACCCCAATGCGCCTATCCCGTTCACCGTCACCCGCCCCTTCAAAGCGTTTACCCCACGAGTACGTATGTACGAAATTCAAATGATGGGCGTCATGGAGAGTGAACAATCCAATATCTCGATTCCGTACCTTCTTGAAGGTCGCGACTTGATGCGGCCTCGCAGCTCATGGCCAGGACCAGTGACGGCCACTCGTGGCCCCCCTAAAGCTCGTTTTGCCAACCAATCCTCTCTCAAAGCCCAATTCAGCGACAGTTTGCGACCGGAGCCATTCCTTGAAAATGTCACTGATCAAAGCGAGATTCACACCAGCGAAGCCCCAAAATCCCGAAAATCAGTCATGGCGTGGATGGACGAGTATGACAACAATCTTTTCGCTGTGACACCGAAAAACCGCAAGGTTCCCAGGTCTAAAAATAAGCGACTAAGCGAGCCAGAGGTTCAAGGGACTGGCGCCCATGAAAGACTTTCTGCTCGGTCTGTCTTGCGCCTGCGAGAACAAGAAAGCAGCATGCACGATGGCAATCAATCGTCGAATGCTGGGCCAAGAAGAATCGATGGGTCTATCGCTCCTTCAAAGAAAACATCCTCTATGAAGAGCACCTCCCCTAAAAAGCCGGCATTAAAACCACCAACCTCACGAATCTCTCGGACTATCAGTTTTGCCCTTCGGGGCCTTAGTGCTACAGCCCCAAGGGCACAAGCAAGCACTGGCGTGCATGTAGAACATGCGAGTGCCCTTCCCATGTCCAACCAAAGATCCTCTGGTGGCACCTTTTCGGATACGAAGAGTATAATTTCCCTCAGCCCATCTGAGACTACATCGAACGCGACTGTCATTGAAAGCCCGTCACGCCCATCAACACCTCCAAGACTCCCACAAGATACGCGGTTAACACCATCAAAGCCAATTTCCATTAAGACTCCGATGAAAAAGCCGTCAGAGAGTCCAGAGCGACCAGAACCAGGAAGAGCACAGGGCTCCCTTCCCACATCGACTACTGGGTCCCCCTTCACCACCCGCGATGAAGGCGCAGGCCGACCGAATAACCCCAGGGTTGAAATTAGCATGAACCAAGGCTTGAGAGATTCCACCAACAGAAATCCAACAAGCAGAGCCTTAGCGCCCTGGGTTCGATCTGTCAATCCTTGTAACACTCCAAAGGATGTATTGCGCAAGACCAGCTGGTTTGGTCGCTGGCAGCATGCTTATCCCCGCCCTCCTCACGTTGCCGTAGTTAAGTGGAAGAGTCTGAAATCTCCTGCGGTGCTCCCACTAACGACTGAGGAATTCCCAACATCGAGTGAGCTTGCCTCTGATTACCTGCAGACGCCATATCGTGTCTTCGCAAATGATGATGCGGATGGCTTAGAGGCGCCCAAAACTCGAGGTGTTCTTCTTCGGGAGATGATATCCTTGCGACTCTCCCATGGGTTTCAGATAATCGTTGGCAAAAACGTGGCAGAGTTTTCGGCCCAACCAGCCCTCGAGACCTTGAATGTCTTTGATACCCGTGGACTAGAGCGGAATGGAGTCACCGTTTTCCTTTCCAAGGGTAACTCTATTCACAGACTCATCACTATCGAAGGAGGCGAGATCGAGGTCACACGCTTCACACACCACACAGCAGCGGCCATTCTGTCACCTAAGCGTGCCAACTTCACGCTCTACCAGCCAGCGATGAGAACTATCCTGAGCCCAGAGTACGAAGTAAAAGACATTCAGATGCAATCCACTGCGGAAGAGTATAATTGGAATCTTGCCGACAATTATGTGGCTGGTCATCGCGATTATTTGGCGAACCCTGCTCAGCAGCTTCATTTCTGGAGAGTTCGCTATGTGCTGATCCCCATGCAGCTCCACCGACGCAACTTGCAATCAATGAACGACGACAATGAAGAAGAGATTCATTTGCTTGGAATCAGTCACTTGACCCATATCTGGCAGAAAAATAAGTACGTTTCGCCTGAAGAAAAGCGGTTCGAGTCTGGCAACAAAAAGAGAGATCAGAACCCGCTTAACATCATGTATCAAACTCGAAACCCCTCCGAGGTGGTTGCGGCAGAGCTTGATCGAGTCTTGCTTGCTGATCCTGGTCTTGACAATCCACCTGCTCAGCTATTGCCTGAGGCAGAACTGATGGAGAGATCTAGCGTCAACTTGACATCGCTTGCTCAGATGATTCAAAGTGACAAGGGTGTGCGCATGATGGACCGACGATGGCACTGGAGACTTCACTACAATTGTTTCATCGGCTTTGAATTCACAACCTGGTTGTCACAGAATTTCCGCGATATTGACACTCGCGAAGAAGCGGTTGAGTTCGGTAATGAGTTGATGAAGCATGGATTGTTCCAGCATGTTGAGAAACGACACAATTTCCGCGATGGAAATTATTTCTATCAAATCTGTGCTGATTATCGCGTCACGCGGCCAGAGTCTCGAGGTAGTTGGTTTCCTCAGCTTCGTTCAGACAAGTCGATGCCTTCGACTCCCGCACTTGGGAAGGACTCTCCGTCTAGTATGCGCGCTCGCTCGGATAGCATTGATGAGCGTACGCCGCAGACTCCCAGCACTCCATCGAAGACCAAAAACAAAGTTGCTATCATGCTGTCCAAATCTCTGAAGTATGATGTTGATACTCGCAAACGGTCAAATCGCCCCGAGGTCATCGATCTTCATTATGACCGATTACACAACCCAGAGAATTGCTTTCACATCGAGATTAGTTGGATGAACACGACGCCAAAAATGATTGAAGATGCAGCACACTCGTGGGCCTCCACTGCAGAGAAATTCGGACTGAAACTTGTTCAAGTCCCAATCGCAGAAGCTTGCGCCATTGACAAAACACAACCGTTTCGAAAGCCATTTCGAATCAAATTAAAGGTTCCACCGCCGAAGGGGCCACTCCACACGGTATTCAACAACGCATCTTTTGCGCAGCCAGGACCACCAGATCATCTCTACTATCAGAAGTGTATTCTACGCAAGTTCGACTTCGTATTGGATTTTGAAGCCTGCACTGCTTTCCCAGCAGATGTTGAAGTCTCATTCTCATGGGGCAAACCTGACTACAAATACCCGCAATTCATCCACCGCACAGGCAGTATCCTCGCACAAATCACCGACGAAGGCGAATTTCTCCTCCTCGCCAATCGCCTTGTCAGCACCCGGAGCGTCGCAAGCAGAGACGCCGGCCGCTACGAGCACCACAACCGCTCGGACTACCGCGGACGGACAGGAGCCCATGATCTCGACCGCGTCTCTCCCCGCTTATCACCGCTAACTCGTCCTCTGCATGATATCGGAAGTCCTCTCCCGACACCAGGTCCACCGAACATCGACTCGGCAAATCTTTACCGTGCACCAGAACATATCCTCAATGGTCTTGTTGAGTTCTGTAACGATGCAGCAGGACTTGAACAATTCTACAGCGAGTCGCATCTGCGTCCAGTCTCGACGAAAGTGGAACCTGCGGCGTCGAATATCATGGATACATCTATCCCATCTCTTGAGCTGCCTGCTAGTGTGGTCAGCCACCATATTTCACCTCCACCCGGTCTACCGTCGAGGATCACAGGTGAGCCCCGTGATTCTCGCGACGTGTTGAAATCCCCCGAATTGACGAGGACAAGAGCTCGAGGTGATAGTCTGAGCTACACACGCAGTCCACGCAGTGGAACCTTGCGACCTCTCATCTAGATAGTTTCTTCCGACTGGGCATATTGTCCTACTTGTTGGACTTTGAGTCGAGTCCCGATGTTATATCCATTAATTCACTTATGATAACAATGACCATTTTTGAGCCATGTGTCTTCATCCCGTAGAAATCTCCATACGCCTCCAGGTGTCTCGAGTGTCCCAAGCACTCACTATACTCAAACCAGACCTTGGCACCTGGGCATAACTATCCCGGTACTACACTAAGATACACTAAGATGCAGCTCTATTTAGCAGAAAACTAATTTACCCGAGGCCGGACCTAAACTATGGTCTGTGGCTGCACTAGCGTTAGTCGCACCACATCGGGTCTAGGGTACCCTGAAGCTCTAAGCTCTATAATAGGTCCCCGATAATACTGATTAGTACTGCCCCGCATGGAATTCTTTTGTATGCATTTGTCACTTTATTTCGATGGAAACTGCATCGCGTAACCAGCTGTGGATCTGTACCATAGTACATGAGCGGCCGCTACTCCGTGTCGGATGGGGAATGTCTGCGATTTTGGAAGCTACTTGAATAGAGCGGCCCTCTCTGTCGGAATGAGATTGTGTTCTTCTTTTTCAACAGACACAAACTTTCCAATCTTAGAAGTGGAAGTCTTTTTCTTTTCTTCTTTCTCTCACTTTGGACTTGAACAAAGTACAAAGCCCCACTTCTGTACACTGCTCCGCAACGACGTTGCTATTGTGACAATATGAAGTTCACAGCGGGAATGTGGTGCCTACAGGTAGGAAGCTCTCCATTTGTTACAGAATCAAAAGCTAAAATTACCTGCTATTATAGGAGGGCGTCCGCATTGACTGGATGAGCAATGTGGAACGATTGAAGTTACAAGAGCAAGATGCCGTGGAGCTTCTCTTCAACAAATTCCAGCGCCATCGCGGCGACACTCTGAATTCGCGTATGTAGTCGAGCATACAAGAGTCATCAGAAATGATAACTAACCTCACGATACCAGCTACCATCTCAGCAAAGGTGACTTCTCCGCAGGAAGGAATTATCGGCGTGAAGCTAGTGCATTGGTACGTGGTAATTTCTCCACCAATTAGAGCGCAGGGACATACTTCAACTCCCCACATGAATATCAAACTGACATGAACTTGAATTCAGGGCAGGACAAGTTGATAACGGTCCGCATTACGAAATCAGCAAATCCACCGGCCATGCAACTATCACCCTTGATAAAACCGAAAATACCCTTAACTACAACAGCGGGTCGCTGAAGCTGGATATCAATACCGCGCCCAATGAACTGGGCTTTGTATTCCGGTCTCCAGACAACAAGAAATTAACAGGACACTCGTGGCGCTCAATCGGCTACGTCGGAGACCAGCGGAGTGAAAAGTACCGTACTGAAGACGGGCTCTATGCCGAAAGACAAGGGTATATGCTCATGGGACTGGATCTGGGTGTTGGCGAACGAGTGTACGGACTGGGCGAGCGGTTCGGTCCCCTTGTTAAGAACGGGCAGACGGTTGATATCTGGAATGAAGATGGAGGGACCTCGTCTGAGCTGGCGTATAAGAATATCCCGTTCTATATGTCCTCCAAGGGGTACGGAGTCTTCATCAATCATCCTGGGAAGGTCAGTCTGGAGGTCCAGTCTGAGAGAACGACCAGGGTGAACGTATCTGTGCCGGGTGAGGAGATCGAATATTTTGTTGTGTATGGTGAGACGCCTAAGGATGTTTTGAGACGGTATACAGCTATGACGGGACGGCCTGGACTTGTTCCTTCTTGGAGCTATAATCTTTGGTTAACGACGAGTTTTACGACGAACTATGATGAGAAGACCGTCACTGGGTTTTTGGATGGGTTCAGAGATCGAGATATTCCGCTGGGAGTGTTTCATTTCGATTGTTTCTGGATGAAATCTTATCAGTGGTGTGACTTTGATTTTGACGATGAGATGTTTCCTGATGCAGGAGGGTATCTGAAACGATTGAAAGAGCGAGGTCTCCGAATCAGTGTTTGGATTAATCCCTATGTTGGACAGGCATCGCCCCTTTTCGAAGAAGGGAAGAAGAACGGCTATTTCATCAAGGTATGTTTTTTCATCTTTCTTGATCTCAGTGCCCAGCCTGACCAATCTAACTCTCAACAGCGCACAGATGGATCCGTTTGGCAGTGGGATTTCTGGCAAGCCGGAATGGCCGTTGTGGACTTCACCAACCCAGCCGCTTGCCAGTGGTACCGCAGCCATCTAGAGCGTCTCATGGAAATGGGCGTAGACAGCTTCAAGACTGACTTTGCCGAGCGAATTCCCACAAAGGGAATCAAATACCATGATGGCTCAGACCCAGAGCGAATGCACAACTACTACGCCTTGCTGTACAACAAGATCGTGTACGAGACGCTCAACACGCGCGTAGGCCACAACCAAGGTCTTCTTTTCGCGCGCAGCACCGCACCAGGAGGCCAAAAGTACCCCGTGCACTGGGGCGGCGATTGCGAGAGTACCTTCGAAGCAATGGCCGAGTCGCTTCGCGGTGGTCTGAGTCTCATGATGTGTGGCTACATCTTCTGGGCCTCTGATATTGGTGGCTTTGAGGGAACGCCGCCGCCTGCGCTGTATAAGCGATGGGTTCAGTTTGGGCTCTTGTCTTCTCATTCTCGACTGCATGGGTCGTCTTCTTTCCGGGTTCCTTGGATCTATGGCGAGGATTGTTCTGCTGTGTTGCGGGATTGCGTGAAGCGGAAGATTCTGCTTACGCCGTATATTCTGCAGGAGGCATTGAGGGGACATCGAGAAGGGACGCCGTTGATGAGGGCTCTTTTCTTGGAGTTTCCGGAGGATTTGAATACCTATTCGATTGATACGCAGTACATGTTTGGACCGAATTTGCTGGTTGCGCCTGTCTTCTCTGAGGAAGGTGAAGTTACCTTTTACGTGCCCCAGGTTGAAGGTGCTGAGAATGGGAAGTGGATTTCGTGGTTCGATCACTCCAAGACTTACGAGGCTGGTCGTTGGTATACTGAAACCCACGATTTTGATACAATGCCTATTTTGGTTCGTCCGGGATCTGCCACATTGATCAATCCCACGCTCAAAGCACCGGAGGACGATGCACTTCAGGGAATTCAGGTTCTGGTGAATGGCAATCTGTCAGCAGAAATCACGTTGGAGATCGTCAATCCTCTTCAGACGGGTGAGACATTGGAAACAGTACGTCTTTCACCTAAGACAGATGGGGAGGGAGTCCAGTGCGAGGGCCATCCCGTCGAGATTGTGCAAATTAATCATTAGACGGGTTGATTAAATTACGAAGCAGCTTTCACAGTATGAAGATTCTATTGAGCAACGAAATAAGAATTCTAAAACAGATCACAAACATTGGAATGTAGCAACAGGCCCTGACAGCAGCAGTGTAGGGCTTGGGACAAAGAATGGGTATCATAGTCAAAACAAGTCAAGCGAAGATGCAGATAAGACAAAAAAAGACAAAAAAAAAAACAAGAATGGGTAGCCAAATAAGTCAACTCTGGTCGTGAGATCAACTCAGTTGACAGATGGATTAGAAACAAGGAAATGAACCGACCAGAGTCATGATCGTAAGAGCAATTGCAGAGCTAGGAGCGTGTACAATCCTTTTCATGCAAAGTTGCAACATTACCAAAAAAGTTGCAACATTACCAAGCTTCTTCAACATCAAGAAGCCATCGCCTGATGCCTTGGCGCAAGGTATTATCTGCGCCATTCTGGGCTCTTCTTCGTTCCCGGTCAGCTAATCCTAGCTCACTGTCGACATCCTCATGGCAGTGCTCGGCGGTGACGATGCGGACAACTTCTTCAAGAGCACCAAGAACCATCTTTCTACACTCTGTGCGGGGAACTTCAACGGGTGGCGGATCTTCTCCGCGGGGGGTTGTTTGGCCTTTATCCTCCCCTCTTCGTGTGCGATTTGGCGATGGAGCACGTGAGTGAGCAAGCGATGAATAGCCACTTTGGCCAAGGACTCTTTCGACGGCATCGACGAGAATGATATCAAGATCCATGACTGGTTCCTCAATGAATCGTTCCTCGACGTACTGCGAGTCGTAGCCTTCGAAATTATGGGTTTCGGGGGACTTGATATGCCCGGAAAAGATACCAGAGAGCTGGGAGGTTGAGGATGCCGTTTGATGCCGGGAGTGGCCGGTGGCAGGGGAGGGAGGAGTATGATTAGATGCATAGTGGTGGCCCACAATAATCTTGCGTCTCAGCCTGAGACGCTTGACAGAGGAAGATCGGGTATCTGCAATCAAAGTCGTTGCAACATCGACCCATCGTTCTGAGCCCTCGGCATCAGGAGTCGAAGGGATGTATGGAGAAGGCTCAGCTTGCATTGCGCGCTTGATATCCGCTTCTAGGGAAGCATATGGTCGAACCGCTTGAAGAGAGAAATCTTCATGGAAAGATTTCAACCATCCAGCAACATGAGTGCCGGGACCATCATTGTCTTTAGAAGATGTGTGAAATCCAGAGCCACTGCTATGCGTGGAGGCAATAGCATCGACACTTGTGACTGAGTTCCTCATTTTCTTTGGTGAAGCAATTGTCGAGTCACCTGAAGAAGATAGTGACAGGAAGCCGGGAAGCGGGAGGTCAACGTCCACGACGCCTTCCTCCGCCCGAACAGACATTTTCAGAGGTGATTCGCGAGCTTGGCTGGTGAAAGATGAGGAAGGTTGGGGTGTTTCAACTTCATCACTATTGGTTGCAGCGACTGGGATTGAGATATTACCGCTTGTGGGTGCAGTATCGGGATGAATATTGCGTTCGTCCGTTGTCACCTCCTTTACCATCTCACTTAACGTAGGGGGTACACGCATTGCCGGACCAGCTATAGTGCAAACTGACCGTTTTCGTGCATCACTAGGGGCATAAATGTCACCACGCTCAGAAGGAGGCTCCTGCCGTGATGTCCATAGTCCAGAGAACAAGCCACCCCATCGGCCTCCAGCGGATGGAACGCTGCCATTGGAAGGTAGAGTAGAGCTGTCGCTTCTTTGAAGATTTTTGAGCAAATTCTCTGAGGCCAAGCTTTCATTGGTATCGGCCGCACTTCGGTCAGATCCTCCTTGGCTAGTATGACTTTGCTGGGATGTGAAATGCGGGACAGGGACAGTGCTGCTCTGTGTTATCATAGATGTGGTTGCTCCACTTATGGCTTTCCGCGAATCTTTCGGCTGGATTGTAGCACTTATTGTTTTGATTGAGCGAGCATCAGATCCCCTGCGGGCAGATGCAGAACTTATCTCGGCTGGAGCAGGTTGTTCGATCACATCAGGCAAAAGCTGGCCAGTCTCCTGAGATGAAACGCTGGCTGAGCGACGACCGTTGTTGCCTTCACTTTGGCCCATCCGCTGCGCACGTGCACGGCGTTCAATCGCTCTTCTCAAAGACTCTTGACGAAGAACTGGCACTGTAGGTGGACTTTGCGAAATTGCGCGCATTGACGCTGATGTTCCTGGTCGAAGTGGCGAAGGAAGAGGCTCTATGCGTTGCTTAGAGGGGAGGAAAGCGGAAAGCAAGAATATGAGGCGACGGGCAGTCATCTTGTCCGGACAGACCACAACAGTTCTATTAACGAGGATTGGTTCAGCATCCTGTTGAACCTTTTGCTGCTGATTGTGCCGGCGCCGGTACCATTCAGGGCCGAGGGCATTTAGCCACTCTGTATGATTCCCAAGGAATGCAGTGAGCAGTACAAGGAAGAAGAAATTACTCTCTTTATCGCCAAGACCTCGAACGATTGAACGACCCTCTTCTCGCCATACTCCCCAGCGACTTTGGCCAGTCACCACATATGGAGTCTGCAGAGCCAAACTGATTCGACGAGTGCTGCGAACAGCTTCATCCTTGAGTTTCGAGTTTGTGCTCAGCATATTGGCAGGTAGGTGAACGATAGTTTGATTTGTTCGTTGCATGTTTGGAGGCTTTGCTGGCTTTGGATGCGGTCCCGACAATGAATCAACCTTCCTCAACAGAAAGAGAATTTCGTTTCGGGCAAGTCTCTCGAGGTGTGACAATGTCCGAGTAATGACATCCCAATGGTCAACCAACAGATCAAGGCGTTCATCCAAGCTTGCAGGGGCCGATGCCGTTGATAGGCTGTCATCCAAAAGAAACGCAGGCATGCGGTAGTCTGAGTCCAAGGAGCTGGAAAGCCCTGGGCGAGGGGAATCAGGACCAAGAGTACTGAATCGAGATACAGGACGTGGGGCATTTCGCGCTAGTAGCGGGATCTGTATGGTTATTGCAACCGCATACATGGGTGTTTTCTTCTCCTTGATCTTTTTCCGCTTCGCAATGTCAGGAAAGGGAAAGCCCATTTCAGGTAAGGACTCTTGGTAGAGGGCGGTGGCATAGTCTTGTCGATCAGCGGATGCCTCAGCTCCTTCTGGCAAATTAACGCTGAACATTCTAGTAACTAAGACAGTCACTTTGGATGGCGGCTTATCTGGTCCTCGAGGGGGGCCTATGAAGCCTGTTGAGCCTCCAGTAGTGTAAGCACGCGCGAGTGGACTGCGTGCTGCAGGTGATGCGCTTGCCATCATCTGAGAATCATCATCGGCAGATATGATGTGCATTTTTGTAGAGGATCCGCGATAACTGAACGCGCTGCTGCCAAAAATGCAATTGAGCAAGCCAGTATCATTCGCGTCCGTGGAATGCCGTGATTGACCAGGATCATGCTGAGCTAGCGTAGAACTGCGTCCTCTAGCTCTTCCCAGAGCTCCAGGACTCGCGATTGATGATCTTCGTGCACTGGCAGCGGATGCGAGAGGGCTTGATTCAACCACGGAAGATTGTGTGAGGATGGGTCGTCGAGAGCCTCGCGTGAGACTAGAAACGGTTCGGGCGTGTCTGGCACCTGATTGATCATACCCTTGAGAGTCGATTCCAAGACCAGTAGGTAATGTGTCGGTAGATGCACGTGTGTCCAGCAAAATGCATGCATCGCGGTCTCCAAGAGCATTTTGAGCCACAACAACGCGAAAGTCCTTCATGAAATCCAATTCCATTCCACCTCGGTCATCGTAGGCACCGGCTGTCGAAGCAGTTGGGGAGTTAAACGTTGTCTGCAGCGGGTATGCGTGGGTATTGGAGCGTCGGAGTAAACTGGCATCGGGAAAGAGGAGGCCGGAGGTGTGTTCCTCTTCGGTAACAGATTCGAGAGGAGTGCCATTGTTTCGGGAAGAAAAAGCAGCCGGGCTCAGACTTGAGGCTGCTGTGCTCAAGAGTCGGCCAAGCATGATGGATTAGTACTACGGGAAAACCCGGTAGAATTGTGCTCGAAGATGCAGAGAAGCTAAAACAGTTCTGTTGACAAACGCAGTGTAACAATGGGTATCAGACAGCTAGATAGGACTAGACTGTGTGTACCCATTTCCTTAATTCCACTGAAAAGGTACCATCATCAACGGATGGTAGGAGGGGGGAGAGGACGTGAGATTGAGGGGAGCAGTGGAAGTGGGATGGGCTGCAGGACGGGGGTGGGGCGATTGAAAGGCAGGCAATTGAATTGGCGGACCAGGAACCCCACAAGCGAACGAAGTGGATAAATTGAACAGAGATCAAATGAGAGAAAAAAGCAACCCTTAGAACGAGTTCTGAGAGGTTCTTGAAGAGAGAAACAGAAGTGGGGAGGTGGGCTCTACTAGAAAGGGCGATGGAAAGAGGCGGTGAAGAAGCGGACAACGGGTATGCCACATGATCTCAGCCTCAACGTGACACCGCATCGCCTTTTCTCTACTTGTAAAAGGTTACGCGGGCTTGGACTCGGTGAGATCGTGCTAGTGAATATGATGAGTCTCGTGGATATGCCTTGTATCGGGTTTAAAATGCATGAGCACTTCCAAGGTTGTGCTGCAGAAAAAGTCGGTGGAGGTCGTGCCAACAGTACTTGCTGATATGTACCAAAGCACATACATAGTAGGGCACTTTGACATGTGAGCGTACCTAGTACCAGTACTAGTACTAGTAAGCATCGCACAATGCCAGAACTATGTAGTAGCAAATACCTGCACATTGCCACCTGGGCAGCACTCCCAAGAGAGCAGGTGTCAACTTGAAGATAACATCCTTGTGAGTTCAAGTTTAAATTTCTACTACTAGTACTAGTCAACAGCCTGAGCCTGAGTACATATAGTATACTTTCAAGTTGAAGCTACTTACTACTAGCACTTTAGCACTCAGTGAGCACTTGAGGTGGCTAATGCCAGTGCCAGTGTGACATCTGCACTGGCACATGTGGAGTTTACTGTTTGCATAAAATAGTAGATAATGTTCAATGTGTTCACATGCACATGTGCATGCTGCTGCTCATCATCATACCATCGGACATCGTAAGGCTGCTTTTTGCAGCAGCCTTGGAATGACACAAGAGCGGTGGATATTGTGATCTCGAAAATGTCCAATTGTCGTACTAGTTACAAACCACTCAAGCCTTCGATTTCTGCTTGACTTTATTCACCAAGTGTTTCAAATCCTCAGAGCCAGTCTCCTTCGATGATTTCTTCTGCTTCTTTTTGCGGTCCTTGACATCCGGGGCTGTTTCAGGCTCTCCATCATCACGGGTACGTCGGCGCTTACGACCCTCGTCAAGCAAGGCCTTCATACCGGTGGTTGCCTTGAAACGTGGGTTGGTCGGGTCAATAGCAAACTCATGGCTTTCAAAAAGACGCGAAAATCGAGGATCACTGGTATCCACTTGGAAGTCATCTTGAACCACTGGGGCTTTAGCCTTGCCCTTGCCCTTGCCCTTCCTCCGGCTTTGCTTCTCGGACCTTTCAATTTCGTTCATGTCAAAGTGCTTGATTCCCTCCTTATCATCGGCCAAGAGAAGTTCGAGCTCAGCACGCTTGGAAGCTGCTGCTGCTTCTTCAGCGGCACGTTCCTCGCGCTTCTTGCGCTTCTCTTCCTTGCGACGAGATGCAAAAGTAGCCTTTTCGCTGGGGTCCTCGAAGAAAGGATCGTTGAAACCGAGGTCTTCCTCTGCGGCTTGGGCCTCAGCGGGCTCTTCGTTGCCGCTGTGCTCATCGCCCTTGGCCTCCTCAGCGGCATCGCCACCCTTGCCGGCCTTGAGCTTCTCCTTTCGTCGCTTCTTACGCTCACGCTCTTTGCGCACATATTTATCGAGTGTGCTTTCCTCAATCTCCGGCTCGTTTTCGAAGATATTGTTTTTGCCCTTAGCACCCGCCAGACCAGAGGTAAAAGTGACTTCCATTTCACCGACAGGTCCATTGGATTTGGAGGAGGCTTTGGGCTCTGGGCCCAAGCCCAACAAAGCTCGCATGCGTTGTCTCTCGGTTTCCCGTTTGGACAATTTAGTGGTTGTTCCTTCGCCAGCGGTATTGTCAACCACCTCTACACCACCATCCTCCTCATCTTCACTTTCGCTGTCGGAGTTGTCACTTCCGAGGTATGCCTTCAGGTCATTCTCTTCAATTTCTTGTCGTGAGCCACGGAAAGCGCGTGCCTGGGCCTCCTTTCGTGACTTATCATCCGCATCCCATGTCAACTTTACTTTGCTGTGTTGGAGAGCATCTGTGACGAATTCATTGGGTTTGTAGCCATCAGGGATGCGGGTGCAAGCATCTCGGGGCTTGTCATCATCAAAATCGGTGTCTTCGGGAACGAAACGGAGGTCAAAGAAGTTGGCACTAGACAAGTACTCTGCGCCGTCAACAAGGTCGTAAACATGCTTAGCGCCCTCCTTGGTCGAGAATGTAAGGACAGCATAGTAGTATCGTAGTCTTTCCAACTGGTAACGTCGTAGCTGCGTTGTGTTGAATTCCTCCCCGTCGTCATTTTTCAGCAAGTCTTTTTTGATTTGTTCCTCCTCTTCGTCAGAGTCGAGCTCCTCTTCATCCTCGCTTTCCTCTGCTTGCTTCTTGGCGAAAATTTCTTTAGGGGGACCTTCGACCTCCTCCCTTTCCATTCGCTCCCGTCCGAATTCACTTGGGTAAACGGAGACCTTCAGCAGACGGCCTCCAGGGGGCAGGAAACTTGAGAATACAGCCATCAAGTCCTCGGCTCGAATATTATCCCAGTCCAGGTTGACGACGGCTATCCGGTCTGTGACTTCTCCCAAAGGAACATCTGCGCGCTGTTTGTCGGGGAACTCCAATTCCTCGTCTTCATCCTCTGCTTCCTCTTCGTCTTCTTCATCGTCACTAGAGCTGTCATCGTCAGACGATGAATCGGAAAAGCCACCCTCACGAGCTGGATCGTATCCGCGAGCATCGCGAGCCTCGACCCGCTTCAATTCCTTCTGAACCTCTTCATCGTCGTCGATGCTGATTTTGTCATCATCATCTTCTTCCTCGTCTTCGTCCTCGTCGTCCTCGTCGACGCGATAGAACTTCTTCAGTTGTTTCTTGGTGTCATCGCGTGCCAACTTGCGGCCGTAGCGATCAACAGCGGCATTTCGAGAGAAATCCTCATCATCAAGCATATGCGCAAAGCGCTTGTCGAGCTTGACATGGGTCTGGCGCTTGCTGGGAAGACGGTAACGGGGATCAGATTGAATGTTGGCAAATCGGGGATCGGCTATAAGCACATATAATTAGAACACATTCTTCCATTTGCAAGTTTCTAAGAGCCCATGTACGTACTGATCACTTTGGTGGTTTCGCCTTTGGCTCCGCCGGCCTTCTTAGACCTTTTCTTGTCTTGGCCTGCC
The DNA here is from genome assembly GCA_911649655.1 of Penicillium sclerotiorum. Classification (NCBI taxonomy): domain Eukaryota; kingdom Fungi; phylum Ascomycota; class Eurotiomycetes; order Eurotiales; family Aspergillaceae; genus Penicillium; species Penicillium sclerotiorum. The sequence goes on from CAJVRJ010000008.1 coordinate 776,225, forward strand.
ATCTTGGTTCTCTAACTCTGGACAATGAGTTGTGGAGAACTGCGGAAAAGCAGAATTCGGAGGGATTATGAAGATGGACTGCGCAAACTAGGAATGGAGCGAGTCTGTTCGTCTGGAACTGCGGACAAATTCTTTTTTTTCTGCCGGAATTTAAAGGCGGTCGATCCACACGTGCCGCCTATCCCAAAAGGGAAGGTGATTCTATGAGTGCCATGAATCCCCCATGATGCTCACTAAGACAGCATTGAGAAAATTGAACGGATAATTTGACGAGGATCAAATTATTGGTAAGGTCATGAATTGCGTTGATCATGGAAACGAGATATGTGTAGCTAGATATCAGGCATATGTACGTGATAAGATGCAAGCGGAACTGTTCAACATCCGAAGTAGCGTTTCTCCATCCATCGCGGCTCGCCCTCCTCTTCAATGCGACCGACGATGACATTGATTCTGGGAAAGACTGCCGTAAGGCGCTTGAGACCCCTTTCTCCCGCGGCGCATGTCACAAAGACGATTCTATCCTCCCGGACGCCATGGTCAACCAGGACACGCACAGCCATAAGAGCAGCTCCGCCGCTAGACATTTGTGGGTCTAAAAGCAAAACATTGGCATGCTCTTCAAGCTGTGGGGGAAGCTTCAAGTAATGCAGCTCAGGCTCCTGGCTAGTGTTATTTGTTTGGATCAATACCCGACCGGTGACACAGTCAGGGATGGTTCGCTTCAGGGCAGTCTCCAAACAAGAGCCTCCACGCAAGATAGCAACAGCAGATACCGTGCCGCCCGGATGCAGGCCCTGATATTTGTTTCCCTGTGGAGTTTCCACCTTAGCGGGAACGTAATTGGTAATATCCAAGGCACTGCGTTTCTCTCATTAGCTTCAATAGAATCGTAACGTCAATCAGTAGATAAAAATGTACCGTTCAATCAAGATCGAGGCCAGCCGATCAAAGTAGAAGACAAAATCGTCTTGACATGTCTCAGGGCTTTGCAAAATGGTATTCATGCCCAGGGATTGGGGTGTTGAGGGCAGCACATGAACATTAGGAGGTAGTTCCACCTTGGCTGCAATAAGCCCCAGCTTGTGGAGTGTCTCAGTGTGCTTCTCAGACTTTTCTTGAAGCTTGCGTTGAATGTGCTTTACAACCATATCTAAAGACCGTTAGCTTCAGGGATGATGAGAGCCGCCCTGTACTACTTACCAATAGCGGTCAGATTTTCAATTCCACGGGGAATAATGATATCTAACGGATTGAGGTAAGCTCTTTGAAGAAGTTAAACAAGTATCGACTGTAACTTTTCTTACCGGAGACACCTCTTTGGGGCTCTAAGTATCGAGTGTAGGACGGCTTGACAAAGGCGAACCATTGCTTGATGATACCTTCAATATCACGACCTCTTTCTCGGACATCGCGGAGCACTAAATGCGTCATTAATACGAAGAAATTGTGAGACAAACAGAAGCCACCCACCACGACGGCCCAGGCAAACATCCATATCAGCCTCAACGAAGATCTATTTCTATTGTGAGTAATTGGCATTTCAAGAAGCGCGTTCCACAAAGGAAAGTTCACCTTGACATCAAGCATTTCGGCGATCCTGGGATCATGCAGAGCAAGAATACCATCCAGAATCAAGACTCGAGGGGAGTAAAGAGTCTTGGTCTGGGGTTGACGTTGGTGTTCAGCAAATGAGTAAACTGGGATATGAGCCATCTTTCTAAAAGCAGGCATTATTGAGTTAGAAAAAGATGAGACAGTCGCTGCACTTCGATTTTGGCACCTTACCCTGCCTTTAGATCTTTTAGAGTCTGCAGGAGAAGATCAAAATCGATCGAATCGGGGCAATCGAAGTCATATTCGTTTGAATGCGCTTTGCGATGCTGCTCCGGCGTCAAGCTCTTATAAAAAGAGTCCTATTTTGAAGACTGATGAGACAATATGAAGCTATCAAACGATCTGGGAGGACCCATACCATTTCGAGAATCACCACCCAGGGTAGGTTTAGCGACTTGACGATCTCCACGGCCACCGAGGTCTTGCCGGACCCGGAGCTGCCTGCAATACCTATGATGCTCAGGTCCTGCCATGGCGGAGAGTACTTCACTTCTGGAGTATGAGAATAAAAGGGTGAAATCGACTCCATGATGCTTGAGTACCTCCACCAGGCTTCGATCTCAGGCCAAAGATGTGTATCTCGGTTTATCTCCAACAATCTTGATGGATTCGGCTTAGCGCGTGACCTTCGCTTCGGGGATTACATAATCCGTGATTTTCTCTTCCCGAGCTTTCTTTCCTCAATTCTTCTTCTTTCTTTCAACCTTCTCCTCCTCCTCAAGGGCTCGAGAAAAAAATTTTCTCCCAGTCACCCACCTCCAGCGCTTGCCTTTTCCCCATGGCTATCGTCTCCCGGGTCGCCCTCAACATAGACGAATAGCTTCGAAGCTCTTGTGTGGCATAGCTGTTTCGTGATGTCCTCTGCTAATCTCGTATGAATCCTGCTGGCTGCAGCTATGGTTGTTGGCGTTTTAACACTGCGCAGATGTCTCGTACTCCCTCAACTGCCACGCCTACCAGGCACCAGTTTGAGCGGAAGGTTGATGATGTGAAGGTTACCAAGACGTGAGTTTTTCCCTCTTTCTTTCCAATGCCTTGCCCCGTGACATGATGCTTTCAAAATCAAGTTGGGAATCTCTCTGAAAACACTTGAGGAGAACATGTTAACTTGTCTATCTGATTCACTTGCCCAAAATTACTGTTGAACCAAGAATCGCTTGCGTTTGAGCCACAGTTGCTAATTCCAAGCTTTAGTGACATAAACCGCCTCGTCATGGACTACCTGGTCACCGGAGGATATCCAGCCGCTGCAAATAAGTTTGCTGTTGAAGCCAAAATTGAAATACAGGCCGACCAAGCTATTCAAGAAAGGGTGGAGATACGCACCGCAATCCACTCCGGCAAGATACAAGCAGCCATTGAGAAGATCAATGAGCTGAATCCTGAGGTAAGAAGAATTTTTCCCACTCGCACCGCGTCACTTGTCAACCCTCCCCCCTCTTGCTATGATTATCAACAGTTTCATGCACCACTCCTAGCACACCCTTCGGGGAGTTGCGGATAGTCAAACATCTTCAGTCCTCAGTATGAGCAGCAAGCAAAATTTTCACACTTTTTGTCAACACATTTCTTTTCTTGTGTCAAGACTAACAAAGTTGAATAGATACTAGATGAAGACGCAGCTCTCCACTTCGACCTGTTGCGCTTACAGTTGATCGAATTGATTCGCACTTGCATGAATTCCTCAAATGCGGAGGAAATTCAGCCTGCGCTGCAATTCGCAGAGTCGCACCTTGCCCCTCGTGCCTCTGTCAACCCCGAATTCCTCAAGGATTTAGAACGGACCCTCGCACTGTTGATTTTCCCCAGTGACAATCTTTCTCCTGCGCTTGCAGCCCTGTTGGATCCTAGTCTTCGCAAAGAGATTGCCACTCGTGTCAATGAAGCCATTCTAGAAAAGCAGAATGTGCAGAAACAGGCTAGACTGCGGACATTGGTTAAGCTCCGTGCCTTCGCAGAGACCAAGGCTCGAGCTACTAAGAAGGATATCCCCGACAAGTTAGACATTGGCCTCATTGGCGATTCCCAGGATGACAGCAACCGCACTAGCAGCACTAATGATGAAGATGATGCCAATGGCAGTTCTCAGAACGGTGCGGGCGACACCATTATGGCCAACAGCACTGAAGCAGAGCCAATGGTCTCGTAATCATTATCTTGAAAGAAACCAGCGAGGGCGGCTGAGTTGAAATTTTCTTTGCTCTATGTTACTTGATTTGGTTAGCGCGGCGCTACGGTGGCTCAAAGCATGGTCATTTTTAAGGCGTTCTGGATCTATTTGAGACCCCTTTCATTGCTCTCGGACCATACATACTCAAATGAACATTTGAAAAAAATTCGTACAAATCTTATTCACCTTAACTGTAACCTACTACGTTCCCCCCCGAATTCTCTTCAATGTACTCCGTACCCTTAGAGAGCTACTCAGTAGCACTTCCCAGGTTCAAGTTCAACAAATGTTGTAACACTACCGTTGGAAGACAGCCCCACATGCATGCTGTGGGCTTGCGATCGTTTTTATCCGACAATGAACCTTGGAAATTGTGCCTAAGGTACATGGACTCGGACTCTCCAACTTGAACACACAATAAAAGAGCCAACCTTGGAAGGAAATGAAAAATTCAAATCAAGCAGAACTCGAAAAGGTAGAATTGTACATATCGTTAACCATCCACCTAGACACAATTCACAAAGCCACCTAGTTCACAGCCCTCAAGTGCTGGTCGCATCATGTAGAGGAATCAATGCAACAAGAAGTTGGAAAACCACTTAGCGCCAAGCTAAAATTTCAAAAAAAAAAAATCAAATCTGGTCCATTGTACTAGAGACCAGCAACAGCCGATTTATGAGATCCGCTTGGATCAAAAAAGAAATACATGTAGAGGATGGTGGAATTAGATCATGTCTTCGATTGACGTATTCTAACGTGCGTAGGTATCGACGTAGTTCGCGCTTCTAAAAGCTCATCAAATCTGGAGAAAAATCGGATTAGTCTTATGTTTCAAAGTGAAGTCTTGGTTAGGGGGATAGGTATATACCTCTTCCGAAAAGGGCACGCTTAGCCCAGTCCATCGCCAGCATGCACCGGGTGCGGAAGCTGACACTTTCAGCGAAGTAAATGCTACGCCAGAGATACATGGCGATAACGCCACCGCTGAAGCTCAAGCCACCGAAATCAAAGATAGCTGCGTTACTGATGTATGCCAGACTGCCGAGGTGCCTGTACTTGAAGGCACGGTAGACAGCCTCGTCGAGGTCACCGTAGTCGATCTCGTTGGCCCGGAGACCTGGGAGAGCAGATGAGATCTTGGTCAACTTGCGGCCGAGGTACACGCCCTGCTGGTTGGCACGCTGGGCAGTGGCGGGCAGGGAGGTAAGCTTTGTGTCGATCTGGTGAAGAAGTTCAGAGAGCTCCCCGTAGTCGAGTGTGCCGGAGTGATCCACATCGTACTGCTCGAAGAGGCGGTCCAGACGACGCAGATGGTTCGACGCCTGAGGGAAACGCTTCTTGACGCGGTTGGCGACGTCGCGCCATTCGGAGAATGTAAGGTGCACCTTCTCAGGGTCCCGGCCCTTCTCCCAGGCAATGGTTCGCAAGAATCGGATGATGTTTTCGGCAACGTTGTTCTGTACAGTGGAGCAATCGCCGATGGCATAAACGTCGCCGAGGGGTGCACCGATCACGCGAAGGTGGGCATCAGTCTCGAGGGCATGTCTGTTGTTCTGACCCTCAAGGCGCTTGGACAGGGTTTCACAGATCTTGGCACGAGCTTTGATATGTCAGTATCTCTTGGTATGTTTAAAAGGGCTAAAATAACACTCACAGACTCCAGTGGACCACAAGCAGAATCCAGTAGGGATTTCCTTGTTGACTTCCTTGCCGTCTTCCATCTGGCTGAAAAGAACGCGGTCATGCTTGACTTCCTTGACACGCGCACCAGTCAGCACCTCGACGCCATCACGGGCAAAACGACCCTAAGCTAGCATTAGTAACTTCACCTAGCATCTTTGTGTTTGGCTCGGAGTAATTACCTCGGCGTATCGAGAAAGCGCCTCATCGTAAGTGTTCAGGATATGGGTCCGGCTTTGAATAATGTGCACGGAAATCTCATTGCGAACGATCTTAGGGAAGGTGTGCAACAGGTCCTCGTTCAGCAGATCGAACAGTTCAGCAGCAAACTCAACACCAGTTGGGCCACCGCCACAGACAACAAACGACAGTAGACGTCTGCGCTCTTCGTCAGAGGTAGTGGGCAGACAAGCCATCTCCATGTTGTCGAGAACCTGGTTTTTGATTCGGCGGGCATCGTCAATTGTCTTCAGGAAGTTGCAGTTCTCGAGACCCTTGACTCCATGAGGGTTTGTCACACAGCCTACAGAACCAATGTTAGTTTCAAATCAATATAACAGTCTCAGCTAAGTCCCCTGGGTGACTGGACATACCAACACCAATGACAAGCTTGTCATAGGGAAGATAGAATTCCTTCTCGTTTCCATCCTTGTCAAGCTGCTTGACCTCAACCAATTTCTCCGAAAAATCCACGTCTGTAGCCTCAGCCTTGAGGAAATGACCGTTCACACGACCAATGATTCGTCGAACGGGCTCAACAAGCGAGCGAAGTCCCAGTGTGCCCACCGTGGCAGATGGAAGCATAGGAGTGAACAGGAAATAGTTGGTAGGAGACACGACGGTAATATGGTAGTCACCAGGGTTCAGGTTCTTAAGCAAAGCAACACTACCCCAGCCAGTACCGAGGATCACCAAACGAGGCTTGTCCTTCTGCTCAAGCATAGAGTCGGAGTCGTAGTCTCCAACAAGGAAATCAGCAATTGGCAGGTTTTTCGGGCCTCCATGACGGGGGTTCAATGCAAGCTCCGACACAGGGATGTCCTCGGCGGTTGGTGATTCACGGTAGGTACTAGCATCATAGATGAAGAAGCCGACGACCCAGATAGTTGCGCCGGCGACAAGAATACCAACGTATGAGAATGTCTTGTGAAGCACCTTCAGCACGCGAGAGGGCTTGGACGTAGCGCCTTCAGTTGCAGCATCGGACTTGAAGCGAATTGCGATTGACAATCGCGAGGAGGGAGCAAAAGCAGGTCGGGCGAGGGGTCGGCGAGAGGCAGTGTTTAGGGATCGTGCAATGGACAATCTGCTAGTCAGAGGAACTTTCGGGGAGTTCAATCGAGCTGATAGCAGTCCAATTGACCGCAGCGCGGGGCCGTCCGGACGAGCCCGAAGTAAGGCCGCGCTCATTATGGAGGAAGCGCAGATCAGCTGTAGCCAAGGAATGCGACGCAGATCATATCCTGCCCTTTGGACAGGCAGATCAAAGGCTGAAAAAGAAAGAGAAAAAGACTTGAGCGAAACGAGAGAACGCTCCCAACAACTAGAAGTAGAAAAGGAAAAACGTACAGGCAAGATAGTAGGGTCGCGAACGGGTTAGCTTGCGCTCCGACGTCATCCCACTGACACGTGACCCGGAAATCGGCACGCATAAATTATGTACTTCCATCGGTGTGTACTTTGAGTCAGTCTACCTAGGTAAGTAGTGCAAACAAAGATTTAATTAAGATACGTGAAGTTATGATTTCTAATTATATACTCATGAGATAGGGGGAATATATGGAAACTGACGAAAACCCAACCCAGAAACTGTAAAATGACAATATCATCCACCATTGTTGTGCGCCACCGCATGCATAAAGAAACATGGCCTGTATCAACTTACTCCGTCTTGAACAATGAGTAAAGACAATGAAAATGAGAAGAACTAGATGAAAAAGAAGAAGAAGAAGAAAACGAGAAAAGAAGCCTGGAGCGAAAAGAACTTGGTCGATAACACACCACCATCGCCTCCAGCTAATATGCAGGATACAAATAACAGCTTGCTCCGCAGTCCATTAGTCAAAATCCTCCAGGTCAGTACTCGATCGTTTCTTCCCAACAGAGCCTTTGCGACCCTTGGGGCGTTTGTTAACGCCTGTGCTCGCAACAGAGCTCTTGCGCTTTACGGGACGCGAGCTGTCCGCGATGCCATCCATATCGTCGAGGTCGCCTTCAGCGTCATCATCTCGATCAACTTTGAAATCCTCATCAATCGACAAAAGGATAGAAAATTCTCGACATTTGTTCAACATTGACTCTTCGGAATTCAGTGATTCCATATTCTTCGTGATGGCATCCCAGAACCGGTCACCGGTCACGCCATGCACCTTCGTTGCGGTCTTATTGAGTTCTTTAGCTGCAGGCTTGCCATCCTTGTCTTTGCCCCCAGAACTGACTCCGTAGAGTCGTCGTAGGTAAGTGCGGGCTTCCCATAGCATAGTCAGCGAGGCAGCCGCAGTAGCCAACAGTCGCAGGGTAGCAGGGTCCACGGGCTGTGGCATAGGTGGTGGGACTGGGATAGCAGGTTCAATGCCCATCATGCCACCAGCGGTCTCGACTACAGGCGGTCCGATGGGGCTGGGAAATAAGTCTGTTTCGATGGCATGGGCAACGACAGTACCAGTCGACGATACGATGCGCTCAAGTGTCGAGATGGTGGGCACCAACTCAGCTAGCTGGCCATAATCCAGGAATGCAAGGTTCTGCGAGATGAATCTCGTGAGTAGGAGATGTTCCGGAGGGTCTCCACTGGCATCGAGCTTTTTCAACTCAAAATTGACCTTTCCACAGAGATTTGACAGGAACTTCTTCTGGTACCGACTGTTGCTGATTTTGACGATTTCGAACAATGGAGCAAGCTTGGATACGAAGGGACGAGAAGTTGCACCAGTTGAATCACCAACCACGTCCCGCTGGTAATAGAACGCCTCTTGAATGGCACGCATGTACTCGCGTTCAAACATTGATTCGAATTGTGAATGGAGCATTTTGTGGGTGTCAAATGCGACTTTGGCAATGGCGGGCACTGTCGACGTCTCCAGAGAGACAAGCACAGCGGCGCATTCTTTGGGGTGCACTAAGCCCTGGCGATTGATGCTTGCGATGAGCTCAATGGCTGTCAGAGCGTAAGCATCCTGTCTTGATTGTGCAACCTTCAACATGTCCTTCAGAAAGTTTTGTGCAATTAAAGCAGCTGCGCCGTCGTTATCGCTGGCTTTGAGAGATCCGCCAAGCCGAGAGGAGTCTTCTTGCGAGCTGGCATCTGCGGTTGGCATGACCTTTTCAGACTTGCCCTCGTGAATGGCGAAGAAATCTGCAAATGAACGAAGTACGATATTCTGCAAGCTTGGACTGTCTTCATTGAAGACCTGCGTAAAGCTTTTGCGCGTAGCTTCACGGTTGAATTGGGCTGGCCAAGATTGACAGATCGAGCCCAAACTTTCAAGAGCCATCACTCTCAATTCCAATGGCTGATGTTCGTAAGTGAAGGGAAGAATGGAATCAACCATTAGGCTAGCAACTGATTTGCCATTCCATGAACGGAATGAATTTTTGAAGTGATTGAAGTATTTCTCGAGATCGCAATGCCTTCCAACACAGCCAGCGATTCGAATGTAACTCTTTGCCCGGGCTGAGACAGCAGCGTTTGCACTCGACAAGAGATCAACGCTCTTGTATTCATGCAATGGCTTCAGAACAGACAATGTTAATTTGACAAGTCTGTCTGTGTTTTGCAAAACGCCATTTATGGTCCACAGACACGCCATGACTTCGTTCAATTCCGAGCGGGAAAGCTTTGCCACGCTTTTGAAGAGGTCATTTTGTACCTCTTTCAGCAGAGTATTATGGGACGCAGAGAGGTATGGCAATACGCAACGATAGATGACCACAACGGATCGGAATATGAACAGGTCATCGGCGGTTGCGAGATGGCCGATGTAGGGATGCAAGGCCTCCAACTGATCTGAACTGAAAAGTTTTGCGTTAGATTTGGCGAAGACAGTCAGTGTCTGTAAAAGCGCCTGCTGGAACTCTTTGCCAGAGGCATCTGCATCTTCAACCAAGCGTTGGAACATGATGGAGACCATCGACTTGCAAACTTTGAAATTCATATCTGCTGACTTGAATTTGTTGGAAAGCACAGCTTTCAAACAGGTGCTCAGGGAATCAAGAGCAGTGTCGCTGCGCTGGACGAGGCTCACGATCAAGCCAACCTGTTCTCCGAGTGCCACTTTGAGTTTCGGGGCTTCTGAAGCTGCATCAAGAGAATCGTGGAAGGGGACGAGGGAGATTTCTTCGAACGTCTGGCGAGCCAGAGTTGCCACACTTTCTTCAAGGTCCCCAGTGCGCCGAAGAAAGCTATCAAGGATAGCCATCTTCAAGTCCTGGCGAGAGGTCTTGTGGTAGAGCTCTTTGAGTAAGCCGATGCAGCGTTTACGAATGCCAGCCGTTTGATCATTTGCACATAGTAGAATAGAATGGCAGCCTTCCTCCTCCAATTTCGGCTTGAGGCCAATACACTTTGCGATAAGCGACAATGCCGAATCTCGCACCATGGGCGACGCATCAGTTGTGCAGCGGAGAATCACGCGCATGACGGAAGAATCTCTGTCAAGCAGGCTGGGGTCTTTTTCGAGTATGGAAATGACACTTTTCAAACTCCGGCTTCGAACTTTGGCCTGATCGCTTGCGATGGAATTCAACAGGACCTTCAGGATCGTATCGAATGCTTTGCAGAAGCTGGAATTCAAAACGGTCAAAATGTAGGCAAATCGTCCATGAACGTTGGAGATGGTCTCGAACTGACGATGAGTTTCAAACCATCGCGCATCTGAGAATGACCGCGACAGCAGAAGAATCAAACTATCGAACTGATTATCGTCTGCCAATTCATCTTGCTCGTCGGAGTTGTAATAGATTGTGCAAACGGTCTTTGCCCATTGAGCTAAGTAAAATCCACGTGCACTGGTTAACTGCCAGTTGTCCGAGTTTCTATCTTGAGAAAGATATTCGAGCGCCATTCTGTACGGGCCCCGAGAGGCAACAAGATCTTGAGGGTGCAGTGCCCGCGAGAATGAATCTTCGAACAGCTGTTTAAGGTGGTCCGTAAGCTCACTGTCCGAATCATCTAAAGCAGGAAGCATATGCTGAGCCGTTGCAATTAAATCAGATATTGCGGATCCCATGTAGCCCAACAACTCAATGGCCATGCTTTTTGCCGTTGCGGCACTTTTATCAAGGTCTGCGATGCCAATCATGTGCGAGGCCATGATTCGAAGAAGCAACTCAGCAGCAGGCCAATCAGTCGATCCGAGGACATTCATCAGGTCCTCAGTGAAGAGATCGAGGATATTCCTAAACGGCTGGTCGCCGCTTTTGGTTGAGGTCATCGCTCGTTGGACAATGAATTTCACAATGTACTGCGCACTGCGCGATGCGTTGTCATAAAGGCGATTGACTTTTGCCGCCAGGCGCTCCAAAGACCCATCCGGCTCGTCATCATCGTCATCCGAGTCAGCCTTTTCATTATCTTCATCCATCATTTCGTCATCATCATGGCGCTGAATGCGCCTTTTGGCTTTAGATCGTGTCGGTGTGTCCAGAGCAGTGGTTTGTACCAGCTGGAGAACTAAAGCAGTAAGAAGCTGAATGTTCTTGTTATCCGCTAGTTTAAATTGCCTGGCACTTTGGCGTGTTGACGGAAGTTTCTCCAGCGAACCAAGAATTTCATCCAAAATGTATGCCCTTTGATCCGGGTACTTGGAAAAGATTTTCGCAAGCACATCCATTGCAGCACGTCTTGCCGGTTCATACTTCTGATGTCCAACTGCCGAATTGTTGTCATTGTGTGCATTCTCAACGAAGATCAGCTTGGTTGCAAAAAACTCGGCTGCAGTGATGGTTCCTTCAGAAACTTCAATGCGCGACAAGAAATCAGCAAAGAGAGCAAGCGCTTTTTTGCTTTGGGTTATTAGGCTTCCAATGATACTTTTCTGGCTCGAAAAGAAAGCGAAAAGCTCGGAATTCTTGCCGCCGGAGCGCGATTCGACCGCCGGAATGATGCAGTGATCGAAGACTTGGTTAAAAACCGTAGGAATGGCCTCGATGAGATCTTCTGGACAGAGGTCTCGTTCTGTTCGACGACCAGACATTGTTTGAAGCAATGTTGCAATTGCGAGCAACGCATTCAGAACATCCGCAACCTTGGCTCCCCACTCTTGCGCTTCTGCCTCACTGGATGGGTCGTTTAGGCTTAGGTCTGGCGACTGGGCAGCAACAATAGGCTTTTCGCAAAGTTTCTGAACTCTAGTCAGGTAGTCTGACGGGATGTCTTGTAGTCGATCGAACCGAACTACCTTCCGTATCGCTTTTTGCAGGCGTCCATGCGCATCGGAGGATAGAAGAGCACCATGCACCTCCAATGATCTTGCGCTCACAAAGATTGGGTTAGGAGCGTCGGCAGTTGCGGTAGCCATTTGATCCGGTTCAATTTGATCTTCCGCTTCGAATATCTCACTGAGAAGATCCTGAAGCTTCAAGAGAGCGTCATCGGCCTCGGCTTTCTGATCCCTCAGACGAACGGCACTCATTGATTCTTCGGGGTCTATGACCACTTGAAGCATAGGTCCCGCTCTCGAATTCTGTTCACTCTTGATGGGTGTGGGTTTTGATGTTGTTGACTTTACCGGGATTACCACGGATAATTGACTAGAGGAAAGCTGAGAAGGAGGTTGCGTGGGTGGAGGTGGAACTGCTTGGAGGATTTGAGTCGGTGCAAACGCGGAATTGGAAGAGTTCGAAGAATATGCCTTGTTATTCCATGTCGTAGAGGCCTTCTTAACAATTTCTTTTTGCTCTGCTTTGACCTTTGGTGCAGCTTTCGGTGCTGCTGCTGGAGTCTCGGGATCTAAAGTATGGTCAGCCCAAATTCCCAACTCATCTGATGTCTTTGGTCTCACATCTGAACGCTATGTCCGTTGATTCTAACATCATCTTTGCGAATGATCCGAGGTGTTCGTAACCGGACGAAGGTGCGCTGAGGTTCGTTGGGTCCGAACTTTGCCGTCGACTGAGAGCAGGAGGAAGCTTGAACCGACTATGGTAAAGAGAGAGAGTCAGTCAAAGAAGAAGTGTTCGGGTGTGAAAGAAATAACTCACAACTCAGTAAGCTGATCCCCATCCAACAATTGCTGAAGGTATTCGCGCGAAGCTTCTAAGCGGCTCGACTCGTCCTGTCCTGACTGGATCGCTGTATCGAGTTCATTCAGAGTATTGCGACCCGCCTGAAGGACGTGATTGATCGAAGTGGTATTTGATGGACGGCCGACGTCGGGTCTTATGATACAATCTGCACGAGTGATACTTATGGTTAGAGTCACGGCTTGGTTTCAATTGCTCTAGGCTGAGAGTGTAAGGCAGACGTACCAATTCCAAAGACAGGCGCGCTGGACATGGAGGAATACTGCAACGCCTCATCCACAGACAGTGGCCTGGACTGATTTGGAATAGCCATATTCGACGCATAGTCCCGCTGAGACTGAGGATGACCGTTGATGATGACCTGTACGGCAGGCCCGTTATGATCCATGATGGGCGGTTGTCAGGAAGGGCCGAAATAGGAAGGTGCTAGTCAAGAGATAGAAGACCTGCTACGAGCAGAGTCATGCTACGTGGAAGTCGCATCTATGACATGCTATGCAGACCTCCGGGACTTTATTTGGACATTTGAGGAAAGAACGGAGAGGAGCTCCTGATGATCATCAATTCGTTCATCATTTCATCCAGTAACCATTGTACTGCCATTGGCGACCGCCTATGCGGATATCGCGATGGTCCGTGCTTGTCAAAAAAAAAGTCCATGCCGCACTTCATCTCTCGACCATTGACCTCAATTAAAACTGATCGCCAAATTGCCGAATTACCAGAGTCACTTTTTGAGTCATTTCAGATCTCCTTTACATAATGTCTGTCATCGGATCCTTGATATTCTGCACGGATTGTGGTAATCTGCTCCGTGAATCCACCGGAGATGCCAATGCTATCCTGCACTGCACAGTCTGCGGTGCTCGCAACATGGGTACATAATTCTATTGCCTGTCTTTTCATTCCTAGAACGCTAATATTTCCCCAGACATTGTTCCACAAACCGTCGTTTCGGAGTCCAAGCCCTCAGCATTCCCCTCCGCTCTAAGAGCCAAGCGTTCCGCCGTCCAAACTCTTTCCGCTGAAGACCGAAAGACCGAAGCAATTACACAACACACATGTAACAAGTGTGGACGGAAAGAGATGTTCTATACCACCGTTCAGCTGCGCAGTGCTGATGAAGGAAGTACTGTCTTCTATCGGTGTGTTTGTGGTTACAAGTATGTCATATTCCGCCGCACAGCAACACGACTCGTCACTAATACCTCTCCAGGGAAACCTCCAACAATTGAGCGGGAAAAAGGGAATTGTTTAAAAGTGAAAAGTGTCTATGTTTTTGGCTGTATAACAGAGCGCGAGAAGAGTATCAAGATAACGACGTTACGACTTTTTTTTTCATCCCACCATTCTAAAGCTTCTTTCAAGCCGCAGTTCCATCAGGCACCAAAGCATACTCAACCTGGCCACTCTTCTCGAACTCCGCCATGTCGAGAGCAACAATTACACTGTCGCGCACTACCTGCTCAGGGTCGTTCAAGAACTTCTTCAGAGTGTCCTCAACACCCTCCTCATCGCCCAGACTGCCAAGTGCCTCAGCGGCTTCGTGACGCACCATGCCGATTTCTTGCAAGTCGCTAAGGCACTCTGTAAGACAGGGAATGGAAGCGGGGTGGCAGAGTTGTCCAAAGACAAAAGCGACTTCGTGACGGAACAGACCAGAGGGGTCCTTGAGGCCCTTGGACAAGGCGTTGATGGCATCGACGGCTGTAGGGAGGTCTGGGGGCGAAGCAAGGTCTCGAAGACCAAACATAGCGCGGTATCGTTGGAAGAGAGGGAGCTTTGTGTCAAGCAATGTCTGTTCAAGGTCGGGGATGGAGGGCTCCTTGGCTTGCAGGGGCATGGGAGGAGCAGGGTCAATAGATGTGAAGTCACTATAATGAAAATGGGATTAGAAAGACTCCGACAACATCATACGTAGAGTACCCGTTTAGACGTGACAAGCATACCTAGGCTTAAGCTTCTCAGCCTTCCTTTCTTCGGAGTTCTCCCACAGAATGCGGTCAACTGCAATGTCGCAAGTCTCGCGAATGATTTCCAACTCGCTCTCATCGTCGCGCAGCCTCTTCAGGATTTCCAGGCTCTCGTCATAACCCAAGGCACCAAGAGCCTCTGCGGCCTCATGGCGACACATCGCATCCTCCTCGACATCCTTTACGACCGCTTGCAAGTATGAAACAGAGTCAGGATTCCTGGTTTGGCCCAGGCAGTATGCAAGCTCGTGCTTGAGAAGTGCTGAGCGAGATGCGAAAGCCGCGGCGATCGCTTGAATGGCAGGGAGGGTCTTTTCGGTGGGAGGCTGGAGACAAGCCAGGTGCTTCAGGGAGAACAGAGCGCGAAAGCGGCGGGCGAGGGGTTCAGATTCGGAGACGAGGACCTTGCGAAGGGTCAGGACGGTCTCGTCAACGACCTCAGCCTCAGTTGCAGAAGGTGCCATTGTGGAGAATTTAGTAATTAAAAAAATCAAAGTGGTGATTTGAAAAAAAGTTGGAGGGACAATCGGAGATCTTATCATGATTAAATTTTAGGTGGGGTGCCTAGTGGCGGGGGCTGCGCCGATTCGGGTCTAATTGATCCGCGCAAATTCTACACTTTGTATACTTTGAAATGAGGACTTTTTACTTTGATTATGCCGAACACAAAATTAAATGTTATGGCTTTATAGTTGTGACCTTAGAATATTCAAATTTTACCACCTCAGCTCACCCTAAGACTTAGTATGTACGAGCGACCTGGTACTACATACATATGCACGTGCATACATAAACATTGAAATTTAAAGCTGAACCTTGGAAAATATATCGTTCAAGTTCCAGCGCTTGAGGATTCCGAGGTCAGCACTTGAGATATCTCCGTCTCAACATTGATTGAATCCATCCATCCACATGCACATGTGTGCACATGCCACAAGTGCAGCCCGGGCCTGAGATACTACCTAGTAGTACTTTGAGTACTCAAGTGCTACTACATATATGTAGTATACCTATGTACCTACTTATACCTATATACATCAATCAATCATTCCAACCTTGGAACCTTCAAATGTTGGAACCTCACATGCACATGTGTGCAGGTTCATCCATCACATCCATCATGGATGCTCAGGTGGATGTGCATATGTGCACCCACCTAGGCAGGTTCACCTGGGCATACCTAACATTTGAACCTCTACAGGATTATTTGCGGAACATTTGAAGTATGTATGTAGGCAAGAACCTTGGAATAAAGATTCTCAAGTACATATGTACTCTTCAAATGTTTATTCTGAAAAGTCCTGTAAACCTTCCAAGGTTGGAAGGCCACACCCGGGCGTGGACGTGTCAACTGGTAAACATGAATATCAATTGATACCTAGTATCATTAGGTATATAACAACTTTGATTAACCTTGGACGGGAATAATTTGGTGATAGGATTGAAGAATTCAAATGATTCGAGCATTGAACAAAGGAGACTGTAGGAACTTCCAAGGTTGGACAGTCACTGATCTCTCAAAATATCCGCTACATCAGATCAGCGTAGGTGTGTCCATCTTCATCTGCCTCTTCGTCTTTCTTGACGTAGTCCTTGAATTTGTTCTCGTGCTCTTGGAGGTCATCCTTGTATTTGTCCATCTCGCTTTCAGACTTTTGTGGCTGCTGGGGCCCCGGGTCCCTCGCTTCGTTTTCATGTCCGAGGTCACCTTCTTTGTCCTTGGATTTATGGCCATGGGACCCATGATGGAAGATTCTCTCAAAGAATCCTTCATGCTCGTGAATGGGACCGTCTTTGGAGTCTTTACCTAAGACTGACTATCAGTCACTGATCTCTTGGTAAAAACCGATTATATCAACACCGGCGAGCATCGCTCGTTGGTCCCGGTGAAACTTACTGTCTGCCATGGCGTTTGATCAGATGATAGGAATCGAATTTGAGCTTGAAATTGCGATAATGCTAGGCTCTGTGTGTGGACTCAGACTGGTCTGGGTGGTAGCAGCACTTATATGCATCCAAATGTTTTAGCTGTGGCGAAAAGAAACGAGGGGCGTCATTGAAGTATACTACCTAGGTACGTTTGCAAGGTAGCAAACTTGAATGGGACCATCGCGTCACGGTCATACTTGACATCCCCTGCACCAATTATTTAGCTACTGTACAAACTCAATACAGGTAGTTCTTTATAATAGGCCCTTAAACTAGTGAGCGCATCATTGATCACATGTGTAGACCCCAGCACCTTGGATGGTGATAATGTGGCAAAGTCTATTGAACGGGAGCTCCCGATGAGCTCAACATTCGATATTGAGAATTCAAATGTTTAATGAATTAGCTGGCATGTGAGACTGGCGATTTATTTGTGGAATGAACCAATGGGACCTCTCGACGACCTTTAATCAATATAACTTTGGAGGCGGTAGTGTGTTTTGCTAGCCTTGAAGCCACTGCCGTAAAAAGTGCCTTAGCATAATTAGACTACCCAGGTGAACCCGATCATTTTCTGATACGTACATGCCGGTGCATGATGAAGGACAAAAACCTGAAAAAGATCTAGCATAGAGTTTTGAAATTGAAAAAAAAGGAAAGCATTTATATGTACATGATACACGCGGAAAGACTCATTTGGTCAAGATGACCTTGAGCTTCTTCGGGTGGTAATCGAAGTTGCTCTGGTATTGCTTGGGCTTGACCCGGCGCTCATTGGGCTCCTGGACAAAGTATTCGTATCCCTGCTTCTGGGCAAAAGCAATAGCGTCCTCCTTTGACTTGAACTTCAGGTTGGTGCCCTGCATGCTGTCTGCAGATGACTGCCATCCCATCAGCGGGTTCTCCCATCGGTGACCCTTCTGAAGGATATCCCAGTCCATACGCCAGTGGTGCTGGTGCCAGGTGCCAGATTGGGTAGCGGCCTTTGTGGGACGGAAGATTCTGTGGAAGTAAAAGGTCAGCATATGAATACTGCAGTGGAATCGGGTTCTTCTGTGGCTTAGTACCTGACAGTACGGGCCTGGAGATCAGTCGGGGCTCCGGAAAGAACAGCAGCGGGAAGAGTCTCGCCAGGCTCACTGCCATCCATAACGCGCTTAGGAACTGGGGAGAATTGTCTGAATTGCGGGGAGAAAAAAATGTTAGCATCTGTAACCAATTCAAGGCCTATTGGCGTTGGGTAGCGTACGAAGTTGCGTGGTCAATTGTGGCCTCGTAGTCAGGCTGGTGACGGGTCATTGCCTCGGAAGGATTCTCCTTGTTGATCAAGGAGCTGCCACTGTGGGTGGCAGTGGGAGCCTCAGAGGTATTGGTCTTGACGGCAGGGGTGCCCTGGGCAGCGTTGGAGACGAAGCGGGCATTAACAGGAACAAGCAGGCGGCTTGTACGGAGGCCAGCAGCCCCTCCAATTCTGAAGAGCGACATGGTGAGTTGGGTTATGACGGGGAGTGGAGAGATTCGACGTAACGATCGTAGAGGAGGTTAGTCGCAGACCGAGTTGCAAGTCACGGCCCCACCCAAATTGGTTTAGCGCGCTAGACTTCATCCGACCACCCGCTTCCCGGCCAAAGGTTCTCTTCCTCCTGCATCATCAGTCGTTCCCTCGTTCACTTGCGCTGCGAACTACCGTGAGTCTCCCCTTTGGAATATTTGACCCTGGGTGACTCCAATCATTTTACTTGCGACCGATTTTTGACCCCATTCAGTCCAGACAAGATGAGCTACATCGCCCGCCGTGGTCTTTCGACCCTGATCCCTCCCAAGGTATGCTCACCTAGAACCAAGATCTGGAGCTCACCAGAAACACTTTTTACATGATACTAATAGCCTCATTTAGATCGCCTCTCCCAACGTGAGTAACCCGAGTGGTGTTGTGTGAACATGCGCACACCTACGACCCCTCCCGGCCCCGTCCCGTCCCGATGTGTTTTTCGTGCGAAACAGCAGCAATATCAAACAGCGTCTATATTTTGAAACCTCGACTAATAATTATATTAAGGCCATTGGTGCTGCCCAGGATGCCGCCCGCATGGAGCGTGTCGTGAACTTCTACGCTGGTCTGCCCCGTGGTCCTGCTCCTGAGGTCAAGGCCACCGGTCTCCTTGGTCGCTACCAGGCTCGTTTCTTCAACAAGAACTCTGGCGCTCGTAAGTCTGACATGGAAATGAGATGGAAATATTGAAGAAAACGACTAATTCAA
This sequence comes from Penicillium sclerotiorum, assembly GCA_911649655.1. Lineage (NCBI taxonomy): Eukaryota > Fungi > Ascomycota > Eurotiomycetes > Eurotiales > Aspergillaceae > Penicillium > Penicillium sclerotiorum. The sequence continues at coordinate 795,096 of CAJVRJ010000008.1, forward strand.
ATAGCCCTTGCCCACGCCATCGCCGGTATTCTGATCCTGGGTTACAGCATGGAGTACTACTTCCACCTGCGTATGTTATCAGATTGAGCCCTTCCGTCGCCTCAAGGCATGTTCTGAATAGTTTTACTAATATTATACAACAGGCCACCACAAGAACCACCCTCACTAAGCTTGTTCACCTTGGTTGAATCGGGAGGAGGATTGATGTATAGATTGCATCCGATGAACTCCCGGGGCTTGGCACCGTGTAGGAATTAGAGATACTGGATTGAATCTCAATTTGTTTTACTACTTTGATTTGTACACCTGCGTCCAAAGTTCAATTTTTCAAACCGTAGATTGCTTTCCTCCAAGGCATAAGACTTGATGGGGACTCTATACATGGGCTAGTAGTTGGCATCAGTTACCTCCACTTTCGTAACTTCCCATTTTCCCACCACCCTCACCCATCCAAAACTCATTCTTCCTAGATCTTGAAAGTAAGATATCCTTTTAAGTCAAAAGTTCCAAAGTTCCACAGCACTTTCGAGAACCATCGGCTTTCTCTGCGTTCGAAAGAGGTATCTTAAGGTAGGCGGTTAGAAAACGACAAAGTCCCTCTCACAACTTTCCCGGCACCGCACTAACCGGAAACAGCCACCTCTCTCAGCTTCAACCCGAGCACTCATCTCGAACGAGTCGGAATACCCTCGTATTCATCCCTCGCCCTTGCCCGAATCTCCCTTCCTCTTGATTGCCAACCCCCTTCATACCTCTTGGCAAATCTTCTTCCAGCGCTGGGGACTTCTAACCATTCGTGCTACCTCGATCGAGCGAACTCAACCTCAAACCCACGACCCCCGTCACCGAACTTCGAACTGCCCTCCCGGGAGGTGGCCCGACCAACTCCCTCCTCCTGGTTGTGGAAACCCCGATTTTTGAGGGTGCAACCAGTCAAACGAATAGTTCAACCGTGGCGACTCTTGAATCCTGACACTAGGTACGACTGTTTGTCTCGATCCCCGTTATTATGCGCGGCTGCCTTTCGCGTCGCATGATCGTATCCCCTCACCCTCGAAAGACTCTCTGAAAACCAACCGGCTCTGACTCATGTCGCAAATTTCTTCTACAGGCTCGAGTATTGTTATGGCAGAGCAGAGTGGTCAGGATGTGGTAGACAAGACCCTGTCGGGCGGCGAGCCTACGCCTTCCGACGTTCCTACGAGCACAACCGACAAGACTTCTGCTGGAGGGGACGTGGGGGCAACCAAAGATATCGCAGCGAACTCTGAAACTCAAGCACTACCGGAGCAACAATCCAACGACATGACGAAAGATAATATCGAATCGCAAGGCGACCGGACTGGAAGCGACAAGGAAGCTGGAAGTTCTGCGATGGTGGGTATTCCCAGACATACGGAAGAAACCAACCAACTGAACTCGACACAGGATACATCAAAGCAAAGTATTGGCTTAGTTGCATCCAGAGCTCTCGAGCTGAATGGATTAGCATCTGGATCGGATGCTGGGGATGATACAGCCTCCCAGGGCGGCTCGGAATCAGACACTAGTCGGACGGATGGTAGACATCACACGCGCACCGGGTCTGTAAAGAAACCTGCGACGTTCAAGCCTGTCTCTTTCACCAAATTCGCCGTACCAAAGGCACCGGGGGTGCCCGCACCATCTAAGGCTCCCGAAAAAGGTTGGCTATATCTTTGTTGTTTGTAGACTGCCTGGCTGGAGCTAACAAAGAGTATTATTATAGTACCCTCTACCTCTACTACTCCTCTCGGAACGCCACAACCAAGCTCACGACCGCGGTTGGTTGCGAAGACCACTGGCGGCATGCGCGACTCGATTTCTAAGAACGGTGCAGGAGGTGTCAAGCCGGGCGGATCTGGACCAGACCCGAATCAAGTTTGGAATAAAAACCGACGTACGTTGAAACCCTGCTGTCGAACGGAGAACAATTGTTTTGTTTCTCTTCTCAAAGTACATACTGACCGTGTTGTCTCACATATAGCCGTGCAACCGGCACCACCAAAGCACTTGACGGATGAAGAACTGAAGCAGCAATATGGCATTCACATGACGTCGCGAATTCAAGAGGATGGCGGTGGTGGCTCTGAAGCAAAGTGGGCAGACATCGACGATGATGAAGATGATTGGGCGCCGGAGACCATTGAATGGACCGATGGCACCAAAGTCACGCTCACCCATACTGAGCCTTTGCCTCCGCCAGAGCAGGCGTCGCAGGTACAAAATGAACCGCTGCCACCAGGACAAACGCCGACACAAGACCCCGTCAAGTTAGCCGCTCCTAAGCCAATAACGACATCTGTGGGACCAAACCCAACAGTACTCCGGCTTGGAGCCAATGCTGAACGCCAGGCCAAGGCTGCCAGTATCTCATCAAAGGGAACGAGCGACAGGTTACCATCTGGCTCCACAAGTCCAGCACCTCCGCCGGCCAAGTCCCCATGGGCGGCTTTACCTCCGGTGGAAAGAGTCTCGCCAGTCCCCTCAATGCCCCATCCCCCTCCAGCGCCTCAACACCGCAGCTATCCGAGTCACCCTCACCGAGACGAATTCCCTCGTCATGAGATTGCTACGGATGGTTTCAACCGCACCTTGAGAGATACACCTTCGGGAGGAACTCGTGAACTCTACAATCCTCGATCTGGCCAGTACGAAACTGTAGTAGCGGACACTCGGAGAGGTCCATGGCGGCCCGACCAAGGACCCCGGCCTCCTGCTGTATTGCAACGGACTGGACATGGCGATCATGCAGGTCCTGCAGAGCCTTCGGCGGCATTCCAGACTAGTCGGTCAAGCCACCAAGATGGCATGGGCTGGAACCGTCGTCGCACATCCTCTAATGTTAGCGGCGGGAGTGGAGGATTTGCTCGTCGTCCATCCTTTGGCCGCGATGTGCCTCACCCGAGGTATATGGAAGGTCGCAGGGGCTCACAGGCGATCAATGATTTCGTTGATCCGGCTTTGGGCCGCGATACGAGTCATTTCCGCGAATTTGCTACGAATCACCCTCATAATGGGCCAGGCAGACACGCGCCTCCGTCAGTGAGTGTAGGCAGTGAATCTTCGCCAGTAGAGAACGCCGTTATTCCCGCACTGGAAGTACCGCAGGAAGACCCGGTTGCCTTGCAAGAGCGGATCATGAAGGAGAAGCGATTGGAGGCTAGACAACGCCGACTAGAGGAAGAAGAAAGAGAGGAAAAGGCAAAACAAGAGAGAATCCGTCAGAAGCTTGAGGCTATGGGCCCTATCCCAGAGAAAAAGCGCAAGGACAGCATCGAGGGTCGCAAACCACAAGTGACGACGTCGAACACCTCTCCTACAACTGTTTCTTCTCCTCCTAAACCTCCCGTTCCTGAACCTACAGGTGGACCAATCAAGTACGGAATGATGAAAGTTCATCACCCCGATACGGTGAAGAAATTGGTCGCGGCAAATGAGAGAGAGCGGGCGACTGATAAACAAAGTGAGAGAACCTCACCTCACTTCCACCGTGTTTCTCCCCACCGCGACTCATCTAAACACGAACCTTCCCATCATCCATCTTCTTTCAAGCAACAACCATCCGACTCTCGCCAGCAAGAAACAAAATCCGACGAACAAGGTGGTCAGTGGCGGACAAATTTGAATACTTCAAATTCTTTCGCTCCTTGGTCCGCCACTTCTACTCTTCCATCTACCTCACCCTCCACCAACAATTTGTGGAAGCCACTCAACAGCGACCACACCTCCCTTGGTAACGGAATCTTTGACCCGAACCTCGCATTTCCCTCAAGAGAGCTTCCTTTACGCAGTCAGCTCGGCTTGGAGCAGCCCAGCATGTCTGCTGGGCAGCCATTCTCGACTCCTGTGGAGCCAGCTCCTACTCAACAAGCACCTCTGCCGTCTCCTGAGACTCGCCATGTCCTAAGCCCCCCTGCTCCAATCGGCCCGCCGAACTTTCAAAACCAGTCCCAGGAGGCGAAACTCAACGCCTGGAAAACTTTCGGCCTTGTTGCGCAAAAGCGGGAGACCGAGAAAGGCGAAAAGCTTCGCGAGGAGTTTCAAGCTAAGCAGAAGTTGGGACTGTCTTCGAGCTCACCAGTCCCCACCGCGACCTGGAAAAGGGTTGAAATTGACAGCCATGGCAGACGTCACATTGCGACAACCAAGGCGAATGAGAAGTCCAGCTCGGTCGGGGCTCCCGTTGCTCAAGCTGGTGTTGATCCCATAATTGAGGCACAACAACAGACTTGGAATCAAATCCGAGGCGAAGATGGAATCGGCCGTCAACCTGCTGTTCACCCGTCCACCAAATCGAACCTACCACCCTCCAATCCTTTGAACGGCCTTGAAGCATCTGCAGATGGCCTCGCATTTGGGGACAATCATTCTCGCCTTTCCAATGTGCCCACTCGGAGCTCAAGATTCTTTCCTAATGCGACGGAACAATCCCGCCGTATCACTGCTGACACCGAGAAACTGCTCAAGGAACGGAGTCCATCCCCACCTCCGGCCGAGGGTCCTTCCCATCCAGTGTATTGGAACGGATCGGATCGGCCCTTAGTCCACCTGCCAACCCCCAAGCCCGTTGTGAAGCTCCCGCCCAAAGCCACACCCGCAGCCCCGGTTCCTCCACCCACGTTCGCATCCATGGCCGCCGCGCCTCCACGAGTCACCGTCGCGCCTACCGGTACAATGACATCAGACCAATGGCAAGAGAAGATTAACAGCCTTCTCGGCAAGAAAACTACGCCAGAGAAGAAGAATGTCCTGGCCGTCGCCTCCGCTTCGAAGGAACCACTTGACGTCCCGCTGCCAACTGTAGTTGTTTCTGTCTCCTTGCCAAACAACGTGGAAGCCCCTGCTCAAACCGGCGACGGAGATCTCGCAGCTCGGCAGGTGGCAGAGGAAGAAGAAATCTTTGAGGATCGTGAGCCTGGTTCTCAGCCCGGAGTTCGTGTACCAAATATGGCTCCCCCAGCTGCATGGCATGCAGCTGCAGCTCCCCAATCGTCGCGTGCTCGCCAGAAGAGTTTGAAGCCTATGCAAGTCTACAGCGTTGATCCTTTCTGGATCGGATACGGCGACAGGGATTCGAATGGGAACCTTCGGATAGTAATTCGATTCCCTGGCGAAGCAGATGGAAAGACAGTGCTTATGCCACGCAAGCCAGGTCACGCCGCTCGTCGTGGACAGTCAAACACGCACCGCACTCGCAAGACTCACAAGGCCCGTGATACCGCAGCTGCCGGTGGATCAACCTGGACAAAGAAGCCGACTCAGCCAACTGCCACTTCTGCCTCTCCCCGTCACCAGTCTAGGAATGCATCCTGGGCTCCGCTTAACAATGGTGGCTCGCAGTAAGTGCAATGAGCCAGGCTATGTCCGTTCTCGTCCCGTTTTTCCTTGTGGACATTACTCCGGTCAGATGTTTCGGCTTTTGTGAATGTGTGTGCGTATGCACAGTGGCTACTCTATTGCTTACTCCCTCTACTGCTACTCTGTCATCACGGCAATCAATGATTCTGTGACAGCAGCCTCACGTTTCATGTCTTCCCTGTTCAGTATCAAAGAACTAGAAGCATAGATTGCGGATAATGACTCGGTTCGCTGGCCCACCTATCCCCCTACCCCTTACCCCCTCCGACCTCCTCCTCCCTTCTTACAACCTTACGTTTTCTTCATGTTTGTACTTTTCGTTTTCTCAACACACTTTTTTTTTTCCTTTTTTGCATGCCCCATGAGAATATGGCTATGGGCTGGATGGCGATCGGTTGATCCTGATGTGGGGAGTTCATTCACCCTCTGGGCCATCAAAGAGATGTCTGAATGTTTCCTTCAAAGGAATGAATTATTCTCAACTGTCTGCCTGGAAGTTCAATTGGGATGATGAGCCTTTCAGCAAGGGGCATTACCAGTGGAAGGACTCTATCCGAGATCCCGATATGCTGCATTCTGCCCACTATGTGGCATCCACTCATGTGCGCTTCTTTTCCTCGTTTTCAACCCATGGGCAGGGTTACATCTGTATCATGCAGCCTTAACAATGCACTATTCCCAATTCTTTCGCTCCCAAAATTCGTAGGATAATCATGATGAATTCCTCAAAAGCATAAAGCTGTAATGTAAAATACAATAGGTATCAAGCAGGGATAGAATAAGATAAAAACAAAGCCCCCGGACCAAAACACCAGTTATCCCAAACACCAAATGGTAGTAATCACTCCACGTACTCCCGCAAGTCCAATCAGTCCTAAACACCGGCATTCTCGCTCCAGACATGAAGAACAAGTCCTTGAGAACATGATTCTTCTACCAGTTCCATGTCCGACTGGATGCAGTGAAGACTGGAGGTTTCCACTGGAGAAGAGCTGGGTCAATTCTGCGAGCACCCTTGACTTTTTCCTTTTCTAGACGCTTATTGTGCTCGCTGACAGCGTAATCCGTCAGGACAATAACCCAGTTTCCTTTCTGTGAAGAAGTTAGTACTCAGATAATAACCGGAAGATGAGGATGGGAGGTAATAAAAGAGACTTACGTGGTACCGAAGCATATTGAAGACTACCAGCGTCTCGTGCACATCCTTCTCGGTCATTGCAGTGAGCACAGCAAGCTCGTTCTCACTCATGGCTTCTCGGCCGGGTTCAATCAAGAGTTCCACGAGCGTCTCGCGCCAGTATTGGCGGTAGCCAAGGAGACCAAGATCACTAAGTGGCTTTTCGGGGGATCCAAGCTTTCCCTCGCGCTTGCTGAGCTCGTAGCTGAAAGAAATGAGGAGGCGACCAAATCCTCGACGCTGGTACTGCGGGAGCGTCAAGATACAAGCCAAGTTGTAGCCTTCGGCGGAGTCCTTCTCCTTGGAGAAGTAGCCGACAAGGTGGCATCCTGTCTCGTCACGGGTGCACATGCAGTAGAACAGGAAAGGGTCGACATCGTAGTAGAGGGTTTTGTGATCGAGGAATAGCTTGCTCAGAAGACACAGGTTACGGCACCAGGTACGTTGACGCCGACCGTCGACCTCAAAGAAGGAGATGTTGTCGTCACGGTAGATTTCGTTTCCGGGTGGGTGCACTAGGGTACACTTTGCACGGTGACGCTCAAAGGCGCGCTGGTTGTCGAAGTAGCTTAGACAGAACTCATCAATGTAGACCAAGTCCACGTCGGAGAAGGCATCGGGGTATGGCGAGAAATACCAGGGTTCGATATCGTATTTTCCCATTTGGAGGCGGGTCAAGTTTCGCACGCGATGGATCTCGGTCGGATTCTGTGTCATACTACCGCTTGTGCGGAGTCGCTCGATTTCCTCTTCGCGCGTGATAACCTCTCCCGATGCGGTTTTCACCTCATCTTCGTTGGGCTCCTTAGCATCTGTCATCTCCACGTCTTCCATGTCGCTTGCTTTTGGCGTGACTGCAGCGGAAGGCGCTTCGGAGGGGAAAAGAGATGCGTCGCCGGGTGTTGGGATGTCGCGGTTCTCTTTGCCGCCAGCTTTGGATGGGCGTTGGGACTTGTCAACATTAATGTTCTTGCCACCAAGAGCATCTGGTGTGCCTGACATCTCGCGGCCATCAGCCTGAGGACGCTTTTGGACATTTTTGCTCGGGGCCTTGTTAGTCGTGCTTGTCTTCTTCTTCTCAGTTTTTTCAGGCTGCGGCCATTCGACCTCATGAGAGAGATCAATGCGCGCGGATGGAATCCATTCTAAATGATGCGTCAGTATACTGGTATCAATGGGGACTATGTAGGAGATAACGAGTATCCAAAGTGTACCTACCGTCGAGACGCTTGTTAAAGTCGACGTAATGTACGCTATGATTTGCATTAGCAGGGTTCTCTTTGAGTAAGAGGAATCAAATCTCCTTACTAAAATGAAGGGCCATCTTTGCGTTGTCGGATGGATAGAATCTCTGCTTTGCGAAGCTCACCATCCTATACTCTTTGTTAGGACCATGGTATATCACGTGATACGAGACCAGAATCTGCACCAGCACTCACCTTCTGCACCATCGCCTTCACACCGATCCTATCACGCTAGTCAGCACATGCGACCGATAAATGTCTAGCCTGCGACCTCAAAATAATTTTCCAGGCCTTCTTTTAGCATCCAGACAGTCTTACCTGATGGTGTTGAGTGTGGCGAACCCCTTCTCAACAGGGTCGGGCGTCCCCGTCGCCTCACCATGGGGATCACGGACACCCATAATTGTCAGCTAAGGGTCAGATGAACCTTGAGGTGGAGCTAGATGAAATTGATGGATTTGACGTGATGCGCGATGGATTGAGGTGATGGTGGTCGCGGCAACGAGTCTTTGGTGATAGCGGATTAGGTAAGGGAGTGCCGGATCGGGATCGACTCGAAGTATGTGAAGCAATTAATCATTTACGATATATTGAATTCTTTGACGTTATTTGATAAATTCACAGATTTTCCTATGGCCGTTTCACTCGAATTGATCAATTCTCATACCTTCATTGTATCATCAGAAAAAACCAGGGATGAACCATCTCGTGATTGATGCCATCGCTCCCAATGTTTCCTAAACTTGCGCTTTCGCATATCTAACTCATCCTTCACCCTAATCGGCTGGTTTCCTAGACCCAGAATGGCTCTTCTTCTAGCGAGGTCCCAAGCTTAGCCTCTTTAAAGAGGTACTACATTTCCAGATGTCCTCTTTAGAAAGCCCTGGATGTACATTTATGCATGTGGTCATACACTGATGTGAGGCACCTTCAAGTTGAAACTTGAACCTGTCACATCGAATCAAAATCTGTTTATTGTGCAAATATTTTATGTATGTCCAAACGCCGATGCACGCTTTTATTAATATCAAGATCAACTTTACTCCATACCAGGAACCTTGAAGTCCTTCGACATCCATTTCTCGGTAATCTTTCTCTTGGCCTTGCGAGCTTGTGTCACCGGCTTGCGGGATTCAAGCTTGCCTTGGACAATGAGGGATCTGAACCGATCATCTAACAGATTTCCTTCCGGCTTGAGCTCTCGAAGAGTGTCTCTCAACTCGTCTGGAAGAACCAGCTCTAATTGCTTCTCGGGGGGTCTGGAACAGATATTAGCATAGAACACATGGCAGGAATGTTGAGGAGTACATACGCAAGCTTTCCTCCAAAGGCCTTTCGGCGCAGCTTAGTTTCGTCACCCTCCGAATCATCATCGGCATCGGAGTCATTGTCAACCTGGATTGCCCGCTGTCTAGCCTCCTCGGCGAGCAATTCCACTCTCTCAGCCTGGGCCTCCTTGGCAGCCTTTTGAGCCTCCCACTTCTGCTGACGCTCGAGTTCCTTTCTGCGCTTGATCTTGTTACGCTGAACCTTGGTCTTTCGCTCGGGTCGCTTCTTGTTCAACCACTCGGGCTTCTCGTATTCACTCTCAAAGCCTTCCCAGGCACTTTCATCGTCTGATCTCACTTCACCGTCGTCACCCTGTGCGGCTTCCCTCAGACGCTTAATCTCCTCCTCACGTGCTTCCTCGGCGAGACGCTGCTTCTCGGCCTTGACGGCCTCTTCTCCGTATTGCACTAACAGGCTATCGTATTGACCAAACTCAGGATTGTAGCTAGTTCCTCCGTGTGGTGTTCGGACGGCTGCGATACGCTTGCCATTGGCGGCAAGCGAAACTGGTGCGTGCTTGATAGTTTCAGGGGCGACCTTAGGCTTGGGCTTCTCCAAGAAGTCAAAGCGAGGGTCTTCCACTGCGACGGAGGTATCGACATCATCCGCCCAAGGATCATAGTTTGTGCTAGTGGAAATCTTGTTGGCGGGAGTTCCATCTTTGGCCACTTGCTTCAGGCGCTGGACTTCCTTTTTGGTGACCCAGTCCTTCTTGTGCTTCTTAGACTTTGGCTCAATAATTCCATCCGTGATATTAGAATTTCCACGCTTGCGACCGTCGAGCGCAGGAATTGCGGATCGCTGAGCGATAATCTCGTCTGCCTTGAGGGGCTTATGCCTCTTGGCAATTTGTTTGCGCACATCTTCGTTGCCAGTTCCGTCGAGAATGAAAAGTTCGTCAGTAGGCTTTTCGGAGATCAGACCACTGTACGATAGATAATTAGCCAAAATTCATATCGTAAAAGTAAATATAAATCAACATACCCTTTGATCTCTTCATCTTTCAACAAACGCAGACCTTCCTGCACTTCAGTGACATCGACATTCTTGCGCCAAGCCTTCTTGCCTTTACGAGAAGGCTGCTTGAATTGTTGAGGGGCATCCACCGAGGTCGACATGGTTGATGTTCTTATCGTCTTCCAACATCAAGAAATTTTGGTCCAGAAAAAATCAAAAAAAGTTTACTGACCGCCCGCGGGCGGTGAACCATCTCGGTGCTTGGCACAACTCGTCTTTTCATTGCCGCTATCTCACTGCTGCGCGTCACTTTGAATCCGGGGACTCTTTCAACCTTTATCACCTCCCCGGAGACTGAATCGCAGTCTACATCTAAGGTATCTGCATTTAATCTGACTGGATAATCAGTCCGATCGTGCATCATGCCTGTCGTCAAAGGTGGTGTTTGGACCAACATTGAGGATGAAGTGCTTCGTGCAGCTGTCTCCAAATATGGTCTCAATCAGTGGGCTCGAGTCTCCTCTCTCCTCGCACGAAAGACGCCCAAGCAATGCAAGGCGCGTTGGATCGAATGGTTGGACCCGGGTATTCGGAAGGTTGAGTGGTCTCGCGAGGAAGATGAGAAGCTGTTGCACCTCGCCAAATTGATGCCCACCCAATGGCGCACCATTGCCCCTATTGTTGGTCGCACAGCAACCCAGTGTCTTGAACGTTACCAGAAGCTTCTGGATGAGGCCGAGGCGCGCGAGAACGACGAGCTTGGACTGGGTGGACCTGAGGGTGGAGAGGCGTCTGCTCCCAGCGCAGATGACGTGCGTCGTCTACGGTATGTTTCATTCAAAAGTGTGCATAAAAATGAGCGTAAGACTAATTATTTTCAAAGCCCCGGCGAGCTGGACCCCGACCCGGAATCGAAGCCTGCCCGTCCCGACACGATCGATCTGGACGAAGATGAGAAGGAGATGCTTAGTGAGGCGCGTGCGCGTCTGGCCAACACACAGGGTAAAAAGGCGAAGCGAAAGGCCCGAGAACGTCAGCTGGAAGAGTCTCGCCGACTAGCGGTGCTGCAGAAGCGTCGCGAGCTTAAGAATGCCGGTATTAACGTCAAGGTGGTGACACGAAAGCCTGGCCAGATGGACTACAACGCAGACATTCCATTCGAGAAGCCAGCCGCTCCCGGATTTTACGATACCATTGAGGAGGAAAAACGCAATGAGCATCAACGAGAAATGTTTGATCCTCGGAAACAGCAATTGGCCAACAAGCGAAAGGGCGACCAAGACGACGATCCCGAGCGCAAGAAACGAAAGAACGACAAGAACAGCAATGCAGCTGCATTCGCCGCCGCTGCACGCGCAGGCCAAATGCAAAAGATCCGAGAGGCAGAGCAGAGCAGCAAACGACGAGGCCTTGTGTTGCCTGCCCCTCAAATTAGTGAAGGTGAAATGGAGGACATTATCAAAATGGGCATGGCTGGAGACAAGGCCAGCCGGATGAGTGCAGACGAAGAGGCTACCCGAGGTCTTATTGGAAACTACGGATCAATTGTTGGAGGCACTCCTATTCGTACACCACGAGCAGCTCCCGAGGAGGACCACATTGCCAACGAGATTAAGAATATCCGGGCTTTGACAGAAACACAATCTTCTCTTCTCGGTGGGGAAAACACACCCCTCCATGAAGGTGGCTCCTCTACTGGTTTCGATGGGATTGCTCCCAGGAGGCAAGATATTGTTACGCCTAACCCTATGGCGACACCCTTCCGACAAGCCAATGGTATGGGCGCAACCCCAATGCACGGTGGAATCGGGCCTGGAGCCACTCCACTGCGCACACCGCGTGACCACTTTGCTTTGAACCGCGAAGGAGCTGGGAACCAGCTCGTGGGAAGCACACCGCGAGATATCAAGATCCACGAAAAGTTCATGCGGCAAGATATTCGCAGCAAGCTGTCTTCGCTCCCGAAGCCCAAAGAATCAGAATGGGAACTGGAGGAACTTCCATCCGAGACTGCCGAGCCCTCAGCATCCGTGGAATTCACCCAGGAGGATGCAGCTGAGCGTGATCGCAGGGATCAACTAGCGAAGGAGTTGGCTGCCAAGGCAGAGTTCAAACGTCAGTCACAGGCGTACCAGCGTGGCCTTCCTCGTCCAGTTGTGCTGGATATTGATGCCTTAATGGAGCGTGCCTCGCACGTCAACGACTCAACCGAAGGTCTGATTGCTCGAGAAGCCGCCATTCTCATCGCGCATGATGCCCGCAAGCACCCAGTAAATGGAGCCCAGGTCAAGGGCAAAGCCCCCAAGCTAGCCAGTCTGGATGATCTCTTCATGGATGCGGCCCGCGCGGCCATTGCCGCCGAAATCGCGTCTGCCGAGGCCCAGAAGCAGCAGGAAGACTGGCAGAAGCAATTCGACCAAGTTTGGTCGACAACCCGCGCCTGTGCTCTCCCTGGTCTAGAAGGGTACGCTGATGATGAGCAAGACCCCGTTGAAGAGGAACAGCGCATGATCACAGCATTTGATAGCGTTCAAACATCACTGCTTGCCACTGCCGAGCAAGGCAACAAGCTTGAAGGAAAGCTAGCTAAGATCCATGGCGGATACCAAAAACGAGCCAAGGCACTTCGAGCCAAGATCCTCGAAGCAAGCACAGCCCTGCCTCAGGCCGAAAATGATCTCGACTCTTTCCGCACACTCCAGATTTCCGAAGAGGCTGCTGTCTCTTCTCGTCTAGAGAAACTGCGCGAGGACGTCTCTTTTATTATGCGTCGTGAGCGGGAGGCGCAAGAATTGTACAAGGCCCGGAAGGATGAGCTGGATGAGTTGGTAGCTGGGACGGCTACGGTCAACGGATGGCATTGATTGAGATGATACCAGGCACTGTGGCAAATTTTTTTTCTTTCTGCAATTATGACCCATTGATTGCTCTTGTTTGTATCAATAAGAAAATAGCTTTGCGAGATATGCAAATTTGTCAGGAGCTACACAAGTCTTCTGTATTCGACTTTATCGAGCATTTAGAAGAGTAAAATCACCATTGAATCACCGGCACAAAACCCTAAGTAAAAGCCTAGATAGTGCCATAAGCTGGGATAGCTCCGGCCTATCCAAAGTCCAATCCTAACTACGAAAACCCCCAAGCAAAACCCAAATCAATGGATGAGACGCCCGCGCCCGACTCCATTAGCCCTAAGCATTAACCTTCCCAAGCCCTAAGGACATTCTACTAAAATTCAGGTTTCCAATGAACTCGCCGCTTATGCTCATCAAGATTATCTTTCCGATTAAACGACTTTCCACACAACTCAAAATCACAAACGAACCCCCGAGGAGAAATATGCTGCGAATCAATATGACGCATCAAAACAGCCTTCCTAGTGAACGGGCCTGGATTCTCGCAGTTTTTCCACCCGCACATTAAAGCGCCTGTTTTATTCCTGGGTACGTCAGCTATGCATATTGATACTGTCTATGGACACTTACTTGGGCTTGCACTTATGGCAGCATGAGCTTCGGGCTTTCTTGATGCTCCCTGTTTCTTCTGTGCCGCTTTGCTCTGAGAGCGAGGAGTGTGTGGAAAGTGGGGAGGGAGCATGGGTTGTCCAGGGGCTGGTGAATTGGGATGGGTTTGTTGGGCTGTCGAAGAGAGTGGTTTCTTCGGAGACGAGTGGAAAGAGGTCTGGTAGGTCTAGGTCTGGTGTGCTTGGTGACATGGAGAATATGGGGCTGAATTCAGCCAGCGGGTCTTCCATGTATGTGTTGGTTGAGAAGAACGAGTCCATGCTGCTTCCTTCCAGGTTCCGGAACATGGAAACGAGAGAGTCATCGAATTCAAATTGTGCCCTGGATGAGGAGCGAGCCGTGGGTTTGTGTTGACAAGTGCGTGACATTTTGAATGAAGTGTTTGGAGAAGGTCAGACAGACACAGTAAGAGACATGTGATGTAGATAGAGAGATCCAAGTTGCTTTGAGAAGCTTGGCTCAGGAGAAGGTAGAACAGATTGTAAAGAGCATATCCACCAGATCCAGGAGGATCGAGGCTTCCTTATATACCAAAGCGCCTCGAGGATCATTAGGATATAGATAGCACCTGGGGCGGTGTCTTGAGCGGTGGAGGCTATATTCAGCTCTCATACGTCAAATCCATCTTTCAGGGCTTGTAATCGAAATACATGAGAGGGGCCATGGGGCTCTCAGATTCTGACATCTTCCAATCAATGAACACGACAAACTCACCGCCCTGCAGGTGCGCGCCAGATTCACCTAATGCGAGCTGTTGAATTTGGTAACTTGCATGTGTATTTCAAGCTGTATTTCGGACTTTCCGGTCAGATGCATGACCCCGCCAATCAATACTAGTACATTTGCGACTTTTTGCCTGAGCTGTCGAAGATTCCACCACTTAAAGGCGTGTATGCATACGCAGGCCCACAGTTGGTAGATATCTGCCCAGGCGCCGGATGATCGCTAGCTGAGGTCGATACGTGGACGTCGCTCGTGATCGATTCCGAAACGCCGACCGGATATCCGCCTTTCGGCTGTTAAGCATGGTAATGAAGCGAGCTCCGAGGAGGTGAAGTTGCCAACCTGAGTGGCTAGCCATCTGGGTTGTCAGGTTGATACATGCATGCCACCTGCAGTTGATGCCTTTGTTCCCAAGCCTTCAAATGTTGTGTCACTGTGTCAGTATCATTCAGTACTAGGTCGGTAATAACAGCATAAAGCCTGCCCAGGTGGCAGCCTGGAGTCAGCCCTGGAGGCAATAGTTCAGTATTGCAGTAATTTTCTGTACTGCATGTATTCAACCCTGTTCAAAACCGAAAACAAACCAATACGTAGGTAGAACCCAATCCTCCAGGCGACATTCACACGCATCGCCGAGCCCGCATTGTAATCTGCGGCCACCGCTTAGGGCGCAGATCCCGTCCGGGTCCACCCAAACCACTCAACGCGTTGCGACGCGCTCCAACATTCAACCTCCAAAAACCAACCACACATCAACCATGCCAGACATGTACGCTTTCCAGTCAGGCTCGAAGCCACAGAATGATACCGAGCAAAAAGTCCCTCAATTGACACCCAATATCCTCCCTTGCCAAATTCACCACGACGGACCGATCGAATCGACGGATCGATTCTGGACACCAGTAGCAGATGCCGAAGGTAGGACTCAGCAGAGATCTCAGATGATTCCTAGCGCAATGCAGACAGTAATTGACTTGGGTATTGCAGGTTCTGCGCAGACATCACATTTCCGAGGACGGAAACTTCGTGGGCGACGAGTTGCTATTCCGGAGGGCTATGAAGGTACGTATTAGGTATGGAGATTGAGATCGTGCAAGATGGCTAATATATATCTTGTACAGGTGTTGTCGCACTCCCAACGGACCGAGCCCTGCAGATACCTCCCAAGGAAGACGTCGAGATCGCCGAGGCACCGGTGAAGATCTTGGAGACTCAGGGAACATTTGATGAGGTGATTGTATGGGAACATGAGAACCTTCCTGCGGCCGATGATGTTTACGTCAAGGGCGTGGAGGAGTGGATGCGGTTTGCTGAGACGGTAGGTGCTTTCAGGTTGCAAGTTTCGAGATCGGGCTAACTTGTGTTTGTAGATGCATGGGACATCGGAGACTGTGAATTGCAAGGAGTAAGGCACATTGGATAGGACCGGATTGGATGGTGAATAGATACCCATTGAACGAGTATAGTTCATAATATTATGATCAGATTGTACGACAATGCCAGTCACGGATGTGTAGATCCATTGATAGGAATTGGGTTAGAATAGCATACCCACGTATCAGATAGGATTCTGTACTTGGAACATGGGATTGGAAATTTGGATTATGCTACCATTCTACTGCGGACTACTCACATAAGACTTTAAAGCTAGTTAGTTAGGTAGGTAAGAGGTCAAGAAAAAAAATAGACAAGAGGAAAAATGAACTACCATCAACTGTTTTACGGTCTGGACATTTTACTAGGCGGTCAACCTTTGTACGTAGGATTAGCGCCGGGTAAGGCTAGCTCTCCACTGCAGCAACCCCGCAACTATCCCCTCAGTCCTCACCATATCATCTTTATCCTCCACAAAACACAAGTGGACTTTACGACGAAGAGAAAAAAACAACACACATCCACACAATGGCCGAAAACCCCGACGTCCCAACCACCCAAAAGGCCTTCGTGCCACTAGGTAAACAACCCAGCACCCCGCACCTGACAAACCTTGGAAGCTAACAGCCTTCATTAGAAAACAACCCCGAAGTAATGTCCCACCTAGTCCACGAACTCGGCCTCCCAAAAACCCTGGGCTTCACAGACGTCTTCTCAATCGACGAACCCGACCTCCTCGCCTTCGTCCCCCGCCCGTCCTACGCCCTCCTCCTGGTCTTCCCCGTCTCCCCAACCTACGAGTCCCACCGACGAGAAGAAGACGGGTCTCTCCCCGAATACACAGGCCGCGGCGCGGGCGAGCCAGTAACATGGTTCAAGCAGACAATCCGCAACGCATGTGGGCTGATCGGACTACTCCACGCGGTCTCGAACGGCGAGGCACGACGCCACGTGCTTCCCGGCTCGGACCTGGATGTTTTGCTACGCCAGGCGCAGGATCTGGAGCCCGAATTGCGTGCCGATTTGCTTTATGAGAGTAAGGCGCTAGAGGCTGCGCATGCCGATGCGGCTAAATTGGGTGATACTGCTGCGCCCGGCGCGGAGGATAATGTTGATTTGCATTTTGTTGCGTTTGTGAAAGGTGCTGATGGGACTTTGTGGGAGCTTGATGGGAGGAGGAGGGGGCCTTTGGCTAGGGGTCAGCTTGGGGAGGAGGATGCGTTGAGTGAGAGTGCGTTGAAATTGGGGGTTAGGAGGTTCTTGGAGATGGAGGCTAAGGGGGGTAATCCGGATTTGAGGTTTAGTCTTGTTAGTCTGGGGCCTGTGTTTGATTAGGTTGGGCTTCGGTGCTTTGGTTGATGAGAATGTCCATACACGTTGAAGGCTGGCGTTTGGGACTGTGATTACCTAGAAAGGGGTTTTACGAGTGGTTAGTCTACACCATACAAGTGATGTTGATGAAAACTTCATGATTAGAGTATAGTCTATTATCTATGATCGTCATATGTTCATTACCAAAACCCAGGTCCAATGCATAAGACCTGTTCAGATCTCAAGACCCCACATCTTTTGTCCAAGTACTGCCCAGAGTGTAAATGTTCAGCCGAATTCCCTATTTCGAGGTACGCTATTGCTTCTCAACACCAAGAGCCGAAGTCTCCAATATAGTTGCCGTCGCCGGAGCCACAGGCGGATTTTCAATAACCACCTTTTCCTCCCTCTGATCACCCTCAGTCTGACCCGAAGCATCGTCACCCTGGGTCCCCAGAGTCAAAGACGGCACCAGGAAAAGCGACAAGCCCGCAGCAGCAGCCGAGAACCAGTAGACGCCGAGATAGGGCCGGATAGCAGGCGTGGAGGCGGTCATGCTGTCCACTATGGCACCTTCGACGGACGTAGCGATGCCAAGGCCCAGGTTATTGCACAGCTTGGAGACTGTGTTGAAGATTCCGCCTGCGATGGACTGCTGGTCTGATGGGAGGGATGACATGACGTACATCTAGAGACTTGTTAGCTATGCTTGAAATCTTCAGGGCAAAAGAGGGAGGGCTTACGTTGGTGACGTTGAACTGGATATCAGCACCAACGACGACGAGGATTAGGGCTGGGAAGATGAAGGCCCAGTAGACAGAGTCTTCTTTCATGAAGCTCAAGATGAGGAAAGATGCGGTGTATGCTAGAGCACCGATCCCGGTTAATAGTTTGTTGCTGACGCGGTGGAGAATCAGCGCGCAGATAATGTTGACTGTTACGCCGCTGACTACCATTGGCATCAAGTATGCGGTGATCTCCAGCGCGCTCAAGTGCTTGACGTCTTGGAGGTAGAGGGAGAGGTAAAAAGAGACAGCCGAGAAGCCCATGAAGCCGAGACAGAAGGTTGCCATAAGCTGCAAGTGGTCAATTTCTTTCTTCATGACACAGGCGTAGAAGACTTACCAGGGAGAAATTCCGATCTTTCCAAACCCAAAGTGGCATCAAGGCATGGGTTGCAACACCCTGCCACCACAAGAAGAGAACCAGCAAGAAAAAGCCCGAGATGAACAAACCGAGAACATAGCCCGTTTTCCATCCATCCGGTGCATCACCCGCCAATCTATGTACTATCAGCAACGATTCCTTCAAGTTGGCGAAGGTGGAGGGAAAAAAGGGCACATACGAAAGCGAGCTCGAAAAAAACGCAAAGCCCACAATAACCAGCGCCGTCCCAAGCAAATCAAACCTCTTAAACGCCTCAACACTAACGGGCGTCCTCGCAAACGCATCAGCGGGCACAGTCCAAACGGTGAAAACGGTAAAAATCCCATAGACAACAGCAAGAGCCCAAAAGGAGGCTCGCCAGTTATACTCGTGAGACGCAACACCCGAGATAATCATGCCGCCCACGAAGCCCAGCGGATTCCCTGCACTGAAGCAGGCAAAGGCGCGGTTCTTGCGCTTGGAAGGCTTCTCGTAGACGGCTCCTAGGGTTCCGACGGCGGGTGGGACTGCTGCGGCGGCGAAGACACCTAGGATTCCGGAGAAGACGTCCATGTAGATGGCGTTTGTTGCGAAGCCGGCTATTAAGAGTGAAAGGGAGAAACCGGCCATTGCGATGACGAAGAGCATTTTGCGGCCGAACATGTCGGCTAGTTTACCGAATGTGAGGAGGAAAGCACCGCTGCTTAGACTGTTGTGTATTGTTAGTGAGATGTAATTTGATTGAAGGTGTGATGGAGGCAAGGCATCTCAGTCTGCTCAGTTGCAGATATTGAGCTTTTGGATCTCTTGATGTAGTTGGTAAAGAAAAGATGAACGTACGAAGCACCGGCATTAATCCAAGTAATTTCTGCTGAGTTCATGTTCAGATCTGATCCGATAGATGCAGTTACACCGACGATGCAGCCTTGGAAAAAAGACTGCATTCCAATAGCCATTGTGGCTGTCAAGACGAAAAGACATTCTTCGACGGTGGAGCTGAAACACTTAGGTCGTTGCGAGTAGCTAGATTTCTCTTCGACTGCTGTACGCTCAAAGCCCTTTTCCTGATCACGTCCAAGTTTATCAGTTTCGCCTGATTGCGAGGCCATGATGGGCTGTGTCACAGTGGACTTTTCATCCAATGTGGGGTGTGTCGAGGTCCTCAAAGTAGGCGAGGAGGGAAAAAAAAAAAGAAAAAATATGCAAAATGAAATAAACAATGATCTGGACCCCGATTACGACTGCTCGAAAGCAAATTTGCTGGGGGATTTCCAGGGGGCGAGTTATAGCTTCGGATTTTCCGTGCTAAGTGGGGAGTAGAATGGCGTGGCTAGTTCAAGGTATTTGCATGTGTCCAATGTTGTGCATGTGTGTCTGGTTTAGCTCGTTCAAGTTCCACGCGGAAACCGATCTATTTATCCGATGCATCTTTTGTATAACCAGGCCTCCCAGAAGCTCCAGTAATTGGTCACCGCAACAATCAATAAGCTAAAAGTCGAGATTTTTGTCAGCTGCGGTTCCTTTCCGCAATATTGTTAAGCGGGTAATTCCCCATGGCCCCCAAGTCGGCAATTGGTTGAGCCCCGGCCCCCGTTGTCAAGGTTTGATAAGATCTTAACGTGGGGCCCAGTCTATATGCAGCTCATGGGCTCGTGCAGCAGGTTTGAATGGGTTGTCAAATGTCGGTCAGACAGACTCGCATTCCACCCAACAATCGCGGGCATTGAATTTCAATACTTCATTCCCACAAGCCGTCCATTCGGCAGTCAAATTCCGAGCAAACACCTCCAATGCCGTGTAAGGCTTGTGATGGGGCTCAGACCCAGATCCTGAATCTGAATCGGATCTGAATAAAATCCGTTCGAATAGTGATTTCAAGTTGGGTTTTCGTGAATGGACATCTGGGACAGCTGCAATCACTCGTCTGCGGATCTTGCTGTGGTCCACCTCTGAGTCGCTGTCATCCAAGGTGCATTCCGTTGGTTCATCTAGATCCGGGGGAACTACCGTGATTTCCTCAGATTTCGCCCGTCGCCCTATTACGAGGATTTCATACGGCTTTCGCCAGATCCCATCAGCTGGGTAGACGGGTTCACCACTAGCAGTGACCTTGACCCAGACCCATTCCTCGAGAATACGGTGTCCGGCTTGCATGAGAGCCGTATAAGCAGCTCGCCGTGCCTTCTCAGAATTCGTAATCCAGATAGCTCCAAAACAATCATCGCTGATAGAATTGGGCTTGATAACATCAGGTGAAGCGGAACTTGGAGGATTGGCGACTGTGGTGGACAACATTTCCGGAGAGTCGAAATGTGGATCGTACCCATGTTGCATCATGGTATACCGAAGCCAGTAGCTCAGTTCCTCCATTGCGTTATATGCATGTGTTTGGTATCCACGACTGCGCTTCACAGAGCGATTTGGCCAAGGTGGGTCGAAAAGTATTAAATTAAATTTCGTTCGTAGCCCGGGAATGACTGAAGAACCACTTGGATCAGTCGAGTCTGATAAAGGTAGTGTACCATGTACGAAACTTGAATGAGGGGGAACGATGTACTCCGTTGAATGGTTCGAGGATCCAAGGGCCTGCCCTTGTCCGCTGGACCTGATCGATAGCAAGGTAGATTCTGAAGATGGATTTTTCACCACGCTGGCAGCAAGCTCTTGAAGCGAGGGAAATGTATTGGTTGAATCAGGCGACAAGATGATTGGCGGACTATCAGCATATTCGGAGGCTTCTGCATTTCCATCTAAAAAATCCTGTATGGGGTCTTGCGAGTGTTCAACTTTGCGCTTCTTGTTTGTAGAGGCCAAGTCATCTGATGGCGAATCCTTGGCTTGCTGCTCTTCTTGCTGTTCATCCCGTACAACTCTAGGAAGACAGCATTGGGACCCAGGTGATGTAAGATAATTCTGAATTCCACTCAATGCCCCTGTGACGAGGGGTAGAATGATTTCATCATGGTACTGACGTTCACCTGGCGGGGTTCTCGATAGCACCTTTCGGCGTGCAGATTCGGTCTTTGGCTCTGTGGAAACTGGATAAGGTTTCTCTAGCGGCGGAGCCGAAACCAATGACCATTGAGTTCGATTCCTAGACTTGCTGGATTCATGACCAGGCTTTAGCTTCGAGCTCGACGTGTTTGTCAAGGTTGAAGCATGTGTTGGGGTAGAAGCCTCAGATGACAATTGAGCCTCGGCGATCGAGCGGGGAATGTCAAGCAGAATGACCGTTTTCTCTTCGTTGCAAAAGAGAATTGATTCATCTTTTCCGTTGAATGGGTTCATTGTGAGGGTGTTTCCAAGGTTGGACACCGCTACCTAGGTAGAATGGCGGCTTGAAGAACGTTGAATTTAAGCTTCGGTGCGGACGGAAAGGGCAGATCCAACTTGAGCCCCAGATGTTAATCTCCCCCATATGAGCGGGTTTACAATTCTACGTTATACAGGTTGCATACTGCACCATACATAGCTTTATGCAGCTGATTCCATTGGAAATCTATCCAGTATAGACGGGACAAAAGCGGGCGCAATCTGAGGTTCAACCCAAGTTCTTAAGTCAAAGAGGAAAGATCATCAGGTCAGAAGATACATGGTCATTTAAAAAATAGAAAACGCTGCTCCATGAAGATACATGAATGTGCCCTTCCCCAGGACACCAGGCACTTTTTTTGCTCCATTTGTGTCCAAAGTCCTCGTGCGGCTCTGTACCCTCTTCCCTTAACGGCGATCCAGCGTCCGACAAGGGGAAAGAGACGAAAGAGAGACATGGGGTCACAACACATAAGAAGCGAATAACCCACTGAATCTCCATGATAGATGGCCAAAGAGGAAAGAGAAAAGGATTGAAGATAAAATGAGAAAGAAAATGAAGAAAAAGCAAGAAAAATGAGTTTATACAATGGTTGAAAGCTGGGAAGATTTGATTAAAAAAATCATATGCAAAAATCAGCGCTGGAATCATGTTAGTCCAGAATACTAGTAGATAGATGCATTACGCCTTGAACGTCTAGACATTCTGGAAATTACCCACTCGCCCACGTCGGCCTCCGCTAGATTGACCTTGCACAGGCTGCGATTGGGCATAAAATTGCGGAGGGTATTGGTAGGGCTGGCTAGGAGCCATTACCGGGCTGAACTGCTGGGGGGCGTAGTTTTGGCCAAGCATAGGATTAGGCCCCGCGGAAAGCGGTACCCCCTGTTGATTGGGCATGGAACGCAGGTTGTCAACTGCCGGTGATCCCGCAGGATAGCCGAAGTTGGCACCAGGCATGCCAGGGTAGAGACCACCGGGGGAAACACCGCGGGCCTGTGCAGCCAGGTAGTTCTGGTACTGCAGCTGAGGAAGCTGATCCTGGAAGCCAGCAGCGCCAGCACCGCCTAGGTTCAGAGGGTTCGCGAACCCACTCAGGCCAGTACTAGCGTATGGATCGAGAGGGGAATTGTTTTGGTCGGCGGAGATCGGACGTGGGTCACCAGGTTGACCAAGCATGCTAGGGGCGTATTGCCCATTATATTGTCTATCCATGGAGGACTGGGCTGGGTAGTTGGTGCTTCCATGTCGAGATGACTGGCGATGCGGCTTTTCAGGGGTAGAAGAATGGCTAGCACCGTGATCACGACCGTGATGATGCTCGCGGCCATTGCTGCGCGAGGACAAGCCAACCTCATCCATCAGACGCTTGTATCCTTGGCTTGGGGAAGCCTTCAATTTGGTCAACACCTTTGCAACATTTTTGACAATCTCGGCACGCATTGCCTCGTCAAAGAACGGGGTGGTTAGAACCTTGAAAATAAGAGTGGCACCAGAAGTCTGGTCACTAAGAATTTTTTCAAGGATTTCGTCACCAGGGCTGAAGAACAAGGCCTTGAGGACAATTTCTCTAGCTTCGGCCTCGTTGCGCTGGTTGATGACCTTGAGTACCGTAAGGTAAGCCACCTTGTGAGTGCAAAGATGGACAAGATGAGGAACAAGTCTTGGAGCTAGAACAGTGCGGCGGCGAGGGAATGTACAAGTGTCAAGGAACCAAGTGAGCAAGAGAGCTCCATTGGCGTTGGTAGCCAATTGCACACTGTGAAGTGCGATAGCAGCAGCAAGCATACGTTGCTGATCCTTCGTTGCGTGGTGACTCTCCAAGCAAGCGCGCATAGCTCGGGCACCAAAGCGACCCTGAGAAACCTCCCACATCCGGCTAAGCATACTTTCAAAGATAAAGTCGTTGAAAGGAGCACCAAAGCGTAGGCAGCACTGAAGCACGTAGTTTCCGTATTGATCAAGGAAAAGTGGAACAGCGCATGGGCGAAGCGCGTCAACAATCATGTTCATTTGCGCAGGTGTCTTGGCGACATCGATGATTTTCTGGGCAGCCCAGGTTCCATTCTTGTGCACACCAATCTCAGCAAGATGGGGTGCGATGTGGGTGAGCATCTGTTCCTTTGTTGGTTCCGAGCAGAACTCGAAAAGCTTTTGAACAACAGTGTTGCCCAGGTAGTCCGATGATAGTTCGGCAATTTCAGGTAGCATCGCACCAGCAGTCTCTTCAATTTCTTGGATGGAGCAGGCGCCGTTGTCGATCCGCTTGCGAATGTCACGAAGACGAGGAGCATCGAACATGCGGGTTTGGCTAGGCTCAGCGACGGTGGGGATCTCATCTTCGTAATCCTGGAAGGCAAGAGCACTTTGGATAGTGTTGTTGATGTTGCGCGAATCATCATCATTGGCTCCAAACTCTTGCACAATCTCCAGCATCTCGGGAACAAGATCGACCAAAGCAGGAATTTGAGGAACCGAGGTAGTCTCACCTCGGTCGATGCCATCGCCTGGGCCAAGATTCGACTTGAAGCTGGGATCAGGGGTAGGAGAAGACTGAATGCCATTAGCACCCGGAGTGCCGCTCGCAGAAGCACCAGGGACTTTCGCATATCCAATGCGAACGGGTCCAGCACCAGGGAAAATTTCCTTTCCATTCAAAACGCTCTTGGCTTGCACAGCACTTTCAAGGCGCTCGAAATTGACGAAGCCACAGTTCTTGTGAGTCAAAACGCGAGTTGACTCGATCTTGCCATAAATACCAAAGATAGCCTCCAGGGATGTAACGGTTGTCGACACGGGAATGCTACCGATCCACAGCGCTCGCGTCGGTCCATCCTGGTTGTTCTCGTCGGCTAGATCGCCAGAACCCCGCAAACCTGCCGTGGGGACACCATTTGCGTCCAATCGAAGCCCGAGAACAGCATCTGACAAGTCGTCATATTCGCTCTCCAACATGAGATCATCGGCATTGAAGGAATTATCAAGACGCGATGGGGTAGCCAGATAGTTGCGAATAGAGGAACGAGTCGGAGGAGCTTCTAGGATGCCGGCAGTCCGTGCTCGAGGCCGACTGATAGAGGCGTGGTTTGTAAAGGCTTGGACTGCAAGGTTGTGCTGGTGGATTTGAGCTTGGGTGTGAGCGAGTTGGGCGGCTGCCGCAGCAGCAGTGGGAGTCAGAGTGCCAGAGGGGAGCTGGGTGTAGCGGTTCTCATATTCCATGTCTTCGTCATCCGCATATTTCTCTTTGGCGTTGACAGAGTACGAGCGGAACCGGTTGCTGTTCTTCATCAGCTCCATGCCAGCCAAGAGACCCGGCAGTCCAGGAGCCTGCTGCTGCTGTTGCTGCAGGAGAGCTTCCATTGAAGGACGTGAAAGGCTTGCTCGTGCAGTCTGGGGAGTTTCTGCAAGGCCAAGGTAGTCCAAGGTCCTGTCGGAGTCCGTAAGTCCATCCCGAGAGAACGATGAGACACTAGGCGAAGCCGGGTCATCCGATGACCGAATGCTACTCAAGGTCGTAGCTCGCTCGCGACCAGTCGACCAATTTGAAGAAAAGACGGATGGGCCAAAGGGGTTGCCAGAACCAAGCAAGCCGCTCCTCTGCGGCATCGAGCCAGCTCGAAGGCGTGATAGCAAAGCCGGGTTCGGTGCACCGGAACTAGCGACTTTCGCTCCCGTGTCAATTCCAGATACCCCCGGAGGTCGGAAAGGACTGGTGGAAGGTGTAGGTCGGGAGGTCTGCGGCATGTACGGTTGCTGGAGCTCTAATTCGCTAAGCGTCGCCATAGGCGGGAATCGTGAAGGAACGGTGCCCGCTCGAGCCCTGCGGCCGGAGCTGCCGATGGAGCCATTGGAAGTAGGAATCAGATCAGGGAAGCTGTCTTGACTAGGCGACTCGGGGATGTTCTCGCGGAGCGGAGTTGAATGGCCACTCGTCGGAGGGCCCCAAATGTTCGGAGAGACACCTTCCTGGGCTTGAATCTCGCGAGCTCTGTAGAAAAAGCCATCTGGTCAGCTACACAGTCATCCAACCGAAGCGCTGTTCCAGTAACACCACCTACCGCTTGGGATACAAACGTCCTCCTAACTCCGAAGGGGATCCAGCCCCCAGTCTAGCAGCCCCGATAGATCCAGCGGAGCCAAAGGGTGCTTTTGCTACTCCGGACCCAGCCAGGTCACTGGGCGAGCTGCGCCCGGTCGAGGTACCCGACATGGGTTGAGTCGTTGGGATGTAGTTGAAACTCATCTGGGCCTCTGGACGGGAAACGGGAAACATTAAATTTTTGGTAATGAGGAATACCTCGGTGTAGGGCGGATTGCGGTATACCCAGTCACTCTTTGTGCGCCAACACAGGCACTAGAGGGACGAGGTTGATAATCGAGTGAAAGGCTTCCTGCTTATAAGCGCGCGTGCGTCACCGGCACCATGTGGTAGATTTTAACTCGCGGAGGGCTCGTTGAAAAGATAGACGAGGGGGGAAGGATGTTGAAGGCGCGGATCAAGAAATAGGATGAAGAGACACTGTGTAGACAACAGACCGATGTTAGTTGGGGGTTGCCGGAGCAAGTTTGAGATTCAATTATCGGGGAGCGCTGAAACGGGGGGAGGGGTTGACAAAGCCTCTCAACGAGATGGATTGTGCAATGTGAAGAGGGGCTATCGGCATTACATTCCAAGCAGTATGAAATTTTCCACCGAGTGAAGATTGTTCGAATCGGAAAGGGAGTGGAGGTAGGCAAAGGTTGAGAGGGCAGCAATCTTACGTCGTTGTCCTGTGGGGGAATTTGTATTGACTCGTCCAAAAATGAGCAAGTCAAGCCGTTGAACTCAGGAACCTCGTTTCCAATCACGTCGTTAAGCAGGGCCTTAAGGAAGATGCATAGAATTGAGATAGATAGGAATAAAGAAGTCCTGACACGAATGAACGTCAAGTGAGGACTCGAAGCGACTAGGAGATCAACGACCGAAGGGATCGAGGTGGCTGGAGAATCAAGTTAGTCTCGCGGCTCTGAGAGGCAAATTCAAGGAGAAGGGGTAGCAAGAAAGGTGACACACCGAAGATCAATCGCAGAATAAATTCAGAAATAGAACTGAGAAGAAGAAATAAAAAAAGAAGAGTTGAAGAAAAGGATAAGGGGAAAATGGGAGGTAAGAGAAGAGGTGTTGGGGGGAAAGAAGAGAGAGGGTGTGGCTCGGATAGTCGAGGGACAGAGTTGGTGGAGTGTCCTCCAGCTTCAGTTCTCTATTTTTTTTCTTTCCCTTCTCCGTGCTCCAGTCCGGGATATCCTTTTTGTTCATTCAAATTTGAGGGCTTGTAATTCATTTCATCTTTATTTCTCTTGTTCTCCAGTCCAATTATCCTGCAAAGCTTATTCTCAGAGCAATATCAGCTTGCTACGGACGAACTACGGAGTTTGTTTTTCTGTATCTACAAAACCTACGGGAATCGGCAGCCTCAGTGGATTGACACAGCCCCATCGATGTCATTGTTTCTGGAGATCCCAAGAATTAGGTCTCTGCCTGGAGACCTCCACAAAATTCCAGCCTATTTACAACACACTTACAGTGTAGGGTGACGGGATGCATCTGAAACGAGGGTGGGAAGGGGAACCATCCCCGACATACCTCGACGTGAAATGTGTCAGTGCAAGCGCCCATGGAACAAATGACATACAAAGGTAAGTATTTTTTTTTCTCCCTAGAGCATGGCATGCCATGCTTGGGAAACTTGAAGACCCGGACCTGGAAGTCAACCGAAAAGGCCCCGCATTCCACTGCGTCATGTTTTTGGCCAGGGCTTCAATTCCACGCTCTAGTCTAGCTGAGCGACATAGAAGGGGGACCTCACAGTGATAGCCCTTGAGGATGTGATGGAGGTACCCGAGTGATGCAATTGGTCCTGCAAGGGATTTAGGTTGTACTGTAGCCCTGTGTAGAGTGTAGTGTTAGTTCTTGAAACAGCCAACATGAAGAACCGGGTTTTAAGTGGTGCGCCGCAAGGGATGGGTCAGGTACGTGTCCTGGGCTTTATTGATGATGAATTGGTCACCTTTACTGGTTCACACAGGCTCACTGGGGTCCAATGAGACCATTTACCTGTCTTTTTTGAATTCTAAGTAGACTTTGAAACTAAACAGATACCTCATCAGGCGCCCGGCCCTCATCATTTTCAGATAGTTAGGACTAGTTTGCGGGAGCGGAACAACCGGGAGGCCTACGCAGGCACCAAACCCCAATGGAGCCCGGTGCGACCAACCAGAAGAGTTACAAATGGGATAAGTGGAGGGCGGGATTCCGTCGAGAAAGATCTAGCGAAAGAGAAGGAATCCTACGAAACCCTCTAAAATTAGTCACTTGTCCCCATTAAGCATGTTAAGCATGGTCTTGTGATGCTCACGGTTTGTATGTTGAGGTCACGTGCATTCTCGCTCTGTTGCCTGATAACAAAGGCAACAATCACCAGGCATCAATCACCAGGCACCGCCACACCCCAAGAAGTGATTCTCCGTCGCGTCTTAATTGATTCTTGATTCTTGGTTCCGTTCTCTCGCGTTAATCGACTCCACCATCCACTTCATTCTTCAACAACACAAATCCGATAATCACCCACCTCATGCTCTGAATACATGAGATCTTCATGCGCCCGGTCTAAAGTCGTCACTATGGCAGACCTACTGGATACGGATCCTGCCTCGGGACTCCCGTCCTCGGATGACGAGCAGGATGAGGTAGAGGAGGTCCAAGTAGAGTCTTTGGTCCAAGGACGCGCGAAAAGAAGCACTGCTGGTCAACATATGTCTGCCCTAATTGATGCGGCCGCCGACGATGACCTAACCCTCCTCTTCGAAGAGGTGGAAGACGATAATGAATTCGCAATGGAGGAGGCTGCGGAAGATGAGGATATGGGGTTGGATTCTTCATCCGATGATGACGATGACCAAGGACCAAATGCGCAGAACGACTATGAAGGTGAAAAGCAACTGCAAAAGGAGGAGCGCAAGAAACGTCGAGCCCAAAATGACCTCCGATTCCAAACCCTGCGCAAGCGTGTCAAAATAGATCCCACCGTGCTCTCAGCAATTCCAGCGCCTCCCCGTCCGAAGAAAAAGTCCGAGCGAATCTCATGGCTTCCCACGCCCGAAGATGGGCCCACACGTTCCTCGACACGTCGTCAGACGGTGAACAATAAAGAAATGACCCATTTGCGTCTGAAGGACAGCCAGGAGAAGCGCGAACGAATCATCAAGACTATGGAGGATGCTGCGAAACGAAAGGCCCAATCGAAGCCGAAGGAGATGACCCAGGAGGATCATTTGGCGGAAGCGGCCCGAGTGGAACGAACCAACAGCAAGACCGTGAATCGATGGGAACAAGCAGAGAAGAAGAAGGCGGAGGAGAGACGTGCGAAGATCGAGGCCCTGCAAAACCGCAAACTGGATGGCCCGGTTATGTCGTATTGGAGTGGGTTGGCTACGTGGGTAGACGGCCGTCTCACGCGAGTGGGTAAGGCCGAGATCAAAGCAAAGCTCGACAAGGAGGCCACCAAGAAGAAAAAGTCAGAGAAAGATGAGAAGTCAGCGATGCCACTTACGACCCCCGATGGTCCTTCTCTTCCTCCTACCGACCCAAATGCTCCTCCTGTTCCTACAACAACTCCTGCCAATCCATCCGCAACCTCTGCCACTCAACCAGCACCAGTACCAGGACAGTCCGAATCGACTTCGACTCCTGTCGCAACGCCAACGGAATCTTCAGAACCACAAACAAACCCACCCACTACTGCCACCGGTCCAGATTCAACGTCTGGTTCAAAACACCAGTCTTCGCCTAACAAGAGCATTTCACCTACTGGACCTACTGAAGCCACAACTCTCACACCTGCTGATCAGGCGGACAAACCAGGCGACAAGGCCTCTGAACAAACCTCCCCCGCACCAACCGCTAAACCTAAGACTACAACTATCGCCGACCCTCAAGATAAAGAGGAAGATATGGCGAAAAACAAGGCAAATGAGCCTGGAGAGACACCCAACGAAGAATTCTTGCAACCCCCGCGCAAGTCCTCCCAAGGCTATCCGTTACCTATCGTCGAGATTTTGACCAATCGCAAATCTGCCACTCCAACCGCTGAGAAATTGGCAGATGGATCAAAGAAGCCAACCCCGACCGAAAGTGCGGATCGCATGGATATTGACGAGCCACCAACGACCACGACAGCCAACCCTCCACCCCAAAACAAAGATACCCCGATGTCTCAAGCCCAGCCCGAGTCTACAAGTGCGTCCACGCCCTTGCCAGATCAGGTGGGCGTACAATCTACTTCTGAGACCACGCCATTGGCTCCTCAAAACCCTCAGACCTCGGAAACACCATCGGCCGGGCCTGCTTCCCTACCCGCCGCGCCACCCGAGATCAATGCCATTGATGGCCCAATCGAATCCCCTGCAATTAATGAAACGCCAACTCATCCAGACGCCCCACCACCTCCATCGGTCATTACTCAAACAGGGCGCTCTTTGACCATCCTTGAGGATTTTGATGACCGGACTGCACACAGCAAGAAGTACAGTATCTACTTCAATGCCAAGAAGCCTCCCCGTCTTGCCAGTACGTACACGTCACATGACTTCATCTGTGGATTATGAAGAAACTAATTTTGTTCTAGAAATCTCGGCATCGCTCTGTGTCATCACCTCATTGCCGTCTCGATTTCGTGACCCGGAGACCTCCCTCCCTTACGCTAATTCTTACGCCTATGGACAAATTCGTCGGTTGACCGCGCAGGGCTACACATGGAGTGCCATGCTAGGCTGTTTCGTTGGCCCTGCAGGCGTTGCCGCTCGCGGGGTTCCTGCTCGGTTCCTAGGAGGAGAAAAGAGTGCTGAGGAGATCGAGCTAGAAGTCAAGGAGAAGGAAGCCAAGGAAAAGGAGGCCAAGGAGAAAGAGGCTAGAGAAAAAGAAGCCAAGAAGAAAGAGCACGTCAATGCCAGTGCCAATGCCAAAGAGACTCCAAAGGACCAGGCTACAACGGGTCCAACGGAACCGAAGAAAGCTGACACGACTGCTGTGACGAAACCCAGCTCGGCCGAGCCGATGGACGTTGATGGATGAAAGGTAGCGCAGAAAGATTTGAAGGCCCGGCCGTGAACCTGTAATAGTACGATAGATACCCAAGCAATCCAAACACGCTACCGAAACAAGCTCCGATGTCAACATCATCCCGACTCCACATCGAATCATAGACTTGTGGCGCCGGCTGGTACCTACATGAAAACTCTGATACAATAGCCCTACCTTTATTCTCAAGCGATCGAATCATAGCGTATCATTTCAGACATCTCCATAGCCACCCAGTGGATATCCGCTCTTTACCTTTTCTGTGCTACCCCATTCCATCAACCCATTCCATCAACATCCCAATGACGTTATACAACGGATTTCCCTATCAGGCCATCAACAAAGTTTCCCCTTGGAAGCGGAAGGCGACGGGAGCGAAAAATTAACGGGTTGATTTCCACGGTGCTAACCTTGACAACATCAACAAAAAAAAACTCTTCATAAACATAGGTCTTGTCTGACGTGACATACGACTCATCGAAACTCCACCGTCTCCACCGATGAGTCTTGGCTTAGGCTTCAATTGTATTCTTTGTAGGGTCCACTGTTTCGAATTGGAGTCTGGATGATTGTTTGGACGTGGAGAAATGTTGGGTAACAAAAGAGGGTCTAGGCATCATTTTTCCTATTGTCTGATCGTCTTTCAGCGCCCCCGTCTCCATCAACCCGAAACGATCCTAGCGGAAGATCGACGTTTAGCATGTACCCCTCCAAGAAATGTTCTCCCCGGGAGGGGGAGGTATTTCTGCAGAAGCTATGAAGATAGGTAGGTACACATGTGCAGATTGCTAGGTCTAGAAAGTGTGAACAGACCACCACGTAACCCCTAGCACGGACTCGACGTGTCAAGGGTGTGTCACCATGAGGTGGGATGGAGTGGGGGGACCTTGGCTTCTGGGGGTTCGAGAACGTCGATCTTAGGTGCTATTTTCGTATGCTTCCCGAGGTCCAAGGTGAATGTTTAGCCGTGCAAATGGCAAAGGAAGTCGGGATATGGTAAATAAGGTGGCTATTACAGATTACCGTTATGGTGTGAAAGGTGGGATTCTATTGACATATTGAATGTTGCAATAGGATCAAATAGGTTGAAGATACTACCCCTCGATCACGCCAGATCCCGGAGATAGAGTCCTAAGTTTTATGCAACTAGTGAGCGTAAACCGGGAAGCAGATATCGTCAGGGCACGGGCATAGGCCTAGGCTTTACTTCTCAGATAGCAGTCTATCTCTCTTGTTTTGCCATCTTTTTGAACTATTTTTTGATTTCTTTTAGAATCATTGATCTAGAATTCAGTGGAGAATTGTGTGTGTCACTCCATAAATAGTAAAAGGACCAAAGGGCTCTGTTTGCGGATTGGTGACTCAGCTAGGGCCTGGACAACCATTGCGCGTTCCCAAGTGGAGGTGGAGATCACCCATAAATCTAGAACCAAGAACTCGCGCACGTTCACACCTTGTTATTTATTCCCCAGGGTCCCCCGTGGGAGATAGAAAATAAATTGATTTGCATTTAAACTTGAAACAGTTCCTACCAAATTCCCATTGAAATCATCAATCCTCATCTATCTTTGAATCAAACCCCTATAGACTTTGGATCGGTATGTGAGCTTATCTCTCCCCACTCATAACCACCCGATAACCCTTATTGCCTCGGTTGGATTCGTGACACAGACTGACCTTATCAGTGAAGACCTGGAGTACATATTTGAGAATCAAGGATTCCAGAATTCTCCAGACCAGATTAAAAAAAAATAAAGGGAAAAAAATAAACCAAAATACTTTCCCACGATCACCACTATCTTGACCAATATTGCACCAAATCTGCATCATCCCGAGAATTCCTGAGCGGTCAAGCGCGATTAAACCCAATAATCGCGCAAAAACAGCCTTGTGTTCCCAAAGGGAGAAACAAAATACACCTCACGTGCTTCCACGGAAGATATTGAATAGATAAGATAGTGAGGCATTTGAATGAGGCCAATTCGGCTTCACCGCCATCCGAAATGACTCAATCTACACACCGTCGCTCTCCTTCCTCTCCTCATACTTCCAAACAAAAATTGTCTCGTCCTGCCTTACATCGCCGAGGAACTTCTGCTGTCAACGTCTCCATCTCCAAGTTAGGTGCTGGCATTGGTCATCCACGATCATCGTCCAAGGACGACGACGCGGAAGTAGCCATGGCTAGCTTTCTCAACTTTTGGTATGTGACTCCAAGCTTTCTTTGTCTCATTCACCGCGTTGCTGGCCTTACCTGAGGGATATTTTTGTCCTTATCAGTGGGCCCCTGCATCTGATCCTTGCATGCCTACCGTCATCCTGCGGCTGTGTGATCCTGTTGATCTATACATGTATCAATTGTTTTAAGTGGATGCTAACCTCCGTCTACAGCGCAACTTGCGAGAAACAAATCACCGTCCCTGACAATTCCCTTCTCTACTGCAGTGAAGCGTATGTATTTTCCCCTTTGACTCGTTATATCCCCCTTTCGTCCCATCTTTGTTGTTTATTGTTTATTGTTATTACTTCCCTCCCATCCCACCCTTTCCTTATCGCGGATCATATACTTCTGTGCAACTCAACCCAAACAATCAAGAAGCCCTAAGCTAATATTTTATCCAGCTGCCGCACCAAGGACTCCTGCAAGCCTCTCTCCGCCTCTCAACCCACCATGTCCACCTCAACTTCAACAACCAAGACCCCTCCCGGCTCCCCTCCCACTTCTCCCCGCAACATCGTCACACCCTTGAAGCCCACCAGCCGCACCTCCATGATCCAAAAGCCCCGCTCCTTCGACGGCAGCTCAGACATGGACCCGACCGAGTGGAAGCCAGCCCTACGCGCAGCAACCAGCCTCGGCTCCTCCGACGCCTGGACCTACCTCTCAACCTTCTACGGGGGCGAGAAGCCCTCCCGCCGAAACCGCAGCCTGGCCAGTCTACCCGCTCGCATCGAGACCGAGCACGCGCACATGCCCCCTCTCTCTCACACGCCTTCCACCCCGGCCAGCTCCTTCAGCTCCACCTCCGAGGACATTCTCCTGGACGACGTCCTAACCCTGACGGATACCAAGCGTCCTTCGCCCAAGACCAAGGGTATTGATCTCGTCACGCCCCTCGACACTTCCATCCCCGTTGTCGTCGTCAACTCCCCCGATGCTTGGGTGGATCGTGAGCACGCCCATTCGGCTCCCATTGCAATTGTTCGCGCCCCGCATGCTCGTGTGCGCTCTGCATGACTGCGATAGATTTTTTTTTAACCCTCTTTAGCGTGAGGGATGATGTTACGATTTGCTGGTAGAGTTATTTTCGTCTGAGGACGCTAGGTTCATGCTTCATAAAATATTTCTGTCTGGTTGTACCGGGTTTGCATTGCCCGGGTTTGGCGTGATGATGCTTCATAGCAGATAGATTTTTAATATCAGAACCTTTCGATTCGAATCAAATGTTGACCAATTGATACATACCCAGCCCTAGACTTTCCAACCAGGCTGTAGAATAGACATACCTACATACATCCATGTAATTGTCCACTTATGGATTCTCACATGTGCATACATATGTCAACCTCCAGGCGTCCAACATTCAAGTTCAACCTTGGAAGTTCAAGTTGAATACTCAATCCAGATATCAGCTGGAGGCCCTCCAGGGCTCCAGATTTCTTGAAGTCTACTAGCTGAGCGTCTGCACATGTCCACGGGTGGCGATTCAACATGAACCTCGAGCTTTATAATCCATTTTGACGCAGTTGCCATCAACATGAATATGAATCTGAATAAGAATTCAGAATCCGCCAGGTTGCAGAGCAGAGTCCTGCACATGTACTGTTGATAGCTTCTGAGCAGTATGATTGAATTCCAAGGTTCCAAACAACACTATAAGCAAATACAAATAAGACCAAAACCACGTACTTGAAAACATTTAAATCGTAGAAGAGAAATCTCCAGCCTTTCTGAACACGAAAAAGGACTTGGAACAAACAACATGTGAATAATCCAGCAGGTTCTGACATGACTTGCCTAGGTAGGTGCCCAAGCGCAATCAGTCAAACTACCTCCAAAAGCAACCAGGCCGGCCGAACAATGAGCTTAAAGAACAAACTGATTCGACAAATCCAATTGTAAATCGACCGACATGGCATCGGGTGGACAAAAGAAGTGAAAAGAAGTGATCAAAAGAATAAAAACAAATACAATCAAACTATCCCAATCGAATGAATACATTACCTATAGTATAGGTATCCTGCACAGATCCCCATTCAAGTTTGCCTAAAAGTCCGGGGACGTAAAGCAGCAAGAGTAGCAACCCGTGGCATCCTGCCACAAAGGCGAAGTCTATAAAGATCAGCAACGCGGTATAAAAAAAGAAAAGAACCTTGGAAGAATACTCACATAAGGCTGCGCACACTTCGCCTCCTCCTTACTAGCATAACAATCACCCAAACAAAACGCATTCCCAATATCAGCCCCATGCTTAGTCTGCGGCTGTGTAGGCGCAACATTCGAGCCCGGAGCCATCGCATCCACAGGCGCGATATTGCTCTCCGGACGCATATCAGACACGGGTGCGATATTCTGGTTCACGTGCGAGGAAGGAGCTTCGGGACTGAATGAAGTTGGTTCGTCGTCATCGTTGTCGTTGTCGAAGTCAGAAGGAGGACCTGGCATGCCGGGCATCGCGGGACCAGATCCATCGCTGTACACCGGACCGTCGCTGGACCCGTCATCCGAGCCGCCGTGTGTCTGCGTGAAGCCGTTGCCGTTTCCGCCGTGGTAGCCGCCCGCGTGGCTAGAGGCACCGTTCTCGGAGGTGAAGTCGGGGGTCTTTTGGAGGCCGTGGGGGACGGGGTACCCGAAGCCCTCGTGCGGGTGGGCCGGGTGCAGGGCCTTGTTCGGGGCGTGCGAGGCGGGTTTGGCGGAGGGGGTTGGCGTGTATGGGATGTGGGACCGGGACTTTGAAGCTGAGGCCGAGGCGGAGCCCGACACTTGCATTGACATGTGCATGTTTATGTAGTGGCTTGCTGAAGAGGCCACCGGGGTCATGTGGAAGTGGTGGTGCTTGTGCTGGTAGGCACTTAGGGCTGGGTACTGCGGCATCATTGATGGAGATGGAGCTGCCATTGAGCCTGGGGCCATGTAGGAGGGTGTCGCCTTGGAGCTGGGGGCCATGGCGACGGAGGAGGAGTAGTAGTGCATGTTCGGGTTCATGCCCATGCCGCTTCCCACGTTGCCTATTCCGTTGGTGTCGTGGCCGTTGGTGTTGCCATTCATTGGGACTGAACCCATGCCGAAGGGCATCGGGATGGATGCGGCTTGGGTTTGGGCCAGCAGAGCGGCTGCCGTGAGGAGAGAATAGTGCATTTTGAAGTTATTATCTGCACTGGAGCCCTTTGATCGGCTTTTTTCTTTCGTCGAGATGTCGATTTGTTGTGTCGATTGGTCGGTGTATAGTTCTCGGGTGTCGAATTCGAGTCGTCGCTGCTGCCGGGTGTCGATTGTCGTTTGGCGTCGATACTGGATATTGTAGAAGAGGAAAAAAGTCGAGGGAGATTTTTGGCGAGGACATAATATCTTGCAAGGGGTCTTGTTTGGGGTTCTGGTGGGCACATTTTTGGATTGCGCGTTGTAAGGAATGTGAGCCTGTATACGTGGAGTTGCCCGTACCTGAGCAACTTCAAGGATGATATCACTCATATTGTAGAAATGAGATCCCAGGCTGCTAGGAAATAGTCAGCAGTCCCATGGATTGTAATCGCAGTATTTTCAGATTGAAGAATTATTAATTGATCCCATGATTGCAGCATCTGTGCTTCAAGGCTGCTGTTTATGAGGGTGCACGGCCCAAGTTTGTTGATAGAGTGTAGACTCATTCTCCCGCACATTCCACTTCGAGACCCAAGTTCAATGTTAGCTGAGTAAAGTCAATTGGAACATATGAACCTTCAAATTGGAAATTCTTGGAAATTATGTGGGATTTCAATGAGCTTCTTACTGCACTTGAAGATCGGATGACAGCGCTAGTTCAAGGTGTAGCTATAGTGCTAAACATGTGCATACTAGGTAAAGTGGTTACTAGTAGGCCAATCGCATCGCACCCACTAGTAAGACCCGATAGACTTGTTATTGTTAGTATTCAAGGCGCTTCAGCCCTGGAACCCTTCGTGAATTCGCAAAATTTCCACTTTCCACACTCACTGCATGTGTGTGCAAGTGCTTGTACCATACGGCAAACACCTCAACTCATTCATGATCAATGTAAGCTGCATTTTGAAGCTTTTTGGACTGAATTCAGAGATGGCTATGCCTCCGAGTGAAAGTGGGTCATAAAATGAGCGAGATATTCCAAGGTTGCTGGCTCCTATGTCATCGATAAATCGCTACGCAAGGCTTTCCGGCTGTGATACTGCTGCATCTGGCGTCCCAAGATAGTTTCAACTGCACCGGAAAGAGGAAGACGACAGCTGAGTCTGTCGAGCGAATTCAGCGCAAATATCACCTTCTTGGCGACCTTTAGTGACGGTCGCGTTCTCCCAATCTCGAAAAATTAGGAGGTATGCCATTGAGAACCAGCGCGGTTTGGTGCATATCACTCAAACGGGCGGAATACCCCGACGGCGGTTTGTCTCCGGATCCCTCTTGATGATAGCTTGAAGCTATGTGGTCAAGGTGAGTGCATTGAACTCTGCAGCCTTCGATCTGCTGCTATAGGCCATGATAGGTATTGTTCTGATTAGTTGGTCGGATGCGTGGAAACCCTGTAAGAAGTGAGGACATCACTGTGCTGCACACATGTGCATGTGATGAAGCAGCGGGTAAGGGAGCCGTACTTCAAAAGTACCTTAGCAACCTTGGAATACATGATCGTATGATTCTATTATCACTGAAAAAAATCCTGATTACTACCTACAGTGGCCAGTTTTTTGAAATTCCGAGTACCTTTTAATCTCAAAATAGCAAAAATTCTACTTATTACGTCGAATTTGATGACCGTCACTGTGTCACTTCAAGGAAGGCTGTTAGGGTCCAATTTAAGGCGTATCCAGTGGTAATGTAATCATTTCCAAACTCCTTCGATTCCTCCATTATGTGAAATAATATAAACCTATTCCAGATGTCAATTTAAGGATCCATCACATGTGGTAGAGAATGCAGCAGTCCATTATTATTCTCCTACTCAGACAGGTCAGCTGATTATGAGCACGTCTGAGCTGAAGAATCGAGCCCGTAATAATGACAGTCAAGAGAAATAGAGTAAAGGGCTAGAATACTTGATAGACCGTGGCTAAGTTAGTCATTTGCCACGGTTCCAACAAAGTAACGGCACGTCCTTTATCTGCATTAGTGCCGGGTTATCTCAGCCGCTGTGGCTTAGCATTGACTGACGGCAACCATCCGAAATGAGACCAGTCCTAAGACAAAGAAGCTTGCAAGGTGGTAATTACCAGCTGCACGTAGACACTTCAGGAATTGGTGGCCTGCCACATGGGACGGCGGTATTTGCACATGTTTGAAGATCTGGCCGGCAGCGACGGTTGTACCAGTCAGGAGACTCAGCCTCTTACCCGCTCTCCATGCCCTAGACCATTCTAAGACATCACTACATGATGTATTGATTATCCTTTGTTTTCTCGATAAGGCTGTTTCATTCTGATTTCAGGTGTTAGTAGTAGATAGTTACATGTTATTGGAAGATGGCTTGATCTCGGGTGGTCTCCTTTGAGTGGCTCTGCATGTACTTTTTGCGTTAGTGTCCCCAATTAGCTTCCAGGTTGAAACGCCAAAGGCAAAACAAGTAGCAAGTCAGAATTCATGGTCGATGTTCGACATACGCCTGCTGACTTCTCTCGGCTATATTTGCCAACATCAGTATTCGTATCCTTTGGAAATGGACTGTCGCAATCGCAATGTAAACTGAGCAACCCATCAAATGTTGCGGAGTGGATCTGCAGGGGGATTGAAACGACGGCATTGGCCTGCTGCCAGTGCCCGATCCTGCTTCTCGTTTAAAGTATTCTCCTTTACTCCGTACCTGTCCTTCGTGCGATCAGGAGCGTGTTCATCGTAGTTGCTGCTGCAACTGAGCTAGCAGTTAAGATTGTTCAAGTTTCCCAGATACGCGTTGATCAACTCGGAGTCGGATATCTTTTCCTGTCATGGAGCTGCCCTTGACTCCCGGAATGATTTCGGCACGTTGTTCGAACAAACTCTCCCGATATCGATGGAAAGAGAATCTGTAGGCGATCCGGTAAGTGGCACCATGGCACCCATTTGAATTGAATGAATCATGGCTCGACATAATCCCATGCTTCTCTCTTCGTTTCTTCAGTCAGGACGTCAATCTGACGCCTCTTTTGGTCGACGGCGCCGCCAGGTGGAGCCGTAGCCCCAATAGACTCGCCAGGAACACTTTTCCATCCCTAAGACCAATTGGCGCCGGGCAAAGTGTCCAAAGTAGGGTTTTCCCCTTCTATCCTCGCCCTCGACAGGTAAACAGGACCTTGTCTCCTGCCATCGCATGCACTCATGTGCTGCAAGTGGTGTGACAAAGACTCAAGGACACCTTGAGTCGGCTATGGGGTCCTTTGAGCCACCCGATGCACATCAATGACCGCTAGCATCCACTCGCGTTGAGAGCGTTTGCAAATATGACCTTGGGAGCAGTATGCGTCAACTGGAGAGGCCCCTCCCCTGGATCCCATCATCAAAGCTCCATCTCTGAGAGCTCCTGGCCGTGAAGACATACCGTCGTGGACATGGAGATGATGAAAGATGCAGTGCATGATCGGGTGGATACGAAGAACTGTCATCGAGATGAACGAAGGTCCAGGGACCCAGTGCAGAGTCTTCCCGACCGTGCCGTAGTGATGAAGCTGTCATCCAAGAACAGTAGACCACAAGGCGAATAACAACTGACAGCCATAGGGAAGAGCAGCTTCAGAACCATCACGACACCACGCACTCTCGAGGATGGCCTACCAGAGCCCGATCGTTCCGTTTTCCAGACCGGCAATCCCACCATCCATATTCACCCTTCCACGGAGAACGCCAGCCAGCACTTGCTATCATCAACTCACCATGCCGTATATGGTTGCCAGCGAGATATGAGAATGACTTGGCATCATGCAACGCATGTCCAAGGATCTTTCATCTGGGTCAAGGCACCTCGCCGGCCATACCGGGTATTGGTGACTTGGCCATGCTGCCTATAGCCATGTGATACCAAGACCGGACATTTATCAAAGTCGATCGGACCTTTAATCCACATCGATCGACGCGTGGCGGCGTACATGACAAGTCTCTGACCACTGTGAAAATGTAGTCAGACCGAGACTGAGATGCGGCACTAAACGGTCACAGCTGCTGACCCCAGGGACTTGACCTACCCCAACTCGGCAGTGTTCACCATCGTCCACGTGAATGTATAACCTGGAGTGTGTTGGGTTGTGATCGTTCTTTACCCAAGATATTCAAATGCGTATGGGCGATTCCAAGGCATGCGATGTGTTTTGCTGAAGCGCCGCATTGCTCTGAACCATTGTCCTCATCACGAGAATCGACCCCGTTGTTGCCAAGAGATATCAACTCTAGCTCTGTGAAACTTGAAGCAGACTTGCCCAAGGTATTCAACCATATGCGAAAAGTTTAAACACATGCGTTGGATACCTCCAAGCCCTGCACTGACCTGAACCGTTGTCCTCATCACGAGAATCGACCTCGTTGCCAAGCGATATCAACTCTAGCTGTCAAAGCAGACTTGCCCAAGATATTCAACCACATGCGAAAAGTTTGAACACATGCGTCGGATACCTCCAAGCTCTGCACTGACCTGAAGCGTTGTCTTCACGACGAGTATCATCCTCTCTTTTCCAGAGCTGATTGAGTCTAGCGCCACTAAAAGACTCGGTATTCGAAACAAGATCAAGGTAATCGAGAAAGACCGGCTAGTCGAAAGTTGATTTCAGGTTTAAGATAGAAGGATTTCGGACTCTGGATCAAAATCGCGGTCATGGGTCGAAAGGGGTGCAGTGGCACCTGCCGGATCGGACATCTGCGCTGGTTGAAGAAAGAACGAGTCAGCTTCATGATCCAGAACTCAGTGGAGAAACGCAGATGCTAGATACGGTCTGATTTGATAAATGGACGATTCACTTACCAAAAACCTGGTCATCCCCTGTCTTCAAGTTTCACGGGCAATCCTTGGGGCGAACGAACAACTAACACTGCCTAGTCCAAGTTCTTTGAACATTGGAAGTGTTCACGAGTTTTCTGCAGTCAATTTTACTTACTCGCCTGCACAGCAGAGATCTCAAGTGCTCTTGGGGATTCTCAGGAAGAGCCGTTAATGGTTAACTTCGCCTCTGTCATGAGGCTGGAAAGTTGTGACCAAGCCATCGAATCTGCGAATCAGTCCGACGTATTCCAGCGTATCCCGAGGCAGCGTCTTTTTTGTTTCGATATCAGGGGGTACGGGCAACTCTCCACTACTATCTCTTTGATGGGGAGCTGTTTCGGAGCGGAGGGTCTGCGCGAATGCGATCCTGCGAGATGAAGTTAATACCGAACGGAGCAGGACAGTGCACCCTTGTGTCGGCAAAATCCTGCAGATCGGCCGATTCTCCAGCGGTCAGAGATATCCAGCAGCTAGTATATGGCTTACTTGACGGTCCTTCAACGGCTTGAATGCGATTGCGAAGAAATGCAGCTTGTTAGTGTTCGAAACAAGAGTGATCAGTGATCCACGCCTCCAAGCCGGGCCCAATCAGACCTTGAACTCAGCATGACAAACCAACCTCCTCAAATACCATCGGTATGCTCGAAAATCACCTCAACAGGCACTCGACGTCCACTATCATCAGAGTTGATACATCAAACAGAACACTGTGAGGTTGAGGCGAATCGACTTAATAGTTCATGGTTCCGCGGAAACCGCAGGCGTACGTTCACATTGGTCGGTAAATTTATCCGGGATCCGACAAGGGCTGCCATTTGTGAACAATCACCAAAACATAGATCGAGGATAACTTTCACCTTCCATGGCGAATTCTTTTTTTATTATTGCCATTTACAAAACGCGAACCAAATCTGAAGGGGGAAAAGCATCCATCCAATTTTCATTGGAAAAATGATGCGGATGTATGCACCTTTGGGGCCGAGCCTCGCACATCGTATTTACCAGTACCATGTGTAGAGAGGTCGGGTTGGTCTTTTGGCGAGAGTGTTATTCGCCGTATCGGTCTCAACAGGTTCTCCTCTTTAGTCCCACCTCGCCTTCTCAACTTCTTCACCATCATCATCCCCCAGCTTCTATCGAAATCAACTCATTCGATTCAACTCTCGCGAATCTTACCACCTCGGTGGTTCTTTACAAGATATTCGTTCCTAAATGTATGGCCGACCGCGCTCTGCTCTCCATTGTCTGCACATTTTCCCCCGCCCGTTCTATAGGTGGTTCCTACGCTCCATCTACTGCTTCGCGGTCTATCCATCGCCCTGAATGCGTCTTCTTGAGTCTATACGTCTTTCGCACCACCCAAGACTCTGTCTGTACTAACCGTCTTCATGAAGACGTAGGTCATCTGTTTCAGAAGATCCCATAGAGTGGGGTCATCTTCACCAATACCTAGCCTCGTTTGACCAATCTTTTCTTTGAACTCGTTCTAAGTCCCATCTAGATTTTTGGTCCCTCCCCATCTATCCATCTGTAGCATCGCTGTGACTTTGTTCAACTCAGCATACACAGCATGCCAAACCCAAGCGGTGCGACCGATCCTGCTGGCAACCCAGGAAGCCCAGATCAGGACCAGAGCCGGCAATCCGCATCAGTTGAGCCTGCGAGGTACGTAGCAACTTTGATCCCCTAAGAAGAGACGTTCGTCTACCCCCTCTCTTCAGGCGGTAGAATCCCATCCTTTCCATAGTCTGCTCTGCAGCAGACAATGGTCCTTGAGGGGCATTGTTTCGTGATCATGAGGCTAAGACGACCGCGCACTTTGGCGTATGGATGGCCACAGCTCTCCCAACACC
Source organism: Penicillium sclerotiorum (assembly GCA_911649655.1). Taxonomy (NCBI): domain Eukaryota; kingdom Fungi; phylum Ascomycota; class Eurotiomycetes; order Eurotiales; family Aspergillaceae; genus Penicillium; species Penicillium sclerotiorum. Next base: position 837,710 of record CAJVRJ010000008.1, read on the forward strand.
AATTTAGATCGGGAAACCCGCGATTTGATCTATTATAATTCCCTGCTCGAAAAATTGTTGAACGTGATTACCCATGGCGAAGAGGAATCGGTGACCCATGTCATCTCCACGATCCGTGCTGGCGCCTCGCACGATCAGATTGTCGAAACCATCGACCGGCTCACGGCGAACGCTAGTAGTCGTACGAACGGCGCAGGGAACGGTGCTTGACCGAGTCGGTGATGTGCCACAGGCCCAATAGGTCTATTCAGCGATTGGCCCTGCGACTCCCAACTTTCATGCTTTACGAATGTTTCTGGCTTTGCGAAAAGCCGAGCTATCGGCTTTGACGAATGATGATTGTCTTCGGAAGACCCATGGCGTTTATTATGGTTATGAGCGACTCGAGACTGCGAAAGGATTGTGAGTTGGCATCAGATTGAATTTAGTTATCAACGCACTTTTTTTCTGTGACCCCCTAAAGTTCCATGCACGATGACATGTACCCGTGCGGGTCTCGCCACTGTAAATTGACCACTGTATTCAAGTAAAAAACATCGTCAGAGCAGGCAGACTGAGATGAGATTTCCGTGGATGACCTGAACAAATTGAGGATGCGAGATTCATGCTAGATTCATGTTGGGTCGTGAGGGGAAACATCGTCATAGCCTCGCCACGCGGGATCCCCCCGTGATGGTCAATTATAGGTAGAGAGTCCCGAGTCCGCTGGATAATCACACCAATCGAAGGATCGGCCTATCAAATGCTAGCTTTGAGCCGGATCACTGTTCCACTGCGAATATATTTCCAGGGTTGCGTCTCCTTGCGCCTGGCATTCTTATGCGCCGCGGTGGGTACTTTCAATGCCTTATACAGACTCCTGCCGGTTTTCGTCCCCCTTATTTTTGGATCTTGCTTCTGGCTCCATGGAAGTCATTATGATTCACACCTGGGCCTGGAAGAATTAGAACTTTGATTTTGACTTTGAGATTCTCGAATTGGTATTGATCTTCAATTCATATCATTCAACCAGTGGACTTTGAAACTTTTAATTGATCTATATCACATGCTAGGGACTAAGCTCTCGACTGACATTCAAATTGCCATGCTATATGGCTTCACACTTGAAGCCCGGACACATGTATGTTAAAACCTCACGCGATCAACTTTCCAAAATGCGGTATGTCTACCTTTGAAAGTCCTGGTCTCATCCTATGTAGATCCAGAGAAGTGCTTAAAAGAATCAAATCAAGGTGAACAATATGGTCGCCTGGTGGGTATCTATAGTATTTTCAATTGTTAATGCCTGAAGAAAACTCGTAGCGGAAATCAGACATGCTCTTCGTACCTAGGTACATACAGGCGATTCATTTGGCGCCCTGCTTCGACAGCATAGCCATTCAATCGAAAGTGACGTTACCTAAAAGCTATCATCCTGTTCACCTGGAGACTGAAGACAATTCAAACACTATCAGACTCACATGAAGGCACCTGGGTAGACTACAAGGTAGAACACATACGAATAAACCTTCAAATGTTGGAATCATACGTCCCAAGGTTCAAATGATGTTCAAATGATTCAAACTTCGGAATTTATGATCTTACGTACCATCATGGAATCAAGAGATCCATATACAAACTAACTCTTCAGACCGGCAGGCCACTCTTCCACACATTCTGCACATGTGCAGGTGGTGCTTTAATGTTCAAATGTTTCAAGTTGAAGTATATGATAGCAGTTCGCATTCTCTTATCCATGACATTTTACTCGAAGTGAGACTTCAATTGTTCCAAGGTTGCCAGTGGAATCGGTCTACCTTTCACATATTGGCGAACAGATTTGTTTGAAAAGTCCACAGGTCCCAGGGAGCTGGTTTGGCATAGACGATACCCGCCCCTTGTGGTTATGGATATACACTCGAGCCCTGGAGGCGAGCACTGGAGTCAGCTATCAGAAGGATTGAGTTATTCGAATTTCATCAGTCGCCCAGGTGCTGGTCTTCTCAAACGGCTATTTTGGGTTATGTAGATGGAAAAAGACCATAGGCACCAAAAACGTATCTACTACCTAGTATATGTGGAAAATACGCAGATAAAGTCTGGAATAAAAAGTAAAGAAATTCTTCATCTCATTGATCAAGTATGATCATACATAAGAGCCCACTTTTTTAGCCCCAAAAACCCAACATCTGGTATGCAAAATAATCATAACTATGCGCGAATTCTAGCCTTCTACGGGGTGCAGCGGCCTGTGAAACGGGGGTACAGCGAGCAATCACGGACAGTGTAGCGAGCACACAGCCAAGCCAGGAAACGCTCCAGACCAAGACCGTAGCCACCGTGGGGAGAGGTACCATACCTGAAGAGTTGTTAGTGAGATTTTCCAAAAGAAATACAAAGACGGGATCGGCATCAACTTACTTGCGCTGGTCAGTGTACCAGTAGTAGGGCTTGGGGTCCATGCCCTCGTGCTTGTAGGCGTTCATCAGCTCATCCCAGTCGTCCATTCTCATACTTCCACCGACAATCTCGCCGACACCGGGCATCAACACGTCGACACTCTCTGTGACGCGGCGGTCCTCGGGATCCTTCTTCATGTAGAAAGCCTTGATCTCAGCGGGGAAATGGGTCAGGAAGATGGGCTGGTTGATAATGTCGGTCATTCTGCGCTCGGCAGCCTCGGCGATATCATCACCGAACTTGTGGGGCTGACCCTCCTCGTTAGGGATTTCGTGCTCGACCAACCAGTCAATGGCATCGGAGTACCTCATGCGGCGGAAAGGGCGCGAAGGGGCCTTGAAGTCGGGGTTGAGCTTCTTGATGTAGCCGGCAATCTCCGGCTCGGCAAGAGTGTATTCAATGACCTTGCAGATGACCTCTTCCAGGTGGTCGAGCAGGTCAGTGAAGGTGATAAAGTCCAGCTCGGCCTCAATGTGAGTGTACTCTGACAAGTGACGGCGAGTCAGGGACTTCTCGGCACGGAAAGAGGGGCACACGCAGTAGACGTCACCCAACGAGGGGAGACAGGTCTCCAGGTAGAGCTGTGATGACTGGGTCAGGTAGGCGTTCTCGCCGTAGTAGTCGAAACCGAACAGGGTGCTGCCACCCTCGACCTGGGTCTGGACCATGGCGGGAGGAGTCACCTCCAGCATGCGGTTGGTCTCGAAAACTTTGCGGAAAGCACGGAGACACGCGGAGCGCACCTTCATGACGGATGACGAGGTCTCACCACGCAGAGCCAGGTGGCGGTTGTCGTACAGGGTCTGGGGGTCGGCGTCCTGGGCCACACGGTTGGTGATGGCTTCCTTGTCACCGGCGGCCTTGCCAATGATGGTGAAGAAGTCGGCGTGCAGCTCACGGTCGTTGGGGGCGTGCTGCTTGGGAGGAACGGCGCGCATCTCACCGTGGATGGACATGGAGGTCTCCAGGGTCAGAGTCATGATATCGTAGGTCTTGACCATATCGCCGGTCAGAATGCACTGCAAGTATCCGTAGCCATCGGTAAGGGTGATGAAGACGTAGTCCTTTTGCGCGCGCATACGGTGGACACGGCCGAGAACACGGACACGAGTACCCGGGGCATCAGACTCGGGAGTACGCAACTTGACAACAGCGGGGTCGGTGTTGTCCAGACGAATGCGCACAGGCTTGGGCAAGGAGGCGTCCTCTGTGATGACAACCTTCTTGGCCTCCTCCAGAACGGCCTGACGCTTATCAGCCTCGGCCTTCTCGCGGATGGCCAGCTCCTGCTCCTTGGCAGCCTTCTTCTTGCGCTGCTCGAACAGGTTGGTGGCCTTCTTCATGGCGGACTTGGTAGCGGGCTTCCATTCCAACTTAGCAGCAGGGTCGACATCCTCTCCGGCCGCATCGGTCTGCGATTTGCGGGTCAGGTATTGGATGCCCTCGGTGGTGGGCTCGTGGTTGACCATGGCGTGGATCAAGGTCTTGTAGGGAGTCGCCTCGGTACCGGTCGCGGAGGGGTCGTCGCGGCCGACATCCTCGTCGATGTAGATGGAGGGAGCCATGATTGTAGGGTTTGGTTGGAGAGTGTACAATCTAGATTGATGCCCACCAATTGAGTATGGGAATGTTCACGAAGAGGGCGAGACGGTGTCCTGTTGCCGCGATGTATTAATAGGGCGTCTCACATGTGAGTCATCGATGGGGAGATAAGAAAACCCCTTCAAACGATAAGGTACAGACCGGACGTAAATCCAAGCCCTTCAGCGACTTACGAGACTCGCAGCTCCGCTACCTAATAGCAAATGCCAATGTTCAATGGCCGGAGGAATTTTGTGCGGAAAGACAAATCGGGTAACGATAAAATCGGGAATTGGAGGGGTAAATTTTGATAGTGATTTCCCCACTGGTGCCTGAGGCATGATCGCGGAGTCCACGTTGCCACGAGTTGATCCGACCTTGAACATTGCACTTGTGACTGTGTACGTTTGTTTTCACATCTTTGATAAAGCATAGTGGGGTCAAAATTCATACAGTATTTTTTGGGAGAACATAGTTGCTCTGTGAATTCTACCAGAACCTTGGAATGAAACCTGAGGGACTATACTCCAGGTACAGAGTACTAGTACTAATAGGTGATGAGGAATCGAGGATAACCGTGGGAGACTTACATCACTGGACCATTGGGATGAGACATGTACTAGTCCACATGCATGTACATAGATTCATATGTACATCTATCGCATTCATTGTAGCATGTATGGAGTAGGGGGTATACCTAGGTAGATGTGATCCCGTGATCTACTTTAATCAATGTAGTTTAATCCTCCATGTTATTGACCATTGTATAGTGTCTAGGTACTATGTATTACCTCCTTTAATTATCTTTTACTTACTACTTAAATCATTATATGCATAATATTAGAGGACCTTCAGACAGTTGACTCATACTCCACAGGTAAATTTAATCTCCTTCAAGTCTCTAATTAGTCTAGTTCGGTTCTCCAGTTCGCATGCCAGGGGCAGGTGCCGGTAGTTGATTGGTGGGGCTTGATCCAGTTCTGCAGGAGCCACGGTTTGGGGAATCAAACAGCCTGGAGTACCTGTTGATCTAAATGATTAGATCAGAATAACATGTTCAAAATGTTCTCTTGTTCTATGGGAAATATTAGGATAAAAGTGACAGAATACTTCTAGAAACAGATTAAACATATTCATTCATATTTCTCATTTCAAAGTCACCATTGGTCACTACATACCTAGATATCTGAATGGCCGCCCCTTTCTCAGTCTCCATTTTAGTTCCCCCGTTCCTTATGGAGCATCAATAAGCCCCAATTCGTCCCCCTTTTAAATCCTCTCCTGTAAACACCTTACTGGGGGTTCACTTCTTCCTTACCTGGGACTTTTCTTTTCACTTTTTTTTCAATTCCATCCGCTCATTTTCTCGTGTTTAACCTTTCCCCAATTAGGGGCCTTTCTTCACACGTACTGTGCCTCTTCTTCCCCCTGATCCTCATTTCCCTTTCACCCCCCCTTTTTCTGAGCCTTTCACTATTGGGATTCCTGATCCCCTTTTCCCACTTAACCTTTTTTAGCTAATGTTCACTTCACTCTTCTAGTCCTTTTTGATTCTTTGATTTATTTTTTCTTTTCCCTTTCACAGGATCTCCACAAATTGGTTTTCCTCTATACGGTGTGACATTCTCCCTAGAAGAAAAAAAAGTTAAGCCGCAGGTTCGTCCTCCCTTTGGACCCCCAATTCCTTATATGGGAGATACACATTCCAATTAACATTGTGCCTAACTAGACACGTCGCCTTGAAGACCGCGGTTTTTCCTTTCTTCATCTTTTGATTCCTATCTTTTTTTTTTCTTAATTTTTTCTTTAAGAAAAAAAAAATTCCACCGTATCCATCACCTCGGTTACAATCTTACTCCACCTCCCACCCCTGAACGTTTATTTTGATATCCTCGTCCGAAATATTCACCTCCACCCCCTAATTCGATCAGAGCTGGTCTGGACATATTCCTGAGCTCGGTGTACACATCCACAACACCCTTGGTTATTCTAGTTCAGCTCGTGAGGGTTCGATGCGTTTGGGTACCTGGTAGTTGTGAAGCCTCGCCATGCAAACTTCGGATGCATCAAGCATCCCGAATAGTGCACGTTTGATCCCACCTTCCAAATACAACCTGAACGGTGACACCGGTTTTTCTCACGGCGCCTATCACTCCAACCACAACCCCCAAGGGTTCTCTCAGCGTTCCCGACGCGCCAATATCCCTGCTATCAACACTGCCGCCGGCCAAAACGATATGGCTTCCGGAGGTTTTGATATGAACTTCACCCCCCTTCTCCCTTCCCAGCTACTGGTCGGCAGTCCCTTTCAGCCCGGAACCCCATCGGCCTTTGCTTCCCCCCAATTTGCGAACTTCGGTGGCTTCCCCCAAACCAACCATAATGGTCACGCGCAACACTCCCAGAACCAATTGGGCAGCCCTACCCAGGGAATGCAGAACCCCGGATTGTACACTGGAATGATGTCGGATGGATTGGGTGCTTCCCAGTTGCTAAGCCCCCAGTCTCCCATCAATGGTATGAATGGAATGAACGGCATGAACGGCATGAATGGCATAAATGGTATGGGTGGCCTGCAGAACGCCGCTCTAGGTGGCCCCGCTGCGTCGGTGTCGCCAGGTATGCTGTCAAGCACTAGTCGCACTGTGTACTTGGGAAATATCCCTGCTGAAACAAGCGCCGAGGAAATCCTAAACCACGTGCGCAGTGGACAGATCGAGTCGGTGCGCCTTTTGCCCGATAAGAACTGCGCCTTCATCTCTTTCTTGGACAGCAGCTCCGCCACTCATTTCCACTCCGATGCCATCTTGAAGAAGCTGGCTATCAAGGGAAATGATATCAAGGTGGGCTGGGGTAAGCCGTCTCAGGTGCCTACATCCGTTGCGCTGGCGGTACAACAGTCCGGCGCGTCGCGCAATGTTTACCTGGGAGCGCTCCCCGAGGAAACTACGGAGGACGACTTGCGCGAGGAATTAGGCAAGTTTGGTCCAATCGACACGGTCAAGATTGTGAAGGAGAAGGCAATTGGCTTTGTACACTTCCTGTCGATTAGTAATGCGATGAAGGCTGTGACGCAATTGCCTCAGGAGCCCCAGTGGCAAGCGCCCAAGCGCGTGTTCTATGGCAAGGACCGTTGCGCCTATGTTTCCAAGACGCAACAGCAAAATGCTGCCCAGTTCCTGGGTATTGCACCTGGTTACGCGCATGTTCTTAATTCTGCAGACCGAGACCTGATTTCCAACGCGCTCGCTCAACAATCCGTCGCCGCTGCCGCTGTGGCCACCACTGCCGGAGGTGTGAATAACTTGGGCAACCGAACGATCTATCTCGGAAACATTCACCCCGAGACGACTATCGAGGAGATCTGTAACGTCGTGCGTGGCGGCCTCCTTCACCATATCCGTTATATACCCGACAAGCACATTTGCTTCGTGACCTTTATCGACCCGACCTCCGCTGCCTCCTTCTACGCCCTCAGCAACTTGCAGGGTCTCATGATCCACAACCGACGATTGAAGATCGGCTGGGGCAAGCACTCCGGACCCCTCCCTCCTGCGATCGCACTGGCAGTTAGCGGCGGCGCATCGCGTAATGTTTATATCGGAAACCTGGACGAAACTTGGGCCGAGGAGCGCCTCCGCCAGGACTTCACAGAGTACGGTGAGATCGAGCTGGTGAACACCTTGCGGGAGAAGAGCTGCGCGTTCGTCAACTTCACCAACATTGCCAACGCGATCAAGGCTATCGAGGGTATGCGCAACCGAGAGGAATACCGCCGGTTCAAGATCAACTTTGGCAAGGATCGCTGTGGTAACCCACCCCGCCAGGCAGGAAACCAAGGTCAAAACTCACAGAACCGCAACGGTTCAGGCCTCGAGGGTCCCCAGTCTCCCTCTCCCGCTTTGAACGGCTTCCAGCAGAATCTGAGCCAATCCGGCTCTCAGTCCAGCCCAACCCGCCCGGCCTTGTCACCAGCCCCTGGCTCCACAGGCTCCCAGAATGGACAGCAGCGTCACCCTCTACAGAACGTGTCGTCTCCTTCAGGCGTCTTGAACGTGGGCTCAAACAACCCACTCACCATGTACCTGAGCCAGATGTCTGCTCAGCAAGCACAGGAACAGGAAAACCACCTCAGTGACCCCATGGCTCTGGCTGGTCTGCAGGCTCAATCGCAGGCACCTCCTCAGCAGTCGCTGTATAACGGCCCTACCAATGGAGAGCTCTCCAATGGAAATATGGACGGACCGCTACACTCGCACAAGCCCTCGACCAACGGTTACCTGAGTGTGGGTAGTGGCTCTGGTCCTGGACACCATGCCACTGCCAGCACGAGTAGCCTGAGTGTACCTCGTGCACAGCACTCCCGGGCCGTGAGTCTGCCCTCGTTCTCCCAAGAGCCCTTTGGTCCTGTCTCTGGACAACCAGGTCACATTCGCACCGGCACAACCCACCAGCCACAGAGTAGTTTCTCCAGCTTCTCTGCTCTGGGTGGTCTAAACCACCCAGGTTTTGGACTTGCTATCCAAAACGAAAACTCACTTCCAGGCTGGGCTGAAGAGGAAATCGGAGCCAAATAATTCTAATACCCTGTGTTATGGAGATGCATACTTCGACTCTTGAAATTTCCCTTGGTGCTTTAATGGCATTTCTCTCTTCTCTTCTTTTCTTTCTCTTCTCTTTCTTTCACATTTGACACATAGCTTCTTTTTGTGATGCCATCTTTCTCTTCCTTTTTACTATGCTTCGTTTCTTGTATTGGTCTTAATACCTTTCACCCTGCCTATCTCTTTTAACCACACTTTTCCTTTCTTCTCATCCATGTCCAAATCTTTCTATCTTTCTCTTCTGCGCCAACGACCTTTATCCATTTAATCGCAGTTGTCTTTTCTTTATCACTTGTATTGCTAGCTGGCTATGAGTCTTTTCTTTTCTCTTCTCTCAGTTTCCTCGGGACATGGGAGGCAAGGGTTGAGCCGGTTTATTTCTTCATTCTTCACGGGCTAGCGCAGTATCTCGCTGCCCGTTTTCAATTTCTCTTTGTTCTACTTGTTGTGATGCCGAGGGCAGGTTGCATTGATGGTACTCCAGTGAAAATACCCAGTCTCTTGCTCTGCTTGCCTCGATCGAGGTGGGCTATTCGGGCTGCAGATGTGTAATTAGTGGAAAGTTGCCAGGGAGAAATGAATGAGTCGATGAAAATAGCTGCTGTGCTTTTGTAGTAATGTAATCTTGTTTGTGGTAGGTTCAAACATTTTCCTAGTAAATGCGGATGCCCGGCATGTAACTCCGCCATCCATGTTCAAACTCACCTTCAAACTTGAACTTCTGAATTTTCTTGGTGCTGTCGTCCTACCAGGCTTCCGAATACTGTGGTGACCATCTAGACTTTGAGAATATCCTTAGTCAATACCCTTCAACAGGACACGAGAGGTTCGAACCATTCCTTGGCCTGATACTACTAGTATCAAAAGCCACGAATATAGCAGCCCTCCCCTCAAAAGCGAGTCTCATCGAAATTTTTACCAGCCTACTATTTATTTCCTCCTACTGAACTTCCCAGCTCCCTTCTTCAAGCACTGTGTGCAAGTTATACCATTCAACACTTGCATCTCCAGGCTACCTGTCAACAGGCTGTTCCGTCCTTGGGAATCACCTTGACAGAGTCCCTTAAACGACGCCCTTTTGCAGAAATCGCATTCGAGTCCACCCAGGAAGCCCTCAACATCCTGTACAACCAAAAGCGCCCGATCTACGATGCAGAGCGGCCTGACAACTCAAGCGAACAAAGAGACAGGTCCCGACGAATCTCGACTCGGTGTAGCACGTGAGCAGGTCTGACATCTAGAGTTCACTTAGGATACGCTAAGCTGAACACTTTGCTCCTCCGCGACCTCCAGATTCTTCATCCGCTTTCTCTTTTCTCCTCCGAGTTCCGAGTCAACTTGGACAGCTCTCATTTTATCAACCTATCTCAAGATCTCTTCTACATAAGAACAATACCCTCCAGGGCCTCAACTCGAAGGCCTCGTCTGAGCGTTCCCAGGTAACAAGGTAGGCGATCAAATTTCTAATCAAGTTTGAAACTTAGATTTACTAATGTGTCAGGACATGTCTCTATGATTGAGTTCCGACCTGTCAATTATCGGAAAGAGGTCGACCACATCCCATATGTGCCTTTCAATGTTCTCACAACCGTGGAACTATAGGCTGCGCTAAACAAATTTCTGCGTCAATTCGCATCCACTACCACTGGCAGGAGTACATGCTCCTACTGGAATATAGTGGTGATAACCCATACGTACCGACCCTTCAAGTTTGGGGTTCAGCCCGCCAACATCTGCGGTAAACGTCAACTGCCAGTGGTCCTTTCACGATATCCAGTCTACCCAGATCAACTTTCTGAGTATTCAACTTCGATCTGCGAGCCAGCCCATAGATCCAGCGGGTTCTGGGATCTCTCACATCAACGCTTCATCCCTTTCCAACCGCCAACAAGAATATCAGTCCTCTTTGTGATACAAGCAGCGCCCGGAATTTTATCGAATGCGGGCATAATTCCACCCTTGGTGAGCGAATGTAAGCAAGAGTTAACGGCCCGTGGGTCCCCACCAGAGACCCAGGATCATCGAGCTGCAAAGCACTGGCCTGAGAACAGCTCAACTATCTTCGTCTACATCTTGGTCTACATCTTGGCCGTATCGTTTCGGACAACATTCGCAGCATTGATAACCATATCCAGGAACTATTGGAGTAAGTACGTGGCAACCTGGTTGCAATCTCTCACCTAATATCCAGCCATGACACCCACCTCACCTGGGCGAGAGTTTTCAAGTATTCAAATGCTGAACTGCATCCGGCACTGCGTTCAGCGAGCATATCCGTTTCCCTTCAACCCGAGCAGAATTCAAATGCCGTTAGAAAAGCGTTCAACGCCGAAGATATTAAGAGGATTTAACCTCTTGGACAACATCATAGCACGCTCTGTAGCCCACGTATACGACCTCCACATACGGACTCGAATAGGCATGCCCTCTAGCGCCCATTGTGGAGACAAAGCTCGCCCGGGGGCTTCAGAAGATCCAGTAAAGGAGACGACAGCGAGCTCGACCTACGGGTGCTGAGAAGCCTATAACGCGCGGCAGAAGACCCCGACAAAATCCACTGTGATGGTGATTCTTCCCAGCTGAGAACGTCACGAGGGAGAGCGTGAGGCCGCGTGATCTGGATAGACAAGTCGCAACCACTCAACTCTCGGGCAGAAGCCCATTGAAGATTGGTGGTTTGATGCGAGCCTTGGTGCGAGAAAAACAACGTTTTCATTGCCATTCCAGACAACATCTAAACAACCTGACAAGTGGATCGACGGTGGGATCCAGAAGACCGGAGCTTGGATTGATTCAGCACGACTAGTACATGTCACGGTATTTTCAAAAAGCAGACCTACCAGAACCAGCGAATGTTGATTCCAGTGGGTCAATCCGACCGTCCTGTCCACCGGTCCGTTCAAATGTTTGTACCTGCGTCTCTGATCCTCACATATGGTTATGGCTTCCCACTTATATGCAATACTACCTTATGGCACCAGAGAAGGGCGCAGTACCAATCGGATACCAGTGCCCTAAGAAGCCGCGGCGGGCCACTATACTACCGGCCGTTACGACTTAGGTATGAACGCATTATATACCTCGTCACGGTCGCCACTGGCAAATGAGAACCACCCGTTCATGGGCGGGGGGAGACTTGCATGGCAGACTTTGTCCATCGTCCATCATCCATCGTCAAGACGAGAAGAGCAGACAAGGGCACATGAGGGCATTCTTCGGCGCCCATACTATTCATTTGCCCTACAATGGTCTGCATATGGCACATTAGAGGCTTTCTCGGGGGAACTATGAAGCGCCGATGCTGCACTGCGAAACAGGCGAAATAGTTGCCTTTTTCCATCTATTTGATGCAGCCAGTTGCTTCCCTGGACACCTTGGAATTAACATTGTTAGCCCATATCGTCATAAAGTGGACTACCTGACTTACCTTCGGTACGATCAGACAAGAGAGTGGGCGATGCGCGAGACTCCCAATTTCGTTGCACGGCTTTTTGATACGTTCATGCGACGACAATCTATGACCAGAGCCGACTTTTCGTTTGTACATTGCCCCGGCTCGGTGGCTCGGTTGCTGAAGGGTGACACGCTGTTTGCTCAAGGTGATTAACCAACTTGCTTGTGATTTGGATTGGCGAGATGCTAGCAGGCTCCGGCAACATCCATGAATTGAATTGAGAATTCCTTTTGGAGTTACTCATGTTAAACTGTGTCCGTGAGGACAAATTACAACAAGTGCGAGGGCTCCAAATATGGCGAAGTATCAATAGTTAGGGTCTTTCTACAGCTCAAACGCAATCCTCCTCCACTTATGGGCTGAAAGTCTCCGAGCTGCCATTCAGAGAGAGCCGAGAGATGTGGGACTTGATCATTGGCTACTTCCGTCTTGCCATGGATCTCACCCCGATTCCCTTTAAGAATATCTTAAGGGGTCTAATGGTTCAGAAAATGAAGCAAAACTGAATGATGAACTAGGTATCTCATCACCTCAAGAAGAGCAGTCAGCAGCAAAGAAGCCAATCTTACATGTCCTCACAGGTAGCGAAGCAGCCTATCTTATGATCAGGACTGAGCTAATAATTAATCGAGGATTTGGGCACAAGACCCTTGAGCACCAGCCGGATGCCTCTCACATGCATGTCCTCTGCTGCAAGCTAAATGACAAGACCCAACGATACGCTTCCCCCCTTTTCCAAGGTTCTACAAGAATGTCAATTCTGAATTTTACCACTACCAGATGTGTAGTGCAGTGGGGATTCTACCAAAAATCTTCGGAACAATCGATCCAGAGCTCTTAATACGACTTGGAAACATTTGCCTGACAGCCCGCAAGCAAAATGAATTCGTAGGGCTGCCAAGTACCTGACCAGTCCGTCCTACCGTGGAGCTATTTTGGCAGACCAGACAGGCTTTGGCAAGGCAGCAAAATACTCTGATAATCAGAGAAGTCACCACCTTCAAGCGCAATTGCGGAAATCCTATAACTCCTTGGCCAGACCTTTTGCATTGCAATAATGCACACCGGTCGCTTCCGAGATAGCGGTGCAAGTGACGGACCTAACCACTTCTCAGCAACGCAGATCCTACCACGAGTAGGAATAAGTTAGTGATAACACACTTCTTTCATGAGTTCCATGCTAATCTCCTAGCTCTCTCATTTTGGGCAGCTCTATGGAGAATCTCTAGGAAGGAGCCCTCTTGAACAGCCCATTCAACAGCTCCTTGGAAATTCTCCACTCGTGGATGCGACCGCTACAACTGATGAAAACCATCCTGAAGGACCTGAAGGAAGCAAAGCGAGAACAAACGAACGAAGTGGATGTGACCGCTAGCATAACCAGCGACCGGTCGGACTGGATTGACACCAAAGGTCACATTCACTTATTCACTATTTACTCGCAAAAGAGGGATACCAAAGACACACCAGTCACTGGCATGGCCACATCATGGCCATCCTGAGTTCTTGGAAAGATGCGCACCTTCAAACATCATGAGATATGTTGCGGAGAGACCAGTGACCTTGACATCTGGACACCACTCTCCCGGCCTATGAGAGGTAAGTGCAAGTATGAACGATACTATTATAACAATCCTGAAGATACAGTTCTAATTGATAAATTTGATTAGGACCAACGGACCATTTGAACCGCATTCAGGTGTGGTCGTACATGATATTCCCTTCAATTGAACATGCACTTCTCCAGTATGGGAGGGAATGAATGCAGCTTGTCAGTATTTTCAAAAATCAGCTAAGCAGAGTTGAAAAGAGGAAAGGAAATGCGCCATTGAGATTTGTGGACAAAAATGAGACAACATGGCGTGACAGGAAGTTGCAAATGGGGACGTCATTCATCTCCCCAGCTCTACGTGCAGTATTTTCAGGACACATCATGCACAACATTATCTGGCACGTCCAGGAATGACCAGGAAGAAAACACAGGCTGCGACCTCCGATTTCTGGAAGAAGGCCAAGAAGGCCAAGAAGCGAGTAGTTGGGAGCCCACACTATGACAGCAATTGAAACACCTCAGCATTGAACAAGCAACACCGAAGGGGGGACCCCGCAAGCGCTGTGGTCACTGCACGCCAGATATGGGCGGACGTATCGCGAAAGGAATGAGCACGAACTTGAACAAATCCGAATCCCAGACGCAGTATTGAAAGATATTGCTCAAAGGTATCAAAGTAGCTCAGGAGCGCCAGAGACGACTCGCAGACGTGATTTCTCGCGAGGTAGAACATATGGTGTGTCAATTTCCAGACTGACGACATTCTCTTTGCTGATTACAATAGTCCTACGTGGTTAGGCTCTCTTGATGGGCGCAAAGTAGCATGAGCCACAACGACACCCCGATCCTCTTCACAGACACGGAGAGGCCTTTCGGCGGCTATGTGCACTTCATGCGCACTCCGATTTTTGTTGCGTGGTGCTGGATCAGAGACTAACATTGAATGTCTTGGTCGAGGTAGCCGATGATTGCCGCGCCCAGAACTAGACGACTGTATGCTGGACAAGGGGAGGAGCCCCTTTCTATTACTCGACAGGGCTGCTCAACACTGGGGAGTAGCCTAAAGCGATCAAACAGATGCAGTAAGTTACAGTCATAACTACCCAGGCAGAACTAATACTGACTATGTACTTACTAGCAATGCATGGCGATAACAAGATTGAGGCAAAAGGATGTAATGTTACATTCTTACAGATCCTCCCAGCTCCCGTTGTCGTGAAAGATGGTTCAAAGACTCGGAGATGTCACTGGTGTTGATGAAGAGGAAGAACGCATCGAGAATATTATGCATATATGTTGCCTGTATATGGTCAAGGCAAGAGTTTCTACTGAGATTCGTTGGTTGATCCATGCCAGGGAGGAATAATTGGTACTTCGCAGCCGTCGATTTACTATCTCCCAGATCGAATATTCTGGTGTCGATCGTGATATCATTGTCTGCATCTTCATCGCCTTTCACAATCTCGAATGCCAGTATAAGGGCTCCGGCCAGGCTCAGGTCCTGCTGCGTCTAAGTATGTCGTCTTACGGGGAAAGGCACTCCTCGACCTGGAGATTGTGGTCGGCAACTTGTCAACTGAACCTGCGGTATGCTTGGATATTTGATTCATCTGCCTGGAACTCTCTCAAATTCGTCCAACCGCGGGCTTCGAAAGGAGCCAGATGCGCTCCTAACTCAGATATATAGGGTTTCAAGTTGTTTTACCTCTAAGGGGTCATCCCGCTCCAGGCTTTCATTGACTTTGAGTGCTGGCTTAGCCAACCTACTCTTCCTCAATTACCAATTACCCTCGCGATGTCTACCCTTGGGAAGTCTACGAAGGCCTAGCCAACCAATCAACGATGCAACAGCACAGCATCTTAGTTGCCTCGATGAATTCCAAGGTTCCAACAATGACAAGCTTGTACAAGTGCATAAGAATCGCGTCAATAAAGGCAAGGCAAGGGCGGCTGTACTCTGGGACAGCAGTCATGCCCAACAACACCCGAAGAAGCCGAGTCCTCTCCAGGAAATAGTTGTCATCAGACAGCTATACCGACCAACTTTGGAGACTGCCTTTATTGAAGGACCCACAGGTGCCAGTTGAAGAGGAAGTGGTCTTTGTGTTCTAGGCCGGCCTAGGACAATATGTCACAGGCGTTTTGCAACGAACCGGGGGTTTCCTTTCAAAAGCTGCAGTAACACTGCCTCCCCAGACCTCTTATTTACCAACAAACTCTTTGGTGCTTCCACAAAAGGTTCCGATCCACGACTCGGGGCCCAGTGTTGAGCCTGATTTCTGAGGAAGGACTTTTTCCCAAGCTAGAAGTCGAGGGCCTAATGGGATACATCAACGCAAGCCATGCAAATATGAAGCATGTCGCTCAGTCACAGGGTTCATGTTTTTCTACAATGGTGTTCAATATTGTGGGCATCGAAGAGACAAACGTACGTCGCACCGTCGTCACCTTGAACGTCTGCAGAGTACAATGAGCGAAGCAGTACGAGAAGGCCCCTATCTTCAGAACACATCCAAGGGATTGGTCCTGGATCCCCGAACAATACCCTCAAAGTCACGCAGACTAGAACAATTTGTGCCCCTGACCAGCTAAGCAATTACTCCAACACTACAAGTATAACAGTAGCGCTACCTACTCTCACTCCAATCTATGTTCCTCCTTTCCATCACTCAACAAGCGCTACCAATCCAACTAGAAGCTTGTCTGCTCACCATACCCGAGCTTACAAACTACTAGTTCGACGACATGATGATTCTACGCACCCGTCTCGGGTTTTCCCATCGATACGCTGCGTCACACTTTGGTGACGCTTTCGCCACATCTGGTAAGGTCCGGGCCACGCATATCCCACACGGACCAACCATCGTTGCTCGTGCATTCGGTGTGCTCTGGTTTATTCGGTCCGGGCAGTACGTTTTCGCAGGCGAATTGACCGGAGCACTGGCACCCCGACGGTCACACATGTACTGACTGTGGAGATGAGGATTAATTTTGAACCAAATGCCTGCGCAGCCTATCCAGGAGAATGAGTTAGTATTAGGGGTCCGGACAGACTCGAAGCTTAGAATTCAAAACCTCTATCGGATGGATTACGGTTTCGCCAGATGCGTCTCCCACTGACTTTGATTTAATCATCGACATATGCAGGACCGACGGCGCAACGGGTACAGTCCTGGACACGCTGCTGAACAAAATTACGCTGCGTCCTGATTTCGATGGATGGGTGGTCGTGCCTGGGACACTCCATGCACCGGATACCTAATATCCACATCCAATATTTTTGAAGATTTGTCATTAATATTCGTATTAAGCAATCTGGACAAGGGAAATTCAAATTCAAATGTTGGTTAAAATTGTTGAAATTGAAGTCTTTGAAGTACTGCCGAATATCAATTGATCGCAGTTGCTAGCAGATCTTGATTATGCTGCACATTTTGGCTCAATAGGCACCCAAGTGGCTAGGTAGCATCGATTGATAATAAATCCCACGCTCAACTTGAGCCCACATGCAGTGAGTATATATGCGTTAGGTAGGTGATATCAATCAGATCTGATCAATCCGGATGTCCATCAGGGCTGTCGTACATTGCCCTGACCAGTTGACGGATTACAATTACCGCAACCACTCAGAAGCGGCCAAATTCACGTTTTTCACCACTTTGTCGCACAATGCTCCAAAAGAAGACAATGCAGAACAATCTCCATAAAATGAGAAGTGAAAATTACCAGATTCCCTTCGCACACGAAATCCTCAATCCCATCCCAAACAGGTATGGTATGAGGAGTTCCATCACGATCGTGACTAGTTTACCCGAGGCCATGAAGCGGGGAGAGGGAGGCAGAACTCCGCACGAATCAGCACGCTCACAAGCCGCCCCTCCTACCACATTGGACGCTAGTGCTGATGACCTTTGTCAGGGCTTGCACCGGTAACATGGTGGGGGAGTCGAAATCAGAAGCCCATTTGTCCGGCCGTGAAGGGATCCTGCCACAATCACAAATGGAATCGACCATGGAGAAAATGCCTAATCAGTATGTCTGTGGAGATCGCGCATAGACCAAGTTCAAGTTCCACTTCCACGAAATACAGTAAGCCCCAATACGAATGACCGAAAGGGCATGCAATTTACTATACTTTTTCATTATCCGGGCGTCTACTCCGAAGGTTTCGCGCATAATTGACATCCGGATGTCCCGATTAGGCAATCTGTGTGGGGGCCATCCAGGAACCATGAGGATGAATCTTCGGCAGGAATAACAGTATCCCAAATGAGGCAACTGAAGAGTTTGACCGAAGAAGATACTGAAAGGGGTATCCTAGCTACAGAGAACTTTAAGATTGAGAGCCCAAAAATACGCCTTAGAACAAAGTGCAATCCTGCCAGTCAACACATGCATGGCGCAAAAAAGGGAGCAAGAAAAAGAAAGAAAAATAAGCTAGCATTTGATTAGGGAAAATCAAACGAAAAAAACAAAAGCACCTCGAGATTCGTAACCTAGTACCCACACAGCCCTAACATTGAAACTTCCGACATTCCAACATTTGGACGTTGTGAAAGCGACTCCGTACACCATGACATGGCCGCCCCCAACTAGAATCACCCGAGCCCAGATGAACAAAGTAGGTAATGCCAATACCCGCGAAAAAATTCGCAGTCTAGAAGCCCGCTAAACAAGCTAGAGAAAGGAGCGTAGGTTCGGAATCCCTCTCGCGTGGCACACTATTCCTGTTCGCGAGCTAGTGGCCCGTTAGCTCAATTAGCCACGGTGAGACTCGCGGTGAGGCTAAGGGGCCTCTTGGCGATCATGAATCAGTTCACTGTAACGTGCGGACTTTCCGTCCAAGATTAATGCTGATCTGGGGGTTGAGGGGTTTGGGGCCGGGGTGAATTTCATGTAGCCTGATACCTATTCAAATGTTGGAACACAGTAGTTTAATGACGTTTCTTCCGGCCTTGGCGTTGGGATTTGCGCGAGTCATTGATATCATGCGACGCGGATCCTGCTCACCTGGGCATGTGCGATGATGAGGAGGATGGATGGTTTAGGTCTCGAGATGGGCGTCATGGATAGAATATACTGTCGGAACCCTGGTGATTCCTTTCATAGTTACAACTCGATGCTACTGTTATGAGACATTACACTGATAAGTATGATTATATTAGGAAGGGGAAATGGTATCTGAAATGTCTGAATGTGTTCTCTGCTCACGTTCCATAGATATCCGACTCGGAGTAGCAGCTAAGTCAATTCAGGTAACTAGTGTCCTAGTCAACACGCGTGCCCCCATGCTCGGCACTAGCATACCGTTGCATGAACCCTATTACCTCGTGGCAAGAAGGGGCATGGAAGGCTAGAACGATTTTAGCGAAAATCCTCTTCCAAGTTTTACATTGGAAGATAAGTCCGCATCCTTTGGGTACAGCCATTGTATCACGCACGGGCCATGGTCATTTGCGTTGCTGACGGTGTTGGATTACCAGTTGACCCCAATTTTATCAGGATCAATTAAGACACTTGAATCCAGATGTTGACTTGATACTAGTTCAATGTCCCGGGGGCTGGACGATACATGACCACATCATCTTGCATGCCCATTTGCATTTCTTGAATGTATGAATGGGGCCGCCCGAGTATACTGCTCGGCAGCTCCAGGAGGCTTGGAAATCCCGAGAACTTGGAGTCACATAGTGACGACAGTGACATTGGTCATTTGAACCATCACCCCGGGGGCCTCGAGATTAGTTCTAAGATTAGGATGCCCAATGTGGCTCATCCCAGCTTCAATGCCATTGCTCAAGTGCTGGATCCTAGAGCCCACCATCGGCCCGAAGATCAACCAAAAAAGGGGGAAATGTCGGAGGAACGAGGCGACATAGCCTTAAAAAAGAAACAAAAAAAATCATTAAATAAATCACATCAGTTCTTGGCATCTGGGCTCACTAATATAGCCTTGGAGCCCGAGCCCGAGAGCCCGAGATGGGGACGATGAGTAGAACCACGCAGACTTGTCCGAAGGATCGAAGAAAGCACACCCAGATGTCAATAGAACAGAAAGAGAGAAAAAAATCAAAAAGAACATTGGAAAGTCCGAGCTATTCCGCCCGACTTCCGATATTAAATCCTTCCAATAAGAACGCAGCTAGTAAAATAAACTTTCATGTGGCTTTCGCACTGTAGATTGATTAATGAAACTTCCATTTGATGACAAGTCTGTAAGCGGAATGAAGTGGGCTGACAAAATGACATCTCTATTATTGGTGTACCCCGGGGCCTTCAATCTTTTGATCTACATGTCCTTTTGTTCAAACCGTTCGTCGATAGGTAGTTATGATCGACGTGGTTTTGCGGAGCTGAATCATTAGTTCAGGGGAGATCGTCGAGCAAAGATCGTCCTATTGCTTGAGATAGCCTTTTCTTATCCTTCAGGATGACCGTGCAGTTCTCTGGGGAATAAGGCTACGGAAATTAGAGCCACTAGTTGCGTGATTGACTCAGGTGCTCGGTTAGAAGGAAGAAGCCCTGAGCTGGACTTTTGTCATAGGGAATTTCTACAAGGCAAGGAGTGAAGCGGTGTAGTGACTAGTGAATTTGAATTTGAATGACACATTCAAATAATGATCGTGATTCTCAAGTAGTGCGAATCCTTCTTATAATAAAGTTAAAAAAGACATGATAGAATGGCAAGTTATCCAAATGAGAACCTGAACCGCAAAATGTAATGAAAGACAAGATAACCTCCCAGGACGTAAAATTCCCATAAATAGGGGACATGATAAAAGATAGCTAGCCTCCAACGCCGATGACAAAACCAGACTCCCAGAGGTATCTTTATAGAAACGCAAAAGACAAGAGACCTCTCCAAATCATAAAGATAGTAAACATGAAAGAAAACGCCAAAAGCAGAAGAGAAAAATCCCCCAAAGACTCAGATCAAAACTCATGCCTCAGCCGCCATCAGCTCCCGATGCTTCTGCTGCTGTCGCAAAGCAGTTTCCTGATCTTCGCGCATCCAAGGATACCACACATTAGCCCACTCGATAACACCAAAGCGCGGAGCCCCCGAGTCACCCCCCATGGCCGTCCCATCACGCAGGAACTCTCCATCCCGCATACGGCGCTGTTCCCTCAGCGTAGGACAGCTCTTCTCCTTAATAAACCGATAGAACTTGCACTGGATACCCTGGAAGCCACGACGCTGGCGACTAGGAAACTGACGATTGAAGCTCTCGCGCACCTCTTTCCACTCCTGACAGAGATCGACGCGGTGGTACCAGATGAAGTACATCTCCTCTTCCTCGTACTTCGGGCGCGGCGGCCGGCGACGATCCGTCCCGTTATTGCTGGAGCTGCTGGAGACGGAGTCGTAGCGCTCGCGCGGGTACGGGTCTGGTGAGGAGTGTGCTGAGCCCGGGCCTGAGGGCCGGTAGGACAGGAACATGTGGTGATGGTGCTGTTGCGGGTTCATGCTGCTGCTGCTGGAGCTGCTGACGTGGGTTGTTGCTGTTGAGGCGGCGCCGGGGCTTGTGTCGTGGTAGCCGCCGCCTCGTCCGTACCAGTATTGGTTTGGGCTTGGGGGGTAGCCTGTGTAGCCGGAGCCGTGTAACGGCGCGTGCTGTGGATATGGTGATTCTGTGGAGTATTCCATTTCATCACTGGAGGGATTCAGCAGCGAGTCGATCTTCATTCGACCTTGGCGCTTGGATGGTAGATGTGTGTAGTCTGTGTGGATCTCCATGGCGATTGTTTACGTGTGCGCCGCCTTGGATGTTTTTGTGTCTTTGTTCTCAAAGGTTGATTGCAATCGTGCAATCTGATAGGGAGGGTCCAATAGAGCTTTGTCTTTTTTTGTCTGGTCGTGTGTCTTTATAGATTGTTCAAGGGCTTTTTCCCCCTTCAGATTGTTGAGCTATTGTTGAAAGATGTAGAGGTTGTTGTGAAACCCTTGCAGTCGTCCCACCACAATGACCAGGACAAGTGAGAGTCGATACCAAATATGAAATGTGGCGTTATTCCCAATGCCTCAATGGAATGATCACAGATAAGGCGAGTTCAATGTTGAAGTAGATCAAGGTAAGAGGGAGAGAGGGAGGGGGGGGGAAGAAAGAATCAAGAGAAGAGGTCAACGGGTGGAGGAATGAAGTATAAAATAGGTCTCAGCCTTTTTTTCTCCCCAGGGTTTATTTTTTTTTTAATAAATAAAAAGAAAAAAGAAAAAAAAGAAAACGGAAATCCACTTCAGGTCAAGCAGAACAGCCAAGGTTTATAGATCGAGAGAATTCTAGTCATGGCAGATCACCTGGAGCACACACGGGCTTAAATGAAAAAGAAAAATAAAATCCGATAATACAGTAGTCCCAGACTAACAACGCTGGGTGCAGCGGAGCGACTGAGCGGGTCGGGCTGGTTGTCTGCTCCTTTGGCCCCCTCTCCCTCCACCCCCCCTGTATAGTTGTACCGCGGATACACACAACTTGGAAGGTTCCTTTCACAGGGGTGAACTACCTCATGGTCTCCACCCCCAGAGAACTAAACGAGGGTTAGTTAGACCGGTGAACCGGACAGGGTTCTGCGCATTTTGGTGTACCGGGGGCTGCTCTGGTTCAAATTTTTGCCACTTGTGCTATAATTGATATCTCAAATTCCGTGAAGAAGGGCCTTTGGTGGCGATCTACGGCCATACTCGGTCTCTGCTAGGCAAGCAGCTCAGTTCTATGGATCGGGTAATTATGGTCTTGCGGTGATCGGCCACTTTTCTTTTTATCAGTTGATCTTGAAGAATCAATTAGATTTCTTGTTCTTCTTTGATAGAGTAAGGTTATCCTTTTACCCATTATTTTTAATTTAATTTGAATTTTATTTTCGATAAGAGGGTTTTTTTTTCTTTGACTCAACAGACGCGGCACTTTTGGGTGGAACAGGACTGGAACGTTTTTTAACGACCTAAAATACCTAGCACAGACGATCTTTTTTCTTTCTCTGTGAATAAATTTAATATGTTCGGTATTTTTTCTTCTTTTGTCGATATTTTTTTGCGAGTGTATTCAAAATATTTTTATTTTATTTTATTCGTTTCAATCAAATACGAAATGAGTGAGCAATTCACGCGGGGGAATCCACCTTGTCCGAAAATCAGAATTCGAAAAAAAAAATCAAAATTTCTTTTTTGGAGAAAATAAATCAAAATAATCCAAAAAATCAAGACCCATCATTGAAAGTCCGTAGCATTAGCCTTTTTAGTTCAAGGTCAGACTCGGGGGGCTACGAAACATGAATGACAAATTGTGGAGACGCGCCTGCCAGGCTGGTAATTGGCATACGTACATGTATTGTAGCGGCAATGTAGCTCTGAGTATCAAAGGCCCCCGGGGCCTGAATATCGTCATGGTTCAAGACAAAAAAGCGATTCAAGGCTCTCTACAAACAAATCAGGCTCTCCAAAGCGTCATCAATCCAATTGTTTCATGAGTATTATGGACAGGGACAGGGCCCTGAACTAGGCCAGATGCATCTATTACTAAGCGCAGAGCTTCGCAGTTTCACAGTACATACGGTATCCATGGCGTGCGCCAAAAAGGAAGCCAGCGCGAAGCGCATCTACGCCATACATGTAATAGAGGTGAACAAGTGCGAATGGACAGGTAATAATCAATGGTGTCTTCGGTCCACCACTCGACTATTGCATCTGATAGGGCCATTCATCAGCGACCGAACATCACTTGTACAAGGATTAGATTGGGTAGGGAAACCCCATATGAACCAATCCTAAGCGGAGGCTTCGAAAAGATAATCATGCAGAATCAAAAATAGCCGTGTGCATTGAAGTCGCCTGTGTTTCCTGTTTTGGGGCACATCTCAAGCCTTCGGAATGTTTCTGATGACATGTTCCTGGTTCCAAGTGTTCAACATCGACTCGTGATGTGACCGTGGTCCGTTCTGTTGAGCAAAATGCGTACTTCGTAGCTTGCGCCGCATGACTGTGATAGGATAAGTGAGGTGGGTAAGACGCTCTGACCCAAGACGTTGAAGACCCTCTTTTTATTATTTCCGTTGTTTTGCGAATATTTATTTTAAATCTATTTTATTTTATTTTTCTTTTTCTTGTTGCATTTCTGGACTTCCACCTTCTGTAGGGGTGCCCGGCGCGAAATGACTCGCAAGCCCTAAAGTTCATGTTCGATGGAAGGCGTAGAAGTCAAAAGGCAAAAAACCAACAGAAACGCACGGCGTCTATTGGACCACCAACAGTCAGGTGTTGCAACGCTCGCCATGGCACTGGGCCACTCCGACGAATCAATAGAGGTTACTACTGCAGGCTAAGGCGGGCTAATGCGGGCTCAATTTGGGCCTCAGATGCAAAGGGTGGGGAATTTGCGTCTGCCAACGCATCTGCATCGACCGTTTCGTATTGTAATTATGCCTTGATTTTGATGTTTACATTTTACTCGCAATTTACCTTTTTATTTCTTTGTTAGATCGCCTTTTTTCCTTGTTTTGATTTTTATTTCAATCGATGCTTTCCTAAACAAGTAACATCTCTATATCGGGTTAGATACTGCGAGAACAAAGAATCAAATAAGAACCTGTAAGGAATGAAAGAAAAAAAAAGAATACCTTGGACTTCTTAGCTCGAGTCGAGGATATTACTTGAACCAACTATTGTAGCAATATCTCCGAAATGTAGCGAACCATGGTTGAAGCAATTTGACAAATTACTGCGCGGGGGGGGGAATTCAGCCATGATGCGCATTGGCGATGGCCCCCCATCTGCCATCGGCAGCATCCGGGGGCACAGTCCAAGGCGAAATTCCACTTTCCGCGACAGGAGTTGTTTATCCCGCTCGGCTCACTGTTGGGATGTGCAGGCGATCCAGCCGAGCTTCGTACCTCCCCACCCTTGAACGATGGAGAGAGTCGAGACTCTCGCGCTCCACTTTACCCCTCGGATCATCTGGACAAAAGAACCTCGAGGAAATTGCCGCGGGTGATGTCAGATTTTTGTTTTTTTTTTGTTTCTCGTCTTCATTGTGTCTAGACAACTGTTGTAGAAGTACCGAAATTGCCGTGGAGAGCCCTGGATGACAAAATAACACGTTGCCATTACAATGAATTTCAGCCTGATCGCCAGAAGATCAACGGGAACGGGTTAGGATTTTCTTCAGGTGTAATTGACACGGCGAAATAATGATAAATTACCTGCGGTACATTACCCATTTAGCCTTACATTTAGGCATCTACAATCTATGACATAAAATAAAGGAGACAGAGAAAGATAACCGCCCTAATCCTTGTCCAGGTGAAGCTGGCGCAATCTCGCAGCACTTGAGAGCTAATCACATTTCCATCTATCTCAAGGTCGTACTTGGTACTTCTGTCGAGGACCAAAAACAGACACTCGTGCCAGACTAGCGCACGCCGCGGAGCTCAATAGTGGCAAGACCAGCCCCATTTTTTTTTTATTTTTTCTGTAGCCTCAAGATGTTCATATTTCAGGTTTTCCGGTTTTATTTTTTTTGCTTCTCCCCTTAACCGCCAGCGAGACCCCTGTATTTCTTTGTTAGCGAGTGCAAATTCCCCTCTTTTCCCTTTCCTGCAGGCTCCGTGGCGCCTTGATGGACGGGCTAGAGCTCCCGGTTCCGTGCAGATCAAGATCAACATGGCCCTGCGACCCCCGCTCTGTTTCTTTGTCTCCAGGGGTCTCCACCGAGTCCAATCATCGCTCACTTGAATGGCGTTAGTCGCGTAGCCGCAGCGAATAATAGTCACGTGGGGACTATCCGCCCGGGCACTCCGAATGAATCAGATGAATCAGATGAAAGCGACATGAACTAATGCTGAAGCTAGTGACGAATCAGGTAACTCGCCGTCCTGGTCCGTTTAGTTAGCCCCGAGGCGGTTCAGCGGTTGAGATTCCCCCGGCCGATCCTTTCCGTGGTTCTTTCTTCTGTCCGTGGCGCTGATAGAGAGTGGAAGCTTTTCCGTGGTACTATTTTAGTTAGAGAGCCTTGTATGCTCGCTTGAAGGCGCGCGCGCCATTGGAGGATTAATCTGGAAATTAAAATTTCGATGAACTGCGGTAACTTTGACCCTAGTCGTTGCGAGTCATGTCCTGCATGCTTGACTCTGATCCTAGCTCTATTCAACGGGCGAGGCGTCAACCAGGGGGGAAACGTGGTATCAAAGCGAAAGAAAAAAAGAAAATTTGTAATTATTCAAATTATTCAAAAGTATTAGAAAATGAGGTAACCGGTGTATCCATTTCCACCGTCGATCACCCAGTTCTTTTGCCCATTCCCATTGCCCTTGCCTACGGAAGGACACCATTAGATTTCTTTGACGTGCCATGTATTCCTTCGCTGATCAAAGGTGATCAGGCTAATTGGCATAGATCGATCGACGGGGATGCTGGATGAGTCTCCTTTCATTGTGTGATCTCGTATAATCTTGCTGCAGTATCGTGACACCACGACGCTATGGCGGCGCCATAGACATGCCACCCCCCACTAGCGATAGACGCCGTATACCACTCGGTACTCTAGGTACCGAAAAGTATGTAGGCACCGTATCTGGTCGTATTCAACGTGCGGTATTTTGTATGTACAGCATGCATGTGTCTGATAGGGGTCAACTGTTGACTGCGAGTTTTCAAGCCATGCACCCGTGGACATGGGCACGGTAGCACGCCATCTCGTCTAAACGAATACTACATCAAACATTGATGGAGAACGCATATCCAGCGCCCATGTCTCAGCAAACAAAGAGTGACCAATCTGGAACCAGTTCCGTTGTTGGGTCGAGTGTTGGAAATGGACGATCGGCTAACAATATCCAGTGCGGAGTCGGGGAGAAACAGAGCGCGATGTGAGTCGTCATTAAGAATCCACACCGCAGTTACAGTTTGGAGGG
Organism: Penicillium sclerotiorum; assembly: GCA_911649655.1. Classification (NCBI taxonomy): domain Eukaryota; kingdom Fungi; phylum Ascomycota; class Eurotiomycetes; order Eurotiales; family Aspergillaceae; genus Penicillium; species Penicillium sclerotiorum. The sequence continues at coordinate 864,246 of CAJVRJ010000008.1, forward strand.
GACCCCTGTAAAAAGAATTGCGCAGTCACTACGCAACTTGAGGTGTGAGAGGGGGTGGCAGGACAGAATCCCGAAGTGCAGATAAAATACATGATGATCTTGTTATTCTGATTATGTATGGGAAAAAAACAGTTTGTTTTTTATTTCATTTATTTTGTATTATTCTTTTCTTTTCCACCGTTCCCCACATACCTGTGCACACCTACATTAGCGCGGGCCAAGTGATAATCCCGCATGAGGAGATTACTCGATTAGTTCAGGGTAATGCACAGCACTCGAGCGTTTCAAGTTCTGGAATGAATATCAGGGAAAATAAGATTACAATTATTAGTATCATAGTGAAAGAGCACATATCCGGGCGACACCTTTCCGACTCAACCCTGCATAGATCCTTGGTTTGCAAACCCTAATTCACGGCCCCCCGAGCTACGCCGAGCTGTCAAATCAAAGTACGCGTGGCATGCCGATTTCATGTTGGGTCCCCTGGAGGGGGGACAGGGGGCTAGAAGGCCAGATGTGCTAGCAGTTGACCCTTGGTCATTGGTTGCTACACACTGGCATTGGACAAAGTTGATCAGTGAATATGCAGAAATGATCTCATGGGCTAGGGTAAGGGGCTGCACGGGGTGATCGCCTTGATTTGTACGCGGGAATCTTTTCCTTTCACTGTGCATTTACATCATGTGACATACTGTTTGATTTTCACAGACTCATGTCAGTGACAGGAAACAGTTCTATCACGGTCTTACCTCGGAACGTTCAATTTGCATGGCCCAATTTGTCCTCGGACCCGAAACGGCCAAGAACGGGGGTAAAACTTTTCAGCCTCATACATAGGGCAATCAAGCTGGACCGACTGTGCAGAAAAAAATAATAACAAAATGTGAAAAATAAAAAAAAAAAAAAAGTCGCCCTTCGTTTACACAGACTCCACTCCCTACAACCCCACTTCGCTCTCACTTCCGGAGAGGAGCGCGGCGGCCCTCCGACGCCATGTGGCCCGCATTCCTGCAGGCCCTCGATCCAGAAACTGGTGTCGTGCGGGTTTTACAAGGTTCGCCTATTCTGACATTGGCCGGCAGTGAGATGAGCAAAGTTTAATCCCCATCGCACTAATACCGAGCCGCCAAAACATAAGCCAGAACATAACTGTCTTGAGGTCCAAAGGGTGAAAGTCCGTCTGACAGAATGAAGGCAAGTCAGAACTTCAATCCCAAAGAGGAATCCAGCTCGGGAGGCAACGAACTACAAAATACTAGTATAAAAATAGAAAGAAGAATTGCGGCGTAAAGACAACTCGCATCTCGAAATAAAGAGGCGACAAAGATCAGATCAAAGGGACATAGTCAATGACGAAAGAATTCGAACCAGGCTCCTTCGACCCCTGACCACAGAACAAAGCCATTAGCTTTTCTCTTTACTACATCTAGTCTAGATCCTCGGAGAAACCAGTCTACATGTACGGGCCAAGTCAAAAGGAAATTGTGGACACCTTGGAGAAACTCCGGATTCTGGCTTGTGCACGCTTCTGGAATCGATCGACGCGCGAATCAGAACAGCAAAAAGATAAGCGAGCGGACCAATGGGAATTCATCCACAGCTGAATCCCGTCTATTTCCCCTCAACAACTTAAATCGTTTAAAAAAGCTCTTTCGGATTGCCCTTTACACGGACCGAAACTCACTACTTACTTGTTTGGGTTAAGTGGCTATGAATGAATGTCTCAAGTGAGAGAAGGGGCAAGTGAGAGGAGGGGAAGGAAGCGAAAATGATATCGAATGGGTAATTTTTCCTTTTTTTAATAATATTACCGTAGCCAATGAGAAACCTGAGTCTTAAAAGGCTGGTCATTTTCATTATTCTAGGTTTTTTTTTTTTCTTGACGGGTGACTGAAGTCATAGCTTCGAATTTCTGGAAGAGCTGAAGGGGCCATGGCCCCATGTCCTGATTTTCTTCAATGCGAGCAGTGCGATTGGTTCGCGCATTTGCCTTTTCGTTGATCTTCTTCACGACTCGTGGCTCGTGTGGCTGCGGACACAAGGCTGGCTAATACTTGATCCACTATAGACAGGGTCATGTTCATGATGGCTTGTAAGAAGGAAGAAAAATAAATTAAATATTGAAAAATAATAATAATAATAATAACAACCAGATACCAAGCCATGGCCAAGCTCTGTAATAAAAAAAAAGATAAGGTAATAAACAGAGAAAAGGGAGAAAAACTCCGCCCGATGCGATTTAACTTTTTCAACGTTCAAGTTTTAAGTTGAGGTTTTATGGACCTCCCTAATGTAGGCATCGACATACTTTCGGCATTGCGCAGAGCACTAGCATGAACCTTGAGTGTCACGACCCTATTACTTACATCTGCAGAATAGTAAAGTCCGAAACACTTTCCCAATACATGTCCAAATAGACATCAGCATTGGGCAACTGAGTCATTGACTCACCACATAGTAAGCACTGAAGTCTGAGGGCCGGCGCATCGACCACCACCTAGTCCAAAGAAGGCAGCACTAAGCCCACGTGGATTTTAGAGCACGTTCTTCATGATCACCAACTGGGGCCGTTTCATCGCCCTTCAGCACCCAGAGAGGAAATCACCACGGGGTACGAATTACGAGGTACGCGGACGAACTGAAGAATGAATTATGGATCTGACTTTTCCGTCTTCGCACTGAATACCCCAACTTGATCGTCATGTCTGAAGATTACGCCATGTGGGAGTTATTTCAGGACTTTGACTTTGTTGGTGGCCTGATTCGTTTCCCTGCAGGTGTAGCTTTGTCAGGGTTGTGTCAGATGAACGAACCATGATCTACTGACACAGCCCCTTCATTGACCGCGCCACCGAATTGATTGCGATGAGAGCTCCGCACTTTAATCTGTTTTAATCTGTTGATGGGGTTTTGATAGGCGAGTGTCGGAGGAATGGAACTTTGAGGATTCGTTGCACGTGGCCAATCAAAAATCTCATTACACGAGAATGCATTTAGTGTGGGAGGACGTGGGATAGGTACGTAAGGGATCTTTTCTCTTCCCTGTCCAGGTGGGTGCTTGATGTTCCAGAAAAGGTTCATTATGCGAGGTCCTTGAAATGATAATTTTCCAACAGTTCAAGTTCGTTGACCAGTGTGGATTCTTGCCAAGAATATTTGAAGCTACTAATTACAGTAGAATGCTGGGCAGTGGCTGAAGAACCTTGGAATACAAGTTCCAAGCTTCCTTCTGGCCCCGGGGGCTATACAATGAAATAGTATTAGAAAGGATCATAACAACAGCCTTGCCCTAATGCTGTCAAGTATTTACCAATCACGTAGAGACAACTTACCAGGTGTCTGTCATTGAGAGTTGTAGGCATTGGTACCTTACTGATGCTTACCCTTTATAAAGCCAGCCCTAGGAGAACAGGGATATCAAAGTACTGATGTTGACCACCAATGATGACTCGGAGGGGAGTCTTAAGTCCGGCCACATGATATTAGATCAAATATCCAACGGTATGCAAGCAACCCTGCCAAGGCGCCCAGGTGCATGTGAAAATGATCTCAAGGACATACATACGTAAAGAGACAAGGACAAGTCATCCAACGCAGAACCTGCCCCTCTCCCCAACAGTATGTACTCAACATTCAAGTGTTGATTGATCTCTCGTCCGAACTTGAACCCGATCGAGACACGTTTCAGGAATGTGAATGTACAGTAGCATCCGTATCCACCGGAATAATTCCACTAATCACAAAAAACAATCATGACGTTGCAATGCCCAACCCCTCATGATCAAGACGATCGCAGTCAAGACTGATATGCAAGGTCAACATTGTGAAACCTCCCTTGACACTCGACGGGACGATCAAATGCTGGACCACGCGGTGCGTCGATAATCCGCCGGCACCACGGGCCCAATCAGCGCCGGTAGAGGCACTGACGACGGTGTTGGAATGCACTAATGCCTCGCTATCACACCGCGAGCCAGTACCCCGGGCCATTAGCGTCCCGCTAACACGGCCCGCGCACTTTGAAGTGTGTCGCGATGTATTCTACTTGTCTGCGCTCGCGGTGGAGAGATGAGGGGTCTGTGGGAACATGTCCGTTGATGGGTGGGAGTGGTGTGTCGCATCATTATTTTCTTTTCTTTTTTTCTTTTTCCGAAATTGATGTCACATCTGAGTCGTTAGGGCGAGCCTTGCTTGATGTGGGTTGCAGATGGGGTGGCATTTGTCTTCCGAGTTTTAGCGGATTTTCCTTGTACATTCAAGTTGGGCAGTAGTATGTGAACTGCCTAGGTGGGAACTTGTAAATCTCAGGCTGTATTCTGCAGCGAAAGACTCCATAGTGCTTGAAAATTCTGCTTTTGTTTCACTCTTTCATCTATGAATGTGTACCCATTTTTTGCATTTCCCCCTTTAATTTCTTCATTCCTGGATTCAACCTAGAACCATCCGGATCAACAAGCATATGATTCTTAACTGTTAGACTGCATATAATCCTGTTAGAATCACCCAGAAGAATTCTTTATCATGCAAGAACTAACCTCTCGATGTTTGGTTGGCCCCCAAACCAGACTTCGTCACGGGTGGAGGGCTCCACCGCTCTTCTGTGGTCTCGTCGCTGTGCATGACCTTCGCACTTCCTCCCTAGATGGGCAATATATCAATAAAATAGCCGGTGATCTCCGTCCAGAATAACCTGAAGTGAATTTGCACTGGATCGTACCTGACTAGGTATGGATGATCTTCAGACCATCGTGGGGCAACGGCAATGAAGTGGATTTCGATACGAGAAAACCTTCACAGTTAACTTTGTCTTGAACTTTGTGCAGAAAAATCTGATTTGATATTTTTGCTTCTGCTAGCTCTTTTTTTTTTCTTTCTCGCAGCAGTCTCAGTGTGAACTGCAAATGGCCTTGATTCTGCACATGTGCATTGACATGTCATCAAGCGAATCTTCATGCGCATGTGCGAGTCAGACCGTTAGCAGTTGACCAAGCTGTGCCCAATTCGACAATTTAGAGCGAGGCGCCAAAGTATAAAATCGAAGTATAGACTTTTCTATGACAGCGCCGAGAGCCTCGGTCAACCATTTCGTGAGCGAATATCTCCGTAGACATTCAAAATGGGTCTCATGTCATATTCTGCATTAGCAGCATTTTCATCCTGCCATATAGGGCGCACACCTGGGCATCCGTAGTCATATCCAATATCCACACCGGACCCTCCTAACAACTCCGAAATATACCTGTATCCACGATGGATGGAGCTGTATTGACTCAAAAGCCGAGCGACCACTAAAACAGCAGAGCCTCAGTCTTCCCATCATCTCAGCATCCACCTCATCCACCGCAGCTCGTGAATGCCAAAGTCAATGTGATTGCCCCACCAATTTTGAGATCATCATGAAATTATTGACAAATAATTCAGTGTTCATCCACGGAACGCCTGAAAACCCTTTAACCCACGGAAATTCCGAGTGCGCCCGGCAACGGAGAACGCGGGCACGGAAACGGGGATTTTCTTCAGCGGAGGGACCCGGGATCGCCCCAATTGCAGAAGTATAATTCATTGTGAGGAATTTCCGATCGGTGAGATTGTCATATGTCAGATTAAAATTCTGATGGTGGTTATTGGCGAGGTACTTGGGGAGTACAAGTTGAAAGTACCAAAGTACCGAAACCGAACAGCCGTTTTTCACGTAACGGTAATACCGGTTTAATTACCCGTGGACCCATCAGAACTCCCAACATTGGAACATGGCAAGTTTCTTTGTGTATAGGGCAACGCGACATGATCATCTCTGCAGCTAAGGGGTTGCCTGAATCCTCAAAGATTCGCTTCGATGACAACGTGTTAGAGGACAAAGACCTGAGATCAGTCGATCGCGAGCTCGGTTCGCGTCACGGGATTGATCGGCTGCATGATGCATGGCAAACTGTTTCACGACATGCAGCTTGACTGATTCGTCTTGGTCGAGGCTTTCGGGAGAGACTCCTTCCAAAATAGATCGTGCGAGCGTTTATCGTGCATATTCGCGGGATGGGGGCCATGCAGCTGCTAGTGTCAATGAGGCATGAGTCTTTGAAACATGAGCCATTTTGAAGTCCTGGAGAGGGGGGAGAACGTCGGATCAGGTTTTGACAGACCTTCTATCCCGATGTCCCTGTCTAGCACTGTATGGTACTAGTGCCTTATTGCGGACAGGGCATTTGGGTCCAAGGAGACCCGAGTCAAACAACTAGTGGTCGGGGGCCTGGAGTCTGCATCTTGCCGTGTTCATCACGTAGCATTCGGACTTTCAGATGTCCTGCCTTGATTTGCTCCCTACAAGGCTGCCTACAGTCTTCACAATTCGCGCCCAATGGGGTATTTTCTTTCAAGGTTCAAGGTTTCTCTCGAGCACCCAATTACGCCCCCAAACCCCCGCATCTATCATTCCACGTGGCTCAAGGCGGTCCATCTCCGATTCAGGCCAACCTTGAAAGCGACATGGCAACAACAAAGGAATTTTAACTAAGGGGAATTACATCATTGCATGATTGCATCATCAGGATCAAAAGTGTTGTCCAAGTGAGGTCATGAAGGAATACAGCTACAGCTACAGCTATAGCTGTACAAAAGACCCAAGAACTAATATGAGCGTCGAGAGTGCCATTTACAGCCAGGAGTGCGAAATTGCGAGAGGCCTGCTGACCGCACAGCAACAATCGCGTTGACTGGATACCAACAGAGAGGAGACCTGATCGACACAGCAAGGCCCAGCCTAGAATACCCAACGACAAATACGGCCGTTTACCTCCTCTGGAAACGATGATACTGTTCGATCCTTCACCCGAGCTGTAGGACAGTGATACAATCACCGCCCCGGGGGTACTGGACGATAGGCCGGGCTACCAGCCAGCCAACATCACCTAGGGATCAATTGGACCAGCTCCCAGGATTCAGTTCATGAGACGGATCGTGCCACCAACAGGGAACGGAACCTGCGGCAGCCTCGAGCTACCAAGCTAGTCAGGAATTTGACATCATGCACGTTTCATTCCTCTGAACCACGTTCGCCACATGGAGGGTGGAGTGAAGGATCGATCATGTGTCAGTCGGGGCTGAATACTATACATGAATTGGGGCCGCTCTGCTAGCGTGGTCAATTGACGTATCGTGGCATTGATAGTGCATACCGAGATCATACAGATTGACAAGTGCCACATACTGGGGGCCGTCGATCAAACATGGTCAGTGGCGATGTATGCTCGTTTACGGTATCCGTTAGGGCTGTTCATGCAAAGATGGCAAGGCAGTTCGGTGTTTCAATGTTGGGTCTAATTTTGGTCGCAGGCGTTTTCTCAATGCGGATTCAAATGCGAGGTTAATCATGGCTCTCAGGATATGCTCCAATGAATGGGTTCCGGAGTTTCTTGAAGTCCGTGTTATGGCTAATCTTCTGTTTATAGCACTATGGAACTGTGCTAATACTGCCTGCATGAACCGTTATGCAAGAGGGTCAGTAGCTGTGAGTCCGGCCGATATTGGACCTGTCAAGGTGGCCAGGTGTGTAGGCTGGAGAGAACCATTGGGCTGTTTCATCCCAATGCTAGTAGTGCGCAATTCGGGAAAAGGAAGTTCTATTTTGATTCTGTCTGTAGCGCCAACTGCAATTCTTGCTTTCCTCATTCGATGAGTTCGAATTCCCTTCACAGAAGTTCCTCGGGTCACTCACCTCGCACCCGTGGACACCGTTGATTCAGGTGTAACACGCTCTACATATTCAGCACTACTCTTCAGAGCTATGCGCCGGTTTATCATTGCTACTACCCAGGTGCCGTCAAATCAGTATAACGAGAAGGATATGAACTAAACTCTTCCACTATACTTAGAGCCCACGTTGACCGAGACCACTGCCACAGACCGTGTATGATACATCCAGAATGAGCTTGAAACGCCGCAGTCTATCGTAACATATGGATAGTAACAGGCCCAATATCAACTTTTTGAGATCCTTACACCGGCGGCTCGGCCTTGCTCGTCGCAGGTGCTCCCAAACTGCGGCCATCTATACCAGTCAAAGAACAAGCCCATTGAATAGAATATTCAAGTTCCACCATTGAAGGCTCTCAGGTTGCTCTAAAGGCTTTCAGCGGCGAAGAATATAAAGCATATGTAACCTTGGAACTTTCAAGAAGTCAGCAGTCGGGAAGAGATGGAGTGGCTGAAGTCCTCCAAGTCGGGAGCTTGAAGATGCACACGTGCGTCGACTTTCAATGTTGTAGTAATTTATGCCATGAATCTAAGTTCAATATTGATCGATGATGCTGTTTTTTGAGTAATTGAGAATCCTGGTCGGTGGAATTCCAAGGTTGGAGCTGAAGCCCTAGTGTCCATTCAGGACATCACTAATAATCTGGGGACTCTCCAGGGGCGCTCACATGCACATGTGTGCAATGATCGAACGCGATGTTCCATTATTCTTGTGGTTGACAATTGGGCCTTGGAGGCACTGATAGTATTGAGCTGAGGGTTGCGATCAAAAGGCGAGTGCCCAGGTGGAGTGAACCTTGGAATTGTAGTACCCTGACGGCTGTGGTCACCTTGGAGGCAACGGTAAACATTCGAATGCACACATGCATGTGGTGAGAGCACTTCAAGTTGAGTTGTCCATGGCTGCCCAGGGTTATCTCTCTTCAAGTTGCCTGTCTTCAAATGACCAGCTTCAAACATTCGAATGTTCAAGTTCAAGTTCAAGTTTGACCTTCAAGTTCTCCGAGTCGCACTCAAGAAGGTGTATATTCACACTGGCACTCAGGCTCTCACCAGAAAAAGTTGGCAGGGGGTGACTGATGTCACGGTCGGCATCAACTTGAATGGGATTCGTGCTTCAAGTAGCCATGAGGAGATCAGAGCTACCTACACTACGCCGACCGAAGGCCTGGTAGCGAGAATAGTCGTTGGCCAAAATGGTGACACAACCCAGGTGCTCTTGCAAACATTTGACCTCGGGAAGATTATGAACTTGAAGTTAACATTGAACGCGACTCAATTCTAAGTCGAAGCCTTCCAAGGTTGCCGAGCATAAATCACTGACTGGCCGATATCTAGGTACTCACGACGCGACCCTGGGGATTTCATCCAGGAAGTCGTCAGTTATGGCCACGGAAGTGGTATCACGGCAGACGAGTCATCCCAAATCCTATCAGCTTACAACAAACTCTCCCCTTCACTACAGATGACGCTAAACCCGCCAAATCGCTCCTCCACCATTTCGATTTCTCGCGTTGAATGAGCAGAAGAGCCGGTGCTTCGCGACCTACGTGACAAACCCCGAGGACCGCCGACGATGTTCCGACAGAGCACTTGAGCTGATGATAAAAGACGCTATGGTGAGCGTCGACAGACTTCCAAGCGCTTTCGACGGATCAGTCTCAAACGCCACCACATAAAGACCGTCGCGCTGACCGCACTGACTGCACTCATCGTTGTGCTGACCAAGGTGACCGACACATCGCGCCGACCGTCGTGGAAATCGTGACAATTGTCGCAATGATTGTGACGACCGACAAGCCAACTTCGTCAGGCTTGACCAATATAACACCTCACATGCATCCACAGAAGATGACAATGCGGATAATTCTTACTACGCGTCTAATTTTCAGGCGTTTCACACATGTTCCATTATAGTACGGACTTGAACCTGAAATATCCATGAAACTCACCCATATCGGAGAGAAGCAAAGGTCTGTTCTTTGCTCAGTCGGAGTTATCGTTATTCTCAACAATGTATTTACCAGCGAACTAGTCCGAGACAATCCCGTACCACGACTCGGAACAGAATGTAGGTGCACACTCTGTTCCGAGTTATGGATCGCAGATATGGAAAAACGATGCTCCCTAACTAAGCTGACAGAGCTTCCCCGCACGGTGTGGCAACTTGAACGGTAACCCCGCATGCTCCCCCATCACGCCATTACATCACTACTATTAGCATCCAAAACTACCGTCGAACTCGAGCACTCAACCATCGGCATTGAACACGATTCACATCCAAGAATCATGTCTCAATTCAACATCGTCAATTCCAACGACCCCGTCCCGGGCGCCGGATCCCCACCCCCAGAATTCACCCTGAAAGCCAACCCGGCCACAGACATCTGGTCCAAACCCCCCTCAACCATCTCTTTCAACGCACCCATTCTCTACCAAACCGTCCCCCTCCAATCCTTCAAGCGCGCCCGCGTGGCCTTCAACGCAGACTGGACCCAAAAATACGACCAAGGCGGCCTGATAATCGTCCTCAACAACGCCGACGGAACCCAGAAATGGGTTAAGGCCGGCATCGAGATGACGCACGGTAAACCGCATCTTAGCGTTGTGTCTAAGGATCGCTGGTCGGATTGGAGCTTGCTTCCTGTGCCGTCGGGTGGGCGGGCTGCCACGCTGGAGTTTGTGAGGGAGGCTGATGATAGTTTGTGGATTTATTTGGTGGAGGGCGTGCAGAAGTCGCCTATTCGGGAGGTTACTTGGATCTTTTCTGAGGAGGGGGTGCAGGAGACTTGGGTTGGGGTTTATGCGGCGAGGCCGTCTAAGGAGGGTGGGGAGTTGGTTGTGAATTTTGGACATCTTGTTGTTGACCTGAATGCATAGTTTGCGCAGGTGGGATGCCAGATCGGCCAGTGAGGGTTCAAGATTGGGATGAGGTTCGAGAGGTTGAGTGACTGGTTAGAGAACGTTGAACTCTTGCTGATTCGTATATACAGACTTCATGTGTAGCGCATGGTCAACGTTCGATTGAAGCCGGCATTATCCGGTGATGTCTCTAATTGCACATGTGGATGTACAGAAGCTATTTGGAGGCCTGAATGAAATTCTGGCTCTTCCTAGTCCGAGTCACAGTGTGAATATTCCAAGGTCTCAAGCTGTGCTCCAGGGTCCAGTGTACCTAATGTGCCAATGTTACTCGCGTTTATCAGTGCAAGTTGTCGGCAGTTGCCATTCCAAGCCACAGGATATCCGAATGGAGTCTGTATCACATCATCTCTCTGAGATAGACATCTGGATTAAGTTCCCAGTGAAACTTAGCTTGTTGCAGCTGTCAAGGGCAGCACGGGCCCACGCCAGGGCCAGAATGTGGCGGCGATGTTATCAGTGTAGGGCGATCATGCCGGGACGTACAGGCTGATCACCCGTTCCAGTGGAGATCATTTGATCAGGAACCAGTTTGGGACTTCAAATCAATTGATCCTCGTGGAGTGTAGCAGTTACCCAAGAGATTGTTATGATCGCACAGATGTGGCTATCCTTTGTAAGACGGTAGAGATCATAGAGAGATTAAGTAATTCTCCATTAAGTACACATCGACCTCAGGCTTATTATAAGCCAAGTGTTTTAAGTGGGAATGCGATCCATGGATAGAGTAGCCACGTGCCTGAGTCAGCGGGACTGAAAGTCACACACGGCAGTTTCAGTATTGACGTCTCGTGCTTCCTGATTCTTTTGGTCTCTATTCTACTATTTTCTATATTATATTCCATGATATTATATGACAATCATATTACACTAATAGCCGATTTCGGGGCGTTTCAAGGTTGCAGCATCGTCATATCGTTCAAGCCCCACTACTGCAATGACTGGGATGACCAGCCCAAGCGGTTCCTTCCGACGAACTGACACCCCAATCATCTTATCGATCAATCATATCTGATGGTAGACTTATTAGGGATCCGTTTTCCTGATTATATTGCGTGTCCTCTTATTGCTCGGTGACACTTCCCGATTATCCCGGGATAGAGCAGTTAAAATGACTCTTTTTGCTCCCCCGCTTTGACTCCTGGTGCCTGACATCTTGCCACTACTCCACTTCCATTTTTTTCCCTCCCCGCTATTCGATTCCTTGCTTGCCGAACATCGAACTGGCCTTTTCTGTAATTCACCGTCTTGCTTTTTTTTCTCCTTTTCGTTTTCTCTTACTTGATCAGGCTGCATAATCGGATCGCCGCCTTGTCTCAAAACGTCTAGGTGCATAAGCTGCCGGAATGCTGGGGCGCGCTGAACTCGGATCGCGCCTCTCATCATCCTCAACCTGAACTAACACCCCGTCGACGTGCATAAGTGCGACCGACGATCGTGGCTCGGTTTCATCACCCACCGTCTGACTTGTCCAAGCATTTGTTTGTCATTGCAGCCACTTTACCCCTTACAGCTGGTGCTGCCCCCCCTCTAGCAAGAACCGAGAAAAAGAACAACGCACAAAATCCAGAAAACAGAGTGGGAAGGAAAAAACCCAAGAAAAAAAAAAGAACGGCACAGCGGATCTACCCATCGACTCCAATATTTGAACTTGAAATCCTGCCCGATCCTTTCCCAGGTGGGTTCCGGAGGAGGCTTTGGAGCCTTCTCTATGGGGGTCCGGTCATAATCGACTACCGCGCTTGCCTGTCCTTTGCGCCGAAAGGCCCTGCGGGTCCCATCATTGATTTGATTTTGGGATTAAAGATTATCGCTCCCCTTTTTCCTGCTGTTGATTCCAGTTTCCGTCTGCTATTCAGCCCCGCTGATTTGCCGGTGTCTCGTGTTTGCTTTTTTTCCCCTTGTACGAAGGATCCTGACTGGCTCAGGGTCGGCCCCAAATCAGCCGGTGCCCAAGCGGTGATTTAGTCCAAAAAAAAAAAAAGCAGGATTACTATCCCCTTTTATGTGATACGCCCACTAGAGTCGCAGCCCATGTTGCATGAACTTTCTTTTAAATGGTCGTGCCGGCGATTACCTCTATTGTTTGATTCTCAGATCGACGGCTCTGTGAACACCCAAACCCCTCTAGTCTTGCCGCTGCAAAGAGTTTCGCCATCCATTTAGCTATATATGGACGCTGTGAGAGTTTCTCGATTCGACTGTTCTTTGCTAGGTGGTCATGCCACTCCTCGACGCTCGCGACGGTCCTTCCTACGGCGCTATATCGCAGGAATCCCATAACAGTATGGAGGAACAGGAGCGGGAGCAGTTGCTCCGGGAGGGGTACGAGACGGATGGAGACGCGAGTGACATTTCGACTGTCGGAGAAGCACAAGAAGGTGTGCGAAAGATCGAAGCAATCAATATGACATGGACTTCCAGATCTTTAATGATCGCCTACGTCAGGTTCGTTTTTGTGGCTTGCAGGTGTTGTCACTGACCCCGCTGACTTGGCATAAAGTATATTCCTCATGGCGTTTTGTACCTCTCTAGAAGGCCAGACGGTGATGTCCCTGTCGGCATATGCGACCAGTGCTTTCAGCAAGCATTCGTTAATTTCCACTGTGCTCGTCGTGCAGAATGTAGTTAATGGTATGAAACTGATCGATTTACCCTCAAAGCGGAACGACCCGACTGACTCCCATCATAGCTGTTATCAAACCACCAATGGCTAAGGTTGCCGATGTCTTTGGTCGCTTCGAAGCCTTTTGTCTGAGCATTCTGATCTACATCCTGGGTTACATTCAGATGGCCGCATCGACCAATGTGCAAACGTATGCCTCGGCTCAGATCTTCTACTCGGCGGGATCGACTGGTCTGCAAATTCTGCAACAGGTCTTCATCGCGGATAGTAGTGACCTGTTGAATCGTGCATTTTTGGCCTTGCTGCCGGAGTTCCCTTTCTTGATTACTGTATGGTTGGGTCCGACAATCGCCGACGCCGTGCTGCGGAATACTTCATGGCGCTGGGGCTATGGCATGTGGGCAATCATCTTACCCGCCGCCTTCCTGCCGCTCGCTCTATCACTGCTCTTGAATCAGCGCAAGGCTCGTCGGCTGAATCTCATCAAACCGACCAAGGCAAGACGCCGCCGAAGCTTCTTGACCGTCGTCCGACGCACTTGGTATGACCTCGACGTCGGCGGCCTGACGCTGCTGTCTGCTGCGGTCACATTGCTTCTGGTGCCTCTTACTTTGGCAGCCCACACTAAGAACGGATGGAAGACCCCGAGCATCGTTGCGATGATGGTGATAGGCGTCGTTTGTTTGATCGCTACCCCGTTGTATGAATCTTCGAAGAAGCTGGCTCCTAAGCCCTTGCTTTCTCTGCATCTTCTCAAACAGCGAACCGCCCTTGCAGGTTGTGCATTAGCGTTCTGGTACTTCAGTAAGTCAATATGATTCCCTGGCGCCGGATGCTGGGCGGAAACAAATTCAATAGCAGAGCTAACCGATCGCAGTGGCATTCTATTTTTCTGTTCAACCATACCTGTACTCCTATCTCCAGGTCGTTCAAGATTATGATGTGGCCACCGCTGGCCGTGTCACCCAGACGTTCGCCTTTACTTCGACCATTGCTGCATTTACGGTGTCACTGCTGATCAAATATACCCGTCGCTATCGAATCTTCGTCACTATCGGGTGTGTGATCTACATGACCGGGCTGTTCCTAATGCTCATGTGTCGCCAAGAAGGAGCCTCCCATTTCCAGGTCCTCGGCACTCAAATTCTCGTTGGCTGCGGCGGTGGTTTACTCAACGTCCCCGTCCAGCTCGGCGTCCAAGCATCCGCAAGCCACCAAGAAGTCGCCGCAGCCACTGCCATGTTCCTCACCTCGATGGAGATGGGTGGCGCGGTCGGTGCCGCAATCTCAGGAGCCATCTGGTCTTCCCTCATTCCTAAGAAGCTGCAGCAGTATCTACCCGAGGAAACCAAATCCCACGCCGACGAAATCTTCGGCAAGCTGACCAAGGCTCTGGAATATCCCATGGGATCTCCGACCCGACTCGGCATCAACCGTGCCTATCAGGAAACCATGAACCGCCTGCTCACATTCGCCATCATCGTGACCCTACCTTTGATCCCGCTTAGCCTGCTCATGGTGGACTATAAACTGGACAAGGTGAGATCCCCTTCCCATCATAGCTCCCCCAGAAACAGATCTGACTATAGACAATCACAGATGAGTCCAAATAGTTCCGATGACGGCGCTCAAACTCCCCCATCCGTCGAACCAGAGGCTGAAAATGACGACCCTCATAAACGAACCTAGGGCCCGACCCCCGTGTGCATATGCCACAAAGCTACGACTGTATGACATGACTCATTGTTCAATTTTCTTTTCGGCCTTGTCTTTTTTGTTTCTGTATGGACGTTCACTGCATTCTGCATTGGACAGACCTAGCAAGCCGGCGTTTGGTTTACACATGGACATCTACAATAAATCTGGAGTCGGTCGACTCTTGCATCGGCGTTTTGTTTTGTAGACGCATCTATCGAAATGAGGATGACGATAGAAATGACATAAGAACTGATCCTTGTTCCATTCCACCTGCACCTACCTAAGTATCCTCGTTAATTGTTCGCTCATCAATTCGATACACCGTGACCGATATCCACACAGGGACAACCGACACGACCCCTCACGTCTTCGACTATCGTTAGGTCCTAACACCATACCGCCTCACCATATGCCCAAATGCATGCGTACCTCCACCAGCCAACGTGTCAAGCCCCGTTCGAAATCTCAAATCGTCACAACTCACACCCACGCCCTCTCCGCCAGTTGACTTAAGCTCGGATAGCAATGCATGTACCTGCATACTGCATGCACGCCTGGCGAGAGCGCCTTCTCAAGGTCGTTATTGATGGATACGAGTCACTGGGCCGGCCCGCGATGAAGCTTGGTGTTGAATTCAGGGTTCAGGGAGACGGAAATACTTTTGCTTCTTTTCTTTTCTATTCTTCTCAGATGGTAGCTATCTAGCTAAGTGGATTTAGGATTAGTTCGCGGCGTCAATTAGGTTTCGTATGGTTACCCCTTAATCATTCTCGTCCTCGATACTGCACATAGCGGTGTGGACTGAATCGAGATTAGCGTATGTGAGGCGGGTCCGACGGTTCTCGTTTTCGCGTTGCGCCGTGGCTGGTTGGGCTTGTGGAGGGATTCGATATGTGGAAAGGGGGAAATTAAGGGTTTGGTGCTGGTGCTGGGAGTTTGGGTCATCAGTAGGTATTTAGCCTTTAAGCTTGCATGCGGTGCATTGGAGGTGCTATGGGTACGGTCCCAGCTTGAGCACGTAGACTACCTAATCTGTAGCACCCCTCGGTGGGTTCTGGAGCTATAGCTTGGTAATTAATGACAGGGACCTTGTACGGCTTGGTTCGGTCGTGTTTGTGCTGGACGGACTCGGTGCTCGAGTTGATTCATAATGTCAGAGTGAAGTGTGAATGGGAGAACTGATTCGCAGGTTGATTGTTTCCACTGAATCAAATAACGTCCATCACGGTCCCATTTTGTGGACCACAGCGCTTAGCCGACAGCGGGTGGCCGTCACATCGAGAACTTTGATACGAGGCTTGGCATCCTCGAGGGAAATGTGTACGGCGTTCGTGTGTGTACTTGTACTTGTGTATGGGGTAGTGGAGAAAGAATAAAGAGAGAAAGGACGTTACCAGGTTCAAATATTCAAAACTCAACTTTAAGTAGGAATATTATAGGAATAATACCGCGACCGTTAAATGGTATGAAAGAAATGGTACAGGCCGCGTATCTCACGAGACTAGCAACTTCTAGACTCCATCTGCGGGTGTGCCCCATTCAATCCAGACCACAGCTCTCCTCCCTTTTCACTCCTACACACCTTTTTCCTCCTCACTTCTTGCTTCAGCTTTCTTCATTCCTGGTCACCATGGTTGTTGCTACCATCAAGTATGTTCCCCTTTCCCCTCTTTGACCTAACCCCCTCTTTTGCCTCATCCCTAACCCCGATTTCTAGGTGCGTCGTGGTGGGGGACGGTGCGGTCGGTAAGACCTGTCTACTCATCTCCTACACAACCAACAAGTTTCCTTCGGAATATGTTCCTACTGTCTTCGATAACTATGCTGTGACCGTGATGTAAGTGCTCAACCTCACTCCTCAATTTACCCCGGGCGGAAGACAGACGAAAAAAAAAAGCCCCAAAAAGTTATCAGGCAACATCGTGATACTACATCCGCCCCTCAGAAAAAAAAAAGGAGGAGATTATGAATTTTTTAAAAATGGCGCGCGTTCTAACCCCTGCCCTCTATTTTCTAGGATTGGTGATGAGCCTTATACCCTGGGCCTCTTCGACACCGCCGGTCAGGAAGATTACGATCGTCTCCGCCCGCTGTCCTACCCCCAAACCGACGTTTTCCTGGTCTGCTTCTCCGTGACATCGCCCGCTTCGTTCGAGAACGTTCGTGAGAAGTGGTTCCCGGAAGTTCACCACCACTGTCCCGGCGTTCCCTGCCTTATCGTTGGTACCCAGACCGATTTGCGCGATGATGCGCACGTGCGCGAGAAGCTTGCCCGCCAGAAGATGCAGCCTATTCGCAAGGAGGACGGTGACCGTATGGCGAAGGAACTGGGTGCCGTCAAATATGTTGAGTGCTCTGCTCTGACACAGTACAAGCTGAAGGATGTCTTTGATGAGGTAAGATACTGGTCACTGATCGCTGTGCTTTTTGCACTGTTGCATTGTGATCCCTCGTTTTTCACCTTTCACCGTGAGATGGGGGCGGTCACTTCCTCTTTTGTCCCCTCTTTTTTTTTTGTCGTTCTCACCGCTAATCTTGAATCTCAATCAAGGCCATCGTTGCTGCTCTCGAGCCCGCGCCCAAGAAGAAGTCCAGGGGTTGCCGCCTGCTGTGAGGACCTCTAACAGCTTCAACAGGGTGGTTTTTCTTTTTCTTGCCTTCGAGTTACTCGACAGTGTGACGGAAAACCACAGATACGATGGAATGAACCTGCTTTTGTTTTTCTTTTATTTATTATTATTCTAGGAGGGCTGTTCTGCGGGGATTTGGTGTACTGGGATATCCACTGCAAAAAACCAGGATCTAACAATATGGGCTAGCGATGCTGTCTGAAGCGGCTTCAATCAATGTTTCACCTTCTGACTACGCGTTTTATTTGCCATGAGATTTGGATCCTTTTATTTTTTTGCTCATATTCCAGGGTCCTCGTCTCTCCGCCTTAGCATCTCCTTGAACCCCCTTCCCCGCTTCGCTATTGATTTGGCTTCGCCCGGCTGCGTCCATCTGTCGTCCTCTCCGTGCGGTTCTCGATTCGACCTCTCTTCCCCTTCTATTCTTCCTCTCCTTCACGACCTCGACGAGATTCGATCGTGATCCCGATTACCCCCCTTCTCCATCCCATATTTGCAATATTTCGTCTCTCGGCGTTGGACGTCAGGGCGTCATGTCTTTTTCTGGTCGATGAAAATTCCCGTCCTTACTACCCTATCCTATACACCCCCCTTCGATTCTCTTTGGAATGAATTTGTTGCTGCACCTTTTCTGCGCACCCTGTTTTCAAGCAAGGATCTTTGCATGCGTATTATCTCCTTATTCTACCCGATATTCAAATGTTCTACAATTTCCGTTTCTGATCTAGGCATCTTGTTATCTGCTGGTCTTTATGCGCTGCTTTCCTGCGCATTGAACATTAGAGCTTTACAGTGGACAATCAATGACATGTTCTATGATGTTTCGCTTGTAGATGGACTGCACTCGTAAGTTGGTGATTAGATCTATCGAAGTAGAAGAATATCGGAGAAACCGAGGCATGTATGAACTAAAATACAGCTACCAGTGAAAGCGATTTGCATGGGCATGTCATTCATTCTTCATCTACATACATACTACAGTCATGTGTCTCGTATCATCTATACTTAATGCTCAGGCAGTTCACAGCTCATCCTTACCAGTCTCCGACTCAGAGCCAGCCTCACCCTCACCCTCAAGCTCCATACGTCCATACCAGCCACCCAAGTCCTCAGAAACACCAGACTTGACCATGCTGGTAATAATCTCGAAAGCCACCTGCGCAGCAGCAAGAGCAGTAGTCTCACCCTTGTTATCATACGCCGGCGAAACCTCCACGATATCCGCACCAACCAGGTTCAGCTTCTCCAGCCCACGCAGAATCCGAATGAACTCGCGCGTAGTCCAGCCACCAGGCTCGGGCGTACCGGTACCAGGCGCAGTAGAGGGGTCCAGGACATCGATATCAACAGAGAGGTAAACAGGCTGCTCGGGATCCAGTCCAATACGGCTCATAATCGCATCCACAACACCCATAGGACCAAGCTCATCGATATCATCCGCATGGATCCGAATAAAGCCCTGCTCGGGACCGGGGTTGGTATAATCGCCATCATCAACACCAGTCAATCGGGTGCGCAGACCGGCATGCGCAGACGTAGAGTTACAAATCAGACCCTCCCGACTAGCCTTGTGAAAGAAACTGCCGTGGTTAAACTGCGTCTGCTCAGACTGCCAGTAAGCACTGTAGCGCACAGGATTCCACGTATCCAGATGGGCATCGAAATGCAGCACGGTGATAGGCTTCTGATAGATCTTGTGCAGAGCGCGGAGCGCAGGCAGCGCAACACTGTGGTCACCGCCCAGGGTAACCAGCTTGGGATGACCATTCCCGATACTGTCTGAGCCGGAAGGCGCCTCGTTGACGATTTTCCGGGATCCCAGCTCCAGGAACGCCTCGTACATCTGGCGCTCGGCCAGCCCGTTGTCGAACGGTGTGATCGGGATGTCGCCGCAGTCGGTGATCTTCGCCCACGACTGGTACGGGTTTATGCCCGCGCGCGTGTTGTAGCTGGTGCCGGACATTTGGCGGGCGCTGGCGGCGCGGATGGCGCGGGGCCCGAAGCGGGCGCCTGGTCGGTAGCTTACGGCTGTGTCGAAGGGGGCGCCGATCACGGCGATGTCGTAGTGTTCGTCTGGTTCGATGAGACACTTGACAGGGCGCAGGTGGGCGAAGCTGGCGATGCCGGAGAAGGACCACTGGGAATTGTTAGAGAAAGTTCTTGGCTCGATTTAGAGTAGGGACCTACCTCTTGATCCCACTTCTTCAGTAGTTCCTCGCGTTCATGCTCGGGGACAACCTCGGTGTCGCCGTGGTGCGCACACGACACGGCGGAGCCGGCGAGAGCCAGCGCGCTCAACAAGGATTTCCAGGCAGGCATGGCTATTGAATCCTTGAATTAGAGAGAATAAGAGAAGAAGAAAAACATTTGAAAGAAGACCGAGACCCAGTTATATAACCCTTCTTTCTTCTCCCGCCAACTTCCTAATGCAGAGAGCTTTATCTAAGAGGAAAGACGAGCAGATAATGAGCCCCGCTTCCTTCTCCACCCAATAAGCGTCTGCCGGTCGTGCAGACTTTCCCTTCTAGGCCAACCTCCTACACATCGTTCTTCCTCTCTCCATCCATCGGCAGTACTTCCTTGCCATGCGTCGCGTTGTCGTAACGGGTTTGGGCGCCGTAACACCCCTAGGTGTTGGTGAGTGAGTCCCTGTGCAAATGTTTTGTGCTTTATTCTGGGATGCGGGCTGGGCTTTGGAAGCATTGCGGCTTTGTTGTATTGCATGAATTGCATGAATTGCATGGAAGTAGTGCAAAATGCGATATGCAAGATGCAATCTTCATGCGATCTGAACCGGTTGTCGCGCTCAATGCCGAGCTGGTCAGTCCCCGGACTTACAGAGAGGCTCCGCGCTCCCCAGTCGAAAAACCGGCACGTCTCCACTTCCTGAAGGGGAAGGTCTTGACAACCAATGACAACGCTCCGACTCGACACCGCATACATCCAGATATCGCGTTGTTTGTTTGATTTCAGTGACTAATTTTTTGGCACGGTCCAGGTCTTCGACGTACTTGGAAACGCTTGCTGGATGGACATTGCGGTGTTGTGAATGTCAACCACCGTGATGCACGCTTTGCCGAACAGCCCTGTCAGATTGCGGCCGCCGTGCCGCAAGGTGATAGGGAAGATGGTGGTTGGACTGCGTCGCAGTGGTTGAGTCGCGGGGTAAGTATTCCTCGGGAATCATGACGAATTAGTTTACCTATTTGGTGTTCTTCGGAAGGTATTTCCATATTCTAAACGATTATAGGAGGAACGTAAAATGGCCGTGTTTGCGCAGTATGCCATGGCTGCGGCGGAAGAGGCTCTTGAAGATGCAGGCTGGAAACCAACTGCTTTTGAGCAGAGAGAAGCTACGGTAGGATTTCCCCGAAGATCGGGAATCAGGAATCACAATATTAATCTATGAATCAGGGAGTCTGCCTTGGATCTGGAATCGGTAATTTTGATGAGATCTACGACACAGTTGTCGCGTACGAGAAAGGCGTATGTGTTTGCACAAATAGCACGTTGGTACAATTCTGACCGAATCGCAGGGCTACAAAAAAGTGAACCCGTTATTCGTACCAAAACTACTGATTAACCTTGGAGCCGGTCATATTTCGATGAAATACGGGTTCATGGTACGTTCTCATCCAAGAGACTATGGTCAAGCTTCTAATCAACTGCAGGGACCAAATCATGCCGCGACAACGGCTTGTACCACGGGAGCCCACTCAATTGGAGACGCAGCGAGGTTCATCGCATGTGGCGATGCCAACGTGATGGTAGCGGGTGGAGCTGAATCCTGTATCCATCCTCTTGCCATCGGCGGCTTTGCACGAGCGAGAAGTCTAGCCACGGATTTCAATGATAATCCACAGAAGGCATCCAGACCCTTTGATGCGGACCGGAAAGGCTTCGTCGTAGGCGAAGGTGCGGCGGTTCTGATTCTTGAGGTATGTCTATTCGAGTCCCCTAGCCTCGTCTTCCTATACTGATGATAAGCAGGAACTGGAACACGCTCGTGGACGAGGCGCACACATTTATGCTGAATTAAGAGGATACGGATGCTCCAGCGATGCCCATCACATGACAGCGCCGAAGGAGAACGGCGAAGGCGCATTTATGGCTATGAAGAAGGCTCTCAAACAGGCCCAACTACGTCCCTCTGAAGTCGACTACGTCAATGCACATGCAACATCCACGATTGTCGGTGATGCTGCCGAAAATGCGGCTATTAAAACTCTTCTTCTTGGCCCAGAGGGCAAAAAGCGACCCGAGGATGTGAATATCAGTAGCACCAAGGGTGCAGTTGGTCATCTTCTTGGCGGTGCTGGCGCCGTGGAAGCTGCTTTTAGTGTTCTTGCTATTCAAGATGTGAGTCACCGGTCTATCAAGTTTACGAATAGGCTAAGACCATTACATGCTAACGGGTATAGAATGTCATGCCGCCTACTATTAATCTAGATCGCCTTGCTAATGGATTCGACTGTAACTACGCGGCGAACCATGCTCAGCCGAGACAGATCGACGTGGCATTGACGAACAGTTTCGGGTTTGGAGGGACGAATAGCAGTCTTTGCTTTGCGAGACATGAAAAATGATCTGGCTCCAATCTGTATAATATTGTAATCTAGCTTGCTTCGTGATAGAATGGCAACGTGACAGCGCTCTGATCACTATTCTTGCTTTCAAAGGTTTCTTCGGATGACGAAGAACATACCCCGATCAAGTCATCACTCATTTCCGTACCAAGTCACAAATCAAGTCTGCCTGCTGAACAAACCACACATTCCGAGTCTTCCACGCCTTCTCAGGACTATGCAACCTGATCTCGAATTCCCGCAGCAACTGCGGGATAACCTTGTGCATTTCTATCAGAGAAACATGCTTCCCGATACAGGTTCGACTCCCAGCACCGAAATTCAAAAAGCTCTTTTCCATCTTCTTCAGAAGCTCGGGCGAACTCTCAAGCCATCTTTCCGGGAGAAATTTATCCGAATCCACAAATACCTTGCTATGGTGAACCACCCACGGGTTAATGCCGACAATAGTTCCTCCGGGGATATGCTTTCCGCTGATAGTTGCTCCTCCTGCTGGGACCTCACGCTCCATCAGCATGCCGACGGATGGATGCAGTCTCATTGCCTCTTTGATCACGGCGCCGAGGTAGGGGAGGTGGGAAATAGATTCTCGGTATGAGACGGGATTGCTAATCTTGCCGGCTTTAATGGCATCGTCGAGTTCTCGTTGCACCTTCTCCATGGCATCTGGATCACGCAACAGGAAATAAATCACCGCCCGCATCGCAATCGCTGTCGTATCCGAGCCCGCGAACACATTCGTAGACAAATGCACGATAATATCCCGCGTAGAAAGCCTCTCAGGTTCAGATCGATGGATGCCCATCCACCGGGACAACATATCCTTCCCGTGATCATCCTGCGATTCCTCAAGTTTATTCCCGTGGACACTGGCGCGCGACTTCATCATCTTCAGCGTGAAATTCGTCACCGCGCTCCAATTCTCCATACTCGGCAGCAAAATGGGCAGAAGAGGGTTTCCGAAGAGCAGGCTATGCAGTTCGGGGATCTGCCCGCATAGACTGGCATAGACTAGTAGACCTCCTATCTGCTCGATCATCCCGTCGATATCTTTCCCTTCTTCTAGGAATCCCAGCTTCTTTGCAAATGTTATCTCGCCGACCACGTCGAAGGCGTAGTATTGTAGCCAGATACCGAGGTCAACGGGGGCTTTTGAATCGGCGAACCCTTTTAGCTTGGACATGAAGAGATCCGTACATGAATCAACTAGATGCTCTAGCTCTAGGAGGGATGTCAAGCTGAAGGCGCTCGCAATGGGTCGTTTCTGTTGTCTGTGAAATGCTTCGTCGCGAGTGGAGAATAGGTTCATTTGAGGCTTCTGTTGCCATGTGATACTCTGAATCGGGTAAAAAGCCGTCTGTTTTTGTGAGAATTGAGTATGTGTCTTTCAATATTGTAAGGATGATTTCGAACCTTGGTGAACCCTTTATCGAACCCGTAGATTACGGGAATGGCGTCAGGATCGCTAACAGATATGTGTTTCGGGCCGATGCGAACAAGAGAGCCGTGTTTGCGATGCAGCTCAATAGCAGTTATATGTGAGTTTCCTTTCCATACATCGTGAAACTTCCACAGGCGCGTGTATTTCGCGAGGGCTGGACCGGGGATGTCACGAAGGCCCCTCTTGAAACGGTTCGTGAGGAGGCGGAGCGCTACGGTCGCTAGAGCCAACCAGAGGATAGTGCTTGTCGAGATAAAACCCAAGAAGCTCATTTTCGTCTTCGGTAGGTTGTCGTTCTGCGGGGGTATGGTGGTGGTCTTGGAGTTCCTTGACTGGTGAAGCACCTGGGCAGGCCATCGCTCGAATGTGGGCTTTGGGTCTACGCATGATTGCCGAGTCAGTGATTCCCCCGCTTCATTCAGCTCGTGGGATGCATATTGTGTGGCCAATGAAACCTGTCTCTTAGCAATTCTTCCAAGTTTGACGATATGCAATAATATGCATGAGGATACGAGTTAGGTGTGGGGTTCATGCGGGACGGACCGGTGGGGTGGTGGCATCTGGATGAAATGGAGGAATTGTTCTGTAGGCCAACTTGAACCTCGAAGTTGAATAGGCCTGTCCTCCGGGTTAGGCCCAGAGAATATTGCGATAACTAGGATGCGCATTGGGTAGATTGAGCTTGAGACTCCATGGTGGATATCTGGAAACATTTGAACCGGGTAGGGCGGGAATCTTGGGAGTAAGAAAATCGAGGGAGGTATGTAAGGGAGACTCAAGAAATGCGCGTAAAGGCAACTTGAAAAAGGTAAATATGATGGATTGATGTCACGGTAAGGTGAGAAGGCACTCACGACGAAGTACAACATCAATCGAAATACAAGTGATGTTTTGCTCGGGAGGAACTTGAATAGAGAGAGGGGGGAGAGAGAGACGACCTCGGGAGGTCAGTGAGAGAATTCAAGTTCTGACTTGAAGGTTTCAAATGTTTACTAGTACTAGTAAAAGACAACAATCAAATACTATTCAAGTTTATAGCATAATATTTGAATCGCATACTAGTATGTTCAATGTTCAAGTTGTTATAGTATTCAAGTTGTCAACTCGGGACCTCCTTACCTGACATACCCTGCATCTTTCCCTACTAGCACTCCTTTTCACTCTTTCTTTCCAGTTTCTACAAGTATGGGTCATTGGGGGCACAACATACCTACTAACTCTTTCAGGGGCTCTCATCAATCAGTCTTCCAATAAAAAGATAAAACTTCCAAGGTTGGGGGGAGGAGCCTTCAAGTCAATATGAGCCGCTCATACAAGGAGACGAGACCTTCCACAGCCACTTGGGAGTTGTACCTGACCAATTAAAGAAAAATTTTCAGTTCCTCAAATTGATATCTTTCAACAGACTAGAGAGTGAAGGGGATAGAATAGGTTATTCATAAAGAACAAAGAATATTGAATGGTGACCGTAGTGAAGGTACATCCATTGAATATAAATTTTAAAAACACACTCTGTTGATTTTTCTAGGCTTGCCTTGTATTGGTAATTCATTATCATTTCCATTTGGAATATCTGATTGATCAGTTGTGTAAGAAATGGGGTGAATTATGAATACACACTAAGCCAAAAGGAGTTGAAAGGGCGTGCTGTTAAAACCTTTGTGTTTCAAAACTGTAGTGAATTGGGACACGTGACGAATTCCAAATGCGGAGCCCCAGCCCGTCCTTCTATCCCATGAGTTGAATAAAACACAACCAGTCTGACTTACCTTTGATTTATTATTTCTCTAAACTTACTGCAGCTTGTGCTCATCCATCAAGATACCTGGACCAAGTGTTCATAATGGCGACAAATGGCGACCCCGGTCGAGGTAAGCACTCACGCACCTGTTTTAGGAGGTTGCGACAGAAAGCCACCGCAACAGAGGCTTGAGATATCATATTCGCTAAGATTGGAAATGAGAGTTGGCTAACTGACTTCTACGATCAATAGCGACCGGAAGTCTTGTGGATGCTTCGGGCTACAAGTTCACCGAAAAAGATACCAAGCCTGGCAAGATGAAGGTCAAGAAGACCTCCAAGGCCTCGACCAAGAAGAAAGCAGACGGTACATTCTGATTGATACCAACCATGGGATCAAATTTGCTCCGTTATTGCGTCCATTGGAACTGACAAGGGACCTCTTTGTTCACAGATGCGAAAGACGGACCCGTTGACTCTTCGCCGACCTCCCCCCTCCCAAAATTGGACAATAAGCTCGCCGCGTCATTCCCCACCGGTAAGCCGCGCGAGGAGGATCTTATCGAGACAGTCATTTGCAAGCATTGCAAGCGCCCTGTTCTCAAGCAGACTGCCCCAGAACACATCCGCGGCTGCCTGAAGGCGAAACAAGAGAAAGCGCGCAAGAAAAAGGAGGCTCGTGATGCCGCGAATCGGGCCAAGATCACGGACGGAAAAGATGATGACGACCTACGCGAAAAGGACATGGGCGATGATGCGATGAAAGGACAGAAGAGCGCGAAGAAGAGCGCTATCAAGGGTACCGAAGATACTAAGAAGGGTAAAAAGCGCAAGGCAGACGAGGACGACAAGGAGCCCAAGAAAAAGAAGAAGAAGGACGAGCCCAAGGCCAAGACCGCAAAGCCCAAGGGTCCAGTCGATGTCGAGAAGCAGTGTGGTGTTACTCTCCCCAATGGGGCTCAATGTGCTCGTTCTTTGACCTGCAAGAGCCATTCGATGGGTGCCAAGCGTGCCGTCCCAGGCCGTTCGCTGCCCTATGACATGTTGCTCCAGCAGTATCAGAAGAAGAACCAGGCGCGCCAGCAAAGTATGTCTATCTCTTTCTAAGATCCCCATTCGCCCACAAGCCCCAAGGAATTGCAAAAGGTTAACGTGATTGTGTCTGCTTCTTCGCCACTACAGAAGCTGCTATCGACGCCAATGCCCCGCTCCAAGACGAAGTTGATACAAACGGCCCAGTTGATTCAGACGAAGAAAAGGATCTCGTCATGGCTGGTATTGCTCGCTCCAACCCCCGACCTCTAGTGACCCACACCTTCATTACCTCGAAAACAAAATATCGATACGTCCGCATCAAGGAACAAATGTTGCATGCAATCGGTGGCCGTGGTGGTGGGAGCCTATTCTCCACCGATGATAGCCAACCTCTATTTGGTGGGCACCTGTTTCAACCACACGATCCTGAAATCGATGCTTCCTCGTCCCCCATGATCCCATCTGCTGACCCTGGCGACGCTACCTTATCTACGGATGGCTCGAAGAAGACTCCAGTGCAGGGGTTTCGGAAGCCCTCCGTTACTGCCTCCTGAGAGACCTTCATTCAGGTGATGATTTAACGACCGTCCAGCATCTTGCCCGTTCTAGCTTTCTCGTTTCGGTTCTCATTCCCTCCATGTACACGCTCTTTCATTCCTTCGGTGCAAAGTCTGGCGTTTTGACGAAGGCGGTTCCCTTCACATACCCCCTTATCATTTTTCCCTTTTTGTCGATTTGAATTTTCATATGCTCTTGGAGAAACAGGCTGGTACTGTTTTTTTTTTTCTTTCTAATCAGTGATGAAATGATACCCCAGCTACTAGTGTGATAAGCGCATAAGTAGTTCCAAATTAACACTCTATTTCAAACAAGTTCCAGTCCTTATACACCTAGAAATCCGGCGGAGATACGGAAATATTCATCCCTTCTATCCCAACTAGTTTTTAAACCATCGCAGTAGACCGTGTATGTATGCGGCTGTCTGCTTATTAATATTTCTGCCTGGGGTGTCAAAAGACATCTACCCCAGCTCCGGCGATCATGCTCTTTGAACCTCGAACCACAATGCGAGTACATTTCTAATGCTCTTTTGAGCTTTCAGTTGCATGCAATTCGCCGAGTATCTTTGAGCTTTCCTCTCGCTTGCCATTTATTCAGTAGGCGCACACTATTCAGCTCCTTACCAGGCGCCCTTGAGCTTCGACCTCTATTTCCACCCTGACTCCAACAACCCCCACCGCAAACCTTGAAAGAACCGTAGACCGATCGCAAGTGATCGGCCATAATTTCGTCCCAAAAACCTCATCCACCCTCTAACACCGCCATGAGCCACTCCGTCCCCGACCTCGACGCGATAGGCATCAAAGCCGAGCCTGACCTCGCGGACAACTTCCGTCGCGAAGTAGCCCATCTCCTCGGGCGCAGCAACCTCAATTTCCCTGGCGCGCAGCCTGTTAGCTTCTCCTCAAAACACTTGACCGAGCTTCAAAAAGAAGATTACTATGTTTGCGAGAAGACAGACGGAATTCGCTGTTTAATGTACTTTGCGCGAGGCGACCCCGACTCCGACACCCCCGAGATTCACTATCTGATTGACCGAAAGAACGACTACCGCTACGTACCGGGCCTACACTTTCCCCTTCCAGACGATGACAGCTTTCAGTCATATCACGTGGATACCTTGGTGGATGGTGAGCTTGTCAACGACATCTACGAAGACGGATCGCAGCAGCTCAAGTACCTTGTCTTTGACTGCCTGGTGCTGGACGGCCAAAGTCTGATGCACCGTACACTCGACAAACGACTCGCATACTTCAAAGAAAAGGTTCTGAAACCTTACAATTCCATGTACCGCAAATTCCCAGAAGAGAAAAAGCACCGCGCTTTCGCTGTGGAAGACAAGTCTACACAGGTCAGCTACGGCATTGAGATGATGTTCCGCGAGATCATCCCCGCGGTCAAGCAAATCCACGGAAACGACGGTCTCATTTTCACTTGCCGGAGTACACCCTACAAGATCGGCACCGACGAGCACATCCTGAAATGGAAACCTCCAGCCGAGAACACGATTGACTTCCGCATGCGCCTCGAGTTCCCAGTCCTTGAGCCTGATACCGAAGACGAAGCCGACGGAGTATCAGAATCTTATCCAGACTACGATGCCATCCCTATCTTCCACCTCTTCGTCATGCTGAATGCTGGTGAATACCGTCACTTCGCCGAGATGCACGTGACACAAGCAGAATGGGAGGACTTAAAGGCCATGGGCGTGCCGTTAGATGATGCTATTGTTGAGTGTTACAAGGATGAGAACAGTCGCTGGCGCTTCCATCGTTTACGCGACGATAAGAATGATGCAAATCATATCTCAACGGTCGAGAAGGTGCTCGAGAGTATTGAGGATCGTGTCACAGAAGACGATCTAATCCGTTTAGCGCCTGTTATCAAGACTGCCTGGAAGAAACGTCAAGCAGGAGGGGCGCCTGAGGGTAGGCCTCGTGGTGTGCCCCCGTCGATGAATGGCGGTGGTGTGAAGCGGAAATTTGAGGAGGAACGATGAAGAAAAGAAAAAAGAAAGACCAAAAAAATCACAAGACTTCTTAATTTCTCAGTTTGTTTAAAACAATTGAGTTTCAAATCTGCAACGGCCATTTCTACATGAGTACTGTGTTCACGCTTTTCAATTTTCATTGATGCCATGCCCGAACCTGCGGTTTCAAATGGCTTAATTGGCCCAACGAGAGCGGTAACTCATTAGAAATATCGGATTTTATGAGAAAGGCCCCGTTGTTATGGATGAGCATGACGGGCTACAGCAAAAGCCAGAGGAAAAAAAACTCGGACCTCGATACAATTCGCATGAGCACTCCAGATTACGAATGATGGGCCAGAGATAATTGCCACGCCAAATCGAGGAACTTTCTCCTTACAGAATCTACTCCGGCTTAATCATTTCTGAAGTACCGCAGCTGGGGCATATCACAACGACTGTGGATTATTTCTTGGTCCTAAACCGAGAGCAACCCTTACCTTACAAAGCTATTTCTGATCCGCAGAGAATACAAAGTTTTTCATCCAATTTCAGAATCGAACATCCGATTATACCAAAGTCCTATATAGTACCCAAGACAAAGGCCCGGGGTAGGCCTTCCAACCACTGGACAGCTCCCCATTGACACCCACACAATAGTAAACATTAGCCTCAGGCTGAAATTGAGCATTGCAGTCCGCACCATCCGTCCCAAGCACCGTATTCAACTCATACAGCTCTGCAGTTATGATGTTATACGCACACAATAGAGCTCAGCAGCATCCAGGTTAGTACAGCTGAAAAAAAGAATTAGTACATATGCACACGAGTAGTTAACCTTGGAAATGGCATGGGTACTTGGCGAAGGCCAAATATCTTATAACATCCATAGATCGAGCTCTTCGCGTTCACTTCTGGGTTCAGCACCAAGAAGTCGGCCAATGAAACGTCAAAAGTGAGACTTATAGTATCACAGTCATCTCCTTCTGCCACCAGATAATATTGACCGCAGTTCCGAGTCGCGTTCGGTGCGATATCAGTTGGTACCGGGGCGGCAGTTGAATATGAAGTCGCGGTGCAGATGGTCGTGCTTGGGACAACATACTAGTACTTCTGACCCGGTTCGTTGACACAGATTTGATAGCCTCCTGACTTAGATAATCTGAACGCGAGATAATTTTGAATCTCATCACAACCGCCGGATTGTTGGTTGGCTAACTCATTCAATCTTCAACCCAGCTAGTAAGATTTGTAGGTATCATTGCCAACCTCCCCGCTGTTTCAGATATTCCTGCACTGCGCCAAACCTGGTATACCGCGTAATCTCCACGCTGGTCTTTAGGCAGACAAAAAAGGTTGGTTTCTATCGCCTCGTCTGTGATTTCATTTCCATCGGTAAGGAAAAAAAGTACGCCTGGCCCTGTGAGGAAATCTGGACGGTCGAGGATGACGAAGAATGTACGGTAAGGCTCCCTGCCCGATGGAACTTCGATCTCAGGCTCATGTCGTGCCTGCGGAAATCTCCGACTCCCTTGGTGAAGCGCCCCTACCGCTATATCCGGGCGAGAGTTCATGAGAGCCCGGTGTGACTCTAGGGTAGCAGCCAGGGACTGATCCGCTGAATAGAACTCGAAGTTCACGGTCTTTCCTGCAGGAAGATTTTCGATGATCGCACCAGTAAAGGCCTTGGCGATTGTCATAAGCTCTAATCCAAGTTGCTCGTAAGCCAAGGCGATGTGGATAATGTACTGAAGCTCAGGTTCCGATGCCAGGGCTGCAGTATTGGTCTTGATGACAACAGCACCATCGGAGAGTGATTTGATGTCAAATTGGTCATGGTCCAAGGAATCGGATTTGCTCCGTAGCAACTCAATGATCTGCGGTGTCAGTGGCTGGGTGGATAAGGACGGGTCTCCCTCGTCTTCATTCAAACCATAATCGAACTCCTCCTGCTCCGCCATAAGACTTTGACTTCGGGAAATGAGAGAGCAGAGTTCCCGACACATGTCATCCACATGTCGGCATTTTCGCACAACCAGTTCTTCTCGCTCGGAGTATACCTGGCAATCAACACTGATCATCGAGGGATCAAACCCAGACCGGGAATCGGACTCGATTCGAGACAGAAGATCGACTTTCGCTTTGAGTGGGAAACATCGATCAAAATTCACCCATAGCGGGCCAGATTCAGCTTCATATTTTGGTAGGAATGTATCACGGAAGCTATATGAAGTAATCACCAGAAGAAACCCCTCCAAAATTTGATTATACTGGCTGGGCGCCACCTTCGCGATACCAGGAAGGAAATCCTCTCTGGGAATATTGTTCTTTCGATGACGGATTTCGCGTCTTTGGTGCTCCACACAAGCAAACACATCGGCCTGGGGGGCATAGATCTCAAATGACATGGCTTCGTCGGGATAGGAAGAGCGCCCAGAGGATAGATATCGACTGAGAGCGGTATAGTCGTCGTCCGAGTCTTCTTCAGATCTCAGGCTTAGGGGAACGGTGCTGTAGACTTGGATGGCGATTTGTGGAAGGCGAGCTGGTAAGGCTTCCGGGTTGGTCTCTTTGAGTGTCATGAGAATCGCAGGTTGCTGTGCATGATCTCGGTATTGTCGGGAAATCCATTCTGGACGCGGAGTCTCCCTCCAGGCTTTAATTCTAGCCATTGCGCTGTGTTTTTGACTGGACAAGGGGAGAAGAGGGTGATTTGGAAAGAGACGTTCAATGTTGCTAAACTACAGGGGTTTTGGCTACTCTGACAGCGTATCTTACTGGATTGGGATTGGTTGATCCAATTGATCCACTCTAGCACTGACCGCCTAGGCGGTCAAGAATAATGATCTAATCAATAAGCCGACCGCTAGAAGTGTATTATGACACTTAGCAGGTAAAGCCGGCAGAAAAGCAAAAGTGGAGCCAAAAAGAACCTTTTCCCAACACAGTTAAATACCCAATCAGAATAGCCTGTGGCTTTAGCACTATTCTTCCATAATAAGTATAATAGTAGTAAGTTCAAAGGGAAGGCGTCATGGGCAACTCACTGTCTCCCACCGGAGCGACACAATAGCTCTCATCAGCATCCAGGTTAGTACAGCTGGAAAAAAGAATTTGTACACATGCATACGTGTAACATTGAAACTTGAACATTTGAAGTGGTATGAGTACTTGGCCAAGGCCAAACATCTTATAAAATCTATAGATAGTAGAGCTCTTACTTCACGTTTACTTCTGGGTTGAGCACGAAGAAGTCGGCCAATGCAATGTCAAAAGTGAGACTTATAGTATCACAGTTACCTCCTTCTACTACCAGATAATATTGACCACAGTTCTGAGTCGTGTTCGTTGCGATATCAGTTGGAACCGGGGCCGCAGTCGAATATGAAGTCGCGGTGCCAATGGTCCAAAAGGGCATCATGAAGGAAGGCGCGATACCTAATGCCAAACTAGCCATCCGTGAATAAACAAAGATGAATCTCTCAAGTGCTCTTTAGATCGGTCCCATGTTCTGAGTCACAGTTTATCGAACGTACCGTGGAACTTGAAGCACCATGACCACAAAAAGACGAGAAGGTTTAAAAACACACCCCAAAGTTTTAGAAACACACCCCTATAATCGCCTTAGGTTTAGCGCGTATTGGTAATTCGTTCCTTTCTCTACGACCAGACCGTAGTTCAGTCATTTAGAGACTTCCTGTATCAAGACTAGGTTGATAAGCAGGTGAGAAAGTTATTAGAAAGATGGTTACAAAGACATTTAAAAAGACATTTAAAAAGACATTTAAAAAGACATTTAAAAAGACATTCAAAGAGACATTTAAAAAGACATTCAAAGAGACATTCAAAGAGACATTCAAAGAGACATTTCAAAGAGACATTCAAAGAGACATTCAAAGAGACATTCAAAGAGACATTCAAAGAGACATTCAAAGAGACATTCAAAGAGACATTCAAAGAGACATTCAAAGAGACATTCAAAGAGACAGTCGGAAGGATAGTTAAAAGAGAGTTAGAAAGATAGTCAGAAAGATAGTCAAAAAGACAGTTAGAAGGATACCTAGTCAGAAGGATAGTCAAAAGAGAGTTAGAAAGACAGTCAGAAAGATAGTCAAAAACTCAAAAAGAACCTTCAAAGATAGGATGCCTACCTAGGTATGTCCGGATAGCCATATAAGATAGATGAATGAATCCCAAGCTCACTCAGGCTTAGGCCTTTAGCCCAAGAGGATGAATGACGAATTACCAATACACACTAAAGCTAAAGGGATCACGGGGGTGTGTTTCTAAAACTTTGGGGTGTGTTTTTAAACCTTCTCCAAAAAGACCAACCCCGATCCTAGATTGTCAGCCTGTCGGGCCGCAGCCGAAAAAGAAGCTTGTGCTAGGTGCTAGGTCGATGCGACTATACCTTCCGAATCGTCAACACCTTCTTTGACCAGCCAATCTACTGTATCATCAATCATCCCGAGCCCAGTGACTCCAGATCTAGTCTTTGATATTCCTCAACTCCCTTTTCCTCCCCACTTTAGCGAATCGACAGAATCCTTGATCGATCTCGGGACTGAGTATCACCAGGCACCCAGATCGCAAGTTTCCGACCCTGCGCTCCCTCTCGGCAATATGGAAGGCCCTTTGGAGCAAATCCCGAGAACCCCAAATGACCTAGAGGGCGCTGGATATAAGCCAGTGTGGACTAGGTCCAAGCCGAACGAAATCCCCGCCTATCTTGCCGAAGAAGTTCTACCAGGAAACGCACCATACCTTAGTATGGTTGGACCAGTCTCGAGTATTTTTTGGCTACAGAGATTAGAGTTCCTCAATGAGTTAATCCCGGATCCTGGATACACATTGGAGGACGAGATTGTCTCTCTGCCTCTTGTGGTTGGCAGATTTTGGCTTGCTTACAGCCTAATCGAGGAGGGGAAAATCCCGGAACGTTTTGCAATCGACCTCGAAAGGATCGCACACGATGATCAAGTAACTCTTGGGGCAGGTCACAGCCCTAGCTCACAAAGCTTCACGAGGGACTCGCAAAGAATCCCGGAAGCAGTCACATTCTCACCGCAAAGTTTGTCGACGCAGAGTATGTTTCCGTTCACGAGACTCGGACTTGTCTCAGAGAAAGTCTCAGTAATGAACCTCAAATGGGATAAAGAGTGCAATACCCTAGCCCATAAAATCAAAGCGAATCTTCCAGGGCAAGGACACCATCGACTTTTCCGGGGGTTACATCGGGCCGCATTGACTTATTTGATGACGCTTTTTTGCCCCGTCATTCGAACGGGGAGCTATGAGAATGAGTTCGGCCCCGGCTTCTACACCTCACCTGTTTTGGAAATTGCTATTCCATATGCAGGGAGGTCTGGAGTTATCCTGGTTTTCAATCGCGAGAGAGCCGAGTCCAGGATGAGGCAGCTTACTCTGGGTGGAGAAGAATGGAAAGAAGTGACCAGATTCTGGTCTGGACAGGCGACTGGAAATCTTGCTGGAAGAATGCCCGATAATTGGGCCCAAGCCGACATCCTAGCAGGAGCCCTGTTGGAAGATGATGGGCGCGGGGGGCGAAGGGAGAGTGACCATCAACAGATAGTTGGTGTAAGCCACAGCTCGCTTGTCAACTTTGTATCATCTTTAGAGATGATAATTTGGCTCGAGTAGCCAGTGGAAGAGAGACCGATGAGCCCTACTTAGCTTTCAGAATCAGTGATATTAATTTACTTATTATTATCGACATTCACCATTTCATTTCACGTTCAACTCTCAGTCTCACATATGATCTTTGGAATGAAGGCCCAATAATATTAACAATGGGGCCGTCTTCATGCTGAGGCCAGGCTCTCAGCTAGTCAACTGGTACCTGATTAACGTGAAAAATAGATCAAACGTCGCCATATTTTCTATCCACGTTTCATCAATCAATATTTTGTCTCCCACTCGGCTTTCAAGTCGGCTGTTCTCAACTCATAGAAGGTTCAAATGTTGGAGACTAGACTCGGATAATCCGAGAATTCGGATACCCCGGCAAGGAGAGTGAGAATAGCATCATAGGCGGGAGAAACCATGAAGAACTCCACGGCAGGTATCCACCTAGACTTTCACCATGCCTAAAATAGGAAGGCATATTTTCGGCCTTATTTACAATACAGGTTGAAACTGCGACCCCACGAGCCTTCTGAGGCGCTTCAGCTTTTCTGACATCAACGCTCGTTGCTAATTACTGTTTTGTGTAGAAGGTCACTAAGTCATAAAATCCTGGCAAGAAAGACGGCTTCCCAAGTAAACGAATAGGAACATTGAATATCCGGTTGATATTACAGGTGCCTCGACATGTCTAAGCACCTCAGCTTGTCAAGTGGTACAAAGTCCCAGCCGATCATCAAGACCAGATCCAGAATTTTCTCTGCCAGTGTAGAAAGCATTGCCAGATAAACATACTTCTCGTCATGATAGCATGTAGGTATCTTCGCCAGGCCGGCTGAAATTGGAGAGCCAACTCAGGTCCCAGCAAGCCTTTGCGAACCAACGCTTCACATGTCTTTTTCTCCTTTGCAGAATCAATGGAGATGTATTCTGTATTCGAGATCACATCCTTTGTCTTGCGCTTGAAGTCGTACGCTACCAAAGCCATTGTAGGATAGACATTGTGCCAACAAGCAGAAATAAGACCATCGAACACTTCATTACGGTTAAGTTCTGGAAACTCCAGTTCCCAAAATCGGCGATCCTCTTCTTTGGCGCTGAGGATAACGTCGTCATAGGGCTCGTGGCCATATACCATGAAGTATAGAAGTGTCCCAACCGCAAACTGTTCAGTTCTGGCGGAACAGAGCCCGTATGAGCCTTTCAATGGTCCAGCAAGTATTGGTCTGGCCCGTGGAGGCAAGACACCTTCAAGTGGCTGTCTAATGGTGGCGGCACGACCAAAATCAGTCAGCTTCAAGTTGAAGTTGCTGTCAAGAAGACAGTTGCTCGCATGCAGATCATTGTGACAAAAGCCCAATTTCTCCACATACTCGAGAGCAGAGGTGAGTTGTTGTATCCACCGAGCGATGAGAGCAGGATCCTCGTATTCCTTGACCCTGATAAGACGCCCATGGAAACCATTTGGTCCTCTTTCTCGATCCTGTCGTGCATAGAAGCGAGGGGCGATTGCCCGGTGCGTGCAATATGATAGGAAAAGGTAGTCCGGGAGCATGAGAAAACATTCAACAATATTCGGACATCGATCACGGGACTCATTAAGACGTTTGTAAAACGATATTTCCTTGAGGAAAGGATGCTCCGCTGCCTTTTCTTCAGGCGTTCGGTCGCGACGAACGGTTTTCACTACAATAGTTGGAGTGACACGGTAGATAGAAGCGTCGAGTCCTCCGCCAATCCAAGTATGTTCCTCGAGAGCACTGGCATCAGCTTCTTGGAAGCTCATGGCGAATTAAAACACATGTAATAGTCGTAGTCATGTACGGTTTGGGTAATGATGTGCTTCTAGAACTTAGAAGTATGTATTCCAAGGTTTGGGTGGGGTGGCGGCACAGGTGTGGGGATGTAGGGGCAGTGGACGCGGAGAGAAGGGGAAAAGGGGGGATAATCTAAAGGCCCGGGTATTCCGAGGTCGGACGATCAATACACTCCAGGGCTCTTACATACAGAAAACCTGGAATCACGGCAGATGGATACAAGACGAATCTAACTCCACATTTCACCAATGGGTCCATTTTGTGTATATGTAAGGGTCTCGCCCCTGTCGCGATTCCATCAGCGAAGCTCGCCCTGGATTGCCCACAATGAAGTTCAACCTTGTCACCGCTGGCATACTGCTCGCTGCAACAGCCCAAGGAGAAGTCCACACCCCATTGACAGTTCGCACGAAGACTGGCACTTTCACTGGTCTTCGCAATGACGAATTCAGGGGAGTGAGGGAGTTTCGCAACATTCCCTTCGCGCAGCCGCCAGTAGGATCATTGCGCTTCCAGCCTCCACAACCTCTGCCCCCATCTACGAAACATCACTTCTCTACTCGCTTCCCTCCCTCATGCCCGCAGTTCGTCGCCAATCAAGAAATCTTCTTGAACCAATTCGCTCCGTATTTGATGCCAGAAAATGGAAACCAGAACCACTCCAGCGGCCTGAGTTTGCAGACCAGCTCAGAGGACTGTCTTAGCCTCGCTATCTGGACGCCCTATCACACTTCAGCTAATGAGAAACTGCCTGTGATCTTTTTCATGACAGGTGGACGGTTCATGACAGGAGGAGTGGACATCCCTGCGCAAATTCCGGCTTCGTGGGTCAATCGGACACAGGAGCATATTGTGGTGACCATCAACTACCGTGTCAATATTTTCGGATTCCCCAATGCTGCGGGGGCAAACAGCTCCAATCCTGCGATTCTGGATCAGCGCATGGCTCTTGAATGGGTGCATGATAATATTGCTGCGTTTGGAGGTGATCCAAATGCCATTACGATGTGGGGTCAATCGGCTGGCTCCCAAAGCACAGACTACCACAACTACGCTTTCTGGGATAAGCCTCTCGTCCAAGGAAGCTTTTCGCAGTCCGGAACCGCACTAAAGGCCCTTACAAATGAGGACTTCTCTCATTCAAACTTCACCTTCGTGGCGAAGAACCTCGGATGCGACTTTCCCAGTAACCCAGCTGCAGAGCTGGAATGCATGCAGCAGGTACCCATGGCCATGATCGAAGACTTCATCGGTCAATATAAGGGTGAGCCTAGCATTACCTTTAACCCCATCGCCGATGAGATCCTGATCTTCTCCGATTACCCCGCCCGCGCCGCGACAGGGAAGATCTCTTCGCGGCCTGCGATTTTCTCCGACGCAGCGAACAACAACGTAATCCTAGTCCCATGGCCCGCATCAAACGCTTCTGCGGGCCCATACCAGCCCACCGTTGACGCCGGCACCCTGTCTGACTGGGTTTGTCCCACGGCAAATACCAGTAAGATTCGTGCGGCCGCCAACCTCACAACATACAGATACCAGTATGCCGGGAACTGGACCAACGAGGATCCCTACTCTTGGCTTGGAGCCTATCACTGCTCCGATCTGATGATGAATTTTGGTACCTGGTCTTATAATGTGACCAATTCTACTTCTGGTCCATCTGCTCTTGAGATTAAGACTAGCCAAACGATGCAGGAGTATATCCTGGCCTTCATGAAGGATCCTATTAATGGGCCGCCTTCGCTGGGATGGATGCCGTATACTTATGGTAGCAATGTTCTTCGCTTTGGTGCGAATGGACATCCTGTTCAAAATGTTAGCGGGTATGAGATTGATGGTCCCTGCTATGGAAATGGGACCTATAATCCTTTCCCGTGAGGATCCTGGTGTAATTGTACATAACAAATGACAAGAGGGATTTAGAAGGCTAGAACAAAACAGAATATGCCTGACAATTTGGAAATTGAGAATGTGTACGGCCCCGGGGGTACTCTCCACGAATGAGAAGATTTGAGTACCTCGTTGCCATGATTTGCATGAGATACTATTCAGTGCATAAGAGGTGTAGAAGGAGCAATCAGCAATTTATCGCTGTCTACAAGTCAACTTGAAAGTACCCGGGAGACCAAGCACTTGATTACAAGCCCTGGAGATTTCATCGAAAATTTGACATTTCATCCGGGAGCTTCCCGACTTGAGTATAAACTAGCATGCGTTCAATAAAAGGACAATATGAAACATTCATCTTGCAAAGATGCGCATTTACCGCTTCTTGATGCTGGTATCGATGCTGCCAACGAACCACACAGCAACAAAGACGGTAATCATCCCACCGAAAATGGTGAGAGGCTTACGGATGGTATCCATGAAGGAGTGGTCGTAGGTAACCTGATATTGTCAGCTGCCATGCTAAGGATATGGATGTCTAGAAAAGATAGGCAACTTACGAGCAATTCAGCGTTGCGTGCCTCGTCCGTCAGACTGTCAACCTCCAGGGTCAAGGTAGTCCGGCCGAGAGTATCCATGTAAGTCTTGAAAGAGGAAAGGCTGGTCGAGATTTGGCTAGCGCCAGGGAGGCCGTTGCTGTTGGCACCCTCGACAGTCTCGTAGCGGACATTGTGTGCACCCTCGGGGAGGACAACACGGACGACGACGCGCTCGTACTGGAGGCCTTCGGACATCTTGGGACCTTGAATGAAAGGCACCTTCAGGACGTACGAGTCCGAGCCTGAGACCTTTCGCAGGAACTTGGACAGATCGTTGTTCCAGCCCACCTTGAAGCTGTAGTTCCAGCCACCGAAGATAGGGTAGCGGGGCTTCAGCTCCAGGTTGGCGGCGGTCTTACCGTTACCCGGGCGGTAGCGGCTAGTCGAGACATTACCGATGTCATCGATGAAGTAAGGGTCCACTGAACCGGGAAGGAGAGGGTAGGTGATTTCGCGGACAGCAGAGGTTGGTGCCTTCTGGTAGTTGGCGAAAGTCCACTCGACACGGGAGAACTGGTTGGCTAGCTGAGAACCATTGTTGCGGAGCCAGTAGCGTTCCTCGGTAGCCAGGTTTCCTCCCCAGTGGGAAACCTCAATGTCTCGCTCAAGGAGACTGGCGGTGATCACAGGGTTGGTGAATTGGTAACGAACGGTAATGGGATGCTCGGTGCCAGGGGCCAGCTTAGCTGTCTCGTAAGGACCGTAGGTGTAGGTAGCACCCTTGCGCTCTGGGTCAGCACCGGACTTGAGTCCCGATGTTTGAGTGTAGTCGGGGACATCGGTGCTGGGGAACTTCAGCTTCGTCTTCTGGGTGACGGTCTGGTAGGCAGAGGGCACGTATGCGGAGAACGAGTAAGTCAAATATTGCTTGTCGCTCTGCTCAATGACTGCAGGGCGCGGGCTCAATGATTTGAGAACAGAGTAGGAGATTCCAAGGGTGATCTGGGCTTTCGGGGCGAGAGGCTCAGCGAGATGAACGATGAAGTACTGGTGGCCACTATAGAGGGTCAAGAGGTTAGCATTTCGCGTCAATAGTGAACATCCATTGGATCACCATCAGAGTCCCAATGGCATCCAAGCTGAGCCTACCTGGCGGATACAGGCTCAGTAACATCCACTTCGAAGCGTCCGCTCTCAGTCGCCTTCTTATCCCGGACTTCGAAGCCTCCAACGCGATCGAATACATCGATGGGGAAGGGAACATAGTAGTCAGTCTGGGATTGCTTATCAATGTTCTCTACGACAACATTGATAGTTTCCCGGACATATCCCTTCTCCAAATTGGTGTTCCGGACAAGATTGGTGTTCTTGAATACCTGCGGGGGCTTGAAGTCGGCAGGGACGGCGAGTTGAGCTGAAGAGCTAATGCTAGACGCGGCGGCGAGGCTAGGCACAAGCCAGCCAAGCACAGTGGCAGTGAAGAACCTCATACTTGCTGAGGATATCACGCCGGAGCACACAATGTCTCCGAGCTTGAAAGGGGTATCAAAAAAAGATGAAGTTGATGTGGAGTAGTTTTGGTTGGACGAAGCTGATGAGGTGTCCCCATCTGTATACGCAATACGGCGGGCGCGGCGGCCACAGCACGCACTCCGCTTTCTTATCGTCGATAACAGCTTTCTCCTCATTTTTGTACTTTGTCGCGACAATTTGGTCTTTTACATCCATTTGTTGCCCAAAATGATGATTTCAAGGGCATCACTTCGGTCCAGATGCTGTAGAGGACTGCGGGTACCCCGTCACCGCTATTTTCATGATCTCCCCAGCTCTCCACAAAGCAAGTTTTTGAAGATATCAGAAGAGGTTCGAGATGCTGTTGCAACGGGAAAACCTGTCGTTGCACTTGAAACTACCATTTATACGCATGGTGAGTACCGAAAACCATTCTATCTTATACTATAAAAAGAGAATAATCATTCACGTCAGTCATGCAGGATTTCCATACCCAGAAAATATTGCCCTAGCATCGCTGTTGGAGTCTGTTGTTCGCGAAAATGGTGGCGTTCCTGCGACTATAGGAATCCTCGGAGGTGTTGCCCGGGTCGGTATGAGTGCAACCGAAATCGTCGAGCTGGCCTCGACGGCGGAGAAAAAGTCTGCACTGAAGGTCTCTCGTAGAGACCTGGGCTACATCTGTGGAATGGTCAGTGTTATACCACTTACCCCGCATACCTGGCACTATTGGTAGACTCAAAACTAAAGTATATCGTTCAGGGTCTGGCTGGGAAGCCAATTCACGGTGGTACAACCATTTCAGGCACAATGATTCTCTCGCAGCTTGCCGGAATCAAAATCTTCGGAACTGGAGGACTAGGTAAGTTAGTCCCAAGGGAAGCAAAGCCCAGCCATTCTTTCCGCCCTTGCTAATTACTCTCCAGGTGGTGTACACCGTGGTGGTGAAAACTCCATGGATATTTCTGGTAAGTTGTACATCCTCCGTGAGTCCCCGCAAATGCGGGGGCCGTGCAGCTAGGTACTGATCTTTTTCCTGAAACAGCTGATCTCACGGAGCTGGGGCGGACCCCAGTTACGGTCATTAGCTCCGGGTGCAAGAGCTTCCTGGACATTCCTCGTACACTCGAGTACCTTGAGACCGAAGGTGTCTGTGTTGGCACTTTTGCTGATGGCCGCGAGGGCTCTGTCGACTTTCCTGCTTTCTTCACTCGTGATAGTGGATTCCGTAGTCCACGGGTTATTCAAAATGAAGCTGAAGCTGCTGCGATAGTTTGTACGTTCTCAACGGCTTTGAGGGTAATCCTTGCAAATACTAACGATTTTTTAGACGCCCAATCCAAGCTTCCCGTCTCTTCAGGAATCCACTTCGCCAACCCAGTACCATTGGAAGCGTCTGTCTCTAAGCCAGAAATGGATCGTGTCATCGAAGAGGCTGTTCGTCTCGCAGATGTCGAGGGATACCGCGGAAGCGATAACACCCCATTTGTTCTTGCTAAGATCAAAGAGTTGAGCGGTGGAAAGAGTGTGATTGCCAATCGTGCTCTCGTGGAATCTAATGTCAAGCGTGCCACCCGTGTTGCAGTAGAACTAGCTAAACTGGAGGATATGGACAGAGGCACAGCTCGGTGAGTATGAAAAGCAAGAGACAGAATGTATGAAACCAACACTAAGTCTGAAGATTTTCTCATCAATAGTCACATGCCTGCTTTCCCGAGTATTCCTCGATCAGATCAAGACACCCCAAAGCTAGAGGCTGATAAAGTTGACTCAATTCCCCAAGTGGAAGTTTCCGAGTCCACAGAGAAAGCAGATGTTCTAGTTGCAGGTTCTCTTGCAATTGATTTGTCCTGTGATTATACGCCGTTTGGTGACGAGGGTGTCCAAGTTGCACCTGTCCCGCACACCTCAAACCCTGCCATCATTGGACAAAGCCTCGGTGGTGTTGGTCACAACGTCGCGTTAGCAGCCAGCTACATCGGCAGTGACGTGCTCTTCTGCAGCGTCGTAGCAGACGATCTAAGCGGCCGAGCCGCAATTGCATCTCTCAAAGCAGAGGGACTCAGCACTGCGGGTATTCAAGTCCTTCCTCCGACATCAGGCACCCGCACAGCGCAGTACGTCTCCATTAATGACGCTAAAAAGGACCTTCTTGTCGCCATGGCCGACATGGGCATCGTGGAGCTTCCCGAAAAAGAGTTGGACTTTGACACTGTCTGGGAACCCTTAATTGAGAAAACGAAGCCAAAATGGGTGGTCCTTGACGCAAATTGGCGGCCAGAAGTTCTAGCCAAGTGGACCAGTCTTGCGAAAAAGCATGGTGCGCGTGTTGCGTTCGAGCCCGTTTCGACAGCCAAATCTCGTCGTTTATTCGCACCTGATTCTGGCGTCGGTCCTGTCATTGGCCCTGCACAGACTGTGCCCAATAATGCTGTGAGCCTAGCCTGTCCGAACCGTCTGGAATTGGCTGCTATGTATATGGCTGCCCGTGAAGCTCTGCTTTTCGATTCTGCGGGCTGGTGGGATGTCATCGACGCGATGGGTCTTTCACAAAGTGGCTCCCGTGAGCGTCTCATCTCTATCACTTCTGCGGCTCTGGTGGATGAAGGCCTGCCTCAACAATCCATTCAGCTACTTCCTTTCATCCCTTGTCTAGTAACGAAGCTTGGAGAGGCGGGTGTTCTGTTAACGCAACTTCTTGCCCCTGGAGACCACCGTTTGACTGATCCTGATTATGCTCCTTATATTCTTGCACGTGCG
Organism: Penicillium sclerotiorum; assembly: GCA_911649655.1. Classification (NCBI taxonomy): domain Eukaryota; kingdom Fungi; phylum Ascomycota; class Eurotiomycetes; order Eurotiales; family Aspergillaceae; genus Penicillium; species Penicillium sclerotiorum. The sequence continues at coordinate 907,364 of CAJVRJ010000008.1, forward strand.
TCCGCGTCAAGTGAAGCGTCGTTTGGTGGAGTTTACATGCGACTGTTCCCACCTGCCGCTCAGCTGTCGGTGGAAGAAGTTGTGAGTGTCAACGGTGCTGGCGATACCTTGCTTGGTGTCGTCGTGGCCGGTTTGGCTAAGGATGGCTCCTCTAAGCGCATCGAGGGTATCATCGCGGTAGCACAGGAGGCTAGTCGGAAGACTCTTGCAAATGCTGGCGGCGTGAGTAAGGATTTGGTGAGCTTGCAAGGGAAGCTGGGGCTATAGAATCTGGCAACGTCACGGTCAAGTTTTTAATGCCGGAGTATAATGTCTGATGTAGCAAATATACGTCCAGAGGGCCTAACTCAAGTGCTAGTAGTGTTCAAGCTCAAGTTTTCAACTTGAATCTCCTGTCAGTGTGGCACCTCACCAAGTTTCAGTGCGTGTACTTATGCCTAATTTACAATCATGTTCAACTCCAGGGCTTCAAGTTGCTCCCAGCGTGCCCACATGCGCAGCCTGGGGTGGCGGACGGGTCCCAGCATTCTACATGTAGTTTGTCTTGCCAACATTTGAAACTATCTCAGCAAAACAAAGCCACGTACGTAATGACATCAAATGTGTCCAATGCTATCATCCAAAACCTACCTAGGTATTCCAAGTCCGAAAAGTCCGATTGATTCATAATCCACGTCACGGCATCGGAATCCCGTTCAAAGCCAGCTTCATGTCAGAAGCTCACGATACGAAACAAGGTTAGCGTGCTGCACTCCACTTTGATGCTCATTTGGAGCTCTGGGATTGGTGGGCGAATACGAAAGGTGGTTAGCGCAATTTGGAAATCGGCGTCGAGTGGGGCTATCCATTTAACCCCGTCTCTTAGCTCCGATCATCTACTTGGATTTGGTGAACATTCGAAGACGGGTTTGAAGACGGGCTTAGTCCGGTGTTTGCTATAAAGGCCCGGTCTTCGCACGATGAATTGAACGTTCCCTATCACAGATCACTTCCACATCATCAAATCATCAAACCGTGCGACGAAATCCAATTCTTCATCATGTCCAAGTCCATTGAGAAAGTCGCGATCATCGGTGTATGACATCCCAATCCTCAATTGCAACTCAAACAAAGCTGATCATAGTGATTACAGGCAACCGGCAGAATCGGCGGTGCCTTCGCTGAAGCCCTCGTGAAAACAGGAAAGCACACCGTCTCAGGCCTCACCCGCGACGGCAGCACCGGTGTTCTCCCAGCCGGCGTGCGAGCCGTTCCCGTGAACTACGACGACGAAGAATCTCTCGTTAGCGCTCTAAAGGGCCAGCAATTTCTTGTCATTACCCTCGGAGTCCAGGCACCAGATGATCTACACCCCAAGATCACCGCGGCGGCAGGCAAAGCCGGCGTACCATACATCATGCCAAACGCCTACGGCGGGCCCGTGGACCCAAACACAACAGACGACTTCGCCAAGGCGGTGCTGAATCGCATCGACGATACGAAGAACGGTGTTTCCTCTTGGATCGCCCTGCCCTGCGGCTTCTGGTACGAGTGGAGTCTTGCTACGGGCGAGGAGTGGTTCGGGTTCACGATTAGCGAGCGGAAGGTTACGTTCTTCGATGACGGCAAGAAGACATTGTCTGTTAGTACGTGGGACCAGTGTGGACGGGCGCTTGCTGCGCTACTCAGTCTACCTGAGTCTGGAGCTAGTCCCTCTGTCGCGGACTTTGTCAATGGCCAGGCCTTGATTTACAGTTTCCGGGTTTCGCAGCGGGATATGCTGGATAGTTTGCACCGGGTTCTTGGGACCACTGATGCCGACTGGGAGATTAAGTATGAGGCTACTGAGAAGCGGATCCAGGATGGCCAGGCGGAGCTCGCGCAGGGTAATTTTAAGGGCTTTGCGAAGATGCTTTATGGGAGGGCTTTCTTGCCTACTAATAAGAGTGCTGATTTTGCGGCTACTCATTCTACTGCCAATGAGGCTTTGGGTCTTCCCAAGGAGGATTTGGATGAGGCTACGAAGCGAACTGTTGCTATGGTGGAGAGCGGTTGGAATCCTTTGGGACTTTGAGCTGGATAATGGTTTCTTATGGGGATGAACATGACAGAGAATGATGAGAAATGTTATTACTTGAACTTTGTGTCCTTGGCATGCACCAGATTCAATCGCTTGTAGGGCTTGACTCCTATCGGGGAATTCTGGGTTGTTTGGCCATTTGGTATCAACCAGATCTTTCATGTTGATGAGCAGAGATAATATTGATATGAATGGATACTAATCCTATCTTATAAGTCAAGTAGTGGTCTTGATCTTAGGCACGAGTGCAGCATCCAAGATCCCAACTTGCACAAGTACATCTGCCTGGTCCCAGTAGAGCTTCTGTTGGATAATCCGATCTGCAGAGAAACTAACCACTATGACAACCACCACCGAGATATCGCGATTGGTGGGTGGAATACCCGGTAGTAACCAAGGAATAACGGTAGTATGTTTGAAGGAGAATCGCACCTCATCGACAATACGATCAGCCCCAACGGTTCTGGATATAAGTCGGAAATGTTGGCTCTCGGGACCAGAAGCAATGAAAACGTGATCGAAAAACGATTTCAACGTCGGTGGATCGGAGCCTAGAGAAAATTAGCACATGCCAGAGCGTAATGCTTTCCTGTATCGCTCACCTCCTGCTCCCGTGGGAAGACAATCGATGGACAGCCCATATTCATCAGAATCCTCATGTAAGCCACTCATTATCTCCAATGCAGACCATGTCATGGGATTGCAGGGATCTCCTTTTTCCTTCTGCTCCAAATCGCCCAGGAGTCGCTCCCAGTATTTTTCCCAGACAGTCTCGATTCCTAGAACAGGCCAGTGACTGCCTACTCCAAAAGCACGTCGCAGACAGCCCAACGTCCGACTCCAAGCTATCGAGGAATTCGTCTCATCACCTGTTTGATTTCCTATCCCCTTGACGTCTTTCGTGGTGCTGTTGGAGAGAGCTCCTTCAACTAAGCTAGGTGAGTCTGGGTAACGGAAAACGTGGCACCGATGTCGTTTCTTGTATGTCATGTCTCCTTCCGACGCACTCAATGTAATCCAAGGCCAGAATGTACAGCTTTCCCGTGTTTGGTCTGGAATGTGGATCTGGATCGGAAGTAGAGTTGCCGATGGGCCTGGCATGAAGATGGATTCCGTGTCGCCACACGCGGGAGTGCAGTCTTCTTGGGTGCTATGTCTTTTCCTTTCGGTTCCATGATCCTTCGACCAGACAGGATAGTATGCGATCAGCGCGCAAAGCCGTGGGAATGGATTGGTGTTGCTGTTTATGAGGTGGTGTGAAGCCAGGAGGTAGAAGGCGGGTCGATCATATGCTGTATCCATCGTCAGCTTGGCTTCAAAGCTTAAAGGAAAATGCATGTCAGTGCTCAGACTAAGATGTTAAGATGGAGAGCACCGTGACCCTGCATCCCCTGGATAGATCCTTACCAACTATCGCAAACCGCTCCCCCGCCTCTAGATCGTCTTCCTTTTCATGTACTGCATTCTCCAATGCTCTGCGATCCCTATCTGGATCATCAGTACACTTGAATGGCAGATACTGCACATCAAATGCCTCTGCACGAAACCGCCTGATAATCTCCGGGTCAAATCCTGGAGTATCGGATATGAGGATCAGATGTCGCGAAACGGGTTCGTGGGCAGCGCGGTCATGAAGGCGATTGCGCTTTGCGGAATTAGCGCTCGCTGTTCTGTGCAGAGCGTGGGAGTCAAATGGAGCACTTTGGGCGTTGGATCCGGACTCGGGTGTTTTGCTGCCAGAGCTCGGAGCTCGTCGCCTTGTAAGGCGTTGGAAGACGTTGACCATTGTGGATGTTGGTTGAAATGAGGGATGGGAGGAGAACTTATGTGCGATGAAGGTCCAAGGACCGCTTAGTTGCGGAGGAGATTCCTTGGATTACATCGGACAAGACTCGAATGCGACTGCCTGTGCCAATGCTTGCCCAGGTGTAGTTCTTGGAGTGACGTCGACGAGTCCGATAAGAGATCCGCTCCAGGGCTTAGTTGCTACTTCCTCCTTTCTAGGGTTAAAATGAATCAAAATCAACAGATACAGATACCAGATTCACTTGAATCTGAATTTTTAGTTTCAATCCTAAAATTTCAATACATTAACCTTGGAGCTGCCAATTTCTCATTAAAAGGGTAACAGCCATTTCCGGCCCTCGTTTACCTATTCCGGCGGCCATCTGCGCATCGACGATGTCGCAAGGTCTAGTCGGAAAATATAAGGCATTAAAAATACCTAATAGTCTTCTGAATAATGTCAGTCGGTACTGTGTGCAATATAGCAATCCGATTTATGACTTTAATTCGAAAATGTGTTGTTGACATTCATAGGACCGCTGTAAAGGCTGGCTGCCCGGAATCCATGCCAATGCAATGAACGGGTATCTTATCGCATCCAATGTTGTCGAAGTAGCATTAAAGCGCTGGCAATATGAAGCTTGTAGGTATTCAATGTTCTGTCCAAGCTCACATGTTATTCAAAATATCAGGGATCTCCAAACTGAGGGTAATAATAGTATGTCCTCCAGGGCTTGTGAGAGTATGAAATCGTGCGAGCGGTCAACTGGTCGGTGAGTCACATTACTCAGCTATAGAACGCCAGATGGATCCCATCCCATCCCATCCGCCATCCCATATGCCTTACACATGCACTAGTAGAAATTCCTCTAGCTACGCACTAACACATGGATCCGTACATATTTCAAGCCCCATACAACTTCATAGGTCTAATGGAGGCCGTTTGAAGGCGACTTTCAATGTCCTGATATGACTAATTCAGAACCACTGATCCACTGCCAGTTGACCGTTCAAACATCAAATTATTCCAAGTTTCCTAACCTTCGATTCTATCTTAGCAAGCTCAGTGAGCTACAATCATGCACTCGTCTATACTAAAGATTGGGACTTACTAACGCTCTGAACAGCTATAGCAAGGATTCAAATCCTGTACTGAGCATAAATGTCTATATTTCACACCTGCGCGAACTTCCAAGGTTGAACTTGAGCATTCCACCTTGGAGGTTCAGTCACTTCAGTGCTTTGAGTAGTGCTAGAAATCACTTGGCCTTTAAGTTGATCACCTGGGCACCAAGTTCCCCACCCGTTTTTGCGCTTGTTCAAGTTTTCCAAACCCTTCTCACTGTATTCTTAGTGCCCTTCCCCACAGCCGGAATTACCCCCAACATCTGGCTAAATTCTTCGGCGCAGGATCGCAAGATCAGCCGAAAGGCATAACACCGCCGATCCCTTCCAGTCCCATGATCCCACATACACAAAGTACACCACATCCCTCCCACCAAAAGACCACGGAAAGCAATCCCAAAGCGAGTCGAGATCGACGAGGGGAAGTACTCACTGGCCACGAGTCCCAGGGCCGTGCGGAGTCCCCACAATTCAACACGAATCAGCACGGCGCATGCCCCCGTACCCACCCCCACAACTGGAGTAGAGCTGGACCCGGGGAAGAGGCCCAGGAATTAGGGGCCGCATTGGCAAATCGTGATGCAGAAAGAAAGCCCGCTAAACTCTCCGCCAATGGCGTAACGATTATCAAGACCGTTGTCAGCGGCTTGGGAGCGTGTTCGGCTGCGAGAAGCTGTGTGCTTGCCGATGGGGCTCGGCATTTCGCGCTACTTAAAGCTCAGGGTGATTTGCAGGGTTTTCTTAGTGCTGCTTGAGCTATTGCTTTTTGTTGGTGCTAGGCATTGACTCTGTTACGTTGATTTTTCAATTGGGTTTTGTTTTGTTATTTGTTCTGCAGCGGTGCCCTTGCCCGCTATGGATGCCGAGAAGCCTGAGGTCGTCCATAATGACGGAATTCTGAGTCCTGGAAAATTGGACAATGAAAGTGACTTGGAGAAGATTGGTGAGCGTGAAGGTTATGTGCTAAATGATGCTTCATTGGCACATGATCGGGGCTTGAAGACTACTCCAGATGGACAGACGATTCTTATTCCACAGCCGAGCGACTCACCCAATGATCCATTGAACTGGTCGCAATTCCGCAAGCATGCTATCTTGATTATTATTTCTTGCACGGCCTTCCTGCCAGACTATGGAAGTGCCACGGGGTCGGTGACTTTGACTCCACAGGGAGAGTAAGTTTGATCAATGTCAATCACGAAAATCAAAGTACTAACCATTGACTGCGTGGAATTAGAGAATGGCACATGGATCCTAATATCGTAAACCATTCGCAGGTTGGAAATGTCTTCATGCTGGGCGCTGCTGGTCCAATCATCGTGGCTCTGTCTGCGTACTTTGGTCGTTATCCCATTCTCTTCTGGTGGACATTACTCGCATTGGCAACAGCAATCTGGTGTGCTGCCGCGCAAAGTTTCGAATCATTCATGGTACGTCTGTTCCACCAAGCATATGTACGAACTTGAACATGAGTAACAAGTGATACAGGCTGCCCGTATCCTAAACGGCTTTTTCTCAACGGTAGCCCAAGGCGTAAGTACTCTTCCCTTGGATTCACGATCCACCCAATCGCTAACAGTACTAGGGTGGCCTCATGTTCGTAAAAGACATGTTCTTCCTCCACGAACACGCCCGCAAAATCAACATCTGGTCCGGCTTCATCATTCTATCCCCATACATGGGTCCCCTCCTCGCAGCTTTCATAACCAACACCCAGATCTGGCGATGGGCGTTCGGCGTCTACGCCATTGAAACGGGTCTCTGTCTTCTGGCCATCATTCTCTTCGTCGACGAAACCTACTATGATCGCAAGACTGCCCAGCCGGAACTCGTTCCAAATGGTCCGCGCTGGCAGCGCATGCTGGGTATACAGCAGGTGCGCACGAAGTACATTAAGAATTCATTCAAGGATGCTGTCATGCGACCTGTTGTTATCATCGGCAAGCCCGCTGTTATTTTGGCTGTTCTTTTCTATATGCTCTTCTTTGCGTGGGTGGTCGGTATCAACACGACTTTGTCGATCTTCCTGGCACCGAAGTATGGGTTTGGGGCTAAACAGATCGGTACGTAATGCCAGCACAAACACTGAAAGGAAAACGCTAAGAATTCACAGGATTCTTCTATTTCACGCCCGTCGTCGCAGCTATTCTTGGTGAAATAACCGGTCACTGGCTCCACGACGGCATCGCAACCCTCTCCGCAAAATACAACAACAACCGCCTCGAGCCAGAAGCCCGTCTCTGGGCCATCTGGTTCGCCATGCCCTTCATGGTGCCAGGTCTAATTCTGCTTGGCTTCGCATTGGAGCGACACTACCACTACATGTTCGCGGCTCTGGGCTGGGGTCTATACGTGTTCGGTATTATGATCGTGACCGTTGCTGTGAACTCGTATGGGCTGGATGCGTACCCCGAGGCTAGTGGAGAGGTGGCGGCGTGGATCAATTTCGGGAGGACCTGTGGCGGGTTCATCGTGTCGTATTTCATGGTCGAGTGGGCGCAGAATATGGGGACTATTAAGCAGTTTGGGACTATGTGTGGGATTGTGGGTGGTGCTTGTTGTCTTGTTATTGTGTTGCAGGTTTGGGGGAAGAACTTGAGGGCTTGGGGTGGTCCGGCTGATTTTAAGACTGCTTGAGGAGGGTAAGCAGGCGGGTTCAGCGGCCAGTCTTCGATCTGGGTATGCACGTTCACCTTGGATTTTTCAAGGGCTGGTTCCAAGATTGCACTGAGATGACTACCTGATCGTGTTCTATCATATGACCGTGACTTGGTCATCGTCTAAGGAAGGCTTCTTCTTGTCTCCTATATGGGTATTAAGCTCATCAAGGCGAAAGAATGATTGAAAAGGTGCACACGTGACTACCTATGAGGACGGCCAAAGACGCCCAGCTGATAGACTGATACTATAGGTTCTAGACGTCTTCTCTTTCCAATGTTAAGAATATTTGAACATTTGAAAGATCTTGCGCTGAGATATACGGACCTTCAAGTTTCAGCTTCCAGTTGGAACATTTGAGTCTTATTTCAAATCGTAGCTCATCATTTTGTTGGCATTCGCATATATCAGAATTAAGTCCATCCATGAATCCACCCAGTGCTAGAGGCCAGTATGTACTATTTTGAATGGGATTTTAGGCAAAAAGGAAAGAAATCAAGAACTTGAAAACGCCAAACACCCTTGTGGATTATGCAACACATCAAAACTTTGGAACAACTTGAAGTAAGCCGGGTTCATGAAAACATTTTAACTTAACGGCTGTTGCTCTCCGTTAGATTCAAAGTCCGAGTCTGAACTGGTGCCAGTGTCAGATGTCATGGCATCGCCATAAACAAAATTGCCAAATGCCAGTACAGCGTGGAAGATTTCTTCACCCGTGGGTACGATATGTTCGGAGGGTAGAAGGAACCCATAGCTACCACGGTCACGCAATTTGATCTGGTAGGAGTATTTGGCATGCAAATTGTGGTAAAACCAATCCAACGCGCTTCCGCCTGAAGTGACAGTATTAGCTGAGCCCGAAGTCAAAATGCCCTCGCAGGCAGATGTCACGTCATAGGACTCTCCAGACGAGTGTCTGATAGCCTTGGCTAGGCCCAGGGCTAGTTCCTCGAGACTTTCCAGGGTTGGGGGCACCGCGGAGCAGGTATAGGAATAAGGATAAAGAATCTGCTGAGAGTAAGAGTGCAAATCCAAGAATCCCACTATCTTTGAACGTCCTGTCTCTGTCTCATTCTGTGCCCACCGGGCGAGTCGATATGACTCTAGGGCCTCGAAGGGCTCAGACCCAGCATAGTTTTCCGAGCACGGGTTTGAGCGAGTAGACTCGCCATCCCATTCGAAATCCCATGCTCGGTCCAGATCAACACCTGGGCAAAATGGAAGACCTGTTGGCTGTCTGTTCTTGCGCCATAAACGATCCGACTCCCATGAATAGACGTATCCGTCGGGGTTCAGCGTTGGAACCAACAACCAGTCATATTCATTCAGCATATGTGTGACAGCGTGGGATTCGCCGTATTGGGTAATCAGGCTATATGCAACATATGTGACCGTAGATGTACTGATCCATTCGCGAGCATGCAGACCACCGACAATGACAATAGTTTTGCGGGGGCCGGAAGATTGAAAATCGGAACGCGAGGCCCCTAGTCGTAGAGCTGGGATCTCCCGGCCTTCATACGACAGCCCAACGCTGGTGAAGCGGACATGGGAAGAAAACATTGACGACATCAATCGCATCCATTGGACGATAACCGAAAGCGGCTGGTAGTCACGGAAGAATACATCATCCACTGTAGATGTTCTCCCGCTGGGCGTGAATCCATGTTCTGTCTTCCAGCTAGCTTGGTGTTGTCTCGGATATGTTGCGTAGATCATATCAACCAAGTCGTCCATGAGAGGCGTATGGGCCGTGCGGAGCGAGGGAGGGAGGGGCTCGAGCAAGGAGGGGATCTGTCTCGAAGGGAGGAGTTAGACAAGCACCAACGACACAACGACACCGCCATTGTGAGGGGTATTGGGTTTGTATTTTCACGCACCATGTCATCAGCCAGGCGGATATCTACATATTTTGAGGTGATATCCCAGATGTCCAGCACGAGCGCTTGGGATGCCTCGGCCAGCGCTTCTGCCTCTTCGGGATGACGCAAGTGAAAGCGGAGAACCACATCATTCTCATAGCGCTCGCGAACATTGCGTGGCGGGCCTGTATGTTTGTGAGGGGGGCAGTGACCGGTGCCCCAGACTGATTCAATCACCCAGTCTCGAAGTCGAGTCCATGGACGGCGTGGATCGGAGTAGGTCAGCAGCTGGGCCGGTTGCGGCTGAGGCTGTAGTGATGGGGCGATACTGGACCCAGCGGGGATGGCGGATATGGAGGGGATGAGGGATCCATAAACCAGAATAACTGGTAAGAAACGCATGATGAGATTGACTCAGAGAGTCCAGCTCCAGATGTCACATAGAAGGGGGTGGTTGCAGTGCGGAGAAGAGGGGAATGGGGGAGATAGTAGTAGTAGATTAGTAGATTGGCAGTCCGGGTAGATAAGAGGAACCCATATTAATCACGGTAGTTGGGTTGGCAGGCTCCAACATTGTATAGTTCAAAAGTACAGAGTCACGGTTTCAATTCCAAGGCTGTAATAAATTTATTTAGCATTTTGTAGTTTCAAATTTAATTGTGTTGCTTTCAAGGTTCAATTTGAGGTACTTACATGTATTTTCTGGTAGTGCCAACTTGCCAACACAAGGCCTACTTCTAGTATGCCTCAGGCGCTGTACACCTATCCTTGCCATAATGAGCGCAACAAGTTCACATACATATACGAGAAAATCAATTCGCTATAAATAGACTAAAAAGATACTAGGCTGGTAGTAATTGCGTAGAGATTAGAATTAAAATCCTAGATCAGATATTTCATAGTACATTATCTAAATATTCACGTAAACATAAGCTCGGCATTGGAGACCCTGAACATTCTCCAGGTGGTCTAGAACTTGATATGAAATCATGTGTGTTTCTGCCCTCGCAATCCCGCGCTCAGACTGCTGAACCCTCTCTCGTTAAACAACCCCTCATCTTTTCACTTTCTATCTCATTGACCAAGAACATCTTTTTGTTAAACTCAAGTTGTGGTTGTGGTGTTCCTGCAACCAAACAAATTGAATCCCCTTATCCTCTTCTCTCCCCCCTTCGTCTTCCCGCCCGCGCGTTCCCCTTTTTCTCTACCAAGAAGCTGACGACGGGCCTCTCCACCTCCGAAATCCGAAATCCCACCGCGTTCTGGAACACTCCACGTCGTCATGTCCTCCTAGTTGGACTGTCTCTGCCCTCGAAAATCCTTCCTTATTTTACGATTCGACAGGATCACCTCCTCATTTCCATCCCCCGCTAGACATCTGCAAACTGCAAGGCACCGACCACGCATGGGTCTGATCGCTACGCTTCTTCGCAATTATGCATTGGAAAGGCCTGCGCCTGGTCGCTGATGGGAGCTCCAAACGTCAGAGCACGATAGAACCTCCCGTTCAAGCTCAATCCCGCCGCAGTGAGCAGATACCACGTCAGAGCCCATTGGTAGCTGACCCCCGATTGTCCGAGTCAACTGCTCGCGGTCCCGGACTCTCACCACAGGATGGAACCGATGAATCGAGACTCGACGTGCCCGGCGAGCTACCAGACCTTGGATTGGCCCCATCTGATTTCACGGGGCACTCTTCCGGGGATACACCTAGTCTGCGACGGAATCGATTCAGCTTCATGAGGTTACGACATGCATCTGACCCGCAGCTGTCTAAAAGCTACGCCCAGGCCCAAGAGGAAGCTCCACCAGTGCCCTCCTTGCCGCGTAAGTGGATGTCTAAATCGGAGATAGGTTGATGGGAAATCAGTCAAAAGCTAACCATTCCCTTCTTGTTTGCAGCCCCCAAAATCATTACGACTGCCCCCACCAGCCACGAGCTCGACCAACCTGCCAAGCATCACTCTAAATTCAGGCTTCGCCCTTCCTCAAGGAAGCACTCCATGGAGGAGCTATCCCGAAACTCTACAGACGAAACGAGAACCAAGCCATCGCGGAAGAACCAAGGGTCGACGGATTCGCAGGCCGATCCCAGCCTCTCGGCGTTTCAAGGAAGCATAGAGGAGCCAGGGCGCCTGTCAACAACATCCCTGCGCAGTGGGAGTCGCGAAATGCCCAACGACTCGCAGCGTTCCTCGGTGACCGATCCGCGGTTTTCAGAATCCTCTCGCTCAGATCAAAGCTATGGTGAACAGGCAGCATATCGTAGCACCTCCCCTCGCGAGGGCTTCGGATCAACATCATCAGCAAAGCGAGGTTTTCGTATGCCACGGCTGAAGCGAAATCGCAGTCCTCTTTTTCCCCTTCCTCCAAAACCTCCCCCGGGCCAGTCGATACTCACCGGACCAAGGTTTCCTCCAGCCGATACCCCAAAATCAGATGGATCTGGGGAACATGACCAAGTCTCCCCCCTCCCCTCTCCCTCTCGCTCTTCAGTAGGGTTGGCTACTGCATCAGGACCGCCACCGCTACTGCGCAACAACTCGAACCGCTCCATACAATCTAATCCTTCTCACAAAGGGAGAGGCAGATCGTCCACCATGGGATCGCTGGCCGAGAACCAGGACGATCTGTCTCCAGTACCTCCTTATCTGGCATCTTCAAGCCGCACGTCAACATCAACGACTGGGCGCAAGAGCTTTGGTGACCTTTTCAGCATTACACAGCGCCTGAGGCAAAACTCAGAACCTCCTTTCCCCCGTCATGGCTCGCCTGGCCTTGGCGGCTCATCTACTCCTGTATCCTCCAAGCCCGACCTACCGCCCGTTCCAGCGAAGGAAGAAGACGATACGCCAGCTACATATCTGACCAGGCTGGAGGAAAGCATTCCGCGAGGCATGGTTGGGGGTGTACTTGCTCAATCAGGTGATGAGTTCTTCAAGGTGGCCTTGCGAAAATACATGAGATCCTTTTCATACTTTGGTGATCCAATGGATATGGCAATTCGCAAACTCTTGATGGAAGTGGAGTTGCCCAAGGAAACACAGCAAATTGATCGGTTTTTGCAGGCATTTGCTGATCGGTATCATGAGTGCAATCCCGGGATCTTCGCAAACACAGGTACGGTCTTCTGAGATGCAAGTTCTTGGTCCTACTCTCGGCTAACATCATGACTCACAGATCAAGCATACTTCATTGCATTCTCAATTTTGATTCTTCATACTGACGTGTTCAACAAGAACAACAAGCGGAAGATGCAGAAGCACGATTACGTGAAGAATACCCGCGGTGAAGGTGTTTCAGATGACATTCTCGAGTGCTTCTATGAGAACATTTCATACACGCCATTCATCCATGTGGAGGATACAAATTTGAAGGAACGCCATTTGGCTAAGCCACGACGCGCTCTGTTCAAAACAACCAGCTCTGAGAATCTTGCGCGTATTGGACGTGAGCCTGTCGATCCTTACACGCTCATTCTTGATGGGAAAATTCAGTCATTGCGCCCAAACATACAGGAGGTGATGGAACTGGAGGATAACTATAACCACTTTGGAACGGCAGGCCCGCCGGACATGGATGATCTGCACCAGGCCTTCACAAAATCCGGAATTTTGCAGATCGTTTCGCTACGTTCTCGCCCTGACGCATTTATGCAGATGAGTCTTAACCCCGGCGACTCAAATCCCGGTCTGGTAGATATCAAGGTTGCGAAAGTGGGCTTGCTCTGGCGAAAGGACCCGAAAAAGAAGAGGGCTCGCTCACCATGGGCAGAATGGGGCGCGCTGCTTACTTTCTCGCAGCTCTACTTTTTCCGCAATGTTACATGGGTTCGCTCATTGATGGCACAGCACGAAGGCTATGTGAAGAATTCTCGAGAAGGCACCCTGGTATTCAAACCACCTCTTGCCGAATTCAAACCTGACGCCATTATGTCGACCAATGATGCCGTCGCTTTGTTGGACACGAGCTACAAGAAACACAAGCATGCATTCAGTTTTGTGCGTCATAATTCGCTCGAGGATGTTTTTCTTGCTACCTCGGAGTCTGAAATGAATGATTGGATCTCCAAGCTCAATTATGCGGCGGCGTTCAGAACGACAGGTGTGCGGACGAAGGGTATGATTGCTACCAACTACGAGGGACAACGGTACCGCACAAGCCAGCGAATGGAAACGGCATCTCTCCACTCGCAGCAGTCGGTGGAGAGGGAGGAACCTCCTTCACCAAGTATCGCCACGGATATTGTTGCAGAGTTTGTCGCAGCTCGCAGAGAATTGATGAGCCAAAAGATCCGGGAAGCCAACGAGAAGTTATTTGTGACCCAAAGACAGCTTGAAGAATTGCTTCGGAACGCACGTCACCTTCAGGTTTTGACCCCGGTCAACCCTCGAGCTCGCGAAAGTGTGATTATGGCTGCGGGGCGGATGGCAGCAAAGCTCAAATGGGTTAGACAAGACATTTGGCGCAATAAATGCTACCGTGAAGTACTTCTTCGTGACATGGGCGAGAATGAAAGCTTCGTCGAGGGACATGCCAGATCTGTTGCAGAAGAGACGATATCGTCGGAGCCAGCGCGCTTACCCTCTACCTCGGGTCCATCAATTGTGTCAAATCCAAGTTTGCGCAATGCTCCTAGTATCGTTGCTTCTAACCACGACACCAGTGAGCAGGTCGCTGGAGCCGCTGATAATCAGCCTGCCGATACAACTCTCCTCCAACAGCCACCAGTGGATGAGATGCGCCGTCCCAGCATCCCAGCCTCTACAACCTCATCAGATGCCCGTATCGGCCGACCCCTTTCGATTGCCGCCATGCCTGATAAGGTCTCGGATGGAGGATCAAATCAGCTAGAGCGAGAGTCGTCTGTTCTCAGTCGTGGTAGCAAGTTCGACGGAGCCAGTCTGGGCTCCCGAGCATCTAAAATCACATCCCCTGTGAGCTATGACGAGGGTGAAGAGCGACTTCTCCGAGAAACTGGTTTAATTGAGTTGAGTGGCTCACCTCGCCCACGGAATCAATCCAGCAACCTTGATTCGGCATCCGACAATAAGGTCGATATCAAGGTCGATGAATCTTCAGAACTTTCGCTAAGCGACCATAAGCCGAATCGGATGCGACGAAGCTTCCGCCAAAATCTGCCTCGTCACCACTCTCACAAGAAGAACCGGGCATCAGTCTCCAGTCTCCCACAGGCCGATGAGGATGAAGCTTCAAAGGAAGGGGAAGGTCTATCCCGCAAGAGCGCCAGCTTCACGGTTCACGGTAAAAAGGCATCTATCGTCACCTTTGGGTCTGAGTGGCAGAACATGCCTCCTGAAGAGCGCCTCAAGCTCCGGAAGCCAACCCCTCATGATGAGCCCAGGGCTTCCGAGCCCACAATCTTTGGTAGTCCATCGAATGCAGATGGCAATCCTGATTTTCTCCGCCCCGGGTCTCCGGACTCTATCCGGAGCGCAAGCACGACAACCCGGCTCAGTATTCACAGTGATGGCGGGCCAGTAATCGACTTCTTCAAGGATGCATACGAAACCTTTGGGGAACCCTTGCCAAAGCGTACCACCGTTGAACAGAATTCAATCCCGCCTCACCAAACAGATCCCGATCTAGCAGAGACGGGGGAAACGCCGCGGTCTACCTCTGGCTCTGGGTCCATCATCTTTGCGCCTCGCCTCGCAGCTCAAGGCGACGATGGACCAACTTCATCACCCACCTCTCTCAGCGAACGAGCTGTAGACACTCCGTCCTCCGAGAACCTCCGACAGCAAGCTGTTGGCGCATGAAGCCTTCCTCTTCCCTCCCGAAGCAACTACTCATGCATTCCCCGACTTCCTTGAGTTCATCAATGCATAGCCTCTACCTTTCTTCATTGTTTTTTTACGATTATTATACCCCTTCCCCATTTCACACTCTTGCAGTTCGTTTTCATTCGGGCTCTTTGCATTGACGGCTCAGCGCCGGTCTTGGTTTCTTGATGACTTCGGATTCAGTTTGTTTCGTTGGAAAAGCATAAGTGTGCCGGCTTTCTGGTTCTCTCCACCCTCCCTGGTAACTACACGCCCTGGGTTACCTTCCGTTCTCAAATCATTTTCCCATCTACTCCTGTACCTTCGAGACTTAAGCAGCGGCATCTCGATTAAGGCTCTTGCATCCATGGACTTATTTTGTTTTTCTTAGTGGGCGTATCGAAACCATAGCATGGTTTCTTCAAGCGTCTGCACCAGTCTGCCACAAATAGACAAAAGCTCATAACGATTTATTTTGATTACAATCTTCCATCTGAGTAAAATTCCATCTATGTAATCCGTAACAGCCTTAAGAAGCTACAATCCCCATATGCAGTCAAGCTCCCCACCAGACCCGCAATAAACCAATCAAACCAATCAAATCACCTCCAACCCTCAAGCTACGCCATCAATCTTCAAACCTCCACCACACTCAAACCACAACTACCAATCTCCTCACATAATTCCCATCCCACTCCAATGGCGCACTCAAAGCGCAATACCTCCCTCCCCCATTTTACCTCCTACGAGCGCAGCCTCCTCCGCAACAACTGGGGCACAAAGCGCAGCGTAATAGGCCGCGACTCCTTCCTCCCCTTCGCCTCCTGCAAACTATGTCTCCAGCCAGCCCGCAGCCCCGTCGTAGGCTGTGCCACAAACGGCGACCTCTTCTGCCGCGAATGCGCCATCAACGACCTTCTCGCTCAGCGCCAGGAAATCAAGCGGCTGGAGCGCGAGCGCGACGATGCGAAGAAGCGTATTGCGGAGGATGATCGGAGGATGCTGGATGAGGCGCGTAGGAAAGAGGTGGAAGAGTTTGAGCTTGTTTCTATGGGGCTTGAGGCGGGGAAGAAGAGGAGGGTTGAGGCGGATGAAGGTGGGAGTGCGAAGAGGCAGAAGGGGTTTGAAAGAGATGTGGATGAGAGGAGGAGGGGTGTGGAGGCTGAGGGGGAGCGATTGAGGGAGGAATTGAAGAAGGAGAAGGTATGTTTTCTTTTGGTTAGTGGTGAGGATATTGGCTAATGCTTTTGTGCAGACTGAGTCTAGCAAGTCTGCTCTTCCTTCTTTTTGGGTTCCGTCCCTGACGCCCAGTACCGACGCCGACGAGATTGCAGCGAATAAGGCTGTTAAGCTGACGCCTATCTGTCCTGGGTCTTCGGAAACGGAGAGGCATACTTATTCGTTGAATTCTTTGGTGGAGGTACATTTTACGGAGGAGAAAGGGACGGATGGGACGGTGTCGAGGGTTTGTCCCAGTTGCAAGAAGAATCTTAGCAATGGGCTCAAGGCTATGCGTATGTATTGTGATATTGAATGTCGTTGAATGGAGCTAATTCTTTGATCAGTTACCAAACCATGTGGTCATGTTATTTGCTCGCCTTGTGTGACCAAGTTTATGACTCCCCATGATACGCCAGACCCGCATGCATCAAAAGAAGAGCAAGACGCTCATGGTCGGATCCTGTGCTATGTTTGTGAAACCGATTTGACAGAGAACGCTGGCCAAGAGAAAGGAGAAAAGGACAGGAAGAAGAAACCCAAGAAGAAGGATAAGGAAGGCATTAAGCCCGGCTTGGTCGAGATCAGCTCCGAAGGAACGGGGTTCGCAGGAGGCGGTGGTAATGTGGCTACGAAGAGCGGAGTGGCTTTTCAATGCTAAGCTGCATAGAGAGTCTATGAAAAATGAAGAGAACCACAGCAACAAAAGTCTTTCAATTGAAGGGCTAAAAAATACCCGAATGATAAGTACCCTGAGGGCCATCAAACGCCCAAAACCATGCTATATAACCATGTCCTTGATATGTATACATAGGAGCCGTAATCAGGTTTGGGAAGTCAAACACCATCAAGCTTAAGAAAGCTTCTTCTTGGTGTTGTTGAACTCCCGAACGGTAATCTCGCACCGCACATCCTGACACAGTCTGCGACGCCGACTAGGATCAAGCTTAGCCGCGAACTCCAATCCAGAAGCGCGCTCCAAAACCTCCAACGGGACCTCGAAATCCGCCAGACTCTTCTCGTTCGCGATGCGCGCATTCGGCAACACAAACGCACCCAGCGCCACCTTGCCGTTCGGCGAGTTGGTTCCGTCCTCTCCGTACACCACCTTGTAGAAGTGTGTCGGCACAGCCACGTTGGGCGGGTTCCCGATCATCTCGTAGTTCACGCGCCACTTGCCATCGGGATCGCGGTGCGGGAGGTACAGAGGGCCAGTGACGATGCGAACAGAGGGGTAGCGCTTGGTGAGATTACGACAGAAATCCTCGAAATGCGCCCAGTAGTCGCGGTTGAAACCCTCGCCGACCTGCGGGCTCATGTTGCTCAGCGCGAAGGTGCCATCCATGGCTTCCTGGGACCATTTCGCGTCTGCGGCGGGCACCTGGTGACCGCGGTCGTAGCCGGAGCGGAAATAGTCGGAGAGTTTTGCGCGGAACAGCGCCGGGATCGAGGTGTCTTCGAAGAAGGAGCTGTGTTTTCGGTCTCCGACCTTCATCGCCACGGACTGGGGGGTGATGTGCTCGGCGACCCAGGCCGGGTTGCGGGTGCGGCGGTCGTACGCGCCGTGCAGGGGAAGAGAGTTCAGCTCGTCGGCGACGGGGCCGGGAAAGCCATATTGGAGGATTCCGGCTGGGTCGACGGGGCCGAGGGCTTTGGTTGCCAGAGTCGGGGTTGGGGTTGTGCTGGGGACTTTCACTCCGGGGGTTGAGGGAGGCAGCTGTTGTTGCTGTTGCTGTTGGTGCTCAGGGCGAGCGGGTTTGGAGTAGATCAGGGCAGTCACACCAGCACCAGTTGCGGCACTGGCGGCGGCGATGATGGCCAAGGTGGCTTTGGACATTGTGACTAGTCCCCTTGGGTTGGAGGTTCGAAATGCGGAGAAGTTCAAGTAGAAGAAAAAAAAAGACGCCAAAAAGACCCGCAGCGCGGAGACGCGAATCTAATATGGAGAACCAATCATCCTATCACATGGACATATCAGCATACACTGCAATACATGATCATAATAGTACAACCAAATAAGATCAAGTATCATATGATAGTATTTAATAGTATAATATTCAGGCTTTTATTATCAGCTGTACACATCTACTAGTATGGTTACTACTAGATTCACCTTGACAGTCCTGTGAGTCCGCTCCATACTACATAGTGCATATGACGAGACCACATTATGAGGCATTGGACTAAAGATGTACTAGGAAATCCTACTTGAATAGATGAGTCTAGATCTTCAAGCCTGAAAATAATCAGTTTTCATCATATGATCCTAGATCCTGGTGTTCATGTCTTTCTTATGTTTCAGCTGTGATTCGTTGATCATTAGGGCATCAAGAGGACCTTGGGAGCAAATACACGTACTGTAGTCAGATAAGGTAAAAATGCCACCAGAGAAGGGGGGTAAAGTTTGGATCTTCTCTTTTCAACCTTGGAAATCACTGAAAAAGATCCACTGTTCCTACACAAAACCTGGGGGGTTGTCACATAGTATATGAGAAAGCAGTCTGGGGGCGGTCAACGTGATAAGACTCGAAGTCACTGACATCACGCTTTCCTCTTCTCTACTCTCTACTCCCCGCCATGGCTACCAACGATCTTCGGGGCTGGGTGATGAGCGCCGTCTCAGGCGTCGGTATGTTACTTCTTTTTTGTCTAGGTGTTTCTCTTTTACTGACTTGCTAGCCTGCGTCCTGGGATCGGCCGTTATATGCGCCGATCTGGTAGTGCGGCGGGTAACGAATGACAAGAGCTTCCAAATTGCGAATAGCAATAATTTTCTGTCGGCTTCACTATGTCTGAGTGCTGGAGTGATGGTGAGTACTCGAAGACAGCAAAAATCTACTTTTGTATCAGCTTTTCCGGTCCTGTCTCAAGAAATCTAACCAGTCGCACAGCTCTTTACCTCGCTCTATTCCATGCTTCCAACGTCACAGGACTACCTCACTCGCGCCGGCTTTTCTCCCTCCCAGTCTGCCTACATCTTGATCGGTCTTTTCCTGGCTGGTGTCATTGTGATCAGATGCGTCTCCAGCTTCATCCACCGCTTTATCCCATCCCATGTTGTCGATTGCGCACACAGTCATGGTTCCCCGGAACAAGATCCCGAACGCGGCGAAGCTCATGCCGCACAACATACTCCCCACGCCCAGACCAACGGTAGCACGGAACGGTCCCCTCTTTTGCGACCAGCACAGACACACTCCTTCAAGTCTGCACCGGCTCTCATAGAGCGCACAAGGTCGGGCTCGAATGCCGTCAAGCGCGAGTCATTGCGCGCGATTCTCACCCGCCGGCTTAGCGCTCTAGTGGGCGGCGTCAAACATGTATGCGATGAGAATGGTCCCTGCTACGGTGTTTCGCAGACATGTGGTCGGGAATGCACCAAAGTGCTTCAGAACTTCAGTCCGCCCTCCACTTCCCACTCCAACGAAGCCATGCGACCGGCCCTCATTCCACAACACCAGAGTATCGCGGTGCACCTGGACTCAGAACGGGACCCGGGCGTCGAGGCAAATGTGGATTCTGTCATGACTACATCGGACACGGGATACTTTGATGCTATCGCTTCGCAGCATCCTATGCATAGTACATCCACCAGCATGACGGCATCTGCTTCCTCATCGCAGGCACACCTCCATCATCATCATATAGATGAAAGCGCTCACCAACAGTACAATAGTATCACACATAGCCACCATCATTCCGATAACCATGAGGACCACCACTCGCACTCCAAGCAAAATGGCGACACCACACATCACCACCATGTTCCCCAAAATGCTTTCCTCTCTATTGGCCTGCAAACTTCCCTCGCCATCGCCCTGCACAAACTCCCAGAAGGCTTTATTACATATGCCACCAATCACGCTAACCCCACACTGGGCTTGACCGTATTCCTGGCCTTATTCATCCACAATATAGTCGAGGGTTTCGCCATGGCACTCCCCCTCTATCTAGCCCTAAGCTCCCGCTGGAAAGCCATGTTCTGGTCCAGTCTGCTCGGCGGTATCAGTCAACCAGCAGGTGCTGGTCTCGCCGCCCTCTGGATCTGGACCTCCGGTCACACCGGGAAAGATGCCACTGGCCCCTCGTGGGGGGTATATGGTGGCATGTTTGCTGCTACAGCTGGCGTCATGACCTCGGTGGCCTTGCAGCTTTTCAGTGAAGGCTTAGGGCTTACTCATCACCGCAGCATGGGCATTGGCTTTGCTATTGCTGGCATGGGGCTGATGGGTGTGAGCTTCGCCCTGACGGCATAAACTGACTACGATGATACGTTTTTCTCCTTTGGCATTTATGCCGGCGTTCCACAAGAAATAAGAAAAGAGCCGCGTTCGGCGTTGTACTTTCGTAAATTTGGGAGAGTTGGCCAACTTGCATCATGCATTGGGGATGGCACTGTGATTTATTTTTATGAATAGTTGTTGTCATGAAAAGCTTGACAATACTGAATTGAGTCTTATGTTTATGCCAATCAAATCACATATGAATCCAAATGCTTCACGTTCAAGTTCAGGCTGTAGATCAAAGTCTGTTGCTTAGCATCATGAAAGATGGTCATTAAGATCTCTCAGCTCTATAGGAATTCCTTACTATCAATACACAAGGAATTCGAATAATTTGAAATAGATTTGACATTACTGAACTCAGACTAAACTTCACAATTTGGTAAAATCGTCAATGAACAGAAGCAAAAAACCCAAACTCCCAATCATTGACAATTTAGTTCAACATCACTTTACAACGCCTGCACCGAAATCCTCCTTCCACCAGAAGAACCCATAGCACCAACCCCACTCGACTCACGCAAGTGATTATGATGCATCTGTGCCTGACCCTGATCATCCAAATCCTCAACATCAATACTAAACCGTCTAGGCTTAGACCAAACACCAAACGCATCCCCACCATTCTTCTCTCCAACCCCCTCAAGCTTTTTCTCAAGCCCAAACTTCTCCGTAACCTGTCTCACAAGTTCCTCATGCGCAGCCTTCCTCGCCGCACTCTGCTTGCCCAGACGACTCCGCGCCCGCTTGAGAAGCTCCACATGCTGCGACGCCGTATCTGCCGCTTCGGCCTTCGCATCGGAATCATTCAGCAGATCATGCAGGATGCCCTCGTGCAGCGTAGCCGCAGACGCATGGTCCGCTGATGCCGTATAAAGGCCCGAAAGAAGCTTCGTCATCTCCAGCGTCACGCTGTCATGGCTGCCCCAGACCTGGCGCAGATTGTAGCAGATGTCGCGGCACAGCTGGATCGAGCCGTCGATGTTTCCGCGACAGAAGCGGGTTTCCACGAGCCGGCGGCCGATCCAGACGACGACGTCGGGTGTCCAGGTTCGTTGCACGATTCGGGAGGTCCAGAGCTGGGTGAGGATTGTTTCGAGGTCGTCGAACATTTCGTATTCGCCGAGAAGGGTGATTATGTCGTTTAGCTCGTGGAAAGGTAGGTCCACGATTTGGATGCCGATGCTCTTTGCGGAGGCCAGGAGGTCTTGCAGGAGGAGCTTGGATTTCAGCGACATTTCGGCGAAGAGAGTCTCGTTTGTGCATCGTGTTGCTTGGTGGCCGCTCAGGTAGAGACAGGGCTTTGTTGCTACGATGATGCTTTCGTACGTGTTCAGTCCGTCTGTTAGATGCAGGAAGGAGTGCAGGACGCCGGTTAGGTCGCTAGCGTCCTTGAAGCGGCCTGAGTTGCAGAGGTCGCGCACGAGACTGGCGGTCGAGGATAGGATGTCCATGTTGTAGGTTTTGTTGGGTGCTTCGCGTAGACAGATGCCGTAGAATTGCTTGATGACGGTGCGTTCCGAGATGGTTGTTGTCGAAAGAGTCGTGCAGAAATACTCGTACAGTTTGCTCCGAGTGTCATTTGCGGCGCGAGTGCGTCTCTGCTCGGCTTGTAAGCCAGCCAGCCTGTCTCCCGACACAAGAGTAGGGATGAAGTCGTGGCCGGAGAGGTTGCGCGTGAATGTCTGGTGGGTCTGCATCTCGCGGGCCATCTCGCTCATGATCTGTTCGTAGCTTGCGCGGCGGCTGAAGGCCTCCTCGAAGGCTGCGGTGAAGACTGCGTCCCGTCTGTCGCCGAGAGATAGAGCGGAGGTGTCGGAGCCGTAGACTACACGCTGGCGCAACTCGTCCAAGACGCTGTTTCCACCTTCGATGAAACCGCATTCCAGGTAGATGGCGGCGATCTTCCGTGCCCAGCCCATCATCATGTCAGTTTCTCCGCCGGCGTGGAGGATATCCGTTATGTAAGTGTGCAAGAGAGCATTGCCTTGCTGCACAGAAGTTGGGGTACCCTGTCTGGAGTGTGCGAGAGCAAGCTCACGAAGCCAGGAAAGCGTGGTGGTGGAATAAAAGCCCTTGGTCTTTTTGGCCAACTGGTACTCCTCTGTGTACAGTAGACGTGCCTCGCTGGTAGAATCACGCTTGCGGACGAAAAGCTGAGCGAGCTTGTGCTTGAGAGTGATGGGCAATGGGGCGGTCATCTGCTCCAGAGCCTTGGAGGACTGGGAAGTCGAAACCCATTCGTTCGTCTGCAATGGCTGCTTGTACAGAGAGATGGCTTGATCTGTGTATGCGTCGTTTGACTCGCAAAGCTCAGCGAACAGAAGAGTTGCGCTGAGCGTCTTCTGGTGCGTTGGACCGTAGACATTGCGACATGTCGTCACGTACTCGGAAGCAACCTTATATCTTTCAGAGAAGTCCGAGAGCTGGGTACGGGTGGTAAGAATAGACATGTAGCCTGTGTATGTTTTTTCCATCATTCTTTCAACCATCATACGGTCATAGGCAAGCATGTTGTTTTCGATGACAAGCGTTGGCCACAGGTGACGGTAGACATCCAAGGCAGCCTCCCACTGGAGCTCCTTTTCATAGAGAGCAACGAGCGCAATAGCAGCTTCGAAGCCTTCCGGGGCAATCTTACCCTCGCTAGTGGTGCACTTGTAAATGCGCTGGTACGTGCTCTTGGCCTCGTGATTCATCTCCAGGCGATTGGCGAGCGTTGCCTCGAGATACATGTTCTCGATTGTGTGCTTGTGAGTCTCACCAAGTCGAACAGTCAAAAAGCTGCTCACGGAATGGAGGAGCGTGAGTGCCTTAGTGAACTGGAAGGTAGTCTCGTAGAACTCGACAACAGCCTTGGCCACGGCAAGTACAGATGGCACGGGAACTCGGTCGGAGGCGATGAGAGATCCCAAAGCGTTCTCGTAGACAGTTGTAGCCTGCTCCAGGTGCAATCTTCTGAAGTGGCAGTAAGCCAGAATCAGAGCTAGATCAGCGATGGGTGGAGCTAGCTCAGTGGAGAACTTCTTATGAGATCCGCCCTGCTCGACTGTAGGCCAGACATGTTGCAGAACAGCCTTGGAGCATTCGCTAGCCTCGCTCCAGTCTTCCTCACGAACATAAATACTGGACAAATTGTGACACATAATCAATGTGGGCACAGAGAGGTTGATGGAGGATGAAGTGATGGAATCCAGAAGCTCAACCATCAATCTGCGATCTCTTCCCGAGAATGAAGAGGTATCTTCATAGGACACCGTATTTGCCATGCTCTCAGCAAGGGACATAGCAAGGTTGACAGCATCGGCAGAATACTCCATATTCATCTCCTTGTAATAGCGCCACATCAGAATGGCCAAAGATC
Organism: Penicillium sclerotiorum; assembly: GCA_911649655.1. Lineage (NCBI taxonomy): Eukaryota > Fungi > Ascomycota > Eurotiomycetes > Eurotiales > Aspergillaceae > Penicillium > Penicillium sclerotiorum. The sequence continues at coordinate 931,507 of CAJVRJ010000008.1, forward strand.
GGTCCAGACTGTACATGTGCATTTCGCGAGTCTCAGCACGAAGTAGCTGTACACGCTGCATCATCTCCTGAGAGTGAACCCCAGTGACTTCAAGATCAGCCACAAGCTCACGGATAATGACTTCCGCTTCGTCATTTCTACCCTGGCGGCGCAAGAACTGGTAGTAAACGAGAGCAACGTTCGCTTTCTTGTCCATCATATCAACAGAATCGATATCCCGGGAGTTGAGACCAGCCCAAAGGCTGGAGAGGACACCATGAGCCTGAGCTTTCTCTCCATGCTGCTCATACAGCTGGGCCATGTAAAGAGAATACTTGATTCGGCGCTCGTCTGTGACTTCCATGGTACGAACAACGTTGTCATATTTCGTCCGGGCAATGTCGCGGCTCATCTCATCATTACCAGCGGAAGAGAACTCGCTTGTCAAGAAGTCGGCAGTCTCGGAAGATTGTCTCGAGTTGGTACCGTACTTCTGAAGGATCTGCTGGTAGAACTGCTTGGAGGTTGTGAGGGCGGAAGTATGCTCTTCACGGTACTTGTAAATGCTCACAATCATGCCAAGATATCTGATTCGCTGGTTGAATTCGATGCCGGTGATTTCCGAGTCGGTCAAAATGAGATACTTCATAGTATCCTCCTGTTGGGAGGTCATAGTACCTTGTTCGGAGAATGACTGTGTCATCATCTCAGCACAGAAGAGTGTGATGTTATCAGACTGGCCCAGGAGCTCTTGGCTCAGCTTCCATGCTTCGTAGCAGTGCTCATCAGCATGGGCAGCATGGGCATACTTGGAGACGCGGGCACTGAGAAGCAAGCTCTGAAGAAGCCCCATAGATTTCTCGCCCAAGACCAGGCGACGGATGTCTGTGGCCAGTCGGTACAATTCAACCACGCTTGAGCGAGTGAACTGCGACTCCCGGCAGGTCAATTCGAGGCGGGCAAACAAGACACTTGCAGGAAGCAGGGTCCTGAAGCTTTCATTGAACGAGAACTCGCCTTCATCGGTAACCAGCGGCGAGGAAAGCAGATGCGAAAGCCAGTAGCGAGCAGTGTACTCGAGAATGACATACTTGTCGAAAAGGCGGTTTCGCTCTTCCATACCCAATTTGTCCATGGATATATCTGCCTCTTCCCGAACGCTCATTTGAACCCAAGCAAGACACTTGGTAAGCAGGTCGTAATGAGCATCTTTGAGATTCAGCGGTGTCTTGGAACTAGCTAATCTAGCCTGTTTGAGGACATGATCACGAATGCAGGTGTGTGCAAAAGAGACCACACCATCGCGAGTCATGATAACTGGGCTTAGTGCCTTGCTCCAAGTATTCTTCGCACTTGGTGCACGAGAGGTGAAAGTTGAAGCTGTAAGATCAATAGATAGCAACTGTTCGATCTCTTCGACAAGGAGGGGTCGCTCGGAAGCAGCAAGCCAGGACATGATGCACTTGGTATCATTTTGACTGAGATCCAGATTCTTCATGTGGAAGTCAAGCAGCTCGTTCAGCGTCTGTGGCAGGCTTTGTACGGCCTGGATGGCCTGGCCGAGGGTTCGTTGCTGTTTAGCGTACTCAACAGCCATTTCCGCCCAGCTGAAAGATCCCTGAGAGCGGTTGACAATCGCAGTAACCGCCATGTCGAGCTGATCACCCTTCGCGAGCTCCGGGTTGAAGACGGAAGAAAGCTTCTTCTCAACATAGCCTTGCATATCAGTCTTGGTCTGAGAAGTCTGGATCGTGTATTGCTGGATGCTTCTGTAGTTCATTCGCGACTTGAGTGGACGCGTGAAAACAATCATCTTAGATCCTTCATTCTGCTGGGACAACACGTCACTGAAGTGGTCCATGAAGGCAGCAGCATCAGCTTCACCACCCTTGATCTGGTCGAGACCATCCACCACAAACATGTACTGGATATCTGATTCGAGACCAGTCCGGATGCCCTTCCAGAGGCTTTCCTCGACTTCCTTTTCTTCGGCACCATCAAGGGCACTCTGGGCTGCCTTGGCAACATGGAAGAGAATGTCTTCTTGGATGCTCTTTTCAATGACGCAATGGTCTAGCATCTGGTGCAAGAGGCCTTTCAGAAGTCGCAATGGCAGAGTTGCAACCGGGATATCAGCACCTATACCTATCAGTCAAAGATTCAAATATGCAATTAAGGGTGGTTAACTCACGAATTGTGTATGAAATGACATTCCATCCTTCATGCTCGGAAGATTCCTGCATCCGGTCCACAGCCCACTGCGCCATGGCACTCTTTCCACAACCAGCATTGCCATTCACCATCATCACAGGTTTATCACCGACAGTGAAGTCGTACAAAGTATTGTTGAACCATTCAAATGATCCTTCAACCAGAGAATGGCTACGAGAGTCGAGAATGAACTGGAGTGGCCGATCCTGTACACTCAGGAATTGACGCAGACTGCCCAGCTCGGGGCTCGACCAAATCAGATTGCTCTCACTGACTACCATAGCCGTCGCGGACTCGACGATGGTATTCCAGTGGGTGGAGTATCGAGTGGCATTTGTAACGAAAGCGGCATCGACGTCGTGTTCAATGGTCTGGTCGGGCTGCTTGGCCTTGAATCCTTCAACACAGCTGGTCGTGGTACTGCAGACCATTTCCAGAAGATCGGCGAAAACAGCGGCAGCCTCAGCTTGAAGCTCTGAGGAGTTTTTGTAAACGCTTTCATACTGGAGAAGGAGGCGGATTCCCACAGCAACGCGGCCGTATCTACCGAAGACGCTCTCGAAGATCTCGGTGTTATCAATATCAGACTAGAATATGTTAGTGTTCCGACTTTTCAACATCTCAAAAGTCACGTCACTAACCTCTAGAAGCATGATTTCGAATCCCCAAATGAGCTTCGCAGCTTCGTTCGCTCCAGGAGCAAAAGCACCAACTGACTCGCGGAGATTGTCGACAGCGTACGCAAGTCGAGAAGCCCATCTAAGACTGCAGTCAAGTCTGCTTCCATCGCGAGGCATCCAACGCAGACGCTCAGCGGCGACTGCATCAAAGAAAGCATCGACTGTGGGACTTCGCTGGCTGATCTCACTTGCGGAGCCACCAAGCTGAGTCTTGCACTTCTGAGAAACGGCTTGCACCTTCTCCTGAAGAATAGTGACCTTGTAGCCGCTTCCACCCAGGTTGCTAACGTTTCGCGGAGTCTTCGAGGTCATACTGCGGTTAAAGGCACCGGCACCGGCACCTGCGGCAAGAGCTCCTTGACCCATTCCTCCTTTACTAGCACCTTTCTGGCCCACAGCTTGGGTAAGACCTCCACTGGGCACTCCCACCATGCGAGCTTGAGTGCTGCTCATGCCCTTGCTTGTCTGTCCCATGGTGCCGGCTTGAGTGCTGCTCATGCCTTTGCTTGTCTGTCCCATGGTGCCGGCTTGAGTGCTGCTCATGTCCTTGCTTGCTTGTCCCATAGTGCCGGCTTGAGTGCTACTCACGCCCTTGCTTGTCTGCGCCATGTTGCTGGTTTGAGTGCTGCTCATGTCCTTGCTTGTCTGCCCCATGGTGCCGGCCTGAGTGCTGCTCATGCCCTTGGTTGTCTGCGCCATGTTGCTGGTTTGAGTGCTGCTCATGTCCTTGCTTGTCTGTCCCATGGTGCTGGCTTGATGACTGACACCACCCATGCCCATACCACCCATGGCACCAAAAGCGGCTCCGCCCATGGCGGCTTGACTCGCCGCTCCCTGGTGTGAAGGCTTTGTTCCATGCGAATGCTTGGATTTCGACTTTTCCATTTTTCCGACGCTCAGCCTTCTTCTTTCCGCAAGCTTCTTCTCGATTCCTGGGGTTGTAGGGCCGTGAGCGCCGGTCGAGGTATTCTGGAGACCATTCTTGTCACCAAAAACATCGGAGCCGATATGTGCTTGATTGTCAAGCTCTTGGGCCATTGATTCGTCACCCCATGTTCCACCAGGTGAGGAGTCCTTGATTCCAGATTTACCGGTTCCTGATTTAGTGACTCCAAGTAATCCGGCACCGGTGCTAAGAGCAGCAGCTCCAGCACCACCACCAGCGCCGGAAGCAGATCCAGATCCAGATCCAGTAGCTCCGACAAGCTTCTGACCTGTATCTCTCTGATCCATACTTCCTTCCGGACCCATGTTTCCTTCCGTGATAGGCCCCTTTCTGATATCTTTATTTGCGCTGATGCTGCCGCCTCGGCTGCCGAACAGTCGACGCCCAACATCGTCAATACTTTTCTTGTTAATGTTGTCCTTCTTCGAACTCGAACCGGATTCGCCCATAGCACCAGCGACGTCGTCTTTGCTAGCGGTGTCCTTGATATTTTCTGCTTTGCCAGCATCGTCTTTGATGTTGCCGAATTTTCCAGAAGTAATGTCCTCCTTGATTTCCTTTGCCTTGTCCATCATTTCCTGGCCGGTTCCACCTTCGCTGGTGGTGTTTTCTTTGCTAGATGCCTCCTTATTACCGAGGGACATCTTTTTGCTGAGCTTTCTTGTGAACCAGGAGCTGCTTCCCTGGCTACTAGTAGCCTGTTCGGCTTTACCAGTAGCCTGCTCAGCTCTGCTAGTAGCCTGCTCGGCTTCGTTGGTGTTCATTGGGGCGGACATGATGTAATTGATGTCCGTCAAATATAAGTACAAGTTGGTGAAAGAGACGGAATAGATAATAACACGTGAGAAGCGATTTCGTAAAACAATTAGGTAGATTGAAAGTATCGTAAGTCGTTGAGTTCAGTTGTCAGTTGTCATGGATAGAAGAAGAGAAACATTTCGAACAAGTTCAGTCCTGTAGTAATAAGTAGCTAAGCTGGGCCATTCCCCGCCATTGCATCATGGGTGAAATCGGGGCATTCCCGAATGGTGTCCAGTATTCATGGAGACATCAAGCAAAGGGATAGGACAAATCGGTCCAATTCGTCCAGCCCTCAGCCATACAAGCATGAATTGACTGTTTCCACGGGCCGGAAGCGGATCAACCCAGCAAGTGATGGTATTCAAGACATCGGTACCGGCACGAGAGTAGAGTCGATGATGCTGCGGACAGGTGTAGAAGAGCTTGGGTGGATCTCTAGGCCAGGTGATTTTCCGATATAGAGTTTCACTTCGTCATTTGTTTGTGTATGAGTTACACATCTTTGTATTTTCTCAACTTGAGAGATCTGGCTGGTCAGTGTCAATAAATGAAGCTGTTGGGCAATTGACCCTTGCGCTCCATTTTGATCCGAAGAATGCATCCATTGAGGCTCATATAACCCGCCAAACTGATAAAAGGTGAGCAGCATTGATATGGGGGATAGTGTGCTCATGTGGGGTAAGACGATAAAAGTTTGGGAAACAATAAACTGACGTTCCAGAAGTCCTCGGGGTGACGTAAAGACTTCTCACAAAGAAGTTCGTGGTGATAGTGTGGCCCTTAGTCATCTAGAACCCTAATTCGAATTCCCACGAAGCATGTGAAGTCATATCCTCACTTCTTTCATAATGCTCTCAGTTTGATTCCGGAGGTGCCGAGCATGAGATCATGCCAAGTTTCTTGATTTTTCGTCCTGGCAAGCAACGTGTGTACATCACGGCATCTTTCCTATTGGACTGTTGGAGGCATTACATAGAACAAACTGCAAAAGGCCCAGAGGTTTTGCTCTCAAGTAGGTAGTGTCTATGATTTGCCCTTTTAAATTAAATACAGTAATTCAAGATTCAATTATTGAAAGCGATTATACACACAAAAGGAAATATCCCAATCACGACACACCTTCCATCTGTGGTTTCTACTACCTAGTCTACGCATGGTTCAACTTATGAGTAGAAATTCCACACTGTGTAGCTATGATTCTTGTGCACTAAGTAAAGAATTGAATGACTTGGTTCAATACTAGAAACGGATACTTACCTTAAGGCTCGAACTTGAATTGACCACCCCATAAACATATTTCACTTTCAACTCACTTTGTAGTACTAAGTAAAAGCGGCTTATCTGCCGTTTGACCCTTGAAATACCTCTTTTTCCTTTGAGTTCTGGGTATTTCTCGGCTTCTGCCTTCGACAGCAGTTCACCCAGCAGGTTTTCCTTGCCGTCTGCGTGATCTTTCATTTCGGCCTTAATCTCTTTTGCGTTGGGCCGTCTTTTCTGATTCTCTTCAGTTGGCTTCTCCGAGGGAAGGTATGGGAGCCATATGACGACGCGATCTTTCTTCTTTTGCTGTTGGTCCAGTATGATGCACGAAATTACCGATGACCAACGGTGGTCGTCTTGGTATGCCGACTTTACTCGCTCCTTAAAGTCAGTGCTGATTTGAAGGTGAGGTAGTTGACGCAGGCACTTTTGGTGGGTGCGGATCAAAATTTGACATTTTGACGTAGAATGGATTTGGTAAGACGGTGAGTAGAAAGTGAAAGTTGAGATGAGTGAAGGGAATTGGGATGGAGAGTGTTGGAGAGATGGAGAGAGAGAGAGAGAGAGAGAAAAGGTCCAGGTTCAGACCGTTTCGATTCCAAGCCTCATTGCAGTTTTGATTCATGTCCGATCGTTCTCTCACTTGGCCTTCTATAAACCATGTTCATTTCAGCATTGATCACTCACTACTCCACTCGTACGAACATTTGAATACTTCTTCTATTAATTCACTCTTGGACCAAGAATGTAAGCGCTGATTCCCAGTGAACAGTCCCATTTCTATCTGTCCGGATCCTACAAGGTATTTACTTTGGGGCGAAACTCTCACAACCGTTACCTACCTACTCACAACACATCCTCTCTCTGACCCTTTTTTCTATTTATCATTGTCTGCATCTTCGACATATCCTTCATAGTGCCTTTGACTTTGAATCAAACTGCAAACACCACTTCGTGAGTCCGCCAGTTCGGCGGAACATCCGCTGCAATGAAAAAACCGGAGAAACGCTTTTCACTGTCCGGTGTCGATCCTCAAGCCGCTTTACCCCTTTGCATGGCCTCAACGAGACTAATGCAACCACTGTCCCACCAGGCAGCAGTCTCCACCTGCAAAGCAATCACACTGAGCACACCAGCCCTATAGGGCTGAAGCTTAGCGTACTTCAACCCACGCCCGACCGCAATGGACCATCTGATTGGAGATCTATATATGGGGTCTGTGGCACAAGCATCACATTCAGTGGAGTCCCGTCTCACCCAATAATTTCTTCAGCATAACCGCCGAGTACAATATCAGGTCGAGTTGTCACAGCATGAGGGGAAGATATAAGATGTCTCAAAACCCGAGGGGACCTGAACTTGAACCCATTTCTCTCGCCATCACTACCCTCAGCTTCCAAGGTTGAACGATCCATCTGTCTCATCCAATCCTCGCACGCTCCGACCTTCGGAATCCAAAATGGGTCTCGTCAAACTCCTCCTAAAAGTCATAATCATCCCCATCGTCGTCGTCATCGCCATAATCATAGCAATTGCAATCTGTATCAAGATCCGCCGCGACAAAAAGAAAGAAAGGAAAGAGGCCCAGCATCAGAGCTTCCAGCCTCCGCCTGTAACGCAATGGGTGTATCCGGATCAGCTTCAGAGTCCGGTGCAGAAGCCTGCGCCCGTGGCTTATGTACAGTACCCTCCTCAGTACGCGCAGACTCCGGGGCAGATGGAGGCGGGGCTTGTTAGGACTTGATCTACCTAAGGTAGGTATGGATTTTTGATTCGATCGCCATTCGTGTGGTCTGTGCTGACATCTGGATTTGACCCCTAGGTCCACATTTTTGAGTGGTGCGTTGGATGAATGGTTTATTGTGGGACTGCCCAGGTGGCTCTCTTGAATTTTATGGATTTCTTTTACTTTTGGAGTTATAGCCTTTTTACGCGTGCTTGTTTATTTCAGTTGGTTCAGATGTTAGGGTCTTCATAGTAGAGTGTCTTGAACCTGATACACCGTTCCACTTATACATCATGAATTTTAACAGTTGCTTTCAATGTTCTTCGTAGAAATCATTACCGTTTAATATCTAGTAAAAAGAAGCCCTGGGGGTTACAACACACATTTTAGCCAAGGGGATAGCCGGTAATTTCGGATGAGACAATCAACATCTTCCCAGGGCGGCTAGTGATCTCATCAGCATAACCTCTTCAAGAAATTCTAGTTCATTTGACATACCAGCAGTACAAGAGTTATCTGTGTAGTATCGATTTACATAGCAGACGCCGCCACTTGCAAGCGATACCTGGTCCCAGGTACTAACCCAGAATTAGCAATCCGCAACCTTGAAATCATTTTGATATTCCAATTATTGTTGTAGCAGCTGCCGGACTTATAACAGTGGAATAGGTAGTAGCTTCCAGGTATGACAATCGCGACAACCGGGTATGAAAAGCCAGGCCCGCTACGACAGTTAACGTTGCTTGAAGTGTTGACAATTCTGCACACGATGTTGGAGCTCTTGTTCGGCGGGTCTAACTCGGGGGATTGTTCCTTTGTCACGGAAATGGGCTGGACGATATTGGGGGTAGATTTAGTGTCAGGGGTAGCGATGACAGTGAGAGGCAGCAGCATTATGGCAACGGTAGGGAGTTTCATGGTGAGTCTTTTTTTGGATGGGATCGAGAGTAGCCTCACGGTAAGTTGCAGGAAAGTCTTCCGTTGGGAGATCTCACGGCTGTAAGTTGAATCAACATTTGAACGGTCGCATATTCAAGTTATCATTGATGGAAGATATTAATAACTACTAGTATTTGTAGCTCGTAATCCTGACAACCTTTGAAACAGCTGAACCGCTGTGCTACATCGGGGCATCTGGTAAACACACGCAATCCTCAATAGGGTTCATGGGATGTTCATGCTCGGAGTCTAATTTGATCTTTGAAAATTTTATTTCTTCCACAAGGATACCAAGTAATAATTCCGAGTTAAACGTTGCCCAGAATTCGAGTCTATCTGCATGAGAGTGGGTCAATCACAGCCCTAGGACAGGATAGACCAGTCCCGCACACAAGGATGAAACGAACTTGTTAATCCTGCTGCCTGGCCCTGTATCTAGTATGAACGGAAGATTAGCGAGGTTCGACTTATTTCGGGTCGTGCAACGGCGCGTGTGTACAGGAGGTAACCATAGTAAATGTGCATAACTAGATAGCCTGGCTTTCGCAATGAGATTCCTGGATCAAGAGTCCCAATGCCCCATAGAGACGATTCTTTCAAATTTTGTCTGTCGGAATTTATTCCATGTCTTATGTTGTCACTGATCTGCCTGGTAGGGCTGAGAACTAGTCATGTTTCGGACTAGCTCGTGTCTATCATGCAGACCAATCCACTCACGTGCAAGGCTTGCAAGGATCAAGCTTGTTTCGGTGTTGGTGTGATGAGGTTGCATCGATTATACGTTAATTGAACGGAAATACCAGTGTTGAAAATTAATGCCAGGCCGTATACGTGCGTTTTACTTATTGCGTCCGTTCAATTGGTTCCCGTTGTTCTAAGGGCTCATTGCTTGCTCGTTTAGATGCCCATGTTTACTTTAGGCTAGCAGCCGAAAAGTGACCGCCGGTGGTTAAACTTCCGAGTCCACAGTTTTGAGCATCGGAAAATTATGGTATACTCAAGTATGGCTAGCTAGAGCCAGAAGAAACCGCGTCGGATCTCTGTTATCATGAATTGAGTAGAGGGCTTGTCTAATTAGTGATGTTGCTGAAGAGGCGCACGTTAAATTCAGAGCTTGTCTAGCTAGTAGCTTCTAGCGATCATGTCAAAGACCCTGAACCTTGGAGAAACAAGAGATGAATTAGTTGCAGATCTACCTGGGCAGCTTTGCTTTACATTTAGAGATATTCGTGTGTGTAGGTGCTACTTACGACTAATATCCATCCAAGGACGAACTCATTCCAAGGTTGTTTTAAAATTGAACATTTGAAAGTACAGCGAGGATTTTCCACTAAGAAACTTTAGAAGGAAGCTACAAATTTATGAAAAAAAACTTATGAAGAAAGTAATTGAGGCCAATTAATTACATGATCGATTGGATGAACTCATAATACAAAAGAAAACATAAACCATAACAAAACACCATGCGTTTAAGCTTGAACAAAAAACATAAACATCAAGTCATAAAAAGCACCAGTAAGCGCGTGAATCAAGAATCTAAGCAGATCCAAGGAACTTGAGAACAGACTCACGCTCCGAAGCAGGGAGCATGGAAAGAACCTGCTGGACACCACGCAGACCACCATCCTTGTTACCGATAAGCAGCTGAGCAACCTCGGACGCAACGCCCTCGGCGCGCAGAGCCTCGATCTTCGACTGCACGAGCTTCTTGTTCTCCTCGTACCAGGTGGCGACCTTGCGGTCGTCGTGCTCGACTTCATCATCCAGGAAGCCGGTCCAGGAGCGCAGGGCGCGGAGGTGGATGGCGCGGGCGGACTCGTCGGCGACGTGGGCGGGGGCCTCTTCTGAGGGGGGAATGGCACCGGCGGCTCCCTTGGGGGTGATCGGGGAGGGAGAGGCGGTGACCATGCGCTTGACGATGACCTCTTCGCTGAGACGGCGGCGGAGACGCCAGTAGAAGAAGCGACGGGCGTTCTGCCAGCGGAGAGGGTGGCGGATGGTGTTCTTGGCTTGCATACGGCCGGCGCGGTCGTGCAGGTCGGCGAACTGCAGGGCGATCTGCATGTAGACGGGCAGAAGCTGCTCCTCGCGGGCGGCCATCTTGGCCTTGATCTCGGAGAGCTGGTCCTTGGAAAGGGTCTTGTCGTCCAGAGAGCGGCGGAGCTCACCGTAGGTGGCGTCCAGGCGGGCCATGGTGTCGAGCTGCTTGTCGCGACGGTACTTGATGTTGACGATACCCTCGGGCTCGAGAACACCACCACGGGCATCCTCGTCGGCGTACATCTCCATCTGCTCAGGGTTGATGGTGGGGTCGACGACGACCCAGGATCCACCACGAAGTTCACCGAAGGGAGGAATGTAGACGAAGACGGGCTGCTCGTACTTGACGAGGGCGTCGACGATGTAAGAACCGTACTTGAGGACCTCGTTGTACATGTCACGCTGACCACCAGAGAAACCTCTCCAGTTGGCCAAGATCATGACAGGCAGCTGCTCACCGTTGTTGAAGTCACGCAGAGCCTGGGCAGTCTTGTAGGCGGAGTTGGGGTACCACACACCACCGGCTTCCTGGCTGATCATCTCCATAGAGTCGGGGTTGGCAGGGTCAGCAGGGGTGACGTTCTCAACCGAGCGAGTCTCAACAGCGATGACACCCATGGGGATACCACCGAGACGAGCACGACCAACAACGACAGTCTTGGCCCAACCACCGAGGGCCTCCTCGAAGGAGTCCTTGTCGAAGAGACCGGGAAGGAAGGTGTCCTCCTCCTGCTTACCGCCAATGAGCCAGCGAACATCGTAAGGCTGCTTGGGGGGAGGGAAGTAGGCAATATCACGGTCCCAGTCATCAGACCAGGCGCGGATGGGGACGGGAGCACCCTTCTTGTCGGGGACGAAGGACATCCACTCAACAATCTTCTGCACACCCTCGAAGTCATCGTTGGCAGTCATGTGGGAGACACCGTTGTTGTACATGATCTGGGTACCACCGAGCTGCAAGTTGGAGGTGTAGACCTCACGACCCAGCAGCTTGTTGATGGCAGGAGCACCAGTCAGGATGATGGGCTGGCCCTCAACCTGGATAGCACGCTGACCAAGACGGACAAGGTAGGCACCAATACCAACGGAACGGCAAGTAACCAGGGTGATGGTGAAGATGTCCTCGTAAGCCTTGGAAGTGGCACCGGCAATGAGACCAGAGCCCTTCAGACACTCAACACCAAGACCGTCCTTGGCACCAATGACAGTGGTGATCTTGTGACGCTCCTCACCATCCTCAGTGATAAGCTCAGTGATGACCTCCTTCTGCTTGCTGGCATCGAAACGCTTCTTGACCTCAGGAGTGAGGTACAGGTACTTGAAGCCAGCCTCGGGCTTAGCAGGGTCGTTCCATGCGACAGAGAAGTAGGGGATCAGCTCATCGGCCATACCGATACGAGCACCGGAGTTGGCAGACAGGTAGATACGGGGGATACCCAGCTTGCGAGCGAGCTCAGTACACTTGTGGAAGAACTTGTCTTCCTGGGGACCGAAGGAACCGATCTGGAAGGTGATATCGTTGGCAACGATGATGAAGCGACGGCCACGGGGGTACTCGGGAGTACGGGCAGTAACGAGCCAACCAACCATACCGTGAGTGTTGGTACCAGGCTCACGGGAGACCTCGACAAGGTTGTCGGTGTCATCAAGCACAAGCTCGCTGTAGTCGATGCACTCGCCAACAGGAGGGCGCTGGGAGGCCAGAGACGGGATGGTCTCGAGGGCCTTGGTCCAGCTGTTCTGGAAGGCCTGGCGGAACAGCTCGGGGAAATCGTAGACGTACTGAGTTCCCATAAGGTGAGCCTTGTAACGCTTGGGCTGCAGCCACTCCTTGGTAGGGTAAGGGGTGGAGACAGCACGCATGTGCATGGAGCCAAGCTTGGTGGTACCGCCAATGCTCTGGAAGATCCACTCGCCCTTCTCGGACTTGCGCTCGATGTAAAGCTCGACCTGGATGATGAATCCGTAGGTGTTGCTGATGATCACACGCAGAGGGTAAGGCAGACCGGTGGAGGGGTCGGTGCAGAGAATACGGATCTCAGCACCAGTGACACGAGTACGCCACAGACGGCGACCGAAGCGGTCAAGGAAGCCAGCGAGAGCCTGCTCGACATCGGCGGGCTGGAGGTTGAAAACGGGAGAGAAGTTGATGAAGATGTGGTTGAGATCAGTGTTGTTGTTGCCAATAATCTCAAGAGCATCCAGAATGTCGTTCATCAAGCGGTCAGCCTCGGAGATCAGGTACTCGACAGTGGGGATGTCATCACGGATACGACCGGGACGGACAACGGCACGGACGAAGTAGCGCTTGTCAATGGCCTTGTCATTCTCAGGACCCTTGCCAAGAGCCTCGTAAACGTGGATGTTACGGTTCTCAGTGAAGACAGGCTTGATCTTGAACTTGGACAGACGGGCAAGCTCCAGCTGGAAGGCAGTAGCAGGCTCGCTGTGACGAATGCTGAGATCCTCCTCGTACAGAGGTCCACGGAAGGTGAAGTAGCCGGGGTAGACACCCTCCTTACCGCAGATGAAAGTAACACGGCGGATACGGCGGGAGAGCAACTCATCCTTCATGTCAGCCAGGAGCTTCTCCATCTGAGCAACGAGCTGAGCATCATCGAGGTCCTCAATGTCGCGAATGGCGATGTTGCAGACTCCAGTGAGCTCGTTGTCGTTCTCGAGCTTGACGGTGCTGGTGGGACGGCGCTTGCCCTCCAGGTTGGCGATCAGACCACTGCCGCTGGGCTTGGGAGCAGCAGAGCGGGGGAAGACCTCCAAGGCCTTAGCAAGAGACTCCTCAGCGTCCTCAAGGTACTGGACAGGGATGATAACACCCTTGCGGACGGGGTCGTTGGAGGGGTCATTGTTGATCCAAGACATGTCGCTGATGGAGTTGATGCGGCGGAAGGGGCTGGGGCTCTCAGAGATGGGAGTTCCAGGAGCGGAGGGCTGAGTGGAGGAAACACCGCCATACTCAGACTGACCAATCTTGCCAAGAGTGAAGTCCCAGGACAAGAAGGGGGACTCAGTAGAGGTGCTGTAGTCGATAGCCTTGAGGGTGTAGGCACGGTAAGCACGGCGAACGTAGACCTCAAGAGCAGCGAGAGTAACCCAGGGGTCCTGGTGGACGAAGAAGCGGGGCAGGACATCGAAGACAGTGTACTTGGAGTCGACAACCTCCTTGAGAGCACCGAGCTCGGGCTCACGGTGCTCCCAGCCGGTCTCACCGTAGCGGGACTCGACAACAGAGGAGCGCAGGATGTGCTCCATCTGGGTCAAACGTTCCTCGAGAGAAGGCATAGCGCACTGAATGAGCACCTCACGAGCCTTCAGGGTGACCTTGGCGGCGGCACGAGCCTCAAGCTCGGTAAGCTTCTTGAGGACAGGCTTGAAGTAGTTGCCAACGCTGCCGACCTGGGGCTGGTTGGGACGGTACATGTCCAGGATGGCCAGGATCAGGTTGTTCTTCGAGCCAATGCGGCTGTGAGAGAGAACGGTGGAGACAACCTTGGTGATGTCGTCCTTGTTCTCGTCACGGAGCTTGAGGATGACATCTTCATCACGCTTAGTACCAGTGGAGAAGAGCATCTCGACATCGTAGTACTGCTGGAGGAGGCCAATAAAGACATTGTACTCGTTGACCTTGAGGCCGTCGAGGTACTTGTTGATGACGTGAACAAGGGGCAGCAGGGTGGTGCGGAGGATCTCGGCATCAGCAGGGTTGACATTCTCCTCAATAAAGCGGACAATGGTCTTCTGGAGCTGCTTAGCAGGGAACTCAGCCTGGCGGCCACGAGCCTTGTCAACAACGGTCTGCAACTGAGTGTCCAGCTTCTGGGGCATACGGGAGTGCAGGGCAGAGGACTGGGCGCTCCACTCTCCGTAAGGAAGGTCGGGGTTGCGGAGAACCTCAACGAGCTGCTTCAGGGTGGAGTTCATGATGACCTGGTTGTCGTATCCGCGAAGGATGTTCTCCAGAATGCTGTACAGCAGGGTGAACTGCTGAGGGGGCTTGTTACCAACGACAGTAGGCGATCCCATCTCAGGAAGCTGACCAGTGAAGGGGTGGGCGTGCTTGACACGGGAGGGGTCATCCAGAGCGAGGATTCCAAGAATGTCACCAGCCTCGAGAGTGGCACCGGGCTGCTTGATGAGTTGTACGATACCGTCCTCGGCAGCGATCAGAGGCATGTACATCTTCATGACCTCAACCTCGGCGTAAGGCTGGCCAGCACGGACGTGCTCACCGTTCTCAACAGTGAACTTGACCAGCTTACCGGGAGAGGGCGAACGCAGCTGAGTGGGGTCGTTCTCCTGCTCCAGAAGGCAAGTCTTGCCGTCAACGCTGAGACGAGTGGCAGCAGCCTCCTCCTTCCAGTACACGTTGTGACTGCGGCCGTTGAGCAGAACCAGCAGACCGCCGTCAGCCAGAGCACGAACTCCGACCAAGCACTTGGAGCCGTTGATGAACATGTGGTAGCTGTCAGGACCAGCGCGAGTGGCAGTGAACTTGTAGCGGGCACCCTCGTAGATGAAGTCGACGGGGAACACGGTCTTCAACACATCCTTGGAGGGGACTTGACCCTTCTCCAGACCACGGCGGTACTCCTCGATACCAGCCTCGCTAGCTTGGTGGGCCTTGGTAACAGCACCACACAGGGTAGCAATGATGGGATCGGGGCGCTCAGCGGTCAGCCTGTTGGAAATGAGCTGATCCAACCAACCAGTGGTGATGGTGTTGTCCTCGAAAGCGGGAGTCTCCAGCAGCTTAATCAGGTACTCGACAGTGGTACGGAAATCGCCACGAATACTCAACTCCTTCAAAGCAACAACCATGTGCTTTCGGGAGGCGGATCGGTTCTCACCGTAGGCGAAAATGTGACCGAACTGACTGTCGGAGAAACTGTGAATACCACCGGCAGTACCGACGGAGAAGTAACCCCAGACGTTGGAGGAACTACGGAAGTTCAACTCGTGCATGGTACCGCTGGAAGGCTTGAAACCCTCACCGGGGTCCTCAGAGGTGATACGACAAGCAGTGGTGTGACCCTTAGGCTGAGGACGGCGCTGAGTCTTGTGGCTCTCCTCGCTGGAGAAGTCGAAGTCGATCTCACCAGAGGTGTTGGGGTCAACACCGTACAGCAGACGAATGTCACGAATGCGGTGAAGAGGGATACCCATAGCAACCTGCAGCTGGGCAGCGGGCAAGTTGACACCGGAGACCATCTCGGTGGTAGGGTGCTCGACTTGGAGACGGGGGTTCAACTCCAAGAAGTAGAACTTGTCATCGGCGTGAGAGTACAGGTACTCGACGGTACCGGCAGAGACGTAACCGACGAGACGACCCAGGCTAACGGCGGCCTTCTCCATGGACTGGAAAGTGATGGGCTTGGCGATAGTGACGGGAGCCTCCTCAATAATCTTCTGGTGACGACGCTGAACAGAGCAGTCACGGCCAAAGAGGGAGATGTTGTTTCCGTACTGATCGGCAAGCAGTTGCACCTCCAAATGACGGGCATTTCCAGCCAGCTTCATGATGAAGATGGGCGAACCAGGAATCTCGTTCGCGGCGGCGTTGTACAGAGTGACGAAGTCCTCCTCCTTCTCAACCTTACGGATACCCTTGCCACCACCACCCTCGGAGGCCTTGATCATGACGGGGAAACCAATCTCCTTGGCCTTCACCAGACCCTCGGCGGGGGAAAATGTGCAACCCTTGGAGTAGATCTCATCTCTCACGGTGACGATGCCATTGGCATCCACCTCCACATCATCGACGCCTGTTCCTGACCAGGGAATACAAGGCACACCGGCATGCTGTGCGACAATGGTGGAAGAAATCTTGTCACCCAGGGAGCGCATGGCGGACGCGGGGGGACCAATGAAGATGATCTTCTTCGGCGAAGCCGCCAACGACTCGGGTAACCGAGGGTTTTCGGAGGCGTGACCCCAACCAGCCCACACGGCGTGGACATCCATGCGCTCCGCAACATCGACAATCAGCTCGACGTTGGCATAATTATTATTATTTGTGCCACCGGGGACCTCAACGTATTGATCGGCCATGCGAATGTAGTCGGCGTTGGCGTGCAGATCCTCGGGAGTGGCCATCACGGTGAATTGAATGGCTCGCTCGTTGCCAAAGGTCTCGTAGGCCCATTTCCGTACTGAACGGATCTCCTTGACGGCGGCGATACCGTTGTTGGCGATCAGCACCTAAATAGCGTAGAGACAGTTAGTTTTCCAGTCTTTTGTCCAATTTCTCTTCAACCTCGCCCTGCATCTCAATACGACTTCTAGCTTTCCTTCCTTTTCGCCCTTCCTTTCTTTTGCTTGTTTTTTTTCCCCCTCTCTCCTCTTCTCATTTTTCCCTCTCTTGCGTATTTTGACCATATCTGTAGGTACTTACCGAGCTGATGACGGAGTGACCTCCATGGTTGACGACGAAGTCCTTAACAGCACTTGGTGGTGCTACCTCGATATTGTTGCCACCGACGAAATGTGAGGGGATATCGGCGAGGTTGACGCCGTTGGTGGCGGGAGTGTTGCCGTTAGGGGCAGCCATGTTGTGTATCGATCAATTCCAAATGTTAGATCGTCTTCAGGCCCATGCAGCGAAGAAGGGGGGCCGTCGGGGGGGAGGTAGAAGGTTGAAAAGGTGTTCGGATATTAAACAGCGCTGCTGCCAAAGGTGGGAATAATAATGTACAATGGAAGCGAATTCCGGTGGCTAATCAAGGGAAAGGTGAGAATCTAGGATGGGAGCCACGTCAGTTGGGAGACGCAAATGCGAGAAGAGTAATAAAAGGGGGGAAGATAGAAATTGAAGGTGTGCAGCTCTTTTTTACACAAGTCAAATCTCTCTCTCGTCAGCTCCAGAGCTGATGGGGGGCCAAGAAAAAAAAAGGCCGCAAGCGGAACTGGCAACGTGACAGGAACGAGAGGGTTGCAGGAACAACAAGAATAACAGTTAGAACATTTAACATACCGGGAAAGCCACCAAGCACCTGGCAAAAAATTATATGTATAGTGAAAAGGTTTGGAAATTGATCAATGAATATTTTTCGAGGACCTTTTCATTATATAAAAGATAAAATGAATTTCCAGGAAAAAAAAAAAGTTGAGGAAATTGATTTCAATTTCGACCCCACCAAGAGTAGTGGATCTGTACCGAGTCTAGGAAGTACCTTTGCTGGTAAATTAATATGGAGAGGTACTTATAATGCCGGAGTGACTATGGGCGGTCCATAGATAGTGGATCTAGATGTAGGTAGTGGGGATTTCTGCCCCCAACCAGGTACCTTCAGTACCTTTCAACACTCGATTGTTGGGCAAATCGCACTTCCAACATTTTCCTCCCCCAATCAAAGATTCCCGTTTTCGTTCCATAGCGTTCCATTCTCCGTACCATACCCGCGATAGCAAGGCTCAAATGGCAAGCGCCTGGTGGGATTTTCTGACCCCACGTCCGTCGATAGTCACCGAAAATAGGCTGGGGCGGTGACTTTGACCCAACGGCGAATATTCCAGACGGATACGGAGATCCAACTAACATTTGGTATCAATGAGTGAAAAAAAAAAATTAAAAAATATATTTAAAAAAAAATTAAAAAATTACCATTATCATTACTAGAATAAAATATAATATAATCTCAATCAATAACCCATGACGACATTACACAATAATCTAAATCTCCAGTTCCACTCACAATCTAGGGTCCGGACTTCCGATTTAATTAAAGTCCTTCAAAACCCCGGCATGTGGCTTCAGGTGTTCGTCTCTCCAGCTCCTCCCGTTCCTCACATTTGGCCCCGACTCGGAACATTGAATCCTGATGACGTCCGTGATCATGGCCCCCGATTTAACTGCTCAAGTTTAAATATGGAAAGCACTTGAGTTCACCCTATGAAACGTGGGGCCGGATCCTGAACGCCCTCGAGAGTGGTATCGCGGGATTTGAACGGAGTTGATGATGACATCTGGCATTTACCGAGAATGCGGCTGACAATGATCAGGATTTGGGACAGCTACCCTGCACGAAATAGGTAACACCTGCAGAAAATGAAGCTAATGTAAAAATAACCCACAAGGACATCTGGAACAACCGGGCAGGATTGGGCCCAGAACTTTATGTAGAATCCTACTACTGATGGCTCTATGGCTCCTTGGAATGCGAGTTTACAATCTAGTTGATTGACCTAGATAGCTGTTACTCTACACTAGACACACAATGACAGAACAAGAATCGTGGGTATTATCAAACGCCGCGCGACTGCGAATATGAAAAAGGCTGAGACACAGCTTAGGACGTCCTGGAATCGATCCAGGACTATGCCGGTAAACAAGAAAATAACGGCACAAAGTGGGAATAGAGGAGGGGTCAGAAAAAAAGAAACCCCCGAGCACGAGGCTGGCCCCGGATGCCGCTCAGAGGGAAATGGCTGTACACGAAGAAGCAGAGGGCCGTAAAGTCTAGGTCCACCAACCAGGGGGGCCAGATCACAGGATGCACAATGCACAATGCAGAACAAAAAACAAAAGCTTTCCTTATCTCCTTTCCATTTATTCCCAAACATGATCGAAAATTGACACAGTGCAGAATCGTGGGAACGATTCATTCCCTCTCAGCGATGGCTGTATTGGTAAGCCATCCCCGCGAGGATCAAGGAGACCACTTGTGGAGCGAGAAAATGAAAAAAAGCCCCATTCTAAAAGGTCTCCCCCAGATCGTTCGCCTGCGCCTGTTTCCGGTCAGGCGGTGGCATGGGTCCCGGGCCGATACTGCTCTTGAAGCTCCGGGGAGTGGGGATAGCCGAAATGCCACTAGTGGTACGCTTCTTTAATCCCGTTGGGGTAGCCGATACCGAAGGCCGTCGGAGCTCTTGAGGGACACGGGAAGTCGGAGTGGGGATATCTCGGTCCTCCTCAATGTTCGACATACTGCCAATAGAGGGAGTTTGTCCATTGTGATTACTTAAAGAGGAACGGGGTCGTCGACTTTCAGTGGTAGGGTTGGTTGAATAATGACCCAGTGGGGTTTTGGCACCAGGGCGACTTGAACGACTTTCTGGTCGGACAGGAACACCCGAGTGGACGCTTTGGCTGAATGAACTGCGGCTTGAAAAGCTGGTTCGACTGCTGGGGCGACTATCCCCGGTTCGCGCACCAATCGATTGGCGGCTTTGAGGAAGATATGAGGGAGTGCTTTCGCTGTCCCGCACAGAGGATCCGTAGCTGCTGCCACTGAGGCGTTTCCGGGAGCTGCGTCGGACTGTCACGCTTGAAGGTACGGGGCTATCTCCCATGACAGAACCGCGGGGGGAACCACGCGACGAAGTATCCGAAGGCGCGGGCAGTCGCGACTTGGCAGATTGTACTCTCTCCTCCAGTTTCTGCATTTTTCCAATCAGACCACGAATTTGATACAGTGATCCAGACTTTGGCAGACCCGACGGACGCGGGGCATTCATTCTCGTCATACTGTTGCGAGAGCTAATAGACGGAGTAGTGGAACGGGCGCCGTTGCTAAAGGCAAGGGAGGAGGCTCGTGAATGAGTGGTGCGAGGTTGCGGCCTCACAGTTTGTGAGTGCGCATTGTGCAAGCTGCGAGAGTTGACAGGGTCGGCACCCGCCACTCTTGTGCGAGGAAATGTAGGAGTGGCATTGATAGACTTGCGGAAATTTGTGGAGGCCTCTGAAATCGGAGGCGATGGAGGTGTCGCAGCAGCAGATGCCAACGACGACTTGGCTGGGGGAGTGGCAAACACTGGAGAAGAAGTGGCTGTTCCTGGTGACCGATCAAAAATCTCATAGGTCTGAGGAGTGGAGGGGCTGCGAAAGAGAGGAGTCGGCTTGCGACGCCGGTAACCACCTCCTTCAGCATGTCGCAGTCTCTCTTGAACGATATCAGCCTCAACCTTCAGGTCAGAAAGCTCATCGCGTAGACGCTGGTTATCAATCCGTAAAGTCTCCCGCTCTTGATCTCCGTTCCTCATTTCTTCCTCCAGAAGCACGCCGCGCTCAATGGCCATATTATACTTTGACTCCATGTCCTCCAGGGACGAGGTGGTGTTTCGGGCTTGTCTTTCGTAGTCATCATTGGCAACCTCGATGTCGCGAAGCTTCAACTGAAGGGAGCGACTGGTTTCGCGCAAAGAAGTGATCTCCTTTTGTAGCGTGTTTTGGGCGGCATTGGCTTCTGCTTTAGACTGCTTGTATTTGGTCTGCGAACATATGAGCTACCGCGCCAACAGTGAAACCAATGCCGATTGAATGGGCAACACATACCTTCCACTCGTCAACCTCGTATCGCAGAGTGTCCAACTTCTCTTTCAGCTGGCGCTCCCGCTTCTCTGAAGCTTCAATGTCTTTCTCCAGTTCAGTCTCCAGCTCCCGGCTAGAAACCTGAAAGTCCGCGAGTTCCGCCTCTAGTTGCTCATATTGAGCCTTGTAATGCGCAAGCTCATCTCTGTAGGAGCTGCTGGTGTGCTTCTTCTCGGGAGGCGACTGCTGATCGTCGGAGGCTGGCATCTTGCTGGGTTACAAGCGGCGACCGGTCGCGAGACAGGACGCGGGGCGACGATTAAAATGGGTTTTTCTTCGGGTAATCCAGGTCGATGGGAGATCAGCGCGATCTAATGGTCGGTATCGTCCTTCTAGCAGTATCATGCACTGGTTGTTGGGGTTGAGCGTGGGTTGTTGATACCCCTCGGCGAGGCGGTGACGCAGGCAGGATCGCAGATAGTCGGCTTTGCACCCTCCACCGTAGAGAGAGTATAAGACGAAAGAGAAGAAGATTCCCTAGGAATCCGACCGAGGCTAGTGATACTTACCCTGCTATTTCTCTTCGGATCAGGACTCCCACGGTGGTGGGTGCTGGGTGCTGGGGAGGCGGAACAGCTGATTAGATTGTTGATATTTAGGGGGGCACACACCGCGGCGCTAGCGATCGATCAGTCGCCATGGGACACGTGTATTAGGTAATCATTCAGATCGACCCATGTGGAGTCCAGATCTCATTGGACAAGAATGTAGTACATAGATTGTCACCCAACCACATATTGTAGTGATATTCAAAGACTATCTGTAGGTAGGTACCAATTCAAGTTCAAGGTCTGCCAGAGTACGCTGTGACTTACATGTACTTTCAGCGTTAGTGACCTTCAATTTTAAATAATGACATGCAAAAGTGCTCCATTTCGAGAATTACTCAAGTGCTATTGTGGAGAAAATTAATATATATCGGGCCGAAACTTTTGAAGTTGACTGTGACCGTGACGCCAGCTACTAGACATCGAATGTACTGATAGAGCTCTCAAAATCTCGGCAAAATAGCCTGGGACAAGGTGTTTGGCAGAGAAGCAAATTGGATTATAGTTAGATAGATTTCATTGGGCCATGGGAAGCATTGTACTACCTGATAAACAAACCAAGGCATATATCAGTGTGGCCTCAGGCACACATATTACATAAACAATTCCCTGATCTCCGATCGCTCTAAGGTTGACCTGGGCATCTGGGGTAGAACCAAGCTTTGAACAGAAAGTGAACGAAGGAGCGCTTACTTTGTAAGGGTTGTTTTTTGGGTGAGTACTTCTTTGTTGGCTTTCCATGGTTAGGCATTCAAGGTTCCCTTTCTCTCACTTTTTTTTTTCGTGTTTGTGAGCTGATCCGCCCTGGGGTGCTATGCCCACGCACAGCTCTTTGATACTTGATCGACGCGATTGCTTCCACGCACTTGTTTATCGCTCCCCTCCCCATATCCACACTTCTTTCAGTCAAACAACGAAGTCTTGTGCGGGCTCGTTTCTTACTTCTGCAACAACCCGTCTAACTATCATCCTTTCTTCCCAGAGTGCGCACATCCCACGCGACGATCCTGGCTTCCCCCTCTTCCTCAGCCGCCATGGCGGACCCAATTGATCTGAATCTCGACGCGCCGAGCGACCTTCAGGACATTCCTGACGCAGGCATGCAATTGATTCCCCCTCCTGAGGCGACCTACCCCGACAAGTTTGTTTCCACGTTTTCCCCTTGCTTCTAAGCCATCTCCGTTACTAACAATGGCCTGTCATTTTATTTTAGGGAAACCCTCCTCGCCGCTGTCCACGCGCACGCCAGGGCCCATGGCTACAATGTAGTCATCAAGTCCTCCAGCATGCCAACCGCAAAGAAGCCCGGTCGCACCGCCAAAGTCTGGCTGCGCTGTGATCGCGGGGGCCACTACCGCCCCCGCAACGGGCTTACTGAGGAAACGCGCAAGCGCCGTCGGACTTCCCGTTTGGTGGATTGCCCTTTCATGCTGGTTGCCGCAGGCTCGCCCGGCATTTGGACCTTGCGAGTATCGTGTGCGGAGCATAACCACGGCCCCGTGATGGAGAAGCCCCGTCACGCTCCTCAGCACAAGGTTCGCAAGGGCCAGCTCGCGGCAACCCCATACGATTGGCCGCATGATGCGTCTTTCACCCCATACACTACTGCTCTTGTCGTCATTGACATGCAAAAGGATTGTACGTATTGGCTATCTCTCCTACTCCTTCAAACACAATATAGGACTAACACTCGAACTAGTTTGCGTCTCTGGCGGCTACATGGACTTCCAGGGCCACGACATTTCTGCCGCGCAAGAGCTCATCCCCAAGCTCAAGCGCCTTGTGAACACCTTCCGCGCTGGCAACTTCCCAATATACTTTACCCGTGAAGGTAAATACAATCACACACGCTTCTCTCTGCATTTGAAGGAACCACAAACTAACAAATCTACCTACAGGACATCGTCCGGATCTGTCCACCCTCTCGAGCCGCGAAGCACACCGCTCCCGCAACAATACCAATGGAATGGGAATTGGTTCTACTGGCCCCCTTGGCCGCCTTCTCATCCGAGGTGAAGAGGGTTGGAACATCGTTGACCAGCTGACTCCTCTTCCGGGCGAGCCAATTATCGACAAGCCTGGACGTGGCGCATTCGCTCACACCGAGTTTGAGCTCCTCCTACGCAACAAGGGTATCAAAAACCTTATCATCGCTGGTGTAACCACCGACGTTTGCGTCTCCACCACAATGCGCGAGGCCAACGATCGTGGTTTCGACTGTCTCATCCTGGAGGATGGTACCTCTGCCGCCGAGCCTGAACTGCACCATAGCACCTTGGAGTCCGTTAAGATGGAGGGCGGTATCTTTGGTACCGTTTCCAAGATCGACGACGTGTGCCGTGCCGTTGAAACCTTCAAGTCTGTCACCATGAAGAAGCTGGCTCCTCAGATGGCAGCCTAATTCTTCATTCATCATGTTCATTTAGCGGATCTAATTCTGGGAGGATTTGGATAGGCGTTGCGGATACATGTACGGCTGTAAGAGCATTTTCAGCATGTTCTTCGTCTTTTGGTTACTCTGGTTTGGGATTTTTTGTTATGGAAAAGCGCGTTCAAGCCTGGCCTGCGGGGCTTCTTCTCGGCGGTTTAGCGAATTCGGGTTGGGATTTTTCTTTTCTTTTTCTACGTCGTTGTGAAAGACGTTTGACCCTCGAGGTCCATTTTCTTCTTGCTTATCCTCAATTCTCACGAGTAAAGATTACCTGGCATTGGTACATCACAGTGCTGTAACCGCCCATCCAGCCAAGGATTCTCCTCTGGGTATCATAAGCGCTGCCATTAGAATAACAGAAACGAGACTGCAAGACGGCACCTCCATCCAATAATAAACACAGAAGCCGAGTAAATATTAACAAGCGCAAAAGGCTTCCAATGCATCCATAACGCCATGCTCCGAAAATCAAACTGAAATAAACCACAAGACCTATTAGTCCTGAACCCTTCTCAGGATCTTTCACAGCCATTTCTTCCCCGCCGCCGTAACCTTCGTCCTGAAAACAGGACTCCGAATCTCCATCCCCTGCTTATAAAACGGACTCATAGCCGTCTTGACGTAGCTCTCGTAGATCTCATTCATAAATTGCCGCACGGCCTCTTCCGTCTGCGGTGAAGTCGGGTTCGCAGCGACAGAGCTGGTCGAAGCGCGGGTCGTAGACCCTGAGGCTCCAAGGAGAGAAGACGAGCCGAGTCCGCCTGTGCTGCCGGCAGGGAGATGCGGGGGTTGATGGAGGAGGAGGAAGCGTGCGCCGCTGGGTGTTAAGAACGCGGTAATGTAGGCTGCGGCTGGAGGGTAGGTGTCGATGTGTTTGAGGTACCTTTGATATGCTGTTAGTTGCTGGCTTTAGGAGGAACCGCGAATTGATGGACTTGGTGCCAAGTCTTCGCGAAGAGATTTGGCGAACAGATATGTTTCAAGGTGAGAAGGGATCTTACATTCCGCCCGTTGTCCATTGTGCTTCTTCGAGGATGTCCAGACTTGAGTGGATGATGAATTGGTTCATGTATTGTGCTGTGTCTGGGAAGCGGAAGCGGGCAATGCCATCGCCGCCACCTTTGGAGGTCCCGAAGGCGATGTTAAATATGGGTGTGTCGGTTGGAGAGAGAATGGTGAAGTAGTAGGACATTTTGGCGGATTGTTGACGTTGAGGGGCAAGGCGTTGTAGGTCGGGGAGATATCTGGATAGCTCCACGGCCGTGTAGTTGCGGGTGACGGTTGATTACTAACACATTTTTGTGTGCACTATGCCCGAAACATTTATTGCATTTTTTGAGTGAACAGCTTCAATTTATTTCAAGATTTTTTTTTTAATAATATTCAAGTTTATCCCAAGGCTTCAAATATTCCAAGGTTGCTAGATACTACAGGGTCTCAACTTGAAGGTCAACTGCCACTGCAGTGGCAGTGCTAGTGGTTACATACATATTTAGATCATTTACTACTACTAGTACAACTTGAAAATTGGAACTTGTTGAAACCGTGACCGGGGAACATCATGATGGATCCACTGGCACTGGCATTCAACTTCAAATGTTGTTTGAGCACTTGAGAGTCCTCCACTGGCACCTGGGCAGGCTCACTCAAGTGCTGGTACACGCACGCTAACTTGAACATTTGAAAGTTCCGAGTCCAGATGTCCAAGCTTCAAAATCCATGTTACTATAAACAAAGGTTCAAGTTTGAACAAAGGTACCGGCAGAGCTAACTTGAAATTGATCAGTCCAGTAGGTAGGTATTGTATGTATGTATTAAGTTCTCAAGATTATATACATCTGTATTAGTGCCCATAAGCTGTACATCAATAGTCAATTAACATTCGTAGCCTCTCAATCCAAGGCTGGCTGGACAGCATCCCTTAGTTGATGAACTTGCGCTCGACCTGCACCTTGACACAGCTGGGGTTCTGGGGCTTGGCCTTGGCGTTACCGAGGACCCAGTTCAGGGTGGTGTAGGTGTAACCAGTGTAGTAGGTCTCACAGATGTACCAGTTCTTCAGGACCTTAACGGTCTCACCGGTGGGAGGAGTGACAGCATCATTGAGGTAGCTGTAGATACCCATCTGACCAGACTTGTCGAAGAAGACGTCCTGCTGATCATAGCTAGGCTGGAACATGGGCATAGCAACGTTGGTGGCGGGGTCGACGTAGAAGCTCATGGGCTCCGACTCGTGATCAGGCTCTGTAGTCTGTTAGATACATGTGTTGATCAAAAGAGGATGTGAAAATGATCACTTACGACTATCGCCGAGAGGCAGGTTCCAGATCAGAGCACCGGGAAGACCATCGCCCTTGATGGGAGCCTCTTCTCCCTTGGTAGTGTTCAAGAAGAAGCGGGAGCCGGAGTCACCGGCGAGACACAGGGACTCAATGGCAGCACCGGAGTGACAAGCGGCGAGCTTTTCACCGTTGTAGGCCTTCTTGGATGCACCGGCGATGACCAGGTGGAAAGGCTTGGACTCGATCTCCTGTGCGGAGGCAGCTCCGAGGAGCAGGAGGGAAGAGAGAGCAATGATGGACTTCATTCTGAGAATAGAAATTGAGAGATGAGAAGAGAAGCGGATGTGGCGTGTGCTTATTTTGTGGAGGAGAAGCTTGAGAGGGATGAAAAGCTTGGAATGAAATGTGTTGATGAATGAGATTTTGGAAGCACCATGGATCCTTTATTTATACTTCAAAAAGCATATCCCGCGGCCGATTTGCCGCATACGAAGTCCCTGCATATTGGTGCATAGATCCTGATATTCCAAGGTTGGTCAAGTTCCCTGAGACATGCGTGCTCTAGCGTGGTTGACCAACTGCGAAAATTGGGCAGATCGTCGGGTTAGTTCCATTGCTAGCGAATCTTGTTGCATGCTATTACATCAGTGCCTCGGAGATATCCTTCCATCACTGAAAATAGAAACCTGGAGTCAAAGAAGTACTATAAAATTGCAAAAAGGTCAAGTCAAGCGAGAAAAATTGAGTAGCGATTGGGGAGGGGCTGCCATTGAGAGTCGAAACGCCACTGTGAACTATGGAGTCTGGGGGACGGAGTTCCCGGAGAGCTGCAGAATGTTCAGAGGCGAGAGCCGATAATGGGGCTTGTGACTTGGTGAGATCACGCACGGGCCCCGTATGCATGTTTTTACTCCCGAACTGGAAATTCATGAGTTCCTAGGGTAAATTCCTTGTCTCACTCAGTTGGAGAGGATACAATGCTTAGAACCTGATAGAAAGTGTTTTTTTTTCTATGTCGATTTGTCACTATTCCTTAAACCGAAAATGCTCAGCCACAAGTAAAGCTTAGTTCGAGGGGTATTTTTGGATTCCCGCTCCGAGGTTTATTTTTCTTTTATGCAAAGATCATGGAAGAAATGCCCGAGCAGCCAAGCACTGATCATGTGATCAGCTTGAATCTCCCCGCATATATCCCCCGTATAGGGCGAGCGGTATAAACCGGCAATAAATGAAAGATACGGCTTATCGTCACGTAGCTCTCACCCGCATATTTTGTCTCTGAGCATTGAGCTTCTGTCGCTTACAGGCTGACATAGCCATACTTCCAAAATGCCGCCACAATTTTCTACCGGGCTGAACATGCCGAGCAAAAAACCCGGTCAGAAGCCTGGCATTCCCCTGGGACAAAAGCGCAAGAAGAACATTTTCGATGACGATTCGGACGACGAAGGCAAGCAAAACGACAATGGTGCCGTCGAGGTCTCTACTCTGGGAGGACTGGATGTGCCTGCGCCGAAATCGAAACCCGTCAACAATGCCGGTCCTCCACCCAAACGAAAGATGCAGCTGGGTGTTGGCAAGCCAAATGCCAAGCCGCTGAACAAGAATTCAATCTTCGCCGATGATGAGGACGAGGATGAAGAGAACGAAAAAAAGCGTCAAAGTGAGGTCAAGTTCGGATTGAATGCTTCATCTAAAACAAATGCGCCGGATACCAAGGATTTTACCAACCTCTCCGCCCTGCATAGTAGCAGAAAGCATGCGAAGGAGGCCGAGGAACTGGATCCGTCAATCTATTCATATGATGCCGTATATGATAGCTTACATGCGAAGCCCGACAAAGCTGCATCGGCAACCAAAAGCGAAGTACCGAAATACATGGAAAACCTGCTCCGCAGCGCGGAAGTCCGCAAGCGCGATCAACTCCGAGCCCGGGACAGACAACTCGCCAAGGAACGTGAGGCTGAGGGTGACGAATTTGCAGACAAAGAGAGTTTTGTTACAGGGGCCTACAAAGCCCAACAGGCTGAAATGCGCAGAGTGGAAGAAGAAGAGGCTCAAAGGGAGAAGGAAGAGGAAGAGCGACGGAAGAAGAATGGAGGCTCAGGAATGGTGGACTTCTACCGGGATATGCTGTCTCGGGGAGAAGCCAAGCATGTGCAAGTCGTTAAAGCTGCAGAGGAAGCTGCTAAGAAGGTCAAAGAAGGCGAGACTACCGAAGAGACTGCGGCAGAATCAGAAGAAAAGTCTGAAGCACAAAAAGCCGCGGATCTCAATGCTCAAGGTGCTCACATCGCTGTTAACGACGAGGGACAGGTTGTCGATAAACGCCAGCTGCTGTCTGCCGGTCTAAACGTGGCACCGAAACCGAAGACAGCACCGGCTGCTCAGAAACCTGCATCTCGTGGCCCAGTGGGAAGACCTGCTGCAGCGGGCAACCAGTCTGGCCGTGGTGCTCAGCGAGCTCGCCAGACCGAGATGATCGCCAGACAACTGGAGGAGCAGGCTCGACAGGAGGAGGAAGCGGAGGCTGCCAAGCAAAAGGAGTTGGCTGAGAAGAACCGCAGCCGCAAAACCGAAGGAGATGTTTCTAGCGCCAAGGAGCGTTATCTGGCACGTAAGCGTGAACGAGAGGAAGCTGCTGCGAAAGAGAAGGCTGCCAAATGAGCATTCAATACCACGAGCAAGCTATGCATACTTGAATTCGGAGGGCTTTGTGGAGTTCGGGCTGTATATGGCGTTTGGGATGGGATTGTACTACTACCTACTAGAAGACCTACGGCACTTTGGCCATGAATTATTGAGTGTAACATTCCTGTGGGCCATTATATGAAAATCGAAACTGAACCTGATTTTCCAAGTGATACTGAGATCACTTCCATTAATTCAATAAAGTGAGTCAATAGGTCTCCCTCACAATGAATTGTATACCCTGATATTCACCTGGCAGTTAAACTTGAACCAGTTGGCTAGCGTTGCAGCAGATATTAGTCATTTACAGTGGTGCGGGCACCAAAAGTGGTTAGACTGTTGATGAGTCATCGGCCCTGGCCACCTACAAATTTGCCTATAAAATGCCGGAGAAAGTCATTTATCCGCCCCGATCACCCTCGCTTGTAAGCCGCCCCACCCACAGACAAGTCCAATTTTGACAAATCCTATCGTCAGCGACCTGCTTCCATCCCCCTTCAACAAATCGATCACCCCCGTCCGTTCAACGCCAAAAATCATCCAACATGGGTAAGGTTCACGGCTCTCTCGCCCGTGCCGGTAAGGTCAAGGCTGCCACTCCTAAGGTCAGTTATCCAGAGATCCCGGAACCCCTGCGCCACCGTGAACTTCGAATCACCGCCAGAGCGCCATCAGAATCTGTCATCCTAACGAGAATTTGGAATCCAGGTTGAGCCCCAGGAGAAGAAGAAGCAGCCCAAGGGCCGCGCCTACAAGCGTGTCCAATACACCCGCCGTTTCGTCAACGTTACCATGACTGGTGGCAAGCGCAAGGTACATCCCGACTGATCCTTTCCAACAACACAAAACACCCGAGAACAACCCTTTCGAAGAGACGCAATAATCTCTCAGAATTCCTGTCATCTTCGACATCCCAGACATATACATGAGTTGGAAGGAAGGAACCCAAGGCTGACACTCATCACACAGATGAACCCCAACCCCGGCTCCTAAATTGGTGCAAATCGATAAAAGAAAACCCCGAGTCGTGGAGGGAGGTCGCGTTTCTTCGAACTTTTGAAAGACATATTCGCTTGAGTCCGACACCACTACGGCCCCGTCGAAACGAAGTCTTACCAGATTACGGCTGGCTACTTGTACGGATGATATCATGCTGCGTTTCATTTTTGAATTTTCGGCAACGGATCGGTTTTTTTGAGGGGTGGAACATGGAAATGGATGAATACCACGTGGAGGCCTGAGAATGAAAAGTTTGGCTAGAAGTGAGCTGTTTTATCTTTGCAGACTGCACTCTGGGATGTCGCTTTCGACTCGTACATAGGCTATTCCATGCATTGCATTTCCGATCCTGGATTGCCATCTTGCTGTTCAACGTATGTGCTGAGTAGCCTGGTCCGGTTCAGTCCTGTGGATGATGCTCCGTTGGATCAGTTGCAGGGCTTGAGCCTGGCTAGAGTTTCCATTCACTATGGCCGTAGAGCCGCTGTCTTGGGGGTACTCGAGGTATACCTTTATCAAAGGATATTGCTACGTTCATTGCTCTTTCGAGACCCCCTCGAGATGCTTCAGCTTATAGACGAGCATTCAACGTGAAGCTCGTATAGCGTAGAACCAGTGGAACTGCTTCAAGAATCATGTTGCAGCTTTTACAAGGTTAATTGACATGGCAGGTTCAACACTCCTTATGTTATGTCTCCCATCAATTCCAGCGAGTAGATTTCCCGACACCTCACAGATGAAACGGAGACACCCAACCCCACGATGGTGCAGCGCCGTCCAAGGAATGAACCTGCATACTGCGTGCCCTTCCCATCGTTCACCCTTTCATGTTGCCGTTCTCAATCTCTCCCTCCAGCTCAAAGGGTTCAAGTGTTCCCTGGAAAGCCCAAAAAGCAGGTGAACCACATCCACCTTGATTGTTCACCCATTCGAACCTACGTTTCTGTGGTATCGGGAGAAGTTCTACGCTTATCCTTGCTTTTACAAAGCCAATTCTTGTTGCTTATGATTGAATTATCCATGCTACGGTGATTAAGAGAGTGAAGGGCGCACACGTCCAGGTCAAAGAGCTTGATCTTGATCTTGATCCATGTCTGAGCTTCCAAGGTTGATTACCTGAAAGCCTCCGGGCGTTACATGTCATACCTTGGAGGCAAAGCAAGAAGTGCGAAAGAGAAGAGCTTCGCTGCCTGAGCCAATCAATTCGCTTGCTTGAGGCACCCTGAACTTGAATCATGCAAGTATACATAGTTCCGAGGTTTCTGCAGGAGAACCTTGGTGGGGCCATGACGCCAACACCGATTTATAAGCCCTTACTATTTCAGCTTGGAAATATCCCTTTGCCCTTTTTCAACATTTGAATCAATTCTTGAACGATTCTTCAAACCTCATAAACGTCAATTTTTCACAATGGCCCCCAACGTCCTTATTGTCCTCACTTCCCACGACCAGATCCCCGGCAAGGGACCTACTGGCTGGTTCTTGGTACGTACCCCGCCATAGCGGTAAGCTACCAGATTCCTGCAGGAGTCTAGTAGCTGCGCAGGTGCCAAAAGAAAATCCAGAGTATTTTCAATAACCATTGATCTAACACAATCAACAGCCTGAATTTGCCCACCCCTACGATGTCATTTCCAAGAAGGCCAACGTCACCGTCGCCTCTCCCAAGGGCGGCGTCGCTCCCCTCGACCAGGGCTCCGTGAAGATGTTCGAAGCCGACCCCTCCTCGCAGAACTTCCTGAAGAACCACGAATCTCTCTGGACCAACACCGTGAAGCTCTCTGACGTTGCCTCCCGCGTCAACGAGTTCGACGCTATCTTCTATGTCGGCGGCCACGGACGTACGTTCCCAATGACCTCGCACCAAAAAGCTAGAGCTAATATTTCCTGATTCAGCTATGTTCGACCTTGCCGTTGACCCCGTCTCCCTTAAGCTGATCCAAGACTTTGCCGTCGCCAAGAAGCCCGTTGCCGCTGTCTGCCACGGCCCCTGCGTCTTCGTCAATGCCACCACACCTACTGGCGAGTCCCTCCTCGCCGGCGCCGAGGTCACTGGGTTCTCGAACCTGGAGGAGGACCAGGTCCAGCTTTCTTCTTTCATGCCTTTCATGCTGGAAACTGAGCTGGAGAAGAAGGCTGGTAAGTATGTTAAGGCTGATGAGCCTTGGGGTCCTAAGGTCGTTGTTTCGAAGGTTACTGGTCTTGGTGGTGCCCTGATTACTGGTCAGAACCCGGCCTCTGCTACTGGTGTTGGTGAGGCTATTGTTGCTGCTCTTGGTCTGTAAGACTTTTGCAGTCTTGATTGATGAGCACTGTATCTAGTATGGATATATCTATGACGAAAATATACGACTACTGCAAACTTGAATGACATTCATTTCTTTATCAAGCCCCTGGCTAGCGGCACTATCTGCACCCGAAACAGCCCTGGAGCCATCCCGGTGATAATAACCAAGGCAAACCAAAACACCGTTTCAATCATATCCAGAACCATGCTCGCCTTGCGACTTGCAAGGCAGATGCGGCTAATCCAAAAGAGGCAATTTCCAGATCAACACGTTACACAGATCCCAAATGCAGCTTAAAGTCGTGTAACGATGAAAAACATAATAGGAATGAAATTGATAATCACTACTATTTTAGGCCTTACCGCTACTTCGACAGGATGATAATCGTCCTGCGCTCTCCTGCAGGTGAATAGGATTTCCCACCTCATTCCATGTCATATGACTTCAAATGCTACAATGCAAGTCGCTTCAACGAGCATCTCCACATGTGCATGCAGATTTGCCAAGATACATGTAGATTCGGCACCTAAAGAAATTGGTGTTTTATATTGTGACCAGTTGGCAGTAATGGTCCCGAGCTCTCCTTCCATGATCGGTTTCCGTCTGCTGTACCTGTGTCAATCAGATTAGTATTGTGCTTGTGTGAAAAGGCTCACCATTCAATGTTTTCAATGTTTGTTGGCTTCAATTGCAAATCGATTCAGCACATTCGACCCACATACTATTGCATGAACACGCATGAACTCCACATTTGTGTAACCCCAGATGTCTATTACACTGCCCTGTGACGAGAGAAAAATCCAAAGTGCTCAAGTGCTGCAACAGCCCCGAAGAAGAGAAGATACTGGAGCATACAGCCATAATCAACACGAGCAAATGCAAGCCGCTCGAATGTTCAAGGTCCCGTTCCCCCGCCAGGAGACCCACTCAGAATTGAACAATGCGGCTATAAAAGGACATTGGTTGTCCTCCACAAGGGCTGAAACCCCAGAGACTTTTCTTATCTTTCTGGGCTGAAACCCCAGAGACTTTTCTTATCTTTCTGAACTGCTTCATCAAAGACTATTACTTTGCTTCTCTATCCTGTATTGCTCCCACCCAACACTCGCTATGGCGTTGTCATACCCGCAGGAAGAATGCTTTTTCAAACGAAGCGCGTTGAAGTCTGAAAAAAAGGACCGTTTCAATGCCGAGAATGAGAAACAATTCTACAGTACAATGCTGGTGGAAATGATCTAGAATAAAGAAATTTTCCATGGGTCCAAGGAAGCTGAGAAGGCTCCAGCTCACAAAAGATCCAACTACAAGATCGTTATGGATCAAGGTGTACTTCGTGATGAGAATGGAAAAGTCGACAAAAATCGCACTCAAGGCGCGTTCCAATGGCATACGCAGTATGGGTGTTACACCCATCTTCCTTTCAACTATGGGC
Organism: Penicillium sclerotiorum; assembly: GCA_911649655.1. Lineage (NCBI taxonomy): Eukaryota > Fungi > Ascomycota > Eurotiomycetes > Eurotiales > Aspergillaceae > Penicillium > Penicillium sclerotiorum. The sequence continues at coordinate 965,084 of CAJVRJ010000008.1, forward strand.
ATTACAGTCAACCGTCAAGACGGGCTCAAAACGAGCTCTGTACCCGGGGTCACAGATTCAAGCTGAGAGAGTGCGGAGACGCATACGAGGTAGGTATTGATGAATCGCCTTGTCCTTTTTGTCTTCCAGACCGTTTGATCAATTGCTCATCACACTAATACTTCTTCTAGTCATGGTTCATGTTTGTTCCCGTCCCCACTACCGACGAGGAATGGGTCTTCATCGATGTAAGCCATCTCTCCGCAAATCACCCTGTCCTGGAAATTAAAGCAGAGAGGTTTCGAGACTAAGGAGAGAAACTTGAATAGCGTCTTTGCTCTATCCGTGCCATTTATATACCGGTCTCCCATATCGCCAGCGAAAAAAGCCGGGATCTCTGCACTTACCTGCATGTGCGATTCAATGGTCTGAGTGATATCGAACTTCAGTACCACAAAGACAAAACCCCAGAAAAATTCGCAGAAATCTTTGACTTTGAGGTGGTTGATAAAACCTCCACCACTTTGACATGCCATCCTGAATTCGGCATTGAAGAGGATCCGAAGACTTCACTTGGGATAAACATCACCAAGCTAGTGACCACTTTGATTGTTCCTCGGCAGTTTCGCAAGCAAGACGCCTTCAGCTCCGGGGCTATCATTCTTGTGGATACCAGCCTTATCCCAGTGATTCCGATCAACCAGAAGTTCACCGAAGATTCCATGGAAAGTTGGACTACCATTGCTTCGGCCAACCACGGTCTTAGTGTAAAGTGGACTGTGGGTGACCATAAACCTCACTGGCTTCTGAGCTACATCAAGAATACCCTTGTTATAGCCAGTGGCTTGGTTCCCGTTGTCGGACCGATTTTGGCCATGGGAGCGGCACTGGGTATGGAGGCAATCATCAACCCGGATGAGTTCATGGACGAGCTCAGAGAACAGGTACCCTCGGTCGAGCTGGCACAGGGCATAATCTCGGAATTCAAAAAGCTTGCCGGCGAGAGCAAGGACAATATGAACGTTAAGGTCGCGAAAATCGATCAGCCATCCTCCTCTCCAGCTGAGGGGAGCGAGGACAGTCAACCCGTGAAAAAGGAAAAGCCAGTTGAGGCAACGCCCGAGGAACTCGCCGCGAGCACCGTCAGCGAGGTGCCTTCGTATAAGGCTCTGTCCGAGGAGGAATACACGTCTACCGTACAGAAGTACGTTAGAAATGCTTTCGTTGAGAAAGTTATGACTTACTCCTATCATGGCAAGCATCATGAGAACGACCATTTTCGCGAATTGCTCAAGAACCCTCCGAAGGAGCACAAGGACAAGACATTGGATGAACTCATTCCACTGGCCAAGTCAACAGAGATGCGATCAAGACTTACGGGTTTTCGGAGGGAAGAGTTCACTGCTGAGGCGGAGAAGAAATTCCGCGCAGATAAGAAAGCAGAGATAGAGAAGAAGTTACTCTCGGAAGCAGGATATGACACCGAGTTTTTGGATGACGACTACAACTGGGCCGAGAAGCTACCGAGCAAGAAAAATGTCAAGGAAAATGTCAGGAAAACTGTCAGGGAAAATGACAGCGAAAATGACAAGGAAAAGCACTCGGCAAATTACTCGGAAGATGACTCGGAAGCTGAATTGGAAAAAGCCAGGCAAGAGTTCTTTCCAGAATAAAATCCCCACTGACGATTAGACAAGGCCTGGATTATACGATACTACGGGCTCGGAATTAGGTAGTTCATGTTCGTATCAGGACTTGAGTACTTTTTGGTGTGTCAAGGTGGGCGTCGGCAGGGATAGTACTCACCCTTCATTCGCTGATGCATGATATCGCTTTATTTTCGGGATTATAATAACATTTGAACATTTGAATATCAATCATGATTTCGATTCTACTCAATTCTCTTACACATTGCGTAAATTTACTAGCACTATACGATGCCATACAAGCAGCACTTTACACCGGTCCTCAGCTTCCTGCTGCCAGCCCAATAAATGATCTTCGTTAAGGTCTTGACAGGAGGGGGTCTCAGGATAAAGTCATTGAGTGTAGATCTTCACAAAGGAGCAGTGTGGATAATGGACAAGGTAGTAGATATTCGTGGAAGTTCCGGACAGCCGAATGGCCTGTTACGAGGGAGCCTGCAGGTGCCCACTTTAGGCACCAACTGATAGGACCGAACTGAAAATGGGCCTAGTTCTACTCTCACCTGCCCAGGTAGGCATGTGTCTATCTCCATGGCTCTACCCATCCTTGCCTTACCACGGAATACATAGACTGGGATCCCCAGAGCCGGAACGCCGCAACACCGAAAACAGCCTATCTGCGTAAGACGTTCTCAATGCAAAAGAAGGGAAAAAAATTTAATATCTATTCAAGTTAAACTGCAACTTTTTCTTCCCACGAGGCTGCAATTATGGATTTTCTCATGCTGAGTATATTATGGCTTCCAAGGTTCCTCAGCCCGAGGCTGCGCTCCGAGTCAGAGTAAAATACGTTTTACACGACCGTGACAATCTATTCATTGAAGTTGGGACTAGATGCTACTGCGAGGTGTAGCTCTTCTCAGATTCCAGAAATCTATTTTGAGTCTTCAAATCTTCCAACCTCCCATATTCGTCTCAGAATGTTCCCTCATCCGGACCAGTGGCCTGGGTTTACTGTAGCCTGTACAGCCACTGATGTTATTTCGACTGTATTTAAGACAACCATCCTCACAATAACAACGACAGCGACAGATCCACCAGCCCATTCATCTACGGAGTCAACCTTGGTGAGTCAAATCCGGAGTAATTTTTAGTACAGTATATTGACGTACTCATAGGTTGACCTTGTCGTAAACGCATCGGCCACAACGACTGCTCTTATTGGAGATGAGCGTGTGGCTTTCAATGTTCAAGAGCCTCAAGTTTGCAGCGAGGGCACCAAAGATGACAATACACAGATTATGATTTGGGTAACAATCGTGAGTATTTGCCTTGCCAAATTCCTCATATCGGGCACTTACGTATGGGTATGCTAGATTCCTCTTGGATTTGTCTTTATCGCTTCTTTGGTGATCTGGGGCTGCACCGGAGCTTGGGTACCACAGCGATGCCACAATGGCCTACCAGGTCCGAGACCACAACGGGCACATGTGAGAACAGTTGCAAGAAGGCCAGTTGCAAGAAGGCCAGATGAAGAGAGGGCAGATGAAGAAAGGGCAGATTTAGGAGGGCCAGTTGTAGGTCGGCCAGATGAAGAATGGGCAGATTTAGGAGGGCCAGTGGTAGGTCGGCCAGATGAAGAAAGGGCAGATGTAGGAGGGCCAGTTGTAGGATGGGCAGATGAAGAAAGGGCAGATGAAGAGAGGGCAGATGAAGAAAGGGCAGATGGAAAAAAGGCAAAAGAGAGGCCCTGTATTCGTTATGGAAAAGGGGCATTCATTCTCACTTCTGTATGTTTTGCTGTGGTGGGGGCAATTCTAACTGGGCTCTCTGCTAATGATTCAGACGCTTGTATTCATCTCCCGGTTGCCAGCATCTTCGGTACTATCTATACTGGCATTGGTGTAATTTTGGCTGCTGTATGTAGCTTACCATTGTGATAGTTGTGAGTTGAGGTCAACTGGTGTAATAGTGATAACATTGAAGTTCGAACGTTATACTTGCTCAATACATGGCTAATTTTCCCTCTATAATCACGTTCAAGACCTCAAGAGCGCGAGGCCGCTGGGATCTGACAACTCCCTGAGATGCGTTCAATCTTGAACCTTGTATCTAGAAAATGGCCTCTACTGCGCTCTTTTGCAATAACCGCGTTGATGCACCATTCAAAGTAAGGCACCTGGCCCGGGGGTATTAAATCTCACCTTGGTTCCTTTCCATAGTAATTTCAGCCCCGCTGAATGAATCCATTTTGAGTAAAGCAAGCAACCATTTGATCACATTTAAATTTGGTGAATATGGTAGCAAATAGATTTCCTCCACGATAGTGTGAATAGTCGTACGGTCGGGACTCGAATGCGGAGTTGATCTCGCGGGCAGCACCGCTCGAGTGGTGGTGAGACTCTGATATGGCGTGACCAAGATCAAAACTCACCAATTGGTGGTCCAGGTGTCTCAAAAAAACGCACTTGTCCAGGTTTTAATAGTCTTTCAACAACATTGGAAGTCCTACTACTATCAGGTGTCTACGAGATTTGCGAAAGACTTGAATCAGTGTCAAATGGAATACAAGTAAATTCATTCATACATATGCTGGCCTCGTAAGGCATAAGCTATCAGCCCCGGAGGGAATTTGGTATCTTTCATCCTCCAGGGATGTTCTATCATTATTTCTTTGTCTGGGTGACGTCGATGTAGACGTGACCAAGGGGACCAGCCCCGGAACTCCAACCACCGTACTCCACTCTATACTTGTCGTTACTGTCCAGCGTCTCGACAAGGTTGACGTATTCTCCACCGCGATTTTCCCAGTGGATCTCGCAGATCTTGGTATTGTCATGAAAGAGATCAAGGCGGCCCTCGCTGCCACGGCGGCCACGACCGGCGGCGTTGATCTCACCGATTCCATTGGCCGGGATGGTGATTTCGTCGATTTCCTCTTCGGTGAGCGACTTACGACGGCCGTTGGTGTCCCAGAATTCACCGCTACAGGGTCGTTAGTACGCCGTCGGACTACACCGGGATGGGGCTAGGTACTCTTCAATGATGGTGTTCTGGACAGTAACTTCGCCCTCAGTGAGGTGGTCCCGGATGTGGAACGACACCCACTGAGAATTGTGCTTGTCCATGGTGCAGAATTTGAATTGGATTGTTTGGAATAGTTTGGAACTATGGAGAGATGAGAAATCTGGGCTGACGAGGGAAGGAAAGACCCCAGATTTATATGCCCTATTGCTTACCCCACATGAGGTGAATGCGGGGCAGGATCGAATGATAGTCGAATGATAGTCGAATGATAATTGCATGATGGTCGAATGATGGTGACTCGTAGACGTAATCTGGAGCTGCGAATGCTGGATGCTGTGGTCATACTGCGTGCGATTGCCTGATCTGATTGGATGGGCGGGGACCGATCCGTGGAACTAGACCATTTTGGCATTCCTAAGGTTTGCGGGGGAGGACTGATCGCCTCTATTATTACTCGTGTTGCTGTTCAGCTCTTCTGGGTAACCAATCCTACCACGCGGGGCTTTTGGCAAGAGGCGTTTTACTGGATGATTCGGGAGTCCGGAATGTCACAAAGGAACGGGTCACGCGCTCTCTCTACACTTGGAAATTGATGCGCAAAAGGAGAAACGGGAGACATCTTGCGTGGAATCCACTTTCTTTATTGGACGCCCCCTATCAACGTTGTATAGAACAACTTAAGTTCAATACTGCGTTTGGAAAGGCGTTGCTGCATAATCTTCTCATTCTTTGTGGCGGTGGTCATTGTAGACGGTCTCTTTGACGATGCATGTATCCCTGTACCCGACCCCCCTCGTATCTCGCGACTACAATAACCTCCTGCAATGCAAACTTTTCTGGGAGGAGAACACTCCGCTGATGAACGAAAATTGAATTTCCACATTCCAGTGCTAGTTATCAAGCCAGAATTTGAGTGTGTAAGGTGGTGGAGAGGAGTGCTCAAGTGCCAGTGCTTGTTTTGCTCTATTGCCCTCGGAAGGTTGAACCCGATACCATCAGATTTGAAACCTTTACCCCTCAAGGGAACCATCAACCTGTTACACCTTAGCACGGATGTCCACTGGGAAGTACCTGGAAAAATGATGCATTAGCACCTGGGCAGTTTCAAGTGTCCCAAGGTTGTCTTAGGTATGTTCCCGGATCACCCCATGAATTGAGCCAATCCTCTCATGTTGATATGGCCACCGAATCACCCCTCTGATATTGCCAATCTTGTTCAAGGTGATATCTTTGACTGCGAAGGCTTCAATTCTTTGGCGACTTTGGAACGTTCTTAGTGCACACCTGGGCATGTGACCTTTGGCCGTTGGGAGCTCGTCTCTCGGATGACGTCATTTGCATATTTCACGATGCAAAGGACGATCAACTTTAAATGTTGCCCACGATCAATTTCAAATATGAGTGTTAGACTTCCATGTTAGCGATAATTAGCCCATGAATGGATTAAAGAGTCAGGACGGGAAGAACAGCAATTTCGGGAAAGAAACTCAACATCCGTACACCTGGGCACTCGGGCACCTTTGAATGTTTTCCCTGCTCTACGAACTTTTAAGACATTAAGTCCACGGGTGTTACTTCCATTATTCGAGTATACCTGGTAATACGCTTGTATATCTAATACCGAGCTATCTTAGTAAAAAGATATTTCGCTGGCCAAGAAAATACTAGTATTCCCCTGCAAACTACCGAACTGGATGGCTGTTGACGCAAAAGGCTATCAGGGTCATTCAGCTTCCCTTTTCGAGATCCCCACCCTGAAAAAAGCCAGAATTAAGATTACTCTTCTTGTTATTTTGAGCCAAACTGACACATGGCTTCTTCAATTTCAGCAGATTTACCTCCAGTGGATCACTTTGGACCAGAAGTTTCTTCGCCTCGAAATCCAGCCACCATGAATCATCATAGCTGCGTCGATGTGGGAGTAAATGCCAATCAGACATACTCCTCATTTCCTCAGAGCTCAAGTTCAGCCAAGCATACAGATCTTGGCGCGCAGTAGAGCGCTGTGCCGGCTTTATCACATCCGAATAATCTCTCCTTGACCATGTTCCGTCCTTTCCGCGAATGAACTCAAAGTTCGAGGGCCATTCAGATACAGTCGCTCTCAAGTGTCTTCCTACCCAGCAAGAGTAGGGGAAAGTGTCTTCTCCGCACCTCGTCTGATGCCACCACTTGTACAGCCTGGAATCATCACAGCCCACCCCATAACAGATAAGGACGGTCGAAATCACCATGACCACCACGACGGCCATTTGCGTGGCTAACTGTGCCATGCCGAGCGAGATAGTGTGCACGCAGAATGCTATCCATCCTACCCATTGCACCAGTCGATACACCAGGGTTGAATGTGGAGTGGTATCTGCCACGAATACCGGACGGATGAGATGCTCCGGCATGAACATCGCGACCAGTCGAGCATCGGGTAACTCGATAAGAGTCTTGACAAGCTCTGGTCTCCACTCCCTTGAATTCTTTTCCGGCCTCCGAGCATCAGGATCATGCTTCAGACTCTGTTCCCATTCCTCCAGAGCCCCAGTGAACGTAGTGCGAAGCGGTCGCGCCGACCTCACTCCCCGATCAAGTGAATTGCGATGAGCTTGCACCAAGTACCCTCGAACAACGATCATGATGACCAGTGCCATGGCATTGGTAAACCCATACCAGTCGCCCGCCAGTACGGTCATCGCAACAAGGAACCCAGTCGTCGCAAACGATATGATGAATGCAACGATATACCCCGAGTAATAGTTTCGGGGAACGCTCTCAACTTCCCAGTATACGATGCTCCGTGACCTTTCAAAGTCTTGTGCTTGCATCCACCGCGTGAACCAGGACGCCATGTTCCCTGTGACGATCCCACTGGAGACATTGTACATAGTGAAGGCTGCTTGTTTTGATCTGAACCGATCGCCCGCGAAAACGAAGCCTGCGAGAAGTGGCATGAACTCTACCCAGTAGCTTGGTGCGAGCCGCCCCACGGAGACGTTCACTTCTTCTGCGCCAAGTAAGGTTACCAGGCCGAGCGCATCGATTTTAAAGGGGGCCCATTTGGACAGCACTGCCCATGGGTATTTCATGATCGGTTTATTATGAATATGAAAGGAAATGAAAATCAATGTTTGGAGTTGGAGAAGATATCCATCAGATTAAATGGATGTTGATGAAAAACACACAAAAACCGCAAGACGGCGTGAGGCTCCGAAGTGAGGGGCTGAGCATGCAGGCTGATTCCTTTTTTACGGCTACATGCATAAAATACGAATGCGTTGTCCCATATTAAAATTCTTTATACCTCTTAGAAACCGGTACCCGAGTATGTATCAAAACTTGGAAATATTTCCATTTTAATTGCGTAGAAAAATGGAAGATTTTGTGGCGCTAGCAGTTCACTGCCAATAAAGCCGTTCCTACTTACGAGAACAGCCTGGTCCTCCAATAATGCCTTGTAAGGCTTTTGGCATAACCTCCAGCGTCCCCCAATACTTCATACGGCCCCAGAGTCCTCCAAAACTTACAGAAAGGCTGCATTATTGGCAGCGACCCAAACAACTGTACCTTCAACACTAGTCAACACCGTTGAAAATTTCATACATCATCAAAGAAAACCTCTCCAGGCAACCAATCATCTCTGCAAGTCTTCATAAATTTCCCCAGCTGGTCCAGGATAGCCATCTCCTCATCATCAAGATCCCATCCATCCAAATCCAAATTAGCCCTGATCCTCAACGGGTCCACACTTTTCGGAACGACACTGGTCCCCCGCTGTAGCGCCCACATAATCCTTGAAAAAGCTCAGCATATCCACTGGTACAAGCCGATATCACGAAGACTTACAATATCTGCTGTGGTGTTCTGCCCTTACTACGAGAGATGGCAAGAACCTCTGGGTCATTGAATATTGGGGATTCGGCTGAGCCCAGACAGGAGTAGGCTATGCAATGGATCCCATGATTTCTGCAGTAGCTGAGAAGCCCTTTGGAAGGCCAATAGGGGTGCATCTGTTGATTTTAGAGTTGTAAATCACCCGAAAGGATTGACATACCTCTATTTGGTTGACAGCAGGGACCACCTTGCAAGACTCGTCATGAGAGAGTTCTTCCAGATGACTTATCCCGAAGTTGGAGACGCCGATGTTTCGAGCTTTATTGCGAGGGATCCGTTGCATGTCCCGCCTATATCGTTAGAGTCGTATTCATGATTTGTGTTTGTTGACGAACCATGTTTTAACGAAATTCCAACCACGTAGCTGTTGACTGGGGTTTTCTGGGTCTTGGGATATGGGCCAGTGCTAAGCATGTTAGATTGAAGGTGTAACTGTCAGAGGTCGACGTACCATTAGATAAAAATCCACATGATCTGTATTCAACGCTTTGAGCGATTGATCCAATGCGCCAGCTGCACGATCATGCCAACTGTTCTGCAGCTTGGTCGTGATCGAGATTTTTTGTCGCGGAATACCCGAATCCTTAATCGCTTGACCTATTTCCTCTTCGTTTCCTGAGGACTGAGCCGTATCGATTGATCTGTACCCTGCTTGTAATGCCGCGCGTACAGCATAGTATACCTGGCCTGGCCACTGGGATCTACGTGTTCCCAGACCTATAACCGGGATGTGACCTCCCGAGCTAAGAGAGAACACTTGGTCACATTTCCTGGGGGAAGCCTTAGTTGAGTAGCCTGCAGTTGCTGCACGGAGAAAAACCCGCGAGATGTGAGGCTCATTGGTACTGGGTGAAGCCCGTTTGGTTGATAATGTAAGTGGTGTTTGTATGGTTCTTGAAAAAAGCGATGAGCGCACTGCGTCCACTGTGGAGACTGTGTCTGCTAGGTTATCCAAAGAGGATGAGAAAGTAAGCCTTTTCCCGGTAGCCCAATCGCCGAAATCACGTGTCATCGATCTTATAACATCTTTCTCTGTAAAATGATGGGACTTGTGTAATTTCTTGCGCCCCGCAGAGTCAATAAGCGTAAGTGTGCAGCCGTCGAGAATAATGTGGCCATTTGTGCCAGTGATGATGAGCGTTTGGGAGAAGTCGCATCCGACTCGCGACATATGAATGTGTCCTATGCGATTCAAAGGTGCCCAATCCATGATGACATCTGAGATATCGTCGCCACCATAGAACTGACCAGGCCGAACGGAGGATACCCCGTAGGTCAATACAGAGCTCGGGACTCCGAAGAGCCAGGCGACAATGTCAACGATGTGGCATCCGAGATCTTCCTATAGTAAGCCTTAGCATCGCCACTTCCAATTGGAGAGATAAACGAAAAAAAGAGCTCATACTGTAGTCCCAACTCCTGCCCATGCACGCCAGGTCTCTTCCAAATTTTCAATGTTCAAAGTGAGCCTCGCTTCGACTCTAACAACGTCGCCAACTTGTTCAAGTAGCCGTTGAAGATCTGCAAACTGAGGTTCAAATCTCTTCTGAAACGTGATACCTATCTTCACAGGAAGCGTAGCCATCTTGTGGAAGTCTTCCAATGACTCGGCAACAGGCTTTTCCTTAAGAACGGCGATTCCATTTTCAGCCAGGGTCATCACACATCGCATGTGATATCGATGGGGAATAGAAACAATCGCAAAGTCCGGCCTGTGGACTTGCAAAAGCTCAGTGAGAGATAAATAAGTGGGAACGTGAGGGTGCTTGAGCGCAAATGCTTGCAGAACGTGGCGGTTGGTGTCACAAACTGCGACTATTGAGTCGGAAGGACTTTCGACAAGACTCTTAAAGTGGCTCCCATATCCGCGATGGCCAAGTCCGACCAAGGCTATACTGTAGTGCCTGCAACGGGTCACTGGACCTCGTTTTGGAAGATAGTGTTTTCTTTGTAGAATTCCCTTGCAAGATCTGAAGGGAATAACGAGCTGTCGTATCGACTGCATGGTGATCGATCTCTTGGTACGCCCCGAGGGTCATTGAGGTAATGAGCGCTGAGATTTTAATGCGAAGTGACTTTCAAAACATGCACGACAACTGCGATACGAGATACCGGAATTATTGAGCCTCATGTTACTCATACCCATTGAATGCGCGGTGTTATGCAGGTATGTAGTAAGAACAAAAGATTCTTTGGGTATCCGTGCAGGGCCAAAACATCAGTGTGCAGAGACACTAGAAGAAGCTTAGCGAGACTCTGACTGTACTTTGTAGTGCGTTGTACTATTATTCAAGTTTGTAAGCCCCGCCTGTGCCGGATGTACTAAGTACCATGCTACGTGGTCTGCCCAGGCTGATTGGAGCGAGATTAGCCAATGCGCATACCCCATTTCATTTGCAGATACAAGTGGAGACATGAGATACTTGCACATTCAAATGTTTGAATCAATATGTCCGCAAGCTCAATGTTTGTCTTCGTGGCTAGTATGTATGTCAGAGCTCGAAGGTCGCGTCTTAGCCTGAGTGAGCCCAGTTGACGAAGGTAAACTGGACAGACCGCCTCTTTCGCGTGACTGCCAATCACGACGAAGATAGAAGGGATCGTCGGTTGAAACTGCAACGAGCTGCATTTGGAGATGACGATCCTATTGGGCATGTTGATATCCGGCCTAGTGTTGCATATGCGGGGTTCAACATGACGCTGTAGGTTGTCCCACGGCAATTTGCCCCAGGCGAACTACGTATGCGCACCAGTAGGCAAGATAATGGAAAATAAAACCAGAAATCAAGCAAGAGATTATGATTATGAGCCGCAATGGTCGAAGTTAGACTCTTGACTCCTTATACACGTGCTGCACATATCCGTTGTGCCCTGCGTATCAGCCCACATGTTCAACGTTATTCCAGAAAACCTCGAACAAGAATGTTAAACCGAGTATCTCGGGTCTTCACACCTTCTATGTCCAGGCTGTTCAAATATGACGAAGCGACCTGACTCCACCCATGATATGCAAATTGTTGCGCGTAAAGTGCGCCGCTGTTAGCCGCAATTATTTGCTTGGTACGCTCCGCTTGAGCCTTCGTGAGATGCTCATGCATATACCGAATATGCCTTTTCGTCCAAGTAGGCCAGAAGAATGCAGCTGGGGACAAAGTGCATATCTCCTCTGGATACTTCAGTGATAATTCTTTCGGAAGAATAACTGAATGATAGTTCCACTCGTCGGTTGAGAAAGTTTTGTAGCTTTCTCTCCAAGTCTTGATGAACGATGAGCCCTGCCGTCCGATGATGACAGCATTGCAAAGTCCATGTCGATCTCCTCCCTCGTGGCCGAGGACGATGTCTCTTTCGGAATGAAGGAAGCAATCAAATGATTGGAGCGTTATAACATCCATATCGAGATAGATTCCACCCTCTTTGTAAATGACATCCAGTCGCAGAAGATCAGAGATGTGAGAAATCTGCCACCTTTCGTTCATCTGCACAGGATATTCATCCTGCAGATTATGTGGGACTAGAGTTAAGCTATCGCGAAGCTTCAAAAACCACTCGTTATCCTTGTTGAGGGATGTATAGTGGAGCATAAGCTTATCCGGCCGAAGCGAGACCAAAGCCGAGCGAATCGTCAAGTAATTCATGAAATTCAACTCCGGGTTATTCAGCCAGATAACGTGCACGATCTTCGGGATTGGATCTGATGACTGCATCTCTCTGTCCAGACACTCTCTTTCAGCCGCTGTATGCTCGAAATCGAAGGTTTCGACTTTCCGCTCGCCAGAGAAATCCGGTAGTAGGTCGACATGGCGACTTGACGCAAACAAAAACAGACTGACCGTTGCCGCGAAAGAAAATATCAGGGCCGCTGTCTGGAAGCTGTATCGAGGCATTTTCGATTTCAACTTGAATGTCGCATGCAAAGTTGCCAGTGGACATAGCTTTGACCCTGAATTTGATAGTTTTACGAGGGGCGCGCCGATCTCCCGCCCCCATTTAGGCTCTCGAAAACCTATCACCAGAGGAAGTCCCACGTGGGAAAGTCTTGGACCCTTGATGTTTAAGATTCTCAGCTGAGAGCTAAAATCCAAGACTTTTTGCCTTTTTCAGTATAGCGTAAAGTAGAGCTGGAAGAAATGATGGGACGTCACCAACCTTGGAACCAAGTATCTGAAAATCAGAGCGACCAGGGCCAATCGAGAAAAGGGGTAAAAAGGAAACATTTCAAGATAGACATTGACACTGTTTCCTCACCTGGGCATGTTTATAATTATTTCCTCAATGACAATTTTCCTTCGATCGGGAAACGGTGATTGAGATCCACTACGCTCTGAGAGCACGAGTTATGAGGCCGAATGCGAAGAACAAGATTGTCGCTCTGCATCGCATCGCACATACTGATCTGCCCTTTTAGTTTGCTTAACTTGCATATAATAAACCATGTGAACTGATTTGAGTGAATTGCTAACACTTTGTTATGCTCATGTTCTTGGCTTATGTTTTTGCGGGTCCCGCTGCCGTGGTTCTTAGGATACGGCTCTGCAAGGCCAGGCATAACTTGGTAACGGTATCACATTCGTCCTCTCGATGTCGACCAAGTTTACTATTTATGACCGACAGATTAAATGTCGGTCTTCCATCGTCATTAATGTCTCCAGACAGGCATTGGATTGTGTATAACATTGGCTAATTGTTGTTCGAGTTGAAGGATGTGAGGGTAGAGTGAAAGATGTTTCTGTCTGCATTCAGCTTCCGCGTTTGGGTGTGGTACAGTGAGTAAAGTAGTATTAGTAAACTGAATTAAATCATATGGGACGGCCCTAGGGATTATCTATTAAAACTAGAGAGTTATGATCGTATTGGCTACTCTCACTCGCCGAGTAGAGAAAAGTGTTGGATATGACAGAAGCTTAATTCGGGATCGGGCCATTCATACAGTGAGGATTGGGTGTCGGAGCTCATAAATGTATGGTAAGATCTCACTTCTCTTTGCTTTCATCTCTCTTCTCATCACCCTATTCAATAATTCGGATCACTATCGTATCACCAAGCAAAATGAACGCGGATCGCTCTCGCGAGGAGTCTGAATCCCCACTTTATGACCAACTTGGCGAATTTTCAAAGCTGCCACCAGAGATACGCTTCCAGATCTGGATCTACCTCTTCCGTGATGTTTTAAAGATCTCGCGCAACAAATTAATTTTCCCCGATCGTTCCATAGCGTCCGAGTCGTCCGCAATCAGCCCTTTATCTATCCTGTTTTGTAATCGAAGTCTCTATGAGGAGACATCTCGTATACTATATGAGAATTACGCCCTCAAACTTATCATTCACATCATTGTCTGGCGGCTTCCAGATGAGCATTTAGAATTCTGCGCCACCGTGAACATGATGGACACGAAGGGTGCGAAAATGCGAGTTGGGAGTAAATGCATAAACTTGGAGTGCCTTGATGACGTCCTTCGACTCGTCCGACAGTTTTCAATCTGGAGATCCCAAAAATGGGGGCCGGATATTTGTGTTAAATACAACACCGGGCCGTCATGGATGCCAGTGGAATACCGTCCCCACTACAGACTGTCGGACAGCTATGAGTTGGAGCTCTGGAATTGCGTCCACAAGATGGTCGACACTTTGAAACTCATGCCAAATGGCAAAACCATTAGATTCAAGCGTTTCTATCCCCTTAGTCAAAGCCAACAGGAAACTTGGCAGTTGACGGAGAGCGGCGTGCTAAAGGATTGGTTTAAGGAAAGATTCCCAGGAGAGCCTTTACCACTCCAACTCCGCTACCGTTCATACACTGATGATCACAGTGATTACTCTGGTCCATATCTACGCATACCATTCCATCACTATACGTTATTGCAAGCCATTGATTCCGCCAGACTAAGGCAGCAAGAGAAAGATATCTCCGACTAATGCTGAATTATGACATAACATTGGCGGCTCTTTGGTGAAAGGGCTGATTGGCTCGGGTGAGCCCGCGGGCCGCAGTGGAGGTACCAACAGTTTTGCCAGGAGAAGTCTTTGTTAGGAGCTTCAAGTCTCTACTACAAACGAATGAATCTATTAAAAATGTGCAGAGATCCCACATCGGGATTGAGTGTTTTAATTGATAGCGCTTCCTGGTTTACCCTAGTGCTCAATTTTCTCTAAGCAACAGGTTTAGATGCCTAATGAAAGCTCAAAGTATGCGGCTGAGACCAAGGACGAGAATGCGTGAGACTATCGCACTGCGTGGGAAGTGCATATCAAGGCATGTGACGTTGATCAATTTTCGCTTCTGCCCAATTTCAATTAAAATTCCAATGGAGGTTTCTCTCAATGCGTATTGGACAGCCAGCTGTAATCATGTCTTTTCCGAGTCCGCGTCGCGAGTATGGCTTCACAGGCTCAGCATTAGGTAACATTATTATTATACCCATTCTTTTTGCTCAACAGATAAAACAACTAGATGCCTGATTCGGAAGAAGGCGGAGTGGAATAGGCTCCAAGCTTTCTATCGCGTCACCTGATCAAAGCCTGTTGGGAGGAACGCGAGCGCCATCCACTTTCCTATCCTACAAAACTCTCACTTTCTCAATTCCTCCCTGAACATCTCCATCCACTTTCCTACTCTACAAAACTCTCGCTTTCTCAACTCCTCTCTGAGCATCTCCCTCTCCACGCGATACTCCCCCTCGAAGAATCCATTGTTTCTGTCCTCTCTGCGACTTTCGGGCCTTGAAAGGTATTGTTCTGATGATGACAAACACGTGAGATAGAAATGAATACTAATCAAGCAACAAATTAGGTAGAATTCCGATCATTACCTGCCACCCATCATGTCCGTGTCTCAGCCTACCGATGACCGTAAAGTTAAACTTGTAAACGGCCATCTCGTCTGTCGATTGCATTGGTTCATGGTTTGTTCATTTTGTAACGTTGACCTGGTGTCTAGACCTGAGAACCAGAACGTTATTGATGCGATTGACTGGATTCCAGAGAATGAACAATCAAAATACCTTTATGACATGAACCAAAAGGAATCCACCCCTCCGGTGGAATCGACTACTCCGGTGGCATCGACTGCTCTCGTGACCGCCAGTAAGGGTTCCAGTGATCCCTCCTCCTCTGCCACCCCTGTTACTGATCTTACCGGACCAGATGAAAGTACATCCGACCCCTTCTCATCAGGTATGTTGGACTACAAGCTGCATCGGCCGGATTTTTCAACTTGGCGCCCATGGTCGGGAATTCATCCTCGACGATTCCAATCGGAACACGTATCCCCATCCGCGTTGTTCAAAAACCGGTGCATGCCCGCATCTCGCCCCCGATACAGACTTGTCAACAAAAGGAATAGTGGGCAGTTTCTAATCCATGCGGTCGGGGTTTGCCCGAGCCCTGGGAACCGTGGTGGGTGTGCATTTACCTTTCATACAGCTCCGTCAAGCGATACTACAACACCAGGTACCATATCTTTCCCGCTGGAAATCAAAAGCCCTACAAGAAATGAGGCGCCAAGTCCATCAAGCGGTAGAGCCACGCTCCGTGCTATCCTTGCAGCTTTGCGATACCGGAATTGGCGGGAGGAGGGGTTTAACACCCTGGTAATTGCAATCGATTCGAGGACTATTGCCGTCGGCCTAGATAATATAGGCAAATGGGTGAGAAATAGATGGAGATTTGTGAGCTCGAAGGAACCTATCCCGGATCGAGACCTGTGGGAGTTTTTACTCGCAGAACTGGAAAAGTGGACCTACGCCGGCCTTCTCGTCGACTTTTGGCATGTCGAGAGGGGCTATGGGCCAACTAATGAGCGGGCTGAGGCCGCAGCTTTACTCAACCCGCCAGACATCTTTTTCGATGTTGTGGAGAATGTCTCGAACTAATACCGACGGGGCTTGCAACAGTAATGGGGATCTGCTACGAGGATTGGGCCTCAGTCGAGGAGGATTTTCGATCATGGATCATTTGCCTGTTACGTTTTGATGTCATGTTGAATACTGGCGTAAGTTGTACCTACGCATCTATGTGATAACTGGCCTGAATACTGATCCGTGATAAAAATGGTTGCTTTCTTGTAACATGCATGGCATGGCATTTCCAGTATTTTAGGCGTAGAAGTCAAGACTTCCCCTCAAAACTTCGTAGATTTTCGACCAACGGCGATATAACAAGCTGGAATATTTCCTCCTGCATCTTCTCGCTGTCTAACGTCGACTCCTTGGCACCTGGCCAAAGCAGACATCGCCGGACAACATTTTCATATTCAGCACCGCTTTGCTTACCCACTATAGGCAAAAGACGAGTCGCAGTCTTCAGGTTTGCATATTCTTCCACTTTATCTTCATCCTCTGATATTCGAAGTGACTCAATTGTATGGCATAATGAAAGTTCAACTAGGACAAGACCCAGCGGAAATAGTATCTCGCTTTGAATGAGTGAAAATGCGTGGCAATCTCCGCACAGCGTTTGGCCATCCAGTTCGGGCTCGATTTTCCAAAGAACGTATGGTTTGTCGATGTCTCCGGATAGGTGTTTTGTGAACATTATATCTCGTGAGCTCCATCGCGTCTTTAGCCAGCTTCCGTGGAATTGGAGGACGCTGCAGGCGAGATGGACGGCAACGCGGAGCCGATGGCCCCAGGTAAATAGAAAGTCGTGACCGCTGGACATAGCGAATATGTCCTTTGAGTTGGCAATAATTTCAGACAGAGATTGAGGCCTCAGGTTGCCAGGGAGATTCCGAACGTAGTATAGGTTGTGTCGATTCGTTTCGTCAGAGATGAATCCGATGAGCTCGTTCGGCATGTCTTTCGTCGAGACTGCAGAGAGTGCCGAGCAAATGTTGAAAATCGGAGGGCATGTATTAGTGGAAGCTTCAACGCATTTTGATACTGAAGGCTTATCAAAAGCAAATTGAACTTGGGTCTTCCTCCTTGATAACGGTTTCACTTGATCGATCTTGTATGAATCAACCTCTTCAGAGCCCTCATTTCCCGATGGGGCACTTTCCCACTCCGCTCCAATTTCAAGACCCTGTTCGTATTCCGAATCGTTTTTGGGTTGATTGAAAGGTAAAATCATTTGAAAGCGAGGGCCATGAGGGGATTCTTCACGCGTATTCGCATCATCCAGCGGGTAATGAAGCACGAATTGAATCGAGTGTAGGCTCATGCATGAGCAGTTCCAGTATTTCCGTCGCATTATTGCATTGTGAAGGCTTCTTGCTGAAGTCCGAGCCTTTCTTTGACGTAGAAGTGGGCGTTTCGATATCCGTCGCTTTTGCATGGTCCCCCGATAGTCGGACTGCTCCACCAATGTTTTCAAAATCGTGTTGGCTGTGTTGATACGAGAGAAGAGGTCGAGGTATATGCTTTTCGAGAAAATGTCCCTGAATTTTTTGACTTCTTTCTTCAGAACTGATTGATCGATATCATCATTCTGCTGAATGGGGTAGATAATGTCCCAGTTAGCCAAGACTCAACCCCAGGTCGAGAGACTCTTGAAGATCTTCGCGTATATAGTACTCACCACTGCGGACATATCCTTATCCAAGCGCAATTTCCTCGAAAGCGTTTGTAGTAAACTGGCGATCTCTGTCATGGTCTGGTTGAAAGGGACAAAGTCCCTTCCAAGCTTCTCCTGTAGACTCGCCTGGAGACTCCGGCTTTTCCACATATGGCCTAGAGGATTGCTCCTCAGTTCATCCAGACTATCATCGTATTCCACCACGCCATCCAGTGCTCGCTCCAAAGTGTTGAGAAAGATGGCTTGTTGTGTCCCGAGACTCGACGAGTATCCTTCCAGTTCGCGACGATAGCGCTTTGCTGAGAAGCTCTTGATGACCTCAAGACCTTGAACATAGTTGTCGAGCTGGTTGATGAGAAGCGGAAGGATTGCCAGCGCAAATCCTGCAGCCTCCATCTTCGATCTGGGGTTGCTAGCTCAGGCAAACAGCGTGGAGAGGGAGCATTTTCAAAGGCGAGTGGCAGCTCAGCCGCAACCCCGCAGTGAGTAAGAATGACTAAAAACACGACCCTCCTTCCTCTTGCGGCTTAGCTGGGTTTATAATTCAAAGTCACAATAACTCCCTGGCCATATATTGTCAGTCGCAGAGCTGAGAGCGTCAGATCCCAAACATAACGTGATGTTATGCAGTATAGCAACTGCTGTGGAGGGTGGTCAAAACATCTTTGGCCAAATGAGGACCGGAGGGATAGGACTGCTTCAATCAGTTTGTGCAGTTCTAGTGGATGTCGAAAAGAGCCGAGAAGCAGCCATAAGTGAGCATCTCGCGTCTGGAAGGACAGAGAGTGAGCCGTGTTCACTTTATTCGTGACATGATCGGCGTTCTGGACGACGTGGTGATCAATGATCTCGCGAAGGGCATCGCCAGAGTCACACTCACACGCGAAGATCCGTAGAGTGAAGGGCTGTGGCAATCAGTTTCGCTCTCCCAGGCGGTGGTAAACTCCCAATTGGAACTGGCACAATTATTCAGATGCGCAGATTAATCGTTGTTTCGAATATTTGCCAATCTTTCGCTGATGAGCCAGGATAATTAGAAAGGTGGTTAGAAAGTTGAAAAGACCGTGACCCTTGGAAGATCCTTGGGAAACCCCTCGGAGACTATTCAAATTTATGAAGAGCTGTGCGTTTCAAATGTAGTTGATGCTCAGGCTGATCATTTGGGTCCACTGAGGCATACATATGCGACGTTGATCCGTCTGAATTTCTGCATTACCCAAAGTTTGAATGGCGAAGAGTAAGCTAAACCATAAGCGGAAGGAAGAGTAGCTTTGCGTGTTTTTAGTAATTTCCCCCGCGGTGGGTCCTTGTTGACACCACCACAAATTCCTCGTCTCATCAAGTTATCGCGTCGTTAAATCTGGAAAAAGATGGACGGATCACCAAATGCCGAGGAAAGCCATGGCAAGAAGAAGATGGCCCCCTCGCATAAAGACGGTGGTCTGCTACCACCGTCCCCTCAAATCAAGGGCGATCCTGATATAAGCCATACACAGAATAGCGAGGCATCCCAACTTGGACTACGAGGAGGTAGCCAGGCTTCTCTACCTTCCAGAGCTGCGTATAACTCCGAGTCTGCATCACTGCTGGCACCGGTTCCACCTCAGACCGCCAATCCGGACAAGACCATTACAACCAGCTTGAACACATCAGACGCAAATGTTTCAGCCCTGGTCATTCCATGTCTTCGAAATCTGAGCCGAGTGGTCTCAGCAGACTTGACGCCTTTTGCATCCGAAGTGGCACCTCCCCTATGGCAAGATGAAATGGGACGGTTGCGCGTTTGGGCCGCAAATATTGGCGCCCATCAAAGAGGCCAATCCTCCTTGGACCATCGACTCCGAGATTCATCTCACATCAAGGAACAAACCATCCGTGTTCTTGGAAGGTTACAACGGATTATTGAAGATATTAACGACATTTTGAACAACTCAATCAATCCCGAGGATGACGACTTCTCAGACTCAAGTGAATTTCTGTCGGAGAATGGAGATTGCACTGAGATCCAGTCTATATACCAAGCTTTACGAGACACTATCGACAACCTGTTTCAACTCTCGATGATTATCCGCCAACCCGCTCAACACGACCGCCTTCTTGGAACAAAGAGATCAGATGCCTGCCATTATGAGCACTTTGATAAACAGCACGTCGTAGGGAAATATCCGGAGGCAGGGGAAGAGGTCATCAATCGTCTTGGGCTGGCCATATCACAGCGTCGTGCTGTTCTTCGATATCGTGAACGCCATCGCATGAAGCTCGGCCAAGGTCTCAACTCTGCTATTGAGGACAACGAGGACGGAAAGTCAGCAAAGCTTTCAGACACCGTTGCAACTACTTTCGTGGAAGCCTCTCCGATGGTAAAAGACGAGTGGGAATCACAAACCGTGGCTTCACAAACCTCCTATGCTCCAACCATGGTGAGTGGAACAGAAGGAGCAACTCTGCCTAGCCCTCCAAAAGCCTCAGAGGATGGAAGTCCGTTCGAATGTCCCTACTGCTTCACCATCATCACCATCGCTAATCGCAGCGCATGGGCTCGTCATGTTTTCAACGACTTGATGCCTTACTTGTGTATCTTTCCTCAATGCTCAACGCCTCATAAACTGTACGAAAGTCGGAGGGAGTGGTTTGCCCATTTGAAAAATCAGCATTCTATCCGAGATACCCCGGATGCAATCTTGGATTGTCCCCTCTGCCTTGTGTCACTCCCAGGAGGCAAGCAGTTGGAGAGGCATGTGGGGCGCCACTTGGAAGAGCTAGCCATTTTCGCACTGCCGCGCTCCGGAGAGGATGACGAAGATTCCATATCCTCTGACGAGAATCCGGTAGATCCCGATGATCTATCAGAAGATGGGCTATCTGACGAAGCCTCGGTCAATGACCCAGCTGATACGATACTCGACCAGCAGGTCAAGTCCGATATGCAATCATCTAACGAACAGAGTCACGATGATCTCATGACCTACTTGGCCCAGAATCTACAAAGCCAGGGTCCTTTTCCACTTGAGTGGCAAGCAAATGTGCCCGTGAAAACCCGGGCCATGAATGTATGGAGCATGTACGTATCCCCCTTACCCGTTGAATCAGAACACCACATCCTTGCATTCGGAAGTCCCCCAATTGACAGCTTTTTTTTTTCATACAGAGCTACATCACTTCGTCTGATGGAGCCTAAGATTGACATACAATCTGCAGCTCAGGCTGCACTTAGCTTTGAGCACAAGTCATTCATCAATGCAAGTGGACAGGTGCGTTTCCTCCTTTTTTGCTTCCATCTTTCAGTCGGCACTATGGCCGTACATTTACTAATCTATGACACCTTCAATTTGGTACAGAGCGAGTACGATCTGGAATGCACGAGAAGACGCAATCATATAAGGGAGACACGCATAAGACAGACGGAAGCTGCTGCACCCGAGTCGCAAACAGCGCCAGAACAGATTATCTCACAAGACAACCAATCCACGACTGAACTCAACTTTGATAGTTTAAGCATGAACAAAGGTGTCGCATCAGATAATGAGATCAACGAGCAGCCACTGAAAGTGCTGAAATCTTCAGATGATGCTTCAGAGGAGAAAGGAACTGATGAGGGCAATTTGAGGCCTTCTGATGCAAACACCGAGCCCAATGTCCATGCGCCGAATAGTCAGGACTCTCCTGATATAATCAACTTGCGGGTTTCAGGAACAATTCATAAGCTCCGTTTTCACAAAGGCGTTATCCATGAAGACTTTCTTACCATTGGCATGCTGCGAATGGCCGCCGCGCGGGAAGTTGGAGTCCTTGATTCAGGCGAGATCCGATTGCTGCTCAATGAATCTCCGCTAGAACTTGATAATGTGTCATGTCGAGCTATGGGTATCAAAAGTCACTCGGAAGTGCATTGCGTCGTTTCAAAAAGGGGCTTACCAAAAAACCCTGTCATCACTCTCTGGCACTGCTGCAAATGCGAGTTTGGTCCTTACAACGCTACTCTAGACGACACTTGCATAAACTGTCACAGACGTCGCTGCTCGAGTTGCCCAATAGAGCAGTTTGATAGGCAGGATATGCAGTTTGACAGCAGAACTAATCC
The DNA here is from genome assembly GCA_911649655.1 of Penicillium sclerotiorum. Taxonomy (NCBI): domain Eukaryota; kingdom Fungi; phylum Ascomycota; class Eurotiomycetes; order Eurotiales; family Aspergillaceae; genus Penicillium; species Penicillium sclerotiorum. The sequence continues at coordinate 987,212 of CAJVRJ010000008.1, forward strand.
ACACCTCTCTGAACCGACGGTTCAAGACAACCCGCGAAAAACGCGAAACAACTCTCCTGTCCATTCTCCATTACCCTCTGCACCATCCCGCAATGCAGCTCCGCTGACGCGCAGTACGGACCCTGCACCGGACGAGCGCAATACTACGGTAGGGGTCGCCTTGGTGCCCGATATTTCCTCTGACGACGAAGAAGGCGAGCCTAGATACTGTTACTGTAACGAGATCAGTTCTGGACAGATGATTGCCTGTGATAACAATACATGTCCGCGTGAGTGGTTCCACCTGTCTTGTGTGGGACTGGCAAAGCCGCCAGGAAAGGATGGTAAGTCTAATGATGGGTTCCATGATTTCTAAAGAGTGATACTGTGCTAATAAGTCTATAGTCAAATGGTACTGTAACGAATGCAAAGAGGACTTAACCCGCGGTCGCAGGGGGCGTGCTTCACCCTCACCCTCATCGTCCCGAATGGTCGCCCCCTCTGATAGTAATCCCGCGGACCAGGGCTCGTTCAGTGCTATCCCGCCAGAAGGGGCCTCTCAAGGTAGCGGCCGTCCAGACTCGGCTCCAAGTCAAGAGGACCAGACCCTTGAGTCAAAGACACACGGAATTTTACCAGAGGATCAAAATTCTCAGCCCATCTCCCCGATGGGACACGAGGGGCAGGTTCCTACGCCGACCATAGAATCTCCGCAGCAAAGCTTGGACGACCCTACTGACTTGCACCATCGGGGTAACTTGCCTAAACATGCGACAGATATCTTGCGCACTTGGCTCCATGACAATTCGTACAGTCCATTCCCGACTGATGAGGAGATCCAGATGCTTATGACTCAGACAGGTCTGACACGGGATCAGGTAAGATCACAGTGAATTTGAATTTGAAGTCCAGTCATCTTACTATCTTTATGCAGATAGGGGCTTGGTTTGGAAATCTCTTGGGACGACAAATCAATATGTTTTATGAGCAGGCGCGCAAGGAAAGCGAGGACCAACAATCACCAAAAGATGATATCAACCAAGAACCTCCCAATATCGCCCTACCAGATCGGTCGTCTCCGGATAGTGGCAGACGTCGAGACTCGGCTCCTAGCCAAGATCCAGCTCCTAAGTTAGAGACACCCGAGGTTTCGCCAGAAGAGCCGGTTTCTCAACCCAATTCCCCGATGAGACAAGTGGAGGCTTTAAAAGAAGAATTCAATACCCAAATCCTCCCAGGCTGCAATGGATTTTTGGGGACACCTCCAGCCGATGAAAATGAGCGTAAAAAGGAGCGAGGAAGGCTCACAGACTTGATTATGATGAGAATCGTGTTGGCGGCGAGTCATATTAATGCAGAAGATCCGAATGTACGGACCGCTCTTCTTGACGTCTTACAGCGAGCGCGTGGTGTCATGAACAATTTGGATCGGGTAGCAAACAGCAAGTTGGATGATGATCAAACCTCTGGTTTCTCAAGTCCGTCCGATCGGGGGAAATTCGAACAACGCTGGACATAGTTCCTCAACAGCAAAATATCCCAGCTTTATTTACTCCAGTTGAGAAGATAGTGCAAAAGACAGTTCAAACTTGAACCCTTGGAAGGCCCTTTGAAAAGTCTCCCGGAGAAATAATAGATAGCTCAATGTTCAATCACTCGCATAGAGATTCTACTCACTCTACATCTATTTTGTTTTAGTTGCTATGCCTATTTAGGCAGGTGAGTGTGGATTGAGCTTTAACCTTGTACTAGTGTGCTAGTAAGGTCTTCTGGCACTGGTGATTGGCTGATTCTCCTGTCACCTCTATCGGGCCCACAGGCAAGCTAACCCCTACCACGGTTGGCAAGCTTAGACTCAAAATCGCCATCTAAGGGGTTATGGCATATTGCGGGTCCTCGGCAAAGAAACTGAATGTGTTCTAGAATTTCCTTTAATCTATTAAGGAAATTTCTCGCTTAGACAGTCTAATCCTTTCGAGAAGTTCTACTTTTTACTTTTCGTATTATGCGCTAAGGCCTTGGCAGTGGGGCCGGCAGATAAAGATTCAGGTATGATTGGTCAGAGCATTGTCGCCAAAGGCTTGTTAGTCCACGCTAGACCTTTAACAAGGTAACCTCAGCCAGCGCATCATTTGCGTCGTAGATAACACCATTACATCCATTTTTGAAGTGACGCGTCCACGTGGTGTGATTGGCGATGTAGGTGAGGATTGTTTGGAAGTCGAGACTCGAAGTTGACTAGTATTTATTCTCAACACATCCCCCTCCAACAATCGATCTTGCATGCGCATTCATCGCTCCACTTGCTAGCGGTGCTCCTAGTGCCAATAGTGACAGTCGAGTTTCAATCCACCCCGCATTTTCAAGACCCCGCAAATGGCCCTGGAAATTGAAGACCCCGTCCACCATGGCGGTTCCCTGGATTCTGAGATCACGGACAAAAAGGGAACCGTCACTGAGAAGCCCGTTGATCCAAATGAGAGCCCTGCAGAGGTTAGCGCAGAAGACGCGGCAGTCGATGGACTCGGATTCCAAGGAGATGGAAAGGAGGAATACGTGAAGGGAAATCCAGTCATTCGAAATGGTAAACAGTCCATAGCCTCACAGATTCTGCCTAGGTGACAGCACCATACTAACGGGAATAGGTCTTGACGTCTCAAAGTTCCTCATCTCGACTAGAGATGATGGCGACCCCTCATTTACCTTCCGCTCAATTGTCTTGGGTACTATTTTTACGGCACTCTCCAGTGTGATCACCATGCTGTACACTTTCAAGCCGGTCCAAGTCCAAGTCTCCTCTGTCTTTCTACAGCGTACGTTCGCCTTCTCTGCAGAATCGCATTCTCACTCACTAATCCTCAAATCCAGTATTGGTCTTTGTATTTGGCGAAGCGTGGGCTCACCTCACTCCTAATCCAGACCGATTCAAACCAAACTGGTTCCGGCAGACGCTCAAATTCCTCAACTTTGGCCAACCATTTGGCATCAAAGAGCATGTCGTCGCATCTCTCATCGCCTCCTCGGGAAACAATGGTCTAGCCGGTGTCGAGGTCTACGCAATTGAGCGACTATTCTACGACCGAACAATCTCTGCCTCCACCGCCGTTCTAGCAACCTTCTCGATCTCACTATGCGGATTCGTGTTGGCAGGAGTACTGAGGTCAATTATCGTGTACCCTTCGGAAATGGTCTACTGGTCCACATTACCACAGGTGGTTCTTTTCCAAAACCTCCATTTTGACCGCAAGGCAAACAGGAAACGATTGGAAAAATTCGGTTACGCACTTGGCATGGCTGCAGCTTGGGAATTCTTTCCAGCTTACATTGTCCCCTGGTTCGGAGGTCTGTCCGTTTTCTGCTTAGCCTCTATGGGCGCGCCAACAAAGACTAGATCCATATTCGGAAAGGTATTTGGAGGTGCGTCTTCGAATGAGGGAATGGGTCTCTTGAACTTTTCGCTCGATTGGCAATACATTCAAAGTGTTTATCTCTCTCTGCCGTTCAAGCAGCAGGTAAACACCTGGATTGCCTATGTAATCTGGTATCCCGCCATGCTGGGCCTGTATTACAGCAATGCGTGGAATGCGAAGAACTATCCGTTCATGTCAACTTCGCTCTTCGCGTCGAACGGGAGTACTTTCTCTACCACTTCGATCTTGAACGAACAAGGTGTTGTCGACGAAGCCAAGCTGGAGGAGACGGGACTCCCGCATATGACTTCGAGTACCGTCTGGGGTTACTTCACTCAAAACCTCGCCATCGGAGCCCTGATCGCCCATGTTTTGATCTTCTACTGGAAAGATACGATTCTTGCATGGAAGCAAGCTCGCTCCAAGAAGCAGCCAGATCCGCACTACCAGGGTATGCTCAAGTACAAAGAGGTACCGATGTGGTGGTACCTGGCATCATTCGTTCTCGCCTTCGTGGCCGGAATAGTCGTCACCGCAAAGGGTGAAACCACTCTTCCTGTCTGGGGATACATCATCGCCCTTCTTCTGGGTGGCTTCATTGCACCCTTTTCCTGCATCCTCTACGGTTTGTATGGCACAGGTGTTGGCACCAATCAAATTTCCAAAATGGTTGCCGGTGCTGTTCACCCAGGCCGACCTCTCGCTGGCCTGTACTTTGCCAGCTGGTCGCACCAGGTCATTCTTCTCGCTGTCAACCTTGCCAACTGGCTCAAAGTCGGCCAATACACCAAGGTTCCCCACCGCGTCATGTTCGGCACCCAGATCTACGCGACGCTTTTAGGCGCCGCACTGAACTACGTCGTCATGACCATCATCGTCACCAGCCAGCGAGAAATCCTTCTGGATCCCGTCGGAAACAGTATCTGGAGCGGCTCGACGCTACAGAGTATGAACTCACAGGCAATCACCTGGGCACTGGCCAAGAAAGTCTACAGTTTGAGTGGGGACTACTATATCGTTCCCATCGGACTAGTCATTGGACTTGTTTTGCCCTGTATCCACTGGGGCCTGAACAAGGTCTTCCCTCGTTTGCGCAACTGGCCCATCAACACGCCAATGATTGCGCTCTACACTGGGTACAACTTCTACGGCAATACGTCGTGGATTTGGTCTTCTATCGCGGTTGGTATCTTTTCGCAGTTTTGGCTTCGACGGAGGTATCCCGGCATCTATAATAAGTACAATTATCTTATTGGAGCTGCGCTGGATGGTGGGTCGCAAATTGTGATTTTCATCTTGTCATTTGCTGTCTTGGGTGCGAGTGGTGCAGCGCATCCCTTTCCATCGTGGTGGGGAAACCCCTCCTCGGGGAATGCAGATCATTGTTCGTAGGGCGGAAAATGAACAATGTCGGGCTCTCCTCGAATTTGATTATCGTACAGCTCTGATCATAATCTCAGTCGAGAGGAATGCTGCTCTGACCGATCTATGTTCTCTCTCGCTTCTCGCGCATAAACGAACCAAGCTCGTCCAGCTTTTCAAGCCCATGATCGTAGCCCAGTAAGTAATCCTGCATTGAGTTAGAATAAAAAAGAATAAAGTGACGAAGCTTTTCGCACTTACCTGAAGCCACGTAGGTGCAAATTTAGCAACCCAGTAAACAATACTACTGTTAGCCCCCCTCCAAACAACACCCCGACGTTTCTCAACATCATTAGTGACGACCCGCGCAAATTCCTCCACCGGAGTGCCCGCAGGCCCCGTCCTACCAGTCGCCCAATCGGAGATCTTCTCCTTTGCAGCCGCATAAAACGACGAAGAAGGAAGTACGACCTCAACCTCATTCTGATGGAATCGACTCTCCACCGTCCCAGCCATAACAGTCAGCACGGAAACACCCAACGGAGCAAGTTCAACCCGTAACGTCTCCGACAGATTCAAAAGCGCAGCCTTGGACGATGAATATGTCCCTGATCATGTCAGTGTCAGCCTATAAAGTATTTCCGAATTAGAGGCCTTACCAATCCACGGTGTATTCAAAACACCACCCACAGACCCAATATTCACGATCTTCCCCTGACTAACCATCAAAGCATCTTGAAACCCCTGAATCATCCTGAGAACACCCCACACATTCGTCTCGTATAGTCTGCGCGCCTGATCGATATCAACATCCATCATTGGCATCGTGTACCCGATCCCAGCATTGTTAATCAGAATGTCCAGACCACCGTAGCCTTGCACTGTATGCACGGCGGATTCCACGCTGTCGGCGGACGTCACGTCGAGCGCTATGGTGAAGACGTTTTCTAGTGACGTCAGCTTCGTCGGGATCTTCGTCACGTCGCGCGCTGTCGCGTAGACGCGGTGGCCGCGGCTGGCTAGTTCCAGGGCGATGGCTGCGCCGATTCCGTCTGAGGAGCAGCCAGTGATGAGGACTTTCTTTGTGGTCATTTTCGTGGAGGTTCGATGGTTGTGTGATGGGTGGCTCATGCAAGGTACGGTTCTGGGGACGGGGTAGCTTTAAGGTTAGGTTCGGCCCTAGCTTAGAGTTCGGGGATAGTTTCGGGGATTAGGGGACCCCGAATCCTGGCTGAGGTGAGAACTTAGATCAATTCAAGTTTGTGAGCTGGGGAACTCTTCACATGCAAGATCGGGCATTATATTCAAATATCGTACCATTCAAGTTCTGGAGGTGATCATTTGAATGTCGCGATTGAATACTACATCAGCAACAGGTCTTCAAGTTCCTCGGGAGGTTGAGAGTCGAACCGTAGAACTGGATATAGCTTTTTGGCTTCAACTTGAATTTTGGACATCTGGATGTGCGGGATAACCTTGGAATCCAGAAGTCGTGAACAGAATTAAAATGTCGACAAAATTAAATGTTCAGGACTCGTGCCAGTGCGGTTACATACATTCTGCTTCAAACACATCTCCAAACAGATCGAGTCTGTCACGTGGTCAAATGTGATGAATCCGATCCCGAACGCAATAGCGGTAAATCATTTATTCCACCCCCATGGCTCTCCCCTCAAGCTTCTAATCCTATTCTGATCTATGTCGATGAGGGTTGGTGCTGTAATAGGACTAACCCGCTCAAATGTTTAACTCAGATGCTGAAACTAAGCTCATGACTATATCGGAATTCTAGGGACGTTGATCGGCGGAGACTTCACTACATTATGCAGTAGTCAGAGGTACAACCTTGCAAAACAGAAAGTACATCGCTCCTATTGGGCAACCGACTCTACATGCGCTAACCAGAATGGGAAGGGGAATCCTGACAGCGGTGAAAGTTTCAGCTAAGCCCCTAGCGTGTATGTGGGACCCGTGCTCAGGGTGGAGCATTTGAGGGGCTCTGGAGAGAGTGATCTTCACAATACACAATTATCTTCCAAGATTCGACATGCCCAAAGTCCTTCGTCTCCTCAGGGAGGAGATCACTTACTCCAAGGCTCGAGAAGAAGAAGTCGACATTCTCCGTCGACTTCAATATTATGATCAACAGCAAACATTCTTTGCCAGCCTCTTCGACAAGCGGGATTTGATAAAGGCCGTGGTAGTTCACCACCTGGGACTTTCATCGATCGAGCTATGCGAGGTAGCTGATATTGAAGACTGGCTTCATGGCAGTTTCAATGTCTGTATTCCTGTCTCTATCAACGGTTGGAAAGCTAGAGCACAGTCGGGAACTAGAGTCCTCGTTCGGGTGCCTCTCCAACATCGAGTGGGCGAAGACTTTCGCCCTGGGAACTCCGATGAAAAAATTCGGTGCGAAGCAGGTACATATGCTTGGCTTCAAGAGAACTGCCCTGATGTTCCTATTCCTCGACTCTACGGATTTGCTACCTCCGATGGAGAGACTGTATGTGTTTTGATCCAATCATAACTGAGGCTATACTAATAATGATTCAAGTTCACTCATGTCGACGAACTTCATCCACTGAGCCGCTTGTTTCAATATTCCCGGCGCCTGATTCTTTCATATCTGGGCTATCAAATCCCTTCATCCTACGTCGCCCATCACCCACTAAATTGGGGACAGAAACAAGATGCTTTAGCTACGGGATACTTGATAATTGAGTTTGTCGAGAGGCTACAGAGTCTAATGTGTAGCCCCGCTCCGCACTGTCACCCTAAACTAAACCTGGAGAACTTTTAGAAACACACCCCTGTGGTCTCTTTAGGTTTAGTGTGTATTGGTAATTCGCCACTCATCCTCCAGGGCTAAGGGCCTAAGCCTGCCAGATTCATCCATCTATCCTATCTCCAGGGCTGGACATACCTAGACAGTCCCATCTTTTTGACTGTCTTTTTGACTGTCTTTTTGACTGTCTTTTTGACTGTCTTTTTGACTGTCTTTTTGACTGTCTTTTTGACTATCTTTCTAACTGTCTTTCTAATTATCTTTTGAATGTCTTTTTAACCATCTTTATAATAGCTTTATTGCCTACCTATGGGCCTAGTATTTGTACAGGAAGTAATAAATACTAGAAATACTGGATAAGTCTCTATTTTGAAGGATTTGGCGGGTATTCAAATGTTCATGAGAGGTAGGTAGGAGTGGAGCTAACATTGAAGAACCAGCTAACAAAGGATTCTGTCTAGGGGGTGGATACATTCTAGTTCTGTCTCACTAAAATGAATGAAGGTTGAAGCAAAAGAACAGTATAGCCAGCAATATCTACTCTCCAACAGTATTTAGAACCTTGGAAGTCTTCAGCAGAAAATTCACCTCGAAAGAAAATCCTACCTAGGGATAAGAAATTTGACCATGCTCTTCTCGGCGCATAATTTCATACAAAGTTCATTTGGAGGTGGCGGGCATGGGTTCATTCGAGGGCATTGAAGTAGATTTTGAACTTTCCACCTCTTTCAAGCGATTTACCTCGTCGCGAAGCAGACTTTGCGCATCTTGGGTGCGCTTCAGCTCTTTGAAGACGCAAGGATCGAGCCGTGAAATCCGGTCAAGTTCCAGAGTTGCGTAAAGGAGGATACTAGACTGGAACACAATGGTAAACGGGATGGTGATGCGCTCGCAGAACAACTTCAACTTATCGATTGTGATGCGCATTTTGAAAACACGTGAAGTAACTGACACTTCGTTTCAACTTTTGTTTTCTTTTGCGGGGATAGTAGTCGAGATGTAGTAGAGGGATGATTCAGACTGAATGGACACACAGATGACTGGGATTTCCTCGATGATTTGAATTGACTGGAGAGATAAAACAGAATCACCGGACGCAAATTTGATCAAATGAAAAATCATTCTCAACACAAATAGCCCGATTCTGTCGTGGAGGTTGGTATGTTGATTGATTCAAGTGTTCCGCAACCAATTTGGCCGCCCGATCTCAAATCAACCATCGATTCCAAGGATCTTTCAATGTGCGGTTGAGCCGCCGGGGAAGGACCAAACTTTCCTACATGGGTTTCATTGTCGGAGCTCTTTTTTTTGGTGACGGCTTGGCTTGTGACTTCGCATTGAATCTGTTAAAAGGCTCTCTAAACCCGTGGTGGTGGACGCCATGCTAACTTGCTACATACACCAAAATAAGCCTATGGTACAGTCCTTCTTGATTTCAATAAATTTCAGCCTCCTGTTTGAATTCGATATGTTATAGGTAAAAATAAGTATTAATACAGGTAGTAGGAAATACTATATGCTTATCTGAAGTAGAAGGGAAGGAGGAAAAAGAACAAAAGGAGATAGATTAAGAAACTTGAAGACAGACAAAAGAAACAATGAGAAAGTGAAAAATTCCGAGGGATATGTGGTCGTCAGAAAAAAAAAGAACGACCCAAGACACAACTCAGAATGGCTCACTAGTGTCTTATTTAAGAGCACTTGGCGGTCTTCGTCGCAGTCACAGTCACATTCGTGGTTGTGCTGCTGACCTTGGTGGAGGTAGAAGTGGCACGTTCGGTAATTGTCACAGAGGGACTGTTAGTCACGGTTGTGGTCTTGATAACAGTATTGGTAGTGGCTGGGATGGTGCTGGTACTCGTGACAGTGGTATTCTTGGTGGTAGTCACAGTAGACTCAGGAAGCGAAAGAGTGCTCTTCACAGTTGTAGTCTTCAGACTGGTAGTGGTCGCCGTGGAGCCGGGAAGAGTAACAGTTGTGGCCTTCTCAACTGCGGAGGTGACAGTACTGGTGACGGTTGATGCCTTCAGAGTTGTAGTCTTGCCAACAGATGTGGTATCAACAATAGTCACAGTGGAGGTCACGGCTGGGATGGTGGTGGTCGAGACCTTGGTTGCCACCGATGTGATGGTGTCTGTGATGGTTGAAGCCTTGAGGGAGGTTGTCTTTGTGGCGATCGAGGTGACGTAGTCTGTTGCGCTGGGGAGCTTTGTGGTGGAAGTCTTCAGCACAATATCGATGTCGGTTGTATACGCGGTGACGGTGACGGTGACATCCCGGGGAAGAATATCACGCTTGATCTTCTTTGCCGCAGAGTCGCAGCTGACAGTCGTGGTAGTGGTCTTTGTTGACGTCTTGGTCGAGGTGGATGTGATTGTTTTGGTTGTGGCCTTGGTGCTGATGGTGGTTGTTCCGCCAGTGCCAGTGGTCACAGTTGAAGTGGACGTTGTCGTGGTTCCTTTAGCACTGGTGGTCTTGACACTGGTGGTCGTAGCTGTCACTGTGCTGGTAATAGTGGAAACCTTAGCGGTAACAGTCGATGTCGCAGTTACAGTGCTCTTAACAGTTGTCGTGGTCGCCTTGCCAGCCACAGTGACAGTGTCTGTAGATGTGGATTTGTCTGTTGTAGTGACGGTCTTGGCACTGGGTGTGATTGTTGTACCGACATCAACTGTGACAATCGAAGTCTTGGTAGTTGTAGTAGTGGGCTCGGTAATACTGTCCGTGCTGGTGATCGTTGACTTCGCAGTCGTAGTCTTGGTAACGGCATCGGGAGTAATTGTCACGGTAACGGTAGATTTGACAGTTGAAGTCTTATCAATTGGTGTGACTGTGGACAGAATCTCAGATGTCGACGTGGCCTTCACGATAACGATATCAGTGACAAAGTCTGTGACGACTGTACTTGAGGTAAGCGCAGAGGTAGCAGTAGAAATGGCGGCAGACGAGGTCACAGTGGAAGTGACCGTACCCGGGACAAATGGAGTGCCATCAACGTGGGTGAAGTCAATCCAGGAAGTAGTGACAAAGAAGTTGGCTAGCTCGAACTGAGCCACTCCAGCATCATCGAGCTTGGTAGCGAATGTAGCACGGCTAGATGTGCTGGAGCCAGGGCCATAGTTGCCATACTCAGCGAAGGTAACACCGTCAGTGTTCGGACTAGATGACGACCACTCGTTCCATCCAGCAGCCTCAACACAAGAGTCGAGGTAAGAGTCAATGTATGCAACACGGGCATACGAGTTCCAAGGTCTACCGAGGGAGATCTTTGACATGGATCCCGCACCAGTGGAAGGAACAATAGTACATTGATCAAACAAAAATCCCCCAGCTGTTGTGCTAGTGGAGCGCTTGTCTGCTGTCAAGTTGATACTATCCTCGTTAGGAGAGATGGTTGTGTTCAGGAAATAAGCAGAACCACTTCCCCAGATCATGTCGATGTTGCCCTCAACGTAGCCGTTTGACATCCAGAGGTATCCGTTGATGAGCAGAGCGTCTTGGTTACCCTTAACCTGACACCCGTAGAGACTGGCGTATTTGCTTGACTTGACGGCAAACCCAAGAGTTGCAATGTCCTTTTGTGTGCCGTTATTGTTAACAAAGTTGATGTTGATGGCCTCAAAGTAGTTGCCGGTCGCGTAAACAGTCGCTCCGTCAGAGTTCGACTCATCTGCCTGAGTATCGATGCCATGGTTGTACTGAATGGTGACCTGATTGCTGTTGTAGTCATAGGTGGAGTCGGAGTATCCGACCAAAATGACAGATCCGGACTTGCTGATGACGAGCTGTTCTTCGTATGTTCCAGGGTAAATGAAAATGGTGGGTGTAGTCTTCGACGAGGTAGGAATGGCATCCAGGGCACTTTGGATAGTATCGTAGGTGGTGGCGTTTGATCCCAGGCTGGTTTTGGAGACAATGTAGGCACCGCTAGGAGGAGTGGTTCCGTCGTAGGCGGCAGTAGCGGTGGGACTAGCTGTGGCGGTCGCCGTTGGTGTGGCACTCACCCCAGAGACGCTGGTCAGCGTGTCAATGGAGTCCCAGTATGTCATATCAATCCAATCGGTAGAGTCCATGACAGTCTCCAAAGAGTAGGCGTCCTCGGTAAGAAGAGTAGCATAGCCAAAAGCCTCACGAGCAGCCTCATTATTCTCCCAGTTTCCAGGCCCGGAGTTGTTGAATTCAGCAAATGTGACATAGTCCGTGCGGGGGTCAGTGGTCGACCAGACCTTCCATCCAGATGGGTTGATAACGTCGGTCATGTAAGAGTTCTTGATAACAACCAGCGCATACTCAGAATAAGGACGTCCAAGGTAAACAGCCTCCGTGAGATCGACTGTCACATCAGATGCAGCAGTGAACAATGTTTGGTCAAAGATGTATCCACCAATCGCACTGGAAGAGGCTCTGCTTTGAGCGGTGATTGCAGACTTGGCCCTCTTGGCACCGATCGTGCATCCCTTGAAGTAGGCCTTGGAGTAACCCCAAATAAAATCGATGGCACCCTCAATGTACGAAGATTCGTAGTATTGATATCCAGTCGTGGCCCCAGTGAGTAAAGTATCCTGCCAGCCCTGGAAGTATACACCGTAAAACGCAATATGGTTGCCATAGATGGAAGCGGCCAAGGTCACGTATGAAGACTCCAAGCCATCAAGGTTGTCGGAGTTGACAATGTTCACATTGTAGAAAGCAATCTGGGTAGAGGCGGTGGATACGGTCGCGGTCTCAGCATCAGAGTGACCAGTTGGCAGAGGAGAAACAGAAAGTCCGCGAGAGAAGGTGATTGTGACCTCATTGTCCGCATAGCTTTGACCTGGGTTTCCAGTGGTATACCCTATAATCATCACTGGGCCGTCGCGGTTAATCGAGGGCACCTGCTCATCATATGTTCCGGCATACATGAAAATCACCTGGGTGGAGGTGTCATCCGGGAGAGAATCCAGAGCGTCGGTGAGGTTTCTGTAAGCCCCGTCCACAGAACCAGAGATATCGACTAGAACGGCGCCTGTGGGAGGAATAGTACCACTTGTGGGATGAGCCCAAATGGCTGTCGCAGTAGAGGATGCGGTTGAAGTGGCAGTGGATGCAGTCGATGGTGTGGCTGTTGTGGTGGCATCTCCGGTCAGGCTGTAGGATGGAACGTAATTATAAGCATCCATGTCAAGCCAAGACGTATCTCCGATCCAGTTTGCCAGAGTGTAAGCCTCCGCCTCAGTCGCAGTCAGATTCGTAGCAAACGAAGCACGGCTACTGGACCAGCTGCCAGGTCCGGTGTTGTTGAACTCTCCAAAGGTGACGTAGTCAGTCTGAGGAGAGCTCGTCGACCAGATGTGCCAGCCAGCTGGATTGATGTGCTTATCCAGGTAGGAATTCATGTAGACGACAGTACTGTATTCGGAGTAAGGCCTGCCGAGCCAGGTATCCTGATAAGTGCTACCATAGGTGGAGGTGTAGGTAACAAGGCACTTGTCGAACACGTAGCCGCCCGTGGCGGTTGCGGAAGACCGGCTCATTGCGGCAATGCTAGCACCGGCAGTATTAGCAGAAATGACGGACTGATAGAAGTATGCAGTTGAGAATCCCCAGATAAAGTCGACGGAACCCTCGACATAACATGTGGAGAACACCTGTGTACCCTTGTTGGCCAAAAGAGTATCTTGGTAACCAATAAAGGAGCACCCGTATGCTTGAACGTTGCCATAGAAATCAGCAGCAAGAGCAGCAGTGTTGGAAGTCTGAGGGTAGGTATTCTGGAAATTGATGTTGTAGAGAGCTAATCCCTTGCCATCAGTGTTCTTGGCATTGACTACTGGAGTAGTCTCATCCTCGCCAGCACTAGTCAGCACACCATTAGAGTACTCGACAGTGACACTGTTTTGGGTGTAGTCATTCTCAAACTCCGTTTCACCGCGGATGACTGTCAACCCCTTACGAGTCACAGAGATCTGCTCGTTGTATGTACCAGCCTTGACGTAGATGGTGTACTCATTGCCATCACTAGGGAGAGCCGCAATTGCAGCAGTGATGTTCTGGTAAGGTCCAAGGGTCTTATCCACCACATAGGTAGATGAGCTCTGAGCAGCGGATGAGGTCGTGGTGCTGGACAAAGTGGTGGCAGTGGAAGCAGGTGAGGTGGTAGCAGAAGTAGCCAACGTGGTAGCAGCCGCTGTACTCGAAGAAACCGATACTGATGTTGCTATGACATCCGCGCTCTTGATGACCTCAACAACCGAAGAATCAACCCAGCTGATATCGGAAGAAGCGTAGGAGGGGTAAGCAGCGGCGAAAATAGCAGAAATGCTGTAGTCCGATACCGCCGAGGCATCCAAGACAGACATGTACGTGGCTCGAGAAGCGGCGTTGTTGGCATAATTGCCGGAACCAGTGTTGTCATACTCCGCAAAGAGGTTGTAGCCATCCTGGGAGGTAGCGTCAATGTGAGCACCGGAGGCAGCGATAAGGCTTCCCAAGGCGGAATTGCGGTAAACAACAACAGTACCAGCACCATTCGCTGCAGCCAGATACACATTCTTGTTGGATGCACCCGACTTCTGAGCGACAGTGACGTGATCGAAAACAATGGTGGAGTTGTAAAGGATCGATGTGGAAGTGTCTGTGGTTCCCTTCATGTAGGTAACAAGAGCGGAACTGTCGACTGGCACAATCTCGGTGTTGTAAACGTAAATACTGGCACCACCATAGATGACCTTGTCAAGAGCTTCAATGTAGGAATTGGCAACGACACCGAGACCCACGCTAGCTGTAATTCCCAAAGCTCCGGTTGAGACGATTTGGCAATCATAGAACGCATATTTGTTTCCCTTCAGGACCATGGCTCCGTAGTTCGCCCCAGTGTTCAAGAAGTTGATATTCTTGAAGCTCACCTGTTCGACGTTATTGTTAATAGTCAACACAGCGGTGCTGTAAGTGATGGTGACTTCATTGCTGGAATAATCGTCTTGATTACTGCTTTGACCGACCACGGTTACGGTAGGAGTTGCGGAGATAGTGACTGCTTGGGTGTAGGTGCCCGCGGAGACCGTGACGGTAGGGATTCCGTTACTTTGCGCGTATGCGATCGCGTCGCCAATAGCGGCGAATTGTCCATTGCCATCTGTCGCGACTGTAACAGCTGTGGTGGAAACTTCTTTCAAGTTAGCAAAAGAATCGAAATTAATATTTTTGGGGGGCCTAGCTCACCGGAAGAAGCTGATGTAGAAGTTGAGCTAGACGTAGCCGTCGAAGTTGAAGTCGAAGTCGAAGTCAAAGAGGACGAGGGACAGGACGGAGACCTAGTCGTTGTACCTGTAGATACAGGAGTTGCGGCAGCTGCGGCTAGGCCGGCAATTGCCAGGAGAGGGAGAAGACGCATCCTGGTAGGCCTATCAAGGCAAGCCCTGGAGTGGAACGACCAGGTATGACACCTAAACAGGCACCCGTGGACTTCAAATGTTCTCCTAGCACTCGAGTGCTATGCTACAAAGTATCGAGGTGTGAAGTTAAGCGGCGTACAATAGCTATATAGTGCAAACATTTGAAAACAGCCTCTGAGGAAGAGGGGAGATTTGCCTCCAATGAGATACTATAATTGATTTTTGAGGCTTGATAATTTCACCAAATATTCTTGTCCCTGGCATAAATACCCGAGGATGATCACAAAAGCAAGGATTAACAAGCTTAAATCGGACTGAACCATACAAATTGGTTTCTGGACAGTTCCAGACCCACGGCATCGGAATCTCGAGGCTGAATTGGACTAAATTGGAACTGTACGGTGCCCGCGTACGATCATCTTGACAACGGCCTTGTCCGCGGTGTCCGATCCGACTAAGTCACCGTCAATTGGTCGATTTTCACATTTCCACACGCGACCTCGCCAATCCCGATTTGGGTCATCTCCGAAACAATGGCCTGATTGACACTTAACGGGTGACAGGAGATAAGAAAGTGGAAAACGCCGAAATTCACCCGATCAGCTTTCATTCAATACTTCTCTTCTAATTATCCATTTTTATCCCTGTGTAAGACAAACAACCTTGGAAATGAACCGACCTCTAATAAGAACCCAAGACTCGGTATAAGCATAACATCTACAAGGCTCGAGGGTTCTACATAGACAAGACTGCAGATAACCTTGAGACACGTGGTCGGTGCACGCACCCATGGATCGGACAGCGAAGCTCAAAGAAAAATAAGAAAAAATAAAGAAAAAAAGTAAATAAGCTTTAACGCACAAATGTGTTCATTGCGAACCGGAAAATCTTCTGCGGAGGATTAAACAAACCATGTGGCGCAGCGTCCTCGAGCTGATTAGATTAATGGAAGAATTCGTGCCGCTAAACAATATCTGCCAAGCCGAGCCTCCGATTGGATTTTCCACCAACCTTGGAACCTGGAAGAGATTTTCACGTTCCACGGAACCTGCCGGGAACATACTCTCTGCTGGAAATATAAGCCGAACCATGACTCCACTTGCACAATAGAAAAAAAAATTTATCTGATCAGCTGCGATCCAGGTGCGCCTATTTTGGGCTTTTTTCAGGTACGGGCGCTTAGAAATACGGTTCGGCAACTTTGCCTATGCCCTAGTGCACCAATCGGGCCCATGTCTAAGGGACTTTTCCCCGTACAGGCGAGATGGTATCTAATTGGCCACTAGAGAAAATGAAGCCCCAGGGCCCAAAGATAAAATTGAGCTAATAGATCAGCTGGTATGATGCGCTACTATCTCAATGTCATCACGGATCCGGTTTTTGCAGCCGGGCGATAGTGTTAAATCTCCTTAATATGTCATGGCCCACAGTCCAATAAAAGGCGGCCTACATACTTAGGGGGGTATGCGTCTTGTTAGCACCTGGGCACTTCCAAGGTTAAGATATTAGTACCTTCTCAAGTTCCTAACATTCAAATGTTTGAATGCATGAGCCAGGTGGCTTTGTGTGGAAACCAATTGATGTCTCGCGGGTACTACGGCGTTCAAAGAAACAACCCGGTATCGGATAGACCCTGTTTCGGCTTACCGCCGGACAAAAATGTTCGAATATTGTCAAGCGACAGGTCGGCATGATTGACTCATTCTAGACATTGTTTCTGTCGTGTTGGTGTATCTGGTTATTTCTCCAGATTGATTCCAAGGTTACCATGGATCACACCCGGCCGGGGGTATTCCTCGCCGCTATAATAACCCATTTTTTTCAGACCAGTTCAAAGGCTCAAGAAGATTCCTTGACGTAGTCCAGAAAATCTCAGGTTCATGTTCGCATAATGTGAATTGGATTCTGAAAGCATCGGACATCTGGACATGTGGGTAAAACTCCATGCTGACTTGCTACACCAACATTTGAACTTGAAAATACCTAGGTCAACTGGTAACCTTGGAAGCCTATGATACAGTCCTTCTTAGCGCTCAGGCTGTACTACTAGTAGTGTGCATGTGGATAAACCTCTACCTAGAACTGCGGCACTAAAATCTGAATATACTATCCGCAACCGAACGTTCAAACCTTGGAATGTTGGAAGGGTTGACTTATTCCCGAATACCATTCAATGTTTGTACTGCTCTTCTATGTATAGACCCGACTCAAACCCCTGCACACACGTGCATGTGTAGCACCCCGCCCCGGGGCCTTCGTCCACCGCTCTGTTTTGAGTACCCTTCTCACTCTTAGTGCAAGCTTGTAATCTATTTACACATAATATCAACTTGAATTTGCCAGCTGTCGCTCTCAATAACACCACCTCAAATAATGCCACTGATCAGTTCTGACAAAGACCTTCCTAAGTTGCTCGACACGCCTACAAAGCAAGTCAAATGGGCGAAAAAGCTGGCCCTCAAACATCTAGGCAGCGCTGTCAAGCACGTCGACAGGCCTCCTATGCAAGGAATGTTTAGCCGAACATTCTTTTTGGCATTAGCCGATGGCCGTGAGGTGGTACAGCAATTCCGCACTGAGCCACTCGACCTAGACGCTTTCAAGATTGCAAAGAAAGCTCTGGGCCCTGTCGTACCCGACGCTGTAGCTTTGGAAGATGAGGAACTTGCCCGTGAAGGAGTTTGGGCGTATTCCTTTACTCGCCTCTATGGCAAGATGTGGGTTCACGGGATTGCTGGTAAGGGCGCAGAGGGTCGAGTTGCTATTAATAAATCTCTCGGTCGCGTCTTCTCCAAGGGCTGCCTCGACAGCAACAGCGATGAGGCCGTGAATGGCCATATCCGATCCTACCTCGAGGCCCTCTTAGCATCTCCACTAGAGGATATCGACCCGTACCGGCATCAGCTTCAAGGGTTTACGATAACCTAGAACAGCTGAAAAACCTCCCATTGTGGGTTGCTCACTATGACCTCAACGAGGTAAACGTCCTCATCGACGAGAAATGCAATATCACTGGCTTGATCGACTGGGAGCTTTCCACGCCTCTACCATTTGGAGTGAACTTCGGTCGCATCCACACGTATGCTGGCGAATATACGGGCGGAGAATTTTGGGTGCCGGATGAATTTGAGGAGGCCGAACGAGCTTTCTGGAATGAGCTGTTTGATGGAATGCCAGCAGAGACTCGTGACAGCTTGGAAAAACAGATTAATCTCGTTCAGGATGCCGTTATCCTGGGGACGCTCTTGAATTGTCTGTCTTTTGAGGGAGAAAAAGTTATTGTTGGCCTGGTTTCTAAGAAGGCTCTTCCCAAGCTTCTTACCTATCGAATCCCTTTTGTTAGTGGGAGTGCACCCCCGTACAAAGAGTAGATGACCGGGGACATCGCCGATTGCACTCACTGCATAACCTGCATGAGCGATCCAATATTCTGTTTGGAGATTTTCGAATCCTTGAGGGCCACTAACGTTGGCAGATTCAAGTTGGTGCATAGTGTAATTGCGGACCTCGGGAGGAAATTGTGGACTCCAGAATGGGGCGGGATCAACAATATTCTAACCACATTAGGACTAGCTCCCGTTCGTGCCATGGTTGCTTCATCCAACCTTCCAAGGTTGGAAGATGTGATAGTATGTAGGTAGCCTAGGTAGAAATAGTATCCTAATTGAGGATCTACAGCTTGTGGTACGGTCGCACCACGCGTTGAGAGCTCCACCCGAAAACATCGCGGATATGCCGAAGCTTCAAGTTCCACCGGGATATCCACAGCCAGCTGCGTATCTCAACAATGCTGAGACTGAGTAGACGCAAACTTCAACTCTTGTATGGTGAGAATAAATACGTAGGAAGAATACTCCATCTTCACGTGGTCAGATCTTTATTAGCTACTGGAACTAGATAAGCTCAGTCAAGGACTCTCTTCCCTACAGGCCACCAACATGGGTAGCAAACAGCAGTGAAAAAAATCCAGACATGAGTAAGACACTCAATAGTGAGATGTTTCAAAAATTCCCACCCGATCCGTAGACCAGGTGAAGTAGTCAATAGGTAGTTTTCAACTAGCAAAAACACGATCTCGGATGTCTCCTCACTGATGCGTGTAAAGCCCGTGCACTAGGATGGGGAGGGAAAGAAGAAGAAAAGGAAAGGGAAAACGAAAAGTTGGTATTTATAGGACGCGTTTGTTTGCTTGATGACTCATGAATCAAACACATTGATTGCGCGTGAATGAACGGTCGCGAGTAAAAGAACGATCGCAAGTGAGAGATACGACAAACTCAAAGAACGAATCTGAATATTTTTCTCAATCTTGCAACTCACCATTTCCGACTGAACTCCTTAATTCAAAAAGCCATGACATGATCTACAACTTCTCGTCAACATCATTGCTCCTCAATGGCAATGGCATATATCTATCCTCTTGCTTCCCCTTGTGAAAAAGCAACTTAACGATAAAAGACGGAATATGCTGCTTCTTCCCAAACAACAATCCCATTGTTCGCACATCACCTCTTCTCTCCTCCCTCTTAGGAGAATGACCATCTGAAAAAAGAACCAAGTCTGCCTTGTCAATGGAATCAAGACTATCAGACAGCCTCTCGGTTTGGCCCTCCTCAAAATCAAATGACGTCCCAATTAACTTGAAGATCCGATTTGCAAGGTCCACCCTCCCTGAATTCCAATCTGAAGATATGCAAACCGGTCTGAGAGTCCACGGAAACCGACGCTCTTTCACAATCTCTGGAAAAACATACCCGAAAAAAGACATGCGATCTGCCTTGCCGCTAACTGCATGAACGACTCCAGTACTTCCGCATGCTAGGTGAACCAGCAGTCTGTCAACGACCACATCCACAGGAACCTCGTCGAGAGTAGAACTCTCAAGTGGGTTTGGAGCCCGCGAGGCAAAGTTGAATTTGCGTCTCCAAGACAAGAGCACGGCTGCTGAGAATCCGGCCGCGGGAATCGAGCTTGGTCTGGAGTATCCAGGGAAGGGGTACGTTTTCGCTGGACCAATGATAGAGGGACGGACGATGAGGAACTTTTTCAGGACATCTCTTTCTCCGAACTTTTGCACGAGAAGTCGCTCGGTGAGATTCTTCGCATATCCGTATGCCCATGGAAAGTCAAATGCTTTCCAATGAGCAGGCGCCTCTCCATTCTTAAGGGTAAGCCACTCCTTATCAGCGCCATTTGCGATATCCTTCCAGGAATCTTTCTGGGGCTCGGAGATTAGACGGTCATCATCAAGGGAATAGAAACACTCTTTGATAAGAATATCACTCTCGGTTCCAAGTGACCAAAGGTGCGCGTTTGAATAGGCCGTTGACACGAAAACAAACTTCTCCAGATATGGCATCTGAAATGCAATATCTGCTAGGAACATGGCCGGTCCTATGACCAGCTGCGACATTCGCTCCAAGCCTGCGACCAGGTTGATTGGTGATGCAGTGTGGATGACGATATTCACTGATTCCTTCACATATTCCCAGTCCGTTTCGGATAGGCCTAGATTGGCTGACTTCAGATCTCCACTGACGATAGTGATCCG
The DNA here is from genome assembly GCA_911649655.1 of Penicillium sclerotiorum. Lineage (NCBI taxonomy): Eukaryota > Fungi > Ascomycota > Eurotiomycetes > Eurotiales > Aspergillaceae > Penicillium > Penicillium sclerotiorum. The sequence continues at coordinate 1,007,675 of CAJVRJ010000008.1, forward strand.
AGGAGTTTGGATAAACGATTTCGAGACATCCTCTGATAATAGCTCGGACCAGGTGGCACTGGCTTTTCTGTGGAGCCATTAACGATGAGAATGATGTTAGGCATGGAGGTAACGTACCCGGATCCCCCTCGCAACAGCAGGAATACACGCCGGGGAGTGGCTTTTGTGAAGAGTCGGTGTAAAAGTGCGGTGCCAATGAGGCCCGTACCACCAGTCAGGAAAATAGTTTTGTCGTTGTAGAACTCCCACATTGTGGTTGTTATGCTCAGGATCTTGCAATGTTTGTCTTGATTTCAATTGATTTTTAACGTCGAGCACGTTTGAACTTTTTATCTCTTTCAATCGCTAACAACCCAGGTTCAAGAACAATACTTATACTATTGCAGATGGACGCAAAGCGGTGCTTTTTTTAACACTTAACCAGCATATCAAATCTACGAACCGACATCGGGCTTATTATCCATATGTGCCCAGGTGCTGGACGGAAAGGGAAACCTACATGTGCAATGTGTAACCCACGATTTACAATTCAAGTAAAACATCCGATAGACAAAGCGACTCAAATACCGGTCAATCCAAGATGGGTACGCTTATACATTATTAAGTAATAGAAATTTGATAATGAATGACGTCGGGATAGAGAATTATTCACATTTGAAGAAATCCCCGGGACATGTTCTCATTGCCGGTGGCGTATATGCAGGTTCAGACGCATTGGACCTTATTCCAGGGGGACCTCGGGATCCATGTGATTACAGGAGGTTTTCCAGGGCTCTTCCAAGGGTTTTGTCGAGATCTACAGCCATTTCCCCTTTGATTTAGGTTATCATCCACACCTTCCATATGCTGTGTAACCACATGGGCAGCAGTTCATGGCATCCCAAGATTGCCAACTTTTACATGGTGCATAACTCCGTATTAATGGCCGCGCATAATATTGAAGTCACTGCCCATATGTCATTCAAGCTTGAAGTTCATCTTAGTTTCGAAATGATTCTAACTTCCGTAAACGCAAAAGAGTCTTAAATAGGGATATCTTTCCCGATGCTCCGCCAGAAGTCACATCGTTTCTTCAACTGCGTTAAACGGACATTCTCGAATCCATGGTCAACAATCACAAACTCCTCTCCTGTCCTCTCTAGCTCAGGTACACCTGGCTCAGAGGAGTTGGTTAATTTGTGTGTATTTGGGTCGCCTGTCTGGAAGAAGCTCGCGAAAGCACCGGCATAACCTTCGTAGACGACACGATTCGTTTCTTGAACCGAGCTGATAGTGTCCCACTGTCAAATATTAGTCACGTAGGCCCACATAGTCTAGCAAGTGCAATAGGAGCTCACATATCCTGTATCGCTTCCGTGAGTAGCAGGAGAAATCGAGTATTCACCCACGTAGCCTCGTCTAGGCGCCGCTGATGCAACCCAGTAGGCAGGACAAGAGAGAACCACATCTCGATAGATCAGACCAGCGCGTATGTAGGTGGTATTATACTCGGTAATCGTTTCTGTGCTTCCATCCACGGGGTAGTAGGTGTTTTCGACAAGATTGATCTGCTTCGCCGACAACCCAGGTAGGAACCCAGTCAACCACTGATGAAAGCTGGCAGTTGAAGAGTTGAATCCCCCCACCGAGGACGCATAATTCAGCCCCGAGGGAATGAAATTCTGTCCCTCGTGTGTATTATACATTCCCCAAATCAGCTCAGTCTCTATGGTGCCACTGTCCACTGCTTCTGTGAGAGTATCGACCAAAAACTCGCCATCGATAACAGGTGCCCACGTGTATGAGCTCGTGGTATAGGTATGATCGGCATCAATGATGAGACTAGCATTCCGGATGGTCTGCACATCAATCGATTTCAGACAAGCCAATGTCTCATGATCATAGTCGTAGTCCGCGCATCCAGTCAGATTAGCAAGCTGGTCATAGATTGCCTGAGCTTCAGGTGCATCATATCGATAGGATTTCGGCCAGAAAGGCGAGCTAGCAAGAGCCTTTGAGAAAAGCTTCGGCTGGCCATGACGTCCATTGGCCAGAATCTGTGCTACCACCGAGCCTCCTCCGGCGGATTGGCCCCATATACTGACATTCTTCGGGTCTCCTCCAAAGTGCTCGATGTTGTTCTGCACCCATTTCAGCGCGTGTTGCTGGTCAAGCAGGCCGGGGTTCAGGTCCGAGGCCGAATCTTCTTTGATTGCTTTTCCGGGTAGGAAGCCAAATGCGTTAACGCGGTAATTCGTGTAGATGACGACGTAGTCGTTCCAGGTGCTTGCGTTGAGAACCGGGTAGGAATCTGGTGGCATGCTGAACGCTGCGTCGCCTTCGATGAATGCGCCGCCGTAGAATACGACGATAACGGGTCGATTGGTGTCTTCTTCTTGCTCCCAGGGACGTGAGAATAGACCTAGGTATAGACAGTCTTCTGAGCCGTTGACAGTGCGCTGCGGGCACATGTTGAACTTCTGGTCTGTGTCGTAGACGCTTTCATTGATTCTGAGTGGGGGTTGCGGTGCGCGGAATCGGTTCTCGCCTGTGGGTGGTGCGGCAAAGGGGATCTTGCGGAAATATGAGAGATTGTACGTGCTGTCGTATTTGCCCTGGAAGCTGCCATAGTTCAGATGTACTAGCGGGTCATCGTACGCGTGCACGCATGTTAGCGCGAGCACCAAGGATAAGAATGCAAAGAGGGGCACCATCTCCGTAAGGTTGAATGGTAATTGCGGAAAGCAGGATCGATGGACCTAGTAATATGATGCTGGTGAGAAGAGGTATGACTGCCAAGGAGGAGAGCCTTATATCTCATTTTGGCAATCACGCTTGCCAGAAGGGACCGTGGCGTTGAACCGGAAAAAAGGCTGCAACGGTGCTGCAGAAGATCTTGCTAAGAATGGTTGGGCCATCATCGACCAGGATTGTGATAGCAGTAGCAGCGACATCTGATCTTTCATTGGTGCAGTTATTGTTCAACGGCCCTTGAGATCGCGGGGGCAAAATGCGGGGATGCAGGAAGGATATTACTACTTCGGTGTTGATCACCCCGATGAAGGATTTACGAGGGATAGTATTCAGATTCGTGAGAAAACCGGAATGCATAGGTTCTCGTGTTGATTATTGAATATGTCCGAATTCCAATATTCATGTTGACGTAGTAAATCAGCCCCCCACTCCCTAGTTCCCATGAATCGCGTAAACATGAATATGTCCCAAATGCACCCAGAGACAACCAAATTAACACCGAAACCAATGCCTTAGAAAAAGAATATAAAATGTTACAATAGAACCGTTTCCGTTCGATCCTGTCCCCTCGTGTGCACCATAAGCTCTTTACATGGTCATGCGCAGTTCTCGGGTACGGCGACGGCTCGCGCGGGTATTGCGACGAGAGTCAGGAGTCTCGCTGGTCTCTGTCTCTGTCCGAGTATCGGAGAGCTCGGGGGTAGGGGTGATGCCGAAACTGATACCTCGATCGCGGCGAGAGACGCGGGCTTCTGATTCGGGAGAGATAAAGCGGTGGATGGTGCGGTGGTCCATAACCCGTTCTTCACCATCGTTCGCGTCGTTTGTTTTGGGCCACTGAAATCCATACAGCTTGGAGTGTCGCTCGCATCGGGGGCACTCGCGGCGTGTCTGATAGGAGTTCGACTGTACAAACCATGAATCACAGGTCTGGCAGTCGACCCACCGGTCGTACTTCTGGGCTAGAAGGCGTGAAGTCTTCGTGTAATCTCCTGGGGATCGCACGATAGGTGTCTCGTCCTCAACAGAGGCGACGACATTCCATTTACGACGAGTGCGGCGTGCCTTGGGTTTTTCGGTGGTCGCTTCACCAGCATCATCTTCTTCAAGCGATTCAGTGACGCTTGCCAAGATATCCTGGTGACTAGGCATGTCGGTAGCCTCCGATGCTTCGACCAAATTTAGCGTGTTTTTCTGGCCATTCTGTGAGAGTTCTCCAGCTAGCTTAAGACCTGTCTCGGTCACAGAAGTAGGAACACTTGAAGTAGATGAACGTTGAGAATCGTCGCTGGCTGCCCCGGGGGATTCGTGGTCTGTGGGAATCGGCGTGGGCGTGTTGGCGGACTCGATGGATTCGATCGGAGCGGCAGATTTGCCATTGATGTCCAAGAGACCTGGTTGATCAGGTTCGATGATGGATGGAATGGGGGCGGGAATGGGTGCAACAGTTTCAGAAACGATCAACTCCTGTCGCAGCTTAGAATGCCGGTCGCCGGTGGGGGTGGCAGTCGCAGTAGAATCGAACTCTGGGCCCGGGGTAGGGGGAAGGTCCGAGTCCGGAGTTGTTGTGAGCTCACTGAGAGAAATCTGCTCGCGAAGCTTGGATGTTGGACGTTGAAACTTGGCTCGTTTGCGCCGGGTAGAGCACAGAGAAGGGGGATCTTCAGCATCCACATCTGAATTGCGACGGCGCTTTTTGCTGGGAATTTCGATCGGAGTATCCTCATCTGCTGACACGGGTGTAGACTCTTTGCTGTTCGTATCCGAGTCCAAGTGCGATTGAGGGGCCCAACCGTTGCGCATGCCCCGTTCGCAAGTCAAGCAGAGGCATTCACAGTTATCAATGCCGAAATAATCCTCTCCGTAAGAAACAGTAATCTCTTCGCCCTCGTGAATGTTTCGTGTGGCCATAACAGACATGCCCTCCGTGCCCCGAGTGACCAGGCGACCATTAGCATCGCAGTCATGGTTGGCAAAACGAGCCGGTCCAAGGAAGAACGAAGGGGTTTTCCGGCGGCTGGACATCACCACACTGAAGTCTCTCCGGGTCAAGCCAAGGTCCAGTTCTTCTTCCTTAGTCATAGACACCAGGGTGCCAGCGAGGAATTTGATCTCCTGGCCGGATTTGATGAACTTCCGGGCACAGATGGCCGCTTCGTGCTGGGTAATAATATAGCGGTTGGTGGTAGTGACCTCGAACGGGCAGTCCGGGTGGTACATTTGTACATATTTGCGAATATGACGCCTAAACCACTCCTTCTCCCGTGGACTGGGCAAGTTGGCGAGGTACTTTTTCAGACCCGATAATTCCAAAATCTTGCGTTCGGCTGTCGGTACGTCCTTAGCGACAACCACATCGTGGAGGAGGATGCGCCCAACATCGTCGTCGTGGATCCCGCGAGCCGGACTGTACTTGGTACGGTTCTTGCGAGTGGTGGTCCAGAAGTACGCCTATTGCGAAGTCACTGTTAGTTGAGCCATCATGAAGTTGAATGGGGCGTGCAACGCCTACATGGTCGACCAGCGCATCCGTTGCGACGTCGTCGTAACTGGCCAGTTTTGCCAACGTCAAGCGTTCACGGCGATCGGTCGCGGGGGAAGCCGAGCGCGAATTTTTGGGTGGCATAGTGAGTGTGACAATGACTGAGAGTATAGAGCCAGGAGAACGCGGTGGTCATGGGGGGATCCGAGGCAGCGCGGCTTCCGGGGTCGAGGATTTGGACACGCGATCCTAGGGCGGATAAGGAGGGATGAAGAGGTGTGCAGCGCAAGACCTGATGACGAGCAAATCTAGCAAAGGAATGAAAAAAATACAATCACAGCCCCAATAGGGCAACGAAGAAGTTCATGGGGCGCCAATTGGTGAGAAGGCTACAGAGCACTCCGTCGCAAATCCAAGGGGAACCAACGCTTTTTCCCGCGTTCCCAGGCACTCGGCCCGTTCTCGCCGCTCTTTGGCTGTAGTACGCCTTGCATACCAACTATATGGATAATAATAGAAACCGTAATCACAGTAATATGAGATAACTAACGTTAGAATACTATAAAAGTGCCAACTCTTTCGTCCAAATTTGCACTCAATTCTAATCGAGTTTCTGCTCTTCGCATTTATCTTCTCCGTCGGTTCCACCATTCAGGTTTCCAAGGTTGGGTCCAGAATGACGAATCCATGTTCACCGAATATAAGCCACAATGGTGCATTGAATGGCTCTTCGGCGCCATGAGGCGGTGTATTCAATGTGTGAGAATGGGCTGGCTGACCACAATGTCTATCAGCTGAAATGGCATTTATTATACCAATTCAAGCCCTGGGGTCTGCAGGCTACGGAGCCACTATCGCTACATACTAGAAATGGCAATTTCTGACTGTTGGCGGCAATGTTATTCGTAGGATTGTTTGAACTTTAAGAATAAAAATCGTGAAACGTTCTTGAAATTCCAGTGAGTATGTTATCCAAAGAGTACTATCCAAAACGAACCTCTTCATCTTATGTATGGATCTTGTCCATGTCGCTATACTGACCCGGACAAACTTTCCATCCGGGGAAACTCCCTTCCGCCCCGATCAAATTATCAAGTCGAAGCCACTCCGTAGCTAACACCTCCCCAATGCGCCCACCATGATTCAACTAAAGGTCAGTAAAACCATGACACGATCAGTCGCGCTCAATCGCTAATCAATTTTTCAGACATTACTAAACTGCATCGACAACTCCGGCGCCTCGGTCGTCGAGTGCGTGAACGTCCTCAAGAAGAAGCGGCCCGCGACTATCGGTCAGTCCCCGAACCCCCGAGTCGAGAAGCGGAATGGAGAAAGCGGAATTGGAATAAGAAACTAATGGTGATTGGATACAGGTGATCGGATAGTCGTCGTTGTCCAGAAACAGAGAGCTGCTGGATCTGAGGGTTCATCCGGTACAGCCTTGGCGAACAAGGTCCGTCGTGGTGATATTCGACATGCTGTCGTGGTTCGCGTGAAGAAGGAGTTACAGCGTCCGGATGGTTCCCTCGTTCGTTTCGGTGACAATGCTTGTGTCTTGATCAATAAGGCTGGAGACCCCATTGGGACGAGAATGAACGGTGAGTTGGGTCTAGTCTATCGGGCTGCTCGAGGTTGCTAATCTGGTTCCTTCCCCAGGTGTTGTCGGACAAGAACTGCGCGGCAAACAGTGGTCCAAGATCCTGTCATTGGCACCAGTGCATGTGTAACATTTTACGGCTGTCGTCCTATCGGGTCGTCTTGTATTTTGAGAAAGCGTTTTTTGAAAGCATAATAAATTTGTATCAATAGAGCACCTCTGCACCGCAAAAAACAAAAGCCGCATACATCGATGATGCACAGGATTCGAACTGATCCTCATCCCTTAACGCCAAAACTCGCTGAATGCGTAAATGAAAGAAAACCGTAGAAAGACCGCTGTCGGGTATCCGGGGGGGGGTCGTGGGTCGTGGCGTCGTCACATGAAAACGTTACCGCAGGCGCAGCAGACATAGTAGAGTTTCTGTCGGGTAAAAAAGTAATCGGCGAGTGTTCATATCGATGATGGTAACAAAACGCGGGTGCAGGTAAGAGTGGAAAAGGCAAAAGGTCGCAGAAAAAAATGTCAAAACGCAATTGAAAGAGCGTGGATAAACGCTCGAGGAAATCTCACCATTCCAGTCTCAGCAGATCGTTGTTGCGACTGAAAGAAGACCGCTTCGTTCTCACCGCAACTAGGGCATAATTTGTTCGCTCGGGGAAGCTAGCGGGGGAACAAATAATGTCAGCGATGTTGAGAATCTAATTCTCGGAGGGAGTGATGGAGACGGTGCTGGAGCGGCGAGAGCTCGACTCCGAGTCGAGACCACTTTCCTCCTCCTCGGTAGTGACAGCAGCAGACGGCAGTTCGCCACAGAGGAAGCAAGTGATCTCATCACCACAAAGGCCACAAAAGCCGGGCATTGAAAGGAAGAAACCCGAAAAACCACCGAGGGCGGGGAATCCCTTTCGAACGGGGACGTCCTCGGTAACTGGGGCACAAACCGTGGGGTCAGAGCCCACATCCTGGGTCACACCAGCAGTGTCGCCGACCTGGCTGTTGAGCTTGTTCTGGTAAACGCAGTAGGAGCTGGCAGGCTCTCCGACATGGCAGGTGCGGCAAGTAAACATCAGCTGGTTGGTGGCGCGGTCCTCCTTGGGGTAGAGCAAGTTGGAGCTGATAAATTTGACTTAGTTAGCGATCCATTGAGGGATAAGGGAGACGGGGAAGGGAGAGAAGGTACTGACCATTCGCGGCAGAATCGAAAGTGGATTTGATCAGCTTGCTTGGTGTCACCACCAGCAGAGGGAGAGGGACTAGCAGACATTGTCGAAAATGAATGAACAAATTCAATATTCGGAATGAATGGTAAGTTGGTATGGGATGTAAGCTGGAGCTTAATCGCGAAATGTGATGAGCGAACTCAAGAGAGGGGCGCAGAAGAAGAAATCAAGAACAATATGGTGAGAGGGAAGAAGAAAGAAGAAGGTGAAGTGAATGAGAATAAATCAGTTGACAGATAAGGATGTGGAAAGTGCCGCCTCAGAAGTGAGTTAAGGACTCCTATTGGCCGGTGGGTTCGGTGGGTTTGTCATGTTTGCACTGCTGCCTCCCCCGCAATGTAGAATGTACAAGTCCCGCATTTCGAATGACAGCTTTACTCTGATCAAACCAAAAGCGAAAATTGTTTACTATTCACTTTCATACAACATGGTTGGTTCTATTTTCCCTACTCTCCCGCTACCTACAAATGAGCTTCTTCTAACTTCATCTTCCAAATTCTCCAGGCTGATTCAGGTTTACCTTCTGGCTGGGAAGTCCGCCATTCGAACTCCAAGAACCTTCCTTACTACTTCAGCCCAGCTACGAAAGAGTCCCGCTGGGAACCTCCTGCCGAGACCGATACCGAGAAATTGAAGCTCTACATGGCTCAACACCACACCCCTGCCGCCCGCGCCGAGGTCCCCGGACAAGGTGAGGGCAAGATCCGCTGCGCCCACTTGCTTGTAAAGCACCGCGACAGCCGACGCCCCAGCAGCTGGCGCGAGGCTGAAATCACCCGCTCGAAGGAGGAGGCCATCGAAATCCTTCAAGGCCATGAAAGTCGCATCCAGTCCGGCGAGATCACCCTCGGAGACCTCGCCGTGTCCGAGTCCGACTGCAGCAGCGCACGCAAGAAGGGTGACCTGTAAGTTCTTCAATCCCAACGTGGATTACTTGCAAAGCTAATTTCTCTTAAGTGGTTTCTTTGGTCCCGGTGAGATGCAGAAGGAATTCGAGGATGCCGCTTTCGCTCTTCAGCCTGGCCAAGTCAGTGGCATCACAGAGACTGCTTCCGGCGTGCACTTGATTCAACGGTATGTGTTTACCCATTAGAAGCCCTTGGATGTACGAGGCTAACTCTATTGAAAACAGCATCCAGTAATTGACACGGGGTCGGAATTTTTCAACCTTGCGATCAGTACTCGCGCCATCTTTCGATTTGACAACTTTTTAACGTGATCAAGAACAAAAACTACATTTTCGTCCTCGTCAGATATGTGGAGCTAAGTCTGGATATGAATCCCTTTTTTTTTCTCTCTAGAAATCAGTGGGGAATCAAGTGCGAACTTGGGAATAGTTGTGCTCGGTTTTGGGAAAAGGCTTAGCCTTGAGATCCCTGCCTGAGAAATCAAATGAAAACCAGCTTTGAGATGATTTACCAGGACTTGAACTTGAATTGCACGTATGCAGTCCCAGTCAACTACTCAGCATCTAGTAGCAGTAGGCACATTTAACAAATAACTACTAGTAATGAAACTAGCTGGAGGCACGAAAGCCTGACATCATACTAGGTAGTACCGGCTGCCGACTCGAAAGCCAGTTACTAGTACTAAATACAATTTGGAAATGAAGTAGGATATCACCAAATCACTACTAAAACTTCAGGTTGAGGTCAGTTTAATGAAATTATTCCAATCAATACGTAGCAGTCATTTTCATGTTCATTGAGGTATTGTATTTGATTTGCAGCCATGAAAATGACAGACAGTAATCCTTTCAAGGATATAGATCTGCGTGCTAATCATTATGCATCTTCCTCAAAAAGCAAATTAGAATGACAATCTGTCTATCATTGATCCTAACACTCTACGCAGAACGCTAAAGACTGGTGTTGAGACGTCCCAGTCGAGAAGTTATCGCATCGATAACAGCAGACCTAGAAGTTTGTTAGAATATGAAGAAAATCCAAAATGGTAAAGTAAAGATCGACTTACTCTCGCTCAACCATCCTCATGGCATCCACGACACGCTGGCGCTGAAGGCGTTGCGGGACCTTGGGCTGGCTACCACCTGGAGACGATGGGCTACCAGGCTCGGGAGACACAGATGACTTGGCAGCAACCGACTTGGTTTCGGTCATAAGATCGAGGGCCAGTTGTTTGACCTGGAAGACTGTTAGTTCGTATTTCTTAGCTTGTTGAGGTATGCGACTTACCATCTCCAATCTGTGAGCCAGGTGCTCTTCATCTTCATCCTTGGGCTGCTTATTGTCAACAAGCTCGTATAGAGTGTTGACTTCGGTGGCCCAGGCTTTCTCCCTGTCGCTCAAGGGACGGCCTCCTGAGTTAAGGAGCCTCTTCCGCAGAGCATCGTAGCGCTGCACAAGGACTGCTTGTTTGTCCTGTGCAGTCTGCAGTCTCTTGTCCAACGCGTCGCCGTTTCGGGAACCTTCCCTGCGGGCGCCGTCGTGTCCGACTTCGCTCGTCACTCCCTTGATGCGCTCTGCAACGTCGGAAAGCTGCTTCAGCTGGTCCTTCATTTCACCCTGGAGCCGTTCGCATCGACGGAAAAGGTCAGATGCGGCTCTTTCCAGTGCGTTGGTATGGGCCGAAAGGGCACGATGAGCCGTAGCCACAAGATCAAGCGTTGCTGGAGACAGGCGTACTTGCTCCTTTAGGGTATGGCGCTGGCGGTGAGGGACATTCTTTTCAACGAAAGAATCCAATGGAGACTTTGCGTACAGAACAGCCGGGACCTGGTAGGGCGCGCGTCGAGGTGCCGTTGCAGGTGATCCGGAAACAGGTGCTCTCAGCTCAGACAAATGAAAGTCCAGAGAGGAGGAAAACGCGTCCTCTGGGGCGTCCATGACGGCGGCGTATGGATTTGAGGTGGAGTATGTGAGCAGGAGATAGCCGAGGTCGTAATCATAAAATACCAGAGAAGCAGCAAGATGCTCCTTTTGGGCTGTGATATCGGTATCTGAAGTTTGAAGGAGGCGCTCTCTCTGCGCGACATTTCCACTGCACAAGACTTGCAAGCGGAAACTTGAGCCCGAGGGGTCTTCTGATTGCAGTTCTGCCTCCAAACGCTGCACCCATGAAGACATAGAAAAGGACACCACGCTTGTAGCAGTAGTCACGAAAAAAGAGTAGCGCGAGTGAGCATCTTGGGTAAAGACAGGCCATGCCACAGATTGCGTTCCGTCGGTTCTGATTGTGTCTAGCGTCTCCACCAGGACAAGGTCAGAAGGCTCTGACAGAGGAGTGCGGAAAGAGTTCTTTCGCGCCTTGGGCAGCCACTGGCCTTCGACTCCATCCAGTTCGAGACAAATATGGACACGCCCGTTACCACTCGACAGGCAGATTACGGTTGCTGAGAGTTTATCTTGTTCAACAACGTCTGCAGCGAGCTCCTCCTCTTCGCCCATCATCAAATCCTCGACATTCAACCGAGTGGCAATGACATGGATGTCACAAAGATCCAAGTCGTCTAATTCTTCCCCGGTCTCGAAACGGAACGGGCCCTGCAGGCGAGGAATGGCACTCGGGTTTGACGGTCGGGTAAAGACATCTGCACCCTCGATGTTTCCTGAGTCCGAAGGAGGGTCCAGAGGTTCTTGGTCATCAATCTCCCGTAGCCAATCATACTGTTGTCGGGAGGCGATGAGCTGCTCTTCCGAGTCTTCTGGTGCGTTTTCAAGGGCGGCCAACTTAGGCACAATGGCGGAGGAAAGGGAAGGGATAGTGGTAGAGGGAGTCTGCCACTTGGAGGGCAGCAAGGGACATAATGCGTAAAGATCACCTGGGCGCATCGCAACCCACAGAGTCATTGGTGCCCAAGCATCTTCCTTTTCATTCCCATTGCCCGCGAAACAGGCAGAAGCAACCTCCATATCGACGATATCTGCAGAGAAGCCTTTGCTTTTACCAAATCCTGAGGGTGCGAAGTCCTGGTCAGATGAGGTCCCATCCACCAGCTTCCTGAGATCCACAGCCAGCGTAGGTTGGTCAAAAGACCAGTGGTTGTTACGGTCCAGCTCCCAGACACGTACAGCTGCATCAGCAGTGACGGTCACGATGCATCCTCCCAAGTTGGTATGCAAGCCTAGCGGGTGCCAGAGTGCAGATACAACTGGTGCTTCTGGGATGACATGGGTGGTTGGGCCAAGCTGGTAGGTCTTTAACCGAATCCGGGAGGTGTCTGTCGAAGAAAGGTGTGACGAGTCGGGGAGAACGGCGATATGGACAGTATGCTCAGTAATGATAGCAAGAAATGCGCCATTCGGAGAGGGTAGAATCTGCTTGATCAGGCCGTACGAAGGCACTGCTAGAACCTGGTGATAGTTAGCTTCCACTCCTACTGGTTGGAACGAGGCGCGTTCCCAGAAAATTCCAGTGGATACATACTCGATATGGCGGGACTTCGGAGTCACTAGTCTTGTCTTTCGTGGCGCCGGCGGTGTTCTTCTTCTGACGAGCTTGTTGTTGCCATTGATCCTTGACTCGTGCTAGGTCAGACCAACGAATTTCATTATCAACAACAACAAAAACTTCGTTCCCTCGCTTGGCAATTGTGCGGCTTGCGGCAGTTGGTGTAGAACTCTTGGTTCCATTCTGTAAGTCCTGAGCAGGGCTTTTGACAGAGCTACTGGTGAAGATGCTCGCGCCAGGCGCAGGCCGACATAGCCAGGCCGGCGCGTAACTATTGACTTTTGGCATCGAAAAATAATTATCCAGAGCAGATCTGAAGGGCAAAAGGTGCTTGGATGGCCAAGATGAGTGAAACGTCCTCGCCCAAACAGTAGTGGGCAAAGCGGTGGACAAAGCGGAAGTGTTGATGCGGCAGAGGAATTTGGTCTCGCGCCAAGATTTGGTCGAAGCTCCGAGCTTACCTTGTCCGCCTTTACAATCGCGCTATCTTCACCTCTTACACTTCCAAGGTTGTCGGAGTACTTCTGCCCAATTTCGCACTTTTTCATATCACCATGAGTGTTTTGGAAATTAATACGGTCGATCGATTGGATCGGCCCAGCGCTTATTATGTCGGCAAAGTGAGTGACTCGAGATGGCTTGCGCTCAAAGTGAGCGCTTAGTGCACGTCAGTACTAATGGACATTTCAAACAGAACAAGCGACGCGGAAAGTACAACGATCGTGAGGAGGAGCGAGAGCAGGAAGACCCCAATTCAAAGTTGAGCAATGCGACAACTCTCTACGTGGGTAACCTGTGAGTACTAGTCTCCAGATTCGGTGCCAAGGACGTCCTGCTAAAACAGCGCCAGGTCATTTTACACAACAGAGGAACAAATCCATGAGCTCTTTTCCAAGTATGTTCTTTCATTCCAATCTAGTTTATCTTTTCATGCTGATAATGGCGCTTAGGTGCGGCGAGATCAAGCGATTGGTAATGGGCCTTGACCGTTTTAATAAGACTCCCTGCGGTTTCTGCTTTGTCGAATACTACACTCACCAGGATGCGTTGGATTGCCTTAAATACATTGGAGGTACCAAGCTGGATGAGCGAATCATCCGAACAGACCTGGACCCTGGTTTTGAAGAGGGTCGTCAATACGGGTATGTACATCAGCGAACTCAATTCTTGCGTTTGACTGCTCGGACATTAACGTTTCTTTTCCCAAATAGGCGCGGAAAATCCGGTGGACAGGTTCGCGACGAATACCGTGAAGAGTATGATCCCGGCCGTGGTGGATATGGTCGTGCCTACGATGAGCAGCGCCAACGCGAGGAAGAAGAATATGGCCAGGGACGGTAGGTTATTTTGAGGAATTTCGAAGCGTTAATGCTGGCAAAATGGCGTTACTCTACGGCGTGGAATCGATTAGCAAACAAAAAACTATTGGAAAAATCTATTCATCGAGAATACCCTATGTACACTTTTCACTCATGGGCCGTCTATAAGTTGGTCTATTGTCCCAGTTTGTTCCTTCTGTTAACGGCGGCCTGCACCTGGCATAGCCACCATGCGTGAATTCTAGCATCTCCTGTGAGCTCCGGGTGAAAGCTGGTTCCAAAAACATTGCCCTGTCGCACAGCAACAACATCGCCCGCTTCTTCGTCAGGGCTAATATCACGCCCTTGAGTGGCGATACGAGCTGCAGGTCCCGATAAGGTGGCCAGCACCTCAACGCTATCAGCTGTCGCTGCCTGTGCGACTGCGTCCTTGGCCTGTCTGGATGGAGCAACAACGGTGTCTTCTCGGTCAACCTCGTCCTCTTGGATTCCTTTCTGGTGTGGCAGAATGCATTCCACAATCGGGGCTCGGATGAATACTGTGGGGAATGGGGCTTCGTTCTCTCCCAAGAAGGGTAGGCTCAGCGGGGCCTGGAAGCTTTCTGTCTGTCGGCCGAAGTGGTTGCGGTTAACGCGGACGTCGAGACCACCGATGAGCTCCTGGCCACCCTTCTTGGTACGATTGGCGGACTCTGCGAGCAGAATCAGGCCGGCGCATGTACCCCAAACGGGCTTTCGAAGGACTCTATACAGTCGCCACATTAGATTGAATCCGGGGTACTTGTTGGCAAGTAGATAAGCACTTACTTGACGAACTCTCTCAATGGCTCCAAGAGATTTGATCTGGCAGCCACCAGGGACATGGTGGTGCTTTCGCCACCAGGCAACACAAGTCCGTCGCATCTTGCGAGTTCTGCCGGTGTTCGCACTTCAATGAACTCCCACTCTGAGGGAGATCTGTGCTCCACGGCCTTTTTCAGCAGATTGACATGCTCAATGAAAGCACCCTGTAAGGCGAGAACACCCACAGTTATCGTCACAGTTCTCGTCATATCTGCAGTTATTCCGTAAATGAATAAAGAATGGAAAGAAAGTTTGCCCGCGGCGACGAAGTATGACTCCCGCGGGCAAAATGATCACGTGGTACGCGGGGAAGATCATTGGAGATGGGGGAGACTCGGCGGCAGATTGGGGAATACAAAAGTCTGACTCATTCTTATTGTCCAATTGGCCATGAGGAAACTTGCTGGTGGGGATTTTCAAGCATTTTCAAACGTTGCCACCTTGCCACCACGAACTTGAAAAGTATGATCAAAATTCAAGTTACTAGTAGTATCGGCCCGGGGGTATCATTGGCCATTAAAGTTCTGGTGATATAGATTGCACCGTTGACATACCGGTCGTTCAAACTTGCCAGTGAACGCTTGATATTCAAGAAACTATGTATACCGCTCAAGGCAATGACTGATTCTCGTGCCATGTGTTATGAAACATTTTTTTGAATAAATGATACTAGTACCTGATGTTACTGCTTTAATGCTGCTCAGGTACACTTAGATGTCACGTGAGATAACGTTTCTAGCTTGCAGCCTTATCGATCAGGCCTCCGCGGGGATCAACAGTCGCGCTTCATGGTGGGGTCCAGAACGACCAGATGCTGACGAGCGGATCTCCCAATTGAAACCAATAGCCCTAGATTATTGGGGGCCACAGGTTTATAAATATAACAACACCTGATCCGATAAATACCTCCATTGTTGTCATCTCTGCAAGATAATATCGGACAAAAACTACAACCTTGGAAGATGGGACCCAATCAAATCAGTCTAGAGGATGCGCAACAAGACACGCCCAATGTGGACAATATCGACGCTTCTATAGCAGGACTTCCAACCACCGTCCGCTGGTACATTGACTGTCGAAACTGGGAAGAAAATGGCAAGAACCTGCCATTACTAGAATTTCTTCGCGCCGACGAGCAGACGGCTGTAACAAGATACTTCCATGCTCGCGACAAGCGCATGTCACTTGCCTCCCATCTGCTCAAGTACCTCTATATCCACCATGCCTGCGGCGTGCCATGGAAAGACATCGTTCTCACACGCACTGCAATGCCCGAGAACCGTCCATATTACAAGTCTGCCACCGACACCCAGGTGGAATTCAATGTCACACACCAAGCTGGCCTCACCGCGCTAGCTGGAACTATCGAGCCAGACAATGAGCAGATGCAGAGGAATAGCATCGCGGGTGGTCTACCGCCCAGACCACGCGTGGGTATCGACCTGACCTGTGTTAATGAGAATCGTCGCCGAGTCGTGAGTACCATGCGCGAGTACCTAGAGCATGTATCTATATTCTCCGAGGTATTCTCAGACCGCGAGATCGAGACCATGAAGAACCCGGCTGCTGCACTGCGTCAAGCCCAGGGTATCGGTCTCGCAAATGCTTTTCCTGGTCCCAATACCGAGGAAACCGTCGTTCGCTTCGGCATGCGTCTCTTTTACTCATACTGGGGTCTTAAAGAAGCGTACCTGAAAATGACCGGTGATGCCCTCTTAGCCCCGTGGCTACGCACCCTTGAATTCTCAAATGTCATTCCTCCCGACCCCGTTGAGCCTCTACATGCTCCTACGCCATACGCCCCATCTCAAGATCCAAATTATATCCCCCAGTCGTCGAAGAACTGGGGTCCGCCTTTCGAAGGAGTCAGAGTCAGCAAAGGAGGACGACCGCTAGATGATGTTCGTCTCCAGCTCGTCGCCTTTGAATCGGATTACATTGTTGCGGTAGCTGGTCGTGGCTTACCTGTCGGTGTTTTTCCATTTATCAGTTATAATGAAGGAGATCATCATCTCCCCGGCCACATTTCTGTTGTTTCTGGGGATCGTGAGGAACATCATCGTATCCCGCTTAATACCAAGAAGGTCCTTGGGGACATGGATCCGTGGAATATCCCGCGGCCCATCATGGACCCGTGGCTTCCGATGCAGGAGGTTGATGTCGACCATGATATTCGGGCTTGTGCGGAGGGTACTTGTAATCACCCTGTGAATAACAAAAGAGTATTGTCACGCGTGATTGTCTAACTTCAACTTGTGATACCAGTGGAGCTCGAGGTATTCCGGATGTTAATTATTGGTTCAGCCTTCGAGAGTCTCGGTTTTCTTGTTGGTTTCTATACATACCATTATGCGTGCAAAGAAAGTTATAGCGAAGAAATACTATATGATCGAATAAGACCAATTCAATGTTGAAATGGAAACCTGTGAAGGAATTACTACTAGTAGTGCCCGGGTAGACATAAAGTAGTAGGTCATAAAGTCTTTTCGTGCTAAAGATATGTACATTCGAACTTAGAAGATGGTGCTGGGGAAGGTTCAAGTTGTGACAACTTGAACATTTGCAGGTGATGTCGGCTGTGAGAAAGTGTAGAACTTCCAATTGGAAGTGTGTCCCGAGAAGAGAAGCCATGATAGAAAGCGATGGAATGAAGAGCAAGACTCTAACCGAAACGTTGAGTGACAATCAAGTCGGCTGCCAATTTCCATTACCCGGAATTGGAGATGGAGCAAATGTCTATGCAGAACAATTTACGCCGAAAGAAATGGTATATGTACCAAAAGGAGATGGCAATTTACAACAGCAAGTGATAAACGGCTAGTCCCAGGTGTTGAGTCTTCGCATGGTGGTTCATGAGGACGGTATTGGTGGGTTATAGGTTTCAGTGACACCGGGACCGGCGATCCAACGATGACTGATTTGGCTGTTGAAAGTTCGTGAGATGGCATATGGGCTATGCCACTCAGATCTCAATAGCAGTCGAAACTCCATTGGGTCGGGACTCGACCTGGTTCTCTTGTGATTGCGCCATTTCGAGGATGGTCTTCAGCATGGAATCGCGTGTCGTCTGAGTGAGGTGGTCTACATCCGCAGATGTCAAGTTCTTTGTTTCAATAGGAGGCAGGACTATTGTTTAGATTAGTAAAACAGGATCGACCATGCTGTATCCCAAAATTGGAGAGGACTAACCCTTGATTCTGATCGTGCCGGCATTGAACCGCATGGCGCGAACAGACAGAATGTGCGAGTAGTTTTCCGTAACGACGGGCACAATCGGCACGCCAGCCTTGACAGCAAGATGGAAAGCACCCTTCTTGAAAGGGAGCAAAGTAGGCTCATCGGAGTAACTCCGGGTACCCTCCGCAAAGATGAAGACACTTTGACGGTGGGTGCGCATCTCGTCAACAGCACCATCGAAGGCCTTCATGGCAGTGGCGCGGTTTGCACGATCAATGAACACGGTGCGGGAAAGCCACATAAACCATCCCAGGAATGGAATCATGCGGAGGGACTTCTTGGCGGTGACACTGCAGTATGGTGGGAAGACATTGCCCAGCATGAGGACGTCGAGTTCGGTCTGGTGGTTTCCAACGAAGATGGCCGGTCGAGTTGACAAATGCTCCTCGCCCTCAATAATATCGAACTTGACACCAGTTGTGAGACGCATCACCCACTTGAAGCTGCGGGCAGTGGCCCATTGGGAGACTCGGCCATAGCCAACAAGGCGGAGGATAATAGACGCTACGACGCCGTAGGCTGCGCAGACGAGAAGGGAGCCATAGGCGGCAAGACAGCGGGCAACGAATGCTGCGCGAGGCACTTTTTGGCCGATGGCGAAGAGCGAAACCGTCACCACCACAAAGGAGCTAATGCCCGAGAGGATATAGGAACCGATCGACATGGCGGTGGGATATACTAAACTGTTGGGAAAGAGCTTGTCAGTCTGGAAATCTTCGTGGGCAGTATTGGGGGGTAAGCCCTGTGGACTGTTGACAGGAATTACCTTGTTCACCGGGTGGAATGTGGCCTCAATCCAAGGGAATGTCGCTGGGAAAGAGGAAATCGTTGAGGAGAGCCATAATGCGGGACTGCGGAGGTGGAGCCTGCCTTTTTTTTTCGCCGTGCAATATGCCGACTCACCGCCAGCTGATCGAGGCAGATGACAACATCACGCAGAACACTTAAATACACTCTACAACGGCATTTGTCCTAATTTATGACCTAAGGTGTAGCAGTTCACATTTCCCTCAGGACCTGGTATCCAGGAGGGCCACAAAGCGCCCTGTTTGGTGTAGACCTACAGAATACTCCACAATAGAGGTGACATTGCATACACTATGAAAATGCTAGTCGCTATGGTGCAGAATGGACGCTGATCGGTAAAATGACCTATTTCTGAAATCCTCATCTTATTTTCATACAAAACCAACCTTTAATAACAAATAATATTTTCGTTTTTCCGCTCAAGCGGGTCAATTATCCAGGTTATGGTGTAGATATAGACCTGTAGATCACATGATGCCGCATTTCTGCCTCGACACCTAAACCGAGGCATCAAAGGAGTATTCAGGCACAAGTTGAGTAACTTCGAACTATTAATTAAGCACTTGAGATTCAAACGAACTTGAATTGGGTCAGATGATGATTGGTAATAATATCATTGGAATTATGCTATGCCTTCGTCGGCCTCATAATGATTCATGATGCCTGCACTCCTCACTAATGTACAGAACAACCACGGTTGAATGTCAACCCATGGCAAACAAAAACTCCCCCCAGTGATGCTGTGCTGAAAACATTTGAAGTTCCGAAAACGCCAAGCTCATAAGACGGGGCCCCCCGATCCAACGCAAAAGGAATTATGAAAATAGAAAAATCGCCGTGGGACCTAGAATCATCATAGGCCTATGCCATATCTTCGTCCTCCATTTCGTCGTCCTCCAGAGATTCCATCGCATCCTTAATGAACTGCGCAGCCTGTATTTGTTTGTTAGACTTTTGTTTCGTGGGGAAGAATATGGTAATGGGCTTCTTTTACCTTTGGATCTAAGTTCAAGGCCGTAGTAAAATGCTTGATGGCATTGGCCTTGTCTTGTATCGTTTTGTAAAGCTTTCCTAGCAGGTAATGGACGTTTGCTTCATCAGGGGCCATGTCTTTGAGAATCTTCAGCTCTGCCAGAGCGAACTTGTGTTCTTGAAGCCTCATGAGCACACGAGCTTTGCGGAATCGAGCCAGAACGGACTGTGGCGCTATAGAGCACGCTCGTTCGTAGTGGACCAGTGCGCTCTTGTAGTCGTCGTTCTTCTCCATAACCAGTCCAATGCAGCAGATAAGAACAGCATTTGTGGGGTTGATCATAGCGGCATTGCGGAAATGTTGCTCGGCTTCGGGAAGTTTGCCCATCTTGTCGTAAACTGTGCCCAATCCGTACCAAGCATTGTAGTGTCGAGGGTCTGCCTTGATTCCGTGGCGATAAGCATCCAACGCCTTGTCATAATCTTCGTTTGAGACGTATTCATGTCCCTGCAAGGTGAATCCATAAGCAAAATCGGGATCAAGCATTGTTGCGCGCTTAAAACACTTCAACGCTTGGTCGTGGTCTCGTTGGTGGGAAAATGAATTGCCAATTGCACACCAAGCTTGAGGCGAAAGTCGATCAACCTCCAATAATTGATGTGCCAGGTATGCAAGTTCCACTTCACTCTTCAGGTGCCAAAGGACCGTAGAGTAGATTTCCATATCTTCCACTCTGGACGGTGCCAAAGACTGCACCCGAGAGAAGTATTTGCCAGCATCTGCGTACAACGCCTGCTCGAAATAAGCTCGGCCAAGCTGGGCAAGAACCCAAGAGGTCTCCCTTTGTCCCTGGGAGAGAGAATTGAAGTGATGTATGGCGTCTTGACATTTGTATCGACTCAATGAGAAGTATCCTGACGCCAATTTGGTGAAGAGCCCCAATAGCCAATTCAATGCGTCGAGCTCCTTTGTCTTGTCTGTAGGCTTTGGAAGAGGGGGGACTGGGGGGTGTGCGAATTTCTGGTGCTCTTTTCCGTCGGCGTCGGAGACTTCCACAGGTTTCCGGTTGCCACTAACAACTCGGCCAACCGTGGAAGTCGTTCCAGGTCGCGAAGACTTAGACGTTCCACTTCTCACTTTCTTCATTTCGCGTCCATCACGGCCGGTTAATGTACTGTTGGAGAGTTTGGTGGTGGGTTTGATCTGATTGAATAGTCGGACACTGCGGCGTTGAGGGGCACCTGGTTCTGTAGGTTGTTGAGGAAGAGGGTGTGCAGAGTTAGGGTGAACTACTTGACCGGATACAGTTCGTTTGCGATCGGCAATTCTCGGTGCTGGAGGAGGTTCTCGTTCTGCTGGTGCGAGAGCAGCTTCTTCTGGCTCTGTTCTTGGCTTTGGTCGAGGGCGAATGCCTGTTGGTCGCATTTTGGGAGGGGGCTGACCCGTGTGATCGAGGCTTATTGGCTGCATCATATGCCGATTCTTTCTCGCTGGAGCCAATGGAGGATCCCAAGTCGAATCTGGATCAGTGACCCCATTAGCAATCCTAAACTCATCAGATCCACTACTCTGCGGAGTTTCCATGCCGTCGGCAACAACTTGCTGGGCTGTCGAAGCAACGCTGACCGAGCTACCATTTAGCTTTTCCCACAGAGCAGAGCTACCTGTGGTGGCTTCCTGGTCACCACGTGAGGCGGATGTGAATGGGTCTGCCGTAGCATTGGTGGAAGCGTGTGCCGGGAACGCGCTTTCTGTGGGACTGAAGCGCTCGGAAATCGTGTTTAAATCCCCAGACGAGGAGATAAGAGCAAGGAGGTCGGGATTGAGTTGATAAATGTTAGGAACTCGGATATTCACGCCTGTTGCGGGTGTCAGAATGAGCATTTACCTCACATTTGCCATCGGAAGAAATGAGATACGAACCTGTTCCACACAATCCTAAAAATGCATCCCACATGAAGGGGTTCAGCTTGAGCGAGTCCACATAGCAATCTACCGCTTTGTTCAAGTCCTTGTGAGCATGAAAGAGCTTTCCTTGGAGGCAGTAAACTGCAGCCGCATCAGGGAGGTGCTGTCGCTGAGTTTCACTATGTTTGTCTGGATTTTGAGGTTAGTTCACATCGGGTGTGAAGAGAGTCACATTTGACACTTACTCCAGTGATTTTTTGACGCCCATTGGCTTTTGCTGCGCTCCAAGGCTGTTACACCGTC
The DNA here is from genome assembly GCA_911649655.1 of Penicillium sclerotiorum. Taxonomy (NCBI): domain Eukaryota; kingdom Fungi; phylum Ascomycota; class Eurotiomycetes; order Eurotiales; family Aspergillaceae; genus Penicillium; species Penicillium sclerotiorum. The sequence goes on from CAJVRJ010000008.1 coordinate 1,029,510, forward strand.
CAGATATTTACCAAGATCAAGACATGTCTGGGCAAACACATAAGCACAGCCAGCATGAAGACCTCGTGAGCCTGTGGGAAGACTGGACTGGTATGCTGCCTTCACTTCTCCATTATGCAATTGGCAGAGGGATAGAAGGTATTGTGCTTCAAAAGATCGAGGTTCGAAGGCATGGAGACGGGTGGCGAGGAAGAGCGCATTTCGGATCAGGTTGTTGTCGAGGTGGTAGTAGATCAGGTGCCTCAGTTGGCCAGCGACATGGCCAGTCGACAGATGGCCAGTCGAGGAGGACATCGTGAGGGGTGCACGTAGGGTTCAACGGGAGGAATAGCGATGGGAGGTGGAGAAGGTAAAATACGGCGAAAGAATAGAAGTTCTCTTTCTGGGGATTTGACACGGTTGCAGACTGGCCATTCACCTCGTGTGGTTCATTCAATTTGGATGTCTTGGGTGAGGCCTCCACGACGCGGGGAGTCAACACGCGATGTCCAGGCAGACAACAGAGCACCACAACCCATCAAAACCCAATACACGTAAACTTTTGGAAGCTTTTAATATCTGCTGCTGCCTTGACCTGGGAAACGCTCGCGATAAATGCCGATCGACGATGTGCTCAAGGTTCGTCAGCACAAAGGAATGTAAACGGACGCAAACGGTAGGAGCGCAAAGAAAGGCGAAAAGGGTAGCCGGTGAATGCGATATGCTGCAGAATCGCGAGCCAATATCTCAAACCAGTGAAATCATCGCGCGGGGGAAAACTCCGGTTAAGAGGGGAATTAAGGGTTATCAGATGTTGGAGTTTGGAAGTTGACGCTTCATCTTATTTTGGTTGCGTCGTCCAGGGTAGGTTAATTCTGCCGGGCGGTGAGGGTCGAGAGGGCAACAATCGTTGGCGGAGAACAGCTTGCTCCGCTTCCCTCGTGTGGCCTGCATCTGGCGTCTGCTGCAACTGCATCGGTATCGAGTTTCGGGTTCCTAGCTCCGGAGGATCGGGGGAAAGTGTGCCGTTATCATCAATTTTCGACATCCCGAGTTTCAGCTTTTGGTACCGTGACAATTACTCGCGTGACTTCGGGACACTTCCCATCACTTTCAAGATGGCACAGGTAAGCTTTAAATGCCGCCATGATCATTGGTAAATGTGATTTCTGGGTTGCAAGTTCTAATAATGACACAGAAAGCTGCTAAGACCTTGGCCACTCGCAATGCCGCCGTCCTCAACCGTACTCACCTCATCTCGGCTGCGCTGCACATCATCTTCCTCGTCCTCCACCTGGTCTTCCAACGTCCTCGCTCCCTGAAGCCCTACTTCCTTCTCGCTGTTCCCACGCTAGTCATTGAATACTACCTGGATCGTGTCGGACGCCCGAGTTTTAACGAAGATGGGTCTCTGCGCTCAGCTGGCGAGGATCTTAACGCCACTGGCCTGACTGAATACATGTGGGATATCTTGTATTGGACCCAGGGTTGCATCGTTGCTGTCTGTATCTTCAACGACCGCGCTTGGTGGCTTTGGGCTGTCGTTCCTATCTACTCCGTCTACCTGGCTTATACCACAGTCATGGGTGTGAAGAAGGGCTTCGCAGGTATGGGAGGTGGCAATGAGGGCGATCATGAGGGAGCCAAGAGCAAGAGAGAGATGAAGAAGGAAAAAAGAGGCGATCGCCCGAAGGTTCGCTCCCGCTGAGCTCTGTACACTAGGAGTATGTAGGTTTAGCAGAACCGTGGACATTTAAATGCAAATGCAACTGTCAAGCGCAGGATTTATGTGCTTAGAACATGTGCATAATGATATACATCCGAGTTCAACTCGAAGACCATTAGTAGTGGAATGTACTTGTCGGTTGAGGTGCATGCGTGCGGTACATGTATACACGTTTCTGGAGCTAGACAGCTAAGATAGCTCAAAAGATGCCTCGATGGTTGGCTATCGTCTAATTGAATGTAAGAATTTGAAGTAACCCATTACCTATTTACGTATATTATCGCTACAACGTGCCCGAAAGAACCACCGGAAGCGACAGAGGATACCAAAAATGGAATGACAAGAGTGACAAAGGCTAGAATGAAGACAGAACAAGAATAAAAAGGGACATCAAGGCGTAGGTCGTGAACATATTGCCGTCGTGACAAACTATGTGGGGAATAATGCGTCGAGAAACTAAGCATGTGCTGCATGTGCGGGCAAAAAGCTCAGTCTCAGCGCGACATAATTCAACAGAAAAAGAGTGAAGATAAGACATTGGTAGAAGAGCAAGGCGCGATAACAAGATACCAAACAGATCACAACTCGTCCTTTGAGATTGCGGACTTGACGCTGTCGGTGGCCTCCGCGACGTGGGAAGCAGCGTTATCAGCAGCCTCAGAAGCAGCGCTGCTTGCACTAGAAGCCAGTTCAGCTAGCTGGGACTGAGCATCTGCGACAGCGGCCGCGAGACGGCTAGTGGCGCTCTCGACCGCTCCGGGCTCCTCGCCATAGATCGCAGCGCTGGCCTTGGATTGGATGTCTTCAATGTGCTCCTTGGCAATGTCAACATAGCTAGGCTCTTTTCCGTAAACAGCCTCGCTGACATGAGCGGATGCAGTTTCGTAGGCCTCTGCGGCAGCAGAAGTAGCCTTCTCATAGGGGCCCTTTGGAGTGCCATAAACACCAACGCTGGCGGCCTCAACAGCAGCCTTAAGTTGCTCATTCGCATTCTCCATGACTTCCTCCAAGCTGGGAACACTGGAAACATACGCATCAGCCACCGAGGAGACCGATTCGTAAGTTTCGCTGACATAGCTAGATGCAGATGAAAACGCAGCTGCAGGGAAAGGAGTCTCATACGCGACACGAAGCTTGCTCATGACACTTTCAGTGAATGAGGGTTCCTTGCCAACAAGCAGTTCAGCGACAACATCCTGAACGGCCCCAAACTGGGGAATCCGGCTCTGCAGTTGCTCTAGATATGGAGCTGGGGTACCATAGATCTGTTCGCTTGCTTTTGACACAAGGGCTTCCCAATTTTCAGATGCGTGACTTGAAAGAGCCTCCAGTGGACCGGGTGTGGGTGTCGTTCCAAAAATGGCGGAGCTAGCTGATTCAGATGCAATGGAGAGAGAGGAAGATGCTGCAGACAAGGCAGCATGGTATCTTGACGAGGCCTCAGCAACAATACCTTCGGCTTGGTTGTCGTCTGGAGACGAAACCATTGAGGAGGCAGACGCAACGACGGCAGAAAGACTAGCAGAAGCTAGGGAAGAAGCGCGCGAGTATTGAGATCCAGCTTCCTCCACAAGCGCGTGAAGGCCAAGAGGTGCTGCTGTAGGTGTTGGTGTTCCATAGACAGCCTGAGAAGCAGTTGAGACAAAGGCAGTGTAGTGATCATGAGCAAGGCCAACGGCTTCATAATAACGACGCTGCGCATCAAGCACGTACGGCTGAAGGCCCGCAGCGCTAGTTTGGGATGGGATAGGCTGAATGTTAGCCAGCTTCTCTGAGGCTGCACTAAGCCCTTCGCTCAGTCGGGAGGAAGCGATGGAAGAAATCTGAGCAAGGGGACCAGCAGCAGAAGGCGTGGGAGTTGCCTGCACATGCGCAATTCTTGAATTGAATTCATCAGTTGCATACTTCACAGCTCCAGAGTACGCAGATTCAATGGAAGAGAGTACTTGAGCATGGGCGGGTGCGCTAGATTGAGACATTTGTCCCAGTACCTGGGATTTAGCAATCTGGTAGAGAACCTCGGCATTTGAGGTTGAATCGGCAAATGCTGAACTTGCTTGCGAATACGCTTCAGAGTAGGCCTCTGCTGCCTTGTTTGCAAGGTTGTGGATAGGACCTTGTTCATCATCATCAAGAATAGGAGTCTGGTAGGCGTTTGCCTCGGCCGCGGCAACTCCGCCCCAAGCAGACTTGGTCGGAAAAGATGAATCATGTTCGATAGCATCCTCAGAGATGGACTCAGACTCAAATTCCTCTTCCCCCTCCTCTTGCACTGCGCTCTCGGCTGATACGGGGCTCGAGGAGATATCATCCGCGACGTCATCAGCTTCGGCTGTTGCTGAAGCCTGGGATTCTTCAGTAGCATCCGAAGGCACGTCTTCAGACTCTGTAACGGGTTCATCGTCATCGGATTCAGAGCTGGGCTCGGAATCGACCTCAACTTCAGCTTCAGCGTCGACTTCAGGCTCAGGCTTAGGTCGCGGAGGAGGAGCCTCTGTCCGTGTCTGGAAATCATCGCTGACCTCGCGCGCTGCTAGCTTCCAGTAACCGACATCCTTGAGCCTGACAAGCTCGACGGCTGTGTCCTGAGCAACTTCCATGCCATGATCCAAGATATCTGCGACAGTGGCCTTCGCCTGTCCGACCGATTTGTGGTTCATGCCAATTCGATAGATCTCATCGCGCCAGTCCTGAATCTGGGCCTTGACAGCACGATATCTTGCCCAATCCTTATAGGTGACGCCATCCATCCAAGCCCAGCGCATGCCAATTTCTTGAAAGCCCAACTCCTGAATGCCGTCGAGGACATCGAGGGTGGAGTTCACTGCAGCGGATACCCGGCGTAGAAGTTCCTCATCGAAGGACAAAGACCATTCACGGAGGGCATGAGCGCGGTCTCGAACAGACATGGCGGATGATCGAATATCGCTAACTAGTGCATCACGAGCAATCTCCTCCTCTTCAGGTGCATCAATTTCGGGAAGGGATTCCGCAAGCTCATTGATACGACCCTTGATGGTATCAAGCTGCTTAGCAGCCACACTTTCCAAAGCTGTGGCAAGACTCATGCCATGGCTATTGGCACTGCTGGAGACCAGTGCGCCTACGATTTCTTCCAGGCGCTCCTCGAGGTCTTCAATACCACTGTCGGCCGCGGCTGCAAATTTAGCTTGCCATCTTTCGAGGTCGGAGCCAACTCGCTCGCGATCCTGTTGTGCCTGCTGAGCTGCGGACAAAGTAGGTGAGGCAGATGGGGTAGCGGTAGAAACGGTCTCAGAAGTCGCGATACTGCTGGAAGAAGAGCTAGGTTCCTCTTGTGTGGCGGCGCTGGTTGTCGTTACAGGCTGTTCGAAAGAAATGCTAATAGCGCATTAGCTACTTGTTTTCTAACTTTAGGACAGGAGTGGATATGCATACCTTTCAACTTCCTCCACAACGGCTCGGAGACGCTTGCCTTCCCTATAACTCGCTAGGCGCTGACCAATTTTAACCAACTGAGGCTCGACTTGCTCGGAGTAGAGGCCGGTAACATGTGGCCACAGAGAGCTGTTGGCAAAGTAGACCAAAGAAGACCAGGTGTATTGCGCGCCAGGCATAACATGAGTTGTCAAAATTTGGTGCGAAGTGGAGTAGGTTTTGCCAATGAATGGCTGGGATCGGGTGTAGAAAGGAACCAGATGGTCCCAGTAAACAGCAAATGCAACAGTATTCGCCTTTTTGTAGTAAGGCGAAACCACTGTGACTCCCTGCTGAACATAAGGATCTATTTCAGCCAGGTAGAACTGGTGAACCCTCTTCTGAGCTGTCTGGACTCGCGGCGAAACCTGAGCCTTCCATTGAGCTGCACCATAGGCCTGGACTTGTCCCAATGCTGGAGCTCCGTATTTTGTGTAGCCGGCCTGCGCAATTTTCGATGTAGGCGTGTAGACCTTCTGATTGAAAACCTCCACATAGGGGCGGGCTTGCTTGACATAAGGCGCGGCGTAGGTTTCGTAGTAAGGAGCAACAACCGGCTCCACGTGGGATCGAGCAATGAGGTAGGGTTCACACACTCTGGGAGATGTGCCATCGAGGTCCGCAAGGCGCGATGGGCACCGGAGAAAGGGAGCGAGAAGCGCGTACCAAATGGCAAGTCTGCATGGGCGAAATGTTAGTTTTGAAGCATTTGGCGAAATCGAAAACGCGAGACAGCGAGCTTACCGTGCGACCAAACCAATTACCGTCCAGCCAAAGAACTTGCCTGCCCTCTGGCTCTTCACGGTCTCCTTGCGACCATTTGTCGGCTTGGTCACCTCCGCATGGCCATTTTCTAACGTCGCTGCCATGGTTGTTGTGGGCCCAGACGAGGCCGAACCTCTGAAGAAAGAAACAAATACACGGGAGCAACCTTTCAGAAATATGCCGTTAGTGCGAAATCTTGATGGGGCTCATTGACCGCGCAAAATTAAAAAAGAAGGTGAGTTGTTGATGGTCTGATAAGGACGTCTGGAAAGAAAGAAGAAGCTAGGCGGAATGCTCGCGTTGGTCTTGGCACTAACAGCGCTGCACGGGAGGGCCGCGGCCAGAGCGCGAAGAAACACCGAGGTACAACGGAGCAACGAAGATCGCAGAAAGTGTGATCTTGAACAGATTTCCTGCCTGGGGATAGATATGTGAAGAGAACACCTACAACAGTCGACGCCAGCAGGTTATATCAAAAGCAAAGAGCTTGATTTTTACTACTAAAAATGATAGGAGAGATCAGTGAGGTCATCGGTGCCACCCGCATTAGGCTAATACGGGCTGATACACAATACAGGTTTCAAAGTGTCAAAAAGTACAGGAAAAAGGCGTGAGTGAGATCAGATGGGCGCATGTGACTGTCATAGAAATACAGTGCTGAGTCAGATAATTTGTCCGCGGCTTAAACATGAAACAACGTGTTTGATGTTTTGATGTTCAACGTGCACGAAGGCGCGGCTGGTGACCAAATCCGATGCAAGAAAATACGGCAATCTTTTTTTAATTATGTGTATGCGATTTGCAGGATGAGCGGCCTCAATTTGAAGAGCATGGTGGCCATGATAGGTATCTTGATAGAAGTGCATAGGGCATGAAAATTTGTTAAATTCCCCATCAGAATAGCTGAGAATTAAATGGCATACATGGGCAAAGAAAGGTACATTTTTTCAAATTCATTTGAAGGGCCTTGAGTGCAAACACTTCTCCCCTCAATTGTGGCCCTTTCGAACATAGCGCTGACAAGTACCGAAAATTGAAAGTTCACTCCTGGTCCGAAAATGGAGTGAAGAAAGACAGTTGATTTTTCATAGCAGATTTCGTTTCTTCTTGATTTAGTCAGAGGTGACTTGGATGTTGACAGAGTGGCTTGGGGTTCCATCCTTCATGACGAACAACATGTAGTAACCAGGCAGAGCCTGGCCGGCCTCGGAGGGGATGTCAAAGGTGTACTTGTTGTCACCAGTGGACTTTAACTCGACACCGATGCGGCGCTGGTCGGTGTTGACAGTGTGGGTAGTGGAACCATAGCGAATAATGGATGCACTGGTGTCAACGGGGCCAGCAGTGGTGACCTCAACAGTGGTGCCGGGCTTGACGGTTTCGGGGGAGACGCTTTGAATCTCAGGGCGATCACGAAGGGTTCCATCAGAGTTCAGCAGGTAAGGAGGAGTGTAGATTTGAGCATCGAAGTGGTTGGAAGTGCAGTTTCCGCAGAGACCACCGCCACCGTTGAAGACAGTACCATCTTGCAGCAACAAGGAAACACTGTGGTACACACGGATGATGGTGTTGGTCTCAAGCTTCTTCCAGCTGCCTCCGTTGGCCGCGTTGGAATCGGGAATGAACAGCTCAGGAGTCATCTGAACATCGTTCTGGCCGAAAGGAACGCCGAAGGACTGGCCACCAGCAACAAATACAGATCCATCGGGAAGAACAACAGAGGTGTGGAAGGTACGTGCGTAGTGCATGTTACCACCTGCATTGGCAATGACGTCGACGTTCTGGTTGGGCTTATCAAGGGAGATGATGTTGGCATTGGCGGTCGCGTTCAAGTCCTCGTACCATGGGGAACCGCCCATCGAGAGGATCTTGCCACTGTCATACATAACAGCATTTCCACACATGGCGTCCTCATCACCAGTACGGTTGCCAGCACCCTTGGTGCTACCGCTGTCGTCAGAGCCATACCAGTTCATCTGCTCAGATGGACCAGCTTGGAAAGTGTAGCCGTCGGTCCAACCGAATAGCCAGCCGTGGTTGTCGCGTCGGTAAGTACGTCGGTCTTGTGTGTACATGGCCCCAACCTTGGCATCAGGAAGCTCATCCCAGGAGTTGGTCTTCGGGTCGAAAACTTCACCGTTCTTGCCGCCGACACCACCGTTCCAGGATCCTCCAATGACGAACATGCGACCATCAGACAAGAGGGTAGTCGCTTGGTAACCGCGGTCGATCTCCATGGCGTCTCCGGTGAACCAATCACGAACGGTAGAGTTGTAAATGCTGGTCTGACCAGCATCAGGTCCACCAGTGACGATAATCTCGTTGTTCTCATCCAATGAAATACCCGAACAGAACATGTCATGGTGAGTGTCGGTCACTGTACGGCGAGTCACAGACTGATTGCGGGGACTCCAGGTGGCGGTTTGGGTCTTCGCTGCCTTGCCGGCAGTGAACTGATCGTAACCCCAGGCGGACCAGGCGACCACCTCACCGGAGTGCGCGTCGACGGCAGCAGACACTGGCACAAGGGGAAAGTCGATGGTTGGGCCCCAGGATCCGAGGTTGCTGGGGTCTGGAGTAATGTAGCGGTCTTCGTAAATGACAACATCGGCGATGGCAATTCCGTTGGGTGCAGGGGCTGACAGTCGTACATGCTTTGCTTTGCGAGGTTGGAATGCTGCCAGCTTCAGACTCTGATCCGGCCACCAAGTGCCGTATGCGACTCGCTCCCAATTTTGTTCATCGGTACTCAAGAAGACCTCGTGCTGCTCAATCAAATGAGCATCAGCGACATCTCCACCCTGGACAGGCACCACAATGATTCCACTGATAGTCTTTTCATCATCCCCTAGGTGAATGGTGATAGATTGGGCGTCGGCACTGTTGTCGCTCAGCCAGTAGGTCTGGTTGTTGGCATCGAAGGCTTGGTTGCAGTCGTGACCACTGGCGGCAGAAGTACAGTCGGCCGTCCAGCCATCGGCCGAGATGGGTTCACCCTCTGGTGGAGTCTGTGAAAGCGTAGCAACATCGATTCCGTGAATGTTCGTTCTATCGGGGGTCGTTCCTTCTATGTATGACCTCTCAAGGTGATCCATATCGAGGGCCCTAGCGGCGCCCAGCAGAAATGCCAACGCATGCCACTCGTGCTTCATCTTGAGATTCACTTGTATGCAAAAACAAGAAAGCAGAATGGAGCTCAAATGAGTGTGAGCTTGAATGAATGGCGCTCGAGTGGTGCTCGAGGGGTGAAATGAATGGATGATTTGCTCATATCGGATGGGCAAGTTCAAGCTCTTATGTACTTGAGAGCAAATTGCGGACGATGTTCGTTCAACAACAAGATTTGAAAGCCTGTTGCTAGGATACACCACTCAAACTTGAAATTTCATAAGACACACATACGGATGCACATACAATGTAGCATCGTATCCCTGCCGAGCCCCTTCATAGACATGATTCAATCATTTCTATGTTGATCATCAACCCGCATAGCTGGCTAATTTCGCTCATGCAGAGAAATATTTAGCCACTATTGTTCCAAGTGCATTGTATTTCATTGGATATGTCCTAGTTTATTGCTTTGTACAACCTGAAGAAGAACCTTGGAATGCTTACTACTTCAGGTATGCTCAAAAAGACCCTGCAGGTACGGATTGGGTGTAGATCATCCAAAATAGAATGAACATGTCCAAGTGCAACTTTCTTTTTCAGCTCAACACGTTATTTGACCTGTTACAATGCCATAAATTGATGGCTGGCTGTAAGCTCCAAAGTTAGTATGTGCCACTGCATTTCTCGACAATAGTTAAGTCCCAAGCCTCAATACCTCAAAAGCTCGGTGCAGATGATCGCCTCAGCCATAGACAGCCGCCTCGACGCGATGCTGGGGACCAGTACTCTGGTAGTTGTTGTGATGTCCTTCAAGTTCTGCAGGGGGGAGTCGAATCCTGTCCAAGAGAGGACTTGAGGATGCATGGTTCAATGTTTGTCTCATCGTTCACATGTGCACCTGGGAAGTCTCAAGGCTCAATCTCCGATCCAAACAATATCTTTTTTCATTTCCCACGGTTCTCCGCAGAAGATCGGCAAAATAAAGGAATAAGCTACGGATATGCATCCACTTTTACCGTACTTTAATGATCTTTTTCCCGTGGTTAATGAATCTTACAGAGTCCAGACCCTTCCAAGCCTTGGGATGACACACGGATTGCCAAAAGGACACTCAGCTCTCACAGAATGTGAGCATCGGGCTCGTATTCTGCGCTGGCGGGTCCAAAGCCATTGGAACAAGAAGAAAAAAGGAAAAAAGAAAAAAGAAAAACAGTAATGATAATCGACATAGATCGGCCTTCCACACCGCAACTCTACTTTACAAAACAGGCAGATAGCTTTGTTGATCTAATTCAAGTTGCACTGCATATTGTATCTCATGTACCTAGGTACCTACCTTGCATATGTATCGCACTGATTCCAAGTTACCCCTATCATCGGGATTGGAAATAATGTGCAGATGTGCAGGAAAAAGCATTAGTCAAGAAACCGGAGGCTGCGGCACCAAGATTAAGGCTAGAAATCAAAATTAGCTAGCAGCGGGTTGATGTCACTTGGCCTAATAGAGTACATAAACCGACACCTTGCATGCTGCATAATTAATTTTCCTACATACTAAAATCCACAAGCTCCGCAATGTGCATCGACCAACCAACCTCTCTCATTTCCGTGGTGGAGAATTTCAGTAATTGTATGGACCACCAAGAGGCTCGACGGGAACGGACTCCATTCACCCACCCCCCGGCCCAAGCCGCCCCCTCCCCGAGCCCGGTAACATTAGGCTACTAGCCCTGGCCCGGGCCTACCCGCCCCACCCGCAAATGTCTTACTGGCAACTTTCGCCTTAGCTCCAACACCGGATCACCTGGACATTTGAAAGTTCCAAGGTTACTATTAAATTGATCTTGAGCGCCTAACACGAACGAAAGACACCGTTTCAAAATACTATGACATGGTCCCAAGTGTAAAATTTGGAGATCTATACATGTGTTTTTGTGGACTTGGACCATATGCCAGTGAATACCTCGTCTGATCCAATATACAGATTAGGCCAATGTAATTCCAAGGTTTACATCATAGTATGTCTGAAATTCTTCGCCTTGACATTTGAATGGACATCTGGAACATTCACGTTTGAACTCAACCATGGATGAGATTTAGTTTGTGGAGGCCGTAATTTATGCTTTAGGTTACAGCTGATACCCGCCATCCCGGGGAATGTGAGCTTAGAGGCGACGGCTTGTTCCGTTGTAACATTCAGGTTGGTGTGAATTGCCCAGTCCGTGGAATGTTGAGTGGATCAATACCAACATTTGAACTTCAACGTTCGAAGCAATCGCTCTAACCTTGGGAATATCAAACGTCTGGGCAACTTGGGCATAACGAAAGGCAGTATCTCAATTTGAAGTTTGAATTTTGACAAAAACCCGAGACTAAAATAGATCATCCCTGAAAACTTGAACATAATCGTGCGAACCTTGGTAAGTCCACAAGAACACGACCACACTGGTTGGCAAATTGTAACCGAATTTGAACGATCAGATTGACGCACATGCTCCAGCCAGAACTTCTGCTCAACTAATTAGGGAGGGGCCGCTCGGACATCTTACGAAGAAGGGTCAGAGATGGGGTGAAAAAGTAATCACCGCCCTTCGCCTCGATAAAGGGTGCGAATACAATCTTCTGGTGGTTTCCTTTACTATCACAGATGGCGACGGTCAATTCCATGTCGTCGGCTTGCTTAGTAGTTGGAAGCGACTGGCCAATGATGGCATCTTGTCCAGGAAGAAGGCCTCCAATGTGCTTTTCCTTCTTCTTTGGAAAGTTATCCGCGTTGGCCCACTCTTGAATACAGTGTCAGCGGCTGATAGATATTTCAATGTGCGAGACAAGACTTACTGTTCTTAATGAAGGAAAAGCCATTGTTGATGCTGCTTTGGTAACAAACGAAAATGAGGCCACGCTCTTGTGTAGTCTTGGGCTCGGTTGCGGGATCATGCTCTGGACCATAGGGGAGACCGCGACGCATAATGTCGAACTTGTCCACATTTTTCACATCAATACGAGGTCTGACCTTGCGCATGTGTGATCCAAATGGACATTTGTACCCGCTGGTTGGGTCATAATCAAAGTCGTTGAACCTCGCTGCAGCCGGGTTGTCGGCATCGGGATAGAGCGCAACGGGCGCGCCTGTCATCGAAAACATCTCTTAGTACATAGGATACTCAAGAAGCTTGACCATGCATGTGCTTGCAACTTACCACTTTTCCAACGTCCCATTAACCGAGCACCCATCTGACCCGGAGTGAAGCCGAGCTCTGCACCCTTTTTTTCCACGTAACTAAGTATCGTAGTGTTAGAAGGAGTTTAAACATGATTCAAAAAGTGACCCTATACCTGTTCCATTCTGGCACAAACTGCTGAAGCTTGCGAACCACCTGGTAACTTCCGTTTCTAGCCCAAGCGGGGTGCTGCAATCCTGGTTCATTGTCCATCTCTCCGTCGTGTCCAAAAATGATAACACTAAAATGTGTAAGTACTTTCAGATAATCGGACTATGCGTTCCAACAACTTACCCAGGACGGGTGGGAATTTTACGAGCTCCTTCGGCCTTTAGGTCTTCGTCATCGAAGCCTGTTAGGAGTGGCTGCGAAATTCCGTCCAAGTAACCAAAGCTGAGGCACGATTAGGTTAACGTTCTCTTTTATCATAAGACTCTCAGACTTACTGCTCATGGCCTCTCATTTCATCTGGCCTTTCCTGACCCTCCCAGGTCAGGACGTGGCTACATCCTTGGGCCTTGCTCAGGTATTTCTGGCTCAATTCGGCCACCTTTGCCTGGACTTCTTCCTTGGTACCACACACAATCACCATTCCATCGATCTTGCTAGGCTTTGCGTTGGCGGCATCCTTCAAGAATTCTGGCCGCCACTGTTTTGCTTGATCTCTGCCCTCGCCAATCAAGTCCTGTTCCATACCCTTGATGTATAGGTCGTCGTTGAAATCTTCGTTCCACAGCTATTGGGATATAAACGATTAGAGTTGAACATTGAAGGAAGAGGGTAAACAGTTCGATGTTCCACTTACCTTCTTGACACCTGCGTGAGTGAAAGATATGTTGACACCAGCTAGGCCTACCTGGCTCTTGTCTGCCTTAGATCTCGTGATGTCCTTCGGATCTGCCGGGACAAGACTGGCAATAAGTTCCCATGGAAACTTGGCTACGCCAACTGTGACATCCACCGCAGTGGTCGCCAAATTACCAGCAATATCGATCCCGCCCTTAGCTATGTCGCCCACGGTGTCCACAGCACCAGTCACAAGGTCGCCAAAGCCGCCAAAAAGCCCGCCCCCTCCGCTCCGGGTCTTAGTAGCCTTCTTCGACTGTTCTGCAGCTGCAGCTTTCTTTGTAGCATTTTCCTCTCTGACCTTTTGGATTTTGTAACGATCAGCCATAGCTTGGGTGGAGTTAGTAATCACTTCATCCGCAAGCTTCTTCAGCACGGGTCTGAAGAGTTCGACATCGTCGATAGTGAAGAAGTAAAACTCTTCATATCTTTTCGACAGACCAGGCCTAGGTTGAGGTCAGTGTCAATATCCTCGGGGATTGCCAGGTCAATAAAAACCAACCAGATATCTCCCTGGATATCGTCGAAATCCTCTTTGGAAACCATTTTGCGTTTAAAAGTTCTTTGATAAGAACTTTTCGAATCTGAGATATGATTGATAGAAGAGAAGTAAAAGGTTGACGAAAGGGATCTGATTCAACGATTCGGGAGGGACACTTTATAGCTTACTCTGCGATGCTGGAAAATTACTATCTATGCATTAGGCCCGGGCCGTCCACGAACCACAATACAATGAAAGTAATGCATAGTGAGTTGTTGGGCTTATTGCAACGTTGGGAGCCTTGGAAGATGCAACACGGGAGACCCAATCATAGCCTCAGCTCCCTGTAGCTATGTGCGCTCACTTCTGCTTGCGGAATGGATCATTTCCAGTGGTCAAGGATACTAGTCGTACAATTGCCACATACTCAACATCTAGACCTCTCTAAGCTCGTGACCAATTGAAAAGTCAGTAATAAGCAAAGTGATTGCGGTGTAGCTGGATCTGCCTTATGATGACGTGGGTCTCCTGCTACTTCGACGCGTGTGCAGATAGAGCTACCTATACACCGCTATCATTGAATGACGATTTCGAGTGACATAAGTTCCATGCCATGCATATAGCCCACCTGGGCATGGTCACCCGTGGATGTTCTGAAGTATGATGGCACCTGAAATTCAAAAGTGCGTCGTAATACGATGCTACTTACGATCTTCACTTATTGATCATTAGGCGCCCCCAGGCACTTAACAAACGGCAGTCTCTTTGAGGAAGCAACTTATTATTTGGCTGGTCTATGCATCCAGTGCTCTTGAAAAGGATAGCTTCAAATTCTTTGGAATCGTAGTTGCTATGTCTGAAAAACAACTGTGTATCTTCATTGAAGTAGTGCGTGGACAATCAGGTCACGAATTATGTAGGGACTTAGGCCTTGGAGGATCCATCGCCGCCAACCATTTGCTTCCACACATCTGTAGATCTCACTACCATGGTCATATCATTCGAAAGCTGAAAGCTGAAACCTTGGAAGATGCATACAAAATCAAATCAGCTGATGAATTATTTTCCCAGTTACAAGGCGTTGTGTAATTCGAGTCCAAGTTCGAACCGGACATCTCCGCCACCTGGTTCTGAGAATCATGCATCTAATGGGCACCTGGGCATCACTTCCACTTGGAAAGCTGAATTCAAAGGTACGTGAGTGGACGTAGTAGTCTATCTTGGTTACACAGCATTGCTTGCACATGTGTATACGGGTTCCAGATGTCTACACCTACGTCCCTGCATGACACCTTGCAGCCCTAGTGCAGCCGGACCGTGCGAGACATGCCGGGTATTCTGAGGTGATTGATGGATCATATGTAAGTGGGTATGCTTCCAAGATTGGTGGCGGGCGTACATACACACAGTCTGCTGCTTGTTACGAAAAAATTCTCACCCCTTGCATAATGCTTCAAATGTTTCTTGGCTTTCTTCATCGTGGCTCTATCTGCCCCTCCATTCAGACATTTCGATACTCAGGGTTTCAAGTTATTCGTAATTCATGTAATATGTGCGTGATTGGTCAGAAGCTCAAGTTAAAAAAAAAAAAAAAAAAAAAAAAAAGAAAAAAAGGAAACTCCATATCCGCGGAGCTGATCGTGTTCAATTATTCTCTTGACATCAATGATTCAACTAATTCCAGATACACCAAGTTAATCCACTTCAAATGTTCATCTAATAATCGCCACAAGCTCCAACATTCCAAGGTTTGCACATGTGAGCATCGGTTAAAGCTTGCTGTATTTGATCAAGCACTTCCAAGGTTGAGCACCACTTGCTGGAAAGGTACGTTGTCCTTCAATATTTGAACCTTGCCCAGGTGGAAGTCCTTTTTCACTGCACGAATGCGGACATGGGTCTGGGTGGTTTGGCAGACTATTGCCAGTGCCGCGGTCTGCGCAGAATATATATCCAATGCCAGTGTGAGATTGAATATTGTTAGAGAGTAGAGATCATTGAGTCTATATATAGGTACAACATTTGAACATTTGAACCTTGGAAATTTTTGAATCAAACCCGTGGACTTCTCTCGGTGCACATGTGATATACTTCCCGAGGTCGATCTTTCAAATGTTGAAATAGCAACCTTAAAGTCGAAGTATTCAAATTTTCAAGAATTATGTAAATTCCAACTTGAAGCACTTGAGTTTGGAGATAGCATTCAGATTTTTCCCTCGGTCTTTGTAACTATCCCGTTGTGTGCTCTATTCGCGCCGGTCAGCGAATTACAGACATCTGGATCATAAAAACGAGAGGACTGGATTTCAACATCTGGAACCTTGGAATCTGAAGTTCAACATTGAAGTTTGACTCGGAAATCACAACCTTGGAACTTCAATGTTGCAAGCCTTGGAGGTTGAACCACCTTGGACTGGCACTGGCGTCATGATTTACATACTGGCATCCATCATACATAATCACTCCAGGCATCAATCAATCCCGAGGTCCATGCCCACTGGCATCCAGAAAGTTTCAACGCCCGCCGTGACTGCCAGTGGCACACATGGACATTGATCTGGATGTGCATGCCAGCCGGAGTGTACTACCTAGGTAGTAGTAGTATATATTTCGATTTCAAGTTCACTGGAGTTCAAGTTGAACATTGACTCGGAATTCTAAGGTTTTAATTCAAATGTTGTTCAAATGTTGTATTTGCCCCATAAAACATTTGAAACTTGCACATGTGAGCGCTCTATGTCAACTGGTATGTACCTAGGTGCCCAGGACTCGCAAAAGTAGTACTGCAGTGGTGTGAACACATGTGCATTCCAAGCCTCCACTGGGGCTCAGGCTGCACAAGGTTCAAACATTTGAATGTTTGCATACGTACATACATGTATTCTTTAGTAACTTGAAGTTTGCAGAACGACATTTGAAAGCAACATTACATGTACCTACATATACTACCTACCAGGTCGAACTTTTACTACAAACTTGAACCCAGCATCAGCGCTAGATTCTTTCTCGCACAGCATTGAACATTTTTGAAAGAGTTAGCCTAGATTGAATTTTGAAGGACACAGGCTACTGTATATTCAACTGTGATACTTTTCGAGGTTCTTCAATTAGGGTTGTATAGTAGTTATTTTTAGGGGGGTTAAAGCCTCTGTGGTGATCTGACCTACGTAAGCGGATAAATAGTTTCGCCGAAGTCCCCCGGTGGAGCCTGCCGACCTACCGCCGCGGC
The DNA here is from genome assembly GCA_911649655.1 of Penicillium sclerotiorum. Taxonomy (NCBI): domain Eukaryota; kingdom Fungi; phylum Ascomycota; class Eurotiomycetes; order Eurotiales; family Aspergillaceae; genus Penicillium; species Penicillium sclerotiorum. Next base: position 1,046,324 of record CAJVRJ010000008.1, read on the forward strand.
CTAAATGAACAAAGCAACAGCTGGAAGTCGCGACTCGATAAGTTGGATTGCGGTATCCACGTAAGTCTGACCACTTGACGTTCTTTAAACTGCCTTCCTTTGCATTTCATCTCTTCGTTTTATCTTACGCGCTAACATTCTCTGAAGTTGCAGCTTGAATCCATTTTGTGACCAACCCTCCGGTCTCATACATTACTTTTCTTGGCCCCCTCCGCCATCACGCCGATCGATGACTTTATTCTGAGGAAACGACTGTGGTTATGATGGTCACCTGGTGAAGATAAAATATCCGTCCATTCGACGTTACCTTTGACCGTCACCGAACATGGATGAGTTTCCGTCGCACGATCCGGCGGGGTCATCTTCATTCCCCGACTTGATGAATGATCCAGCTTTTGACGAGAGAGAGAGGGGAATCGAGGACATGGATACCTGCAGAATATGCCACGGTGAGGCGACAGAGGAGGAGCCGCTGTTTTACCCGTGTAAATGCAGCGGAAGTATCAAGTTCGTTCACCAAAGTTGCTTGGTCGAATGGCTTGCGCATTCTCAAAAGAAGCACTGCGAGCTGTGCAAGACGCCCTTCCGATTCACGAAGCTATACGATCCCAATATGCCCCAAAGTCTCCCGACGCCTCTATTCTTGAAACAAGCCTTGATTCAATCCTTCGGAACATTGGTGACCTGGCTGCGATTCATACTTGTCGCTTTCGTGTGGTTGGGTTGGCTGCCATGGTCAATGCGTGCGATATGGAGGGCACTTTTCTGGCTTGCGGATGGAAGATGGTCAAGTACTGGACCGGTTTCTCACCAGGATGGTCAGTCAGCGGTAGAGAGTGTGGTTCAGGCTGCGATCAATGCTACGACTGCAAGCTCTACAGTTCTCGATTCGGTCTCCGCTGCTTCAAATGCGATCCATTCTGCTACTGGCTCGCCGGCTCAGCAACCGTCAGACGGAAGTTTCTCCGTTGGCGATCCAATGATGCTAGCGATCATCAAAAAAGTGATTCCAAGTCTGTTCCTGCCCGCTTTGACTTCAAATGGGGTGCAAAATGGTTCACAACCAAATAATATGACTGGAATTCCCAAACCTCGGTACCCGTCATGGCTCTCTGATGTGAAATTCTTGATGAATTTGACCCCTTACCCAACCATCAACAACATGATCATCGACACCCTTGAAGGACAGCTCATTACTCTTCTTGTTGTGATAGCTTTCATCCTTCTCTTCCTGATTCGTGAATGGGTTGTTCAACAGCAGCCAATGGCTAATATCGCAGAAGGCGAACGGGAGGCGGCGGTCCAATTGATTGCGAATGCTAATCGTGTCAATGAGCAAGTCCCTGTAGCACAACCAGATCGCCCATTGGGTTGGCCGAACTTCGAGCCCGTTCCCGCCCGGCATGATGTGATTCAGGAGGAGCGTGATGAAACACCCCCTCGTTCTCGAGCTGCATCTCCAGCTCCGTCATGGACAGATTCTGACGATGGTCTTCCCGTTATTCCCAGAGTTCCCGGACCCAACTTCGCTACCATTGCTGAAACGCCCCCTAACAACAGAGGACAAGAGTTCGGACAGCAGGGACTACACGATCTTCATGGGGGTGTCAACGCAGGAGATCCAACGGCTTTCAGAGACATCCTAGCCCGCTCCAACGGTGAACGGGATGAAATGCTTCGATTGATTCATCAAGAAGGTCGCGAGGAGGAGCTGGGCTGGATCGTGGCTGCCCTGAATCCCGGCACCCAGGACCGGAACCCTCCAGAGCCTGTGAACCCCACAGGTCAAGCCCGATTTGATCACAACGGCCCTGAAATTCAGCCAAACGAGGAAAATATTGCCCAATCAGATCGCCACCAGTTGCCCACACAAAATGGAACACTCCATACAGAGGCGGAGGGGGATAATTCGCCTCCCAAAGGGTTTGTCGAGCAGTTGATGAACTGGTTCTGGGGAGACATCAGACTAGCCAATGGCACTGGCGAGGAAGCACCACCAGACGATGAACGGATTGTTCAAGATCCAGCTTTGGAAGATCCATTTGTGCCTGTGCTGAACAGACAGGAAAATCAGCAGCCTGATGGTGGCCTGGCTCCTGGAGCTGACGCTGGGCTAGATGGTAATGACATCGATGCGATCGAAGGAGATGATTTCGAAGGCATTATGGATCTGATTGGTATGCAAGGCCCCATTTTTGGCCTTCTGCAAAACGGTGTCTTTTGCGCTCTTCTTATTGCATTCACAGTCGCCATTGGAATATGGCTGCCTTACCTATGGGGTAAAATTGCCTTGGTGCTGTTGGCAAATCCTCTGGAGCTCATTGTTGGTGTTCCAATGACTGCCGTCAGTGTTGTTGCGGATATTGCTCTAGATACCTTGATTGGGGTCGTCGGCTACGTCATGTACTGGGTCACCATCCTTTGCAAAATACTCTTGAGCCCGTTCACCACCTTTGTTCCTCTTGGAGATTGGATCCCGCGCGGCAAATCCGTGACTAGTGCCTCTCTTTCTCTCATCGATGCAAGCACCAATCGCTTAAACAAAGTGGTCAAAGCCTTCCTCGTGTTTCATGACTCCGACATTCCTATGTTTTCGGTTGTTTCTCATCAGGCCCTGAAACTACACCAAGCTCGCCTAATCAATTTCTTCCAGTCATTGTTTACCATCGCCAAATTTGCTCTACACGATTTCCCTCTGCGTCTGCTAACTCTTGGAGTGCGTGGAGCGTTTTCATTTGAGCTAGATCTTGCCAAATTGAAGGAATCTTCGATGCTCATTCAACAACATATCGGAAGTTTCATCAGATCGGTCTTCTTTTCCAGCTCCGGGACAAAGCTCATCAATGCAAGTACTGTTAAGGCGGCAACGGAATCTGTCGGAGTCGATCAGGACCTTGCTGTGTGGGACACCAAAGACCGCATAATTGCTATTTCCATGGGTTATTTGCTTGCAACACTCATGGGATATCTCTACCTACGCGTTACCGGATTACTGACTGGAGCAAACCGCGGGCAGCGGTTAGAAGGCATTGTTGCTGAAGTTCTCCTTCAAGCTGGTGGCGTGTTGAAAGTCATTCTCATCATTGGCATCGAGATGATTGTTTTCCCTCTCTACTGTGGAACATTACTGGATGTCGCTTTGCTTCCTCTTTTCTCCGATGCAACCATTCTCTCACGTCTCGCCTTTACGGCTGCTTCCCCTCTCACATCGCTTTTTGTCCACTGGTTCATCGGCACTTGCTACATGTTCCATTTTGCCCTATTTGTTTCCATGTGCAGGAAGATTCTCCGAACTGGCGTTCTATGTAAGTTTTCTCGGTGCCCACTGCTTATCTCAAGTGCTAATGTTCCTCTAGACTTCATCCGAGACCCCGATGACCCGACCTTCCATCCCATCCGTGATGTCCTGGAACGCAGTATTACCACCCAGCTCCGTAAAATCGGCTTTAGTGCCCTTGTCTATGGGGCTTTGGTGATTGTCTGCCTAGGCGGGGTAGTCTGGGGTCTTGATTTTGCATTTGATGGAGTTCTACCCATTCATTGGTCGGCCAGTGCCCCAATGCTGGAATTCCCCGTCGATCTTCTATTTTACAATTTTGTGATGCCACTGGTCATCCAGGCCGTGAAGCCTTCAGATGGGCTACATGACTTATACAACTGGTGGTTTCACCAGTGTGCGCATTTCCTACGCCTCAGCAACTTTTTCTTTCCGGATAGACACCTTGAAGAAGAGGGACACCACGTCCATCGAACATGGTGGGGCTTTTTGTCTGGACGCAAGGGTGACTGGGTGCATCCTGTGACCGGGCCTGCCCAACAGGCTGCGGCAGAAAACGAAAATCGTGACGTCTATTTCCTACGAGACGGCAGATATGTCCGCGCGCCTGCTTCGGACCAAGTCCGCATCCCCAAGGGCAACCAAGTCTTCCTGGATGTTACCGAGGACAATGAACGCGTCGATGGAAGACCTGACCTTGATGAAGGCTTGCATGGTCGTTCAAGCAACATGTTCGCCAAAGTTTATATCCCCCCTTCCTTCCGCCTTCGGATCGCCACCTTTATCCTTCTCATCTGGCTGTTTGCTGCCGCGACAGGAGTAGGCAGCACAATTATTCCGCTTGTTGTTGGGCGCAAGGTGATATCGATCTTCATTTCCACACCAGTACCGGTGAATGACATTTATGCATTCTCCAGCGGACTGTGCGTTGTCGGCGGGCTTGGCTACCTTGCATACTATTGCCGAGTCGTTGTGAGGGCCTTGCAAGACAATCAATGGCGACATCTCCAGTATCCTAGTCAACTGGCTCAGCTCGGCATCGACCTTGCCTTGGATGCGGGCCGCCTGCTGTACATGTCTGTCATGCTGGTTGTCTTCATGCCAACTATGTTTGCACTCCTTACGGAACTTTATATCCTTATCCCTGGACACACTTTGTTTGGAGACGGCCAAACCCACGTCATGCATGTTGTCCAGGATTGGACACTGGGTGTCTTGTATGTTCAAATGGCAATCAAACTGATCCTGTGGCACCCTCAGTCCTGGGCCGCTGCGGTCCTAAATGGTATCTTCCGTGACGGCTGGCTTCGACCAAATGTGTCTCTCGCAACCCGAGCCCTGGTGCTTCCCCTTTTACTCTTTACAGTGACCGCCATTACCCTGCCTTTGTCTCTCGGAGGGGTTTTGCGATACACCGCTCTCTACTGGGTCGAGGCTCCTCAAAACATCTATCGCTACATTTATCCGATCACCTTGCTGGTTGCTTTGGCCGCGTGGACGGTCCACCTCGTGCTACGACGAGTGGCGATCTGGCGCATTAACATTCGGGATGATGTGTACCTTATCGGCGAGCGACTGCATAATTTCAGCGAGAAGCGGGCACGAGATGTTGGGGTGCCACAGCGGGTGATAACTAGGTAAATGGATATGGGGGAGGTGAGAAGGGCACACATTAAAATTTGGTTCACATTTCTCCCCGATGCGTTTATGCGTTCATGAATCTCTCCCTTCCGGAGTGTGGTCTCCATTCTGTTATTATTATTATCTTTTTCTGATTGATTTTTCGCATTTTACCCCCTTTCTGAAACAAAAGCCCCACAGCTGTACAGATACATACAATTAGGCAGATTTTAGTTGATCATCCATCCATAGAGCCATTCAGGGAACAGCATTTATTGGCCGTAGGTGAATATCCTGCTGCCTGAGGCTGGATGACATAATCAATAAATCGTCGTAAAATACGATATGAATACGATAATTTCATCCCATACGCGGACGCTAAGCCTGATTCGGACACAAAATTACTCAAATTTAGATGCCTGCCACGTGACTTGGTCCATATCCACTCCGCTTCACAAATTCAGGGCTCTAATTGGTTAGGCAACAGCATTCCCTTGAATGCTCCCGCATCGGCTCTATCGCTGTAATCGCCGCAGGCACCCATCGAGACCATTGTTTCGCTTCTGATCTTGAACCCCTCTCACCTCATGGACTCTCTTCACTTTAACAACCCCCTCGCGAGATGGATCTTTGATCTTATGCGACTGTGAATTTGATCGTTAGATTTCACTCATCCTGATCGAATCCGAGTCGCCAATATGTCCGTTATGCGCCACGGAGGAGGCGGCGGGTTCCTCCAGCGCCGTCTGACCAAACTGTACACTGACACCAAAACATCATGTGAAAGTGTGACGACTGCCTCGAAAGCTCTTGATGATCCAGAACTCATCGCCCTTCATCAGAGCTTCCAGAAACAACGCGATAGGTTGCTCAGATGGGGCTTGGATTGGAGTGATGACAGCGCTGCTCAGCCTAACGACATCGACGAATCACTCACAGCGGCGGGTTTCAGTGATGTGGTTGAGAGTGTAATGTCATCGATTCAGGACTTACTGACCGACGCCGAACGAGTGCAGCATCTCGATCCTCCCATGATTTCCTCGAAGGACCGCAAGGTGGACCCATCGAAAGACGCCCTCGGAACTCGACCTCTCAAAACTCAGTGGACCGACGACGATATCACCCGCTCGAACACAATTCTCAAAGATCTGACAGCTTGTATCGATACCCTCTACGATTTGTCCAGCTCGCGGAGGACAATGGCATCTAGCATGTCTTCGACGAAGCACAACCCCACCGCTCGACGACCCGTCCCCGCATCCCCCTACGACTCACCCCTCGGTTCTTATTCGGATTCAAAGGAGAAGGTCCAGAACCCCAAGCACATGTTTGATCAGAGCGCTTACCCAGCGCCGTCTCAGCATGACCTGGGTGGTACATTTGTCTCCTCTCGTCAACTCGTCATTGAACGGTCTGCTCTGCAACTATACGGGGCAGGCGACGACAATTCTCCTCCTCCATATGAACCTGTCGCAGCTTCTTCAAACTCACGTGCCGTCGGAAGACTGAACACATCCGCCTCGCCCGCTCTTCTGGGCTTGGTCAAAGACTCGCAAGTGTCGGTACTTGTTGAATTCATGCCAATGATCGTTGACGCCCATACAGACCAAAAAGGCACTCGCCTGGAGAAGCTGCAGCAATCTCTTGACCAGCTTCTGCAAAATGCCAGCATATCTCATCTGGGCCTTCTACGATTCCTTGGCTATTGTATCGATGAACCGAAATCCCGCTACGCGTTCTTGTACCAAATGCCTGTTGATTATTTCCCTTTTTTACGAAACCCAAGTGACTTGTTAAAAGAGCTCAAGCCTATGCAGTTGGTTTCCCTATTCCCATCGGCAGAGGATTATCGCGAGAAGCGAATGCCAAACCTTGAGACTCGATTTCGACTTGCCTATGACCTGATGATGTCCGCGTTGCACCTAAGAAGCCAAAATGCAGTCCATGGCAACATTAACAGCAGCAATGTCATTTTCTTCCCCGGTCGCACAGATGCGAGCAATGACGAGAGTGGTCTATCGCCTGACCTCCGTCGCCCATATTTGACTTCGCCTGCTCGCTTCTCCGGAGATGGACCTACTCCTGAGCCATTGTCCACCGCCATGTATCGTCACCCAGAAGACAAGCGAAGTGTCGAAGATAACGGTGCTTGGGCTTATGATCTCTACTCCCTTGGCTTGGTTTTGCTGGAGATTGGCCTGTGGACACCCATTGGGCGTCTATGGAAGATGAAATATGACCGGTCCTGGTTCAAACACCGCGTCGAAGACCTTTATGTCAAGAAGCTTGGCCCAAAATGCGGCACAGCATACCTTCAAGCAGTTCAACTTTGCCTCGATGCCCCAAACTTCCATCTCTCGACGCAACCTATGACCGACCTCTCCCTCCGTGTTCCACAAATCTACCACTATCCCGTTCTTGACCTGACTGATCCCGACGGAACATTTTCCTTCTCGATGAACTTCATGTACACCATCTGTAAGATTCTATGGTCATGTTCCAGGATCGATATCTTTTCAGCACCACCCGCAGAAGAACTAGACGACTGCCTGCCGCTGGCACTTGTTCCCAAGCCTGAGCCTTCACTGCCGGAAAACCAGGCGAGCATTTACGAATCGGTTCGTGAACCCACTAATTTGGATAAACAGCTGCCGATGGTTCCAAAAAAGTCGTGGCCTGCAATGCCACAAGAAAAGGCACCAGAAAAAGCTGCTAAAAAGCGTACTGTCAAGCGCCTTCCCAATCTTGAGATACCCGACCAGCATTGGCAAGAATGGAATTTCCAAATCATGCCAAAGCTCAGTCGCCTCCTGCAGAAGATTTTGAAAGAATCAGACGAATCCTGTTCAGCGACTCTTATGATGACGGGAGAATCTCTCGACACCGGTCGAACTACAATCTGTGTGACCTGTGCCAGTGTGAAGAAAGTTCGATCGGCCTTGAAGAAGCATTTCCAGCTGGGAAGAGATGATTGGGACCTCATTGTTATTCGAGGTGACGTTGAACGGTCCAAGGTCCCTCGCAGTAAACGTCGCCGGCCCGCCAAGACTCGCCCAAACGGCTCGAATGAAACCCCCTTTCGTCAGCGCGAGCTCAACCCTTGCTATCAGCAACGACCACTGTGTGGCGCGTCAATTGGTGCCTTCCAGAATGAAGAACATCTTCCACCCGTTTCTTACGGTGGGGCTGTATTAGTTGATGGACAGCCTTATGGCTTAACAGTCCACCATATGCTTGAAGCACCAAGTGACGATGAAGGCCCTGATGACGTTGAACCAGATCTCCCAGCTCGGTCAGCGGGAAACTGGCCCCGCAATACCTCTAACCTTACCACTCCAGAATACTTGTTCAACTACATGGAAGATGATCAATCCGAAGTCAATCTAGACCTGGAAATCTCAGATGTCGACGATGATGATGCATCCGTTTCACAAGGTGGCGAAGAAGAATACTGGCTCTCAGAGGATGAATCCTCAGATGAAGAGTCTATTGATGGTGACAATGATGATGACGATGCTGCTTCAATTGGAGACACTACTGGCATTGAACCAGGAGAAGAGCCTCGGCTCTTCGTAACTCAGCCCGCTATTGACGACGTTCATGATGATTTCTTTCCCTCCCCCGAAGACCGCGACGACGAACATCTTGCTTCACACTCCTTGGGCTATATCCACGCATCATCGGGCATCCGCCGCTGGACATGGAAAGGCCTCAAACATGAGATTGACTGGGCACTCATCAAAGTCGACGAAGCTCGCATGGACCCCCGGAACATCATCATTGATATGACAACCTCTTCCCCTGCCAGACCTATTCCAGGACGGGCGGCTCAGCCGCCACCTCTTTTCCTTAATCAAGTTACACGGATGGAAGAACTGGGAGGATTGCAAGTTCAATGTTGCGGTCGTACAAGCGGACTTCAGTCAGGCCAGATATCCAAGGCCATGACCCTGGTCAAATTGCATGGTCGTCACTCTTTTTCGACGAGCTTTTGTGTCAATGGAAACTTTGGAGGTAAGAAGTGCACCACCACAGACTCGTGTTTATGTGTATATGATCCTTAATTAGATACCCTTGCGTTGTTTTGTCACGGCTTGCTTTGCCTGGTTTACCCCGTCATGTTACCCCCCTTGCCCTTAAGCCGACGAAGCATAATTGTTTCCGCAACAAGACGAGTTCAAGCTAAAGACCAACCACCACAACCCATCCACCCCCCTGTATACCCCCTGTATCAAGTAAATCATGGATCAAGCTAACCATTCCTCGTGTTATAGCCCCCGGTGATTCTGGCGCTTGGGTATTCGACAGATCGACCGGTCGCGTCTGCGGTCATGTCCTGGCATGGTCCGCTAAGAGCAATACAACCTACATTGCCCCAATGGAAGTGACCATCGAAGACATCACTCGCACCCTTAATGCCTCCCTCGTTTCCCTCCCCGGCGACCCGGCCCGATCAATGGGATACACTACTTCCGTCCCTCCCCAACAAGCTCAATACGGATACCACCCCCAGCAGTTCCCTGGCGACTACAACCGCCTTACCGTCGGTAGCCCTCATCCACCTCCCATACTTCAACCGCATCCGATGCCTCATCACCCCTCCCATCCCGGCTTTGGCCGTCCTCCTCAACCTCCCCCGCCTCCTCCGCGACCAGGCTCTCGAGAAGCTCAAGTGTTCCACGGCCGCATGTCCCCCATACCCCCGTCTCTCCTGTCAGGGCCACGCAATGTCGAGCGTCAGCTTGCGTAGGCCCTGGTTCTTTTCTATGCACTCATAACTTTTCCCTTCAGGCTACTTTGTGTGTCTTCCAGTAGGTTTATGAACCTTTGTTTTTCGGATGTTTTGGGTATGCGTTCATGATCATGATTTGTTTTGAGAATACCCATGGAGGCTAGTCTTTGCGTTACTTTTCAGTCTTTACTATCTTTACTACAGTTCAATTCAATTCTTTTTTGAAGTGTTGTTGTGCACAATAAATTTGAATAATATTCAAACAAGAGATTCCAAAAACCGAAATCCACACAGCATCGATCGCCTTTTATAATAACATCGTTGATTTTAATATTTACACCGTGGCCTGGAATGGCCGCCCCAACCTTCAAAATGTTGGAACTTTTAGACATGCGGAGCCCACACGGAAGTCATGTACTCTTCCACCGTTCGGGGCTTGAATCCTGGAAACTTATCACCGACTCGACCTTCTAGTGGCAGGTTAAATCCTCCAGCAAGGTATAATTGGTAGCCGAATGAGCCGTATTCTTTTTGCTCATCATGCTGAATTCCACTGCCTTCAAGTGGCGTCATGCTAGGAACATCCCCTTTATTGACATCTTCGGGTTTCATCCAGGTAACTTTGAATTTCTCGCCTGTAGGCAAGGTTAGCAGTGAGCTTAGAGAAGCACATGTGCATGGGAGAAGGGTTGAATCATACCACACAGCTTTTCGCCTATTTCTAAACATTTGCCGAGTGTAGTGTCTTCTCCATTGCAAAATGTGAACTCAGGCCAGTCGTCGACCTCTAACATCTTTGCTACTAATGTCGCAGCATCGTAGCTGTAGATCATGGTTATAGGGGCAGTTCCATCTCCTGGTATGCATGCTTCGCGATTCAAAACGTCGACTGCGATGGTCATGGGCGGAATATTGGATTTGCCGTGTGGTATGCCCAGAAAGTCCATACAAGCACCCCATACCGGGCGCGTGTAGGTTAATCTGCTTTCCTTCAGCAGGTTTGCAGCTGAGAGAAACCAGTCCAGGCCGGGATCAATGCTCCTCCTCCTGGGAAGAAGTCAATGTAAGTTCGTGATATCAGGATGAAGAAGAGGTAATTCTTACTCTTCAAATGTCGCGTAGCCAAACTCGCTTGTCATAAATCGTTGAACTGTCTGTGCCTGCACCGCAGCCTTGATTAAATTGTTCTGAGCTTCTGAGCAAGTATCGCCCAGCATGCCAATGGCACATATCACAGTGTGTACAGAATGCTTCTCCAGCACCTGTGTCAATGCAGGAATGTCCTCATAGTCTACCTGCACGTACTCCACATCACTGACTGGGGATTCGACATGTTCCTAGGTCCAACTGTCAACTCTACATGCTTCGCGGCGGTATCCGGGGGGTTGGGATAGCTAGACGTACTTGTCGCGTGAACGCCACCACGCGGAACTTGTTCTCGTTCACGATCTGCTCAACGATGGTCTTTCCTACGCCACCCGTCGCGCCCGCAACGACAACTGTTGCACTCATTGTGGGATACGGTACAGAGATCAAAACCAAGCTCAATGTCTTAAGTTCTATGCGGGGTCATGTCATAGCCTTTAACACGTGAGTTAAGCGACTCACCCCTCAGAGTTACTGTCTCCACAGGTTCCAGTGTTCCAGGGGCGAGAGCTCCCGGATCGGTGTTAAACTGGGCCTATCCCATGGCCCTGGGTCTATCCACCCTGCCTATCAATGAGCCCCTCCACGGCGAACGGCACGCAAATAATCCAAAATGAACTACGATCAGCGGGAGATCGGACAAATAGCCAAATCGACTTTTCTAGCGCTTTGTGCTCGCACATACGTAGGGATGGACCCACTCCTTAGGGTTATCGCGGCACGACCAAATCCAATAGACAAGTTTTTGACTTTGAATAATATGAATCATATGGGCCATGAACAGGGATAATTGCACGAAAGAGGAACGAAATGCGAATCTGCAGAAACAAAAATTCAAAAATAACCAAGGAAATAATAATAAAATAATTATCGGGTCTGATCCACTGTGGAATATTGAATTCATCACGTGTTTAAATGATTCATGCCCCCTTGCGCATTGGATGAGATCATACCCTGGATAGGCTCATCCACTACATAGTCTAGCACTTTTCCCTGCCGAAGACCCGGCCAGATCACGTTTTTACTAATGAACCTCTCAACCCACCGAATAGTAACCAAATATCGAGCTAGAAACCAATAGCCCAAATGAGACCAGGTTTGTAGCCGCGTATCGAATCCCGAATTCTTCAGATCAGCCTTGAGTGGACTATCCGGCCCTCTCCGGGACCTCTCATACGCCTCGAAAATGCTATTAACGGCGTGATCGTCCAACTTCCCCGTTGCTGATTCATGAACGCCTCGGTGAATTGCATTACATAGTTCAACCACGTCTTGGATCCCATCATTGAAGCCAAGACCCAGGTGGGTAGTGAATTTGTGGGCGGAGTCACCCACCAAAACAATTCTTCCAAAGCTCCAGTGCTCCACCATACCTTCCTGCAGATCCGTCATGCCTCGTCTCGTAAGACGAGGCCATACATCCCGGACCTTGACGTCGCGCGTCAGCGGGAAATCAGCGAATTCAGCACCCAGGCTTTCCAGATCATCGTCGGTATACTTCACATGCTCTGTCGTGGGCTCCGGAAGTTTCTCGTAGAGGAAAAACCATGCGCGCTCAGAACCACTGAAATACGTAATCGCCTTGCCAGAACTTTGCGTATCGTATCCCAGTCCCGGCTTCGATGGCGCTGGAAATGAGCCGAAGATCAGCCGGAAGGTAGAAATGTAGGGATTTATTGGATCCCAAGCCCGGCTGGGATTCTCCCTGAGAGCCAGCTCTCGCATCAGTCGCCGTGTCTTGCTGTGAGCGCCATCCGCGCCTATCACGATGGATCCGGCATAAACACATCCGTCTTCACAAGTAACCTTCACACTAGTAGAATCGGTCTCGATATCGACTAGTTTCTTGTTCGTGATGACCTTCTGTCTTGCTGCTGGGGGGAGACCATTGTACATGATACTGAGGAGCTCAGCGCGGTGAAATGCCACAGCGCCATATCCATAGCTAGAATGAATCAGTAGTGTTCGCTAGAATTTGGAGAGTAGAACTTACGTTTCGTGTAAATCAGTCCAACGTGGACTTTCATTGAAGACGTGTCCGTCGCGGGTGAAGGAAAGGTGATGCTGGATCTCCACGCCGACTGATAAGAGATCATTCAAGATGCCGAATTGGTGAAGAACTCGAAGTGTATGCGCGTACACGATCAGACTTGCTCCTTCATCTTCGATCACGGATGCTCGGCGCTCCAAGACCACGAAGTCCACTCCCGCTAGATGGAGGGCGTGAGCGGTTGCTAGCCCGATAGGCCCCCCGCCGACGATAATGACCCTGAAAGCATTCCCGGACATTTACCACTCGCTTGGAATTGTATTTGAGGTCTGGTCATCTGTTACTTGGACAGGAAAGCCTCAAGGAGTACCTAATTTCACAGGCGGGTTGAAGTCTCAAAACTCTTGCTGACAGCCATAATCTCACCATCAGCTGCCCGTGCTTTTGAGTTGATATTGCATATTGTGGCACCTGGCCAAAGTATAAGCCACCAATAGATCCTTGTCATGTATGTATAGGTCTCTGCTATTAGGCTTATACCTTGGATAAGCACTTGAGCACTTGAGGCGAATCCCAGCGAGGCTCACAAAAACTATAAGATCGTCGGTAAGAATAGCTACATCCTGAGCCTGAGTACCATCCACATGTGCAGTCGAGCCGAGTCCAAGATATGCGGTAGTCTTAATCTGGCACCAAGATTAAAACTACCAATCAAAATAAGCGGAAATCAAAATCACTCGCATTCCATGGACTCGAATGGATCCGCGATTTGGTTCGATCAGTGGGGCAGCAAGAGCGGGGTTCTTATGTGTCGAAAGAGGTCCACTTCTGACATCTGGAACATCGCTGTGCATCATTTAGAGTCAAAAGTACTGAGAATGTTTGAAGTACTGATCGGGCGGGAAATAAATCCTGGGGATTTCGTGCCAAATACTTGACAATGTGAGTTCCCACCCCACATACAACCTTCAAATCATCTTAACTTGGACCCTCTCATTAAAGTTGCGTTCAAAAGCCATCCAATATGGAAGCAACGCAGCCAATCGAGAAAATTCTCGATAATATCAATCAAATCAAGCCAGAGAACTTTGCATCTGATGGTGATCGAAACAAAGCTCTTCTCGCCGCTTATGCCCTCATAGCTCGCCTTGAAACTCCCTGGGAAACCGTTGCGAGGTTATGCATGAGTCAGGTAAGGCTTCATCTTCACGACCTGATCGATCTGGAGTTGATATTCTAACTTGGACTTTGTCCATCGACAGCCAGCTGTAGCTGCCAGCTTGAAAACCGTGAAGGATCTCAAGTTGTTCGAGACATGGCACGAAAGAGGTGACGCGGCCGAGACCAGCCACGATCTGGCAGTGGCAGTCGGTTGCGATCCCCAACTTCTTGGTACGTACCTGAATAAAACTGAAATTTGAATGCCTGTTGACTTTTCTTTGTTCTAGCTCGTATACTCCGCCACCTGGCGGCAAATCACTTCCTACAGGAAATAGCACCTGATACATACAAGCCGACCAAATTCTCACTCTCTCTTCTTCAGCCTATATTCGGAGAATGGATCACTTGGCTGTAAGTGATTGGCTCTTCAATACGGATCATGGTTTATCTCGCTGACAATCTCACAGCTTCGATGGAAGCCTTCCAACTTTCCCCAAGATGCCTGAGTTTCTGAAAAACACAGGCTACAAGAGTCCAACCGATCCGGCAAATGGTATTTTCCAGTATGCCAAAGGCTACAAGGGCAACTTGTTTCAGCACTATGCGGATCATCCGCGCGAAGGCGAACCCTTCAATACTATCATGGGAGGGGTCATGGCTCACCAGGCTAGTTGGCTAGATATCATTCCCCCCGAGACCTTTCTGGATGAAGCCGATCCAAGTCTGCCTCTAGTAGTAGATGTTGGAGGAAATATAGGGCACGATATCGAGAGGTTCAGGCTCAGGTTCCCGGACACGGCGGAAAAACTATACCTTCAGGATCTGCCTGCGGTCATTGAGAAAGCCAAATGCCCTGACCCTGTCAACAAAATCGTTCATGATTTTTTCCAGCCCCAGCCAGTTAAAGGTATGAAAACTTTACCCGATCGGCTTAGACATACCACGTTCTATTTCATTTGCTTATCCAGTTAGATGCACGGATCTATTACATGCACGGTATTCTACACGACTGGTCCGACGAGCCAGCACGGAAAATTCTACAAATGTTACGAGGAGCTTTGAAGCCGGGTTACAGTCAACTTTTAATTCACGACCATGTTGTCCCGAATGAGTCCGCGCATCCACACGCAACAGCATTCGATTTAACGATGATGGCGATGGCTGCAGGGCAGGAAAGGACGGAGAACGAGTTTTCCGCGCTGCTTGAATCGGCTGGGTATCGCATAGTTCGTGTTTGGAGATCGCCGCTGGCCGCACAGGCCATAGTACAGGCGGAGCTTGCATGACGGTATAATTATTCAAGTTTTATTCTCAGATCCCTGTTCACGTTTCTCGGACGGATATCCCTTTCTGGGATATCCCCTCTTTATCATGCATGGTGTGGAGAGCTTTCTGCCAATAGCATGTCTAGTTGTACGGCTAGCACGAGGCTGGTAACTTGGCTGGCCAGTCAGTGACCTTGGAATCATGATAGATGTCGCTTCTTTCGCGCTGCATATTGGGCCCATGCAGAGATTCCAGGCCTTGGGATGCTGAAGAATCAGAGATATCGTATTTCTAACCCCTCAATATTGAATTTACTTGCGTCGAATCCAGGCGACCTATGGGCTCATAAAATAGAAAGAATACACAAACTCGGTCATGTAAATACCGATAGAGATACCTTGTACCCATATTGGGTTATTTTCTGTTATACGGGCGCCTCATAGCTCATACGTACGCGTTCATCTTTCCACATGCTTAAGACCTTTACTTTGGTCATTCATTCAAAAGCCAGTAGTGCATGTGGTGGGTTACTTGCAAGAAGTGAGTGGATCGTGGATAAACCTACGGAAGAGTGGATCTAGCGTGGCATTTCCGAGGGGTAAATTAACGGTCAGGCGAAAGCACGAGTTAGCGGCAATGCGATAAATTGAAAACAAGGTATAAGTTTGACGCGAGCCCCTCACTTATTCAAGTTCTGTTTTTGCCATCTCTCGCATTTAACGCCAACATGGATCGACTCGCAGCTGTTTCATCCAACTTGCTTACCTGGAATTCTGCGCTTTACCTAGCCGGTTTCTGGCTTCTGTATCATTTCGTCAACGTTCTCTACAATGTCTCGCCCATTCACCCTCTTTCCCGGTTCCCAGGACCAAAGCTTGCCGCTGCATCGTTTTTATACGAGGCCTGGTATGACCTCATACAAGGTGGTCGGTATACAACCAAGATCAAAAAGATGCATGAAATTTATGGTACACATGAAGCCCGAATCTAGTTCTACGTGTTGCTAACCTTCATCTGCAGGCCCGGTGGTACGGATAAACCCCGAAGAACTTCACTTCAACGACGTCGGATTCGTGGACGAAATATTTGCTGGAATGGGGAGGAGGCGTGATAAGCATGTTCATTTCTTGAATTGTGTCACAGAGACGTTGGCACCGAGCATGTTCGCGACTGAGAAGCACGAGCTCCATCGCATTAGACGGAACGCCATGAACAAGTTCTTCTCGCGCATGCAGATATCGAAGCTCGAGTCTATCGTCAAGGACCTGGCGGATGGTCTCTGTGATAAGCTTCTGCGTCTGAGTAAGTTCTATTCTATCCATGAGATCGCCCAGTGCTGAGAGTCAAATTGAAGATGTGGGTGTCCCCGTCGACGCCGCAGAAGCTTACAGTTGCTTTACCTCGGATGTTATTTCTGGATATTGCTTTGGAGAGCCATTTGGGTTTGTTCAACAAGTAAGCTGCCCATAAGTATTGGTGAACATCAGAGAAGTACCAATCCTGATATTGACTTTTTGAACAATAGGAACACTGGAAGCCAAACTTCAGAAAGGCTACCATCGGCGCTGTATCCACAACCTACGTCTTTCGCTTCTTCCCGTTCCTGAGACATGGTATGAAGATTGCTCCACTGTTCACCAGGTGGATGGACGACAGTATGCTCATCATGACGAAGATGATGAACGAACAAATACCAGCTCGTGTCCGAGCCGCAAGGAAACAACACGAGGCAGGCATCATTCAGGATCGCCCGAGTGTTTTCAGTACTATTATGGGGTCGGATCTACCAGAGGCTGAGAAAAGTGATGCGCGATTAATTGGGGAGGGTTTCACGACGATATCGGCTGGTACCGAGACAACGGCGGTAAGACAATGCGACTCTAGCGTGTCTGACTAGACGACTGATGTTTCTATCCAGTGGACCCTCGCCATCATTACCTTCTACCTCCTCAATCAACCGGAAACCCTAGCCCGCTTAACAAAGGAACTCAAGGATGCAGACGCTGAGAATTTATCCTGGTTTGCACTTGAGCAACTACCCTACCTCAACGCAGTCATCTCTGAAGGGTTACGTCTTGGGTACGGAGTATCGATGAGAATCAGTCGAATCGCACCCGACGAGAACCTTGTCTACAAAGGCGAATTCAAAGGCCAAGCCCTCCAGTACTTGATTCCAGCGGGCACGCCGATGGCAATGTCCAACACCATCAACCATCATAATGAAGACGTCTTCCCCGACTCGCACGCCTTTAAACCTGAGCGATGGATTGAAGCGAGTCAGGCTGAGAAGTACCGAATGGATACCAACATGACTTCTTTTTCTAAGGGAAGTAGACAGTGCATAGGAATTAAGTGCGTCACTCTCCCTTCGTCTTTGGATTTTTACTGATGTTCACTTTTACAGCCTTGCATACTGCGACATGTTTGTGGGTGTCGCTACTTTAACACTAAGAGTATTCCCGCGGATGAAATTATATGAAACGACCGTTGAAGACGTGAGATATGATCACGACATGTTCATTCCTCAGGCAAAGCCCGGAAGTAAGGGCGTGAGAGTTGTGTTGTCGTAATGATATTGAACCGGAACTTTCTCATCAGTGATCGAATCAAATTGCCTTGTACAATTCAAATACTAGAAATTGGGAATTATGAGCTTTTGGTATACATAAGAAAACATTCAATGATTGAAAGCGATAGGCTAATATCCAATAAAATCATCAAACGTTATGCATAAACCGACCATGCGTGCCGGCTGCCAGTGATATACACATGCAATTCCCAGGTCCAGCTGGGCAAAACTCCGTATGTGCAGGTCTGAAATTGAATCAACTTTGGAATCCTGGACTCGAGTTCCAGCTCAAGTGAAAGGATGCCTCTGAACTCATGATCAACACTCAACATCCCCCATGAACCCTGATCCTGTTCCATTAAGGAATATATGGCAGACCTTGGTTGCTAACTTGCCAATGACTTGAGCAGTTACTATCCGTCGCTTGTCGAAGGAGTTGTGTGCAGACTGATGAACAGGCTCGCCATTCCTGTCACTTTTCAATTTGTTAGCAGTATTCAAGTACTCCAGGTCCAGCTGAACTCACTTGATGAAGACCTCAACCACTTCGCCGCATTTCTATTGTCTTGTTAGTAAAAAGAAAAATAATAAAATAATAAACCCAAGGTTGAAGATCACAGCAACATTGAAAGGGACAAAATCTGGGATCCATACTGAACTAGCACCTCCACCTTCTCTGAAGAAGTATTTCACGGCATTCGGCCACTGCCCTTTCATTTTATCATATGGGAACCCAAAGAATTTAGTCCCGGGTGCAGGTTCAACATTGGGAAGTGGTTCCTCCAAATAATCTGGATTTTCCACTGAGACTCCACCCTCGAACTCATCATGAGCATGCATACTACCGTTACTGGCGCCTGAATGGGTGCGCGAACCAGTCCACCTGCGCTTTGGGTGCCCACCACTCCGATCGCTGTCTCCAGTAAATCGCCGCTTACCGACATTACTTCCATATGATCGATTATTCCGGCTGTCGTAAGTGGTACTACGCCCATGATACGTCCCACTGCGACTTGCAGTATACCTTTTTCTTGGCCCAGCCCTGTGTTGGTACGGATCTTGTTTTTGGATTCGGTTCTCCGGCCTATGGATGCTAGATGTCTGTAATCCTCTGACTTGGCTATGCCGACGGTCGGGACCGGGTCTGTCTTGACTATACGACCGTTGTTGATGTGCAGACCTACCGTTACCTCCACCGTTAGTACTGTTTCCATTCCTACTAGCAGTGAATCCACTATTTGGACCACGACTGTCCTCGCGACGATGTGTTGGATTCAGTGCCGATGGCCTGTATCTGCGCCGGAGATTTTCATGCTCCTTCTGTCGTGCCCTTAGCGTCTCATTCACATATGCATTACTGAGGTCGGATGCGTTGGTGACGGAGTATCCTCCAATTGTCGATCCCGTTAATCCCACAGAGCGTGGTCGTTCGCGCCAGCCTAGGAACGCATCGCCTCTTGGATGGTATGAATTTCCACTCCGATCTTCTCCTATGGTTTGAACCCGTGACAGGTGAGATTTCAGGGGCCTTTGGGGTGCCTCCATCGACGTTGACATTGCCTATGAACGTTAACCAGTAGAAATAACACTCGAAATACCTAGATGTGAATGCACATGTGTATGTGTCAGATGAAAGCTGGGGTTTTTTTGGTGCCAGATTCAGAGTACTCTAAATGCGCACTGTCACTATTCTTATATCTTTCTCTGAACTACCTAGTCAGTCCTTCGTCGATGGGCTATTCATATCTTGTCTATCCTGAAAGTTGGTACGTTTCAAATTCGCCATTTTTGGGTACAACCTTGGAGGTCCTGCGGTCAACTGGTGACTTTGTGATCGCTGGTGATGGATTCTCTTCTATATGTATGGATGTTCAAAAGGTTCAATCCATGGAATTCATCGGATTTAAAATAGGTATAGGAGACCAGTTGGCGAGGTGGGAAGATGTTTCAGATCATGAATCGAAGTCAACCGCCTTTGTGGTTCTTGTCTATTTAGCCAAAAAAAAAAAAAAAGCCTCCGGCGCCATTGTAAGTTTGGATGTCAAATGAAGGTACAGCATGTCTTCATTGCACTAGAACTTGAAATTTCTGAAGGCTGCACATATTATATCAGCTGGCAGCACAGCACTGTAGATACTAAATCAAAGAAAGTGCAAAATCCAACACAAAGTACACATTTGATTTGCCTGACAACAATAGAAACATCTCCTCATAGGGGATGGCGGATGAGACGCTGGATCTTCCAAGGTTGTGTCCAATAGGGCTCCGCTAGTTGAATCAGCCAGCAAAGAAACTCCTTTCTTTGACAGAATGAGTTCCAGATGTCAATGTTGGGCTCATGTTTCAAGATGAAAGAGACAGCACGTGAGAACAACATTTAAAATTAGCGAAAATGTGCCCTCCATAACTTGAACTCTTATTTATTTTTACCCCCAAAGAACCCAAAATTGGAAGCTCAATCTCAGGCCCTCAAAATGTTCGGGTTCATCATCAACGGCATCAGGTCCATCCTGATGTGGCTTCTTGGCGTCAGGCCAGAGCCCAAACGTGAAAATCACATCTTCCCCATTGATGCATTCCACAAGCAGCCGTTCGAAACCGTTGGAGATTCCTTCGTTCTCGAGGAGGAACGCAACCCAGCTTTCCAGGATCGGATCTACTATCCCGTGGTCATTGGCGAGCCTATAGGGCACCGGTATCAGATATTCGGCAAGTTGGGATGGGGCGCATCATCTACTGTGTGGTTTGGGCGTGACATTTGGTATTACCTGACACTGCCTGTGTATCCATTATCTTCCACGCTAACTAGCTATACAGGACTTGCTTACCCGTCGCATTGAAAGTTTACACTTGTACCGAAGGAACGGATTCCGAGTTCCATATCTACGAGCACATTCGTCATGTTCGCAGCCGGACATTCCACCTTGGCTCTTGCCATGTTCGAGATGCACTGGACATGTTTCTTCTTCAAGGACCAGATGCTAGTCACTGGTGTATGGTGCAGCAGCCTTTGTTGCAAAACCTGAATGAGCTTCAGTCTGGCATGGCGTCTGGTCGAGTGGACCCGAGACTCTGTCGGTACATTCTGAGGCAGGTATTGTCGGGGTTGGATTTTCTCCATAGGAAATGCCACATCATCCATACAGGTGCGTTGCTCGAGCACAAAGGAAAGACGAAGTAACGAGTTCCTAACTCCTCCAGACATCAAGCATGACAATATCATGGAAGGCGCTGATCATGGAGAAGAAGTTTTCCAAAAGTTCTTGGGGAGAGAGTTGAAATATCCCTCTCCGCGAAAGTTCATCAACGGTCACCCGATCTACGCTTCGAGAAAATTCCCAACAACGAGTCTGTTTGAGGATGCTGTAATTAGCGACCTGGGCTGCGCGGTCCGAGGTGAGAAGAAGCACAATCATTTCTGCGGCACGCATTATTGGCGGGCGCCCGAGGTGATGCTGCGTGCTGAATGGAGTTACCCAATCGATATTTGGAGTGTTGGAGTCACAGTAAGTAAAACTATGTTTGACTCATTTAAGTGCCGATCTTTGACACATCAATTCATTAGGCTTGGGTCCTTGTGCAGGGGGATCTTTTGTTCCACGGAAACCAAATTGAAGAGTATCTGAGAGGCAAAAGACCTGGCTACACGACAAAGGCACACCTTGCAGAGATCATATCCCTCCTTGGACCGCCACCTGCCGATCTATTCAGAGAATCTATGCGAGCCCCCGATTTCTTTCGTGTAAACGGTAAGTTGGGGCGTATTCCTTTGTTGCCTTTTCTTTGTTTCATTGCGCTGATGGCGTCAAACAGGAGAATTCAAGTTCAAGGATCTTGTCGTCGAACAAAGGTCTTTTGAGACGGCGGAAATGGTCTTCCGCGGGGAAGAGAAAATTCAGTTCTTGAATTTCATTCGAGGTATGATTCAATGGCGACCTGAGGATCGCAAAACAGCTCAGCAGCTCCTCGACGACCCATGGTTGAATCAGTAGAGCTTGTCACTTGTGCATATGGGTGGAAATTCTGGCCTTCAAATGTTGGAATTTGTGTTGATTTATTTAGACATTCTTCTCATATTTGAGCGTTGATATTTGCGGTGTCTTTGCCAGTTGGTACTCATGATATTCATGGATAGGCTGAGTGGAGTGGGGTTATGTTGTAGAAAATTATGAACTTGAACTGGATCGCATTCAAGTTAGATTATCCGCGTGAGCTCAATTCATTCAAATGTTCAGGGTCTCCAATACCTTGTTGCAATAGTGACGAGAAACTCGTGTTAGCGCAGGCATCCACGGATGGTTGACCCTCGAAGAGAACTTGAATAACGCTATCAGACGCTAAGCGCGTAAATGACGTAGATATCTGCAGGTAGACCCATAGCCAAGACAATGTCAACACACTGCAACTCCCCCTGAGGATTTTAGGCATCATTGCACGTAAGGTAGGATTCGGCAAACATCGAAGTTGAAGGTGTCCAGTTGGTCTACTGAGGGAAGGTCAGGCTACCAACGTGTTTCGCTTGGCGAAGGACTTGGGTCTTCAGCATTCTTCAGTCACTCACTCAATTTGACATTGACACAGCTTTATTAAAACCTCCAATTACGTCGTAAATCATGAGTGGTGCTGACGACCCCACGTATCTTCTCGTCCGCGACCAGGTCGAAGCATGTCGGTATGCAGTCACTTTTTCGTTTAAATTTACCGAGAACAAACTTACCAACATTCTTCACTCTCCAGACTTGCGTCGCAGCACCTACTGTTGACTTCACATGCAGGGTACACTCTTCACCCGGACGTTGAAATCAAAGATGGCATGAAAGTGGCAGACCTTGGCACCGGGACTGGGTAACTCATCCTCTTCTCCCTCACATCTCCTGCCGTCAGGCTGATGACTTATTTGCAGTATCTGGGCTCTTGAATTAGCGACACAGCTTCCGCAGGATGTTCAAATTTGCTGCTATGATATTTCCGGGGATCACTATCCCACGGAGGAATACTGGCCCCCAAATGTCACGTTTGATCACCTCGATTCTATGGGCGATGTCCCCAAATCTCTCAGGGGCACGTTCGATGTCGTGCATCTTCGCATGTGGGCTCACATTCCACGCAATGATGATCCAACCCCGCTGATTCGGCACGCAGCTAATCTTCTCAGTGAGTGATCGGCGAACCCAGCTATGGTAACTACCCAAACTAATGAGATTTCAGAGCCTGGGGGCTACCTTCAGTGGGAGGATGCTCGATTTAGTAGCTTTGTTGCACGAGGGGAAGCCGCTCTGAAGGTTCGAACAATGCTGGATAACATGCACGTCGCTTCGAGGCTTAAGTTCCAGTATGTGACCTGCAGCCCTCATCTTGTTCAACTCACAATTAGTTTCCATGCTGACATTTGGCGCCTTGATTCACACAGATGGCTTGAGGAGCTTGGTCAGCGTGTTCAAAACTCCGGTATGGATTTTCAGGTCCTGGATTGCCAGTACAGAAGCTGGCAGCCTTATCTTCTCCCGCTTGTGTTCAATCTGTCCATCTTGGCGATGCAGAACTTCGGTGGAGTTTTGGAGACTCTGAAGAAAGTCTCACCTTCTGTCCCTACACCAGATGAGTGGACAAAAGCCCTGGCAGATCTGAGCAAAGAGGAACTGAAGCCTGGTGGAGGACAACTGTACTGGCGTCCTGTTCTTCTGCTGGCTCAAAAGAGTATCGACAGTGGAGTGGCTGGTGAGCTTGGCACTGCATCATAACGGATATTCTGCTGTGAGCCTGTAGGGCAATGCATAGATAGTGGTGAAAATTCAAATTGAAGATCTTCTCCTTCAACCGGTGTAATTACCGCCAAGGTTAAGATGACGACGATTTATACTGAAGAGAGTGGATTAGTAGTGAGTGTGGGGCGGTGGATAAGATTTTATCAACGGACTCTCCGTTCTGATCTCCGAACATTTTATCTCTCTGATCCTCCCCATTTTCCTCCTGACTTGGGCTTGCACACTGATTGATTAGACCTTTATCCGCACTAATCTTTTTTAACTGGTCCGCTTTGCATCCGCTTTTGGTTATTCCGAATGCAAGGGTCCAAAACCCCCCACAACTGAGCATTTCTCAACCTTCGGCCAACGGGATCCGACCTCGCGGTACACGGCTGTGAGCTGTCTCTTCATGCATACTTTTTGTGCACCATGTCATCCTTTTCACACATGACAGAGGGGCAATGGGGTGCTGCCTCGGGGTCATTTCAACCGTTTGAGTCCTCTTTGGGAGAGGTGTCATCAGTGGCGTCTGGTCACGTAACCCCCAGTTCGTCTGGTCGTGATTGGATCGATCCGTCAACGAAGAGACCCTTCGCTGATCTTGTGCACCCAGAGAATATTGAACGCCCCCAAACCACACATAAGCAGGGGGATGTCTCTCCATTGGACCCCCAAGGGGACCTCAATGAGAGTGACAATGACGAGGATGTCGGAGTTAAACGCGAGTCGAAACGGCCACGGATGGCAATTTCATGCTCCGAATGCCGACGACGAAAAATCAAATGCGACCGCAATGTCCCCTGTATGGCTTGTGTCAAGAGGGGTGTCCCTGGCTCATGTAGGTGGGAAAATGCCAAAGTGGAGCCATCGCCACAACCGTTTGCCTTGAAAACGCAAGTAGACGATCTTCAGCGACGGCTTGATATGCTTCAAGAGACTCTATCATCTCTGCCATCGGAAATTGTGAAAGCAATTACTATGGGTCAACAAGATCCAACCGCCAGCTTACCCGAGTCTAAGCGCAACATCGATCAACGAGATGCTGCAAATACATCGTTTCATGAAATACGGACTGGCTCATCACGGGAATCCTCCAACGGTATACCACCAGTCAAAAGCTCTTATGATTCGGCTGTTGCTCTTAACGCGACATCGACTGCTACTCAGCCAAATGGTCACCCTTCAAAGGGTCTGACCGAGTTCTATGACGATGCTGCAGAAAATGCTGCAGTTGTTTTGGAGAGCATCGCTTTCAATCCTCGAACAAACGAAGTTGGCGGGACCAACGAATCAGTGAGCTCTCATGAGTATTGGCGAGGCAATATGCTCACTCCCGTTTCGGGAGCTGCGCTTGCGGGAAATGCGAAAGACGACCGGTCGAACAGCAAGCAGCATCATCAAAATCAAGAGCTTACATCGGCACTAACCAGTATCTTGGCTCCTCCGCCAGATAATGCACTGGACCGTTTCAACCCCGTCCTGATGCAACAACAGGATTTTGATATGGATAATCCACAGCAGCTTCTCAAAAGTCGGTTCGATGCCATGAACAGCATATTTGAGAACCTACCCTCTCCGCGCCAGAGCTATTATCTCGCTGAACAATACAAAAAGATCATTCATTGGCGTTCTCCCATTTTACAGTGAGTTCCCCACAGTATATCCACTGCTTCAGTATTTTCGTCGCCTCGTGCAGTTTTAACAAAATACTGACCACTTGACCTCAAAGCTGGCCTTCCTTTCAAGCAGAATTGAACTCTTTCTGGCAGGTGGTGACACAACAACGCCAAGCTGAGCTTGATCCACTGTGGCTTGCTGTCTTTTTCATGGTCATGGCTCTTGCATTGGACAATCGGCCGACAGCCCCAACAGGTCCAGACCATCCGTTCCATGGGTATACTCATCAACGTCTTGACGATCTTGCTCGCAAATACCACTCCGTGAGCATGAAGGCGCTTTATCTTGGTGACTGCATGTCTACTCCACAAGTTCGAACGATACAGTATGCAATCTTCCTCCCCCTACCCATCCTAATACTAGATATGCTAATTTGCATTGTACAGGGCTATCATTCTGTTCAATTCCTTTTTCCAACTATCGAGTGCTTGGCGAAAGGCTGATATGATGCTCAACTGGAATGCTCTGGCCATTCGTACAGCCCAGTTAATGGGATTGCACCGACTGGGCAACAATCCTGAAACGTGAGTAGTACATAGCCTCATTCTGATAGCTCTTATCATCAATTGCTTACAATTTCCCCGCTGCAGAATGCCCCCAGATGACCCCGCCTGGCCACCTGGCAAAAATGCCGTGAAACGCTACATAGCCCTTCGGGTGTGGATGATGCTGCAGTGGGCAGACTGGATGTCCGCATCCGCTCGATTCCGCTGCTATACCATTCAACCAGAGCAGTGCACTTCACAGGTCATCGCCAATGTTAACGAATGGGATCTGTCACCCACAGAATGGCGATATACACCACAGCCTCTGAATATCGTCACCGCGAGCTCTTTTGAGGTCTATAAATGGCAAATTGCCAATATGCTTCGTCTCACGTTTGATAAACTGATCACACATGCTGATAAATTTTCATATTCAACTGGTCGGTTCAACGCTCTAAAAGGAAGTTGGTGAATTTGTCTAGCTAACTGTGGAGCAGTTTTGGAATTAGATGCTGGTTACCGGAAGATATTAGATGGCTTGCCGTGAGTGCATTCCCGCGATTGCTATGCCTGAACTCGAACTGACTTAAGCCAACCTATAGCGATGCTTATCAACGCGAAAATCCCATGTTGGATGAAACAAATCCAAAGATCCGACGGCAGCGAAGTATGCACACCCTGGACAATATCTCACTGTCAATGATTTGCTAACAAATTTCTTCCTCCAGATATTGCTTTAGAAGGGGTATGTAATACTGGTTAGACCGTTACTCATTCGCATACTGATTTTATTTCTCCAGATACATTCTCGCATTGTCCGCTTAAATAGACCTTTTCTTTCAAGGGGCTATTCAAAAGGCTCCAAATTTGCACGTTCTCGTGATAATTGTCTTTCTTCGGCTCGGATCGTAGTAGATTGTCATTACAATCTGCGAGACTTAACAACCAGCGGTTCCTTATGGTAAGTGATTATAAAATGCAGAGCTAGGCTGTGTCTAACTTCCTTCAGGTTTGTCTACTCACATACATTGAGTGCGGCTATGGTGCTCTTTTTAGACCTTTTCTGGTCCATCGATCAGTACGTTTCTCTTAACATTTTGTTTTGAACAATCAGGCTCCACTTGTGAGAATCCCATTTCTAACCCATACCTTCATCAGCAATCTTCCCCCTGCCGAACTTGATGAAAAAACACGCGTCATCTTTATGGTGGGTGAAATTTTCTCTATGCACGGCGAGATCAGCAACACCCCTCTTCGTCGCATCGTTGAGTCCGCCTTCCGCATAATAAGGTGCCTACCCTCTATCTGAAGTATTATTCGACTCATATCTAACATTTTATCTTGAAGTGAGCTCATTTCCGAGAGCCAATCCCGACGATCCGCTCTGCAGGCCCACAACCACAACCTCACCACCCAACAGCAACCTTTCACAAAACCCGCCCCTTTCTCTGAAGTCCTGCGGCGTATCTCCCGTGATATGTCCTTAGAAAACAGAAACTCGAGATGCCATGACCCAGGGTCTTCATCCTCTCAGGCTTCACAGCTCCCCCGTCCAACTTATCAGCAACCCCCCTTCCCAGGTGACATCTCTGAGAAGGCATACGAGCAAATGCCGCCACAAGACTTCCTCGGTTCCGGTTTCTACAATGCATTGGGAGTACAGGTATGCATGCTTCGAGGACTGTATCTGAATATATAGTAACTAACATGAATACCAGGATACATCTGATCCAACCTTTCCTAGTCTTTGGAACTTTAACACATCACCTGCTGATAGCCAATCCGACCTGTCATTTTTGAATGTCTATCAAGGCGTCGGGCCCGATGTGTCTGATCGATACGGCCTTTGGCAATTCTTTGTCGGCCAGGACCTTCTTTGATTTGCCTTGAGGCTGGAATGATGATGAACTACCTGAATTCTCTTGTATATTTTTGTTTATGATACTCCCTGGTCTGTCTCGCGATACTTTACCTTCAATTTCCGCTGTCATTATACTTCAAGTTGAAAAAATTACGATGTACGACTACATACTCAGACGTTCAAATGTTACAATGATGCACACCTGAGCACCTGTGGATGATATGGATCTTGATAAAGTTCAAGTTTTCAGCCACGTTCAACGTTTCTATGATTTTCTCCGGCACCTGCCAGTACCAGTACTCGTCGATTTCTTTCTTACTCTATACATACCCCCAACTCCAGCCACTTAACTCCAGCTCAATTACTCCGCAGGCATCTTATGCATCTTTTCCGTCCCCTCAAACTCAGGCAACCACGCAGCCCGATCCTTACAGAAAAGCTCCCGCATAGGAACCCACTCCTGTCCAGTAGGCAGGTCCAGGGTACCCGACGCCACAATCATGCCATCACCTTCAACACCATCAACACTCCGCGTAGTAAAAAGCGTCGAGCCGCACTCAGTGCAGAAAGATCGATGAAGGACATTGCCAGATTCAACCGCATTGTCGTTGAATCTCTTCAGCAATTCCTCTCCCACGAGGATACGCACTTGCTGTATTCTGCTCAGCTATGTCCATATCCATAAACAGGGATTGGCTACTTACTGGCTTGGAATAGAAGCTATTCGCCATGAATGATGCGCCGGTTACTTTCCGACAGTTCACACAGTGGCAGATTATTCGGGCCCAGGGGTCGCCGATGGCCTCGTAGCGGATTTGGCCGCAGAGACAGCTTCCGGGGATAATGACTTCGTCGGGCATGTTGATTGGATTTCGGATTTCGGTGTGGCGTAGAACTGGATCAATTGATTTTGAAGGAGAGTGTTTTTTTCTCTGATTCAGGGTTTGGGTTTATGCAAGGAGGGGTTGGATTCCTTAAGCGGGGCCGGGGTGTCGGTGTTTGAACTTTTCATCCTGCGTTTTCAAGTTATCTGTCGTCTCGGTCTCGCGTTAATTGATTTCTAAGCATATTAAATAACTAAAAGTTGTTCTGGAAATCCACTAGGCGCTGGCTTAGCTGCGCGGATCTGCTGCTTCCACGGAGGCTCCGCGGACGCAGAAATAACACGGGGATGATAAACAGAGACTGGAAATTGACATTGCACTTGTGCGTCGTTACTATATGCAGACTGGTATATACTAAACTGGCAATCGTAATCACATAGAGAATGCCAGAGACACGGCGAAGAGGATACCTCCCAGGTACCAGTTCGAGACGCGCTGGATCGGAGCATCCGATGTCGTACCGCAGCATTTGCCATTATACGTGACATTGTTCATTTGAGCGGCGACTTCAAAGACAGAGCCTGCAAAGTTTCCATCGTTATAGTAATCGACGAGCAAGAAGTTCGGCGGTCGATCCCATTCAGCTTCAGTACGTCAGCTTATATCTCGCTTCTACTTCGGAAACACTCACCTCGACAATTATTCGCCATCAGTCCTAAACTACCATATCCCGAAACCGCGTTCGTCACATTGATCTCCGCCGAGTCGGGGATCAAGACCTCTAGACTGTCGAACTCGATCTCCAGGTTCAGATTGTGGTTCGCCATATACATCCTGTTCCTAGCTTCCTTGTCGGTGAGACTGGGCGGGCGCTGGTGCGTGCATGGGAATGTGCGGTTGATCGGGGAAAACGGCGTCTCCCACATCTGCGTGAACTCGTCCAGGATATACGGGTACTCTGTTTGGTCTGTTTCGTAGTCCATGAAGACGACGGCACGCTTGCCGTGCAGGATCATGTCGGATAGTGTGGGCCAGTCGTCTAGGCTCATAGGGACTTTCCAGGGTTCGTAGACGTAGTCGATTAGGCCTGAGTTTTGGATGGGGCTGCTGAAGTTTCCCGGTGCGACGTAGTCTGAGTTGACGATCATGACCGTGACAATGTCGTATGGGTTCTTCTTTATCCATTTTGTTACTGTTGTGAGGTAATTTTCGAGTGTGCCCATGTTGAGGAGCTCGCATGAAGTGTGGCACAGGTAGATGTCGTCGTTGTAGTAATGGGCCTCGAAGGAAACTGCCTTTGTTAGTTGTTGCTGGGTTATAGTGGATGTGCATAGCTTACCCATTCGGATCCCGTCGTCTAGTTGGGTGGTCACGTCGTAGTCTTGGTTCGAGGCAATGTTGTTCTTCTTCACGAATGGACTGTTGTGTGCTGTGACCATCGTGATATTCGAGTACTTTCTTTCGCAGAATTCCGTATAGCCGTTGCATGGCTGGGTGTTCACGGCACTCGAGGAAGACGTGGTTGCAGTGCTATTAGAGGAGCTCCCGGTTCCAACGACGACGACGTCTGTCGCCGATGTTGAAACCGTCGAGTTGCCTGTTGTTGTGGCATTGAGAGCAGTAGTTGAAACGATCTCAGTGGTGCTGTAGGTAATGTAGTCACCCGTGGGAACGGCAACTGAAGTTTCAGATGTCACAAAAACGACATCTGTGTTTGTCGAATCTGTGCCAGTCGATGTGGACGTGGATGTCGTGGATGTCGAGTCTGTCCCTGTGGTAGTGGTGGTGGTGTCGGCCGCGGCTCCCAAGCCACTATACAGGACCAATAGGGCCCAAACGGGCAAGATTGTCATTTTGATCTTCATCCCGAGTATACTTCAAGGAGAGGATCAAGTTCTATCTGCCACCTTTTTTCGTTTTCCAAAGCTGCACCCAACTTAAGTGACGTCAGTTTTGTGATTCTTGAAGACGAAGTCAATAGCCCCGTTTGGGATGACGCGGCCTTGAACTAGTCCACTTGGTGTGGAGGATCTCGGCAGAAAGTTCTAGGGAAATCAAGGCAACTTATATTCCACCCAAGGAAGCACAAATGCACGAGAAAAAAATTTTCTCCTCAGGTGCTAACCTTGATGGCCTATAAGGAAGGCTACGGTATAAGATCAGCCCCGGGGGCAGTTTAGTGCCTGCGTTTGTGCAGTAGCCGGGCTTGAGTTTACGCGTCCTTCGGCATTAAAACCTTGGAACTGCAGGTGCATAAGTGCACATGTGGATTGGTCGGGTCCCTGGAGGCAAATGAGACAGGATCATAAATATCTACTAATGCATCTAAAAATGCAACCCCTCATGTGATGAAAATGAGGCTCTCGTCTATTTTGAGCTATGCGCCAAGTGCGGGCGAGTCAACCGGAGCCTCGTCTCCATGTCCAACATCGAAAGTTGATTATACATGAATTGGTATGGAGGATTTTAACCAATTTGGAACTTGGATAGGACATATGTACCTGCAATATTCAAATTTTAGAATAATTAGGTAGCGAACTTCTCGGAGATACCTACATGTACTAGCTTGAATTTCAAATGTTTCCGGGTCTAGGTTGAAGAGGAGATTGGGGTAGTATATTCAAATTGGACATGATTATGGTAAAGCACACGTTTACAGTTGCCCAGATCAACTGTTATTCTATCGAATGGCTGGGTATGGTTTTCCTTAGACCTCAAACGCCAAATATGATACATGTTTATACAATGGCATAAAATATGCAACTTAAATCAGAGCCTGTCCACGGAACATACCCTCACGGACCTCACGGACAACGTCCTTGCGGTCCTTCTTGCCAACCAGGACCACGCCACGACCACGCTTGCCCATACGACCCAACCGACCGAGTCGATGAATGAAATCAACGGTCGTGTGCGGGACATGGTACAGCAGCACGGTCTTCACTGCCAGGGTATCGATACCACGGGAGGCAATGTCAGTCGTGACAAGGACCTTGGTGTTGGGTAGGCGACGGACGGGCTCTGATTTCTTATCAGGAAGTTCAAGAGGGATATCCTTCTCCATGCGAGCTTGCTTCTTTGCGAGCATAATATCCTCAGAGGTCGGAGGAAGGGCAACCTCGGTGAACTCGGCCAAGATTTCATCTTGCTTGCGCGAAGTAGAGTCACGAGACAGCGAGACCGCGTCGATGCCCTTGGTCTGGAGGAAATTGGCAACTTCATCTGCCTCCTCGCGCTCGTTCACAAAGACAATAATCTTCTTCACCTTGGGTCCCATGTACGATGAGAGAACAGGGCCCCAATCTTCCCCGTCATTGGCTTCACCAGCCTTGCCGATGGACCAGATGACATCGGCGCATGCCAGCGAACGATTGCCGCGGTAAGGCTCCTTATCAATATCCACAACGCCCAGCTGAACACGACGAGGAATGGCGTGCAAGTTCGGGGTTGTCAGGCGCCTGATATCCGGGTAGCGCTTGCGAAGCTGGTTGTCCAGACTCTTGGGGATTGTGGCAGAGCAGAGAATCAATTTCTTCAGCGAGGGAGCTGCCTTATCAACAACCTCCATAGTAGTAGGAAGGAAAGAACGGTCCAGCAAAGAGTCTGCTTCGTCGAGAACAAGGTGGCTCACGCGACTGAGGATATAGGGGTTTGTTTTGGCGATAGATGCGAGCAGGTGAGGAGTAGATACTAAGACATCAATACCCTCGGGGTGAAAAAGTGTGTTTTTGATCCGGCGGGGGGTCAAGCTGGAGTGGATCATGCCCGACCGATATTTGACAGTGTGAGCCAGAGCCTTCACTTTGGCTCCCACCTGGGATACCAGCTCGGATGTTGGAACAAGAATAATGGCTCGAGGGCGGGCTTCGTCGGTCATCGGGGCCTCTTCCGGGTCCAGCTCAAATGTACGGTTCTTCATCCTTTCTTCCCGTTCTTTCGCCTTTCGATCTGCTTCAATCTCCTCCTCTTGCTTCGCGATGACTTCTTCTCGTTTGACTGCATCCAACACAGGAAGGAGGTATGCTAGTGTTTTTCCGGAGCCTGTCTCGGCCGCAAGCAGGAATTGGTCATAAGGGATTTCGTCATCGGAAGCCTTCGCAGATTTGAACTTCTTTCTCGGGTTCTGATCAAGGAGAGCCGGGATCGCGAGTCGCTGGATGGGCGTGGGGACAACCTCTGCGAGGGCCGGGAGGGCCTGTGTGAAAATCGATTGGCGTACAGCCGGCAGAAGAGGCATGTGGTCGAAGCTGGTGACGTTCGCGAGCTTCGATTTGATGGCAGTTCGACGACCGTAGGTGACCGGGGTTAATGTTGTCTGCATCTTCAGCGCCTTGTACAGGGGACTCTCTGGCTTTTTCGATTTCGTGTCTTCGCCGGAACGTTTCAGGGCAGCCGCTGATCGGGATCGTGGTGCATCTCGAATGCGCGCTTCGGTTTGATTCGTGCTAGCCCAAGGTCCATGGCGGCTTTCGCGGGGCTTCTTGAGGGAAGTTTTCGAAACGTTAGGAGACAATGACATGCGAGCGGCCTTGCGCTGCAGTCGCCCAGTGCCCATGGCTCGCGTGCTCTGCCATGTCGAGAGGACTGCCGGCGGGGAGGCAATGCTAGTCCTCGCCTGGCAGAGAAAGCATATCGAGGACCGAACGGGCAGAGGCATTCTACCTGATCGACCGAAGATATGGTGGGAGATGATGAAAAGATCGCAAGACCGTATCAAGCGGACAAGATCCAGACCAAGAAAACTTACGGAGAATCGAGACGCTATTCCTATTTGGGGCTAGTGCCAATCCTAAACCTGATTCTGAGAGCGCGTTGAAGCCTCATCCTTAAGGCATCAACCCCTTCTGTACTTAAGTTAGTAGTCAGGTTTACCAGTTGATCTTGATCCACATTTATTCTTTTATCAGTAGTACAATTGATAAGAAATTATATTTTGCATCCAGAAGTTTAACTTGAAGAAGCTCTGCCCGAACTCTAATTTCTATACCTTATATATCGATACTGACATGCGACCCTTCCAAGGTTTTATCACTTCGACTTGAAGTTATTTTCAACGATTCGGAGCTTAGGTCTCCCTGCCAGTGGTCCAGGTCGACTCGCAGGGCCATTCAATTGGGGGGTAAACGCGCGTGGCTCCCCAGAAGCGACCTCCATCCAAGTGGGATTTAGGCCTTGTGAGGCCTTCTTGTGATAAACAGAACCTCGGCCTTTGTGCAGATATCTCCACAATTATCTTTAATGTGAGCCTCCAAAAAGACCTTTCGGCCTTCCCTCTTGACAACGCTTGATACTGCCATGATCGTACCGGGAACGTACACGGGCTTGAGATATTGCAGCTTCATAGACGCGGTGAACATCCCATGCCCATTATCGATTCCTGCAGCGCCAAGCAGACCACCAGTCACTTCATCTATCACGGTAGCCACGAACCCTCCATGGGCTATGTGTGATTGACCAGTAACGCCTCGCTCCAATTGTAGTACAAGATACGCTTTGAAGTCCGTGTCGTCGTTGTTGGAGGATATTTGGTAACGAAAGAGGTAATCCTTTACCGCGTTGTTCTGGTGTAGAGTTTCCTTGAAATATGGGTTTATGACATTGCGGGGATTAGATAGTAGGTCGTCTCGATTTAGGATTTCGGCGAAAGCAGGGATAGTTTTGATGATTGCAAAGATGGGAGGATTCATGTTGATGCAAAACAATCACCACTCGCGTGCCTGCAATGATTGTGTCTTTTCTTGGTCAACTGTCTGGTGATGCTGCGACATCTGGAGAAACATTGAAGCTGCGTTTTGTGATTTTGGCACATCCGAGGCAAGCACGGTTCTATCCGAGGCAAAAATGCCCTAGTGAGCAAGTCGTACCTTCCGACGTACCTAGTTACTGGCCAATCAGAACTCCCAAGCACTACTACATCCATGCTGCGAGTCGTGCGGCTACTAGTATATCACTCAGGCTGCCAGTGGCACTTCTTCAACTTGAACCTGAAGCCCTCCTTCCGAGTCGTTGAATATATTGCAACATTGTGTGGACATCTAAGAGCCACTGCACAGTTCAACCTTGGAAGTTGAACTTTAAGTTCCTAAGTTCCAAGGTTGACTTTGAAGACCGTAACTCATATCAAACCATATAGCGGAGTCGCTAAATGGGATTTCCAAGCAATCGAGGGCTCTTCTAACCACCTGGGCAGGTGTGATCTTCCTGGTTCAACGCGGGGGGGTAAAAGCGGCAGAACTTGGCGCCCCCGCAGGTGGAACCAACCAGGATCGAGAACGCGACATTGTGTTGAATTCTGAATTCGGTCGCAGTACCATGATTGGTGGAGACTTGCAGAAAGGACATACGTACATACATACTGTATGTCCGCCTAGATTAGCCATTTTATGTGCCCATCTATAATTGGATCTTATACTGTCACGTCATGTGATTGGCTGGCCAATCAGCCAGCCAAGTTTCGCTGTGAGAGTCAGACATATACACGTGACTTCACTGTTTCAAGGGTATCTACAGAGTCCAGACATGATCAATGTCACTATCTCTACATAGTGTAGTATGCAAGTTTTTTCAAATTGAACTGATCTTCTCATTTATTTCTGACTTTTACAATGTCACACAATAATCAATCGTATGTAGGGGGTTTTTGTAGGTTGCGACAGACAGTATCACGTGACCGTTGATAACAAAACCGGGAAAGCCGTCTCAGCTGAAACGCCCGTTGCCATGGCAGAATAAAGTGGAGGAGACGGAACCACTGTCAACACAACCTTGCTTTTGGGGTAAAGTCCACTTTGATAGATCTGATCTCCCCTCTTTTATTCTTCCTTATCCCTTCCTTCTTTTTGTTTGCTTCCCAGTGAACTTTACTTTGTTGATTTGTCTGGTCTTTATTTGCGGCATTGTTGATTTGACGCATTTACATTCCTGAGACGATCGACACGACTGTTACGCTCGCACGTCTTATGTACCAGGACTCGTCGGCGCAAACATTTCCCAACCCGAATCCTGGTATCTATTGACTAAGGTATGTTGGCCCTATCAGTTCCTCGCCTCTTTTCTCTCGCTAGAGACTTCATTGCCGTTATGCACCGTGGCTGACAAAGTAAACAGAGACATCTCGTCGAACCCTTGTGCGCTGTGATCGCAGTGTCTCATTTACCATATTCGTCTGCCAAAGAACACAATGGCGGGGGGACTTGGCCAGCGGCCGCTTTCCGAAGTGAGCCCGATGGCGCAGCGACGCAACTCTCCCAGCTGGAACCAGACAAGCAAGGTAAGCTCCCAATGCTGCCTGGCCATCTGACATCATGATCAACTAACTGTGTGCGATAGATGCCCTACGGCGAATTGCCCGCGTATGATGTTTCACCTCTCAATAATACCGCCTCCCCACGCCTGTTTTGGAAGGGTCGCGACTCTCCCACCCCCTTCTCCAAGGGCTCTGAAAACCAAGCTCCTTATGATCCTGAATCCTGCTACATGCCTGCGCGTCGCCCATCTCTCGAGGACTTGAAGCGCGTGTCGCGAGTCAAAAATCATACGTTCCGCGAAGGCGCTCAAGAATATGATCCTGCGCACGTCTCCGTTCCTCAGCGACCACTTGCCGTCGATCGTTCGCCAGATCGCGAGAGCCAAATGAACCTTGCAAAGTCACAATTTGTCGACGAGGAGCCCGCCCTGCAACCTCGACCTCACTCTCCGAGTAAAGAACAACCATCACCCGCAAAATCCTCCCTCTCGAGGGCTAGTCGCTACGGCAAGGGCTTTGATCCCCAAAGTGATATTTGGTCAGAATACGACAGCGCTGGCCACCGACACAATAAGAGTGTTACATTCGATGCGGCACCTCCCCAAGTGAATGAATATGAAATGCGAACCCCAGATCCAGCCTCATTAGCATCCGAGTCGCGTGAAAGCAGTTACGACTCTCAAGAAGATGACGAGGAGGAGGTCAGCTTTGACCATGATACTTCAATGGACCGCGATGACAGTTTTGATGCCTCGCTTGAAGATATTGAAAAGACCCCGGTCGTATTGCCTGATGAATGGCGATTTATGAGCCCGGGAAATGCAAATGAAGAGGGTGATTCATATGCTGAGACCATGGATGAGTCTGAAATTGACGACCGTCCTGTCTCGCGCGAAGGGCCGTCTTCTTCCCAGCATGCACGCGTTGAGTCTCTCGATTCGAACGGCGACAGGCGCCCGCTTCCCCCATTGCCTTCTGTTTCTCGCATGTCTGGCTCCCGCCCAACGTCGTCTAGCAAGACTTCTGACGCATTCGAGCTGGGAAGTGGTAGTCTGCGTGGTCTGCCCGCTCCACTTGCGCCGGCCTTCAAGAAATCTGATCTGAAGGGAAACATGTCGCTAGAGGATAGACTCGCCCTCATGATGCTACAAGATAAAGAGAAGACAGAAAAGAAGGACGAGGCTAAGGAAACTCCGGCCAAACACGACAATGAAAATCATGCGAATGACCTCTCCGAGACTCTGGCCAAGGATGATGTTTTCTCTCCACCCAGGATCTCCCGCGACTCCATCTTGAGAGACATCCGCAAGAATGATAGCTTTGAAGATGACGATATCTTTGGCGATGACTCCCAAATCGCGTCCAGCCCGAATCCCTACGAACATTACGACCCTGATGTCCCCATTCCATCTCTTGAAACTGATTACGACGATGACGACTCCTCGAGCGTGATTATTAAAGAAGAGGCCAATGACGACGAGCTATATGCCATTCAAGACTACTACCAGAATGCATCCGACAACAGTCTGTCCTCCCGTGATCAACGAGCCAAGTATGATGAAGATAGCAACTACTCGCTGCGCGAAGCTGCCGAAGCCGCCGAGGCTAAGGGTTCGGGTGAGACCACACCGGTTGCTGGCGAAGAACCACACTTGCCTGCGGCTCCCGTTCTGGATCAAGTGCAGCAAGAGCCAGAGGCTGCAGATGAAAAGCATTTGGATATGGCTTCCATCCGCCAGTCTCTTGGACGTCCTGTAACGCCGGAGATCAAAGAAGAGCCGATTTCTGAGCCTTCCACCCCAGAGTCTGTGATCCGCCATCCGATTGAAGATGAGGACGAGGAGGAGTATGAGGATGAGCCAGAGGCGGAGAGCTCATCTGACGAGGCTGTTCCTGAGCCGATCGCGACTATTCGCGCCCCTGGCGCTGGTCTCAAGACCCGCCCTTCGTTGACTCCCGCAGATATGGAGGCCATGGCAGCCACTCGACGCAAAATCAGTGGTCAACACGCGCCTCCTGTGCCACCCATGCCATTGCTGACCAAGCAAACATCAAATGACTCTCAAAAATCCGAGCAAGAGGCGCCAAAACTCGATGTTGCCTCTCAACTAACCCTTCCAGGGACCACTGGCAAGCGTCATCCCAGCTTGATGCAGTTGGATATTCCATTCAGCATCCAAGAGGAGAGTCTCGGCTCAGGTCTCACCAAAGAATTCGACCGTGTCATTGAGTCCCAAAAGGTGGCGTTCGACCTCGCTCTTTCCAAAATTCATTCCTACCCTATTCCGGCTTCCCAAATGGATCGCTCGCCGGCCCCATCCCCATCCCCAGCACCTTCCACCCTACCCACATCCACAACCCAGGCTAACCTCTGTTCACCTAAACAGCGAGGCTATCTCATGCGTCAGAACACAAAGGTAGTCATTGCAAGCAACCGGAATGAGGAAGAGGCTGCCCTGCCAGCAGAATCAACAAACGAGGATCCCCGAGGAACTCGCTCTGCTGGTTCTTCTCCCCGTAAAGCCAGTCAACAAACATGGACAACCGTCCCTTGGAATGGCTCAACCCGACGCCCAAGTGTGAAGCTCGCTGGAACCATTCCGAAGAAGAAGCCGCTTCCCGGCGCGGTTCCTCCTCTTCCTGGTCAGCAGAGCAACGTACAAGAAGCCCCGCCCACCATTGATGAAAACGAACCCCTCGGGAGCGAAGTTTACGAAGACGGTGAGGAGCGAGGTCGTCTCTTTGTCAAGGTGGTTGGCATCAAGTATATCGATCTCCCTCTCCCACGTGGTACGTTCCCTCCTCACAATATCCCCTTTTCAAATACTAACATCATGCAGGTGAGCGATCATACTTCGCCCTTACTCTTGACAATGGTCTCCACTGCGTGACTACATCGTGGCTCGAGCTTGGAAAGTCAGCCCCTATCGGACAGGAATTCGAACTCATTGTCCAGAATGATCTCGAATTTCAATTGACCCTCCAGATGAAGGTGGACGAAAACAAAATGTACCCCCAAGAGGCTCCCGGATCTCCTTCCCGTCCCAAGGGATCTGCACTTAGTCGTGTCTTTGCCTCTCCCAGACGCCGCAAGGAACTCGATCTCAAGCAACAGATGCAATCCCAGCAACAGAAGTCAAAGGATGTGAACGCCCCTGTCTGGGAACGCTTGCGAAACATGGTCGCTCGGGATGGAAGCTTTGGTCGATCATACGTTGCTCTCAGTGACCACGAGATGCATGCATTTGGTCGCCCATACACCGTGGACGTTCCTTGCTTCAATGAGTGGGCTGTTGATGAACAACCAAGCAGTGTCAAGAGCAAGAAGAGCGCAACCAGTATGACTGCCCAACGTCGTCCCCCTTACAAGATTGGCAAACTCGAGCTGCAGTTGCTCTTCGTGCCTAAGCCTAAGGGCAGCAAGGATGAGGATATGCCCAAGAGCATGAACGCCTGCATTCGCGAGATGCGTGATGCTGAGAGTGTTGCTGCACGCAGCTGGGAAGGATTCCTCTCCCAGCAGGGAGGTGATTGCCCGGTAAGTTCCAAACAGTCAAATTTTTCTGTCTCTTTTCCCATTTCTAACATTTTTCTACAGTTCTGGCGCCGTCGATTCTTCAAGCTCCAGGGTTCCAAATTGACTGCGTATCATGAAACAACGCGACAGCCTCGTGCAACCATCAATTTGGCCAAGGCTGCTAAGCTCATCGATGATCGATCCTCCTTGGTTCAGAAAGAAACTAGCTCCAAGGGTGGTGGTCGACGTAAGTCTGCCTTCGCTGAAGAAGAGGAAGGCTACATGTTTGTCGAAGAGGGCTTCCGTATTCGCTTCGGCAATGGCGAAGTGATTGACTTCTACGCCGATAGCGCAGCCGACAAGGAAGGATGGCTCCGTGTTATGTCAGAAGCTGTGGGCAAGGGATCCACCTCAGGGAGCGGTGCAATCAAGCCCTGGGCAGACCTCGTGCTCAAACGCGAGCGAAGCACGAAATCCCGTCGCCAGACTGCAGACCGATTTGGCCCCAGTGGAATCCCTACTCCTACTGCGCCGGCTTCCCACAGGCAAAGTACTCTGATGGCTCCCCCAGCCTCTGCAGGAACAGGAGCCGCACCGGCGCCCCAGTCTCCTCGACCCCGACACAAGCACACATACTCGCAACCCGAGTTACCCAGTGCTGAAGCTCGCCGACAGAAGACTCGGTCCCTCATGTTTTGAGCTGGCTCATCGTGATTCGCACTGCACAAAAGCACCCTTCACTTCTTCTGTCTATGATCTCAAGTTGTCACAATAGTTCTTTTCACTATTCCCTTTTTGTGGACCTCGTCCAATAACTAATCTCTCCTTGTGTGTGAGATTCTCTTTCTCTTTCCAATTCCTTTTCCCATTCCTTTCCCTTTCTTTTGCTCGTGTCCTTCTGTTACAATGGCGCTGGTGGTAATGAGGTCTCATTTCTTTTTTGTCTTTCCTTTCAGTGATTTTTTCAACCAAGGCTTTTGTGTGTGAGCGAGGGCAATACGACAATGACATGACCCCCAACTGCAGGACACCTCCAAATGATCCCTTTGAGATCCTGTTGTACGTTAATGAGGCATACACCTGGTTTTTCTTCTTGAGTCGATAGTTTATGGTCTACAAATTTGTTTTCGTTTAATCCAGTATGATTCATTTCGTAGGGTCAGGACATAACTAAGTTTTTGTTTAATCTTGCGACACTTCTTGTACAGTGGCAATCGGGGCACTGAGTCTTAATAGTTTTCAACCTTTAAATCCCTTTTTGTCTCTGGAAGGCTCAGCATGTTCAATCTCAAACTTCTGATCAATTCAAGTTGTTTGCAATCTAAAAATCCAGATAACTAATTAACGATTGGAGATATTCGTAAACGTATCAGCCATCAACTATCTAAACCAGACTCTTCACAGCAGCAACAACGTCGTCTGGTGCAAGACCCTGAGCATTGACCTGCTCATACAAGCCACCACAGCCCTCCTTGATAGCACCAATGGACTTGAACTTAGGAGTCAGCTTGCGCTCTAGGAGATGAGTTCCAAGACGCGAGCCCAGGCCAGTCTTCTGCGCAATCGACTCAACAACAAGAACGAAGGGGCTAGACCCGTAGTTCTTGATGGCATCCTCATCCACGATGTTAAGAGTAGGCTTGTTGATCAGACCAACATCGAGACCCTCCTGCTTCAGACGCTCCACAGCATCGAGAGAGCGGTAGAGCATGTCTCCATACGAGACAATGTACCCGGCAGAGCCCTTGCGAATCACCTCCTCCTTTCCGGGCACAAACTTGTAGCCCTCGCCGTACAGCTTCTGTTCTGTACCTTCCTTAAGGATATAGGGCACTTTGGCGCGAGTCGAGAAAATGAACCGCATGCCTGTGTTCCAGAACACCTCGTTGACAACGGCTTTCATCTGCTCGCCATCAGCAGGGAAATACAAAGCCGTGCTCTCGGCATCCATCAACCCGTTATCAGCGAAGAAATGGTTCAGTCCGAAATGGCACGTATTATCGGCCATCTCGTCGACGCCACTATGCGAGAAATGTGACAGCACGGTACAGCCATTCAATCGCGCCATAGTGATCTCGGAAATACACATCTCCAGAAACGCAGAGAACGTCGAGAACACTCCCTGACGCTCCCCATTGCTTCCGAACCCGAAGCCCGCCGCCGCGGAGAAGTTGCCTCGCTCCATGACGCCCGACGGAACGAATACCTCGGGGTGCTTGCTTTGGATCGCTTTGAGACCTGTCGAGCCTGCAAGATCAGAGTCGATGACCATGACGCGCCGCGCCGCTTCGTCTTTGCTGAGCCCGTCCAGGATCGAGTTCACCGCTTCGCCAAAGATCGATCGGTTGGCTCCTTTGTCCTTGCTTGTGCCCAGGTACTGGTGTGGGTTCGAGCGGCCCTTGATCTCGTCGTAGAAGGCTAGCTGCTCCTTGCTGTAGCCGCGCTTGGTGAGGTATTTCCGCGCGATGTCCACGGTGATGACGTCGTGGGCGTGGCATTCGCCTTCGATGCCTTCGATGCCGGCGGCCATGGTTCGGTCCACGACTACCGCCGCGGGTCCCTTGTGGTTTATCACGTTGCACATGGCTCCGTATAGGGAATCGATGTCCTCGCCTGCGGCCCGCACAACGTGGAGCCCGTGGCCGGCCAGCGTCTTGCCGATATCATACCCCTTGAGATACTCTGATGGATGACCGGCGATGGTGACATCGTTGTTATCGATGAACAGCTTGACATTAAGGTTGCGAGCCACTGCGATACGCGCAGCTTCGGCATCGTTACCCTCCTGCTGGGACCCGTCAGAGCCCAGCATAAGCACATTCTTATCCTTGTTCGCCATGGCGATTCCATTCACCATCCCCCACATGTGTCCCAACCGACCGGAACTAAACTTTACACCGGGCGTGAAGCCGAGTTCGGGGTGGCCGGGGAGATGCGAATTGGCATCGCGGTAGTTGAGGAGGTGATCAGGTTCGATCTTGCCGTCTAGCGTGGC
Organism: Penicillium sclerotiorum; assembly: GCA_911649655.1. NCBI lineage: Eukaryota > Fungi > Ascomycota > Eurotiomycetes > Eurotiales > Aspergillaceae > Penicillium > Penicillium sclerotiorum. The sequence continues at coordinate 1,088,437 of CAJVRJ010000008.1, forward strand.
TAGTAGGTACTGGGTAGCGACTCGGTGACCGGCCTCGTCATACAACGCATCAACGAAACTGTTCGGGTTTGCATTGATGAATGCAAGTAGGATGCAGACTTCCGGGGCGGTATCGAAAGGACCGCCGGTGTGGCCTGAGACGCCACGAGCGGCGCCTGTCGCGGTGAACGCGATGATTGCATCTCTGAAGATGTTGATGTTGTGTAAAAGGTCTTTCTTTTGTTCGGGGGTCAGAGTGGCATTCTTTGCGTCGAGCTTGAGTTGCTTGAACTGCTTGAGATCCACGGGGAATTTATGGCCTGACATGATGAATTGTGGTGTTCTTCGGGATGATAGATGGAGGAGGGGAAAGTAGCTTCGTTCTGCAGATTTTTAAAGGCTACTTACTTCATTGAAGTGGACTGAAGCAAGGTATGACAAAAACCGGATGCATTCTCTTGTCTCATTGAACGTGAGAGTGGTGTTGACGTCATCCACAGCAGGGATTAGAGTTGACAATCTTCGTTGAAAATAATTGAGATAAAAACATTAACGATGATATGAATGTTGGCCCTAATACACCAAACTGCGAATCCACTAGTTCATGACAAGTTCTGTCAACATTGGACCTGACCACGGCACGACGGTGCTCATTTCAAGTTTCACTGCCGCGATCTATACGGCCTCGGGAGTACACACAACCTTGGAACCCGTGGACACTCTAAGATACCTAGGTACATTAAGAGCAGTTCAATCCGAGGTCATTTTATTATTTCTCTTCATTCTACAAGAACCATTTAGCGACTAATTTAGATGTCTCGGAATGAGCCCATTGTATGCCTAAATGTTAGTAAATATCGTGGATCGTCATGGATGGTTTACAGAAAATCCATCCAGTTGACTGCCCACTATATAATTACATTATTGCATGTGACCGCCTAAATACTGCCAGTCCGAAATAGGAAATGGAGATGGAACAGTTGTACATAATGAGCGCTTTCTCAGTTCAGCAGGTTTATTATTATGTGTATAACTTGACTGAAACTTGTGTCTGCAGGGCTGCTCTCCCAAAGTAAGCATTCGGTAGTTGGCGCAGAATAGTTCCGGTGCCACGCCCCACCCCCGCTTCAACTAAGCTTCTCTTGTCCTTCCACAATTGCTTTTCACCCATTCAAGCTTCTTCAGGAACTCTATCTCCGCCCCTATACAGGACTAGACCGATTTCATCCCCAATAAAGCAGTGGTGGTAAAAAGAAAACCCGTCAACAGGACCGGGCTCACTGCAACTGAACACGGGCCCGTGCTTCACCAACAAGCGGAAATAAGCATTGCCCATCCAGGGGTTCCTGATCACTGGCCGGAAAATAAGGACACTTGGAGTCTCCCCAGTCTTGTGGCGCTCTAGTGCCAGGTGGATCACTCGACCTGCATTGAAACAGTCATGGTTTCAGTTCCGCCGAGGATATTTCTTCCCACTGGTTACTTCAGCTGGATTTCGTGCAGAGCTCCGGAGTGCCCTTAACTCAATACTGTGGCTTTCTAGTGCCGTTCTGGCGAATACTAGTCTTTGTTTCGCCACCAATGAACTCCTGAAGAACAGCCACAATGCCCTCGGGATTGGAGGATAATCGATCGCTGGTTCACCTGTGTACGCGTTCTGCTTCTCGGTAACCCGGTGCTTGCTCCGAGTCGAATCATTAGCATCAACGACTATGATGGTGCAACGTGTCTATAAAAGGGGTTGATCTCCCGGTCAGAGGAGATCAAAAGCAAAAGCAAACGCCAAACAAAAAGCAACTCAGCATCCAATTCAAGATGGTCAAGCTGTCAGCTTCTCTCATCCTTGCCGCATTAGCGGCCTGCGCCATGGCTTCGCCGGTCGCCGAGTCCGCGCCCGCCATCACCGAGGCTCCCAATCTCGCCAAGAGAGCCACCAGCTGTACGTTCTCCGGCTCGAGCGGAGCATCCAGCGCCAGCAAGTCGCAGAAGTCGTGCTCCACGATCATCCTGTCGGACGTGGCTGTGCCCTCCGGAACAACTCTTGATCTCAGCGATCTGGAGGATGACACGACGGTAAGCTCTAACATCATCACCTAGCTGTTTAGCTGGTCACCAGACTAATCCCATACTCAGGTCATCTTCGAGGGTGAAACTACCTGGGGCTACGAAGAATGGGATGGCCCATTGCTTCAGATCTCCGGAACCGGTATCACTATCAAGGGCGCTACCGACGCCTACCTGAACGGTGATGGATCCCGCTGGTGGGATGGAGAGGGAAGTAACGGTGGCAAGACCAAGCCGAAGTTCTTTTATGCGCATGATCTCACCGATTCGACTATCACCGACCTCTATATCCAGAATACCCCTGTTCAGGCTGTTAGTATCAATGGTTGTGATGGTCTGACTATTACCGATATGACGATTGATAGCTCGGATGGTGATACCGATGATCTGGGTGCTAATACTGATGGTTTCGATATTGGTGATAGTTCCAGTGTTGTTATCACTGGTGCTAATGTTTACAACCAGGATGACTGCGTGGCGGTCAATTCCGGCACTGTAAGTTCCAGATCCTTGAAGATTCGTGTGGTTCTTGGCTAATAGACTCGCAGGATATCACCTTTGAGAATGGTGTCTGCTCTGGTGGTCATGGCTTGTCTATTGGTAGTGTTGGTGGTCGCTCTGATAACACCGTCGACACTGTCACGTTCTACAACAATGAGGTCAAGTCGTCGGTTAATGGTGAGATTTTGTCTTCCGTGGGATATGACGTTCAACTAACTTGTCATAGGTATTCGTATCAAGGCAACTGAGGGTGACACCGGCACCATCACAGGCGTGACTTACTCTGAAATCACCCTTTCCGAGATCTCCAAGTACGTCACGTAGACAAACTTCATGACGAAGCAATCCACTAACAATAACCACAGATACGGTATCCTGATCGAGCAGAACTACGATGGCGGTGATCTCAAGGGAGACCCTACCTCGGGCATTCCCATCACCGATCTCAAGATCGAGAACGTCTCCGGTACCGTTGAATCGAGCGGCTACAACGTTGTCATTGTCTGTGGCGATGACGCGTGCTCGGACTGGACCTGGTCTGATGTTGATGTCACGGGTGGAAAGACCTACAGTGACTGTGAGAATGTGCCCAGTGTGGCTAGCTGTTAGTTGGAAGTTCTAGCTGTTCTACGTTGATCTCTCTTTTCTTGATAGTACTTTTTACCGCAATCAACATTTGAACATTTGACCGATATTATATCCATGCATACATGTATTTTCAAGTCGCCATTGGTCTATATACACCGATCCAATATAGTACATATGCTTCAGACATTAAAAGAGTCTAGTACTCTTGTTGATTATTCCAATACAGCGTCCCATGCTGAACCTCACCCTTGGGCTCCATATTCCACCTCAGCACAAGCTTCGTCCACTGAAGCAGGTGGCTAGCCAACTTGATGTGTCCGACATCTGTGGGGTGGTTCTTGGGGTTGATATCATTGTGCTGCAGGATACCGGTGGTGTCAAAATAGTACACAAAGCCGCGGTCCCTGAAATGTTCGTGGACGTCTTTGCCCTCTTGTTCGTAGGCTTGCGTGGTGGGGATATAATCCAGACCTTCTTTCTTCCAGATCCACCATTGAGACTGGACACTGTTAGTCGCTATAAAATAATGGGCATAAAGAGGAACCTACCATGATCAATACCACCGCGTTCGGCCATGTGCTGTGGATATCCTCGATCAGGTCCACATACGCGTGGTAGAAGTCTCGGCCCGGAATCTCGTTCGGGTGTCGGAAGTCGTTGCCGCCCATTTGGATGATTACTAGGTCCGCGGGTTGCTCAGCGGAGTTGTCGAATTTTTCGGAGCCTCCTGGGTACATCTCTCGAGAGCGGCTGCCCGGGTCGGAGGCTTGGTGCCAGTACCATGTCTATGGTTGAATTAGCGACGCAAGGCTGAATATGACCGGTGTAGCTTACCATGCCACGTGCACCTCCACCATAGCACATTTTATCGGCCAGACAGGCACCGGCGTAGGCCTAGCATCATTAGTGGGTGTTAATTGACAGAACGGGTGATCAACGCACAGTGATGGTAGACTCGACATTTCCAAGACCCGCCGCGAAAAGCCAGGACCAGGATGATAGTGTTTCGTATGAACCGAATTGTCCGGAGGCGATACTGCCGCCGATAATCTCGACCTTTTTGTCGAATTTAGGAGGGACTGTGAGCTTGGCGCTATTGGGGACGGATACGCCTGCGATCTGAACTGTATTGGGATGTTAGGGCGAGAGTACGGATTTCTGGTGGTGGTGGTGGTACTTATCCAATGCCCCAGTTTGTTACTAGTTCGTGTTAGCAAGGTTTGTTATGTGGGTTCATTCCAGTGTCAAGTTGCATACCGCGCATTTCAAAGGTCTTTTCGATGTCGATCAGCTCGTCCGCTAGTTCGAAGTCTGGTCCGATGAATTGGTAGGTCGCATCGGCGGTTACGTTGGAATATTGCCAGTCGAGGTTTCCGAGGCTGGTTTGGTGAGTATAGGATGATGTTGGTAGGGCTAGGGTGCTGATTACCGGTACGCGACGAGAGTGCCCTCATTAGTTTGTGGTCCGAAGCTGATAGCCAGCTATGAAGCGCATTAGTTCGATTCTCATAATGCGGAACCCGCCATATCATTTTTTCTAGTCGGCGCATATCAACGTACCTGCTTTCCGGTAAATTGAAGCTTAATTCCCGGCGCTCTAAAGCATAGTCAGAATCAAATATGGATCTGGAGAAGTACGGAGTCGCGTGAGGGGATACGCGGGGAGACGAACGACCACCCTGGGTAAACAAGTTAGACGCTCTGCATTCCAAAGTTTCAACTGTCTCGTAGATGCTAGATGTCATTAACGTACATGAAATGTGTTGACTGTCCCATCGTCCCTTGTAGGCGATCTCAGGGACATCCGGCGCGTAATTCCTCCACGAGTCATCCAAAGTAATCACTGGGACTTGGCCAGGGTACGGGTCGTCCTTGATCTGACTATTTTGAAAAATGGTGGCCGCGGCAAAGGGCGCCAGCAATGCCCACCCTAAATATGCAAATCGCATGGTGATGGGGAGACAAAGTTGAAATCTGGATGACGTTCAAGATGAACCAAAGGAAAAAAAGAGTTCAACTCGTGCCCAGACCTGGAGTGCATGGGATCTCAGTAACCCACCCACGCCATGCTGGGCGTGTCCAATGTGTTCAAGAAGACTAATAATTGCGTGATATGTGGGGGATCCACTCATATGTCCGAAAGCGACATTTACCCCTGGGCTCTGCGTTATTAGACCGCCACCGGCTTTTTGGGGGCTTTTTTGGGGGCTTTTTTGGGGACTTTTTGGTTAGGTTACATGTCGGAGAGTAGGAATTGAGCCAAGAACACCACATGAAGTATCAAGAACGGGGCGGGCCATCTGTACGAATCATTTCAGCGGTGATGGATCCCGCCAAGAGGACCGGGTGGATGGAAAACCCTGGGCTTCAGGGGGAAAAGACCAACGATACCCGCTGGACGCCGGAAATTCGGTTAGAAGCGAATTGATTTGCTAAGGAATTTCGGGAAGTCTTGGTATTTCCTCATTGAGGTAGAAAGGGGGTTGAGAGTTCGTGCTGAGTGGCAGAGACCCTGGGACAGAAATAGAAATACGGAACGAGTTCCGGCGCGTCTAATAACCAGGGTTCACGTACCTGTATTCCAATGTTTGGATACAAATAGGTGCATTCGTAACGTCCCATATGCAAGTGTTGTTTGCCTCCAAGGCTCGAAAAAAAAGAATAAATCCTGAATTCTGCCTTATGGGTTCAGCTGGACAGTGACGACGATCTTACCCTGTTTATGCTGTCAATCACCAGTTGGACCCTGGAATAAGGGTCCACCCCCAAGAAACCCACGTATCAGAGAAGATTTACGACGGGAAAAAGGATCTTTGCTACGATTGCCCTTAGCACCCGAAACTTTACTCCTGCTCGATCCTTTGTACTCCGTACTCCAGTGATAGGGCTACTCTTATCGGCTGACTGTACACTCTGACTAGGTGATTTTATGCTTTTGATAATATTAAATTCAGCGCATAATATTGCATGTGGTATGAAATTAGACCTTTCACATTTGCCATTTAATTTCGCTAATAATTATGTACTTTTGATTTTATCATTTCCTCCTCGTTTCTCGTTTCCGTATCTTAACTTCCGTATCTTAACGAGATGAAATTCTGTTGCCTTTGGAGACGCCAAGATTTCCCACTTGGCGGACATTAAAATCCAGTTATCGTATGCATCGCCAAGTTGAACCTGGTGATGAAGAATAAAACTCAAACAGCTCAATCTTCTTGGTTTCACGTTCAGCCTTGTAGATCCAACTTGATTGTCAATTCGAAACTAAACGGCCACGAACTCCGATCACCCCCTACATTCCCAGGGGGTTTGTAAAAATGAAAAATACCTGCATGCGGCCGCCAAGACACCGCGGTGGATGCGTTGAGGGACTACTCGTCCACCAAGGCCACCCAACACCCACTGTTGATTATGGTCCTTTTTTTTACCCTTTTATTACCCATTTCTATTTGCCCTGGTCTTCCATTGCCGATCGCCCTAACTACGGGCTACGGACTACGGACCACGGACGGGTTTACCAAATGACGCCATTTCACCACCACCGCATGCAATTGTCGCCATCGCGTCAACCCAATTTTACGGATTATTGGGGTGATTGGGGGGTCTTTTTTTTTTTTGCTCTTCTCCCCCTTTGGAGTGAGACATCATCCGCCGTGTACGTGTACGAAAACGATGGGGGAAATCTGGAAATTGTGGGCATCATCGTAAAAGGTCCTCCATCTGGAGAGAGTAAGACATAGCCAAGAACCAACTAAACCTAGACCCTTTTTTTGGGGCGCGCCGGTTCCTCTTCATTTAATAATCCCCCCACGTTGTCTATGCTTCCATTGACACCTCGAACCGCCATTGCTCACGTCCCAGGACCCACCCTCGTCACATTGGGTAAAGTCTGGTTTCGATCTATCGTCGGAATCTTGCGCAATTTGTGATGGCGTTTGGCACATTGTGGGAGGCAATGCAAGGATCCATGGCTCTCTTCTTGATTGGTAGCGCACAATCCCACTCAGTGGGATTTGTCGTAAGCCGTCACGGAGTAAGCCTCTTTTTGAACCGTAAGATGGGGGAGATGCGTGAGCACTTGAGGTTATACTCGGGTACCTTGGTTCAATAGTCGTATCTAGGGCCACCACATCGTTTAGCCCGAACCTGTTCAGCCACAAGCACTTGAGCAGCTGCACCTATTCAATCGAACTTGTAATATATGATTCTGGGCGTTATACGCTCCCATCCTGTTCCTGCTGAAAATAAAAAAAAGTACTGGCACAGGTGGTAAAACTCGGTTACAGAAAGGCTGGAATCCACTGATCGTCACATTTGCTGCACATGTGTACTGTGTAGAGCAATCTATCACGAGCATCTGCCGTCCGGAGTACCGTAGGAAGGGAAATCTCTGTGGGTTCTGTTTAGTGCTGTTGGTGCTGGGCACTCCAGGGCTGAGGACGATACATTCCTGGTATGGATTTCAAATCTCGATTTGATTCAGCCTTGGGACCTGCAGCCCGTCGAACAAACATAAAATGACATTGAATGGGTAAATCATAGCGTCTATCACTGGGCTTTTTACCCATCGACTCTAATTCAGGTAACTGATCTACCCCATTGTCTTGGCTGCTTCTGTGGTTTCTCTCCGGGAGAGCCGAGGGTGTATTGTGTCCCATGCTGGGGTCCCACTTCTACTTCGGGAACCTCCTATCTTCCGCCCTAAATGACCAGTCAAGGGTGGATCGCAAATTATTCAAAACCCCAAACGCTCCCCACTTTCATACCTACCTTCTTTGTATCCAGAAAGTCCGTTCTTGTGCATTTGCTGTACTCCCGGCCCCATCTTGGCATCGGGTTTCCCTTTTGAAGGAGGCTTTTTCACTTCCTTCGTTTCGCTCGTTTTCTTTCCCTCCCCCCTTCAGCCTTCAGACCTCCTTGGTCACCTACATTCCCTACCCTGATCTTGCTTTTCTGGTTCATGAGGTAGATGCTTCGATGACTGCATTTTAAAGCCCACCGGTTCATTCTTTGTGCATTTTTCGCCCTTTTATTTGGGTGATATCTTCTTGTTACATTTTTTTTTTTAAACATCGACAATATGGACTATATACAGCCGGGTCACCTTTACACCCGGATCCTGGAGAATATCCCTTGGAAGGCCGACCCTAATGCACCCAAGGGTGACCCCAGGAAAAGTGTGAAATGGATCGACGTGAGTTGAAAATCTAGACAATATCGAAATGTTACAATTTTAACCTGACTGACCGCCGTTTTAGGGTCTCCGAGGAATAGCATCGTTTCTTGTCGTTCTCACTCACTTGGCTCGCGCCTGGGATTATGATCTATTTTCTCCACGCGACGACGTAGATGTCCCTCCGCGGATCCTCCAGTGGCCCGTTTTTCGTATCCCCTGGCAAGGTCGTCTGGGTGTCACCATCTTCGCCTTCTTGACCGGATACGTGTGCGCCCTGAAACCTCTCAAGCAGGCTCGTAATGGAGACCACTTGGGTTCCTTCACCTCCGTGGCGAAGAGTGCCTTCCGTCGCCCGCCTCGTCTTATTTTTCCTGCTACCATCGCCATGATCATCTCCTGGGTTATGGCTCAGTGTGGTGCTTTTATCGCTGCTAACCGTTCCGATTGCTGGTGGTGCCGCTATGCCTCTCCGGATCTGGAAGACTCCCTGTGGAAGGAGGTCATTCGTCTGGGTGAGAACTTTCTCGGTGTTTGGACCACGGGATACATGGCGTATGACGATCACCAGTGGGCTCTGCTGCCGCTGTTGAAGGCTTCCATGCTGGTTTACGTTCTGCTTTGCGTCGTTATGTACGTCAAGTTTAAGTGGCGTCTCGCTATTTACCTGGGAATGTACCTTTACTTCCACCAGGATGCGGCCAAGAACACAGGTGAGTCAAAAATAACCTTCTTTAGTGATGATTATCCTTTTTATTCCCCATTGCTAACAAATTCCAGAAACCTTCCAAATGCAAGCTATCTACGGCATGTTCCTCAGCGATCTCTCCTACGAAGTGGCCTGGAAAGAATTCATCGACAACCACAAATGGGGCCGCCGAATCGTTTCCTCCCTCCTCTTCGTCTCCGGTCTCCTCATCTGCTCCTACCCCGGCGAACACCCCGAATGGTCCACCTGGTCCAACTACATGCACACAGCAGCCCACTACATCTTCCCCCCAGACGTCAACATCGGAAAACGCTACTCCGCCATCGGCGTCGACCTCATCATCTTCGCTATCTACATCTCCCCCTCAACAAAAGACTTCCTCGCAAATCGCCTCCTCCTCTGGCTCGGCAAGCAAAGTTTCGCCGTCTACCTGGTCCACGGCACCCTCCTCCGCACCGTGCTCTGCTGGATGCTGTACGGCATCACCGGCCAGCCCTGGGAAGGCGAGCCGGTCGATGGAAATGGCCAGCCCCTGCTCGACGAGAACGGGAACGAAATGCACCCGCACTGGATCCCCATCCGTCCCCCCTGGGTCGTCGCCATCTCGATCCCCGCTTGGATCTGTCTGGTGTATTTCTGTGCGACCATGTGGACTACCTACGTCGATCCGTTCTGTGCGAAGATGGCACAGAAATTGGAGAAACTCATGTTTCAGCAGGATGAGAAGAGTGTCGAGCAGTTGCCGCTTACGGCTATGCCTATGACTTCTGCGTAGTGGTTTTTCAATTACGAGGCCGTATGTTTCGGATGATAGCATTGAGCAGGCTTTTTGTCTTGCTGATCTAGGTGTTGGGTTTTCTTGTATATACTTATTCTTTCATTTCGCTTTTTCTTGTATATCATCATGCGAAATATTCATCATTTTGGGACTCTTAATACAGAATGAACTTTCTTCAACTGTCAGGCTGCACGTGTATATGCTAGTGATATTTGACAACTACTCATTTCGCTGCTTCGGTGGCTTTGGACTCAGCTGTGAAAGCCTTCAAGACAGCTTTCAATATTCGGCCTACCGATGGTTGACATGTGCTTCAAGTTTCAACCACCACAGGGACGCCGTCTCCGTCAGAACAGCCTGTGTCGGACTCCGGTCAGATACACACTTCTCTAGCATCGAATCCTAGACTTGGAAGTTCCCACTCCGTATATCTACGCAACACGCGCATGCAGAAACCTTAAGGGTTTCAACGACTATCAAAGTGGAGACTGGCTTGCCTCGCTCCGGCAGTATGAGTGGAACCAGAGAGCCAAGCATTCACAAGCTCTACGGTTGAATGTATGTTAAATCTTATCTCCGTTCTTCAACTCCCAAGCCGATCAATGATCTTCATTGAATCTCCGTTGGAGTCCGGCGCGTTGTTGAGCCTCCGAGGTTGCATTACTTTGAGCACGCAAGATTCTCTACATCTGACGAATGGCATTTTGCACAGCCCTGTCTGCAATTAATTATGCAGGTGTTTCGAGATCTGCATACTTGAAACGCCTTGAAGTTTTCATGTGCTGTTACGCTTATCAGTTCAGAACTCGTCTGTTGCTCGTCCCCGAGGTCACATCCTTCAAATGTTCGGTTCAATTGCTTAAGCTGGTCTTTTAGCTTGAGCCATGTTGTGGTACTAAACGTACTACCTGCAAACACCCATCCTAACACTTATTGGTCACCTTATTGATTATGAACGATTCACAAGGCCTTTATCTGCCGAGTATGCCGTGGATGCTCTCCAGAGTGACAAATAATGACATGCTACCTACATCCATCCATGATCCATCTATCCATCCATACCTAAGTACACCTAATTAGGCTTAGCTTTATTTACTGCCTAGCTAAAACATAGACGGAAGGCGGTGAGACGCGACTATAAAGCCCGGCTCCCCACCCTTGTTCTTTTCAACCAATCACCGCATTTCCTTCCCGAGGTCTTCTATATCACGATTCACGATGGCACAGACAGTGAGTCTGCATGTTCTATATTTGGCTGGTGCTAATATTATGCCAGAATGTGGACCGCGCTCTCAGAGCTCTTGACGATTACGTGAAGCTCAATACCGAGGACAACACGGCTGAATACCTCAAAGACTTTCTGAAGGTTCTCGAACCGTTTCCTGAAGGTCAATCTACTTTCGCAGATGACATAGCCAAACGCTCCCCTGATCACCCAGAGCTGCGCCAACTAGCCGAGCATATTCGTACGACCCTTTTGATCCCGTTGAAGGCAAACGGCGGTAAAACGCCTCCTGTTAGGTCTCCCATTCAAGGCGTCGAAGACTCTGTTGAAGACCCCATCGATCCTATCACCCGGATTCCACAAAGTGTTTTGAGAGAACACTGCCTGGAGAGAGATGGCAAAAAATGCATGATCACAGGCCTTGTCCTTTACTATCCGGGAATCCCAAAGGGTGCGCGGATCGCTCATCTGGACGCAGCGCATATAATCCCAGTCGCCCTTGATTTGTTTGATAAGAATAACCCAGAATCTGTTAACCGCCATCAAAGCCTTTGGAATACCTTTGCGAGGTATTTCCCAGCAGTCGAACGGTATTGCCAGGACTCTACTTTTAACGAAGAACGTAATATTCTTACTTTAACAAGTGTGCAACACCTGGAGTTTGGAGAGTTCCGACTTGTACTTGAGGGGACCGGAGTTGCGAACCAGTATAAGATTAAGACTTTTAGCGATACATATTACGAAGCTAAACCATGTCTCCCAGTTGACGGAATCGTCAAGTTTAAGAAACATGCAGGAGAGTGGGACTTGCCTGACCCGATGTTGATCAAAGTTCACGCCGCCATAGGAAATTTTCTTCATATGTCTGGGGACGGGGGATCTATCGAAAGAATGCTCAGCGAGTTTGATGAATACGCTGCATTTGCCTCGGATGGAAGTTCGAATGTCGCAGATCTACTACATGTCGGTTTATCGTTGAATGGATCTCGACGCAACCAGATGGCATAGTCAAATCAATAGTATTCTATAAAACCAGTTGACCAATTGACAGATCTCTACCTACGTATGTACTTCAGCTGATAATGTTAACTTCTGGAATTAACCAATAATCAAGTAGTAAGATACCTAGGAGTTCGTTAAAATGAATTATTAGAAGGAAGGTTCAATGTTAGAAAGACGGGTAGAAAATCACCTGGCCTACTATTTCAGTAGGTCAAGATAGAAGGCTAAAATGAGAAGGCATTATAAATATTTGAAGCTGGAGTAGTCGATGTGTAAAATGGAGGAATGGTGGGCGGAGCAGTATAATTTCTTTTTTACTAGTAGTAGGAAAGGGGTGGGTGCCAGTGGTTATAGACGGAGGGTGGGTGGTTGTAGCATCCAATCTCAAATACTATACCAAAATAAAAGGAGGGGGCATTTAGGGACAAAATTTTTGTCCCGAGTAGCACTCCGGCTGGATGGCCCAGTTGGATTAAGAGGTAATTCTCGAAGATTTTAGGATTCTTGGGTCCTAAACAGGTGAGGGACGCCTCACCTGAAGTGCACCAAGGGGTGGGCGGGGACTAGTCGGCCATCGGCTAGGGGAAAGTACCGTTGTAGGCTCCATTAAACAGAGGGTAACCGAGGGATATTTTTTGAAGCGAGTTTTTAGATCGAAAATTCGAGGCCGATCTTTTGAAGTTATTTTCGATAAATAATTCCTACGTTAAGTGCTCCAAATTGGCTCTTGAAGAAACGAGCCTGGCCGGGGGGTCCGCAGATGAAGTCCTCATGATTGTATTCCCGACCATCAACTTCTCTCACTTGACTTTTTTCCGTTTCAGAAGGCCGGGAGTTCGAGCCCAGCCGGGGAGGAATTCTTTTTGATCAATCCTCCGTATGCCTTTTTATTTCTGTTCCTCCAAACCCCTTTCTCCCTCCCCCATCTCCATGTCGACTTCATGACTTGATCTTCAAGGGCCAAGCTCAACTGATGAGTGCCAATGGCGGACTACCTAAGACATTCCCAAGCTGAAACAAACAACCCTTCTAGGAAACAGACCCTTCATCTTGGCCAGGCTATCGGTATACAATTGCTTATCGCAGAGGCGGAGTCTCTTGTTGCATTGAAGCCATGACCCTACATCAATGTCAGTGACCAATTCCATCCCAACACTAAAGTTCCCAGAACAAGACTCAACTTACACTGCAGGATACTGAGTACCCAAGATTTTCGTCTCCTCCACAAGACTCCTTATCTCCTTCACCTCATCAACACTCAACCCCACAAGCGCAGCGCCCGCATTTTCGTCCATCCTCACAGCCGACTTTGTACCAGGTATAGGTATAATATCGGACCCCTGCGCGAGCAACCACGCAAGCGCAATCTGAGCTGGTGTCTTTCCATGCACAGCAGCCGTTTCCTCCAGTTTCCGCACGATCTGCAAAATATTGGGGAAGTTTTCCTGGGAATATTTCGGTAGATTGCGTCGGTGATCTGGGATATCTTCATGAGATCGGAACTGCCCTGTTAGAACGCCACGGCCGACAGGGCAGAATGCGACCACGGTGACCCCAAGCTCACGGCAGGTATCCAGGATCCCAGAGCCGGGGCTCTCGATGTCTAGATTGAAGAGACTATATTCCATTTGCAGGGCCGCGATGGGGTGGACGGCGTGCGCTCGACGTAGCGTGCTGGCTGACACACCGGATAGCCCTAGATGTCGAATCTTCCCTTGGCTGCAATCTGTTAGATGTGTTCCAATGGAGGGTGCTGATACACTTCACTTTTTCAGCTCTACCATTGCTTCGACGGTCTTTTCTATCGGCGTCACTCCGTCTACACGGTGACAATAGAAAAGATCAATCGTATCCACGCCCATTCGCTGCAGACTATTCTCACATGCGGACTTCACGTATTCGGGATCAGTTCGGAATGTGTGTACGCCGTCGGCCTTGTGCTGGAGACCGAATTTCGTGGCGAGGAATACCTCGTCGCGTTTTCTGGATTGCTTCACCCATTCCCCAACGATATTCTCGGCGTCGTGGTAGATGTCGGCTAGATCCCAGAATCGAAGCCCTGTTGCATGGGCGTGATCTAACAGGGCAACTTTTTCGTCCATGGTGCCTGCGGGTCCATAGAATCCGCTGATGCTGCCGAAACCAAGGCCCACTGGGGAGCCTTTGGGGCCGTTTTGGCCGAGAGTACGGAGAGGGGCGGTCATGGTGAACTGAACTCAAGGTGAACAATGATGGGATTAAATCTGCAACACCTTTATTCGTTCCATATCTGCTCGTTTAAATGTTTGTCGTTTCATTGCTGCTGATGTTCAAGTTGTATGCCAGTGTCGCTGAAGGGCCCAAGCCACCTGGAGGGTCTGACTCAAAGTTACTCATGCAGGGCTCGGCTCGGGGTTAGTATAGTGCTATGCTGTATTGCAGGTGGCCTTAGCCTTAGCCCTCCCCGATGCAGTCTGTATCGCCGGATGCCCGACCTATCACACTAACCTTTTGGCGGAGGATTATTTCTGATTGGCCTTGTAAGTAGTGGTATTTCTTTTCGTGTTTCCAATCGGCTTCCTGTCTTGTTGTGAGAGTGGAAGACCGCGGCGCTTGGCGATCCATCAGGCCGCTAGCCCTATCTTTTCCCGCCAACTGGTCCAACCTGAAACGTCAAACATATCTGCGCGCTCTATTATTTGTCTGCGTCATCATCATTCAACAATAAGAATCTTTCAGAAAATCGCCGTCACTTGAAACATATCACGTGTTTCCTGTTTCTGCAAGCCGCGGGGTCTATACCACTATGAGTGTCATGAAGAGCAGCGGCCTATCGGTATCTATTATGGGCTTATTGTTGAAAGACTTGATTCATTCAAACAATTGTTAGTTACCCCTCAAGCTGGTCGGAAGGTCCTATTGGTCCATTTGTTCTATTAGAGACATTGTTCAGAGACAAACAAAGGACATCCTTGGCTGTCGATGCACCTGACTTGGGATCTCCGACGTCTCCGTATCCAAATATTGATCTTTCTTTATCGCTTGCCAGGTTTCGACTCCTCATCTCTTTAAACACTCATGCAATCTCGGCTTCAAGAAGAATCGATTATAGAGACGAGGACGCCTTGAAGCTTTCATGCAATATCAAAACTGGTCATGGTGATGTTTCATGCGATGCGCCTCCGCCATCAATGAACAGAAGCGCCATCCTGGCCGAGTGTCATCATGGACACTCTTCGCCCAGGTGTATTTAAGAAGCCATCTTCCCTGCGAGTATTCACCCTTGCACCGCAACATTCGAACACCTTCTCCAAGTTACAACTTCGAGCTTAACCTCGGTCAAGATGGCGAACCTCCAGCTCAGCAAGATCTTCCTCTTGTGCACCTTCCTCCTCGCTTCACCAGTGCTATCTCTCCCATCGGTAAGCTCAAGCAGAAACCCATACGTTGAATCCAAACTAACATACCCAGGACTCGGCTATCTCCCTCAAGCCCCGAACTGACACTACCTGGACCATCGCCCTCTACAGCAAGGAAAACTGTGAAGGCGACTACTATCTCCTCAGCGGAACAGGCACGAGCTTCAAACAGTGCCTGGACCTTCATGATCCAGATCTCTCCAGTAACCCTGCCGACAACACGTGGTGTGCGTGGTTCACTAACGGTGGGATGGACACGACGGCCTGCGATGCCAGTACCCTTACTACGCCTGTCTCTCTGAATATGATCAATACTACCTGTGAGGTCTTTACTACGACTGACTGTTCGTCCGGGGGCACTGTGCGTGAATATGCTGGCTCGGATAATGGGTGTATGAATTATGATGATGAGCCGTTGCGGGTTTCACCTTGGGGATCGCTGGCTTGTGCTTGGAATGGAGGGTATTAGGAGGGTTCCGCCTGAGGTAGCCTGAGTGTCAGTGGCTAAGGTATCCTGGATGTAGGTCGACAAGGGCATCTGGGTTTACTGTCCTTAAGTTCGAGTTGAAGTTTGAGTTGTGTTCTGCTGCGTTTGACCAGTACTAAACTTCCAAAGTTCTGCTTTCTCGTGGTATATTGCTTTGTCTGCCAGTGGCTTTATTAGTGTAGTAGCTCGGGTCTCAGTCGGGGCGAAGAATGCTGTGAGCTAGTCAGTGTTAGTGCATTAAGCCTGAATTGATAGCTCACCCCCTCCAAGTCCAAGGCTTGATCCCATGTACGCCCATGACTGCACAGTCCAATTACTTAGATAGTCACCTTATTCATAGGACGTTCTTATATTCTTTCTACCGCTAGTTGATAAGCCGGTAGCAAGGCTGTTAGGAAGACGGTTCAAATGTTTGGAAGACGCCGGGGCAATTAGGACGAAACACCCTTCGAAGACTATCCAGGAATTGGAACAGCCTGTACATCTTGGAAGCTCTAAAACTTCGATGTCAGGGCCAGGTTGATGATAACTACCTAACATTTGAATGTTTAAGGCGCTGTGTACAAAATAGCGGTAAAGTACCGGCTCTTCAGAGATAATAGGTGGAAAGGCGGCCATTTCTGCCGCCTGTTCATATTCTAGATGCAATATCAAGCTGATCGGGATGTAACCTGCATCCCACACTTGGAGAATGTCTCTCCCTATAGGTAGAAGAGAAATAGAGGAAAAGAATGAGAATGTACACATCACGCTCGGTTTTCCACAACTCCTATTCCCGTAACGCTCCAGATGTATTTAAAAACAATTGCGATTGTAAAGACATGATTCTCCAAGGGGTATACAGAAATAACAAAAGAGGGTATTGTAACACGCGTAAACAAATCAAAAGAATGTACTATGTGCAAAATTGGAAGACCTAGAACCCAAACCGCCAATAGGTTGCTGGAGGAGGTGGAAGAGGTTCATCGTGGGCATGCGAAGATGTCTCAAGGTCAAATGGGTCACTTCGTGTACTGTCGCGGGTCTTGGCCACGCCGAGGAAGTTCCCGGATAGACTTCCTGAGTCTGGGAGAGTTATTGCGCTCTCGCCTGGGTAGTAGGTGCTTCCTTGGCGGGTGTTGGGGAAAGATGAATCGGAGTTCTGGTGAGACCCGTCGCTTGCTTCCCATGAACACCGTGAATAGTTGGATGCGGAGCGTGATGGAGGAGATATCTCAATTATTGGAGAGACAGGGCTCAGCTCGGCGTCCTTCTCAGGGTCTTCGGAGTAACGTGGTGGAAACTCTCCACGGAGATACATTCTGTCGAGGGACAAATCTTGATTCGAAGCTGCGAGAGCTGGATCGAGACGAGCGGGTGGCGGATCTGGGGAGCTTCTTTGAACAGGCAGGACTGGAGCTACTGGCACAGCAATCTCACGAGTAGGAGGGAAAGGGAATTGTTCGGAAAGGTGGTTCTGCTGAGTCCCATTGAATGAGCTAATTGAGTCTCTGTTGTGTCCATGTAATAAGCGTTGCTTGCTGTGCTTTCGCTTGTGTTCTTTATCCTTGTGGTGCTTGTGGCGGTGGTGTCTTTGCAGCTTCCTGCGGCGGACGAGACAGAGACATGCCAAAACGAGAATGGTAAGAAATGCTGCTGCTCCAACAGTCCCCCCAACAATAGCGCCAACCTTTTTATGGTTGTTGCTAGATTGTGCCGTTGAGTTCTGCAAAGATGAGCTGTCTCCAGCTACACTCGTCACGGGCGTGGGGCTTGGTGAATTGGTTGGAAGTGTTGAGGTGTAAGATGTCGCTGTTCGAGTAGATGGAAACACCAAAAAGGTAGAGCTTGTTGCTGTTGTCAAGGCCTCTGACCAATTAAGCGGTGACGATTCAGAAGGCAAATAGCTTGCTGGAATCAGGGTTTCGATAGTACTCGTGCAAGAACTTGGGCTTGGAGTTTCGGAGAAGCTTGAGGGCTCTGACTCTTGCTCAGACCAAGTTGAGGTCATCTTCGATTCTGTAGATTGAGTACACGTCGGCGTTTCCAATAACGTCGTTGATTGAGTAGTTGTTGAATCGAGTGACGCGGTTGTCTCGGTCCAGGAAGTTGTCGTCGCAGTTTCGGTCTGTACTACCTCTGAATAGGTACTCTGGTCGGCTGTGATTACAGTCGTTTCTTGTGAGAGTGATGGAGTGTAGAGAGTGATCCCTGTTGTAAAGGTTTCCCAGGGACGAGATGTTTCGGTGACAGCGGAAGTAACAGTGACCGTAGGAGGTTCTTCTGCCTGAGCTGCATTCCTAGCTTGCGAGGTGCCGTCTTGCACTGAAGTGGTCGAGAGAGATACATTCCACATTTCGATCATGCCAGGAGGGCACGCAAAGAAGATAATTGATGCGAGGCGCACTGGCGAGGTTTGATGTGGGAAGAAAGACTCTTTGTTTCTCTCAACATGGACCGCTGACGAGACAAAGCAGTGCGTTAACAAAGAAACATTCTAGAGCCTTCAGCTGGATTAGAGCGAATCGATTGCACCAAGGCCATAATATTTTTAGCTCTTTGGAATATTGGTTGCGACCAAAGGCGCCTGGTACTCTTCTTTTCTTTGATGTCGAATAGTATACCCCACTTTAGATCTGGTATAGCGATGCGCAATGCTCTCTGGCCGGAGGAGCCGAAAGAGTCAAAGATTACAGCAACGCATTTTCTCCCACCCCGGTCATCAAAGCGCTTTATACCCTCCGAGGGGTTTCTCATCATTTCTCTTCCCCTCGTCATGACTAGGGGTCATTTGCTGTTTCAAGTTGAAGCTGGCGCTTCCAGTGTGCGAGAGTAACAGCGCTTAGAAGGATCCGGGCCAATCACCGGGCTGATTGGGTGGGAGAATGGGGCGATCCTTACCCCGGTCGACCGTAAATGTGATAGTCTGCAGAAGAGCGCCTCGTGAAGGAGGGGAAAGAGTGTAACTGAAGAATTTAGTGAAACAGGGAACTTCAGAAACATTGAGCTTGAATTTTCGGATCAGTCCAACCGAGAAGAGATTATATGTTTGATGTAGATAGAAAAGATGGTTCAAATGTTCGTGTTCCCATTGTGATGTGTATGAACCTCGGGCTTGGTGGGCTTAGTCATCCGCCAGTTGACTGGTCATTTCGAGTGCAAAATAACCTCGATAATGAAGACAAAAATAATGATTAAATGTTTAGATCTCGTTAAATGGTATTTTGAATGATCCCAGCTACATAGAACAACACCAATTAGAACATTAATTCATTAATTCATTTTGCATCTGTTCCATCTGGTTTGGTGGACCGGCGCATCAGTGGCTTATTCCCCAGTGTGTTTTCCCCACTTTCAAAAGTCCCAAGTCCACGGTCTCCTGTGCGGTGTTTCCACAACTTAATGCCCCTGGGCTTCAACACTAATCCCAGTCCACGACCTATTCGCTTTCTTGACTCTAATTCCCTAGTTTCGCTCTTTCCAGAGCATGTGAGACTTTCCCCGCGTCTAGTCCTCTCCTTCCATCATGTTTGGCTGGGGTCCCGCGACGAGTGAGCTTTCCCGATACCTGCATTCCTGCGCCGAGATCCCCCTCGACGCCTCCCCTGCAGACATCGCACATACTAACCATCATTCCTTCAAACAGATTTCCCCTCGGCCTTGGATCCTGAGAAAGAACGAAAACCCCCCGCAGACCCAACCCCGCTAGACTTCCCCGTCTACCGGCTTCCCGAGGCGGTCCCCCACCCCGCCGATTCAACTCTCTCTGATCTACAAGAAGCACTGGCCTCGATTAAACGTCCTCAGGATATTTCTCTCGATCGATTCGCTCCATTGAACCTCAAGGTCGACGAAGATGTCGAGATTCACGCCATGTTCCCGCAGGACCAGGCACGGTCATTACCACACTTGCCTTGGGAACAAGCACCGGAAAGCGCCGCCGGGGATGAACCCCCTCGTCCATTGATGAACAATGGACTCCCATACCCCCCTAAGGAGCGCTTTGAGGTTCTGGAAACCGAGCTCTTGCTAGACAATGACGATGTCTTTCGGGAAGTGTCTCGACTACCACCCCGCGAAGGACGTGATCGAATCCGCGTGACACAGACCAGGAAGTTCTGGGCGGCATTGGAGCGCATGTCACAATATTGGGATACAAGTTTGGACCACTACTTTGAACGCCCGGTGACGCCACAGCCTACGCCGCCATCCGAGGGAGAAAACAACGAAGATCAGATGCAGCTTGACAACCAGACAGATTCGCCAGAGTCACGGATGGACGTGGATCAACCGGAGGCTGCCACAAATCCCGCGGACAATGCCACGAGCACCGAGGCTCCGCGCCCGACAGTTAAAATGTACAAGGGTCGTCGTTCGGGTGCTAATCACGAGATGCCGGATGATGCGCGGGATGAGACCGCTCGCGCATTTGTTGAGATGGCAG
Source organism: Penicillium sclerotiorum (assembly GCA_911649655.1). Classification (NCBI taxonomy): domain Eukaryota; kingdom Fungi; phylum Ascomycota; class Eurotiomycetes; order Eurotiales; family Aspergillaceae; genus Penicillium; species Penicillium sclerotiorum. The sequence continues at coordinate 1,108,764 of CAJVRJ010000008.1, forward strand.
CCTGGCCATTCGGATGCCAGGTCACTGCTCCCACGTTGCCGCCGCGGCTGACGGTCCAGAACTTGCTTTTTCCCGTGCGTCAGTCTTTCCAGGCAGCTCGATCCCCGCGTGACCGCCAGGTGGCGCGGAACGGTATCTTAGAAGGACCAGTACTCGTGGGTCAGTGTCGTCCGGAGATTGGGTTCCGGAGCGAGGGCGAAGCTCCTGGCACGGGTCTTGGAGAAGTATGCGACTTGTTCCGTGAGGTTGGTGGTATGCTGCTGGCCGCGCAGGAGCGGGCCCGAGAAGGCGCTGTTGAGATGAGGCCAGGCGAGGGGAAGTGGTGGACCACCGCTCCACGTTTTGGGGGCGCTCCTCATGATGAGATCCTGGATGATCTCATGAAGGGTCCCGGTATCCATGGAATTCCCATTCCGCAATCAATGCTTGGTTCCAGTGAGGATACACCATCACCAGCGGCCCCCGAAGCGGAGGGCGCGCGCAAGCGGCATAAGTTCGAACATCCGTACATCACTTCACTTGGCCGTCGACCAAGTGCCATGCGAAAACTTTCAAGTGCTGAAAAGTGGAATATTATCCAACCTGGTCCTAGTCTTTGGGACAAGCGCATGAGATACATGCAGATTGGCAAGGCTAAGGATAGCCCATTTGACGATGTATGAAATCAACTTTCCCTCCCAGGCATACAATTGACTAACACTCATTTCTTAGATCTACATGATCTCCGCGATTAACCACCATATTGCCATCTTACATCTCAGGGTTCACCGAAGATACATTGATATGCTTACTTTTGGACACAGTGATTTCCCAGAGGAATCTGATGACTCGAGCCAGCCATGGCGTGTCCTGAAGCTGCAACGCAGCAAGTGGTACGATTTGTTCAGTACGGAAGATCGCATTGAGGCACTTAAGGGCGTCTGGTCTCTATTCCACTACCAACAGAGAGCTAATATCTAAGCTTGATGTCTATTTTGCCTGCATTCCATCCCCAGATTCCCATTTTCACCATCGGCAGCGCCTTTGCTGGAAGCGTCTTGCTACTTTCACACCTTGGCCCATTCTTATTTCGTCTTTGCAAATGCAGCGCATCGTGTACATACCCGAAACAACTCATGGTCAGTGTTTGTCGCTTGTGATTCTTGTCCCGTCTCTGGTTGGCATCATGATTTGCTTTCTCATTGGCGAGCATGTGGGTTCGGTTCCAACTTGCATATAGACTCAGAGCATTCCTTCTCAATACCAACTCCGCGAACTTTCTGATGACTCTGGACAGCACTTGTTGCAGTATCTAGTCTGCTTTTGAGGGCCTGTTGGCCATCGGAGACTATCGTTGACCTTGGGATTATGGGCTTCCGCTATGGCTTGCTTATCTTGCTCCACGCTACATATGTATCTCCAGATGGCCATGCTTGACTTCATATTGATTGGAGGATCAACATCAAGTGTCAGGCAAGTCGGACTAACAGGTTTGGCTACTTTCCATTGCAAGTTTTGAGTGTCCTGTTTCTACGTCTCAAGGGAATCTCAATCGTGATACTCAGGTTATTCCTCCTTTTGGAGACATGCTAGTTCATACCATCAAATCAATTGCACAAATTCTCTTGAGAGACTCACTTAACATAAGCATAATCATCTACTACAGGTACTCTAAGTATATACTGCTCTCTAGTAACATTGGAAGCGCTTGCCAGACGATTGGGTTCGAAATTCAACTCCTTCACCCACCCTGAGCTGAACGTACTGTTGTGTTATTTCGTTGACCCTACCCTGCTCTAACATCCATCCCAACTTTGGAAACATTGAATACACCCTCTAGCCCTCCAAACATACGTAGATAGCTCCCATGCAACGCAATACTCGCATCGACCATCCTACATCCCCTCGTCAGTGGCGTATTCTACACAGTTACATCGCTGCAAGACAACACAAACGGTATACACAACCGTAACGCAACCGTAAGCCAATATCCACCCAACTCAGACCCTCAAAAACTCTCCCCCAAAAGTACCTGACATGTTCCACTCGGCGGCCCCAAAACCAAAAATGAAGTACATCACCCACCATCCAGCCACCCCGATCTCCCAATAAGCACACCACCCAGCAAACCTGAAACTCAGATCCAACACTCAGACCTCATATCAACTTTGAAGATATGCACGAAAACCTTCATGAAGAAAGTAACCGCGGCGCATCAAAACCTTCCCCACGACGGACTTATTCGGAGAACATCATCCAGTGTGGGTTCCAGACCATGAAGGAAATGTGATATATCCATTCGTCGCGTCTTGATGGCCAACAAGGCCATTGACTGGTTCAAATCATGGAACTAATTACGCCCAGACCTTCTCCCCGCTACACGCTTCTCCGTAAATATGGGGATTATTGTCCGAAGACCGCTCTATGGTCGACTTGTCCATATCAACAACCACTCACATTGAATCACATTATGTCAACCTTGGAATCAGAAGTGTCAAAGTACGAAAATAACTTTTCGCTCGTAAGCGTCGTATCTTTTCAACATTGAAGCCCCCTTTTCAAAGAGCGAGAGCGAAATTACCCACGCGCTATGTGGGGCGCGTCGCAGATGCTCAGATCCGTCTTCTTCCCCCCGTAACTTTCCAGTATACGGGGTTCGTCTGTTCCCGACCGGCGGTCTGTCCTGGTTTTCCCCCCGTAGGTTCCTTGTTCTTGGGTCTGTAGGGCTCGATCCTGTTTTGTGGTATTCTGGATCCATTTTGCTGCACTGGGACGCAGCTACGATTCTTGGGGTTAGTTGACCTCGCTTAGAGGTTGGTATCTTCGGTGGTTGGATACAGATTTTGGATTGTGATATCAACTGGGAGGGGTTTCTCCGAGGATCTTCGAGCGGGGAGTTGGATACATTGGATGTGACTTCATTGTACTTGTGTCAATGGGTTCAACCTTGGTTCAATGTTGTATCGGGCAGTTTATTCTTCTTTTGGAAATCTTTTCTTTAGCTTGGACAATCCTCGATCTTGGTCTATGTGATGGCGTTGATGTAGGAACGCCCGACCTCAGGGCTTGATATGGGACGTAAATATTCGAAGTAGACCACAACCCAATACCCCGGTCAATTGTCAGGCAAACATCCAAATTAACCCTCGAATATTGGTTTGCCTGGTTGGATACGATCTTAATTATCCAACTAGTCCCTGCTATCGAATAACAAAAAGAAAACATGAACAAACTGTTTGCTGTCCACTCTTACCCCATTAGCCGGCTTCAACCGAGCCGTCAAGCCCAATGGAATTGCCGGCCTTCCTTCCCATCACATCGGAGAAGCCATCACCATCTAGGCAGGACCTTTGACAAACATTGAACAATCTCCAGTTCAATTCGCAATCCATTCGTGGGGGCTGTGCCCGTCACCGCCTCACTTTCTGATCATCACCGCTTCCAGTATCCAGTACCTTTTTACATTCAATATCGCCATGTGCTCTTGTTAGCTCCAGGCCCGAGCCCTCCAGAAAGTACGGTGACGAGAACAGTGGTACCTTTCGCGGACGAAAGCTCGAAACGGGTATAGTTTGTACTTTTGTCAAGCGCCCATTGCGCCGCCATTACGCCGTTCTGACGATCTCAATAGAGGTGTGTGTAGAAGATTGAACTGGGAATGAGATTTTGAATCTTCTACTCTGTGTTTTCCAAATGTTGTATGTTTTCGTGCTGTGTTGAATAGGTATCCATTCATAGCTTAGTCTTGGTCTGGGACAGTGCTTGCGTAAATCATGCAACCGCAGAACTGGGATCCCGACGGGAGGGGACTTAGCGTACCCTTTAGCTGGGTTGAACTTTGACTTTGGGCCTTCTTGTCGAAAAGTCCACAGAAATTCAAATCTGCTCCGATTTGAATGGCTATCTCTCGTCTTCTTCTCTACTTTCGTCCAAGCAGGTTCCCGATTCATCCTCGGTCCATCCCGTCGCACCTGGACTGGATATCGCGGCGTCTGCAAGAACCCCGATTCAGATTGATTCGCTCTCTGCGATTTCCCTTGCAGAGATGAACAGACCAGCCGTTCCTGCAAGCCTTCTTGATACTGTTTGCTTTGTCCAAGGGGTACCTAGCAAGGAGGCTCTCTGTATGCGAAAAGCCTAATTCGAAGCTGGTCTCGGATGTTCAGTAGTTCAGTTTTAGACCTTTTTACCATACGTTCGTTACAGCTCTGCACTGTTCTTACCGTGGCCCCCATGTATGGGTCAATGCTCGATCGCCTTGATCGACGAGTACTGGGTGCTTGATCAATGGATTATTGAAGAGACAAGCCACATGGGGCCTCGCCCACGTGGATGGAATTATCGTTTCTGAGATAACGGATATTGTCCTTTTCGAGTTACAGGTCGGTTTCATGTCTGTGCTAGTCGCGAATAATAACGTCGTGTAAGCGATATGAAAGGTACTAGGGCACTACGCAGTCTGCGTCAGATAGACCAAACAGATGTCGCCAGTTCCTGCGTAACACGTATACAGCTCACATTTCGGATTGTAAGGAGATACGTGTAATCAGCTGCAAGACAAAAAACATTACAGTCAACTTTGATCTATTTTCTATTTACTGTTTTCTATTTTCTATTTTCTACTTTCTACTTTGTACTTGTGAAAAGCAAAGACGCTCGGCCGATCCCGCTGCCATTATTGGCTCCCAGCCACACACAGGCCACAGAGTCCCCAGGGTCCGTGTATTATGTATGAGGATCAGCCGGCGTATCCTCTTTTCAGCTCGGTTGTCAGCCCGATCTATTCCAATCCGACGAATCAGAGTGCTTGATCGCCGATTTAACGTCTTGTTGTTTTCCTCCTTCGCTTGAGGATCGCTCGCATGGGGAGCGTTCTGAGCCTACATTGGTCATTTTCGCGCTTCATACCTGTCGTGTCCTATCCAGCCACGAACATTTTTGCTTCAATATTCGATGTCCCAGATTCATGGAGATTCTCCCGCTCCCTGCTCTCAGTCCCTGTGGGTCGACCATCTGGTATGTACGATACTCGTGACATGTCCCTAGGCTGACGAGTTCGGGGTTTGGTCTGCATTTGTAGCTGAGGTTGGATACGATTCCTACGGACTTTGTAGGGCTGACGCTCTTGTCCGTATCTGAGTATCTACTCGATCAGGATCGCTTGGTAGTACGATCCTGGTTCAAGTTCCTGTCCAGCTCTCGTGTTGATTAGGGGCTGCTCTCCAAAGTACTGATTATTTGTCACGCAAACTCGTATACTAGCTGCCTTCTGCTTCGCTGCATCCTGCAACAAAGCTGTAGCTTGTCCATGAATGACCGCCACAACGTACTGTAGATCAGTATCGTACTGCGTGTAAACTATGTTGTAGATACAGTACCAAGGACGAACTGTTTTGTTTTGAAAGAGGATTCATACCGCTCCCATGCGACATCCCGTCCTCTGCAGTGGCATGCCCAATGTAGTAATCGACCTGGGGAAATAACTGCGCGACGATCATGCTGCATTGGGAAACATTCCACCAGTCTTGTGAGCGTTCTCCGCGCATCTCATTGGTGCTGAAACTCGCGCGCATATCTGGAGACTCTGGGGTCTGCAGAAAGCACATAATCAGCGTGCCTGGATACATACAGCAACATAGGGATGTGAATCATCCACTCGACTCATGCTGGAAAGCTGCTTGGCAGCGACTGTCTCAGCCGCATTGCAGGTGGTCCAACCGCGGTGCTTCATTCCCGTTGATACTGGGGATTCTCTGGGGTGAGGGCCCTGGGTCTATCCCTTGCGTTTGTCGATTGGTCTTCTATGAAACTCTATCCGTGGGACTGGCTGTACTATGCATGGCGTGCATGGTAGAGTGCGCGTTCTGCTCAGTGTTATGATGGCCGTGACCATGCTGGACCACTTGAGGGATGATCGACCGTGTACGCAGACCTCGGGAGATAGGTAGCTAGCTACCTACTAGGTATGCACTTGAAGCTGTTGTGTAAAGTACTTTCTACACGTATTATCTACGGAGTACTTCACTTTGACTCCTGCCTAAACTATTGATTTGGTATTGGATATAGTTTCTTTTTTCAAATGTTTCCGTTGTTTTTTGCAGTTACGATTTGAACATTTGGAAATGACAGATTTGGTGCCTGGATGTGTTGGAAACATGACCAGGCATAATGGAGGGGCCGACCATATCGCAAGATTCAATGTTTGAATCTACCGATTCTCGGTGGTTTTCTTAGACCTCTGCCCAACTGATAAAGTCGGGCAGGATGCGCCCAACCGGACCCAGGGGAGGGGATAGTGGAAACGGCGGATCGACAGGAAATTCGATTTCAAGGTTATATAGCCGTGCTCGTTTTTGGGTCAACTGGTTGATCTTCCAATTCAATGTTCTATTCTGGTCTGAATTAATGATCACCTTTAAACCCCCTTGAACTAGTGTTCCAGGGCTAGATGAAGTTCACATGCGGTTACCAGGTGGTAAGAAAATGGGAAAGTCAAACGTTCCCACAATGATTTGTCAATAAACCCCCGCGATCATATCGGAGAACCAGAGAACCACGCGTATTCGGTTTACGAGTCTCCATCGCTGTTCTCCGTGTGGAGCTTGAATCAATCGCGGGCCGTGTTCAAATCCAAGGTTGGAACTATTGTACTGTAACCAGCCGCGGGTATGTTTATCGTCCCCACTGCTTTCCGGTACAGAGGATTCAAGTACTTGACATTCATTAAGAACTGGGACAACGGGAATCAACGGTCAAAAGAAGCAAAAGTGAGTCAATATTGGCTCACGTTAGTGTGACTTTCATGCGTTGAATTTTTAACGGGAAGGTTATTCAATAGTGCGGTGGGGATCAGAATCATCCAACGGGATTTGTGTGACCTGCCCGACTACTGGGGATATTGATTTGCTTTCATTATATCAATATGTAGCACTAGAGTATATGTTCGCACAAATGTCAACATTGAACTGTTCTATACTGGTTGAAGGGTTATTGTCTAATTCGGAAATACACGTGTTGCAGGATCCTGGAAGGCTCGGATTGCGGTCTGATATCATTGGGAAATCAGACATCTGGGCAAAACTCAGACGCCACCCAGCAGAGGGTGCCCACATGTCTTCACGGTGTATTTCATTTGCGAACATTTCAAATGTTCAAATGTTCAAACGACAAAATCAAATTTCCCCAGATTGTAATACAACCTTCCTATGTGGGAATAGTGGGGAGTTCCGATTCTTGGGTGGCACTAGTTTAGCTCCAGTTGACTAGGTCGGAAATTTATGATCCGGTTTAATGACCTCGGGAGCATTCTTTGTCTGGAGATCTGAAAATCATTGATGTACTCAAGTGCCGGATGTTGACGGAGTTTTGACATACATATGTATGTACATAGGGATAGGTTAATTCCAAGGTTGTTAAACATTGATCTCAAGTACAGTGGCAGATTCGAGTCCCAGTGCGTATGGTTGGACATTGTAAGGTTCAGTGTGCTATGTGAGGACCACTGATAGCGCAGCTTACTTATGTATATTTTAGCTCGGATCATAATACCACTTAACCTTGGCAGGTATCGGCTTAATGGATGTTATCCATTCACGTTGAAACATCAAATCTTGAAATGTTAGAGCCTATCACATTCCAAGTTTCAAAGTCAATCAGAATGTTCCCGTGGATAACTCCCGCCCGAGCGTGTTCTTCCATGGTTGACAAAGCGGCAACTGAGCGGGTTCCAAGGTTGGAAGGGTAAGTACAATACTGACAGCCCTGGAGCCGTTGCCACTGTGGTAGCTGACAGCTGAACAAGACGGTGAAGCGTTTCAGGAGCTCATGTTAACCGCAACTTTGGGCCCAAATTCCGTTGATCTGCCCGACGACCATTCTCCCGGGGACCTTGTTTTTGAATGGCAAATGAGCTAATGAGCTAATGAGCAAATGACGGCACAGGTTTCGGTTATTTTTCGAGAACGCCGATCTGGAGGGCTCCACCGACTCTTTCAACCTGGTCCAATAACTCCCGTCCGCGGCCATATTGTCTCGCGCCCCTTGCAAGCGATGTCGCGGCATTGAAACTTAAACCGTGCCTTTTCTGTTCCTTCGCCTATTTACCTGCATGATATAGCTTCGTTCCCTTCTTCCTGATCGCGATCGCCCGATTAGCTCGGAGCCAGACACGGGGATTGGTAGACCGCGAAAACCCAGAATGTTAAGATTTCCCGAGGACTAGGATCCTGGGAAGCGATCCCTGTCCTAGCTGGTCTGGCGCTGTTTTTTTATGGCTGAAGTGTATGATGAAGTCTCCACCTGCGGAGATCCTGCGGACGAACTTTTCAAAATTCGTGCAGTTTTTTTTTTAAAAGAAAAATAAAAACCGAAAAAAAAACAAAGAATCCTGCTGGTGTCCATCAACGAGGAACAGAGCACACCGTGGTCCTAGTCCTAGAAAGTAGTTGGTCCGACAAGCATTCAACGCCATATTTGATTAGCCCGGCTAATTGCTTTGAAAAGAAACGCTGAGGCCATACTCTGTACATTCCCTCGTGGTTGGCCCCAGAGGTCAATTAGTGAGGAAAAAGGAACTGGAGTGTTTGTCTTTCTGATCACGGCAAGTCATATTAAGATAAGACAATGATAAATTGCAAGTTTAAACATGATAATTAAAGATAATATAATCCTGACCGTCTATTCTTAACTTTTCTAAGGAACTTTCAAATGTTCCGACCCACTCGCTCTGTCAGAGGGAAACAGACCTGTCATCTCCACGGCCACTTGCAAGGAGACCATTCCATGTCAACCGAGAGATCTAAGGAACTTGACTTTCCGATCTGGACCTGATCGAGACGTTTTTGATGTATGTCATTCTGATTCTGATGCTTTTTAAACTCAGAGAAAGGGAGGAAGGGAGGGGGCAAACCGCTCACACCTGAGCTGCTGTCGATCCCCTACGGACGTAATTATAACTGGATCCCCAGGCGAATGAATTCTCCCCAGTTATATTTCCGCTCCCTCGCTTCTTTTTTCCTTTCCCTTGATCTGGTTTTGCTTCAACCCTTACTCTTGTACTTGTTGCTACTATCTTGCTTCTCTCGACTTTTCCAAGATTGGCACCTCGTTTTTCCCTCCAGGAGCTCTTTTCTCCCTCGGTTCATTCGGCATACTCCATCGACCCGACAGTCTGGCTTAGCTTGACCAAACCTCCCCACTGAAAATCGACTAAGCAGAAGATCTCCAAGACAGAATTCCAGAAAAGAGAAGGAAAAAAAATAATAATAAAGAGGGACTGGATCAAGACGGAATAAAAAAAATAAATGAAATATTCCTCTTAACAGATCAAAGGTACGTCACTCGAAGTGTGACCCCGTATGGTATTTTCGGTATGGTAATACCATACATACCAAGCCCTGAGCTGTACATTGCATTTTTCCCCTCCTTCGTCCTTTTGACCTAAACTCACCTCAAAGTCCTTTGCGATCTATCTGTTACGGTGGAGCCTCGTACGGTTCATGATTTCTTTTTCATTTCGTGTTCGATCTAAACCCATCTTCCCCTGGCTTGGTATCTGATTTCTTTTCTTTGTTACTTAGCCGCTCCACCCCCGATCACAAAGAAAAGCTCCCAGCGTTCATCTCAACGCGCCCAATTTTTGTGTCGCCCTTTCGTCCTATCCTACCCGTGACCAGTCCGTCAAACAAGATTTACTTCTTCCCGGTTCGAAAACGCCTTTCAACTAAACTTCCGCCTGTTCACCGCTGTTCGTCTACAAGCTTGGTTTTGGCGCGCAACATTCCCAAGCTTCCCCCCCACCCGCCCAAACCTCCGATCTGCCCTTCCCGCTGAGTCGCAACTCCCCGCCATGTGTATTTAGTTTGGTGCAGGTGCAAGCTACATTGCTTTGTGGAAAGAACAGACAGTATGTTTCAGCGAATCAAAAGCAAAAACAAAACCATAAACCACCGAGGAAGGTGGTGAAAACACAGAAGAATGCGCCTGACAACGGTTTCAGATTCCCCTCTCATTTGAGACCTCCCGGTCCGTGACCTCGAACTTTCGCCGATGAATCGCATGCAACCGCCCGAGGGCCCTCACGCGCCCTCGGCGCATCCAGTCTATGAGAACTCATGGCGACCATCCTATCACCCACCGTCCTTCGATTCACACCCGGAGACTCGACGTCTCTCCGCGCCAACCCAAGGCCCGCCGCACCTGCAAACATATCCGGGACCGCCAGCCGTGATTCCAAATCGCGACCTACCACTACCTCCAGACGGCCCGTACGGCCGGCCGAATAGCTTGCCAGGTCCTTCACACCCTCCTCCAGAACCTAGTCCCGTGCATACTAGCTTTCGCCCACCGATAAATGGATCCCCACACGAAGCTTCACCTCAGTCTGCAACCCCGGACTATCGTCCGCGCATGCCATATCCACCCTCGGAACCGCCTGTCTCAAATGAAGGTACACCTCCGGTCCAGGGTCATCTTCCTCCAACATCACAGTATATGCAAGCTCCGCCTATACCGGCTGGTGCTACGCCGATATCTTATGATGCTTACTTCAACCAAGCTCCCGGGACTCGCCAACGGAAGGCCAACCGAGCAACGCAAGTCAGTACCCATACTGTTAACCCGTGTGTCCACTGGAATAGTTGCCATACGTGCCTCGTATAAACAGAAAATGCTAACGTAAAGACTGAAAGGCGTGCGACCAATGTCGAGCAAGGAAAGCCAAGTGTGATGAAGGGCGGCCGTCTTGCAGTCATTGTAAAGAGAATAGCCTCGGCTGTGTGTACAAGGAGGTTCCCCACCATAAGTTTGTTTCCCTCCCAACAGCAGCAAAAGAGAGAAATTAACGGATTGAGGTAGACAAGAAAAGGGCACACAGGCTGTCATCGATAAGATGGAGGGAATTCAAGATACCAACATTAATTATTTCGACAAACTTGTCCAGCTCACCCGCGGAACAGACACTCAGATGGCCCGTATGAACCATGTTCCTGAACAACTGGCAGCATTGAACCGTGTCCCTGAGCAACTAGCAACATTGGTTCGGATGGTTGCAACTCTTCTTCCACCCCAGGAAGCCATGGCTGCACTACAGTGTCTCGCACCGCAGCCCTTGAAGGTTGAGCCACAAGCCATGAAAATGCAGCCAGATACTCCCGATGCGGCCGCAGGTTACTCGCACCAAAGCACTGCGTCGGCTGCCATGCCAGCTGAAATTGATGAGAGTATGAAGAAGGACGACAATGAGGGCGAACTGTCTATTCCGGTGGAACACACGACTGCTGCACACAAGCTTCTAATGTGGCCTTCGATCAAACAGCTGATGGCCCCCAAGGAGTACGATGAGGACTATGTTATGAGACTGGAAGAGGAGCGAGGCCTGATCTCTGTCCGTGGACAAGGCGAAAACTCGTTCTCAGCTGATGGCACCCGTTTACCCACTTACTCGAACGGCCTTGATAGAAGCTTTGGCACCGATAAAAGCCATAGGTCGGATGAGAATGACTATTACACCCCCAAGGAAGAGCTGATGTCGGAAGAAGAGTTCATTCCTGAAATCACCAACACGGGCTTACTGCATTTGGACGCCGCCACGGCCGAGAGATATTGTTCGGTTTTCCTGGAGCGAATGCACAGGCTTCATCCATTCTTGGACTACACCGAAATCAGGCTTCAGCTCAAGGATTTCATCCATTATTACTGCCCCCCTTCCTCAACTCCGCGCCCGAGTACTCTCTGTCAAGAGAACCAACGAGGAGCGAAGCGAAAGCGCTCCTATGATGAACCTCAAGGGATTCGAGGTGCGCCTGTTGACTCGGGCAGTTCTCGAATGCGCGTCGGCATGAATATCGAAAATGCTCGCATACTGCTTATCCTCGCCCTCGGTGCCATTTGCGAATGCCCTGATCCGCTGCCCGGGCCCATTCTGGATGAGGATATTGACCATCTGAGCCAATATATCCCTGGACCCTTACCACCTTTACCACCACAGCCTCCAAGCAACACGAATGGTGCTTTTGGTGTTCTCTCTCCGCCAAACTCCGACATCGCTGTGCCACCCATGTATAACCCGATTTCCTCCGCAAGCCAGTCCTTCTCATCGCTTCCCCCCATGGGCGTCACATCGAAGAATCTCTCAAGGCGGTCGATTTCGAAGGTTCGAGATGAGTACGGACATGTCAAGAATCTTCAGGTCATCCCGGGTCTGTCATTGTATGGTTATGCCACATCGATTCTGGGTCATTTGCAAGGAGGAGTCGAGCTGGAACATGTTCAAGCCGGTTTGCTTGCGGGCCTCTATGCTGGTCAATTGGCACATCCGTTCCAAAGTCATGGTTGGATCTGTCAGGCTGCTCGTGCCTGTCAGGTTCTTGTGCGGCAACGACGCTACGAACGAATTGAAGAAGGACCCGTGAAGGATATGTTCAACTTCGCCTACTGGACCTGTCTGCAGCTTGAAAGGTATGTCTCTATCGCAGGTACACTTTTGCTTCCCATCTAACTTGAATTTTCCTTTTTACAGTGACCTCCTGGCTGAACTTGATATCCCAGCGAGTGGTATCTCGCGGTCTGAGGGTCGAATTGGATTACCCAAGGGCAGATACACGATTGACCTGCCCGACAACATGAGTGCGATGAACACCCGCATGATGCTGTTCTATTCGGCTCAGATTCATCTTCGCAAGGTTCTCAATCGTGTTCATACTGATCTCTACAAAGTTGAGAGTGCGTTCATCTGTTTATTACTTGTTTGATACAATCACTAACAAACTGTTGATAGAACCGTCCGCAAAGGAGCTCGCGGAGAAGAAGGAAAACAGGTGGTCTTCCAACGTACAAATTGCTCTAAGCATGAACCTTGATCTCTGGCGGGACAGTCTTCCTGATATCATGAAGTGGAAGGACTCCGATCCTCCCGCTTCGGAAATCAACGCTGCCCGTATGAGAGCCAAGTACTACGGAGCTCGTTACATCATCCATCGACCCCTGTTGTACCATGCCCTCCATTTCGGTCACGAAGGAGTGAGCAAAACAAAGAATGGGACTACCGTGAATTCCCCAAATAACGCCGCCAAGTCGCAGCAGATGTCTCCATTGGTCAGCCAAAGCTCTGCACGGGCTACTACCATGTCGCGCATGGCGAGCGACTTGGGAAGCACCCCAACTACGGCCAAATACCCTGACTTCCCGAACGGATGGACTCCACCGACAATATCACTCCGTGATATGCCAAGCAAGCTGCGTCATGCTTGCAAGGTCTGTGTCGAGTCAGCCATCCAAAGTACGATAGCGTTTGATGGCATCGAAGATCGGCTCGTAGTTACGAATATCTTCGGCACTGCTCATGCGTAAGACTTCCCACAATATTGATTCCTAAAACCCATTTCATTTACTAACATATTCCAGGCAATTCGGAAACATGCTCGTCCTTTCAGCAACCTACATGTCCTGCCTCTCCGAACTCGTCGAACGTCCCACTCTGGAACGTCTCCTCCGACGTACCATCAAATTCCTGCTCCGCAGCAAGAACATCTCCCCAACTCTTCGTGCCGACGCACGAATCCTCACTGAAATCTACGAGAGAATCTTTGGCCAGAACACTCTCTCTGTCTAACCCTTTAGTCTTTACCTGACATCATGATGGCGTTATCAACATTTTCATTTCGTTTGGGAGGAGTTTTCCTATCCTTAGTCTATAAGCCATCGGTGTTCAATCGGAGTGATCTACCCGCGTCTCGACATACCCTCTAGACCTCCGGTCTTCGAGCGCGAGTCCCTGTTCTGCATTTTTGGTTACCCGATACGCGGTCTGATCGTTCCCACTCTGTGGTATCTATCAGATGATTGCATTGCATCTTGATAAACCATTGATCCTGCGTCCATTGCTGTTTCCTTATCCAGGTCGTATCACTTTTGTTTCATGTGCTCATTTTTATCTGACGGCCATCTTGTAGCCTGTCTGGTGTTCTTCTCTCTTTATCATTCATATTCCCCAATGAGAGTTTGACCGGCATTCTGAATTTTGGGTTACCTTCTGCTTCTTCTGTCTTCTTGAACCATGTTTTTGTATTGGCGTTTGTGTCATGGAGGTTTTTTTCGATGTTCTTATTGGATGAGGACTCATGTAGAATGGTATTCATAACTTGACAATGTTTAAGGTTGATATGGAATTCCAAAGTTAGTAGCTCCACATTTGCACATTGAAGTACATGTAGTCGTTGACTCAATTGAGAGTTGGTATGCCTCCAGGGTTACATGGGTACACTTGTGTAATGGTATCGTGGACCTTCGATCCATGTTCAGATGTCCGGGGCCGAGACTTCGGGAACTTTTCAAGACATATCTGAGAAGCACTTGAATATTCGCCTGGGCATCAGTCTATCCAGAGTTCCTGCTTTCAGTCCATGTTCAAATGAGATTCCCTCGCAAGCTGGCAGCACTTGAGCGTCGACATCTGGAGCCTGCGCTGGGTGATCTTAAGCGCCGTGGTGCTCAAGTGGATTTCGTTCGTATCCTCGGTTATATATCCCAAGTTAGAACCGTGACTCGGACCCATTCAAGATGTTCATAGAAAATCCGAGAATGTTGGGATTGAGATCTCACCGCACGTCTCTAAGTCAGAGATAGATTCAATGTTATCCATTGTCAAATCTGCGAATTCCAATTGTGTATAGTGAAGATCAAAGATCGAGTGTAGGACGATGACGCTGGGTGGCACGTGCACTCCACTCACCGCGATTTTGATTTTGCTCCACTTTGCCCTCTTTAGTGCAGAACACTTCATCCATGTGTGACTCGATGGGCTTTTGATTTTTTTCTTCTTCAGTAAGACTGTTTCAGCATTGACATTCAGCTCTTTTGACCTGCATTTTATGCATATCCTAACCTAAAAACCCAGATCTAACGTTGAAATCCTCAAGCTCCCAGGGCTGATTAGTTCCGATCGTCTGGAGCAACCGTGGGTTCCCTAGTACTAACCAAGTCTCCGCTGGACGATCCACGGTTCAGCTCCCGTTGTTTACTCCCCAAAACAAACCATAACAACGCCATCTTCCCCAACTTTTCCAAACCTTCCCATTCCCCTTCGATTCGACATTCCCCATCTCCCTAATCTCTCACATTCCTAACCTCCCACATGGTGGTCTGTGCCATCTGGGCATCCCTGTGAATTCTTGCCCACCATGTTCAAAGCCCTCATGGGCGGGGGCCGGTCGTCCTCCGATGCCCGAAGCACGGTCAGCTCCAGCTCAAAGAGTAGCCGCCGCAGAGCCGATTCGACAAAATCTTCCCATAGCCGCAAATCCTCACGGGGTGACGACCGTGATCGTGGCTTGGATGATCCGCCGTATTCGCCCTCTGCTTCAGGCAGCAGACGAGGCCCCTCCAGTGTCGCTGGCGATTCTGTCGCATCCACCTACGTGACCGCCGAGCCCGAATCCTTCCCCAGCCCCGTCATAATTGAGCGAACTCCAAAGCGCAGAGACAGCGACCGTGAGAGCAAGTCCTCTCGCCGCCGTACCCGAGACCGTTCAGAGAGTCGAGACCGTGGCGACAAGCGAAAGAGCCGCCGTGCGACCGATGATACCATGGATGCGGATTTGGTCGACGATCGCGACCTCCGTGAGCGCACTCGTGCTGGAGATGCACCCTATGTCCCTCCCATCTCCACGTCCATGCCTCCCAGCGCACCGGCTGCGCAGTTCGCCACCGACACGGGCGGGCCCGCTTTCGCGCAATTTCCTGGCCAATTCGACCCCGTCGCGCACTCGTCGCAGTCGACTCCCCATGCTCCTCATCATGATCCCTATGATCCACATGTGCAGCAGCAATTTCCTGGTCAGTTCCCGACCATGGTGGCGGAACCTTACTTCCCTCCTAATAACCCTGCAGGCGCGGCTGCGGACTATTACGGCGATCAAGGACAATCTGTTTCTGAGCAACCGGGCATTCGGCCTCAGAAACCGTCTGTCATACCTAACAGCCAAGCTCACCTCATGGCAGCTTCCCCCTCTGCTAATCCCCCGCCAGAGCCGAGTAGCTTGGGTCAAACTGGCGCCGCTGCAGCTTACTTCGATGATGATTTCCATGTTCCCGAGCCTCCAGCTTCATCTGTCAAGCCGCCCAAGCCTGGAAAGATCTCTTCAAAGCCTACTAAGCCTAGCGCGTCTTCCTCGTCCAGCGCAATTCCTTCTGCCACTGCTCTCGCCGCAGCTGGAGCAGCAGCTTATGGACTGAGCAGTGGCTCATCCACGTACCATAATGAAGCTCAAGCCCAAGCGCCAGCTCAAGTTCAAGCTCAACCTCAATTTCAATCCCAGTTTCAGTCTCAGTCTCAAAGCCAATCCCAGATTCAGACTCAAACTCAAACTTCGACAAGCGCGGTCCAGCACTCAACTTCATACTCGCAGCAGCCTACCCCAACCAGCGGACCTTCTCACTCTCACGGCATTGGCGCTGGTGTTGGTCTTGCAGCAGCAGGCGCAGCAGCTGGATACATGCTTGGTCACGAACATCACTCTGCTAGTCCTGAAGACCATGCCCAGCCTCCTTATCAGAACTATGGTCCTTCTGGTCCTTCTGGTCCACCTTCCTACAGCTCTGGCCCTAATAATGGCATGTTGCCTCCAGGTCCCGCAGGGTATCCTATGCAAAACCCTGGCTTCTACCCGCACGGAACTGGTGCTTTAGCTATGCGACACCGCCCCAAAGGCCCAGTCTCGAAGTTTGCCGACTTTTGGCGGGATCCAGAAGGTGTTGGTCGATTCGAAGACTACACCGAAACCATTGGCGTTTGCAAGTATTGCTTCGAGCCCGGCACCACCTCCATTGATGCTCCTCGCAAGCACCACTATCATGCACGTCGCCACTCTTCGGATCGCTACAGCAGCAGCAGTGCTTCTCGAGTTGACAAGCTCAGTCGATACCACTCCTCGGAAGATGAGAGCCGTCGGCGCAAGCGATCAAGCAGGTCGAACAAGTCTACTTCTTGGCTTCCAGGTGTTCTGGCCGGGGGCCTCTTTGCAGGCAAAGAATTCAAGGACTCCTACAGTGTTCGCCCTAGCCGTGGTGCTGATGATCGTGCTTCTTCATACGATGCTGAGACAGCCTCTGTCTCCGACCGCAGAAGCTATACTTCACGAGGCGTTGTCCGTCGCTCAGAATCCTCGCAAGAGCAGTTTTACTCCGACTCAAAGTACTCGCGGCGCAATCGTTCTCGATCCCGATCATCTTCACGATCTGGTCGTCATTCAGTTTTGAAGGAGGCAGCGCTGGGTGCTGCAGTGGGTGGTGCTGCGCTGGCCGTTGCAAAATCGCACCAGAGATCGCGTAGTCGTTCTCCATCTCGTGTTCAGCGACGCAAGGAATCTAGCTCCAGCTCATCCTATGTTGATGTTTCTCGACCATCTTCTAAGTCTGTTGGAGGCTTCACCTCATTTTTCACCTCTTCCGAAAACCGTAAGAAGAAGCGCAGCAAGCGCAGAGGCTTCTTCTCCTTCAACAGCTCCTCTTCATCGTCGCTTGATGCTGACCTCGCTTTTGGAAGTGGCTTCTCGAAGAAGTCCAAGTCTAAACAGTCCAAGAAGGATGGAAAGAAGAAGAAGAAGGACGAGGATATTGATGCTGCTCTCTTGGGGCTAGGTGCAACAGCCACAGCCCTTGCGGCCGCGTCGCATGGTCGCAGTCGTAGCACTGGCCAGATCCTTACTGCCAGAGAGTCGCGATCTCGCCATGCCAATTATGTATCCTCGGCCAATGAAGACAGCGAGTGGATTGATGCTGAGTCGGAAGATCAGTCTTCTGAAAGCGTTAGCTCTGCGCTAGCATTTGGAGGCAGCAGTGCTGACTCTGGGTCTGACTCGAGCCGTGGTGGTTGGGGCTTCTTCGGCTTCAACAAGAAGAAGAAGAGCAAGAAGGAGAAAAAAGATCGCCATTCATCTGTCACTAACGCTGCTCTTGCAGCTGGTGCCGGTGCCCTTGGAGGTGCTGCTCTGGCTTCAGTCGCTCGCAATCGCGACAGTCGGGTTTCAAGCAGCTCTGGAAGTCTGCAACAAGTTTACCCCGTGCCGACATCCGACCCCTCTCGATTCGAGGCAGTTCATATGTCTCCTTCCGTGGTTTCAGATCAGACTCCTCTTGTCCGCCCTGGCCCTATCCCTCTCCAACAACCTCAGCCTGTTACTCCTGTCTCGCAAGCTGTCTACACAACTCAGGGTAGCTTACCTGGGTCCATTCCTGCGTACGCTGCCCCTGAAGTTTCTCCTGTCTTCAATAACCGTGATGTCTATGCCCAACAAGTTCAAGGCTCCCGCGAGCCTGCTTGGGTCGCTGAAGAACTTCCCAGTGATCGTCGTCATCCCCGCCGCAGTGATTCTTCTCCCATTTTCCCTGTTCAAGAAAGTCCGATCTCTGGTGTTAAGCGTCGGTCAACTACAAGAGACGCTGCTTCTGTCTCGTTTGCCTTGACTGAAGAACAAACTCAGCAGCAAGATCGTCGTGACAGAAAGTCAAGGGATGGCTTCGCTGACAGACCTGTTCAATTGGTTGACCTTGAAGAGGAGGAAGCTAAGCGGAGACGTGAGTATGAGCGCCGTGAGTACGAGCGTCAAGAGCAGGAGCGCAAAGAATTTGAGCGCCGAGAATTCGAGCGTCGAGAACAAGAGCGCCGCGACCATGAGCGTCGAGAGTTCGAGCGTCAAGAACTAGAACGTCAAGTGCTTGAGCGACAGGAGGCTGAGCGCCAAGAAAAACTTCTCAGAGAGCGTGAAGAGGAAGAGCGTCGCCATCGTGATGCTGCCAAAGAGAAAGACTCCTCCTCCTGGGTTGAGACCGCTGCTATCGCCGCCGCTACTGGTGCTGTTGCCAGCAGTCTTATTTCTCGAAAGAGCGACGATGCAACAGCTTCTGAGGCCAACACAGACCGCTACAAAGAGCGTCGCGAGAAGCGCCGCAAGGAGCGAGAGCAGGGTCGCATGGAAATGGAGTCTTCAGTCGTTTCTAAGCCTGACATTGTCGCCGCGCCCATAGATGATGTCCCGACTGTGGAGCATGAGGAAGTCACCAAGCCGCGTTCACCTCGCAGAAGCCCTCGCTCCTCCCCTGTCTATGAAAGCTACGCCGACTTCTACGTTCCCGAGGAACTTCGCCGTAGCCCCGATACTCATGACAAATCTCGTGATGTTCCCAGCCAGCCCGCAATCATTGAAAGAGTACCTGCCAGCGAGCGTGACAGCCAAGGACGCCGTCAGCCTTTGATTCTCCCTGATGATCATGAGGACCGTCCAGTCTTCGGACCGGAGCCCTATGAGAACCGAGACCTTCCTTGGGAGGTTCCCGGACTCATGCTCATCAAACCTACTCCCGATCCCAGTGTGAATGGGTCTGTGACTGGCACCTCATCCGCACCCGAGACTACAGAAGTTCTTCCCTACGTGGCCGAGGAAGTGGAGGAGCAGCCCCGCGACTCAGTGCCCAAGCCTTCGCCTCAGCCTGCAGGTGAAGAGTCACTCGATCCCATTTATGAAGGCTGGTACGAGCTCTCATCGAAGGAGCGCAAGAAGCGTGAAAAGCAATTGACACGCAAGGGACTTCCTATTCCTGGAAAGGACGGGTTTGAGCTTCCTTCTGAGAAACAACCTGAGCCTGAACCTGAGCACGTGTTTGAGGCTGAGCCTGAGTGGAAGCCACGATCTACCACCGGCTCCCGTGTTTCTTGGGGCCATGACAAGACCCATGAATATGAAGTGCCTTCTTCGTCTGAGCATGATCCCACTGACCATGACATTTCCCCTCTTGAGGATCCTACCAAGGAGTTCTCCTTGCCTGCATCTGAAGAGAAATCTCGCGATGTCGGCGACAAGCACAACTTCGGAGAAGACATTGAGTTTGCTGCAATTCTTGCTGCTGGCACCCAAGCAGCCGGCTTTGATTCTGCTGTAGTGACGGATGACCCCAAGTATCACACCCGTACCTCGCCACCTGGATCTGAGGATGAGGGAACCTTTTCTCCTCACTCAAAGTGGACCGATGTGAAGGAACAGCCTCATGGATTTGTCGAAGGTGAGGTGGAGTCCAGAACGCCTGAAGCCTCCAGGGACATGCAACCATTTACCGAGCATGTCATTGAGAACGAACCTTTCTATTCTGAGCCCGAGACTGTCTCCAAGGATATCTCATCGGCAACAGAGACTCGCCAATCCACCTCAATCGCTGAAAAGGTCATGGAAGAGCTCAATGGAAAGAGCGAGCGAACCACCTATGCTGACAACGATGTCTTTTCCATGCCTGGCGGCTTCGATACCGCCGAAGATACCCGCGAAATCTCCCAGTATCGCGATGACTCCCGCTCTGTTTTCTCTGCTCCTCCCGAGAGAGAGACCACTACCCCAACCAAGTCTAAGAAATCCCGCCGCAGTGGTGACGACTTGGAATTCCTCCGCGACGCTGCTGGCCCTGTTGCCGCCACAGCTGCCGCCGCCATTGCTGCAGAAACCTTTGACCGACATGACGACGAACATGCAGAGAAGAAGCACCGCAAGCATCGCTCCAAGCGCGACAGCGATACATTTTCTGTTCCTGATGATATTGACGATACACGATCCACAGTCACTGTTGATGATGATGAAAAATCAGAACGTCGTCGACGCCGACACCGCTCTTCTCGTGAGAGCGATTTTATTGCAGATGACGATGTTGCATCTGTAGCCACCGCCCCCGATGATGGCAAGTCCGAGCGCCGAAAGCATCGCCATCGCTCTTCCCGAGACTTCGATGATACTGCATCCATTACCTCTTCTCCTGCTCGGATTGATGAGCGAGAGAAGCGTCGTGGTAAGGACGAGAAGGAGAAGTCTGGTGGAATCTTGCGCAGTATCTTTGGCTCCCGAGTTTCGACATCAGAGGAGAAGCACTCATCTTCTCGTACATCCTCTCGCTCTTCTTCGCTAGACAAACGACCTTCCCGAGATGCCGTTTCTGAAGCTGGCGTTGATGA
The DNA here is from genome assembly GCA_911649655.1 of Penicillium sclerotiorum. Taxonomy (NCBI): domain Eukaryota; kingdom Fungi; phylum Ascomycota; class Eurotiomycetes; order Eurotiales; family Aspergillaceae; genus Penicillium; species Penicillium sclerotiorum. The sequence goes on from CAJVRJ010000008.1 coordinate 1,129,729, forward strand.
AGAAAGACGTCGCCGCAAGAGACATAGCCGCCACAGCTCCAGTGGTGACAAGCTGGAGGACTATGACTCTGACAAGGTAAGCGTGAAGAGCGAAGCCAACCTCGACGAGTACAGATCGAAGAGACAAGAGAAGGAAGAGAGACGTCGGCAACGATATGGAGACATTGTTGAGTCGGGAAGACGCCGGGAATCTGATAAGGTATAATATTTTTGACTTTTCTTTTTCTGTTATCTTATTGATCATGTTTTGCACGCACCATTTGTACGATTCTATGTGCCATATAGTTTTTACCTGTTTCTGGATGTTTTCAGCTACGTCCTGATGATCCAAGTTTGCACAAACCACAGAACCCCCAAACAAAACAAAAAAAAGTTACTTGTACTAAGCATTTCTTCTGGTATTATTCCATGTGCAGGACGGGAAACGATCGGAATATTATGACGACGACCAATCTTTTTTAGGGGAAAGCCCCGAAACGCCAGCCGCAGCTGAGCGCGTCGAAACCGGTGCTTCGGGGCTTGAGAAATGGGCAGAAGGTGCAGCTCTCGCAGCAGGTGGTTTAGCTCTGGGAGAGGAATTCCTCCACCAGCGGCCTAGAAGTCGTTCTACTTCGCCCCGTGCAGCAGAGAAGGCCATCGATGTCCTCTCCAAGTCCCAAAGTAGACCCTCTTCCCCTGAAATGGCCCGAGATCATACTCCTCGCCGTATGTCCTTAAACCGTTCCACCGAGTCTCCAACCGCTGTGCCTTTGCATTTCCGTCGACCCCCAACATCGCCTAATCTTCACCGTGCAGTGCCAGCTGAATTCCCAAGCACGCCTGGCTCCCCCTCCCAATCCCGCCACCGTCGCCCAAAGTCCGTTGAGTATTCTGGCGAGATGCGCCCAATGTACCTGGTAGAGCAGTATGGTGCATCAAAGGCCGAACAGCCTGAGGTTGACGAGCAATTGCCATCCCTTCCATCTAGCAAGACTTCCTCTCGTGCTCCTTCTGTTGAAAACCTTCGATCTCTTCATGATGAAGATGCTGTTAGAAGCTGGGAGCCTATTGATCCTACTCCCCTCACAACACCCACAAGGCCTTCTGGCTTGACCATTGCTACTGGACACAGCAATGATCGTGAAATCGAGCACGATCTGCTCGACTCTCAGCAGACCACCCCAACAGCAGCAACTTTTGATATCCCTGCTGGTTCCGCCAAGAAAGAGAAGCAGAAGCCTGAATTCTACACCCTCGAAGACCTCCTCGAGGACCCTGAGAAGGCTAATATGGCTCCTTCTGCTGAGCAGCCGACTGAAAATGTAAAGGATCTGTCTGAAGAACCTGCTGCTGTCGAAGACCACACTCGTGAGCTTCCAGCCCAGACAGAGCCAACCGTGGACTCTACCCATGAGCATGCACTTCCAGCATCCGCCGCCGCCGGGCTTGGATTCGCTGGTATTGTTGATGCCGCCGTCATTGATGCCGTCAAGAATCGCGACCAGACCCAGGAATCAACCGACAGAGAGTTGACCGAGGCCACTTCTCAACAACTCACTACCGATGTGGCTGATGATGACAAGCTCCCTGAAAATCCATTGCCCACTGAGATCGTTGAAACAGATCCTTCCGACAACAACTTGACAGGTTTCTCCGACATAGTCAATGCCGCTGTTGCCGCCGAAGCCTCAACCCATGAAAAGCCCGCCGAGGAACTAGGTGAGCCACTCACCGCCATCGAAGAACAACCACCACAGCAGTTCGGACTGGAACAATCAGCTAACCTCCCAGTTGAAGCAGATTCCAGCAGAGAATTGGTCGCCGAATCCTCTGAGCAGCCTATTGAAGAGGAGCCAGTAGCCGAGGAGCAGAATCTGTCCAAGGCACAGAAGAAAAAGAACAAGAAGAAGGCCAAGAAGAAGCAGGCCGACGAGAATGATCTTGATTCCGCTCAAGCTGCTCCTGATGTCGAAGAAAAGACTCCTGTTGGTGCTACTAAAGCCGCAGATCTTGTCGAGCCTGAGGTTGAAGCCTCCGTTGCGGAGCCTGAAGTTGTTCCTGTTGAGTCTCAACCAGAGTCCGCGCCCGTTGAGACTTCTAGAGAGCTGGTAGTTGAGCCTGAAACTGAAATCCCTGCTACCGAACCCGAAGCTCTGCCCGCCCCCGAAGAGACTCCCGTTGAAGCGTCCAAGGAGCTAGTGGTTGAGCCCGAAGCTTCGGCCGAGGGTGATGCTGCTACCCCTGTTGAGCCTGTCGAGCCCTCTGTCCCCGACATAGCCGAAGAATCCCAAGAAGCTCAAGGCCTATCCAAGAAGGAAGCGCGCAAAAACAAGAAGAAGAACAAGAAGAACAAGAGCGTTACTTCTGTGACTCAAGACGAAGAAGCACCCGCCGAGTCTACGGAGAAGCCCGTCGAGGAGCCAGTGGCCCCCTCAACAGAACCCGAAATCCCTCAAGAAGAGCCTTCCGCTCCCGCTGACACCCCGATCGCCGTTGAGTCAGCCGAGCCTACTCTCGTTCAGGATTTTGTAGAGCCACAAGAGTCACAGGAAGCAGCTGTTTCCGATCCTCCACCGACGACTGAAGAAGTCTCTGAGTTCCAGGAGGCGCGCGAAATCCAGGAGATTGCCGAACCTTCTCAACCAATTGATACGACAGAAATTGAAGACCAGAAAGCAGTGGAGGAGATTACCGAAGCAGACGATTCCGCTGCTCCTACATCTACCCCCGACGCTGCTGTTGCTCAAGAAGCAGCTGAAACGGATGAGGATGCTTTCGAGGAGGCTGTTGAGGAGCAACCTGCTTTGACCGAGGAGAAGAAGGAGCTTGAAGTTGAGCCCTTGAGCGAAACCCCAGTTGTTCCAGTTGATGACACTGTTACTTCTACCACTGAGGAGACTGCTGCTCCTGTTCTCGAGGAGGCGGCAGCTTCTGCACCCGAGGAGTCTAAACCAGAGGAGCCCACAGAGACATCTTCAAAGAAAAGCAAGAAGAACAAGAAGAAGAATCGCAAATCTGTCTCTTTCGACGAACCCGACGTCTCCTCTGAGCCCGCCCCAGCTGAAGCTGAGTCCCAAGAAGCCTCTACAGAGCTCGAGGTCGATCAATCAATTCCAGTTGAGCCTTCTGCTGAAGAACCTCAAGCTGTCGATGAACCCCAGTCATCTGAGCCTGAAGTAGTCGCAGAAGTCCCAGAGCAGACTAGCGAGGAAGTCGCGGCGCCGCAGGAGCCCGAGCAGGTATCCGAGCCGGTCCCAGCTGACGATGCTGAGATCAAGCCTTCTGTCGAGCCTGAAGAATCTGTTCCGTCTATCGAGCAAGTTGAAGATCAGCCCGCTGCTGATGTTGAAGCCGAGCCTGAGGTTCCTTTGACAGCAGCACAGAAGAAGGCTGCTAAGAAGGCCGCCAAGAAGAAGGCGAAGCAGCAAAGTGTTTCCTCCGTTCCTGAAGAGGAGACACCGGTTGAATCTCCTGTGGTTGAGAGCCAGCCGACCGAGCCTGAAAGCCAACCTATTGAGCCAGAGACCCAAACCGCAGAGCCCCATGCTGAGCCCGAGAGTCAACCAACAGAGCCCGAAGCCCAAGCTCCAGAGACTGAGACTCAGCTAGCCGACATCGTTGAGCCTGAAGCTGTGCCTGCTGAGACAATTGAGCAAGCTCCTACCACCGAGGATCTTCCCGAATCCGAACAATCAAGGGAGCTGCAGCTTGAGTCTGAGATCCAACAAGAGCCGCAGCCCGCTGAGAACACCGCTCCAGAAGTGACTGAAGCACCGGCTGAGCCAGAGCCTGTTCAAGATGCTGTAGCAGAGCCACAAGCAGAGCCACAGATCGAGCCAATTTCCGATGAACCTCCACCCGGCTTATCAAAGTCGCAGAAAAGAAAGTGGAAGGAGCAGCAAAAGAAGCTTCGGCAACAAAGTGTCAGCTCGCTCCCCGAAGAGGCAAAGCCTGCTGAGCCTGAGCCTGCTCCTGAGAGTCAACCAGCGGAGCCCGAAGTCCAGGCCCCTGAGACTGAGTTGACCGAGACTGTTGAGCCTGAAGTAACTGAGCATGTTGAGCCCGAATCTGTGCCTACTGAGACAATCGAACAAGCTGCCACCATCGGAGATACTCCTGCCGAGGCCGAGCAATCGAAGGAGCTACAGGTCGAGCCTGAGACTCAACAAGAGCCTGTTCAAGATGCTGTACCAGAGCCACAACCAACTCCAGAGACTGAGCAACTTTCCGATGAACCTCCACCAGGACTATCAAAGACACAGAAAAAGAAGTGGAAGGAACAGCAAAAGAAGCTCCGTCAGCAAAGCTTGAGTTCTGCTCCAGAGGAGGCAAAGCCTGCCGAGATCGAGAGTCAACCAGCAGAGCCCGAAGCCCAAGCTGCAGAGCCTGAGGCTCAGCCGACCGACATTGTTCAGCCCGAAGTAGCTGAACAAGAACCTGAGTCCGTGCCTGCCGAAGATGTTCCTGCTGAAGCTGAACAAATAAGCGAGCCTCAACCTACCCAGGACACCGCTCCAGAAGTCACCGAAGAACCGGTTGAGATAGAGCCTGCTCAAGATACCGCAGCAGAGCCACAAGCAGCCCCAGAGACTGAGCAACTTTCGGATCAGCCTCCACCAGGCTTATCAAAGTCACAGAAAAAGAAGTGGAAGGAACAACAAAAGAAGCTCCGTCAACAAAGCGTCAGCTCTCTTCCCGAGGAGGTGAAGCCTGCCGAGCCTGAGCCTGCGCCTGAGGCGTTTGAGGAAAGCAAGGAAGTTGAGGCTGTTGTATCCGAGGAGCCAGCTCCAGAGCCCGCTGCCGAGCCGGCAGTTGGTGTTGATGATAGCGGCGATGTTAACAAAGAACTCCAGCAGACTCTCCAGGAAGCCGAGCCTTCTGACCCAGTCATGGGCTCTGAGACTGAACAGCCAACCGAGCTTCTCACCACTGAGGAGACTCCAGTCCCAGAAACCACCGCTGAAGGAGATGAAGCTGCGAAGCCCAGCGAGGATGCTGAGGCTAAGCCTGATACTCAGCTTGAGATATCCCCAGCTGCTGATGCTGAGACTGGCGAATCTACTCGAGAAATTGCTCCCGAAGAGGTTTCTGCCGCTGCCGAAGTGCCTCAAGAGGAAGAAAACAAGGAGATCGCCGAGATTCAGCAGCCTGAAGACACGGCTGAGATGCCTTCTGTTGAAGCCGCTGCTCCAGCCGAGCCCGAATCTACAGCTGCAGAGCCTGAGTCACCTGCTGTAGACTCAGAGAAACCCAAGACTGCAGCTGAGAAAAGGAAGGAGAAGAAGGCTAAGCGCAAGTCCAAGCAGCTAGAGGCCCAGGTTCCCACAGAAAGTGAAACTCCCGTTGAGGAGCAGCCCGTAGCTGTTGAGTCTGCTGCTCCTGAGACTTCTTCTGCAGCTGACGAGACTCCTGTCGTTGATGAGTCTGTGGTTCCCGAAGAAGCAACTACGGAGACAGTGCCTGCGGTGGAGGCCCAAGAAAACCAGGATGCTCCATCCGCTGAGGAACCTTCCGCAGAGCTATCGCAAGATGCGCCAGCCACATCTTCTGAGGAGATCACAGACACTGCTCCAGTTTCGGACGAGATTCCCTCTGAGGCCGTTGCCGCTGAAACTACTGCTGAGGTCGGACTTCCCGAGGAGGAGTCTAAAGATGCAGAGCCTAGTATCAAAGCACTATCCGAAGAAAAAGCTTCAGAAGAGGAAGGTACGCTTAAGATTCCTATTGAACATGTTACTCTGATTTAAGCTAATCATTGAATCTCCCATAGTTCCCGAGACTCCAACAACAGAAGTGATGGAGACAACTGCTGAGGAGCCAGAGACCCCTTCTACTAGTTCGAAGAAGAAAAAGAACAAAAAGAAGAAGAAGGGCCAAGCTGCCACAACCGACGAAGAGCCGCAGTCCGAGTCGCAACCCCAGTCTCCAAAGGAGGATGCACCCCCAACTGATCTTCCCATTTCTGAGGATTCTCAACCCGCCATCACAGAGGAGATTGCGCCTGAATCTACTGTCACAGAAGAGGCGGAGAAAAATGTGGAGCTTGCCTTTGAAGAACCTCAGCCAGAAACCTCCATCTCTGAGATTCCCGTTTCTGAAGAGACTGCCGTGGCCGCACCTGAGGAAACTGCTGCCCCTGCGCCTGAAGAACCTATCCCAGAGGAGTCAACAGAGGAAAGCTCGAAGAAGTCTAAGAAGAAGTCTAAGAAGAACAAGCGCAAGTCTGTCTCTTTTGAGGACGGTGCTGATGTCACTCAGGCTGAAGAGCAGTCGGAAAAAGAGTCTCCTGTTACCCTTGAGACTACTGAATCGCAGGAGACACCCTCTGATGCACCTTCTGCTGAGCCCACTACAATTGAGGAGCAGACCGAAGCTCAGGTCGAGGCAGAGAGTGTGGTTGAACCATCCGCCGACAATGAAATTACTGAACCCAAGGCAGGTGAGGTAGATGCATCTCAAAGTGGTGTTGAAGAGTCGTCCAAGGAGATCGAGCCTACTGAGACCTTGGAAGCTGTTCAACAAAGCCCTGATCAGGAAGCCGAGACTCCAGCTGATCAGCAGCCAGAGCCTGTAGAGAAGCCTGTGACTCCCACTGCTGACGCCGAGGATGAGGATCCCGAGGATGCCAACTTGTCAGCCAAAGAGCGGAAGAAGCGCAAGAAGCAAAAGGAGAAGGAGCGGAAGATGAAGGCCAAGTCTTTGGAATTAAACTCAGAAGAGGCCCCTTCACCCGTTGAACCGTCTCAAAAGCTCGAAGCTGTTGTTGAGCCTCAACCCGACATTTCTGAGCCTGTCCTTGACGAGCAAACCCCCAAGCCTGATGAATCTACTGCTCCCGACTCTGTCAATGCCGATGTTGAGAAGCATCTCGAGGAGAGCGCCGAAGCTGACAAGACTGATGCTGAAACTACTCCGCCTGGCGGTCTTGATACTGCCGTCACAGAGCCCGAAGATGCCGAGCAGGAGACGGAATTGAAGGAGATCGATGACCAGCAGCCCGCCGCCGAAGTTGCTGCTGAGTCCTCCGCTGAGGTTCCACCACCCGCTGAAGATGGACCCTCTGAACCGACTACAGAGGCCGAGGTCGAGATGACTGCCGAGGAGCGTCGCAAAGCCAAGAAGGCCGAAAAGAAGAAGAAGCGAAAGTCTAAGAATCTCAGCACTGAAGACGCCCCCGATGACTCGACAGCCGCCGACGCCGACAAAACTGCTGCCCCCGAAACAGCCAATTTGGAGTCAAATACACCCGTGACGGCTCCCTCGCCTGCGGAAGACGACGGTAAAGAACATCAGTCCCACGACATTGAAACGCCCGACTTGCCGGCACAGACATTGACTTCGACTGATGACATCGTATCTTCGCAGGTAGAGCAGCCACAGATAGAGAGTCTTTCAGATTATCCTCCCCAACCCGTGCTTGAGCGTTCAATTGATTTCGGCGATGCGAGTGAGACCGTTGAGAAGGAGGGGGCGAAGGTAGAAAAGGCCGTGCCTCCTGTTGCAGAGCCTGCAGAGGAGCCAGTCGTGTCCGAGGAAAGGGAGGTTGGTGTTGATGAATCTACAAAAGAGAATGTTGAAGAGCCCAGTGATTTGGAACATGTATTGATGGAGAAGGAGGGCGAGAAAGAAGATGTTGTTGCTGCTGATTTGAAAGAAGAAGAGCCTGTACCTGCAGTTGAGGCTACAGAAAAGGAGGTCGCGTTTGAGACGCCAGTTGAGACGCCCATCGAAGCCGTCGAGGAGACCGTTGCACCTGTCAGCGACGCGTCACCTGAAGTTGAAGAGACCGAAAAATCCAAGAAACAGAAGAAAAAAGACAAAAAGAAGAAGAAGAACCTCGAGTTGGAGGAAAACATTGAAGAGCCTGTGGTTGAATCACAGCCCACTACTGCCGCCGATGAGCAAGAGGTGGAACCTGTGGCAGATGCCCCCGAGGAGGCTCATACCAGGGAGTCGCAGGAGCTTGAGCAAGTGGTTTCAGTTGAGCAGTCTCCAGTTGATATCCAGCAGCCCTCCACCCTAGAGCCTGAGCTTGCTCCTACCGAGGAGCCCGAGGCACAGAAAGAAATTGATATGCTCGAGGAGCCAGCTCCTGCCGTTGATGCCGAGCCAGAACCTACGCTTGGACGAAAGATGAGCAAGAAGGAGAAGAAGCGTGCTAAGCAGCTCGAAGCTCAAGCCCAAGCTGAAGCTGAAGCCCAAGCTCAAGCAGAATCTGAGCAACAGGCACTGAGCGAGACAGTTGGGGTTCCCCAGGAACCATCTCAGGAGCCTGCCGTGCTCGAAGACTCTACTTCCCCGCAAGAACCATCCGATACAGCAGAGCCATTGGAGGAATTTGAATCCAACGACCAACATGCTGGAATTGTGGAGGAAACTACCAAAGATGTGGAGCCAGTTACTCTAGAAGAGCAAGAGCCTGTCACAAGCGAAGAACAACTGTCTGCAGAGCAAGCCCCAGAGGCGGCAGTTCAGGATTTGAATGAAGCCCCCTCAACCTTGGAGCCGGCCGTGGAAGAGAAGGCCCAGGATCCTGCTGCTGATGACTCAGTTGATGAGTACAAGGGTCTGAGCAAGAAGCAGATCAAGAAGAAGAAGGCTGAGAAGGCCGCCGCCGCCGCTGCTGCTGCTGCTGCCGCCGTCGAAGCCGTTGCTGAAGAAGAGAAGGTCAAGGAAGAAGAGTCTACCCTTGAGAAAGCTCCGGAGGTTGAGCAAACACCAGAGCCCGTCGTTGAATTGTCTCCAATTGACGATACGCCATTGCCACCCGCTGATGCTGGGGTGTCAAACAAAGAATTCGTCGAGCAACCCAGTCAGGAGTCCACAGAGGCCAGCAAAGACAGTCCCGAAAAGGCAATTGAAAGCACCGAAGAACCATCAGTGGTTCCTGAAGTGCCAGAGGATGTCATACCGCCAACAGAAGAGACATCCGTGGAGGAACCAAACACTCCCGAGTTGTCCAAGAAAGCCAAGAAGAAGGCGAAGAAGAAGTCCAAACAGGCCTCTGCTGACCTGTCCTCTCCAATTGACCAGCCTTTGATTGAGAGCCCCGTCGAGGATGTCGCCTTCGAAAAGTCTGAGCCCGCTACCGATGTCGAGGTCCCCCGTGTTGAGCCCCAGCTTGAATTTGATGACATGGGTCAACCTATCCAGATCACCCGTGAACCTGAGCCTCAGCCTCAGCCTCAATTTGACGACATGGGCCAACCCATCAAAACCTCCCCTGAATTCGAGTCTCAAACTCAATTCGATGATATGGGTCAGCCTATGGAGAGCACCCGTGAAGTTGGCCTTGCCACTGAGACACAGGATGTTGCTGAGTCTCAAATTGAACAAATTTCACCCCAGCATGATCAAGAAAACAAGGAAGAGACAGTCACTCAGCCAGAGGCGGATGTTCAAGAAAGCGAGCGTCTTGTTGAAGAGCCTCCTCAGGCGGATGTGCCTTCTCTTGATCCAAAGAAAATGTCGAAGAAGGAGTTACGGAAGGCAAAGAAGAAGGGTCTTATTTTGGAACCTTCGCCTGAAGTGACCGACACTGCTGTCTCAGAGCCAGTGGCAGAGGTCGAAGAGAAATCCACTGAGGAGCCCACTACCGTCGAGCCCGAAGCAGAAACATCACGAGAGCTAGACCTTCTTCCCGTATCTGAGCCCACCGCAGACTCTACAGCAGTTTCTTCCGAGTCTGCTCTCAAGCAGCAAGAGCCTGTCACAATCATTGATAATGACTTTCCTCTTGAAGAAGATACTGAGCTCAAAGCTTCTACTCTACAAGAACATCAGGACGAAGACTGGCCTGTGATCGAGTGGGATAACAGCAAGTCCGACAAACCTGACCCTGAATTTGAGCAAGTTGCCGAGCTTGAGCGTGAACTTTCTATCTCTGCCCCTGAGGTCATCGATGATTTTGATGAAAAAGATACCCTGGAAGTACCAGAGGAGCCAGAGGCTGCCTTTGAGGAACCTTTGAGCAAGAGCGCCAAGAAGAAGGCCAAGAAGAACAAGAGAAAGTCAGAGCAAGCGGCTTTGGCCCAGCTTGACGAACCTTCTCAAGAGCCTGCCCAGGAGAAGATTGCGCTTGACAATGAAGTCAAAGATGAGCCTCCAGTCGAGGTGATCTCAGCATCTAAAGAGATCGAGACAGAGCCCCCTGCCAGGACTGTCACTCCCGGAGGCTCTGCCATTGCCAATATCTTCCCCAATATGCCACGGGCGGGATTTCGTTTGAAGCGATCAACACCGTCGGTAAAAGATGATGCTCATGAAGAGACGACAGCGGACTTGGAAGCGAATCGTGACATTGATGTCACGATCCCCGTCTCGGAAGCATCCCCTAACGCTACCACTACAACCAAAGAAATCGTTGAAGCTACTGCAGAACCAGTTTTTGAAGCTACCAAAGATATCGATTTCTCGCCAGAAAAAGATGTCCTTCCTACAGAAGAATCTACGAAGGAGCCAGAGCTTCCTGAATCCAATGAGCGTTTCTGGGAGGAACCGACCTCCACGCCGATGCACTCTACTTCGAAGGAACGATCTTCTTTGCTCTTCAGCTCGTCCCCGTCTACTCGGACTGAAGACTTCTCCACCCCCCGACATCTCCTTCCGTCCCAGATGGAAGCGGCTGCCGATGAATCCTCCTGTGGGCTACGTCGAACCCCATCTATTATCCACGGACGACACCAACAGACACCCCGAACCTGGAGCTTAGAAGAGCCATCTCTACAAGCTCTTCGTACTCCTTCACCACCCCGATCACTCTTTGGAGGTCCATTTGGTGAACATGATTCAGCCTCCCGACCCCGTACTCCACTCGACACTATTGCGGAGCAAGAACCAGGAGATGGGCGAAAAGCAACCACGGATCGCTCCGGCACGCCCCGTCTGGATATCAAACCCGAGCATATCCTTCCACCCACTCGATCTCCTGCTCGACCAGTGACACCAGTGCGAAAGTTCACTGATACCTCGCGAGATCGAGAGACATGGCCTACATCAGAAAATGAGGAACCTCGTCGCAGCCAGGACGACCTTTCTCCCCATCGAAGCTCTGGTGGCTCAGGTGCATCGCCAATTTTAAAAACACCTGAGCAAGGGATGCCAGTGCTGAGGCCTAGCGATAGTAAAGGCAAACTACGTCGCACGAATCGGAGCACGAGTAGCGATCTGCGGGCGGCTAGTCGAGCGCTAAACTCCCAGCCACCCTCAAATCTCGATCTCGATCAACTTCCCTCTTCTTCCTCTTACGACCCCGTCACCGACAAGGGCAAGCGTCCCCTCCGAAATATGTCGGATGTTTATGTAAGTGAAATTCTTTTTTATTAATTTCTGTTCTATCAGATTGATGGTGTTTTATCGCCTATTTCTGCCGGTCGCATTTTTTTTGTTTGTTTACTAATGTTCCGTTAGGAGGGTTGGGGCGAAACACCCAGTTCCCCACGGTCGCCCAGCCGACCGCCTAGTGTCCGTCGTCGTCGTAGCATGCAACATTTGCAAGACATCGAAACCCGTCTCGATCAACTCATTTCAGAAAATCGTTTACTGATCGCCGCTCGCGATGAAGCCGAAGACCGTTTGCGAAATGCCAGTGTCGCTCGCCGGAAGAGTGACCAGGCCCTCAATACTCGTGGCGCCGACTTGCGGGACAAGGAAGCCGAGGTGGAACAACTAAAGAGCTCGGTGGACTGGCTCCAACAAGAAACAACCCGCCTGACCCAGGAGAATGAAAGCCTGACAGCATCCAATGCGGCACTCACTGCCGCCCATGCTGCCGAAGTTAGCAATGTGCGCGAAACTTCGACTCGTGAACTGGATGTTTTGCGGTCGCAACATGACAATCTATCGACCCAAATGGAAGATCGCGTGCGACAAGAGATCGAATCTGCTCTGGCTCAAAAGGACGTTGAACTGAGGCGTCTTCGTGAAGAGCTAGAGGAAGCTCGCGACAAGGTCAAGGAACTCCAGCAGCAGATCGCGGCGTCGGTCAATGACAACGCCCTCGTCTTCCGTGATGAAGACTACTTCGATGCTGCGTGCCAAAAGCTCTGCGGCCATGTGCAGCAGTGGGTTCTGCGATTCTCCAAGCACTCCGACAGTCGTCGCTGCCGTGCCTTGGCTGAACTCCATGATGACAAAATTACCGACCGCTTTGATAATGCCTTAGTCGACGGTTCTGATGCTGACACACTCCTGAGCGACCGAGTCCGTCGCCGTGATGTATTCATGTCCGTGGTTATGACCATGGTCTGGGAGTACATCTTCACTCGCTACCTATTTGGTATGGATCGAGAACAACGCCAGAAACTCAAATCTCTGGAGAAACAGCTTGGTGAAGTTGGTCCTCGTCGCGCAGTTCACCGCTGGCGCGCCACTACTTTGACCTTGCTGTCTCGTCGTCCTGCCTTCTCGTCCCAGCGAGAAAGTGACACCGAGGCTGTGGCCTTGGAAATCTTTGGCACCTTGTCGCGTGTACTTCCACCCCCATCCCAGGTGGAAGCGCAGCTTCTTGAATCTCTGCGCAAGGTGCTGCGTGTCGCTGTCAATCTCTCCCTGGAGATGCGCACTCAATTAGCGGAGTATATCATGCTTCCGCCTCTCCAGCCTGAGTATGACACCAATGGCGACCTGGCCCGTCAAATCTTCTTCAATGCGTCGTTGATGAACGAACGCAGTGGCCAAACCACTTCTAACGACGAGTTGGAGTCACAACAAGCTGTTGTGCGCATCGTTCTCTTCCCTCTCGTCGTCAAGAAGGGCAATGATGTCGGCGAGGGCGACGATGAGGTGGTTGTGTGCCCCGCTCAAGTCCTCGTTGCCCGCCCAGGCAAAGACAAGAAAGTCTCTCGAATGATGAGTGGAGACCGCATGTCTGTGGACGCGAACAGATCCGTCCATAGCGTCGCACCCTCTACGTTTACAATGGATATGGGCAGTAACCAGTTCTGAGGCGTCACACTCTGATCTGATTCTTCCATTGATGTTGTATACATCATGAGCTTTCTAATAATCTTCTTTTTCGTTTTGTCTTCAAATGTTTTCGCGGAAATTCCCAAGGTCTTTTTGAATGGTGCAAAATGGGGGCGTCTGATGGTCTTGGACTATTTTCGATCATCTGGAGTTGTTTCCTTTTTTTCCCTTTTTTTGTGTTTATTTCCTTTTCTTCATGTTGTTAATTTTGAACTTCTCCCTATTGGGACATAACGGCCGCTGGACATGTATCTACTATCTTTGATGCCTGATGAGTGATGACGAACTGTACTTCTGGCATGCCAATTGTAATAGAGTCATTAAGTATGATTATCACAATTTTCTTTCCTTCCTTGTGTGTAGCAATGTTGATCTAGATGTCGATTTCGCTTCCCGAGGTGTGTCTGGGCCTAACCTCGGAAGTATCCATGTTGAGGTAAGTCAACTGGTATGTCAATGTTGGCTGGCCTCCGTAGATCATACTCATTATACGCAAATAGAATATTTACTTGAAACAATGAAATGGACGTATACAAAGGCACTTATTTCATAAGCATAACTACATTAGTCTACATATGTGGGTTCCAATTCGGATTTGGTGGTCGTGGATCCGTCAAGTCCCAAGGTTGTATTGTGCCTAGTATGACGTGGGCGAGTTTGCAGAGCTTGTTTCGGTCAATTTTATCTCTGGACTCCACCTATCTTCATCCTTGCACTGCCAACTATCCTACATTTATGCCAGATTTTCTAACTGGCCAATTTCCCTGCTTGTTGCGCTTGTCACCATACGTATCATTCCGTCTGGCCGAATCGAGTTCCCCCTGAAGTCCCACTGGTTTGCCACACCCGCCATCTCGACGTCTAGCTCTAGCTCCTCATTCTTGACAAGGCTAGAGCGACGATCCTCTTTCTAGCCATGTTCGGCATCCGTTCGGGTTGAATGAGCTTATAGTGATATTTTGGGAGGCATCTTTATATGCTCTTTATCCAACAGGCACGGTCGTGACTGTTCGCATTAATTCAATCGGCCCGTCTGTCCAATCGGTGGATTTGACAACGCCCTTCCGGGAACCCTGGACGGTCTAAGCTCAGCTCTCCGTGCGACGATTGGACTGCCTTAATATAAGCAGCCGCAGTCATGGACCCTCCTCTTACACCGACCCCCGGGCTAGGAGCTGCTCGACCGCATTCCCCTCTGTCCTCGCCCGGTCCAAGGCCACGCCCCCAGCAGAACGACTGCCCACTTTCCACTGATAGCGCATCCGGGAATGGTCCAATGGGGGGCTCGGGCCAAGATCAGGTTTCGGCCACGTCCTCCGGGGCCCGCCTACAGACCCCCGCGTCAGATAATACTGCTGGCAAATCCAAGGCCAGTAAGCGCAAGAACCGCCGTCGCAGACCGAAAAATCGCAAACAGTCGTTCCTCCCTCCTGCTGCTGAGTCCGCACATGAACGTCAGGGCTCCTCATCGGCTGTTGATGGGGCTAGAGAGTCAATGGACGGTGATCGACCTAATTCCCAGGACGGTCCGTCGTTTTTCAAATTGGGCAGGAATTTGAGTAATACCAGCTTGGAGAGTGATGCTTTGTTGGATCATCGGTATGGTTTTTCTTGTTTCTCCTAGTTTTGAGCTTCTCGCAAATATTCCCCTGATTTTCGCTGCCCGTTATCCCAACGGTTTTGCTGTGGATCATAAAGTCGCTAATCTTGAATTCCCCGCATTAGAGATCAACCTATGATGCGCCCACGCCGCGATAGTCGCCAAACGTCCTCATTTCGTCCAAGCTCTCTACTATCTAGTGCCTTTCGCCCTGGTGATCAACGACCTCGCAATTCCCCAGCAGTCGGGTGGGGTCAACAATACCAAGAGGAGGACAGCGATGGATTCGAACCCAATGACCGGACACCACTCGTACGGCGACCTACGTCGGGGAATACATCTGGTCGAACTCGCTATGGAGCAGAGACTCGCACCAGTCCGCTTTCTTCTCGGCCACGTCGAACCTCTGCTCAAACACCGTCATCTCAATGTTCCCCTAACCACAGCTCCTCCTACTTCCCGGACCAGGACCGTGATTTCGATGTCAACAATCCGCCATCCATGCCCGGCTCCCCGAAGCTGGGACCAGAAATGAAATATGACGATGCCATGGTGACGGGTGTGGAATTTGATTTCACGCCTCAGGCCTTGGAGAACCGAAGGGACTCGTTCAATTGGACGAACGATGTAGTGCTTAATATGGAAGGCGTACCACACCAACATTCGGCACCGTCATCTATTCGTTCTGGACATTCTGCTGACCGTAGCTTTCTTCCGCGACGTCACACTGTTGCTAATACCTTGGAGGATGTCTGCTTACCGGGCGATGCCTCGGAATTGGGAGATGAAGGCTCGCATCTACCACGGGACGAGACTGGTGAACGTCGACGGCGCAGGCACCGCCGCTGGCCCGACCTGTCTGCATTAGAAGAGTGGAGTCGCGAAGAAAAAGAAGACCGCAGTGGGGATCTCCGCGTTAAGAAGATCAGTGAGCCGATGCTGATTGAAGGTCGACTGCGGCCCCAGTACAAGCTGTGGCGCCGAGAAGAAGACGAAGCCCCTTACCGGTTTACGTACTTCAACGAAGAGTTTCAAAGCACGATTCACGCTCAAACCATTTCCGAGCTGGTGCAGCCAGGGGGCAGTTTCCGAGAGCTGTTCATTCCAGACCCTCCAGAGCTGGAAGACTCGTCATCCGATGAAGAAGACGAGGACAACCACACGGCACAAGATAATTCTGCTGCTGGGCATTCCGGTCCCCCTCCATCCACCACGCATCGCGGACCTGCCCCACAGCCTGATATTCATCCTTCCAACGGAAATGCTCCCCTTGGCAGCTTGAGCATCGCTAAGGATACCCAGGATAACAATACTTTCTCTAACAATGGAAGCGTTGAGCCTCAGAGATTATCTGTCATCAGCGAGGGGCGGACAGAGTCTCACCGAGAAAGGTCTCCCTCGGCCTCGAATCCTGGTGTGAAGCCTAAACGATACGGTCCTCGGCCTACGTTTTGGTTGGACGTGCTTTCTCCAACGGATGCAGAGATGCGCGTGATTGCCAAGGCATTTGGTATCCACGCTCTTACCGCCGAGGATATCATGATGCAAGAGGCACGAGAAAAGGTAGAGCTGTTCCGCAGCTACTACTTTGTCAACTACCGTACCTTTGAGCAGGATAGGAATAGCGAAGACTACCTCGAGCCTGTCAACATGTACGTGGTTGTCTTCCGGGAGGGCGTCATCTCATTCCATTTCTCTCAAACACCACATCCCGCCAATGTCCGACGACGTATTCGCCAGCTCATGGACTACCTCATCCTTAGCTCGGATTGGATCTCCTATGCTCTGATTGACGATATTACCGATGTGTTCGGTCCGTTGATCCAAGCCATTGAAGACGAAGTCGACGAAATTGATGAGATGATCATGCAAATGCATTCCTCCAGTAAAGAGGGTTCCCAGGGCGATAATGTTCTCCCTTCATTCGCCCCCGGTGAAATGCTGCGACGTGTTGGCCAGTGTCGAAAGAAGGTTATGGGCTTGTACCGCCTTCTCAGCAACAAGGCCGATGTCGTCAAAGGCTTTGCTAAACGTTGCAATGAGCAATGGGAGGTGGCACCTAAATCAGAGATCGGTTTATATCTAGGAGATATTCAAGATCACATCATGACCATGACGGGCAATCTGACCCACTATGAAACGTATGGCCATTCTTTTCCTTTCTTCGGGTTTGGATTCAAACTCAGCAGCTCTTGGAGAGTGATACTTACTTTTCTTTTTGCAGAATCCTATCTCGAGCACACTCGAATTACCTCGCTCAGATCAACATCTTGATGAACGAACGACAAGAACAAACTGCTGACGTTCTGGGCAAGTTGACTGTCCTGGGTACTATCGTCCTCCCCATGAATATCATTTGTGGTATGTGGGGTATGAACGTCAAGGTACCTGGACAAGACATCGACAGTCTGAACTGGTTCTGGTCAAGTGAGTTCCTATCTTCTATCTATTCTTTAGGTTCGTTTCTAATAGCGTCTCAGTTACGGCCGGCCTGTTCGTCTTTGCCTTTGCCTCATTTGTGATCGCCAAACGAGTATACAATATTGTGTAGATCAGTTCTTTAAATACCCTTAATTTGTTCACTGGTGGACATTTTCTTTCAACTTGTGTATTCGTTCAATTTTTTCTTTAATCTCTGGCTTCATACATGGTTCGGTTCAGAGCATGCGATGGCGTCAACTGGATGGCTTTGTGTTTTTAGGGGACTCGGATACTTGTTCCTGTACTTTACTCGAACCCAGTGTAAATACTAATTAGAAGTGCCGGCGGGTTTGTTCACCTACAATTTAGTGTTCTCCTCCGGTCGTACCTGTGGACAGAATAGAAACCCATGAAGTTCAACTGTATACTGAATGCCTGTGCGGGTGCCTCTGCGGGTGTTGATTCCATCCACCAGAGTGCAGCGTATTCCATTTCCTAAAGGGGGAACTTCCCACATGAGCTTCGAACAACATTTACATATGTAGAATTCCATCAGATCACCGTCATATGGTAGGACAGGGGCAGTAGATTGTAAACATTCTCAGCCTCGGTCACCTGGGCAGACCAGGATTAGATACAAGGTGGCCTGCATGGGGTACGTCCATATGCACCTAATTACCCCATTGTATCCACTTGTGAGATGACACACAGCGTTCCCAGATCTTGGTTTATGGTAGCTTGTTTTGAACGGTTCAATTAGGAAACTTTGCAACAAATATTCCGGCTCTTTTTACCCAAAATCTTGAAATGTCCTCGCGTAGAGTGACTGCGGGAGCCGATGAAGTCATCGTCAGGTATTGCCGTTACCCTGGTAATTAAGGCCAACAGGATTCCACATAGTAAGCCACAAGCATTCTGCCCAGTTTTAATACCAATATTACCCTCGGCGCGTCATCGTTCTGTCCTGGCCATCTCCCCCAGATTTTGCATCTTGAAAGTTTGCGACTTCCCAACGTTCTTCTACAGATCTGTCGCTTTCCCCCCCTTCTTGCCTCTCTTTCATCTTACCCACTTCTTTTCTCATCTCCTACACTCTCGTTCCCATTCTAAAGTGGATTCTCAAAAGTGACCGAGCATCCCTACTAGACCCATCCGCGTGGTTCCCTGCAGTGCAAGTGCCCCTTCGAACTTGACGTGGGCCACGGTCATTGGTCTTCTTTTGGGCCCGGCCCTGACTCCCTCCACTTCGTTAGCCACGAACACGGTTTTTCCCTCCTCTACCCGAGGTATTGGTCACCGACATCTCTGCAAGCACATTCGGCAACGGAGGAACGCCACATCTCCTCTTATTTCAACACAACAAGGAAGACCAAGGCCAACGTTGAGCCGGATCGGCGGTCCTAAGCAGCCCCCGAAGATTCCGCCAACCAACGCTCGTCATCCCTCGGAGCCACCTTGTTCTAGACGTTCTTGTTTGTTTCTGGCTTCTGGCCCCGGAAAACAAAGCATGCCGCTTCTTGATCTTCCGATCGCCTGCCTTCGACCTTCCTAAACCAAAATCCGCTTCACTATTGTCGTGTGTACCCACTACCCACACCGAACTTCTCTCTCCAAACCCCTGCACGCTTTGCTTGCAATCAAATTTCGTCTATCGTTTCCTTGGTGGAGTTCACAACCTCTCACTTAAACCCCCGGTCTTCTTTCAACCAAACGGCATGTGCAAACCGGCTCCATCAGCAGCACCGTCACCCGTGTAACAAACGTCGTATCTTTGCACAACGTTCTCCCTTGTACACCGCATCGATATCTCATTCGCTCCTGACCCGGTCTGCCAACAACTCATTACTCTCACCGTCGCTGCTCCTTTCCTCCTACCTGCAGCACCTTGCTTTTTCAGTTCCCTTTTTGGGACTCTCATTTCTGCCCAACTTCCCCGGCTCCCTCTCGGGTCTCCTGACTTGTCTGCATCGCGTCAGCCCACTCTGACTCGGTAGGGACCATGGCTGCGGAATCCGAGAGGCTGCCTTACTTGAACAGTGCCTCTGGTCGAACCAGAGGGGCCAAGGATGCGGAGGCGGCTTCGGATATGGCGCTTCGGCCGGCCAAGGAGGATGATATGATGGCAGAGCTGCCACGTCCGACCGTCAAAAATCAGGCCCAGCCTATGTCCCAAGTTCCTAAGCTCGTTCCTCACATCCCTGTTTCTACCTCGAACTCTACAACCGCCTCCGCCGTCTCCTCCCGAGAGTCCTCCCCGATCCGAACCTCCTCACGTACCGTCAATTCCTCCTCAACCAGTCGCGTTCACTCTCAATCTCGCCGAAGCAGCAACGATCGAAGTAGTCCGACCCGGTCCACGTCCTCCAACGGCCACTCACCGGGCATAGCAATACAGCCTTCCGGTCAACGTGCCGCATCATCGCAGCTGAACAACACCCCCTTCTTTTCACCTCCTCCTGCTCCCGATCCTCCAGCCAATGTCCTCAGCCCCGAAAAGGTCAACATGCCATGGGCAGGGAATCCCCGTCGCGCGGAACAAGATTCGACACCACCAAATACCTCTCACAAGAGGATTCCTTTGCCGCCGTCTGAAGACCATGGAGCGATCGATCGAAGCACTCCCCGTTCAGTCGCCCCACGGGGTGTCAGTGGACAGGGACCTCCCCTGGAAACAGTTCAGGAAATGGCCAGCAATCCCTCCACTCCATCGAGCGAGACAGCCCTCAAAGCAACCACTCCAGATGACTCACGGTTACACACAATCGATGAAGACCCGACACCTAAGGCCTCAAAACACCAAAGTGTTGAGAGCGGCAGTGACAGCGGTGGTAACCGGAGCTCTGAGACTACGGAAGAAAGTCGATCTCAAGCTGCAGGGGCGGCCAAGGCTCCAAAAACCCTCATGCCCCAACGATCCTCTACCTCACTTAGCGCTGGCGCGCGCGGAAAACCTGCTGACGGTTCGGTGCGCAATATGATTGTGGAAACCGAAACCGTGAGCTCAATCCCTCAAGTGTCATTAGGTGTTGGCGCTGGAGAACGAGGAGCTGCCAGCCGTGCCGAACAGGGCACGCTGAAAAATAAGAAGTCCACTGACACGGTTAGAGCACCCGTGCCTCGAAGCAATCCGCAGAAAAGAAAGCGCAGAAACAATGCCATCCCAACCGGCCCGACCTCCAGCAAGGCTGATATTTTCGAGGCCAAGGTTGCTAGTGCTGTGGATGAGGCCGATGTTTCAGACTCAGATGAGACCTTTGTCTACGAATCGAACCCGGTCGATTATCCTCCTCGTCGATACCACTCCCGAACTCCTAGCGCCACCTCGATGGCTAGTCAAGTCGATCAGCTGGCTGGTCGTGCGCGCGGATTGCGGGACAACAACCACAGCGTTCAGATGAAACGCAGCATGAAATTTACAAATAACACCTACTTGGATGGTGAACCGGTCGAGTCGGACAGTCGAAGCGCGTCAAGAGCTGATGGGACTGGAACTATCACTCCAGGGCGTGGGTATCATCACATTGGGCCTCGCACTCGCCCGCCATCTATCATGGATCCTGATGGCCTGTTCCCCCAAGCTCCAAGCCAGAAGTCACCCCGGCACTTTATAAGTGGGCACCGACACACTCGCAATTCCACCACTCGCTCATCGCCGAATTACAGAACCATTCATGGCTCTAAAAAAGCAGGTGATATCTACGGATATGACTTTGATGCTGAAGGAGCAGATGATGAACGAACACCTTTGGTTCATCGTTCAGTACGCAGCCGCGGCGGAGAGCGCACTCGCCGGCCAGGTGGCACTTCGCTCCAGATAGAGTACATCACGCAACGTCAACGCGGGTGCTTCTCACGCTATGGCTCCTGCACTATTATACTTCTGCTGCTCCTCATTGTTGCTGGCGGTGCTATGTCATTTTTCATCTCGGCTACGAAGAGTCTGTTGGATGTGCAAGTCGTTGCCATTCAAAATGTCCTTGCCTCTGAACAGGAACTGATGCTGGATCTGAATGTCTCGGCAATCAATCCCAATCTCTTCCCTATAACCATCGAAGACGCAGACTTGAATATTTTCGCCAAAAGTCGATATGTTGGCACAGACAAGCTGTGGCGCGAGCATCCTTCAGATGGTGAGCTGGATCATTTTCCTCGGGTGAAGGAAAGCCGTCGGCGCTGGGAGCTATCTCAAATTGTTCGATGTTTAGGAAACATGGATTGCGTTGAGCAAGCTATGCCTGGTGATTCTTCAAAGGGGCATGTCAGTGGGGGTGTCGATAAAGGCACTGACCCTATCTCTGACCCTGAAGGTGATTCTCAGACTATGCTACTCGGTCGAGTCTTTCATTTTGACTCTCCGCTTTCATTTGCTTCCTCTCCTTGGGGTTACGAGCCTTCTACTTCTAAGGGGCAGATCCGCCTTCCTAGGCCGGGCAACAAAACCGAAGAAGGTGGCACCGAGCGCTGGGAACGAGTCCTTCAACATCCATTCGAGCTGATTGTCCGAGGTGTTATCAAATACCAAATGCCGCTCAGCTCTCGTTATCACTCTGCATCGATCAGCTCTAGCATGAGATATGTGCCTGATGAAGACAGCGATGATCCAGACACCACACCTCCAAGCAATGAGACTGCCAGGATCTCCACCAAACCACCCAACCCCTCTTTCCGCCTTGCAGATCTTGATACCCAACCCGAGGGTCAGTCGCAGGCATCTACACGACCCTTTACGGCATGAATTTTGGAACCCCTTCATTAGCGATAGACATGCATACACTTACGACAGCCTTTTCCTTTTGCCCTATTCTACTTTTGTTTTCTATTTCCAACTACCTTTGTACCCCTCTATGTAATGAAAGCTTTTAAGCAAAATTATGCTTCTATCTGACGATGTTTGCTATGCATTTCATACCTCGCTGTATACCCTGATGAATTATCATGCCACAGTTAATGGTAAGACATGTGGTGCAACTACCCTTTGCTTTTTGCCCTCCCCACCCTTCTTTTTCCCGTGTACAAAAATTATCTTATTCGTTCACCGGGGGGTGTGAATCCTGTTCGCTATGTGTCACGACCTGATTGACCGTGGAAGAATTGTCAGCCTGTCAAGTATTGAGTACTTCCAGCTCCCTCACTCTCCTGGCCAGGTATGCAGCCTGTCTCCTTTCCTATTGGTCTGTATCCATATTTTACGATTATCTTGTCCCTTGCTTTGGGCGGAGGGAAGATCACGAGGTGCTTTGGTTGTTGCTGTACAAGAAGTGCACCAGCCAATTGTCTCTATGCTACTTGTATGAATCAATCAATCTCCCTGACACGCAGATCCCAGTTCTGCGCATATCAAGAAGGTATCCATCCATGTTCTAAACCTTAAGAGTCCTTGAACTTTCTAGAAAGGACGTTGTAAATTCAGTACATACCCAGTCTGTCATTTTATGACTACTAGGTAGGAGATGTGTGTAGACGTGAACCTTATTTCGAGTCGATCCGCAAAAGCAAGAGTCGCATCCATGTGCAGACGGGAATGGCCTTAACAGGGGTATTCAATGTTTTCAACCTTGCACCTAAGTGTGACATCTCATATGCACATGCACAATCCCCAGGCACTGGTATTTGGAATAACATTGAGCAATTATTCAAGATTTCTAATTTCGAGTTTGACCCATGACTTTCATTACACCAACATTCCAGAACAAACCAGCTTAATGCAGGTGCTCATCATATTTGCATAACCTTGGAAACTCTCAACATTTGAACGAAGTTGATCTATACATACGTAGTACCATATTCGATATCTCCAATCTTGAATTTCTAATTACCATTCCAAGGCTTGAAAGCTGATCACCGGAGAGGAAAATCAACATTGAAGTCTCCCATTGGCACCTGCATCTCCCGGACGTTCGGACTTGGATGATATGCTTGGTGTTGCTGGGCACAATAGCCATCAAAGATCAGCTCTCCATGCGCGATGGTTACTCCTATATTCCAACCACTGTACTTCGTTTAGAATTGTCATTTGAACCTCTGAATATTATCCACTAGACAAAACCTCCTCCACCTCAAAATCTACCTGCTCACTAGCACTCTCAAGAACAAAGAAACTATATCAACCTCCTTTCCCTACCTACCTACACAACACAGACATCATCAAGGACATCGACACCCGTGGACCTTGATACAAGAACTGGAATCTCTCCAACGAAGCCTGAAAGATGACTCGGACCAAGCAGCACTATCACTGGCAGACCCCCAGAAGGTTCTCGGTTATGCTTCACCTGAACATTTGAGCCCCGTTCTGCTAGGATATACATACCTAGATATGCGAGTCGTTTAGGAGTATGCTCAGACAAGCTAATATGAGGTCTTCATATCGGCGTATTCAGTTTCGGTTTCAGGAGATCCATCACTTGAACAACAGTCGCGGGGTATTCCTCATGTCCGGCAGAATATCATGTGAGGCAAATCTGACGTGTCAGCAATACGAGGCTGTGATCTAACAGGAGGCTCGCGTTTTACAGGCTATCGAGCATCGGGGCCGGGTACATACTGGGATCGTGCTATAGCTTGTTTGGCGGTGTTATGGGGCACGACGCGGGTTACGGGCAATGTGCTGGGTATTTGGGGGCTGCGGATGGGGTGAGGCTCTTGGTGGTGGGGGGTTTGATACATAGCACTTGAGGGTGAAGGGTTGGTTAGATCGTATACCCGGGTGATGGTGCTATGATGCTCTCCAGTAGATTAGAATCCATCTGAGCTTGAATCTTGCTTTTCAAATGATAGGTACTACTGTAGTATTTCTACGTCTGGATCTCTATGAATAATCATGAATCATTGATTGGGCATAAGTTATCGTGACAAAGACTAAGATAGTACACCAAGGAAAAAGACCAAGGAAAGAGACCGTTAGACCGTCAAAGTCATATCATCACCTCGTGCACTTATCAGGGAGATAACGTCAAGCATCAGGGGCATTAAGCATAAGGAGATTGAAAAAAAAAAAAAGCAAAAGAGAAACTCGCCACTCCTAAGAAATACAGAAAAAACCATTGAAAAACCATTGAAAAAACCATTGAAAAAACCATTGAAAAAACCATTGAGAAAAACGCCCTTCACCATTTCCTCTCTCTTTTTTTTTTCTTGTTTTTCGCACTTTTCTCGTTTGAAAGCCAAAGCTAAGCAATGACCAGGTCAGAATAAAACTCTGGCCGCCTTGTTGATGAAATCTTGAATTGTTAAGTTTTCCACTCCTTCATTTCGATCAGTCAGGAGTCGACCATTCTTGTCAAAACGTTCAGGTAAATCGATCGTCGAATCAGATTCAGTCTCTTGGGGTTTGTATGGTGATTTGTGCTTGGATGAGTTGGAAGAATGACGCTGCGAAGATGATGTGTGTGCATAGCTGCGTCGATTATCGGAAGAACTGGGGTGAGATCTGGGGGCATAAGGCATAGAGGAGGAACGGCGGTGGTGGGAAGAACGACGTGAAGAATTATGTCTCGAACCATCGAGCGTCGAGTCACTGTCATCTGTCTCGTAGCCACGATCATGGGCTGTCGGAGTCTCTGACCGTAGCTCGAAGGACACGGACTTAGTTGCGGGGAGGGGGTTGATCTGGTCGTCTAGGTCCAATGGCATATCGGCTAGACCTGGTGAAGTATTTGTCAGCCGGCTTCATCTGAGGAGCCTGGGCAGCTGGTTTTCTGGACACACCATCGTGCGTTCGGTGATCAGTCCGCGGGGTGGAGCTCATTGGAGCACTCACATGGTCATCAGCCCTCCGTGCCCGGGGGGCATACTGCTCGGTTCCGGGCCCAGGAGCCCCATAATTGTAAGCTTGGGGTGGTCCTGCGCCGGGGGGTGGTGGGTACTCTGCGGACTGGAAACCATTCTGTGGGGCATTCATGTTCGGGTTGGGGGTCGATGCTGGGGGAGGTGCAAAATTGTTCGTGGCGGGATAGTAGTTGTCTTGAGGCTGTTGGAAATTGGCGGCGGGAGGAGACTGAGGGTAGGGTGCCGGGTCGTAAGACTCCTCATAGGGATCCCGAGGGGCATTGTCTTCACGCCCTGTAATGGGTTTTGTTAGTTGTGTCCACCGTGGTATGGAAACTCTCTGCATAGATATCATTCATAACGAACTTACTAGTCCTCTCTTGCTCACGTTCCGCCTTCTTGCGCTCTCGAGACTGAGAAATCTTGTGTGCCGCATATCCCAAGCCAGTGGCGCTTAATGCTGCACCAGCCAAATCCCGCGAACGGCTGCGATGTTTTCTGTGGCGGCGTCGTGACTCTCGGTCTGAGCCTGAAGAACTTCCATTGTTTCGAGCACCGCGGCTGCGGCTACGGGAACGACTTGGACGGCGGCTGTACTCGCCACCGTCCGAGTAGTAAGCAGGGTCTGCGCCTCTAGGGGCACCGTAGTAGTGTTCAGCGGGGATACTACCATTGACGGGGTCCTTGCCGTACTCAATTAGGCCTGCCGAGTCACGAGTTGGATCAGGATACTTGTCACTCGCTCCACGGGAGCGAGACTTGGAACGACTTCTTCCTCGGCCGTCCTTACCTTCCTTATCCGCCTTGTTCTTCTCGTAGAGACCAGTGGCAGCTGCGGTTCCTAGACCTGCAGCAAGCACTGGAAGAGCCTTGCGCAGTCGGCTGTGGGAACGAGAGTGCTCACCCCTCCGGGAGCGGGACTTGCTTCGGTGGTGTTCGACAATTCCTGCAATTGCAGCACCTGCTAGGCCGGCACCTGCCATGTGCTTTCGACGCTGAGACATGCTTCGAGAGCGCTCCTTTCCATCACGGGTGGTGGAGCCACCGGCACGAGATTGGGAACGAGTGCGTGTGCGAGAGCGACTGCGACGCTCATCGGCGGCCTTGTGGTTTCTCACCATGGCAACTCCAGCCGCGAGTGCGGCGGCACCAAGACCAACCTCCATCAAGGTCTTTGTTCGTGAGTGGGACTTGGAGCGGCTGCGGCTGTGGCCGCGGTGGCTGTGGCGGTAGGAACGCTCATCGTCGAAGGAGTGGGAACGGCGGTGTCGACTGCGACTCTTGCTGCGGTAATAATCACGGACGTGGGAGGCGGCATTGACGGCTACCGCGCCTAGGGCACCAGCGCCGGCAGTCTTAAGAGCATGGCTTGCGCCGTGGCTCACTTCTTCACCTTCTCGCTTTCGGTGGCTGCGAATTAGCTCTGCGGCACCCACACCTACCAAGGCACCTTCTGCCATGTGACGGCGGTGGTGAGGGTGGTCGTCATCGTAAGTTCGAGTCTCTTCGTGGTAGTAGTACTCGTCGTCGCTGCTGTATTCGGGGCGTCGGCCGCGACGTCGGCTAGTTTGTGAGATAGAATCGCCTGGGCTGACTTCTCGGCGTGAATGGCGGTCTTCGTGCCGGCGGCGATAGTATTCCGACTCAACGTCGTATTCGGATTGGCGGGGGCTGACATAACGTGCTTCATGATGATGATGCGTGAGCCTCAGCTCTTGGATAGCGCTCCGAGAATGCGGCACATACGGCACATGCGGCGCATGGGGACCATGGGAAACATGGGGAACATGGGGAACATGATGACCATGAGGACCATGAGGACCATGGTGAAAATGGGGAATATGGGAACCATGGGGACCATGCGGCGCATGTGGCACATGGGGCCTTCTCGGATGCTCAAGGGGTCGGGATGAATGGAAGCTGAAGTTGGAGGTGGTGCTGGATGGACCAGGTAACTTACGTTCATAGGATTCGCGCTCGTAACGCCGAATCGGTCCGTCATATTCGACATCTCTCTCATAGCGGCTGATTGAGATTGGTTCATCGCGGTCGGTGTGACGACGAATCACCATCTCTCGATCACCATAATCGTCTCGACTCATCGCAAATTCTCGTCGGTCGTCTCGGTCGTCGGAACCAATGACGTAACGTTTGATGGTGACGTTACGGTCGTCGTAGTCGCGATCGCGTTCGCGCTCTCTGTAGACGTACGACATGGGACGTAAAGTAAGAGAGTGTGAGGCTGAGGTGTGAGTTGGCGGTCGGTGGTTGGTGGTTGTCAAGGGAAAGAAGTGTGGGGATGTGAAGAAGTAAGAAGAGTTATGGGATTCGAAGAAAGAACTAGAGGAAAGGTGGAAGTAGAGATGACTGGAGGGGTAGAGGGGGGCGCAGGGTGAGTGGGGTTGTGAGGAAAGCGATGATCGCCTAGTGGGTGCACAAGGCAACAAATACGGGTCGGGTAGAACAAGTCCACCGATCCGATTGGTACTGCACCCTTTCCAGAAGACAATGGAATGCAGGTAATGCGCAAGTGCAGACACTAGACGGGAGATTTTTTTTTTTCGCCCTCGAGCTGCAATTACTCAGAGGCGAACCCCGTAGGGCAGTGCAGACCGAGCCGAGCCTCTCAGCAGCTCCGAGTCAACACCGAGAACTGAGAGTTGGTATTTTTTTTTTTGTGAGAGAAAAACTGGAGGGTTGGAGAATTGGAGGGAGAACAGTGAGAAGAGGATTGTGGATGGATTGAAAACTTGGAGGTATTGATGAAAATACGTTCAAAGTAAGGTGGTGAAAGGAGGGAAGTGAGAGATGTAAACAAGTTCTTCTATATACCAAATCCGCGTGAGGCTCCCAGGCTCCA
This sequence comes from Penicillium sclerotiorum, assembly GCA_911649655.1. Lineage (NCBI taxonomy): Eukaryota > Fungi > Ascomycota > Eurotiomycetes > Eurotiales > Aspergillaceae > Penicillium > Penicillium sclerotiorum. Next base: position 1,157,322 of record CAJVRJ010000008.1, read on the forward strand.
CGAGTCCACGACCGTTTTCCAACCTCACCGACTTCAACACCCTCAACTGGACAGACTAACTACTCCATGCCTCGAAACCCGTGGCAAAACAACGGTGTACTGTGGCTTAGAGGGATACTAGGGGTGAGTCTAATTTTTTGCCCAAACCAATGTTTACAATATTTACTTGCGTTTCCAAGGTTCCTCGGCTTCTTCCCGTCACCAATCCATGGGTGCCCCATTGCCATGACCTGGTTCCAAGTTTGCCCTGTGGATCCAACATGGACATACACATTCAAAGATCTCAACTTTTCAAGGCGCTTCCGAGGCAGACTCATAATGACCGCCTCTTTGACAATCCAATACGAGTTGAACTGAAGAAACTCTCGTCTCCACTTTCGCTGCCCGACCACACAAATCGTGCATGAAAGTCAACACTTTCTCCCCCAAAAACCCTTTCGCCCATCACCATTCAGCCCTGGGACACAATCTGAATTTGACACTTGACCTTGACCTATAGAAGAACCTCCGTAACCAGTCCCATACCATTCCCATCCAACTTGTCCACTTCATCAGTCCCATTTAAAATCTTCGCGCGGTTATCGAAACGACACGATTCAGCGCCGGTCTGTCTATGACGTCAGATAAATTTTCCCTGTCCTTTGAACTCGGCATTCTTTCATCACTTAATTAACGTGGGGGCCTATCATTTCGCGCGATGTGGAGCCTAGCGTGACAAGGCGCGAATCGACTCGCCTGAAACTTGCATACGGCGGGCGCTTTGCTTTGCCCACGGCCTTGGCCAAGTTCTTCCGAAAGAACCTGAAAGATCACGCGTAATCACAGTATTCTCGGCATTTTTTAGGCATCTTTATTATGTCTGCTTAGGGCTGCTTTGTATGCCCCCTGCACCCGCCGGTACTAGTACTAGTCCAGCATAGTACGTAGGGGGGCGAGGTTCCTGCAGGGTTATACAGGTGACGGGCAAATGACAGCACTGGGTTAGAAGGGTACGACTCCATCTTTTAGCATGACGTCGGGTGGTTACTTCTACTGTTTGTGTCCATCGGACAGGGCGCATGCAGCTGCGGTGGTGTAACAACTTGGAAGTTTCAAATGTTGGGATCGCGCACTGGAGTCTGATGAGTCAATTACCCAGTTGCCTACACATTCTCATGGTGTGAACAGAAGACCCGGGCTCAATATCGAAACAGCCTTGGAACCTATTTGAACTGAAACTTGAACTTGAGGCAAAATAGTCATGGAATTTTGGATCTATTCCTGAATTCCTAACGACAAACCGTCTATGTCTGTTGGTAATGCGCTCTACATTGGGCTCTTCAGCTGCACTTAGGGGTGGCTTGGCCTTCATTACCCTGGTAAAGACAGGCATCCTGTTTGCACAAGAGCCTCCAAAGACGATTTGGCCCAAAGCCCAGCTGTGCTACCTCTGCGGTCCTTGGTTCTTGTCTTTGAGCGAATTAGAGATTCAAATACTTCTTCGCTGATTGGCGTGACGTGGCACTCACCCAACCGACATCAGATATTCACATGTGCAAATAATTCCAAGGTTGACATCGAATGATACTCACCTAGCATACCCATTGTGAGGCGGATAGAAGACTTCCGGTACGTTCCAGATGACAGTTTTCCGATGCCTAGCTGTGAGGTTTGGCGGCAACCGGAACAACAAGCTCCAAATCCCAAATTCAAACGTTCGAATAAATGAATTTCAACTTCCAAAATAATGCGGTCTCAGCCGGTTACTCCCCTGAGGTCTTCTAGACAACTTTCCAGATACATTCGCACACGTGTACCTACTTATCAGCTCAATATCCATACCATACGGGGGATAAGAAAGGGTCCTAGCAATCTCAAATGACCCAGACTTTAAGCGACTAAGTAGCAAATCAAAATATCGAGTAAGGACCAAAACGCAATTCTGGAATTGAACATTCAAGTTTAAATTTGCATATCAGGTGCATTACCGTAGGACCACTACCCATCAGGTCATAGACTACTCAATATGCCCAAAATCAAGCCTTCCGCGTAAAAGCCTTCGGACTCGGCATCTTAACAGGCGTATCACCTCTAATAGAGCGTCTAAGCAAATGCTCAAACGAAGCCGAATCCCTCACACGCGGCGTAAACGGCTCGAAATCCCACAAATAGCCAAGGGTTCTCAAGATCGACGAAGCAGAATACGAAACGACGTCTCCGTATGAATTCGTACCCTTCTGCTCGACAACACCCTTGGAGATCCACGGCGAGATAAGCAGTGTCGGGATCCGACCACCCAGTCTATCGAAGGAGAAGGTGTAGTTCTGTCCGTTGGGTGCTGTTTCCGTGTAGGTTAGATCGTCCGGACGGGTAGCAAGTGGTGGAGGGACGTGATCGTGGAATCCACCCGTCTCATCGAATGTGAGGATGAAGAGCGTCGTGTTCCATTGTGGACTGCTGCGGAGAGCATCGTAGATCTCTTTGATGAACGCCTCCCCGTCGGAGATTAGGCCTGTAGGATGCATGGAGTTTGTTCCTTGGCCGCAGCAGGATGGATCGATGAAGCTGAATTCTGGGAGTGTGCCGGCTGATGCGTCCGCGTGGAAACTGCTTAGTGGTTGCGCGAGGTGCGTGTTGTTGCTGCTGAATGTCCAGTCGAAGAAGAATGCGTCCACCATCTCGGTGTTGGTGTAGTAGTTCTTCCAGGTGTGGTTTGTTTCGCTGAGTTGCTGGAAGATGGAGCGTTGTTCAAGCTCGTGGTTTGTGGGGTCGAATGCTTCGTCGTTGGTGCCATGGCCGGATGAGGTGCCGGAGAGAACGTAGGCACGATTTGGGTTTGTGGGCTGTGTATTTTATGGTTAATGGGATGTTTCCTGTGTAGGTAGATTGCTAGGGATTAACTTGAAACTCACGCCTGGGTGGTCTGAGTGCCAGTGATTGAATGTCAAGTAGTTTTGAACCAATTTAGTCAACACTGGAACTTCCGACTCGGTATAGTAATTCAACACTTGGGTTGCGAGCTCGGTTTTATTAACATCATCGCCATAACGACGGAGCTGCTCGTGCACAAAGCCCTGTTGTGTAGGTCTTAGATGACCACTCAAGATATCCTCATTACTAGGCGTAAAGCTGCCATAGAACTCGATATTGTTGCCAGTCACAGAGTGATCAGGGTCATCCAAGATCGAGTCAAAGTCCTTAGCAGAGCTGCACACGCGACCCTTGGAGGAATCGGTGAGGTTGTAAGGGTTGCAGTAGGGACCGTTGTTGATCGGATTCTCTAAACCTCTAATGGTTTGGCCACCAAGCAGGTTGTCGAGCGAGCGGTTCTCCATTTCCAGAATGACAACATTCTTGATTTTCTCCTTCAGATTCTTGATGGAGTGCGAGGAGTGGGCGTCATGATGGCTTTTGGGGGGAGCTGCTGTCGCTGCGGCTGCGAAGGCCAGCAGGCCCAGGAGAGCGGCGATGTTCATTGCGAAAGCTCAAGAGGATCGCGAGTAGTCTCAAATTCTCCGCGGTAATTTCGGTGTCCAGGGGAATGCAGGTGCTCTTTATAGTCCGGAGGCCGCTACACGAATGCAACGCCGGCTTCGTCTTGACAGCACTGCTGACCCGATACATTCCACGTGTCGGGACAACTCTCCATGTATCGTCAAATTCAAAGCCAAGGCGCTGCAGAATAGGCGGCTGGGGTAGAGGGTAGTATGGCGGGACATTCTAGAGCTCGGTACGCCCTGGTGGAATGTGTCAGTTTGGAATGCAAGCCATCTTATTGGCGACAAGGGGTTGAATCTCGCTTGCAGATTAGATTGGGTGGGGATTGACAGGTACGTGCTGCAGGAGACTTCTATGCAGAAAGACTTGGAAGGTCTTTCGACAATAATTTGTCCTCAAATCAAAACGCGGGAATTTCGCTCGTGCAGATAGAACATTCGCTAAGCGGTGGTAAACACATGTGCAGCACGCTTAGTGTTGTGCCGAGTCTATCTGATTAACCCTGTTGGGATCTGCCAAGATTAAGTTTACCCCCATAATTGACAAGATTGCGCAGTTACCATGCGGAGAATGATCCAAAGTCCTCCAGGGCTGGAGATGTAGAGTCAAATAGGCTTAACTCAGTACGAAGTACTCATCTACTGAGCATCTCATGCCAAGAAAGATCTGCAACTCGTGATTCAATTTAACCGTATCATTGGGCACTATAGATCAACTAGAGTCTTGTCCTACTTGGCATTGACCTGGACTCGACCGGGACGGCATATGTGCACAATATGGATACGAAGTAATGAATATCAATTAGAATAGAATTAAAAAATCGGATTTTCTATAATATCATTCAGTCATCATGGTCTCGTAAAAACTAAATATCAACCAGCCACCCAGAAATATCCCGCTCCGGCTTTTGGTCCGATAATCCCAAAAGAAATTGAATCAAAACAGAAATAGAAAAAGTAGAAAAAGAAACCCAGAAAGTAGAAAGGAAATAGAAGATAGAAGATAAAGCCATCAAGCCACATCAGCTTCGAAGCTATACTGCATTCCCGAGCCAAGAGTATCCCAAGGCACAGAGGTGGGCCCAACCCAATGCTGTGGATGCATGGCAATGCCAAAGCTGGATTGCATAGTCGGATCACTTGTAGTTGACGCAACTGTCGGGACAGGTGATTGAGACTGGGAGTGAGGGATCATGAAGTTCTCCGGCATGGTAACGTTGGGCATGGTAGGAGCCAGTGTTGCGAACATCTGGGCCTGTGTTTGCTGGAATTGAAGCTGCTGAGCTTGGGATTGTTGGGACTGGTGATATTGTGTGGAGATCACATCACTAGGATCATTGTTAGTTGGTTGTGTTGGCTCTAGGTCGATTAGGATGACTTACATGATCTGTCGCACGACAGGGACTGCTTTGCTGCAGAAAATGCTTCGCACTGAGAGCGACGCGAACATGTCTAGTGACTTGCTAAGGATCTCTTTTATTTCGTCGAACTCGGCTTGGCTCTCGGCGTTCAGGAGACCCACTGAGAGCACGATTGCGGCGTGGAAGGCGTTGAAACTGCCAAGGCCGCTGGTGTACCATTTGTATGGGCTGAATTGAGGTGACTCAAGGAGAGTTTGAAAGACTGATAGAGCTGCCTTTGCGGATGCCATGCACTTTGTGCGTGATTCGCATGTCTCTGGGGTGACCTCTCCCTGGATCAAGCGGCAAAGGCTGGGGCGGAGGAGAAGAAGAGTAAGTTGGTGGATTTGGCTGTAAAGGATGTTGAGGTTGGCTTGGTGGTGGATGGGTAGGGCTTCCTGGTTTGTATCGACTCCATATCGCGCGTCGCATACTTCGCGCAGGGCCATAAGCTCAGCCTCGAGCTGGGCAATTGTGAAGCGGGACGGCTGTGGGTAGGTAAAGATGGTCTCGCAGATCTTGTTGGAGATCTTGTATAGTCGGAAGGTCAAGAGGAGATAGGTCATTTGTGTAGGCCGAGCAGCGGAAGGGGAGGAAGTTGGGTCGGAGGTTATGGCCATATTTGATCCAGTAAGGAGATCAATGTCATCGATATCGGCTGGCATTCGCACATCCTGGGTGAGAAGCTGTTGGTCAAGGCTACCAAAGGAGGTATTTTGAATGGTGTAGAGCATCATCAATCCGGTCCAAACCCGACGTCTTTCTTCACGCTCGATGGGACCCAGGAAGAATCTTTCTGGGTCAATGTGACATCCCATTGAGATAGCAACGTGGTGGGTTAGTCCGAGCAGAGTCCAGAAAGGCAGCCCTCGGTGCATGCGGGCATAGCCGACAAGCACCAGTGCCTGAAGCGAGTTGATCGAATGACGGGTCATCACACCGTCAGCAGCCAGGCATCTCAGAGCAGCTGATCGATATCGTGCTGACAGAACTTTGATATTCCGGCTGACTGTTCTCTCCCGGCCCAAATCAGCCAGAAGCGGGTTATCATCTTCCAGTGCACTCACGGCAATGGCGAGGATGGCAAACAACAGCGCAAGCCATGAGGTTGAGACACTACCAGGGTCATGACAGAACTGCTGATACTCTGCTTCAAAAGTCAAGTCATGGAGAATATGAAAAACCTTGTTTGGGACATATCAGCTGGTGGTCTACTAAAGTTTCGTAGACCGAAAAAAAAAACATACCGGTGAAAAGACACGGAAGTACACCTCCTTCAGGGTATCACAGTACTGGCCTGGTGGAAGCAAAGCCAGCAACTCAGCGCGGGAGACATTTCCATTTCGAGCCAAGGGAATTTGAAGATCATCGTCATCCACAATATCCGAATCTGAGTCCCGCAGGCACTCCGCAGCGGGGCTCTTCGCAACCACGGATTCCCACTGCGAAGCGAGAGGAACATAACGAACATGGCCTGATGGAGAAGTTTGCAGGGTCCCGACATTACCAAACATGGTACCGCGGAAATCCCACGAATCAAAACCGGCAACTTCAGAATCCGAGAAGCTCCCCGTGGCACTAACAGCGCCCAACGGAGAAGTGGCACCACCCGTAGGCGTGCCTGCTTGTGAGTTCACCTGCTTTTGGAGCAGACCCTCTAGATTGCGGATACGCGAGAGCAGTTCGTTTTGCACGTTGGGGTCTCCTGACTGGGGTTGTTCGGTTGATAGACGAGGCTGGCCGAGGTAGATGCAATCCTCTGCACCGAGTCCTCGTCGTACACAGGTTTGGCACGGACGGCCATCCCGTGAACAGCGGATCTTTCTTGTCCGACATGCTTGACAACTGATGGGGAGTCTCTTCCCGGTTGATCGAGATGAGGAAGACATGATATCAGATGCACTGACCAAGATCAAGATGCAATATTGGATGGCGAGATTCTGTCAAGCGGACATAAACGGCGTACAGACAGGTTCCCTCGAATGGGAAAAGTTCTTTTCCTTGGATACCTAGGTATAAAAGGCAATTGACCCGGCAGATGGGTAAAATGGGTACTTGATGATGGGACCTCGGTGGACCAGTGGCGGCTCTTTTTAGAAAGTCAAGGGCCCATTCAAGGAAAATCCGTGATCAAAAGTAGAATACTTATCCACCAGAGCTTCGTAACAGAGCGGGGGTGGGAAACCACGATGCTTTAAATCCGGGAGAATGGAGAGAGTGCACGATGCGTCATGGTATCAAGTCCCCGGATGAGCAAGGAATTTGTAACGAAGGAATTAAAAAAAAATCAAAATAAATCGAAAATAATGAAAATCCCAAAAAATATTAAAAAAGGAGGCAACCTTGAACCAGCCACAGATCCTTTATCCGGTGAGCTGAGGTGCTATTCGCCCCTTTCTTCACCGTGACAGCATCCGAAAATATTTGACAGTAAAGCAACAGTGACAGCAATAGTACGGGGCAAAGTGTTTAGAGTGGATCCCCTCAAATGTTCCATACACCTTCTAGAAAACTTCAAAATGTTCTACGGCATCGGATCCGCTCATCAAAGTTTTTTAAGCGGGTCAAGACAGCCGATGGCTTGGTAACTAGGATCGTTAAGAGATGGCATCCCCCCCTTCGTATTTTCTTTTTTACTTTTTATTATTTGCCGACATTCCTTCCGGACCGGGGAGAACTCCAATTTCCTTCGAAAAATATGATGGATCTGTTGATCTTCATGCAGGGAGGTATTTGCTTGGGCCTCTTTCGAATTTGAGTTGGGATGAAATTGTAGATCATCGGCTCTGGGGAAAGTCAACAAGAGCCGGAAGGGAGACACGTTGTCTCAAGGGATCCCCGAGGGAATGGGTACACATATTTGTTTGCTTTTTTAAAACAAAAAAAAATATAAGTTTCAAAAATTATTTCACCACATGTGCATATTTCCATTCATCCTGTCTGTGTCCTTCTATATCTGGCTTAGCGAAGGAAAAATTTCTTCTTGCATAGTTGACTAGTGACTATTTAGTCCTGATCCCTTGCCACCGAAGGGTCCGAGCGGGCATGATCTGTAGGGCATAATAGGGCATAGCGTTTAAACTATGACGATTAGGCCACACAAAGGAAGCCTCTAGCCACAGCGCCACGATCCCAGAATAATCTACACGGCAAACATCCGGGCTAATATCGGGTCGATTTTGTGAGATCGTGTTCCTTTAGCTATGGAGAATCGAGCTGCCTAATTGGGTCGGAACACTCAGCTGTCATTTCCTGTCAGCACTGAAAGTAGAAGGTAGAAAAGAACATTTGGAAAAAATGCGGAAAAATTCTATAATGTTAAAATGTCAATTCGTAATAATGTCAATAATGTGCATAATGCAAATATCAAATTGACGGTGTACATAGTTTACTCCGGTGCCTGACACCGTTAAAGACTCCACCAGACCCGTGGTCGGTGAACGGGCACCACCGTATCCTTCCATGGATATTCGATGGATTGTTCCATAAGTCGATCATTGGCTGGGGATCTATGTAGGGAATGAACTCCCCCCTTGTAGATCATTCTAGGGTGTGAAATGACGAAATTAAGAAACAAAATAAAAAAAAAAAGTAAACATGAAGCAAGTCACTAATGAAACACAAAATCTTAGTCAGTAAGGGGGGAAGACCCGCTTTCCACATGGTCAAGAATGACGGAAAATGACGGAAATTGCGGAATGAAATTCAATAATGTCAATTGTCAATGTTACACTAGTAAACAAATAATAAAGGGCTGAGCGGGTCTAGGGGCTTGGACCTCGTGTTCAAGGTTCCTGAGACTCGGGAATCCCAACCACCAGGTCCTATCCGAAACTTGAACTGTCATCTCCCCGGATCATCGTCAACTGGTGGCAAATAATGGGTTTGACAGTTAGGGGCAGGAGAGGGGGAAACAACAGCCACCTATCTCCCCGAAGTCCCGTTACATCCATTGGACTCATAAGATTCGTGAACATGTGCACTGTGCGACAGGGATCGGACTCGTGGCATAGAGTTTGAGTCCATGTTGATCATATCGGAAGGATGCAGACTGCATCGGATAAGGACCATATCCAATGTCGTAACGACAATATCTCAAATCGTCAAATCTTAATCTGATATCCGATCCTAGTAAGAAAATGGAAAGGGTCGAGAGATCGACTGGCAATCATTTCCTCGCATCCAATCAAGGGGGCATAAGGGAAAAGAAAAAAGTGGTTCTTGATGGTCACTCGATGCACTGCATCCGTGCCCATATAGTTAGTCTAGGTAGAAAAAAGAGTTGTGGAGAAAAAAACCGTAACCATGTGGCTGAAACGGACACACGCGGCTCTGGAATTAAGAATAAAATTTGAAATAAAAAATTGAACTTTGAGACTAAATGTAAACCAATCAGTTCATTCAATAAGTCTGTAACTAGGTTAATTGTGCGAGACTGAACCCTGATTTCGCCCATGTGGGACGGCTGGTAAGGCATAGTCTCTTCAGCCTCGGACTGTTGCTACTCCTTTAGGCCTCTCTGACATTCCTGTCACTCAAGTACTGCGACTTTCTCCTGTCGGTCACCCGCCCTCCACGTCACATGTGCATAAAGTAATAAAATGCAATCCATAGCCAACTGGAAATTCATGCTTCTGCACCTGCAGGTGTAGGTGCGGACTCTATGTGGTCCGCTCCGCCGGCCGATCTTCGCTTGGGCCCTTCATCCGCATCAACCACTTTGTCTCCGAAAGCGGCGGCCACTTCTTCCAGGGTCTTTCGTTTCGTCTCACTAAGGGGTAAAAAAAAAATAAAAATGTTAGCAAAGGTCAATTGTTTCGGCCTTGGGCATCCACGTACGGGAAGTAAAAGTAAGCAATCACGAGGAAGAAAAAGCTACATGCCACAAAGACATAGTAGTAGTTTTGCTTGATGTTGGCAAATGCACTTGGACCGGCCTCAGTGACTGCGAAAAGGGTTAACCATGAAATTTAAATGGGAACATATAGAGATTGCCCCACTTACTAGCAACGTTCACGATAAAGTGAGAGGCGGCGGCGAGACCCATCACCTTGCTGCGCAGAGCAATGGGCAAGACCTCTGCACCATACAACCAGGTAGTACTATTGAGGAAACCATCTTCGAAATCGACGTGTTAATACCGTGACAGAGATAGATATCCGCGGTCAAAGTATGGAAAGAAAACTCACAATAGCAGACCACAAACAGGTAGATTCCAAGAATAGCGAATCCCTTCCCCACTCGATTGTCCGTATTTTGAAATTCCATTTGCATCACAGCGGCATAAATTTCAATTAATACAATACCTCCCAGACCAGAAATCAACATGCTGTGGATACCGAGTGATCAGCGACAAATAGTCTCATTTACAAACCGCGGAATGGGATGCACTTACTTTCGCCGACCCCACTGATCCGTCAAATACTTGGTGGTCAGAGCATTAGATAAGAAAGCTATCGTACCGTAGACAGCGGCAAGGGCGAGAATCATATGAGATCCAATGCCGAGGGACTTGTACAGGATAGCTAGCAGCATAGCAGTAATTAGCAATGGAGACAAGGGGTCGCGCCAGCATGCATGAGCTTACTTTGGTAATACTAAAAGCCAGTCAGCATCTTAGAACATCTGCACGAAATCACGGTCCGCATACCTGAATCACATTTACGCCTGTCAGACTCGTCATCGTCTGCACGGCAATGGACCTAAAGCCACGAGTCAGCACGATAAGCCCAAGCACGGTCAACGGTTTCTTGAGAGCAAGCATACACCATGACTCGAGATCGGAACAGCTTGAAGATCTCCCGGTAGGAGGTAAGCTCCCGCTCCATCTCATACTCAATCTGCGCCTGCATAAGGCTAAACTCCTCCTCCACCTCATGCACCTGCCCGCCGCGCCGAATCCGGGAAAACTCGCTGCGCGCCTGGTCGATCTTCCCGCTTCGAATCAACTGCCGCGGCGAGTTCGGCATAAATGTCGATAACCCGATAAACATGATAATGCCCCACGGGATCTGGATCCCAAGCGGTAGTCTCCATTGCACGGGTCCGTAGCTCGCGTATCCACATGCGAACCCAACCCAGTTGGACGCCATCGTTCCGAAGGAAATTCCGCAGCCAGAAATACCGCCGATCAAGCCGCGGAAGCGGGGGTCGGATATTTCACTAAGGTAGATGGGGACCGTAGCCACCAGTCCACTGTGGATGTTAGAGTTATGAATGCGCCTTTCCTGGGCCATGGGACCGGGTGGGTTGCTTGGCTGGTGCCTTGAACTTGGGACTGGGACTCGGGACTTACCCAACCGCAAAACCAGCAAGGACGCGGCCTGCGAGAAACATTCCGATATTCACAGATGCGGTTTGGATCACCGTGCCGATGGTCACTACCACGCACATGAGCTGCATGAACCTAATGCGGCCGAGCTTATCGCCAATGAACGTCTGTGTCAATGCACCCACTGCCTCGCCGGCAATGTAGACCGAGACCACCTGTGCCTGTCAGCTTGGTTCTGGACATGCATATGCAGCCCTGAGGCTAGTTGGATCCACATACTGCTCCTGTGAGGCCAGCTGAAGGATTATGCATGTAATCAATCCAGCTTTGATGCGCAATTGCTATTGGTAGTCTGATTAGTTGGGTCTCTTATCCCTTTGCCGAGGCCCACCACTCACTTGTCGTTGCAATTCCGGTATCGAACCCCTAGATTCGGAATTAGCTTCATCCAAATTATTCGCGATGGCATAGCTAGTAGAAACATACGAATAGGAATGTACCGATGGCAGCGAAGAACGCGATACCGAGTGAGTACCACAGCGCCATGATTGCTGGCCTTCGAGTTCGTGCGAGTCAAGTATCACAAGTATCACAAGCCCCGCGTGCGGTCAACAACTGGGATCAGGTCGGGTCGATAGAGTGTATACAAATCCCTTGAAAAGTGCTGAAAGAGACGTGAGAAGCATGTCACCTCAAGAAACCGGGAGGAGATACCCCGGATATCTATGCCAGTTTCGCTCGATGACCGAGGATCTGTCACACGGTCTCAGAGCTAAGACAAGCTTGGCCATTCGCACTCGGGTGTTCTCCGAGTTGGCAATGATTTTCTGGGGCATGCGGGGGTGTCGGGAATGCTGGATACGGGTTCTGCCACGAATCGCTGATCCAATGAGAGGACGTTTTTGTGAAGGGCGTGGAATCGTGCCACTGGGTCCATTTTAGCTGTGGGTGTTTATTGGGTGGTTGGGATTTTGGGACTTTTCGGTTTGGTCTTACTGGCACGGCGCGTGGGGGTCCACGACTGGAGTGCGGGGGTGGAGGCTCGCTTTTCTGCCCCGTTTATTGTCTCCGGGAACACTTGAATGGTATGACATACGCATAGCCAAGAGACGGGCGCGTTTAGAGTTGGGCTTCTTGATATTACTCAAGGAGTTTCTCCGTTCTCTGCTACTAGTTCAATTTTCTAGGTATTGAGAGATGTCACTGAAAGTGCAGTGAGTCCGAGGCATTCCAAGTTGACCTCGGGAGCCGACTTGGACATCCAGACGTCGTTTGAAGTACCTACACTGCATTTGCCAGTCGTCGACTGCACATGTGGCGACTCGGGCTCAAAGCTCTGCACACGCACGGTGCCAGCACTTGAGTATTCCAAGGTTCGATTGCTAGGTACTACGCATCGCAACTTGAACTTCCTTTTCAAGTTGATGTTAGTACTAGAAGTATATATACTAGTACATACTACCTAGTAGCTACTACTAGTATGGCCTAACATTGAAGATGATTTTCAAGTTCCAAGGTTTCCAATGAATACCTACCTAGGTAGTATACAGGTAATATGTGACTGAAACATGCATCCATGCTCGGTCAACTGCCGTAAAGACATTCGACAATTGAATGTTCAAATGTTCCAATTGGAGGAAATCAAACATTTGAACATCGCGGGTTCGAGGTACCTATTCCATGGAAGTCAACTGGTTGATTGCAGGTGGCACCTGGGCAATTGATGGTCCACATCATTTGAACATGGGCTCGCCTGGGCATTTGACAAATATGCATGTGATAAATGATCACTTCATCTCAGTGCTGGAGTCTCCGCCAATCTGGTTGCTTGGATAATGCCTAGATAACATTTGAAAGCTCTGTCAAGCTTTAAGAGAGCGATTTTTCTATCACGTGACCTTTATTTTCCTCCGGCCGTTGAAGCTGGAGCCCACAAGGAAATAGAGAAGCAATTCATAGATTCCAAGGCTCGCAGGCTAGTCGACAAACATTTGAAGGTATGTCCATGAGGCATGCATGTGTGTATCATAGGGTCTAGGTGATTCGTCACATGACATTTGAATCAAGGCTGTGCATATGTATGCAGACGCCAGTCTTCAAGGCACATCAAACTCCAACTAAGGTGGATGTATGCCTGTGTCCTGAAAGCCCACCTGGGCAGCGGTTCTAAACATTTGAATAGGTTGAAGGTATTCGCTGAAATGAAATATTTGCCTACGTCGGCCAAGTACTCGGTGCATCTACAGTGCAAAAGACATAATCGTCATCAGGTTGCCGTAGCATATTTTTGAAGATATGAATTCCTATTTCATTTTTTCATTGCCCGTATCATATGTTCTCCGCAATAACAGCGAAGCTTCTTGTGCAATGCAGGAAACCCCAGAAGCCGAACAAGGAAATCGAACGCTTAGAAGACAAGAGCAGCACCCTTGGTCTTCTTGTCACCACTGTAGAAGGAAAGATGGTTAGTACTGATGAGCATCACTCAACGTTGGGAAGAAAAGAACATACCCCAACTCGAAGTGCTTGCAGCGCTTCAGGGCAAGCTGCTTCTTGGCCTTGCAAGCGGTGCACTCAAGACGGAGGACAACCTTCTTGGTGGTCTTAGCCTTCTTGTGGAAGACAGGCTTGGTCTGACCACCGTAACCGGACTGCTTTCTGTCGTAACGGCGCTTACCCTGGGCAAACAGAGAGGCCTAATTCATTTTGAAAATATTCCATCAGTATGTCGTTCTTTCGTGGTCATGCTCGAGGTGACGGGTTGATCTCACCTTGCCAGCCTTGTACTGGGTGACCTTGTGCTGGGTGTGCTTGTGGCACTCCTTGCCCTTGCAGTAGGTCCGGCGGGTTTTGGGGATGTTGACCTGTGCGCGAGAAAATATTGATAAGCTTCTTGTGTGCAGGTGGATTTTAGAAGTCCGAACTGCATGCTTCTCAAGTCCGAGTTCGAGTTGAATAGTGTGCAGAAGTACTGTGCGATCTTGCGTCATTGAATTTGGCACCGGTGTCGAAGAATGAGATCCGAGCGAGTTTCGATATTCGTGGTGAGGAAAACGTCTCGAGAACGTTGGCCAATTGATTCCGTCTCATATTTTGCTCGGTCGCACACAAAGCTCGAGAGCTTAGGTTCGCCACACATTTCCGGACTTGTGCGTTCATCTGTTCTCAAACTGAATAGCGACTACCGCGTAAACTGCGAAGATGAAATCGACTCGCATGTTCGGCATTTGGGACTGGTATTCGGTCGGACTGGATGGCGTTTATGATCTCGGGGTATGGCCACACAAATTCAATCTCCATCGCACAGTGTCGAAAAGTACTTCGCAACGAATTTCGGACGGGGACTTGAGGGAGCAGCAGTCCGTAAAATGAACGGTGTGAGTCTTACCATTTTGACTGACTTGCCGGGTAGCGAGGTGGGTGGTCGTTGAGTGTTCACTTGTCGGAGAGATCAAGCAGATGGTTGGGTTGTGGGATTTCGTTTCGCTTAGGCCCTATTCGGGTGTGCGCTAAACCAGGTTGGGAGTTTTACCAGCGTGCTGACTCATCATCCGTGATTCCTGATTAGGGAGGCATCAATGACATTCCTCTACGTTGGACCATAATAAATCTTACAAAATTGATTCTTAGGCAGTGTAAAGATCTATTCATTCACAGTGTATATTTTCTAGTCTTAGTAACAAAAAAAAACTAAACTTTAGAACCCCTTTCCGATAAATACAGCCTCTCCTGCTCCAAACCATGATCGACCCTTGTTGAATTGCAGGCCGCGCTCTTGTCCCACGACCCACTCTCCCTCCGAGGGGTCTCCAAGCTGCTTCCAATCGCTTGATCTCAATGTCTGGTTGATATCCTCAATTTTGTTGATTATGGCCGTAGCCCTAGTGCATAGATCTTCCAGCATTTCCGACTTATCAGCCTCGGGTGGGACGACAAATCTGGCAATGGTCAGATGTGCAGATGGAACATTGTATCGAGATCCAAATTCACATTCGGATTCGGATACAATATCCCAGAGATCCCGCCGCAAATGATGATAAGTAAACGCATCGCCTTCTTCCTCGGCAGCGGGAACAAAGCTTAAGGCGAAAGCCGTTGCATCGTAGCTGATCGCTGGACGAATGAGCCGGCTGCGGTGCGTGAGAGTGTAGCTCATGGTTTCCTCAATAGGAAGCTTTTGCTGCAAGATTGTCGCCATTTCGTTGACTTCGTTCTCTGGACGAGTTGAGAGTAGCTCGCTCACCGTCATATGAAGATTTTCTGGTGGTAAAAGCCAGAGGCCTATAGTAGTCAGTCAGCATGTTGTTCTGTAGAGTTGCATATGTGAGCGGACAGCATACTTGGTCCAGCTACAGATGCAATCTCCTGCTGGATTGCAGAGACAAGCTTGCGAATATGGCTTGGAGGTCTTGCCCAGATAGTCAAATTGTTTCTCCAATCCTGATACTGAATCAGGCCCTTTTCGGCTTTCAAAATGTTCTCCAAGTACTCGTCGAAGTTCCACTCGCGGAAGCTGGGGTTCAGCAATAGCTCCCTGAACTTTGCATTGCGATTGGATCGGTGCGCTTCATAGGCGTCTTGAATTTTTTTCTGTTTGGCCTAGTTAGTCCAAGTCTTGGATGCATGTAGATGACCTTGAAACACTCAATGTGACTCAAAGAGGCTTACCGGATCATCCCCACACGTAGTGATGAATTGTTGGAATTGATTGGGTACGGGACCCTTGGGAGTGATAGTCATGATTGGGGGAAGAAGCTCTGAAGGTCACAATGCATCCAATTCAAGTTCTTAGAGCCTCAGGCTGGGGATGATGGCCAGGGGTTGCCGCAATTTATACAGGGGAATAGTAACCGAGGCGTCTGGGTGGGAGACGGGAGTCGGATAGGTATATAATGCGGGCTCGGACGTCTGCCGGTGGACCATTGGCACGCCCTTTGATGCATAGCCACACCTGGGCAGGGGTGAGAATATTTTAAAATTTGAAATCAAGAGTTGATCGAAGCTTGAGTGGTCAAATTTTAGTGATAACACGATGCAAACGAATGGTGAGAGTTTCAGACTAAATGACAAGGGTTCTGGGCCTCTGACAAATTTGATTGAACAATATTGAGCCAATTAAATATCTGGAATGTGCAAAATCCCGACCCTTGTAGACATCTACTTGGTGTGGATAAGTAGTGATGGAACGTGATTAATTCTTATTGAAAATATCCCAAAGATATCGCGTAAAAAGAATAGTAAGGGCGTCAAACATGACATGGTATACTCTGGTCTAAAGTTCCAGGCACCATCGCGGTTTCCTCATTATCAATCAGGCAACAAGGCCACCGCCCCACCTAAAACCCCGCCAACGCGGCTCTCTTGTGATTCTTGTCTCCCCCAAGACACTCATTTGGATCACAACACTCCCCCACGGACATTTTTCACCAAAAGTCTTGACCTACTCTTCGCGCATCCAGAAACCACCAAAAACATAGGAACACCATACCTCCGTCAAAATGTTGATCAAGTGAGTCTGGGATCCGCTCCTCTCTCCCCGATTGCATCATCGAATAGCTATCATTCCAGATTGTGCTAATGTCTCTTTCTACAATAGAGTCCGCACCCTTACCGGAAAGGAGATCGAGCTGGATATTGAGGCGGATAACAAGGTTAGACCTTCCTCTTCTTAGTCTATTTGACTTCGACGCCCCCATCTGCGAAGCGGCCAGCTCTAGCCCTGGAGGGTGACAAGCTGTCTTGAGAAGCCGACTCTAACCATTGAAATTTGAATAATCCAGGTTTCGCGCATTAAGGAGCGTGTCGAAGAGAAGGAGGGAATTCCTCCCGTTCAACAGCGTCTCATCTACGGTGGAAA
Organism: Penicillium sclerotiorum; assembly: GCA_911649655.1. Classification (NCBI taxonomy): domain Eukaryota; kingdom Fungi; phylum Ascomycota; class Eurotiomycetes; order Eurotiales; family Aspergillaceae; genus Penicillium; species Penicillium sclerotiorum. The sequence continues at coordinate 1,174,326 of CAJVRJ010000008.1, forward strand.
GCAAATGTATGTATTCGACCTGGATCCTTTCTATTCCCAACTCGGTGGAATGAATCCAAAACTAACAACCCCATTTCCGATAACAGGGCGGATGAGAAGACCGCCGCTGATTACGGCCTCGAGGGCGGTACCACCCTTCACCTTGTATTGGCTTTGCGTGGAGGCGACGCCATGTAAACCGCCATTTCCATTTCGATACCACAATGTCCCTCCCTGCAGCAACACGACAGGGATGCCAACATTAGGGAGGTAGACCTTTGCATCTGAGCATTTTTCTTTTCTGATACCTTGATTCAACGCTACGGAGGAGGCCTCAGCTACCATGCTGATAAGCCAGGCGTCCCGGAATGGCATTTTGTTATTTGCTTGTGACTTGAACAGTTAGGAGGTCTTAATACTCGGTCCGTTCTGCGTTAGAATCAGAAGAACCCTATCCTCTTTTTCCTACCCAAGAAGGGTCAATGAAGCACCGAGTCAACCGGACCGGAGGAAACATTTTGAATACTTCAACATGCGCACAATAACTATCTGAGTTTAGATGAAGCATCAAATAGGAAAGAAGCATTCAAATGTTCATCCACGACAAGAGCTCGTTTTCACTTTATTTGCAAGGCCTAGCTAGATTCCCGCGAAGTATATTCAAACACTTGAATTAACATGTCCGTTGATGCGTCGTATACCATACGAGTCACCAAATCCCAGACCGAGTCCTAAACCAAACTCCAGGTATGCCAGTGTGTCTACTGGCAGATGAATGCAAGAATTATGGAAATGAAGGAACGCTATATGGGGAATTTGAAAGATACGTTGATTTCCATCAACTTATAAAACGGGGCGACGGCACCTCGACTGAATGAAGACGCTCCTAGACCCGAACCCGAACCCAAACTCCAGAGATGCAAATTATGTCCACCAGCGGATGAATAAAAAGCTGATCGGAACGAAAGAACGCTAATCAGAGAATATAATGAGTTGACTATCAACTCATTAAGCAAGCCGACGGCGCTTTGGCTGGATGAACACGCTATCCGGCCGCTTCCGGGGCATGGTCATCGTTGGCCTTGAGGGCGCCGAGGGGGGTGATGCTTGCGCAGTCGTCCTAGCAGATGCTTGCGACCGGTGAGAAGGGCCGGCAGCATCTGCTGGTGGAGACGTGCGCGAACTGGTAGGGAGCGGCCTTTTCCGAGAAGGCTCCGGATTTGATGGCGGCGGTTGACCAGCAGCAATCGCGTTAAGCCGCGCTTCCCTCTCAGCGAGGGAAGGCGAAGAGGATGGCGGCATGTTAGGCCCCGATCGGGTGTCTAACCCACTGCGCCTTGACGATGAGCCCGCGATAGGTTGATCGGGAACCCGTCGGTGAACCTCAATCAGTGACCGGGGCGCCCGCCGGACTTGAGACTGCCGCGTGTGCAGTTCCTTAGTTGGAACTGCTAGCGCATTATTTCTGCGCTGCGGTGTGAAAGGCGTTTGTTTGCCCTTCGCGACAGAAACCAAGCCCGGTCGAGGGGCCGAGAATCGAGACCCGAAGGTAGACCTCGACCGTTGGCTGCCTTTTGTTCGAGGCCCCGATATGATCTTGGGCGTCATGCTCTGCTTTTTGTCCTTGAGGCCATTGAGAGCCGCCATCATCTTCTCGGCGTCGGCATCGACCGCTCGTTCAGCGTCCGCTCGGAGGTCGCTGTAGATTCCGTACCAGTCGTTGGATGTTTTCGGCAAGTCGTATTGATCCCATTGTGGAATGTCACGCTTGATAAATTCCATCCAGAGTTCCCCGTCTTCTCCGATAAGCTGCGGGGATAGCATCTCCATGTTGTGCTGAAGCAAAGACAGAATGGTCAGTTATTTGCTTTGGTTTGTTTATGACCTGCATTTATTTTCACCAGGCGCATATGTCAATCGAGGAGGGTATTTGCAAACTCACTAGTCGCTCTGGGTTGTCGACTTTCAGCAGGATTGGCCGAACAAGGGAATAGGGCAGATTGCCAATATCGTCAAGTGCTATTCACCAAGCCGTACGTTAGTTGACTGATTTGATCAACATGGCAAAGAGGAAATTGCGGTCGGCTCTTGTTGTAAAATTCAAAACTCACATTTGACGTGTTTGATGGCAACGGCCATAGCCATCTGCAGGAGTGATCGAGCTGGCATGGTTGGTGATGGCAGCTGTGGATTCGAAAACTCGGGGAGATCGGCGCGCGAGTGGGTTGGTGACCATGGAAGAAGTTCAAATGTTGGAAATTCTCTTAAATAGTCGCCTGGAAAAACGGCAGTAAGATAATGACCTAGTCTGATGCCCAGAAGGTTCTTTCGAAGTTGGATGTCTAAGGAGTCGTGGTCAAGGACCAAGGAGCCCCAGTGATCATCCAAAACGAATCAAGCGCTCATTGGCTCAGAGAATTGCGGGGCGGCTTTCAAGGTGGCGCTTGTATGAAGCATGACTTTATATACTCTCGCTTCAACACAGCGATTGTGCCCAGGCGTGTGGTCAATTAACGAGTATTAGATCAGGGTTCGTGCTACACCCTCGTAGGTACTTTACGTAATTGGGGCAAAGAAAATATGAAGTTTCTCAAGCTTCAATGAGGACTACAATGACATAATGATCCTAGGCTACTCACGTTAACTATAGGGAGGAAATGACTCATTTGAAGCATATATTGAAAAGATCATAAATTGAGGTGACAGTCATCGAACATAAAGACATAAAGTGAGTAATCACATGGTAAATGAGTGATTTAGTCCGAAAGCGAGCGTTGAACTCAGCATTCAGCGAGCTTTCAATAGTTAGTTAGTGGAGCTCGATACCTGAGGCTCAAATGCAAACATTGCAAACATACCATCACTGATATCACCGATAGCATCATGAGGGGCTCATTGGGAATTCTCAGTGGATTCAGAATTAACTTCATTCGTCTCAAACAAAAAGCAGAAAAGGTATGTTTCAATCCAAATCAAATGGCCCAGGAGCTATTGGTTCGTGTAATTTCGACCCCAGACCCCAGCCAAGGAATCCCCTGCGAGGCTAGCATGCAAGATATCGGTCCTATGTTCTACCCACAATGGGGTATGGAGACAATTCTACTGCTGTTTCAATTGCACATGGAAAACAGATCTCGAGAATGTGTACATATGCGCATTAGCACTATGGACTACTCCAACATCCACATCCACTTTGTGCCCCGCGACAGGACCGATCCACCTGAAGCTGCACCTTGCATCCTGCACCTTACGTTCTTTCATGCACGTCGAAGAAGTTGTGTCTAATTGCTCAGCAGATCATACTACACAATGGCACCTCGTTCCCAGCTTGAGATTGTTACCTCCTCGGTGACTCGTTTGGTAAAGGAGGAAGCTTCCTACCACCGCGAGCTTGAGCAACAGGGTCAGCGTATCAAGAAGCTCGAATCGGGCGAGGGTGGTGATGACGAGAACAAGGATTTCCTTATCAGGCAAGAGGTAGGATCTCATATTTCGGAACAATGCATAGATCATTCAGATACTTCGATCAACCGTGCAATTTTGAATGGAGTGATACTGACTTGCTTGGCTAGCATTTGGCTCTGGAGGAGACCAAGAAGGTCCTCCCCACTCTGAAGCAGAAGATCGTGGATGCCGTGAAGGAGCTGGAGGCATTGATTGTAAGTGCTTCTCCGTTTTTACCAATTGAATGCCTGGTGGGGGACTAATAAGTTATAGGTCGAGGAGGGCCAGAAGGGTGCTGAGAGCAACGTTCAGCACATCACAGCTGCCAAGGACGCCATTGCCCAAGCCAAGATTGCCGAACGCGAAGTCTCATAATGAATTACATTCTTAATCTGAACGTCAGGCTATTGAAAAGTGGAAAACTGTGAGGAACACTTGGACTCTATGGAACTCCATTTGCATGCATGTAATCTAAAAAACCCTGCAATGATCAACGCCTCAGATCTCGATAATCAAACCATAAACGCCATGCTAGAGATATTGTACATGTTTTAAAAGCTAGGTGGTATCCATTTTCTCCGCGAGAGGATCATCTGGAAGCTCTTCGCCTTCTTCGAGGTCATCTGATTGTTCCCCAGCATCGTCGGCGGTGATTTCACCTTCATCCGCCATATTCATGTCATCCTGATCCTGTGTACCGTCCACGCTGATGGCATGTCGCAAGGGTGATGCGCCTCTTGTAGCGTTCGCTCCCCTATCCACTTGCAATTTGCCCTCATCCTGACTATGTTGAGAAGGGGTAGCACTGTCGTTCTCTGGCCGAGGGCTGGTTGCAGCACTGATTTTGCCCTTTGAGGAGGCATCGCCTTCGTCGCCATCCTCACCCTCTTGCATACCTTCCCTGCGTTCCACTTCCTCTTTCTCGTCGCGAATCAAGCGACGGAGCTGCATGCCTTCCTCCACAATACGACCGAACTGTTCACGTCGCTCGGACCATGTCATCGCATAGTCCTTGCTTTCCTTCTCCAAGTCTGAAATCTCAAGCTGCAGCTTTTGAAGATTGGCTTGTTGCTCCTCCCGCGGCTTCAACAGCCGATTCTTAGTGATTTTCTCAGCCAATTCGTCGTAGCTCTTTCGTAAAGCCAATGTCCTCTGGGCCTCATCCAGTTGAACGCGCAAGCTGATGGTGTTCTCGCGCACAGCTTCCATCGTCGAGAGAATGCGAACTTTCTCGTTCGCGTACCGCTGGCGCTCTTCGTCGTTGCTGGTCAAAAGAAACTGGATTCGAGCGATGCTTCCCTCGAACGCAGCAAAATCGAGAGTCACATCTTCACGAAAAAGACGCCACTCATCGAGACGTTTCTGCTTGTCGGAATCTGCATCTGCGACCGCGTCGGCGTCGTGATCTTCAGGAGGAGGGGTGGGAAGGGCCGAGCTGGAAATAATGAGGGATTCGGGGTTGAGGAGACGTTTCGAGATGCGCTTGAAAGGTTTTTCTTCAACGTTCAGAAGACGCGATTTGTGGAGCGCATCTGTATAGGAGGAAAAATGTTAGTTTTTTCTTCTTTTCGACAAAAACGGTGGAAGCTCCGGTGGGAAGACTCGACCTTCTTCAGCCTGGCCCAGCAGCCCGTAGGTAGCCATTTTTGGCGATTCAATGCGAATTTTAAATACCCAAGGGATAGAGGTAAGCTTCAAACCTTTGAGAGGAAAGCTTGTTTGGGATTTAAATGGAAAAGTGTCGGGGTTGATAATGAGGGGGTAGGATGAGACTCAAGGTGGAGAGAAGAAAAGTGAAGCCGAGCGGTCTGGCGGTTTCAGGCTTTCAGCCTATGCGGCTGCTTTCCCCAGGAAACGAAACTCACCTCCACTAGATCCCGCATTCAACCTTCCCCTTACGAGCTTGCTCCACGAGTTTTTTCTCGATGCAACTGCTCGATGCGATTTATTGCTAGATGATGAGAGGAGAGAGCGAAGAAAGATTCAAGGCGCGCTTTGTTGATCCAGCGCGTGAGTCTCGTGCGTTTCCCCATAACAAAGTGGTGTTCTAAGAACTGTGGGCATCACCCCGATGGAAGCAGAAACCCGGCCATCCATGACCAGCGTCTTCCCTCGAACGCTGGTATTCCCTCGCTGAGCGAATCGAAAATACCTGCCTCCGTCAACATGACAGAAATGTCTTCGGGTCTTCAGCTGGATCAACGATTTTCTTCTCTTGAGGAGTTCAAATCTGTGATCAGGAGCATCTCTGTTCGACAACACTGGGAACTTCGTGTGATTCGGAGCAATAAGAAGAGTGTGGTTATTGGCTGTCGATCAGGAGCTAATTGTTATTTTCGTGTGGTTTGTCGCTGTAACAGAAACTCCACCTATATCACTAGCTTGCAGGACAGTCATAGCTGCCGCAGAGGTGGAGACTCCCCAGTGCGGACCCCAGTGCGGTCCGAAGCCTCTCATGTCCGATTCCTGCTCAGCGAGATCCCCAAGCTATTCGACATGGATGCCAAGATACGAAGCCAGGATGTTGTGGACGCAGTGAAGCGTTATCATGGATACGATATTTCCACGAGACAGGCGCAGCGCGCTTTGATCAAATTGCAGTCGCAGGATACCTCTCAGAATGACCAACCTATGAGCTTAGATATGAGTCCAGGTGACCAACACTCGCCTGCCCAGTCTCAACCTGAATCGCAGGGCGATGCAGGACCAGCATATCGGGGTCTGTCGGAGAGTCGTTGGATATCAGACCCCCTCCAGCCATCTTTTATTGAGAGCGATAACGTGAACCCCCATGAATCGCCAGAGACCACTATAGCGCCGTCGCACGTTCAGCCTACTATGCGACCACCTCAGATACCCCAACCGCCTATCGGAACTCCCACCCAGTCGGCCATGGGCAATGACCCACGCCCTGTGGCCGTGTCGCAGCCTGGCGTCGGGTATGCGACAGCTGCTCCGATGCCACTCCCAGGTCCTTCACATCACAAGCCTGCGGGCTATCCTCCTCGAAATGACCATCCCGCCATGCCTCAGATGGTTCTTACGGACTTCAAGATTGAGTTTACATGTACAACTTGCGGAGCTTTAAACCAGAGCTTTTTCCCAAATCAAGGCAATGTTACCGGTGGTGCTTACATGACCCACCATCCGGTTCCATCTCCAACTGCTGTCGCGCGACATGTGGACCCTTCGCAACATGGTCAAGAGGGCAGTACTGGAGATGTAGCTGATGATGATGCTTATTCTGTCAATGCTCTCAATGCTCGCGTCATGCAGAATGCATGGGCAGCTGGTAATTTAGGCGTCCCCATCGGGCCGCCCAACAACTAGCATGACACACCAAACATCGAAGATAACGTCTCATATAGATTTGATCTCATGGAGAGACATTTTCCGATTGGACGATATTCTTCGATGGCTAGGCCGTACACGAATTGGCCGACACACTCATGTTGATTCGATTTCCCTTTTGGTGTACACTAATTGGATATTTCTTTCCATATGTGGCGCTGGATAACATTTCGTTTCTGAACATTTGAACTTGAATTTCCTACAGCAGACCTCCACTACTGCAGCACTGTATATCGATGGTGGGCTGGCAATGGGATAAACGAAGGCCGGAACTAAACGAAGACGACGAGATACGACATACCTATGCTTGCTTTATTTTCCTTGATACCACCCTTTGTCCATACTGCCTCCATGGCTTTGAAGCTATTACTATTACTTACCAAACACTGGAATCGATTTCCTTTCTCGGCGTTATTGTCACGGTCACAATGGGATACTGCAATCTTTCAAGACACATGCTCCGGGCTCATGCAGCCAACATCTGGTTCAAATTCCCGATCGTATAAAACTCAATAATATAACCCTTAGACTCGGAAGAATGTGAGTTCAGATCGAAATTGCTCTCCACCATCTTCGATTAATAAAACCTCATCAGGCTCTGGGGCGGACCCTTCTCCACATCCCGCTTATTGTTGATCTTCCCCACAAGCAGCAAGGCGCACTAGTTTACTAGACCCGGGGATTTAACCCCAGAATGTCACCTGCTCTCTTTTCCAACCAGTAGCAGATCAAAGTCAACGACACTCTCGGTACAATTCTTGGAAGCGACTGGGAACGTGTCCCAGTCAAGGATTCGGGCCAAGCCGCATGGTGACGATGCCCTCTTCGTATTCGCGGACTCAGCTTGTACTGGCCTGCAGGCTACATGGCGTCTCGGCAGTCGACCAGGTCATTTAATTCCCGGCTGAAATTGCGTCCCACCCTTTTCTCGACGTGCAGAGGTCTCTTCGGTGTGTGTGGGTATTCTTTCTGTGTTGGGGCCAATGGGCTCGCCCCTAGGCTGAAGCATGACTCTTCTCCTCACGGTAGACGAGAAGTCTTTCATGCCGCTCCTCAAGCTAGACTGATCTTTGTTGATGGTGCAGAGGACTCCGCATGGCCCCACAGGAAGAGTAAATCCGGGGTAGAATTATGGGGGGTTCAAGCGAGGGATTAGAGCAGATTGTGAAGAGGTGTAATTACGACTATGGTTTAGCTAAAATCTCGTGCATTTCCCCTAGAGCTCTTCTGATAGCTATAAAATACTAAGCTCGGATATTGCAGTTCTCCTTAAGATACTGAGCCTTGGAATTATTCTCTATCTCTCACTTGGATTGTTCTTTTGTTTCTCTATCTGCCTCTGACCTGCAATCGGACCATTATGGCTGTTGAGCAACGCAATGGCCTTTTGTTGCATTGGAAGGCGTTGGCAGCGTGCTCCCTGATTTCCATGTCATCTTTCCAATATGGCGTGGACTACACGATGATTGGTGGTTTCCAAGCAATGGTTGGCTTTTTGAAAGTGAGTAGCAATCTATGCCCAAGTGGCCTGTCAATGCGTTGATCATGACTGATGAATGGGACTCCGTGACTACAGGTTTTCGGATATCAAGACCCGGCCAGCGCTACTGGATGGAACATCACATCGAAACGACAGCAATTGATCTCCTCTCTCATGGTCCTGGGTGCTTTCGTTGGATCATGCTCTGCAGGTAGTCGATCCCATAAGAGATTTAGCTGAAGGGGGCTGACATCTATCATAGGACCGGTCGCGTCATTGATTGGTCGAAAGTCAGGCCTACACGTGGCTATTGTCCTAATATACGTTTCAAACATCGTGATGATGACTACCGACTCCATTGGTGGTCTTTATGCTGGTCGTTTGGTCATTGGGATCGGGAATGGATTTCTCATGACATTTTCGCAATTATACATTCAGGTAAGGATGTGACGCCGAGAATACGTCTGTCAATAGACTGGAGATGTTGAACCTGAAGCTAATAGTACCTCTATCTTGTCTAGGAATGTTCACCTGCACGATACAGAGGTCTTCTGGTTGGCTGGTTTCAATTCTGGACGTCATTCGGGTCCCTCATCGGCACAATTGTCGACAATTTCACTCAGAAGTCGGTTACAAGAAGCAGCTATATCATTCCACTGGGAATAGTATTTGTCGTTCCAGCAATATTGGTCATCGGCATGTTTTTCATCCCAGAGTCGCCGCGTTGGTTGCTTCAACACAATCAGACCGAAAAGGCTCACCTGGCTTTAGTCTGGCTCAGACCCGACCAGGAAACTGTGGATAAGGAGATGGAAGACATTCAGCGTGCCATCAAGCTGGAACAGGACTTTGCCAGTGGTGCCTCCGTTTGGGATATGTTCACCAATCCTATTGATCGTCGTCGGACGATTCTGGCTGTCTGCGCTGTCTCTACCCAGGCTGCATCGGGTGCCATGTATATGATCGGTGAGTCCTTGAAAAATAACTGACGCTGGATCTTGGCTGACCTCTTCATAAAGCATACGGAACTTACTTCTTTGAAATGGCCAACGTCGGCAATGCCTTTGAGAACAGCTGTATACTTACTGCTCTGGGCGTTGTGGCTATATTGATCAACATTGCTGTTGTCACCCGCATTGGTCGTCGAAGAGTCTTCTTGACTGTGGGACTCATTATCTGTGGCTTTAGCCAACTTATCTCGGCTGTTGTGTACACAAAATACCCCGGAGAGACACCCACGGGCAAGGTGATCGTGGGAATGTCAGTTATCTTCATCTTTGCTTATAACGTGGGTCATATCAAATCTTCTCCAATGGTGAAAAGCAAAATCTGACCTGACTTACAGGGAATGGTATCAACATACGCCTGGGTATCGGGTGGAGAGCTTCCATCTCAGCGACTACGATCTTATACATTTGGTTTGGCGGCAGCTATTGGATTCCTTGGAGCGGTCAGTGTGCCCCAATTTCCAGCTGATACACACAAACAATGATTAACAAGTCGAACAGTGGCTTACAACATTCACGGCACCATATTTCATCAACGTGGCCGAGTTGAACTGGGGGTGAGTCAGACCTTGTCCATGAAACTGGGAGAAAACTGACCTTTGATCTCTGCAAAGTCCGAAATATGGCTACATCTGGTTTCCATCCTCCCTTATCGCTGCTGCGTTCATCTACTTCTATCTTCCAGAGGTTAAGGGAAGGACTTTGGAGGAGATTGATGAAATGGTGAGTTCAAATGTGGATTCGGAAGCATGAAGACGCTATACTAACTATCACGTAGTTTGAGCAACGTATCCCGGCTCGAAAGTTCGCTACGTACAAGTGTGTTGGTCCAGCTGCTCTCGAGGCAAAATTGAAGAATGAAGGGGGAAATGATGTTATGAGACCAAGGGACTCTGGAGATTCGGAGAAGGCCACCGCGGAGTTTGTCGAGGATAAGGCTTGATTATGGCTGTGGTGAGAGTGTGCTTCAAGTTGGAGAAAATAACATACTGTGCGAAGGATAGTTATGTTATTTTCATGAGCATTGAAGTCAGTTGAACTGGTAGTCTTAGTAATGGTGAGGTTAATGCACAATGCTATTTGGTGCTGGAGGGTATTTGATTCGAGTTGAATTTAGTTCAAGTTAATCAATCTAATTCAACATTTGAAGTTCAAATTGACATTGATTGCTATTTATATGGGTAAAATTCAATTCGCAGGCTAATTAACCTTCTGCAACTTCTGCAAAACTGACCCAAATGCCTCCTTCGCGTGGTTCTCAGCATCATGTCTAAAGATCCAGTCTTCACGAGGAAGCTGAATTGACGATGGGTCCTTTGCCACCTTGTCCCAGTCTGCTTTATGCCACATATCACGAGTTGTTTCTCCAGTCTTCTGGACCGCCTTCACACGCTCATAACTGTCGAGAGGAGTTCCAAGGTTAGCGCCAAGCTCATGAATACCAGAAGAAAAGAAATCATACCGAATGTCTTGATATGCTCTCACGGCATCGGGGACATTTGACTTCCCAGCTTCTCTCAAGCACACAGCCAAAACCACACCGTCTTCCATCGCTTGGGTAGCACCTTGAGCCGATGTGGGCAGGAAGGGGTGGGCAGAATCGCCGAGCAAAGCGATTCGTCCGTGATCGCTCACCCAGCGAGGCAAAGGATCCCGATACACGAGCTTCCAATCCACGAGTTCTGGGGTCTTCTCGACGATCGCCTTACAAATGGGGTCCCACCCCTCGATCACTTTGTATACGTCCTCGAGTTTCCCTGGTAACTGCCAGGATTCCTTGATATCGGCTTCGTCCTGATTCAAGAAATGGTGAGATGAGTTTCTAATCATTTGTATGAGTCGCAGCTAACCTTGTGCGTCAAAACCCAGCAGCAGTCTTGTCCGTTCTTGATCGTGGAAAAGAGGAAGTGAACATCGGGCCCAATCCAGCCGTTGAACGTGTCGCCATTTTCGCAGAAATGTTTGGTACGCGGATCGCGAATCATGTCCTTGTTTGAAAACCTACTCTCATCAGCAAAGTTCGCCATTTCAATTAACGACGGGAGTCCTAATACTCACCAAGCTCGGAAAATCGCGTATCCACTTGGCTTAGGTTTGTCGACGTATCCCAGGACCAGCTCACGCGCCTTCGAACGGACTCCATCTGCGCCAATAACAAGGTCTGCCGAGATCTTGAGCAAATGGTCAGTTATATTGAGTTTCGCATGAGAACTTGAGGCTATCGTCAATTTACCTTGCTGCCAGATTCCAGAATAATTCCAGCTTGCTCCTCATCTTCGAAATACTCTGTGACCCTCTGGCCAAGGTGGATAGGAATGCCGAGATCATCCTTCGCATAGTTGAAGACAACAGTATGTAGCTCACCCCGATGACCATTGAAGACTGGTGCATCCGGATCATGCTTGGGAGGCAGCTGTGTGTGCACAAGTTCGCCTGTCCATTTGTGAATCTTGAAACCGTGATTTTCGAGGTTGATGCTGAGCGGTCTCAGTCGATCTGCAATGGTGCCGTTGGACCAACGCCGAAAGATACGACCTGCATTCGGACCGAAGGATATGATATCGCCAAGTGACTTTAGCTCTAAAGAATGAGAGCGCGTGAGTAGTGGGATAAATGTGTTTTTAGGGGCTATTTTCGTTGACTGACCAGGAAACGATTCATAAATCTCCACGGTATGCCCTTGGCGATGACATTCAATGGCGGCCGTCAAACCACCAAATCCTGGGAGGATTAGAAACCATGACCAAAAGATTTCAAGGGCCTGGAAGTTTACCTGCTCCAACCACCACAACTTTTATCCCCGTCGAGGGAGCTGTGTCCTCATGGTGCAATGAGTTCGTCATATTGTCGCTCGTACAAGACAGTGTCAAAAAGCCGAAAGAAATTATCCGCTACAGACTGGATTGTGAACTAGCTCCTATGACAGCATCGTGCTCTTATCCCCCATTGCCCTTCCCTATCCTCAAAACAGACGGCTTTGAACCAAAAAGCCAACTGCCGAAAATCATACCAAGTTGGTCTTTGAATCAGGGCTCGGTCCCTTTCTACCGACATACTCAACCAATGAAATACCCCGAAGGAGAACTAACGGACAATATGTGGAGGTGGAGAGCGTTCTTGCGGGGCTCTAGGAGTCATCGAACCGAGCACGAACTAGCCTTTGATGCCCCACCCCCGCATACAGAAGTACAATTGATCATCGGAGATTGTTCTAAGGTTCAGGAGAACATGGTGATGCCTTTTCCATTTCTCAATTGTCTAGCGAGAATGTGGCGACGCCATTTTGTGGGGCTTCCAAGCCAGCCCTCGGTCTCCTTGCGGGGCTACGATGCCCTGAGAAAGAAGGAAATGGGAGAAAGTGATATAGTCATAGCCAAGGACACAGCTGAGGAATCATGAGATCTTTTCGTTAAACGAGAGAAACCGAAGATGAGCGTATCTCGGCCGGAGTTCAACGAAAAAACCACCGCAACAGAGGTTGTGGGTGCTTTTGCCGATCAGGTCAAGGGAAAGAATGGTAAGTTATAGAGGTCAATTGAACTTCCAGGTCATATTATGGGATGCTGATACAAGGAAAAGTGATCATCACCGGTGTCGCACCTAATAGTCTCGGTGAAGCCCTTGCATTGGCCGTCAGCATCCAAAAACCAGCAAAATTATTTCTGGCATCTCGCACGGAGGCCAAACTCCAACAAGTAGCCGCTAAGGTCCGGGAAATTTCTCCAGATGTTTCGGTCGAATTAGTGGCACTGGATCTTGCATCTCAGAAATCCGTTCATACCGCCGCATCTCAGATCCAGGGATTGGTCGACCGCGTCGATATCTTGATAAACAATGCCGGATTAATGGTCTTGGAGCGAGGAACCACGGCCGAAGGCATTGAAGTTCAATTCGGTACCAATCATGTCGGACACTTCCTGTTCACTAATTTGCTCATGCCTCAATTGAAGAATGCAGCCAAATTATCGGAACCTGGATCAACCCGTATAGTCAATGTGACTAGTGCCGGTCATCGATTGTCACCTATTCGCTTCTCTGACTATAACTTTGAGGGCAAAGACGTGCCTCCAGATGAGAGACCGCCTGATGGATTACCGCCAATGTTTAGTCCCAGCGCAGGCGGCTATAATGGCTGGCTGGCGTATGGACAATCCAAGACGGCCAACATTCTATTCACAGTATACCTGACCCAGCATCTGGCGGAGTCTGGTATAGTTTCGTACACCGTCCATCCTGGCTGTAAGTATTGATCAGTGTTCAGCCAAATGATCTTTTTTTGTTTCAGTGCTCTGACATTCATGCAGCAATCTGGACTGGCCTGAGCCGGAGCCTCGATGATTCGGGAACTGACACTATATCGAAAACAAGCAAGTTTTGGAAGACAACTGATCAAGGTGCGGCGACTATGCTGGTGGCTGCTTTTGATCCTGCTCTCAAATGTAAGTTCACAACCGAGCCCCGGGAAGTCAACTCTCCGCATACTAAATGGCCTCTATGTAGCTGTCTCTGATCCTTCCGCTGTATACCTCAGCGACTGTCAATTTGCCCCAACGGCGCCACATGCGGTAAGCCTGGATGCTGCCGAGAGGCTATTCCATCTGAGTGAGACGCTTGTGGGGAGGAAATTTCCGCTGTGAGATCACTGATTTTCGGATGTCCGATGCATGCATGCATTGTTGATTTGCAAGCTTTTTTTGACCGCTCAATCCTATGAACAGGATGCAGCTATTATAATATCAATTGAAGCACCTCATTCACAAGGATATCTTCAGGTCCAAGCATAATTCTAGTCGTAATCAAGCGATCTTCTGTGGCCATCCCTGCCGCATGAGATTTATTCCGGATGGATGACTAATGCTATACATCAGTCCGATCGGACATCCGAAGTGGCGCGACCCACTGCAGATTCTGTACCTTGCCAACCACGCGACACCATGGCGCGGAATACAGCCGGCGTTCCTGGATCCATTGTCCACCGGTGCAGGATTAGGATAAGACACTGGATCAATCCAGGCCCATCGGAGGCATATCCGATTTTCAATCTTGCTTTGCGGCGCCAATCTCCAATGGATGCTTAGACATTTGCCGATGACTCGGACAAGACTCAAAATGCGATGCGGAGAAAAATCCTTCTTAACCTCTACCCATTCAGCTTTTATAAGCACATCCTCAGATTTTTCCTTCATTCAAAAGTCTTTCTGAAGGGATTGGGCTAACATTCTTTCCCGTTAAGCTTCAGCCAAGCATTATCTACCCCATCCGCAGACAAAATCTAAAAGAGTCTGTCCCCACTTTCCATTTGATGGCACCTGCCAAAACATTGAGCTAGAATTTTCGAGATTTTACGGGATTCGAGCTTTGCGTCACAGGCCTAGACATGGCATCTAGTCGCCAACGTGCGGCCGAGAAGGCCCTGCACGATCAAACTAACATCTTGCCGTTCGGACAGCTCATGGTTGTGTTTACGGGTTTGGCCACATCGCTACTCATTACCATGTCCGACCAGAACGGTATCAGTGTGACTTTACCAACTATTGCACGCGACCTCAATGCTCAAAATACCATCTCCTGGGCTGGAACATCGTCTTTAATTGCCAACACCATGTTTACAGTGCTTTATGGCCGATTGTCAGATATCTTTGGTCGGAAAACAATCTACATTTCAGCATTGGTTTTACTATGCATTGCAGATCTCTGCTGCGGCTTGTCTGTCAATTCGACGATGTTCTATGTCTTCCGAGGTCTCGCTGGTGTTGCCGGTGGCGGTGTCACCTCTCTCACTATGATTATTGTCTCCGACGTGGTCACGCTTGAACAACGTGGAAAATACCAGGGTATTCTAGGTGCCGCGCTTGGTGTCGGTAATATCATTGGACCATTCATCGCAGCTGCATTCATTATGGATTCTACCTGGCGCGGATTCTTCTGGTTGATTTCTCCATTGGCTGCTTTATCCGCTGTGGTTGGAACGTTCCTGATCCCGAATAATGCGAAGAAGGGTAACTTCTGGGAGAATATCAAGCGAATTGATTGGTGGGGTGTCCTTGCGTCATCCATCGGAATCATTTTTCTTTTGATTCCGATCTCTGGTGGTGGCTCATACTTTGAATGGGATTCTGCGATGGTAATCAGTATGCTGGTCATTGGCGGATTGTCCTTTGTCGCATTTGTACTCATTGAATGGAAGGTCGCCATGTTACCAATGCTCCCCAGTATGTATTGCATCTTCCTATATGCAAAAACAATCTTGCTAACATTTTATCAGTGGCTTTCTTCAAGAACTCAGTCGTCGTTGCTCTTTTCCTGCAAAGCTTCCTGCTGGGTGCAGTTTACCAGGCATACTTGTACTATTTGCCTCTCTATTACCAGAATGGGCGTGGATGGAGCCCCATTGTATCAGCAGCCCTGACAGCCCCAATGGTAGCCTGCCAATCTGTGGCATCGATTTGCTCTGGACAATACATTTCACGAATGAAACGATACGGGGAGATTATCTGGCTTGGCTTTGGGCTCTGGACTTTGTAAGTATTGCACTGCGAACATTTGGTGTTCGGGAGAAGTCATACTAATCATACATCTTATCTACAGGGGTGCAGGTCTAATGTTAATTTTTGATCGCAATACTCATCCGGGCGTCATCGCCGTCATCGTCGGTATCTCCGGTCTTGGAATTGGCTGTACTTTCCAACCAACAATGGTGGCTTTGCAAGCCCACTGCACTAAATCCCAACGTGCAGTGTCGATTTCCAATCGCAATTTCTTCCGATGCATGGGCGGCTCTTGTGGTCTTGCTGTTTCAGCTGCACTTTTACAGGCCACCCTGCGCTCCAGCCTTCCCAGCGAACTCTCCTACCTGGCGAAGTCTTCCTACTCCCTTCCCTCCGAATCGAGTGTCACCGCAAAGGAATGGGCAGAGATCCTGTCATCCTATTCGAAAGCATCCCATTCGGTCTTTATCCTTCAGGTCCCACTGATCGGCGTGTGTTTCCTCGCATGTACCCTGATTCGGGACCGCGGTCTCGAGCGTCCAAAAGAGCCCGAGGAGATCGAGGAGGAGAAACGAAAGGCAGAACAGGCTGATCGGGACGCCGAGGCTGCCCTTCATGAAGTGCAGGACCCAGAGAACCACGAAGATGAGGAGACTGCTGAGAAGCGCTATTCGATGCATTCGACGCTCGCAGATTCATCCATGCCACCGTCTCGTGCCGAGCCCGAGATTCCCAATGTTGAAGGGAGTGTAAGCACCGAGACAAAGTGATCAAAGCGAAGAAAAGGAAGGAAGGTATAAAAGTGATTGAAAGAATTTCAGGCTTTACATTGCTGAATGCACGTTTTCGTGCTGCATTGCGCTGATTAAAAGCATACGTTTTGCATCGGATACCCAGGGACAGTTGCGTCATTTACATTATTCTTAGCTTAATTTGATAATATTATTATATGAAAATATCCAAATATCATGTTCATCAAGCGCCAATGTAGATTCAAAAGTCTATACTGTGGCGGTTAAGGCTTAGTCGCCACCGTGTGAATCCAGTTGACTTGATGCAACGTCTCGGCCTCGGCAGTCTCCGCCGCTTATCTCCGAGTCGGATCTCACTCCGACCTCCGACATCTTCTTCAAGCCAATGACTCCTTTGGCAAAAGCACAAGTATATCAAGTTCACGCCTCTTGAGTTGATTTTTAACGCCCGAAATGAATAAAGATGTACGCCCCTGCCTATACCCCTGGGTCATCTAGGCAGACCAGTCCTGCAACACGAGAGCACAATCCCCGAAAGCGCGGACGTACAGCATGCACCCGCTGCAAGACGAGAAAACAAAGAGTAAGTCGCGCGATTCTCATCCTGGATTAGAGTAACATGCTTACTCCTATTGATGCAGTGTGACAATGAGTACCCAACATGTTCCAACTGCCAAAAAGCAGGGGTCACGTGTGACAAATCTAGTGTCAGGGAGGACACCGATCGCCAAAATGAGTGAGAATCTGCAAGACAATAGTCTTAATATTTAGGCTGAACTGTTCTAACCCTCGCTTAGTTACACACGGGCATTGGAAGAGCGAGTAGCATTCCTGGAAGGCAAGTTGGGTCATTCCGACGCGGGTATAGCGAATCCAAGTACCTCAGGATCGCATGCCGCAGCCTCGCAGCCCTCGTTATGGTCGCCCCAAGCGGGACAGGCCACACCGCAGACCACTACACCAGGACTCGACAACAATCCAGTCGGGGATATCGTGGGTCTTCTTGCATTAAGCTCCTCCGAAGCTCCTGCCTACGTGGGTGCAAGCTCAGGCCTCTCGCTGGCAGCAAATCTGGGGGAGATGGTCCAAACTAGCGTGTGGAACCAATTTATCTCAAGAATGAATCAAAAGCCCAAATCGAGCCCCGGGAATTCCTCTCAAAAACATACATCCCCACAGTCAGATCAGCCTCAGCCGCAGCCACAGAATAAGTCTAGTGGGGGATGCGCCCGTGCCCGAGACCAATCTATGACCGTTGATCCTCCCAGTGATGAATTCGGCCGCGAGCTCTTTGAAACATACTTCACCAGGCTTCACGCCCGATATCCATTCTTGGACAGAAAGCGATGCTGGCAACTGCACGAGGACAGATGGAGACTTGCAAAGACAAAGCGAGATGACCTGACACAGTCAGATCGATATGCGATCTTCAAGCTCAATATGATATACGCCATCGGCTCCACGATGCTTCAAATTAGCGAAAACAAGAAATATGCGCATACTCCGCCTGAGGTAAGCTGCTGGTCGACCGCGATGATATGGATGCGGGCCGCAATCGTGCTGATCATATTCTATGTAGCGATATTATGGGAACGCCCTTCAGTATGCTACAACGATGTGCGATGCACGCTCCATCGAAAACATTGAGGCCATGGTCCTTTTAGTGGTTTATCATCTTCGCACTGCTTCTAGCCATGGAATGTGGTACATGATCGGACTTGCCATGCGCACGGCCATCGATCTAGGCCTCCACCGAAAGGCGAACGAGATTAATATGGATCCATTTACAGCTCAAATGCGACGGAGACTCTTCTGGACGGTTTATTATCTTGAAAGGGTCGTGTCAATGTCTCTCGGGCGCCCCTTCAGTATATCTGGCCGCCATATCGACCTCGACTTACCATGGGACGTTGACGACGACGTTGAAGACCCTGCCATATTAACAGCACCACCGGACCCTACCAAGACAACCAACCTAACCTTTGCAATATACCTATTCAAACTTCGCCGCATTGACTCTCGTATTCAGCACAAGATCTATCGTGCTGATCGATCATTATCTTCATTACGACACAAAATGGATCCCTTGTACCTCGAGCTGGAACAGTGGAAAGAGTCCGCTTTTCAGAGGTTCAAAGGCTCTGACCTCGACTATCCGATGCTTCATTATAACAGGGCAGTCCGTCTTCTGATTCAACCGTTCCTCCCCCTTCTACCTATCACCGACCCATATTATCACATCTGCCTCCGCGCCGCCGGCGAGATCTGCCAATCACACAAACGCCTTCACCAGACATTAGAATACGGCCACTCATTCCTAGCAGTACAAACCGTCTTCATGGCTGGAATCACCCTGCTTTATGCACTGTGGACCCACACCGAACAAGTCTGGTCCGTAAGCATGAGCAACGACATCCGAGCCTGCTCAACCGTCCTATTCGTCATGGGCGAAAGAGCAGGCTGGGTGAAGAAATACCGCGACGCATTCGAGCTCCTCGTTAATGCCGCGATGGAAAAGCTCCAAGGAAACGAAAGAGCTCGCAATACGGGCATCGCGGAGATGATGACGGCACAACACGCTGGTATCTTCGCCAATAGCACCGCCACTGATATGCCCAGTGGCGAGAATCTTCCTCCTGCGAACCCAACTGGCCTCGCTCCTGAAGCAGGCACTGCTTACCCTGCTGATGATACGGACCACGCGGTCAGAATGGCTTTGCAGCTTGCACCTTGGATTGACCAGGATGAAAGTGATCCCTTGTGGATGCCGGATTTTGAGACGCTCGAGAATTTGTCAGGGACTTTCTGGAGTCATGCTGATACAACTCTTTTTGATGCATTGTAGCGGGAACTTTAATGTAGTATATGAAAATTGAATGATGATGGTTATATGAATGGTTCAAAATGGAGATTCTGCCTAATATAAATCCATACTATTAACTGGCAGTGTACTAGTAGCTACCCAGGTACATGAATGAGAGTCAAATTGATCACCTGGGCGAGATGGAGGATGATTTGCCAATAAGCACTAAGCCTATGATAACCACCGAGGTATGCTTTTAAAACGTTTCATTGAGAATTTTATAAACTTTGGTTTAATAGTGACGGATCTGGCAAATCAGAAAACCAGCTAGCAATATCAGGGACATCAAAACGTCCAAGGAACCCAAATTCCTCCTGTCCTAGACCGATTTCATCCCAACTACTCAATGGATTGACCCCCGAGGCACCACTATCGAGATACCGTGACTCGGAATCATCGACAACTGTATCTGCCGGTTGATTGCCAGCCTCAGACCGAGTGTTCTTTGCTTGGTGGGATTGACTAGATGCAACCGATGGATTACCCTCGCCAAGAGAGGCCGCTATTGATGATATCAGTCAGAAAAGTTTATTTCTACTGGGGATGTATCGAAGCTTTGCAAACTTACCATTGTAGTTTTGAACAATGTGATGATGAGTAACTTGGAGAAATTGAAGCGAGTTGCGCGCAGAAACGCTGAAAGATGCCATGTGAGTTAAAATTTCCTCACATTTGCGCCACGAGTCAGCAACAACGCGTGAATCGATATGACTTGATATGGCCCCGCAGGAATGAGACATAATCAATACAAATCCAGCTGTAGATGTGTCTAGTAGGGTATGTTAGCTATTTTCCAACCATGTCATCAGTGTCAGCGGGCTTCACGTACAGAATCCGTTATACCACCATGCGTCTGTCACTGATGTCTGATATGTCTCGTGCACTAGAGACACCAGCTCAATGGCAGATTTGACGCAGGCTACAGCACAGTTCACGGACATGGACGTGTAGATGACGTTTTTCTCAAGTCGAGATGTGCTTTTACTCGGGTCCGCAAGGACGATTCGTTCTTCAGAGCAGAGCTGTGTGAACATGGGACGATACAATAGCAATCGAAGGTGTGTGAATCTGATTCTGGTTAGAAATGGCCATTGAAGACAAAAGAATCAAGTTTACCTTGCTCGTAGGACGTTCCGCTGGCGTTGGATTACTGGCCTTGTGGACCCCTCAGGGCTCGAAGGCTGCTGCGAAGTAGTCCAGTTAAGCATGGACGGAATGTCAGCTTCGTAAGCTGAGAGTTTATCGTCGAGCTCCATGATGACATCTAGGCTCTTTTGGCGAACTCCATTCACAGAAATAGTGCGGTGGTAGTCAGAGCGACCTTGCCATGCGTTGTAAACATCTGCAAGTATCGATTCGAGGATCTTGTACAACTCGATCGTGGAAGCGTAAAAGGTAAGATAGCCATTTTCATGGTCGCAGTGTTGTCCACTAAGTGCACATGGATCTTCTGCCTTGGATGCTGGTCGCATAACAGGGAGGGGAACTGGGTAAGTAGGCAGGATGTGCGATGTCATGCTTGGTCTGCCATACGTCATACTGAGGATCCTATATTACAGATTCATTAGCGACACTGTCGTTTCGATCTTAAGTGTTTCAAGAGGTCAATCTTACATATCCATCATGACGCATCCATGCCATGTGCGACATCGCACCTCCTTTTCTAGAGGGTTTGTTGAGTCTTGTGTTGGGGCCTCATGTAAACCTAGCCCTTGGGCAACCCTGCAAGCAACACCGATTGCGTTCCAGCAACGATTGGGGTAGGGTGTGCTTTGGAGGAGAAGTGCCACAATAAGAAGGGTTTGAACCACACCGATGGTCGATGTGTCAAGAAGATCCAAGCCAACGAAGCGTTTAGCTCGAAGGAAAAATGTGTAGGCTGCGGTTTCACGTTCCCCTGCCGGAATGTCCGAGAAATGAGAGCCCAAAGCAAATATTGCATTTAAGGCACAGTGGAATACGATCGACTGAGGGGCAGAGTCGAAAGATCCACCAAGTCCGATATTCAACTTGGGAAGATCAGGCTTTGGCCATCTAGCCGAACCCCATAAGTTCTCATAAGCTTGCTCAAAGCTCGGTCGATGAAAAAATGGATAAAGACAATACACTCTTTCCCAGTAGCACTCGAGTAAATGATCGGCTAGAGGTCTGGGAGGTAGAGAGAAATCACTGAATTGAAATCCCGGGGGAGTGGTGGTAGTGTTGACGTCTTGCCATAGTCCCATATCGTTACCTAGTGTATTCGAAGGCTCATGGTGAGCACGTCTAAGGGCCTGCATGTATTTTTGGATGGGCATTGAATCTCTTGCAAGGCGCATGAATGAGGCTGCAGACGAATTCCCATAGTATTCTTCTCGTGGCGACTCATTGCAGTCACCATCATTTGCAACAGATATTGCGCCCATGGCGGTGACACTGCCATGAGAGTTCAAAGGAGAGGGATAAATGTTCCCTGGTGAAAGCTGAATTGATTCACGGGTCCTTAGGCCTCCACTTAAAGATGCTCGATCTCGATCAGTGTCAGTCGCCACTGACTGTGTGTGGATTGGGGAGAGTATGCTTGGCTGAGGGGTTTGTTTTGGTGGACTGTGTGCCGATGACTGGCGAAAAGCGCCATGTGAGCCTAATCCAAGTAACCCTTCTGCGGCGACAGAAGTCTTTGACTCAACATCTAGGTCGCTCGTCGTCAGATGGGCTTCCTGAGGCTCATGGGTGGTTTCCCCTTCTTCCTCGTGAGAATGCTGAGGGGCAGGTGGCACCATGACTCCATTTCGAGTGCATATTTGTTCAAGCTCTCGGATGCGGTCGTGAAGCACCTTCAAGTATTCATCGTTACTTGCCGAGCGAGCGTTCTCTATCTTATAGACACACCGATCAATCGGGTATGATCGGCGGGAACAAGGCCCACAAATCGGCTTCTCTCCATCACAGCGCACTTTCTTCTCGCGACATGTTTCGCATGCCAGTGCGATCTTGCGATGACGAGGCGTACCTCGCTTGTTTCTTCCAGTATTGTTTCTGGCTGACATGACCAAATAGAATGATTAGTCAGGGATGGGACCACGCATATTTTGAATGCGGCTGGCGTCACGGTTGATTTGGGGTATAGTTGGAGATTCCGCTACATGTCACCCGCATGCCATGTTCGATACAGCTTTCCTCACCACACGTGATAGATATAGATGATGTATGGCCTCAAGGACGACTCAAAATGATGAGTTCTGGGCCTTTCTCAAGTGGAGATATGGGGCAGATGAAGAAGCCAACTTGAAAGTCGCAAAGACCGGAATGCACCCGGACATCACGTGAGGAAAGCCAAGCAATCGGTACAACTGCAAGTTTAAGGGGGTACCTCAAAGAGTGCCTCAAACGGAGATGAATTGCTCCGAAAAGGAGAGAACTAGACATTATTGCCTGATCTGTGTTCTGATCTGGGGTTTTCACATGTCTTTGAGCAAAGCATTTGGATCAAGTGAAGTCACTCAAATGGGGCCCTGAGGTGTTTCGGAATGTACCCGGACATTGTAATTCTCAGGGGCCTATGATATCGCCAGCCTTCCAAGCTAACACTAAGACAAGCTATGATCAACACGGTCAAGCGGATTTAATCAAATTTTAGGTCCCAACACTCTTGACGCGTCCGTGGTCCCTTCTCTCTGTCGATCGGGATCGGGACACAATGTGACCGACTTGACATCGTGCAGCCTTCAAACTTTCTCATCCCACTAGTCAAATACGCCCCGAAAGAAGACTTTCATTGCGAAAATCACGAAGATCGTTACCATCAATACTACCTACACCCGAAATACGAAATGTCCACCGACCATTTAATACCACAACCCCATCATTCCTCCAAAGGATGCTGCAGCGGACAGAGCGCCACACGTCATTACACGAAAAAGCGAGCTCCTATTCAAAATACAGAGGAAGGTCTACAATGGGGATCGGATCCTAGCTTCTGCTATCATGGCTTCTCGAATCCCGCGGGGACTTGGACGGAACACCGGCTTGTCCGAACACTATTACGCGATATGGCCTGCATGACCAGTGGTGTGGACATCGACGGCAACCCGGACGTGAAAACATTGCAACACCCTGTCAGCTACCTATACGAGACAAAGAGTCCGATGTTACTCAAGACAGAACCATCCTCCCCACCGAGACCTACAGATATTCGTCCCGCGACAGCTACCTTCGCACCAGGGTCAACGATCGGAAAGCGAGAAGATTCAGAGCCGCCAAGCAAGAAGCGCAAATGTGTACAAAAGCCCGGTCAAGCTCTTTGCCATTGTCGCTCGGAGAAAAAGAGAAGAGAGGCGGTTGGCAAGGGCTACCAAGATCTCTGTCAAATTGTACCCGGGCTTGAGAACAATAATTTCACCCGAAAGTACATTTTAGATGAGGCTGCCAGATATCTGGAATCTTTGCTGTCGGGCAACGAGAACCTGCGCCGCCAATCGAAGTCCCTCGATGAACAAGCCCGCGTCTAACAGATAAACGGCTGTACTAGCCGAGGTGCCATGTACGACCGCACATAATAACGATAATGATGAGATACAAGAGATTCCTCCTACATAATACACATTCAAATTGACATTGCGCTTCGATTATCAAGCGTGCTTTCATGCTATATGTTCAAGTTCATCTAGACATTGGACGTCGCGCATCAACATAAACCTCTATCACTGGTCCCATATAATGTTTTCGTCCCCAGCCTACATAGTACAACACTGCGAGCATCGTTACCCCACCGAAGATAACCGAGCTCCAATTCATCTTAGAGAGAGGCGGGTGATTTTCAGTTGGCCATAGGCCAAATATAACAGCGACTGCTGAGAACACAAGTGCCAGAATGTTGTTAAGCGTACCCAGCAGGCCTCGTACGCGGAAAGGACCCCAAGCCAGACCTTTGTTCGGACCCTGCATGTCCTCAGGCTCCGAGATATCACCATTAAGTCTTCTATGCAGAAGCAGGGATAGAGGTATGATATAAGAGAAGAAGAATGCCTCCATGGTCAGGGATAAGACGATGCTTAGTACCTCCGACGATCCGATATTGATCAGTCCGATCAGACCCGCTGTGGTAACGATAATTGCAATACTGTGAAAAGGTACACATGTTCGTTTATCGAGCTGTCTCAGAAGAATCTATCAGTGCGAGTCTAAATGCATTGGGAAAAAAAGACATACCTGGTGAACCCATTGCCAGCCCGGAATAGCTCGTTCGCGGGAAAAAGCCCATAGCATGCGACTGCCAGATGAGATACCGCCAAGTCCACAGCAAGCCGACATCACAGCCATCATGGTTGAAAGCACAATAGCAGCTCCCTGGCTTTTCGTGGAATTTTGCAAGATCTGCATGAATGGATACGTCGCTTGGGATTTGACGATTGCTGTCAGATCCCCTGCTGTAAACAGGAAAGCAACCATCATAGCGAAGCCCAAGATTCCGTTGATAATAATAGCGAATAGCATGGATTTTGGAACCACAATGCTGCTATTTGCTATTTCCTCGGCCATCTAACTGCCTTGTTAGCACGAATGTGATGGAAGCACCTCAAGGTACCACTTACGTGGACGACACCATCCGTCCCTAGAGAAAGATTAGTCGAAGAAACCACCAAAGGTTCAAGTTGTACTGACCCAGGAACATCGCTATCGTCCCTTTAAGACCAACAAAGGTTGCCAATGTGACATCTGGCCAGCCACCAAAGTTATACGTTTGAACAAACACTGATCTTGCGTCCGCCCGCGGTCCAAGGTAGACGATGGGGATAAGAAATGCGAAGAACCCCAAGACGTGAATAATGCCAATAAACACTTCCAGTACGGGCAGGATCATACCAAGCCACATGCTGAGGATAGTGCAGATGAGTAAAATCCCCCACATTATCAAGGTCACATGCCATCCTTTGGGGACGTAGTCTGGATGGTTTATGGCATATGTGCTCTGGAAGATGCTGCCGGCGGTGTATACAGTTCCTGTTGATGCAGCAGTCCACGCTATGATACAGATTGTGCCTTCGTATAGTGTTAGCTCGCTTGACGGCAAACCAAAAAGTCAAAATGGTAATAAATACCGGTGACATGGCTAAAAAAACGCCTCGAGGACTTTGGAGCAAGTATACTAGTCCAGTGATATTGCCCGCCGGCCTGATAGAAATGGTTAGCATGGATGAGAGCCTGAGGTTAACACCCTTCCCATCATGTTTATTGTGTGTTGGTAAGCATGCTCTTACCGAAGGTATCATGCTGGCAAGCTCTCCCAGTGCGACGAAGATACTGGTAAAGCCAATCCATACCGCAATGTACCCGTATACCAAACCTGCTGGTCCTCCGCTGCACAAGTGGCTCGTTAATCCATGCACCATACCTTAATTAGGTAGTCATGTCCGGGGTAGGACAAGTCAATAGGTTCGAAAGACGTACTTGGTCAGCGGTAGTCCCATGTAACTGTAGCCTCGTCAGTGCATGTGTTATCGGAATATGGCCGTGGAAAGACAGACTCAATTACACCCTCCCATGTCAGCATCAAACTCGAGGCGAATCCTACGGTACTCGCTAATCCGAATCTCCGCTTCATAAGACTGTCAGATCAAAACTTGGAAAGTGTCGGTAGAGTTATAGCTGAGCGAGTTCTCACCTTCAGTACCTCCTTCTTCCCAACTCTAGCTAGTTCGTAGGCGTCTTTCGATGGGATGCCGCCATGGTGATTCAAAGATGAGCCGAAATCCTCCGTCCTCAAAGGCATCTCAAGTTGGGTCTCGTCTGATGTGCGAGCGTTCATGTTGTATGATGTTCAAAAATAGATAGCTGGCAAGATGATAAGTACATCATGGTCCAAATCGCCAACCATGCGAAGTTTATAATGAGCCAAGTTGAAGCGCATGGTTAAATCGACTGATTGTAGCCACAATTCTTCAGAATGAACTTTGGATCAGGAGGTGTGACAAGGAGTGAGATTTCTCATGCCAGTAATCATTGGAGTAGTACAGGCAGGGGGCGATCAGTCTGAGGTTCAAATGGTTGTGGTACGGAATAGTGCCGAAATGAAAGTCAACTGAGGAGTGGAATGGGCACCCGCTTCTCGTCTCATGTATTCGCCCCCATGGAACGCTTGATCAAGAGTGCCGCCATATTTTTCGTATCGTAAGTTTTTTGGTCCATCAGGATGAGCCAGATATTGTTGAATTAGGAAAAGGCAGCTCTGCTCCGATAACGTGTATCAACAAGTGGACTGTGTGGTCGGATTCAAGATCTCGCCCATTCGTCACCGTAAATAGGGCTTCCCTGTCAGCAATTGATGTACGTATGGCAGACAGAGAACTTCAAAACCCAAACTTGCTTCAGGACCTTGGAAGCTATTTTGGAAGTTTCCGAGGCTAGTTGAAGGATCACCGTAGACTGGAGCTTGGATTGTTAATAGCTTTCAAATGTTATCTTCCTTACATCCTCCGATATAAGTGCAGTGAATATCATGATTTAAGAAGTACTTTACAATTCACAGTACCATTATCACGCAGCTACATCTCTTCTATTGTAATATGACGGATCACAGTGCGACGATCAAGGTCGTCGCTCTTTTTCTGGTGGTTGTGTCTATCGGAGTGGTAACGACATGTATCCTCACCAGCTGGCTTCTACTCAGGCGCAGATTTCTGGTCTTAAGTCTTCTTCTTGGAACTCTCGTAAGGATCACGCCCCTCCCTTTTAAACTCAAGTCTTCATATTTGATAAGCTCACTCAGCTTTACAGGTATCATCCATAATCGCAACAGCGACAATTTCTCTCGCTGCATCTCACGGCCTGGGGCGTCCATCAAGTGAGGGTACCCAGGACCAGCTGCCTGATATGCTAAAGCTGGTTTATATCACCGAGATCTTTCACGTTCTCACTATCGGGTTGGCAAAATTGCCTTTCATGGTTCTGTTCTATACTATCCTCTCCGGCAGCAACTTGACGGTTATCACAAAAACAATTGCAGGATCGGGGTTTGTTTTAGCGCTCTGGACCTTGACCATGGTAATCGCAACATCACTCCAATGCCAACCACCCCAAGTCTGGAATCTGACAGGTCAATGTTGGAATGTGGTAAGCAGTATATCACAGTGTCTTATCAAGATATTACTCAAGTGCTGACCATTGACACCCTTGTTCAGACCGGACTGTGGGAATACTTCGGCACGACAAATATTATAATCGATGCGTTACTTATCGGCGTTCCAAGTGTGCTGGTATTCCAACTTCATATGCCGATGAAAAAACGCCTGGTTGTGATGGCATGTTTGAGTGTTCGAATCTTGTGGGTTTTGTTGCCTGCTCGTGTGACCGACTCTCGATCTGTTCTGATGATTCTTTATCTAGGGATATCGTCGTCTCAAGTGTTCAGCTTCACTTTGTAAACGGATTTGATAAGTCTGGACCTTCATTGACGACCAGTCTCTGGCCATGGATGATGTGCGGCCAGGTACTCCAGACCGTGACGGTTATCTCTGCATGCGTGCCGTTTCTTCGAGAATTTTTGGAATCATTCCCAAGTGGAGGATTCAAACTATCAAACACCGAGCATTCGGGGCTCCTGAATGGATCTAGCTCTACAAGGATGGATAGTGGTTCGACCAGCCAAAACAGGTCAGCAGAACTATGCTATGTTCATCGTTCTGACAGAGATGTATTCAAGTTCCAGGCATAGTAATCATCACGGAATCAACATTTGAACAAAAGACACGTATCAAAGGCCTTTGAAACCCCCACGAAGCGAATCATAGGAAATTGTCTTTGAAGCCGAATATCTGAATATGAGAACATGTTGACATGAAATTTGGTGGAGCGTTTATCTGGCGATTGCGGCCGGTCCACCGTCGCCATGAAGAGATATTCGTATTATCTCAGGCTTACTAGCGGGAACCACTGGATGAGCCATGGCATAAACTGCACTCAGAAGAATAATAGCAAAATAAAAGCGCATTTTGCAAAGAAAGGGTGGTTTTCTTGGAGCTTGGAAGCTGTATGTTGAGTTAGTATTTGCTGAAGCTACCGAGTGGAATCTGTTGAGCAACGTACCTAGGGTGTAAAAAGGCTCCTCCGCTTCCAATGAGTCTGAGATTCGCACTTCAGGGACTGATTTTTCTGGTTATCCCACCCTGAATAATTTTGGTCAAGGAGATAGTCGTGATGGACTTCGGTGGTGCTTGTGGAGGGCAAAAGCACTGGAGGGGACCGACCGGCGAAGAGAGACGAAATCAGGGGATGGCAAGCACGGCTACGTGCTTCAAAAACGTCCAAATGTTGAATGCACACTTGTTTGCTATCAGAATGTTTGAAGCTGCATATGTGGCACAACACTTGAGTCCACCTAAATTGCAGAGATTTCAAAACTGAGCTAAGGTATGATGATGCGTGGGACAAGGAGCTTTCATTTACCTCAAGTGCTGCCACTGACCAATAGGTCCCTTTAGAGCTTATGTAGAATAGAGCATCTTACTGTCTTGTTTTGGATATCTATCCCTATTCGCAGATTTGGATACTAATAAGATTCCCTTGAAAAGCTCACTGGCAGGATGGATGCCCACATGTGCAGGTGGTTACATTCAAGTTGAGGCCCCCCATTACAGCTGAGCCGGGCGAGTATTAGTACATGTATATCCCTTGAACATCTGTTCCACAGAGGACGCATAGATCATATGTATGAAACACGAATATTTCGAATGGAACTAGTATTCGTCCTTGCTTGCTGAATACTACATCTTCGCCCCTTATGATATGGTTTGGTTTGCCATTTGCCCTCCTAAAGAATCCACCAGCGCTTTCCTTTAGGTCTTCAATTTCTGGGGTCAATGAACACCAGAATGGCATTCGGATACAACAAAATCAATGAAAAGGAAGAATGCCTGGATGATGACATTGAAAAAATCTCGAGGGCCGAAAGAAATTCCCACCGGCGATTATGGTTGTCTTCGCCTTTGGAATCTCGCGGAGCGGTCTTCCTGGTGGCCTCACTTGCCATATCCCTGACCTTCAACCTCTGGTGGATTCTCTCACAGTTCAGTGTTCTTGGATTAAACAAAGAACAGCCACCATGTGACATTCCTGAACTTCAAAGATCGCCTTACAGTAAGTACATGCATGGTTACTTTGAATTAAGCTCACTGTATCTGTCTCCCAGCTGGGTTGGCATTCGACGTCCCAATTCAATACGCCTTCACCACCGAGTATAACAATCATAATGAAACACACGCCGACGAGATGTGGGAGAGTCTCAACCTCGATGCCATGGTGATCGCTCCGACAAATGAGTGGGCGCAGGAAGCAGGTCTTACAGATTCATGGGAATTTCCTTGGGATCCAACTAGGAGGAAGATCTACTTTCTGAAAGTTTACCATCAGGTTCACTGTCTAGTAAGTTGAATTTCAAAATCTCCATTTCTCGGAAAGCAGTCAGCTCACACATGCTTTAGCGAACCATACGCAGGTCATTCAAGAAACTCGGAACTGGAGAAGCCAACTATACGGAGTTATTGCATCATGTCGAACATTGTCTCGATACGCTGAGACAAGATATCATGTGCAAGGCGGACGATACCCCTATGCCATCGCTAACACATTACGGGGGAGCCGGAGATGGCCAGGTCATGAAGTGCAAAAATCTTGAGAAATTGTTTGCTTGGGCGAAGCATCCTGATCGCGATGCCTGTTACCAACGGCTCAGTGAGCTGAATTCTCCTTTGAACACTATTGAGAGATATGCATACTGTCGACCGGACAGCCAGTACTTCCCCATAATGAGTCAATATTTCGAAGACTATGGAAATGTTGAGGAGAGGGGCGATATCACACGGTCGAATTGAATTTTAAGCTTCGAACCTGGAGTGGGTGCGTAGATGACTTTGATTCAGGTCACTGCGGGCGAGTTTAATGAAACATTTGAACAAACAAGAGATATTTGCAGATTTATCATTACATTAGTATATCGAAATAACAGACCGAGCTCACTATGATGGAAACATGAAACCTCGAAGACTTGACCTGAAGTTCCAAGTTGGAAACTATGACCAGCCCGGCGCAATAGTAGCCAACCCCTTCGCCAACCTCTGAATCTGCGCAGAATAATAAGTCTATCAAGAATCAGCCCAGCTCTAAAAACCTCAAATTGCAAAAGAAAAGAAAAGAAAAACTTGCACTCACCGTCTCAGCCCCAGCCCCAACAAGATTCCCAGATAGCATAGACAACCGCGCGTACCACGGAACAGCCACCTTATTCAACGGACAAACAGCCTCCTCATCAGCAACACTCTCATCCAACAGCACACCCGCAAACCCAGGCTGAATAGCAGCCGGCCTCCCAATCCCAACAAGATCACAAGCCCCATCCCGAATAGCCGACTCGGCACCGACACGGCTCCGGAATCCCCCCGTCAACATCAACACAAGCTGCGAATGCCTCTTCCGGACCTCATGCGCAAACTCAAGAAAGAATGCCTCCCGCGCAGCGGTACGCGCGGATTTCTCTTGCACCACCTCTGAACCAGCCTGCATCATTAGTGGATCCTCGTATGTACCCCCGCTGATCTCCATAAAGTCGATCCCCGCATCGACTAGTAGCTGGATCTGCGTCATCGTGTCTTCGAATGAGGCGCTGCTGTGATCCGCTGAGTTGAGTTTTATCCCGATGCAGAATGTACTCGGGACTACTTTGCGTGTTTCGGTGAGGATTTCGAGGACGAATCGGGTGCGTTTTTCGGGTGTGCCGCCGTATTCATCCTGGCGGAGGTTTGTCTGGAGATGTTAGATTCGTATACATGTTCCGATCTTTCTTCGTACACCGAGACAGGATGGGGTTAGTTAGGAAAAGGAAAATATCTACCTTTTCGTTCAGAAATTGATCTAGAATCATTAGCATGGTTCGTCTCCGGATTCTTCCTTGTGGCTTTCCAAAGCTACTGCTTCTTACCAAGTAAATACCCATGTGCCCCATGTAGTTCCATCCCCGCAAACCCCGCATCAGCCATCAACCGTGCCGTATCAACAAACTGTTGAATCACCCGCTCGATATCCGCCGTCGTCATCTCCCGCGGCGCAGTCCACGCTACACAAGCTGCTAGTCTTTCCCAAAGACTATTTCCTAATGACATCGGTACTGCGCTTGGCGCGATAGTACTGGCGAAAATGCCCCGACGGCCCGCTATACGGAAGGATTGACGACCAGGATGACAGATCTGGGCTATGGCTGGGGCGCCGTGCTTTTGGATTTGGTCGGCGTAGGCTTTCCATTGCGTGATTAGGTGTTCTTGGCCTTTGTATTCGTCGTGTAGGGCGGGGTCGAATGGGCTTCCTAGGTGGTTGACGTCGACATGGACGTTACCTGCGTAATTTAGTATGTGGGTATTGTTTGTGGGTTGTGGGTTTTACCGGTTAGAATCGCGCCCCATCCACCATGGGACCATTGCTCGTATGCGTCTAAGAGGGTCTTGTTGGGTTCGTTTGTTGTGGCTATTAGTTCGGCCATTGAGGCCTTCGTATCCTGTTAGTTGCGTTTAGAGATTTTGTTGATCTGGTGTGTACCTTCGCGAGTCGGTTCGGTAGAACCAGTCCACAAGGGAGCTTGACGGGGTCTGCTAGTGGCGAAGGCATCTTTCCGGATGAATCGCAATTGATCTGATCTTCTTCAGTTGCTGAAATGAATATAGTCGCAATGCTGCAGGGATCAGGGTCCGGTGTCCTGTGATTGGCTGCTAGCACGATAACCGTATTAAGCCTGCAGAATCTTATCGGGGTAATCAGTATGCCCAGATGCTTCTCTTCCCAATTGAATTAGTTTCTCAAGTCTGGCTTAATACAGGTCGATTCAAGACCAGTCGCTTCAAATAGCTTCAATTGAGACGAGCAAGACTCATTTATCGCAATGTGAGGTGTGGGGAGTCATTTGTGGCGCTTGTTGCTCTGACCTCGGCCCGTTGGCCTCTGTCATTTTCATTTTGCCATGCGGGAGAATCGATGCTCCGGTTGAGAACCGAAGTCTAGGTTTGAGACTGTGGGCCTCAGTCCAATCATGATCGTTCAATGTATCGTTAGTTGCTTGAGCCAACCAAAGTTGAAGTACCGCCCTGGTGTACTTTTTGTGTTTGGTTGGGGGTCGGTGATTTCAGTTCCCCCGCTTTGCGCATGTGCTTGCGAGCCCTGGAGCTTCAAGTCTAAGTTATGGAAATTGCATGGCGAGGCGATGACGAGGCATCAATGAATAAGCCTTTTTTTTTTTTTTTTTTTTTTTGGTGGTTTTCATATTTCATCGTCATGGTTTACATGTACTAGTACGAGGAGCGCCTAGTGGGCATGGAATCGAGGCACTAAGGACTGGCTTGCACATGTCGGAGCTAATGCGGAGTAGTTGGAGAAGTACAGACTAGAGCGGGGAAGTATCTCATCCCAGTCTTACGCTTAATGTCTACTATTACTGTATTGGGAACGTTGTTTAGAATGTAATATGTTCAATTTTGTTCATCAAGTGATGGTGCTATCCTAGACCCAATGCATAGGACACTCAATGCGAGAATCAAAAACAATGAAAGGGTATTCCAAATGACAAGAAATCCAAATGTCCGTGTCGTGTCCGTCCGAGAAAAAAAAAGCAAACCCGAAACAATAAAATCAAAAACGCGCTCGAATCCAGAGAATGAAGGGTACGATGAAAAGTCAAGGGCATGTTGAAGTCACATCACGCAGAGATCCTAAGCGGGTCAAGCGATTAGAAATTGCCTTGGTTGAACGTAGGGGATCGTCAAGGTAAAAAGGGATGTGGAACATGGCGACCATGGTGCTTTTGATCGGGGAAGAATGATGAGGTTGATGGTGTGGTGAGAGTCTTACAGCTTGGCGTTCTTCTCCTCAGTGGGGGAACCATTCATCAGAGGTGAAAGGTTACCCAGGCTGGAGAGCAAGTGGCCGACCTCACGCTCGAGAGAGCGAACCTCAGTGTGAGGGTCGTACATGCGGGACTTGATCCAGAGGTCCAGATCGGCGTCGCTCATGTTGCGGAGACCAGTCTCACGGTCAACCTTGTCCTCCTGGGCAGCGCGGATGACGTTGCGGGTCACGACGACGCTAACCTCGCGGATGCGGGTGATGTCGGGGTAGAGCAGACCACGCTCAAGCTCCTCGGCGGTGAGGGCCTTGGAGAGAGCTTCACCGGAAGCGTAGATCATGCTGTCGGTGACGCGGACGGCCTTGGACAGAATGCTGCCCAGACCGATACCGGGGAAGACATACATGTTGTTACCCTGGCCGGGGTAGTAGGTGCGGGTCTCACCAGCGGCGTTGGTGAAAGTGCAGTTGGGGAAGGGAGATCCGGAAGCGAAGAGGCAGCGGCCGTCAGTGTTGGTAACGGCGGTCTCGAAGTCACACTCGGACTTGGAGGAGGGGTTGGACAGAGGGAAGATGATGGGGGTGGTGTTCCAGTCAGCCATCTTGCGGAGAAGCTCAGGGGTGAAGACGCCACCAATGGTGGACAGACCCATCAGAATGGTGGGCTTGACGTGGTCGACGACCTGCTCCAGAGTCTTGTACTGCTCGCCGTTGTTGTCCTTGCGGGCAAAGTAGACCTTGTGGTCAGCGAGCTTGTCACCACGGTCAGCGGTGACGAGACCCTTGGTGTCGACAAGGTAGAAGCAGCTGCGGGCCTCATCCTCGGTCATGCCCTCACGGACGAAGAAGTCGACGATCTGCTTAGCGACACCGACACCAGCGGAGCCAGCACCGAAGAAGACGGCACGGTGGTCCTTGCAAGGAAGACCGGAACGCTTGACAGCGTTGATGACACCGCCAAGGATGACAGCACCAGTACCCTGGATGTCATCGTTGAAGCAGGTATAGGTGTCCCGGTATCGCTCCAATGCGGGGAAGGGGTTCTTGAAATCCTCAAACTGAATAACAATGCTAAAAAGAGTAACGAGCTTCCGTTAGCCATGTGATACGAGAAAAGGACCACGCCCTAGGGGGATCCCGGAGAAGCACTCTGGAGGATCGCCCCGGAATGACGCGAAAAGCAAAGGTACGGTGAAAGGCTTACCCAGGCCAGCGCTCGGTGAGAGCAGCCATCAACTCATCCAAGAACTCACGCTCCTCCTCGGCACTAATCTTGTCACGGCGGCTACCCATGTACAGCGGGTCTTCCCGGAGGGTCTTGTTACTGGTGCCCAGATCCAAAGTAAGCGGCAGGGTGGCCTCGGGACGAATACCCGCACAAGCAGTGTAAAGCGCCAACTTGCCAATGGGAATACCCATGCCGTTAATGCCCAGATCACCCAATCCGAGAATTCGGGAGCCATCGGTGATACATGTGATCTCCACATTAGGCTGGGGCCAATTGGCGATCACAGCGGCGAGATTGCCCCGATCTTCCCAGCTCAGGTACATACCTAAATTAAGTTAACTGTTAGCGTCTCCGGTTCTAATTCGTGGTTTTCTGTCATGACTCATGGAGCTATTGCTTACCCTCTGGTGTTTGGTAGATCTCGGACCACCTTTGGCAGGCCTCGCCGACGACGGGGGTGTAAATGAGGGGAGTAAGCTCCTGCGGGGGAATTGTTAGCCATTTTGGTTCCCTTATTTTCCCTTAAAATCCACATGTGATGACGAAACTAGCCCGATGGAGACTATTTTGTATATTTTGCCACATGTGAATTTTTTTTTTTTTTTGGAAACGTACCCGAAGGTGGTCGTTGACCATGCGGTAGAACAGGTGCACATTGTTCTTGCGGAGATTTTGCAGGTAGAGGAACTTGTCGATGGGAGCGTCCTTCAGGCCCAACTGAGCCAGACAGCGAGTCTTCTGGGTTTCGTAGCTCTCGGCGCGAGGGGGAGTAAGACCGTAGGTGCGCAGGTACTTGCGAATATATGAAGGGTTGGCGGTGTCATAGTTGGCATCACTAAAAGAACAAAGAAAAGAGGGCCTGTTAGCATTTATTCGGTAGGTATAATGACTCGACTGAAGGCCATTGAGGCCAATGTCATGACTCTTTGTTCAAAGTCATATAATGTCTTGTCTTGTTCTTTTA
Source organism: Penicillium sclerotiorum (assembly GCA_911649655.1). Classification (NCBI taxonomy): domain Eukaryota; kingdom Fungi; phylum Ascomycota; class Eurotiomycetes; order Eurotiales; family Aspergillaceae; genus Penicillium; species Penicillium sclerotiorum. The sequence goes on from CAJVRJ010000008.1 coordinate 1,209,739, forward strand.
TGGCAGGGACGACATACGAAGGGGTGTTGGAGTGGTTCATGAAAGGGGTCGCGTGGACCGGTCGACTTTGTTGAGGAGAGAAACGAGCCATTGTGTCAGACGGAGAGCGTAGCTTACTCGTCGCAGAAGAAGATGAATGATAGAAAGAAGAGAGATGGGGCGAGCTCCGGGTGGTTTTATGTGTACGAGCTAAGAGGCTAGCCCTCCCCTGGGTCATTCGAGCGCACATCATCCCAGACATTCCGATAGAGGTAAAGAGGGAATTAACCGGGGCCGTGACCGCGTGTCGAGGACAAGGCGACTCAGTAAAAGCAAAGGCATGATTTGGGGGGGTCGGGAAGAGTCGGGGATGGTACAAAGGGATGGGGAGGTCCAGGAGGTTGAGATGTGGATATTTCGGTGATGGCAGCGAACCGTTGTGCTTGGATTGTCCGGTGGAATCTGGATCCCTCACAAAGCTTCTTTTCTTTTTCGGGAAGCAGATCCAGCAAGGAGACTTGAGAGAGAGTGGAGACGGGGGGCGCCGAACTGAGCAAATTGCGGAGGTTGAATTGGTGAACAAAGTGGATTTTTTCATTTTTTCAATTTTTTTTTTTTAAATTATTCTGTATAGAAAATAAAATAGAAATTGGGTCTGGTAGGTCTGGTACCAGGTACCTAATGATCCTTCTATAATTACTTATTGGTTCTATGCCAATTTGACTGGTTCAACAAGGGCCCTTGATGACGTTCGTTTTACCTTCACCGTAGTTCTCTCGGCGATCAATCCAATATTTGGTCTAGGAATAGCAATTACACTGTAGTTCGTGTTCTGGGGGGAAGAAACTTTTCAACCCTTCTTTGCGGGATTTTCTGCTCGCATAATTCATTTTTCCATTTTTTCATTTTCGTTGCATATTACATTCCGCAAGAAAGAAATCTACACGGTAGCCCTAGAACTGAATTCCGGACTCGCGTGGGCAACTTGATCAAGTCAGCCTCTGACTGGTCCATCCTGCCGGGGTTGATGGAGTCTCAGCCATCCGCATCCACTTCAGCGAGCTTCCAGAGCCGCAGATAGTGCCGAAGTGGAGACTGCTCGGTGCCAGGCCTACCGGCTAAACCCAACGAAAATCATTATTCTACAACATTTTACATTTTACCGTTTTTCCCTAGGACCCAAGAGGGTCCAAGGACGGTTTCTAGAAAAACGGGAAAACCGCCGACTGGGGGCTGGGGGTCTTCCGCGCCGACGCCAATCCTTTTTGTTCCTCTCCTCCCTAATGGAGTTAAATGGCCTTGTCATCGCCGGAGGAACCCTTCGGCGGGAAGTCGGCGGGCGGAGGCCGCCGTCATCAACATCGTGATAGGAAAAACATCATCTTCGGACGGAGACGATGCGGAGAGAAAGAGGGGCCGTCATAGGGAATCTTAGGAAGACCGGTGAACGGTTTCATCAAATTGATCGTTTCATCGTGGCGGTCGTGTTGGTAATCAAGAGGATACGGGCATCTGAATGGTCTTTCCCGCCGACTACACAGGGGCCTAATAATTTGATACAAGAGACATTGGTTCTGCTATTTTTATTGGACTTTTAATCATGTAGAAAAAACCAGAGTCTGGAACAAGCATCCACTTTCGGCGGCAAGAAAATCATTTCACTTCTGATTGGATCCCTTGCCGGGTCTTGCTTATGCGGTCTCGCCGAGCTGTCCCAACGGTTTAGACGCTTAGCTGAAATGTACACGCGTGGGATCTGTCATGCATTTTCGTCCGGTCAATATTTTCACTTTGGGCCTGATTCGTGTCATCAATTGATAATTTATGATTTACGATTATTATTGTTTTCTGCCCTACAGTCCCCACTTTATCCCCTTCTCAGCCAATGTACATTGCGCCCCAGTACTTCAAGTGGTAACTTCAAATGTTGTTCTCCGAGAAGTACTGTATACATGTACTAATGTCCTACGAGACATGGGGCTAGAAGCATGACTATAAGCATGACCTGGTCAATAATAGGAAATCATTACCTGAAGGATCGTACCTTCGTATGCTATTTTAATATCTCAACGTAAATTAGGTAAAAACATTTGAAGTATTGGGCTATTCAAGTGCATGTGCTACAATTTACTCGGTCTATCAGATCTTCAAATGTTCAAGCAGCCCACATCTAGACCTCGGTCACGGATGAGGTATCCGATGTGTCATTCCAAAGTTCAGCGACAACGAACCCTGGAGATCCTCTTTGAAACTCAAATTGCAATTATTCCCTGGATTAGCGGGACCTTGTAACCCGTTTGGAGCTTTCCCCAGACCCGATCGCTCCCGAAGCTCTATTGCATCCTCTGCTGCATACATGCAAGGCTTTGGCCCGAAATCCTGCCCGGCCACACGTCACAAGAGGCCCCAAAAATTCTCAATGCATGGTGACTTTTCATCACGGTTAGTTTACATAGCGTAAGAATATCTAAATTAACGGAAAGATGCCTGTTCGTGTTGCGTCATAGAAAGATTACACAAGACATTCAGCAACAGGTGGGCAGTGTATATCACAGAAAGGGAGAAAGTGATAATAGTCACGTGATACTCGCCCCAATAGATGGAGATGATAGATCGGGTTGCTCTCTTACCTCTCCCCACACGGTCCGCTTTTCTCTCGGTTTTTCCTAGCGCAAGTTATTAGACTAGAAGCCCTGGAGATCCTTATGGAGATCAGGAAGAAGAGGGCTTGAAGCTAATACATATAGTCTAAGCTGAATTGGGATAGCTTGTTTCCAAGGTTGTAATATCAATCCATGTCTCAGGCTATATGCCGAGCTTAAGCGCTCCAACCAAGTCCTTCCCCATCATGTCGATGCTCCGAACACAACACTTGAGTCATTAGTCTGTCGAGGGCTTTCAAGTGTTTGGCGCCGGGATCATCGGGATCGGGACCTAGTGTGAGGTCTCTACCTATGGATTATCGTGTCATGGCATCTAGTGCAGCAGCTATCCCGTCACCCTTGATCAAATCCCTTGTCACTTTGCCTACATTGAATTATCTTCACAAAGGGCCTACAATTTCCAGGTGCCCTGCTTCATACATTTCACGGACGTGATCACAGACGCGGTTGACGTGACTCGCGTGAGACAATACCATTTTGCAACCTTGGAAGCACAATATGTACATTGCAGGCGAGGATGGAATGTTGTTGGGCTGGAATTGCAACTTTTCTACTTCCAAGGTTGCCGATCGACCAAGCATGACGGGCACTTGAGTACGTAACAAAAATAGAGAAGAATGACAACAGAGTAGAGCTACATTTAGCTAGGGGAAGATCCGCGGGACGGCCCCCCAGCGCTATGGGTCTGGAACCCACTGAGTACATAGTACTATGAGATGCCCGAGTCCTTTCCTGTGTACTAAAATTTGAATGGGATATCTTCACGTTAAAATTGAGCACGGTCGTTGTGATTATGCCTAGATTCAAATTTATCACGTCCAAGTGTGAACATCGTGACAGTCCTCCAGGGCTGTAGTTGTAGCGGGTTCGGCCCGAGTCTAGGCTTTGAGTCTCTAAGGCTACCGCTACTCACAGTGTACGTTTGCACTGCTGCCACTCGCAATGGATAAAATCCAAGAGGAACAAATTAAAAGAAAAATAAATTTATAAGCAGAATTACTTGATTGCAGTAAGGCGTCGTTCCATTAACGACTTGAGCTTCGTACAACAAACAAGTGTCGTCATCATCCCGAGCTAAAAACAGGTTGAACTTCCTTGCCTCTTTGAACCACCTCATCCATCATACATTATCGCATTTTTTTCAGTATTCCCCTTTCCAAAATTTAAACGGAGGAACAGAGTGCCCTTGCAATTACCCATTTACCAACCCGTCGGCCCTGGCAGGGATCATCGATCATGTCGAGCGAGACGGAGCCTCTCCTTCCTCGCTATGAGGATGATACAGCCCGCCAGCGCCAGCTCCACCAAAAGCTGCATTCTTATCAGATGTTCCGCGCCCTGTCCGAAGGATACATGCCATCTACCGAACAGACGATCGCGAACCTACGGACCTTGCTCGCCTCGGACGTGCTGAACCTCCGCCATCAAGACATCGGCAGCCACGGACGCCAGCTCGTACGCGACGTTCGTCTCTGGCTGGAGACCTTTATCGAATTTCTGCGCAATAAAAATGATCAGGATCGTTTACAGGAGTTTCTGTGGCATCTGTCGCGGTCTCGAGTGATGGTGGATAGCTCCCGCGTCTCCCATCGCGTAGCTCACGTGAAAGCGCGCGCTGATACTAAAGCTGGTGGGTCATGTCTACTCTTTCCCCTTTTGAACACTGCCATGAGTTTAATTGCATCTTGATAAATGTTGGATATTGATCTGCTAACATATCGATATGAATAATAGCATATGACAGTTTTCGCACGATTGGGAGCTTGCTTCTCACTAATTCGGACTTTCGCCTTTTTATCGATGACGTAGCCACGGTTGGCCGTCAGGTCTTCGCTGATACCGCCTCTACCCTCGCCGAAACCTCGCAACAGGTCGCCGAGGAGATTAAGCCTTCTGAGGAAGAGGAGGCAGCACTAACAGGCCCTGGAGCCGACGAGGAACACCGAGTATCCCGTGAAGAGCTACAGGAAGAAGTCACACACGCAGCGGAAGTAGCTGCAAAGGGCATAAAAGAAACTGGCGGTGCAGCAGTACAAAGTGCTCGGGAGCATCTTGCTGGCCGAGAAAAAGAGACGCTGTTGTACCGGTTGAAACAGGCCGTTCTGAAGCTCCGCGAGCGATCAGACTATTCCGATTCAGTCTCCACCATTGCCCAATTGGTACAGCGCTATGCCGTTATTTACGCAAATGTAGCGGAAGATACTGCTTTGGCTGCCAACGAAGATGCAGATATTAATGATGACTTGAAACTGGCGGTGGATCAATTTTGGGGGTTGCTGCGCTCATTCGGACGCGCAGAGGAATGGGATTCGCTGCAGCAGAAGTTTCATAAAGTCCTAAGCCACGCAAATAAGGATCCCGAATTCGATCATCTGATGGAAGAAGTCGGAACATCCTTGCAAGACATGTTGACTGACCCGGAATTTTTTGAATCCGCCCCGCAGAAGCTAGATGAGCTGCAGCAGCAATCGGAAAAGGTCGGGTCTGAGACTGGTCTTCGTCAAGATGTGGTGGACTTCCTGGCCCAGACAAGAGTTACCCTGCGAACCATCCCCGATGACCCAGCGGTTTTCAAATTGATTAATGCGACCAAGAAGATCTACCGAGATACGGGCGAGGCCTATGAGAGCCATAAGGATACCTTCCCGGCAGACCTGGCAAATATCATGTTGCCTGCTATTCTGCGGATGATCCAGTATGTGCCGATTCCTCGATTGGAGATTTCAGCGCCGGAGATGGATCTGTTGCTGGAAAATTTGATCCTGGAACCTGGCCACACAGTGAACTTTTCCTCATTTCTACCCTACCGCATGCATCTTCTCGCCAGCAATGACATTGAAATTGTCAAAAAGCACTCAAAGCGAACAGATACGACCATTCGAACTATCTTCCATGTTGGAATCAACGGACTGAATATCAGCGCCCAAGAATTTGGATACTGGCTGAAGACTCATACTCTCTTTTTCCGCATTAAAGATGAAGGCATTGCAAGCTTCTATCTCGATCGCCGCGGCGTCGACATTTCCCTTGACATTGAAATCGGCCGTGGTCGATTGGAACAGCTATTTACCTTGCGCGGAGTTCGCGTGCGCATCCACAAGCTTGACTACAACGTCCGAAAGAGCAAGTGGAGATTTTTGCTATGGTTAACAAAGCCCTTCCTGAAGCACCTGGTGCGACGGGTCTTGGAAAAGAAGATTGCAGAAGAAATCGTCAACGCGGCTTCCGTTTTGAACCGAGAACTGGTCTTTGCCCGCGAGCGCTTGCGTGCCACGCGTATTGCTAACCCGCAGGATCTAGCCACATTCGTGCGTGCTGTGCTGGCGCGACTGAAGCCCGAAGATGATGATGTTGAAGCTCGGATTGGTATCGAACCGCCCGAAAGTGGTGTTTTCAAGGGAATCTATGCTCCCGGCAGTATTGTTAAAACCTGGCATGAGGAGGCAACCCGTGCTCAAGAGGCGATTGAAGATGGAGACGAGACTCATGGACTGGGCTACACCTGGAGAAACGACATATTCAACGTTGCTGGACGGAATTGAACATCATCCGGTATCTATTTTATTAAGAGCAGAGAGAGACCCGAGACAGCTCTTTTAATTCCACGCGGAAAATAATGACTTGAATTGAATCAGACTCTTTGAATGATCGCAGATTTCATGACTCATACCACTAAGTGATCTGCCTTGAATCCCACCTTAACCACCGTGGCTACAGGCATGCCAGTGTACTATTCATACTACTAGTACACATCGGAATCGATAATCATACTATTTAGACACAAGACTGAACTTCATATCAGCAGTACGCATCTAAAGATGTAATTTCATCGTGACTGCCATTATTCATGAACTATTTGATGGGTAAGAGGCTTAAAGTACGTCCGAATTTCACCTCTTTACTGATCTATAGCGCCGATACTCACGTGATCCGGCTGAATATTGTTCCTCCACGCGATACGGCTTAGTAATAAGGATACTTGTCCGATTCAGCGGCGTAGGCCACGGGTCCAAACTGGAGTATACAAATCCTGATCACCTCCAATTGTCCTTTCCTTAGCGACAATCCCGGGGCGCCCGATCACCAACCCTCATGACAATCACCTAGCCGACACCCCACCTCAACCTCTTCAAACTGCAGCTTTAAATAAGCTCCCGCACAGCATCGCCAGAGCTGTGTCGCGGCAAACTCACTGAGTTTACTTGCACCTGACACCCCCCGCAAAAACATACCAATTCTACAGCGGGCTTCGCAGCCTCACGCATACTCAGCATGCATCTTACACGTTTTATGATCGCATTGGCGGTGGTGTTGTTCTCGGTGATCTGTTTGGCGGCAGAGGACTACTACAAGGTGCTAGGACTGGATAAGTCTGCTTCGGAGAAAGATATCAAGCGCGCATATCGGAATCTGAGCAAGAAGTTTCATCCTGATAAGAATCCGTGAGTTGTGACGTTGCAGCTCGGTTCCGATGCTCTGTTCCACCTATCCTTTGGATTACATTAGGAAACAGCGCAGAGCACTACAAAGTGAAAATGGTATACTGACTTTATTCCTATAGTGGAGATGAAGCTGCGCGCGAGAAATTCGTCGAAATCGCCGACGCCTACGATGTCCTATCTACTTCCTCCACCCGCAAAATTTACGATCAGTATGGCCACGAGGGCGTTGAGCAGCACCGTCAAGGCGGCTCAGCAGGCGGACGCGGTAACGATCCCTTCGATCTATTCTCTCGGTTCTTTGGTGGAGGTGGTCATTTCGGGCATGGTTCTGGACACAGACGCGGACCTGATATGGAGGTCAAGGCTGCGCTGCCGCTACGGGATTTCTATAACGGGCGCGAGATCAACTTCCTGGTGGAGAAGCAGCAGATTTGCGATACATGCGAGGGAACTGGTTCGAAGGACCGTGAAGTGATAACGTGCGATCAGTGTGGTGGACATGGCCGGGTGATCAAGAAGCATATGCTCGCACCGGGTATGTTCCAGCAGGTCCAGATGCCTTGTGATAAGTGTGGTGGACAAGGCAAGAAGATTAAGAACCCCTGCTCTGTTTGTCATGGTGATCGGGTTGTGCGGAAGCAGGTCGAGACATCTGCTACTATTGAGCCTGGGATGGGCTCGGGCACGCGACTTGTGTTTGAGAATGAGGCAGATGAGAGCCCTGATTTCGTGGCTGGTGACTTGATCGTTATTCTTGAGGAGAAGGAAGCAGAGCTGGGCAGCTCGGATGAGGAGCGCACAGATGGAACCTTTTTCCGGAGGAAGGGCAAGGATCTTTTCTGGAAGGAGACGCTTTCGTTGCGAGAGGCTTGGATGGGCGAGTGGTCGCGCAACCTGACGCACTTGGATGGCCACATCGTTCGCCTTGGTCGTAAGCGCGGCGAGGTTGTGCAGCCATTGGCCGTGGAGACTGTGCATGGAGAGGGTATGCCGCATTACTCAGAGGGTCATCTGCATGACCATTCCGATGATGACACACCGGGTCACCTGTATGTTGAATATACGGTCGTTCTGCCTGACCAGATGGAGAGCGGCATGGAGAAAGACTTCCACGCCTTATGGCAGAAGTGGCGCAAGAAGATCGGCATTGATCTGGCTACAGATAGCGGCCGACCGATGCCTCCGCCGGCGGAGGATTCTAAAGACGAGCTGTGAATTGCATTCCCGGATTGATTTGTATATTCCATTGGGTCGATTCTCCTTGGCCGGTGGCTTTGCTTGAGCACTCGGTGAAGGGGATTGTTAGACTAGACTGTGACTGACTTCCTTGGTAATACCTGTCCCAATAGCAAATCCTCATAGACTTTAGTACTTTACCACCACAGTGCTCTTCTGTAAATCCACACGACCCAGAAGAGCTACAGCCAACTCTTCGTCTAGAGCTGGGAATCTTCATCTTGCATATCCCATATACCTGATACAAGTTCCATCAACTCATGCTTATCGAACGTAAGGGCTTGCTCTCGAGGCTCCTGAGAGCGTCGGCGGAAAAACGTTTGAAAAGGTATGAAGAGCCGAGGTTGCTGCTGGCGGGGGTGAAACTGAATCTTGCCATTTTGGAGTTTTTTTGCTTCTATTTTCATAGATTCTTTTGCTTTGTTTTTCGACGGTGTCATCTCCATTTGGAAACAACAATTCGATGTGTGTGTTTATAAATCTTAATACCGATTGTAGGAAAGACAGTAGGAAACTTTCAAGTTAGAAGATACTAGTAGGAAAGACCGCAAGAAAGACCGTAGGAAGGATAGTAGGAAAGACAGTAGGAAAGACATTTGGGAGGACGTTTAGAAAGATAGTCAAAAAATCCCTCAACTTGAAGTATACATAGTAGAATAGTACATCCCCCTGCTAGACATACATACACCTGCCAGTGGTCAGGGCAATATTAGTTGATCCGAATTACGAAACCCCAGCTAAACCATAAGTGAAAGGAAGGGTGTGTTTTGAGCTTTTTGGGGGGTGTTTTTAGTTCTTCCTGTGCCCTCGCCGCCCTACAAGGTCGTGTTGCTTTCACCCATGGATTCGCGACACCTCAACTTTCCAAAGACCCGTACCACTCGATTTCATACTCCGCGCCGTCAGCAAACAAGGTACCAACGAGTGACGAGCTTTCCCCAGTGGAGGGAGACTTGTTGGCGAAACGAAATCACCAAACATCTGTTCCTGACGAAGTGGGTCATAATCCACGCAAGCAAATCGCACACCAACTTGGAAAATGCCAATTGAAGCACGAAACCAACTGATTCTGCATATCTATGCAGTTCATCGAAACTATGCATTGCCAAGAACCCGATATCACCGGTTGATCCGATTGACAGGCGAACTCATGCACCTCGGCTCTCCGTTGGCGTTTTTCACTTGAACGCCCCACCACACGCCAGCTAGCCCGTCCCTTCTGCTCGAACAGGTCAGATCGTCAAGGGCTTGGACTCCCTCCCTCTCTCTCATTGGTCACTGATATTGAAAAAGGGTCCACGGGGTGGAACTATGGAAAGCATGGCTTGCATTTTTCACTGATCACCAATGTCATTTCGCTTGGAATTACTCGGTATTAGCCCCTTTATACCCCATTCTATGCAACATTCGGCCAAGGTCGTGGTTTTCTGCTCCCCGAAAGTAGAACCCGCGTGGAAGACCCACGAAACTAGAGGGTCGATCTTTTCTTTTTTTCGTCATTGATATGCAGGATCAAAGACCGGGCGTTAAAATACTTCCTTGATTCCGATTGAGAATATCAACTTGAATGTTCTCTCATTCTTTCCACTCTTTCAACATTCAACCCAAGTCACTCCTTTTGTAATTGATTTTCTATCTTTATCATGATTCTGCCTCGCCTGTTTGGCTTGGCTGCCCTCTCACTGGCCGGCCTTGCCTCAGCAGTCGAGCTTACCGGCTATGAATACGTCGTTATTGGTTCTGGAGCCGGTGGCGGTCCATTGGCTGCACGACTTGCCCTCGCTGGTCACAAGACGCTACTAATAGAAGCAGGAGACGACCAAGGCGAGAACTACAACTACACTGTCCCAGCATACTCCGCCAAGGCCTCCGAAGATGAAGCAATCGCCTGGAACTTCTTCGTCCGCCACTATGCGGATGAGTCTCGCCAGGCACTGGATTATAAGACAACATATGAGACTCCAGAAGGCGCTGAATATACCGGTCTCAATCCTCCCGAGGGCTCGACCATGAAGGGAACGCTGTATCCTCGAACTGGTACCCTCGGTGGCTGCACTGCACACAACGCCTTGGTCACTGTTTATCCATTTGAATCCGACTTTGACTACATCTCCACTCTGACTGGAGACGGCTCTTGGTCCCCGGATAACATGCGCAAGTACTTTGAGAAAATGGAGAACAACAACTACCTGCTTCCCCTACTCCCTGGACACGGTTACGATGGCTGGCTGCACGATGAAACCGCTCCCATCAGCATCGTTCTCGAAGATCCTCAGCTCCTGAGCATGCTACTCGGTGGCGCCTTTGCACTGGGTAACTTGACGGGCGGCATTTTTGACATTGCCTCTCTTCTCGCCGGAGACGCAAACGCCAATTCCAGAACCCGCGACACCGAGCCCGGCTACTACCAGATCCCTCTCGCCAGTAACGGCGCGAAGCGCAACGGACCCCGTGAGTTCCTTGTCGCTGTCAGAGATGCTACCAACGACGACGGCTCAAAGAAGTATCCTCTTGATATCCGCATGAACTGTCAAGCTACCAAGGTCGTTTTCGACAACTCCACCGGTACCCCCCGCGCAACGGGCGTCGAGTTCCTGGACGGCAAATACCTGTACCGCGCTAGCCCTCGCTCAGGCACAGCTGGCAAGGGTACGCCAGGAAGCGTGACCGCCTCCCGTGAGGTCATCGTCGCCGGTGGTGTGTACAACTCCCCACAGCTACTGAAGCTCAGCGGTGTAGGCCCAGCAGACGAGCTGAAGAAGTTCGGTATCGAGGTCGTTTCTGATCTGCCCGGCGTGGGTACTAATCTGCAGGATCACTACGAGACCGCTGTGCAGGGCCACCCCCCGCACAATTTCACCGCGCTGGATGGCTGTACCTTCAGTGTGGACGGAGAGGCCGATCCCTGTCTGGACCGTTGGAACAACCCTATCCTGGGTAACCGGGGTATCTACTCGTCCGACGGATTCGCCAGCACGATGCTGTACAAGAGCTCCGCAGCCGTAGACGATGACTTCGATGCGTTCGTCTTCGGTGGCCCGATCAACTTCCGCGGCTACTACCCCGGATACAGTATCAATATCACCGAGCGTCATGACTGGTTCTCGTGGGCTATTCTGAAGGCTCACCCGCGCAACACAGCTGGCTCGGTCATGCTTCGCTCCGCCGACCCGCTCGACATGCCTGAGATTGTCTTCAACTACTTCGACACCGGCAGCGGTGACTACGAGTCGGATTTGAACGCCATCACCGAGGCTATTGGACTGGCTCGTGATGCGTTCTCGCGACAGCTTGTTCCTATTGAGGAGGTTCTGCCTGGAAAGGATGTTACCACTACTGAGGAGATCCACAACTATATCAAGGATACCGCTTGGGGCCACCATGCTTCCTGCACCTGTCCTATTGGTACTGACGAGGATCCGATGGCTGTGTTGGACTCTAAGTTCCGGGTTCGTGGTGTGAGTGGGCTGCGTGTGGTTGATGCTTCTGTTTATCCTCGTATTCCTGGAACCTTTACTGCCGTGTCGACGTATATGGTTTCTGAGAAGGCTGCAGAGGATATCTTGAATGACATCAGCAACTAGAGCTATTGAGAATCATCTCATGGCGTGAATATCGTCTACGGCATGATTGAATCTAGCTCTCTAGCGTCATGGTCCGACTCGGAGTCGTTCGGAGCTCAGTGTGTATATACTTGAATCTGTGAATGGAAGCCCAATGTGAACAGAATCAATTTATTACTTAATATCAACTTGAATTTACTAGTAGGACAATTAAAGAAATTTCCACGAGTTATTTCCAAGGTTATTTTGTGAACAGCTGGTACGAGTCTAGTTGCGAACCCTTCGCCACACTGGCAGTTCATTGCGCGCTCTTACTAGCAGTCTTAGTCTAGAGCTAGTATCAACCTTGGAAATATTTGAACGGGATAGACGTTAATGACAGGCTGACCGCATCGAGAAGTTCGAATTACCAATACGTGCCAAAATTAGAAGGTCATGGGAGCGTGTTCGGTATTTCTGGGGTGGGTTTATAAAACTTCTCAATCAACCTTGGAATGAACCACAAGAGATCAGCTATGCAAATTTATCTTCAAAATTCTTGTATGAAGCATCGATTGATCAACTAACCATAATAGATTGGTCTGGTATAACCTCATATGTAGGCCTTGTAATGCCCTGGAATTCATGTATCCTTGAGAAAGTGCACTTGTGAATGAAAAAATTGCGGAATACAACCGCCTCCTCTTGAGATACCTAGAGCTAAGGAACCAATAAGCTATTAGTACACATTCCCTCTACGGGTTTCCCCGCTCCTGCATTGATCGTGAAGTTCCTGTCAAATCCGCCAATCGTGGTCATTGAACTGAGCATACTCAAAGGGCAAGCCGGAAGATACGACGTACCTTCATGACTCGAATGTTGCTTCGCCCCATCCAATCGGCCTAGGTGGCCCTCATTGGGGATCCGACGGCTTCGATATACGAATTTCTGGCCCCTGTATTGGCATTTAGGACCTGTACATGTCCCGAAGTTCTGTTCTTCCATCTACTACACCGCTACTCCATATCCTGGCACCCAAAATGATTTTTGTGGATGCATATCGCAATCGGTGTTCAATTCTCAGGAATTTCCATTGGAATCACCGGATTATGGTCACCTGTGCTATACAAAGTTCGATGCTAAATTCACAAGGGTTTCGCACCAATCATTCGTAGGTACCGGAAACGGGATTCGAGTTGGAATCCGCGGGTTATCGATGGGATTTCATCGTACTTGCAAGCCACATGTACACCACTCTGAACTCCCATTTTTGAGGCCATTCCTATGTCCAGTTGGAAAACGATCCAAACGGTTGGGCGGGGAGGGATAGTCTCGAAGTTAACCGTAAGGGGATAGACACGCATCCCCGGGTGTTCCCCGGCCCCCGATTTCCACGATGCTGTCGGTTCTTTGACGCATGAATCAAGATCGCTGCTTCTCGGCAATTCCGCGAACCAATGCTTGATGTCCACGTTGGCGACTTGATCGGAAGAGCCATGCCGGCGAACTTAAAACTGTATCTTGGATCGACGGTTGAACGATAAGATGCTGAGATGGGACCCACCCAGCCGTTAGTTCATGCAGGTAAACAAAGAAATCTGTCAAACTACTAGCCGCACTTGTGTTTACACGTCAACCACGAACCCAATTGGTACTTCTGTCGGCACGATTGGTGCTGTGGCGAAAGTTACGGGAAGAAGTATGGGAAAGATTGCGTTTACGGCCTTCAATTCCTCAAAATTAAGGAATCCGGCGGACTGGATCAAGAAAGAAAAAAGGAAAAAGAAATATCAACCTCCTCTTTAGAGGGCACGGCTGGAATAGTTTCATTGGAAGCCTTCGCCCTTGGAAGATGGCATTTTAGCGCGGTTGAGTACCCCTGTCGTTATCCTGGTTCAATTCCTCCCCGATTCAATTGTAGGCCCATGCCTATAAGTGGCGGTGTCTTTTCTCTTTGTTTCCACAATGTAGGTAGGCCTGGCTATAATATGATGTCACAAAAACAAAATAACTACCAATGCAGGCTTATTCATTGCATATGCTACTCATACTCTTTAAATTTGCATGCAATTGATACAGAGATAGATTTAAGCCTAGACGGTTCAAGATTCTGTATCAAGTGTGGATATTGGGAGAATTGAAAATACAGGCTACTCTCAATTCTGTTTTGCGGCTCATGGGCGATAGTCAATGCATGTGTGGAGTCAAAGGTCGCACAGATATCCTAAGCTTTTACCTAAGTAGCTTGGAAGTACAGGTCGAACGATTGGTGTCCACGGGTGGAGCCTCGGTGCCAACGAAGCAACAAAATGACCCTGGTTGTGTTGATCTGGAACAATCTATACAATTGAGAGTGACATGTGCTTGATTCTGTCGCGTTTGCAAGCGACCTGATTAGGAAGGGGTACGTGCCCACGAGCTCGGAGGTTGTCGCTGATTGGGGGGTTTGGGGTTGTCTGGGGCACATGGTCAACCTTTGGAACTTACTATAAGGCATTCTACTGTTAGCATCACTCACTATAAATATTGGGTTTTCTATCTCCATCAAATTCTTACCTTCCTACACATCTCTCTCCATCATTTCCTTTGGTTCTCATCTCCTTTCATCCTCAAGAGTCGAAGCCACTACCTCTTAGAGCCACCGTTTTCACTCATCCCTCTTTGATTCATCGTTTGATCCCACAGCACAAGATGACTCCTTTGAGACTATTCACTGAGAAGGGAACCATCCCCCCAGATCAGGTGGAACCCATTGCAGTGGTTGGTCTTGCTGCACGACTTCCTCAAGAGGCTACCACCGCAGATGCGCTCTGGGAACTTCTGCTGCAAGCGCGGTCCACATGGTCTGCGATCCCAAAAGAAAGATTCAATGCCGACGCGTTTTATCACCCAGATCCAGAGCACGGCGGAACAGTGAGTGCTCTTCCTTGGTAGATGAGACCTGTCATCCTGACATTGGACTAATCATCACATCGGAATACAGTTTCATGTGCAAGGAGGTCACTTCCTCTCCGAAGACCCTGCCCTTTTCGACGGCTCATTTTTCAGCATTACCAAGAATGAACTTCTGACCATGGATCCTCAGCAGCGCATGGTACTGGAAAATGTTTACCATGCTCTGGAAAACTCTGGAATTCCAATGGAAACCGCCGTTGGCTCTAACACATCGGTGTTTGTCAGCGGATTCAATCATGATTATCTGGGAATCCTGAATTCCGACCCAGAGACTGCTCTCAAGTATAAGCCAACAGGTGTGGTCAATGCAATCTTGTCCAACAGAGTCAGCTGGTTCTTTGATTTCAAGGGACCTAGCATGACCATTGACACGGCATGCTCTAGCAGCTTGGTCGCACTACACCTGGCGGTGCAGAGTCTTCGGTCCCGAGAGACAAATATGGTAAGCTTTTTTTCTCTCTTTATGACGTGACTGGGGGCGGATAGCTAATTCACTCTCCTTTCCAAGGCTCTGGTTAGTGGGGTGAGTATCCTGGAGAATCCCGTGGAGACAGTTGGCATGAGCCACCACGGTTTACTCGGAACTCAAGGCCGATGCTTTAGCTTTGATTCCCGAGCAGAGGGTTATGCCCGTGGGGAAGGAGTGGGAACCGTGGTTCTGAAACCTTTAAGCACTGCCATCCGAGACGGTGATACAATCCGTGCAGTCATCCGAGAAACCGGGGTCAACCAGGATGGTCGGACATCAGGAATTACTGTCCCAAGCAGCGAGGCGCAAGAGCGACTGATCCGAGAAGTTTACTGGAGAGCCGGTCTGAACATGGAGCAAACTCGATTTGTCGAGGCCCATGGAACTGGAACCAGTACTGGCGATCCAATCGAAGCAGGAGCTCTCGCAAAGGCCTTCAGTTGTCGAAGAGACACGCCCCTCTACATCGGGACGATCAAGTCCACAATTGGGCACCTGGAAGGTGGTTCCGGCGTTGCCAGCTTGATCAAGTCGATTCTGATTCTCGAATCGGGAATCATTCCACCCAATTTCGATATTCAGCAAGTCAATCCTAAAATCCCAGCGGCGGAATGGAATATTGCGTTCCCCAAGGAGATCACTCCTTGGCCTTCGGAGGGCCTACGCAGAGTATCAGTCAATTCATTCGGAATTGGAGGCGCCAATGCTCACTGTGTCTTGGATGATGCATACCACTACCTGCACAGTCGCCGCATTTTAGCCACCCACAGGACCAAGTATCGAGTTCCAAAGACTGTTCAGATTAGAGATCGAACCATATGTCTTGCTCAGTTCAAGGATGGTGGTACTGACAGCGGCTCCGAATCCGGCGTTGAAGTTGACCCTCAGGATGGCGATCTTTCTTTCATTGGCACGCCCGAGTCTCCAGTAACAGACGCGTCCGCTGCCTCATCCCCATCATTGGGACCAATGAGCTCATACCTGAGACCTGGGGATGTTCCCAAACTTATCATGCTTTCTGCATTTGATGAGGAGGGTGTTAAGCGGAATGCGGAAGTACTTTCTCATTATCTTGGGTCCAGGATGACCAATCCCAGCGTTGCCGATGGCCTGTTGGACAATCTGT
Source organism: Penicillium sclerotiorum (assembly GCA_911649655.1). Lineage (NCBI taxonomy): Eukaryota > Fungi > Ascomycota > Eurotiomycetes > Eurotiales > Aspergillaceae > Penicillium > Penicillium sclerotiorum. The sequence goes on from CAJVRJ010000008.1 coordinate 1,226,151, forward strand.
CGTTCACACTTGCCAACCGCCGCTCTGTCTTTCCTTGGAAGAGCTTCGTCACAGCTTCTACTGCGAAGGAGCTCTCTGTCTCCCTATCCGACTCTGGCTTGTCAAAACCAACACGAGCCTCAGGTGCACCAGAGATTCTCTTCGTGTTCACAGGCCAAGGAGCACAGTACCAGGCGATGGGAAGGTCGCTACTGGTATACCCCGTATTCCAAGAGTCCCTTGAAGAAGCTTCAAACTATGTTCGCCGACTGGGTAGTCCGTGGTCACTTATCGGTAAGCTTTTTCAAAATAACCATCTCCCCCAGATCACTTCCAAAGCGAGAAACTAACATCGTCATTCTTGTGCTAGATGAGCTTCTATCCGACGATAAGTCTACTCGCGTCAGTCTTCCTGAAATTGCCCATCCAGTATGCACCGCATTGCAAGTCGCAATCGTCGATCTTCTTGCGAGCTGGAATATATTCCCATCCCGCGTGACTGGTCATTCGTCCGGTGAGATAGCGGCTGCTTACTGTGCCGGAAGAATTTCTCGTGAAGGGGCATGGAAGGCAGCCTATTACCGGGGCTATGTCTCCTCAAAGCAGCAGGCAGCAAACGGTGCTATGATGGCTGTTGGATTGACCCCTCAGAAACTCGAGTCATATCTCAATTGGGTCCACGAGGACCACCAGGGCGAGTTGATAATTGCCTGCTACAACAGTCCCAAGAACAGCACTGTTTCAGGAGATGAAGAACTGGTCGATTGCCTCAAGAAGAAATTGGACACCGACGGCATCTTTGCACGCAAGCTCAATGTCCAAAATGCCTACCACTCTGCTCATATGAAAGTCATTTCGAAAGAGTACCTGCAGTTAATGGGCCCTCTGAATTCTGGAAAGAGATTGGCTGTGCCACATTTTGTGCGCATGTTTTCAACCGTTACTGGAAAGGAGGTAACAGAAGAGACCCTCGGTGGCGAATATTGGGTGGACAACATGGTGTCTCCAGTCCGCTTCACTGCTGGCCTGAAAGCAATGCATTCTCAGCAATTGGATTTCCATCAAGAAGAGGTGCATCCTTTCATTGTGGAAATTGGACCTCATTCGACACTTCAGAGTGCTATCAAGGAAACCTTGGTATCCGACGATAGTCAAGCATCTCACAAGTACTCGTCTGTCCTGAAGCGCAGCGATTCAAGTCTGAACCCTCTGCTCAACACTGTCGGATCTCTCGCCGTCAATGGCCACCCAGTTGATTTGCATCAAGTAAACCATGCTTCCAGGGGAACTCCTAACAAACTAGGCCGGCTCCTGATTGACTTGCCGCCATACAGCTTCAAACACACTGAGAAAGTTCTGTATGAAAGTCGATTAAGCCGAAACCTTCGATCGAGAAAATTTCCTCGACACGACCTCTTCGGTGCACCGGTTTCTGACTGGAACTCAAATGCGCCGAGATGGAGGCACTTTGTGCGGCTGAATGAGAACCCCTGGCTTCGGGACCATGTGGTAAGTCAAGTCCCAAAATAGGCGGGACTCTTGCAACGGTAGCATGATCTGATTGATAATAGGTTACGGGCAATTTTGTCTACCCTGGAGTGGGATATCTTGTGATGGCTATTGAAGCTTCACGTCAATTGATGGGCGACAGGAGGGCCACCGGCTTCCAACTTCGACGAGTGTCCATCAAACGGGCCTTGATTGTTCCAGACACCAAGGAAGGCATTGAAGTCAACTTGTCAATGACATCGGTGGATGGGTCGTCGGACTTAAGAACCTGGCGTCGTTTCCAGATCAGCTCCTTCAACGAGTCCAGCGATGAATGGACGGAACACTGCACGGGTTACATTTCACCTGAAAGTCCACGATCCGAAGAAGTCGTTGAGATTAATGGCGAAAAAGAAGCTGATTCTCAAGCCTGGGCAGAGACTTTCAAAGAAGCACACAAGTCGTGCCCTCAGCCCAGTAACTTTGAGGCCACTTATGATGACCTCGAGAAGATTGAGCTTCAATTCGGGCCTCTTTTCCGAAATCTCTGTTATGTTCGCACCAGTGGATCTAAGGCGGGACTCATGACGGGCTCCGTGAAGATTCCCGATATCTTGCAGTCAATGCCTAAACAATACATGCATCAGCATCTCATTCACCCGGCGACCATGGACAGCATGATACACATGATGATAGCTGCTGCGATTGATTTCCTTGGCCAGCCTTCCCTTGATCAGATAAGATTACCAACCTATGTCCAAGACATGTGGATTTCGTCCGATATGTCTTCTGAGCCTTTCCATAAGTTCAAGGGGCATGCATCGGTGTCTGGTTCAAATTCAGACAAGCTTGAAGGTCAGATTCGAGTCATGGATGCTCGAGGGCGCCCATGTATTCGAATGGATGGCATTGAGCTGACTCCTCTCGAATCAGCAAGCATCGAAAGAGACGAGAGAAATCTGTGCACAGTGCTTGAATGGAAACCTGATGTTCATTTCCTTAGCTCTAGCAAGGCATGTGAGCTCAGCTCCATTGAAGCGGTCAACGATGCTGAAAACCGATACTGGGTTAAACAGCTCCAGATGGCTACCATGCTCTATGTCACAGATGCCTTGTCTGAGATCACTGATCTGAATGTTCAAAAGCTTGACTTCCACGTGAGAAGGTTCCACGAATGGATGATTCACTGGAATGATATGCTCGTTGAAAATAAGATCATCGACTTGCCATACGCGGAGTTCCAGAGCGTACAACATGATCAGGATGCTAGAGAGGCAATCTTCAATGAGATTGAAAGCCATAGTGCTGAGGGTGCCATAACAGCCAGAATGGGTCGCAACATCGCCGCGGTCATGAGAAAGGAAGTTGATCCCCTTGCTCTGATGTTTGGTCAAGACAATGTTATGGAAGGCGTTTACAAAGAGGGCCTCCATTTATATGACCTGCCAAAGCATCTGAAAAGCCACTTGTCTCTTCTGCGCCATCAGAGTTCGGGATTGAGGATTCTTGAGATCGGCGGCGGGACTGGCAGCTTTACAGCAGAGGTGTTCAGCGTTCTCGCACCCCGCGGACAGAAATCGAAGAACATCGCAAGCTACGTCTTCACTGACATCTCAGCTGGATTCTTCGAGAAGGCAAAACAAAGGTTCCAGGACTGGAGTGATATCATGACTTTTCAGTCACTCAATATCGAGAAGAGCCCCGCAGAGCAAGGGTTGGAAGAAGGTACCTTCGATTTGATCTTCGCAGGGAATGTCATTCATGCCACAAAAAATCTGCATACATCACTGGGAAATTTGCGATCTCTGCTTCGACCCGGCGGGCAGCTCGTTATGCAAGAGGGAATAAGACAAGATTTTCTGTGGTACCCCCTGGTCTTTGGCCAATTGCCTGGATGGTGGCTCGGCGATGAGCCTTCCCGAAAGTGGTGTCCGTACATCCCAGCATCAGAGTGGAATACCCTACTCACTGAATCTGGGTTCTCGGGGGTTTCAATTGAGTATCCCAGCTCAAGCAATGAGGACTTGACCTGGCAAAGCATTTTGGTCTCTACCGCTTGTTCAACGGAAGTTCAAGTAAGGCCAGATGTGTTTGTCTTGACTTCTCGCTCCGAAAGTACCACGACTGCAATCGAGGAGATTGCAATTGAGATGAGAGGCGACTTTCCAAATATCACGTTTCTGGACCCATCTCAACTCAACCGTGTTGCTAGCACTAATGCCCTTTGCATTAGCATGTTGGATCTGGAAAGACCATTCCTTTCGCAGATGTCAGAGTCGAACTACATTGAGCTGCGACGGGTGCTCACAGAATGCCAAAACATTCTTTGGGTCAGTCCCGCTCCCGATCAGCAGCCCCTGTCCGGTATGAGTCTGGGGCTTCTTCGAACAATCCGGCATGAGAGGGACTCAGATAGCTCTAATATCGTGACTCTCACGGTTCCAAATGAGAATCCTGTCCTTGAAAATGACTTGGCTTCGGCGATTCACCGAATTTGCCTTCATCAATTTGGAGAAAATTCCGATGCGGAACGTCACGCTGAGTATCGTCTTCACAATGACACAATAGAAGTTGGTCGTCTCCGTAACTGGGCGAAGGCCGAAAATTTCGTTGGTGCAGACTGCTCAATGCCGGCCCTTGAAGACGTCCTCCTGAGTGATATAACTCGACCGATCGAAATACCCACCGCGGCTGCGAGCTCAAACAACTTGAGTTGGACGACGGATTCTCAACATAACGAGGATTTAAGCAAGAGTCAAGTCGAGATCGAAATTCGTGCGATTGGTCTCAGCTCCAATCCTGATCTTCATGGAAGGTCAACTGAAGCTTCTGGTGTTGTGACAAGGGTTGGCTCAGAAGTGAAGGAGATTTTCCCCGGTGAGAATGTTGTCATCACAGGATCAGAAGCAAAAACACATTGCCTACGGACATTCGTTCGAGCTGATGCGGTGCGAGTTGTCAAAATTCCCCAGGAAATCCAAATGGAAGTCGCCGCAGCACTACCCTCGGTGTATGCAACAGCGCTTTATGGACTTCGAGACGTTGCTGGTTTGCGAAAGGACAATGCGATTCTCATTAACAACGCTGCAACACCTTTGGGACAAGCCGTCATGCAATACGCACAGATGATCGGAGCCATCGTTTATGCGACTGTGTCTACAGTTGAAGACTGCGAATTCCTTGAGACTGAATACGCCATTGCCAGAGACAAGATTTTTGCTTACAAAGATCTCGGTTTTGTGAAGAGTATAATGAGATTGACGAATGATGCCGGAGTCGATGTAGTGTTCAATACCTTGACTGGCGAGGTTTTGCAAGAAACAGTGTCGTGTCTTGCTCCATTCGGCCACTTCGTTCATATTTCGCGCAAAGGTACTCGGGCCGACGCGATGATTGACTTGGCTCTGTTGCAAAAGTGCGCAACCATGGCGACAATTGATATTGAAATGATGATGGAGAGGCGTCCAGATACCGTTTCCCGGCTGGTTAGCGATGCCTTGAAATTGTGTGCTAGCGGCAAGATCAGCCCCGTGCGTCCTTTCTCTGTCATGAATCTTGGGCAGATTCAAGATGCCATCGACTCTTTGCGAAGTAAAGAGAGGCCCGGCAAGATCGTCTGCGTGCCTCAATCTTCGGATGTCCTTTCTGTGGTTCCTGAACCTCTCCCGGCATATAAATTTGACAGCCAGGCGTCTTATGTCCTTGCAGGTGGGCTTGGAGGTATAGGACGCAGTGTGGCACGCTGGATGGCATCAAGTGGTGCTAGGAACTTGATATTTCTATCAAGGTCGGGACGCCGAACGGCTGCGGTGGAAGAGATGGCCTCGAAACTTGCAAGCATGGGATGCCGCACTCATGTTTTCACTTGCGATGTTTCCGACGCTGAGCGTCTCAGAGCTGTCATCCAGGAGTGCTCAGCCTCGCTCCCACCAATCAAGGGCTGTATTCAAGGCTCAATGGTGCTGAGGGTAAGTCGATTTGTTTCTACACCTGTCAAGTTGTGCATCTACTAAATATTGGTCTAGGATGGAGTATTTGCCGGTATGCCTTTCGAGAATTGGCAAGCCGCTATCCAGCCCAAGGTTCAGGGGTCGTGGAATCTCCATGAGATATTGCCGGCTGACATGGACTTCTTTGTCATGCTTTCATCGGTCGCTGGTATCTTCGGCAACCGTGGTCAGTCAAACTACGCAGCTGGAAACACATTTCAAGACGCGTTGGCTGCTTACCGGACTTCACTGGGAATGAAAGCAACCAGTATCGATCTTGGCAGTGTGTCCAATGTCGGCTGGGTGGCAGAGAACATAGATTCGGCACAGAACCATACGGATACGCTCTTCCAATTCCTGCAAGAAGAAGAAGTGCACAAGACCATCGAGTTCATGATTGATGACAGACACAAAAAGCAAGACACGTCCAGTCGCCTCCCGCGGTCGCAGATCGTTCTTGGCCTGCCAACTGGTGAAATGTGTCGACAAAACAACATTCCAAAGCCAGCATACCTGGACTACCCTCTTTTCACCCATATGCGCACAGTTGACTCGGCCGGAGGTGCGGAAAAGATCAATGAAAATGCAATCAGCACTTCTGCCCAGCTTCGGGCAACGGTCAACCTGAGCGACACTATCTCGGTGGCATCGCAAGGAATCATCGAAAGATTATCTTCGTTGCTTGCTATTCCACCTTCTGAGATCAACCCTCAGAAATTCAGTTTTTCCACCATTGACTCATTGGTTTCCATGGAATTCGTTTCGTGGATCGTGAAAGAATTGAAGGCTGAGATGTCTTTGCTGGATGTCATGGGCGCACAGAACATCCAAGCACTCGGTCAAAAAATTGCGCAAACCACGAAGTTGACGACTTATTCGAAATGAAATGATAACAAAGCGGTTTTTTATATGTTAATTTGCCCAAGATTTAAGTGTTTGAAGTTTCTTTCCTGTTCACTGGCACATGTTCAAGTGCAAGTTGGCCCAACATTATGTTTTCAAGTCACTATTGGTGCGGCTACTCGCAGGCATAATTATGATTTCAAGTTTGATTGCTTTTTTTTTCTCTCAAATTGTTTTACTGCAGCTCTCTGGCAGTCTATCTGGTTTTTATTAGTTTCTAACTCAACTCTATCTAATACGACCTCCAATGAAACATACTACAGAATTTTCCTAGCCATAGTTTTTTTTGTAGTCCAACTGCCCAGGTGTCCACCGCGTATACTTCAAAGTGGGTCCCATCACGTGATATATGCCTCTAATTGGCAGAACCTCACCGCCTCGATAACAATTTTTCGTTATCGAGGAATTTCTAAAGCTTCCAGTTCTTGCGATTCAATCCTTAAACTACATTGCAATTCGCCAAATCCAGGCGAATAGGATCTCAAGATGGTCCGTCAACTCAAGCACCACGAGAAGAAGTAAGTCCAGCGAGGAAAAAGAACTTTGACCGTCTCCATGCCATCCAGGCTATGAGCATTTCTTAACAACCTCGACCACCAGGCTTCTCCGGAAGGTCGACTTCCATACCTACAAATCCGATGGAAACCACCGCGAGCACCAAATCCGCGCCCGGTACCTTCTCCAGGACCCTATGGACTACAGGAAATACAACTCTCTTTGCGGATCCATGCGCTCGCTCGCCCACCGACTCTCCCAGCTAGACCCCGAGTCTGACCCCGTGCGAAAGAAGCTCGAATCAGAATTGCTGGACAAATTATGGCGGATGGGAATCTTGAAGCAGTCGCGTGAACAGGGTGCTGCGCTCTCCCGTGTTGAGCGAGAGGTCACCGTTTCGGCTTTTTGTCGGCGACGCTTGGCGGTTCTGATGGTTCGATCTGGAATGGTTGAGACTATTAAGGCTGTAGGTTATTCTTGGATAAAGGAGTGCTTCTATGCGCTCGAGATGACTTATACTGATGGTATGATTAGGCTACGACTTTTATCGAGCAAGGACAGGTCCGCGTTGGAACAGAGGTTGTGAATGATCCCGCTTTCTTGGTCACTCGTAATATGGAGGACTTTATCACTTGGGTTGACTCCAGCAAGATCAAGCAGAATATCATGCGGTACCGCGACAAGCTTGACGACTTTGACCTTATGTGAGATGGTGGACAAGAAGGCTTGTCTGGAAAAGCATTTTGGGGTCTTTTCTTTGATATACCCGGCGCTTTTTGCATTATTACTTATCGGCCTGGCGTCCCGAGGAATTTTATGATTTGTCTATGTTTAGAAAAGTTGATCCAATTTAGCGGAATGAAAGATTCACATACTTTTATCCAGACCTTAAGTCCTGTACGGGGCGTTCAACCACTGGAACTCCGCAACACACGCCGAGTTCTACTTTACTACGAGTCTTTTAGTGGATCAATGAATCGCTGCGTTCCGTGCATTGAGTAGCTTAAGGATGAAGCATTCTATGATTTAACCACCCTCATAATATCATCCCCCAAGAGGCCTTCCCGCTGCGCAGTGACACCTTTTCTCTGAGTCCTTTTCCCTGTGGCGACGAAGACCTTAGACTCCAAATAGGAACAGGTGAACATAACTGACGCCTCCATGCCGGGGGAGCCTCATAGTCATCCGAGTCCTGGTCCGAGTCTCTCTTTGCCGCTAATTTCTTCGACGTTTTCCGCGGTGGTCTCTTAGATTGTGGCTCTGGAAAGAGTCGCCTAAATACGGGCGCTAGCCATTCTGCAAGAGCATAATCCCATCCTCCTGAATTTTCCTCGTTCGGCCGGACCTCCTCGGCGACTACCATACGCTGCTGGTTATGCGAATTGACTTTAACTTGCGTTACGTGCCATGATGTGGAAAATGTGTCCACTATCCGAGCCATGTTATGCCCGTAGTTTGAGCCACTCATCGATATTGTCACATCTTTCAACTTCACCGATTCAAGGGGCTTCGAATCAGATATGACTTGGAAGATTTCGCAAGCAATCTTTTTATCGATGATGGAATCGACGATGATCTTCTCCACGTGTCCATTTCGAAGCCGGGGGTGGTTGTCACGGGCTTCTGTGGACTCGGAATATCCGCAAGGCTGACGCTGGAATTCGTCAAAAGATGGATCGTCCGGCATTATGGTCGTATCGTATAGCGTTATCTTGCTTACTGAAGTTATTGCCTCTCGCAAGATCTGGCGCGGTCGAGGAGGCGTGATTTCATACCAGAGATGAAGCGTGCTGAGATTTTTCATAGACCCCAAGGCCATATATGAAACAAGCTGCTCATATTCATCTTGATTTCGGTTAAAAGGAATTCCTAGCTCTGCTAGTAAAGGACATCCTTCATCGATGATTCGGATCTCCTCTTCGTTCACGAATTGCCATGCGGCCGGCTTCAAGAGCTTGAGCTTGCGCAATTTGGGCCCGTGATGGGCGACGAGAGACTCAATGCTAATAAGAGAATGCCAACCTTCTAGTTCAAGCTTAACCACAGGTGGCACAGAGAGAAGAAAGCTTTTCGCAGAGTTGTAAAACTCCGCGGATCGCAGAGAATCGTCTCTGAGGCTTAGCTTTAAGGTAGACTGCTCAGTTGATGAGTTTAATCGACACTTTAACGTGCATCAAGTAATGGTATTGCATGAGATTTGGGTAGTATGGCTCCGGAGTTTGTTTCTACGTCGTGATAATTGATTAGTTCTTACCATCTCGTCATTCTATAATTGGCGAAGCGAATCAATCATGTTCGAGTAGTGCAAAACAGCATAACTTGAAATACATTCTAATATCCACATTTGAATTAAGTGCTTCCACACCCCAGGTGCCGTACTCGAAGAGTAGCTTAGACACTAGGGCCAGCGGGCATGCACAAGAAACATTTGAACTCTTAGTCGAAGTCCAACATTTGAACAGGACCATCTTCCTCCACTCTAAAGGTAAAAACCTTTCCGGAGTTGCATCCAATGGCAATATGTTCCGGAAAGATTGCTGAACATCCAATCGCAACTTCTTCGGGCAATTTCAGCTTCTTTTCACCTTGCCATGTTACCCAATTGGTATTTCCGTTGATTCCGTATCCAAGAGGGTTGATAGATCCAGGAGCCATCTGTGACGCTTCGATCACAGCCTGAGGATCCAAGTCAAACGTGCCGAAATTTGTGTGTAGGTGATGGGGTTCCGATTCGTCGAACTGTAACCATGTGATGTCTTGATTCAGGTCAAGGGTTGAAGAGACGGGGCTGTCTTGAGACTGGCTGAAGTCCCAGATTTGGAGCTTCCTACCCATTCCGGACGCGGTGACGATGATCTGGCTATCTTGGGACCAGGCAACGGGTCTGTTGAAGTAGCTTTCGCTCGGCATATTCAAGACAGAGGAGCCTTCATTGGCATCCCATATCATCATTGTTTGGTCTTGAGAAACTGATGTGAGCTGGGCGCCGTCTGAAGACCAAGCTATAGACGACACGGGACCGGTATGGCCTTCCAATGTCAATAGAGGCGAGACAGTCTCAGCTGCAGCGTTCCAAATCTTGATAAGGTGGTCATCTGATGCTGATGCAAGCTTCGAATCGTCATTAGACCAAGCCACGGAGGTTACAGATCCAGAGTGCTCTTTGTGGGTAGAAATGAGATCGCCTGTTGCTGTATCCCAGATCATAAGGGTACTGTCCTTCGATCCTGAAGCGAGCTTGGATCCATCGTTTGACCAGGCCAATGCGAGAACGGAATCACCGTGACCTGTCAAATCCTTCTGGAGCTCGCCGTTGCTTGCATTCCAAATCTTGATGGTGCCATCGACCGAGGCGGATGCCAGTCTGTCTCTCTCGGGCGACCAGACTACTGTATTGACTGTTTCGCGGTGGCTTGGAAGTGTAGAAGTACTCTCACGCCTGGACACATCCCAGACCTTGATCGATCGATCGCGCGAAGCGGATGCAAGTCGATTTCCATCTGCTAGCCATACGAAAGACCAGATTCGGTGAGTGTGGCCTTCAAGCTCCGACAAAAGCTGCCCAGAATGGGGATGCCAGATTTTGATTTTGTTTTCATCAACACCTGCAAGTCTGCCATCTTTGGACCAAGCCAGCGAATGAATCTGGGCCGACTTGCCGTCAAAGGATCCTAGGTTTTTACCATTCTTCGGATTCCAGATACTGATGGTGCTGCTAGTTGAGACGGATGCTAGTCGAGAAGAGTCTTTGGACCAAGCCACCGAAACAATTGGCTCGGTATGAGCAGTGAATACCCAGCGCTTGCGCATACCTGTGTACCAAATGGTGATGTTCCCGTTCTCCCCAGCCGTTGCGAGTCGGTCATCGCCAGTCCATGCCAAGGAGGTGATGGCTGAGCCATGTTCACCGAGTCGGGTTGGCGCTTTATTACCGGTGTGAGTCCAGGTGTAAATAGTTCCGCCTGCGGTAGATAGGGCCAGTTTTCCAAGTGACTGCGACCAGGCAACGGAAATGAAAGATTCGATCATGGGTTTGAAGCCACCTATGTTGTTCTTTGACGGAGGCGTAGTGCGGACATTTGGAGTCATCTTTCGTTCTCCGAGTTCAAGAATGTTCTTGGGCTTGCCTATCACTTTACCTTGGTCGGAGCTTGTATCCCACAGCCGGACAATCCCATCAGTAGAAACTGTGGCTACCGTTTCGGTTCGTAACCACTTCACTGAAGAAATGGGTGTCTTGTCTGCTTCAAAGCTCATCAAACACGTACCCGTGGAGAGATTCCATATTCTGACCATTCCGTCATAGGATGCGGAAGCCAATTTTCCATACCGTGACAGCGCAAGACACTGGACAGATCCCATGTGCCCATTCAGTGTTGATATGCACGCAGTCCAGTCATCATCCATCATGGGCTTTGTAATCATCCAATCGGGCTCATTTTCTGCATATTGGCATCTGGTGGCGCTTCCAGCGGGACTGAATATCAAAGCAGATGTGTATGCTTGGAGAGGATTTTGCTCAATAGTCCTTTGGTGGTGTTGAAGAAATCGAGATGCGTCGCGAACGAGACTGACCAGGCGACCCGTGGCATGATGGGTCTAGAATAATGGTCAGAAACACCTCCCAGTGATTCAAAATGGGCAACTTACTGTGAAAAACTCATCAATCCTCAGCATCGAGGAAGCTCCAGTTGGTATACCTTTCAAGAGGCTAAGCGCTTCTAACCAATGCAAATAATGGACTTGAAAAAAGTCACCCAGGTCACCATATTCGAGATCTGAATCGTCGAAGCCAGCCGCGACAAGATGATCCACCCAATAGAGACAAGAGTATCTCACTGGGTGTAATATCTCACATCCAGAAGAGGCGAGATCCTCAATTGGAAATCCGGGATCATTGAGACGACAGATATCATAATCCAAAAGCTCACACATGGCTTGCATTGACTGCACAAAGATGCTTCGATGAGCAGGAGCTTCGCCAGAAGGAAATAAATCCTTAAATCGCTTTGATTTCAGGTGCTCTTTCGCCGTGTGGTGTACGAACAGCACCTCGCCTTCTTTCCCCCATGTCAACAACGATCCGCAATCACCAATAATATCTCTCAAGGCTCCTTGGCGTTGATCTTCATCATGGAAATCAGGAAGATCTAAAATCGTGGACAGTTCTGGAATAGTGAGAGGCTGATGAGCAAGAGCGACAGCAGATAAAACTTGGAAGCAAATCTCTGGAAAGTTTGAGCGGACAACTTTGTTCGTCATCAATTCATAGAGCGGACCGAGGCCCTTAGGAAACTTTGCTGAAGAAGCCCTAGCTTGCGAACAAGGAGTATCCTTCAGTTGCTGAAAGACCAATGCAACCCACAGAAAAGTATTGCCGGAGTTCTTTATCAATCTTTCAGATATAACCTTCTTCGTTTCCGCATCGTAGCTATGCTTTTTACTTAGCTGGTCAACTTTGATTTTCACAAAGTTTCTGACAGCCTCTGCAACGGTCTTCTCGTTCAGCTCAAGAGATAACTGCCTTTTAGAAGTAGCTTCTCTAAGCTCTGTTTCAATTTTGCGCACGTTGCGACTGGAGACGACCCATTTGACTTTGGCATTCGATGACAGGGAGGTCTTAATGAGTGTAAGAAGTTGGTCCAGACCCTCCACGCATTCATCCAGACCGTCAACCACCAGATAGGTCGTTTGGAGGAGGGGACTTTGAATGATATCTTCAAAGATCCTTTTCAAAGCTACATGGGCATTTTTGCCTTCGAAGAGCGAGTTCCCCAAGTCGTTGAAGCTATCTCTCAGGATCGGAAATAGCGCGGTCTGTTGCTTCACAAGCATGTAAATCAATGAACGCAAGAGTGATGCTACCTTGTTGTATTGATCGTGGCGCTCCTGGAAGAAGAAAAATGCAACATTTCCGGCGGAGCCAACGGAGTCGATGAGCTCTTCAATAACACCGCATAGGAGCATTGTTTTCCCTTTCCCGGGATCTCCTTTGACCCAAAGAAGTTTTTCTTCGGTATTGTCGCGCCATTGGTGAAATTCCGGGTTCTCGTTGATCCATTTGAAGGAAGGTTCCTCCCAAATGAGACCGCCTTTTTCATCTAGGAGCCGGTCTTTGTCGTCCTTCGGATCAATTGGGTGGAGGGCGTTGAGACATTTCTGATCCTCTGCAGTGGAGATTTGTCGAGACATACGCTGCATCACACCGAGAATACCGTCAAGAGTATTCAGCATCTCTCCACGGACTTTCTCCGCGTCTGCCGCGCGTTTGGAAAGCTCCTCGAGATGCTGGGTGCCCTTCACAGCGAATCCAGTTTGAAGCTTTTTCTGGAGCGCACGTTCATCACTCTCAATTTGGGCTCTTTTAGCCTCCCAGTCATCGTATTTAGAAACTGCGTAGAAGTAGTTTCTTGTCCGGCTGCGGTAGAACCGTATGACGCTTCCCAGTTGAAATTCAATGACGAGTTTGTAAAGATCCTTCACACGCTGGGTGAAATCTTCTTTCATTTCAGGTTTCACGTCAGGTAGGAAGTCTTCCAACATATTGTAGAAGTTCATCTGCGAAGTAACATAGACGAGACCTTCCTTGTTAGCTTCCTCGGCCACCGTCGGGTTATTCAACAGCGGCAGGATAAGTGAAACTCCTGCTGCCACCGCGGGGCCATAAGGAACATCCGCTAATACATCATTGATGTAGCCAGAAGCCCAATCCAGGACCTTTCCTGCACCAGAGACGACTGCTCCGAGGGAGATCTCATGTCCAAGAATAGTAGTGCTAATTTTCTTGCTTTCCATGCGCTCCGAACCAAGCCGAGTTATCTGCTTCAGCTGGTCGCGCCGCTTGGCAACGTCATTTGATATCACGTTTGAAGTCCGCTTTTCATCGAACTCTCGAGTTGGGGCTTGAGAATTTGGATCATCTGGCGCACTCTATGTCAGCAATGATGCTCCATATAAGGAACTTGAGTCCAGAGGGCTTGCATACTTTGTTGTAGAGCCCGACTCATGAGATCCTCATAGTCGTTGACTAGCGAAGGGTTATCTTCCTTCAGCGCGTCGTATGCTTGATCCCATAGAGAGATAGGATCGGCCTTCGGAGTGTCCGTCACATCTACTCCAAGCGCTGGTGATTGATCACCGCGAATAGTCGTATCCATTGACTTTTGGGATATCGACGGGGCCGGGGAATGGACTAGAAGATATCAATAAACATGGTCTGCGCATGCTTGTAATGTGAGATCTTGGTTGGAATCACAAACATACCTGCGGCTGGAGTACTGGGAACAATGGGCGACCGAACAACGGGTGACTGAACATCGGGCGACTGAAAACCGGACGACGCATCGCTTGGGGGCACAATGGATCCCGAAGGTGTCCGCGAATGTGAGAACTTCAAACGCGAAAACAATCCGCTAATGCGACGATGCTTTCGACCCTTCTCTACTTTCAATTCCGACATTCTGAAAGGCGGTTAGTCCATCATCAAAATCGATCAAGCTGACAGTCGTGTAACCTGATGTCCAAATTTAGATAGGCGACTTACCTCGAATTGTATTGTCAAGGTGCAAACGCAGTGATTTCGTGAACTGCTTCGCTCCCTGCTAACAGAAAAATTTGCAAAAATAGCCTGAAGAACAGGTTCACAAGAGGGGATCGCTGGCCATTTCGATCGGCACGGCTGACGCTGTCCCGGCTACATGTTAGCCCCACGAACTAGTCTTGTCATGGAATATCATTGGAGCTGTTCGGCGCGTAGGAACGTCATTGGGGCAATGCATCCTGCTGGTTTCCACCAGCAGTTCGAAAGTTCCGAAGAACTTGAAGCTCTCGGGATATTGTTTCTCGACGAAAAGGAAATACTTATCCCAACGATCATGGGAGATGCGCACCGCACCAAAGGTCGGTGTGTTCCGAGTTCCAAAGTTTTTGAAAGATCCAGGGAAGCCCCACCGATCGTGTAAACAAAAGACCCACTGAGGGGGCTGGTCAACCACGTTCGAAAGTTGAACCGAGCTGTCCAAATCATGAGCAGAACAGGCTGCAGGATGTTTTCCCCAAGGTTCAGCTACGCCTCCCGTCCCGTTCCCGTGATCCGTGCACTTATCATCCCGATCGCCTCAGGCCAACATTGAACCCACACTGGCAGGCATACACAAATATTATACCTGTTCACCTCAGATAACTGGTTGAATAGGAGAAATTGATTCAATCCGAGTATAGAGTCGAACAACGTCATTTACTTGATACGATTTAAATACTAATTCTTCTCCAGTATTTACAAGCCTGCTATTTCCTGATTAATATTTACTTCGACTGGATAATATCATCCGCGATCTTCTCCGCAAGCATATCTGTTCAAAGGTCAGAGACGGTCACCTCAAAATAAAGCGCAGAATCACTCACAAACAGTGGACTGGGGATGTCCTGGGGGAAGAAAAGGGAAAGCACTAGCGTCAACAACACGAAGTCCGTCGACACCAAACACGCGAGCTTTGGAGTCAACAACCGCCATATTATCGTCTGAAGTACCCATTTTGCATGTACAGCCGGCATGCCACAGCGTCATGACATTATTCTTCACAAATTCGAGGATCTCAGCATCCGACTGAACCTGGGTACCGGGGTAATACTCGTCTCCGATAAGCACAGGAGCCATTGCGCTGCTTTGGAAAGCTTCGCGCATTCGCTTGACCATCGCAATGGCCATATCTTGATCGGCGGGATCGCCTAGCCAGTTGGGATTGATGATGGGCAGGTCGGATGTATCGGCGGACTTGAGGGTGACGTTTCCGCGGGACACCGGAGCCACAAGAACGCCCAGCATGGAGGCGTACTCGTATCCATCCTTTGGCTGGTTTGTCAGGAGGTTGGAAACGTTTCCAATGTACCCTGCACCGGAGATATACTGCAATTATGCTAATTAGCGCAAAAATTCCGTGATTCGGTCGATGCGGTGGGAATCTCACTTCAGCTTCTGGCCAGTCGCTTGGAAATTGCTCCAACGCCGTTTGGGTGCTCTGCGACCATGCAGACCGCAAACTCTCTGGGATCTTCTCCCAAGCAAGGTAATCTGCGACCGGGTTCGTCAATTCTCCTTTCTGTCCAAGGATGCCATCAAGCAATTGTGTCGCTGCGGTGATAAGATTGGTTGCAAAGCCTGTCAGCGTATCGACCTGCACGCGATATGCAGGAGCCATAAACGGATGATCCCACATGTTCTGTCCAACACCGGGTCTCTCGGCGACCACTTTAATTCCAAACTCGTTCAGAACCTTCGATGGGCCAATACCAGATACCATCAAGAGCTGCGGAGATTGGAAAGCCCCAGCCGATACGATCACTTCTTCTGATGCGGTAAAGGTAACGTCGTTTCCGAGTGCCCCCTTCACGACAACACCGGTTGCTTTCAGATCATCATTGATGACCACCTTCTTTGCGAGGGTATTGGTGAAAGTTGTTAGCGACGAAGGGGTAATCTTCGTGAGAAAAGATGCCTGCGAACTGCTCCGGAGCTCGGTACTTGGATCAATCGTGGAGGTACAGTACTGTGCACCCATCAACGAGCCAAGGTTGAAGTCATCTGCTTCCTTGATACCAATGGCTTCCATTCCAAGCTGCATCCAGGAAGAAAATGGCTGCGCGTAATTGGCGTAAGACACTTGCAGTGGACCTCCATTCGTTGCATTGAACGCCTCCACGCTATAACTCGGCGTGGCATTCTTCGCACGGTCCGCCATGTTTGGTGCCGTGAATGTGGCGCTCTTCTTATAATACGACAGCACAGCATCGAATTTGTAGCTGCTATCATTCACCGCACTTGCCCATTTTTCCATCGATTCGATCGAAGGCCTATCGGTTACTCGCGGTGGCATTAGTTTCATTCTATCAATGCGTTGTTCCGAGTATCATACCGTTGATAGATCATGAAATTCAATGCCGACCTGGTAATATTAGCTCATGCCCGACTTATCCATGAAGGTACAAACATGGACGACTCACGATCCACCAAGACATTTCCCTCGCGCATAATGGATGGATCGCCCGTTTGCGCCAGGCTGTCCGCTTGTTACAAAGCCCCAATCGATAGCGGACTGGGTAGTTGGATCCGATCCCACGGGCAAGACATCGGCTGCAGGAACCTCAGCCAACGATTGTAATTCGTAGTATCCACCAGCCTCTACCAGCGCGACTTTGAACGACTGCTGGGCAAGTCGTGTCGCGATGACACTACCGCCAGTCCCGCCGCCCACCACCACATAGTCAAATGTAGCATCAGTCAAGGGATTTCCTCTGCGTTGAATCGGTTCAGCAAGCACACTGCTAGCCTGTAGGGCCAGAAATGCTAGCGAAACCGCCAGTAGCATTTTTCAATACGCGGGGACACAGAACAGCAGGAGCTTCCAAGGTTGAATCGGGGAAGCATCGCATCGGAGGAAAAGGCCCACACTCTATATAGGGTCCTCAACCCCTGTACAGAATCGGAGCATACCCGAACCGTTCACATCAATTCTTGGAATTTTTGGGACTTTTGCAATTTTGCGACTTCGACCTTGGAAGTTTCCACAAACCGGGTTTCATTTGTTTTGCCGAGGGGTTGGAATGCTCTAAGCCGCCCCTTCAAATCGAGACCAATGAACTAGTGGATCGATCGACCTACCCGGAACTCTATGCCGATACATACATAGTCTCAATCTTTGGTTCACGGCTCGGGAAGGCTTTATTTTTGGGTCTTCAGGAACAGATTGCTCTAAATTGCAATTTTAAGTCAACCTCGGCAGTTTGGCCAGCTCGATAGTGCTTGGGAGCCATCTTTTTTCGAGCCGATTTTTTGATCCGACTCTCAGCCCTGGAGGGCACTTGCATGACATCTTGACGTACTGTCCGTCGCGTGGGTTCAGATTGCCGATGAGTGGTTCGTCTTTAAGCCTGATCAGGTTCAGCCCCGGGGGTATTAGGCAAACATGCAGAGGTCCACCTGTGAAACCTGTTTGTTTCATGCATCTCGGGGCTAACCGACGCCAATGTGCTCCCATGTGACGCGTCTCACTCTGAATCTGTTGTTTCAATGGCGGATTAATTAAAGGAGTGGAGTCGCTTGAAATTCCAAATATTACACCACGAACACACTCGAGTCCCTTTTGGTGCCGATGGATCGTTCGCAAGCTTTTAAATGGGCTTCGGCGTTCTACTATATCATCCCCACTGAAGACGACCTCGGGAACTTGAAAAGAGAGGAAGAACATTTGAACTTGAAGATAATCCCCTGAACATTCAGTCTGTTCAAGAAATTCAACTTGAAGTTCTCATTCATGTTCGCTATTACCAAGAATGGTCGTTAACTCTCTCTAATCCAATCTGTTGGATGTCAACGAGAGGGGACCGACAGCTAGTTTTAAGTCCCTGGGGACATCACCTATTGTTTTTTGTTGTTATATTGAAAGTCACGCACTGGCACGATGATTGCAGGAGATGCGGTTGTCGCGGCCATCATAGGCGAGAACTTTGGTATGGGTTGGGGGTCAATCTAAAACCAGCAGTGGACAGTAATCAGTTTTCCCGAAGGACAAGACTGCCACGAGGAATCATGGAAGTTGCTTTCAAAGAAATAGTTCTGAGCACACTCAAAAACACTTGCGGCAGCTAGAGTCAACGGGCCAAATCTACATATGGGCATGGGTGTTGCAGGGGTACTCATATGTAGACCACACCCGTGGACGTGAACAGTATGTAACCTGCCCATTGTGAAACCCAGAGCAGCAGCTTGGTTTGTTCAAGTTAGCATCTCCCCTAGCTCCGGGATCAAGACATTAGTCGGTGCTAGCTTGAACCCAAGAACCAGCCAAATGAAGGAAATGAAGAAGATTGACTTGAAACCATGGCTTGCTGGGTGATGGATCATAGAATAGTATGTGTACACGTCGGGACTCGGAGGCGTCCGACTACTAACTTTAGTATCTTGTCGGGAAGATTTCAATATTGATTCTCACTTCTACAAATTTTAAAACTGGCAACCCTTCTTGTACAGAGGCGCTGCCAGTGGTGGACCACCAATTATAAAAGATATCAGCTTGAGAGGATAATTTTGATGATCAACTGGTTACGTGTTTCTCATTGGATGACTGCAACTGGAAGATCCAGAAGAGAATGCATATTTACAGCATGATTAATAATAGGGTATCTCAGTCTCAGTGGTACTAAAAATGCAGAAAGAATCGGTCAAGCGGGTTCCCAATGTCAAGAAGCTCACCAGAGAACCCAGACTCAGAACGTATTGGGTCAGACAAGAAGTCGGGGCTATCAATGCAATACCACGCAATGCAACATGAAATCGACGGGGGTATTAGTAAGAAATCATAGTATCGTGTTTAAGTCGACAGGAGCTTGACGTGGCGCCGCACCGGTGCGGGACGTTACGATTGTGTAAAAGGTCAATCTGCACTTAATGAAGAGAAGTCTTGGACCGACGGCCTGTCCAGAGGCGTCGGGCAGAATGATCTTGAGAGTTCTTGGCGTGGAAATCGAGAAATTCGACCTGGGGTTTGTCCTGTGGACTGTTGTCTCCCGAGGCTATTACCGGCTCATCGTCTGGTAGATCCATGCGGAATCGTCGTACGCTGCCTTCGCGGCTGGTCTTTCCTTCTTCGAAGAACGGAATCCGCGATTCGCGAGTCTGACACCAGCGTGGTGCTACTTTGCGCCATAGACCATGGATTCCCCGACTGGCACGGTCGATCTTTTCGTACTCGCGTCGCCGAGTGGAGGTGGAGGTCCACTCCATTACTGTCGCCGGGACGTGGATGGAGGAGGCAGAGGGACTATGAACGTGACTAGGTGTTATTGGGAGGGTGTTGGAGCGGTCTCGGCGGTTTAAGGGAGGCATGGAAATGGAGCTGATGGAGTTGCGGTGCTCATCTTCGAAGCGGCGGCTAGATGATGATGAAGCGATTGGTGACGGCGGTGATGAGCTGCCTATCTCGGAAGAAGTGCGATGTTGTCGGGATGGATGGGCGCTTGATGTAGTCCGCTGCGATGCTGGACGCGTAGAAGAATGATCTACTGGCCATGCTGGCGGTTGAGGGTCTTGGAATAAACGGCAAGACTCCCGGTGGAGTGCTAGTAAAGACTCCCTCTTCTCCTGCTGGGGTGTGCGAGCTGGGACGGTGACGATGCTGGCAGTCGTCCCTGGTCGTCGAGATGAATGGAAAGAGCTATGACGACTTGGTGGGCGGGAGGAAGTCGTGCCAGTGCTTCGCGAGGTGGAACGAGAATGGTGGGTAGAGTTGGTGGTTGATATAGATCGGGACACGGAAGGCCGAGCTGTTTTGCCGGTTGCATTCAAGGTTGACGGGGATGTAGGGGAGTCAGGGACTCTGAAGGATTTTGATCGAGGTGGATCGATTCGTCTCACTCTCGGGGTGTCCATATCTGGGGATGAAGGTTCTGACAAGTCCACAGTGGAGCATTGCTCAGTGATTTCGGTGATGGCGAGTTCGGATGGTAGTTTGGCAGCGACAATGTCTAAATTCAAATGCGCAACCGCCAGTCGTGTAGTTTCCATGTGAAGGTTGCCACCACATGTGATGGACGCCATTAGACACCTGGTCGCAGCTCAGCTGCGTGACGCCGATCAATAAACCTCGGGGGAAAATCAGAGGGTTAAACAAGTCAACAGGCCTATCTCATGGTGCTATCATATGTAGATAGGACGGGAGTGGCGCCGGTCCCTCCAAATGTCAAAAAGAAAGACGGGAAAAAAATAAAAAATAAAAAAAGAACGAAGTGGTGAGATGGGATAAAAGAAAAATTAAACCCAAGAGACAGTAGAAGAAGAAAATATAGGATCTTCTATCTACAAAAGTCAAAGGAAGAAAAAAAGACGCACAGCCGATCTCGCAAGTACGCCCTTGTCACCTTTATTTACTTAGACCACACCGCTTCATGCTTATTCCCTGGTTTTAGCGTGGAGAAAAGAAGAAAGTGGGGGTGGACTGGACTCCTGGTGCAGTCTCTTTTTCCTTCTTATTTAGCAGCCTGACTCCACTTGTCACCCATGTCCAGTCTGGATCGTCGTGTGGGAAGAGCCAACGCCCCTGCAGTGACCAATCTGCAGGGGCAGAAGGGTTGAGTTGCGGAAAGAGAGCGCCTATTGGGCTATTTGGGGAACATGATTTTTCACGGGACCCCGTTGTAGACGCTATTCATTCTTAGAACCTGCAGCAGAGAGTCGTCAGAACCCTAACTTGAACACCGAATGGGGTTTAGTTAGGGATTCTGGAGACGCCCTTGGCTCCCGGAATTAATAGGCGTGCCCCACTCATGGGGGGGAAATGAGAGGAAAAACGTGGTCAGCAGCATCATGGGAGCTTTGATCCTGCTTTTTGGACCATTTTGGAGAAATTTGAATTTTCAGGTATAAAGTTAAAAGACAAAAAGCCGATCATGGGATGGAAACGTGCATCATGGGAGTCTCGCGTGGAAACGGAATACGCAATATCGGGTTTGCCGTCTTTCTTTGCCTAGTTAGTTGCGCATGCATTAGTCCGTACAGTAAAGGAAAGAACCTTCATGCCAAGATTCTTATTAATTTAACGCATATGAGTTAAAAACAAATCGGGGAGATACGAGAAAAAGAGGAGCGCAGTGTAGTATCCTGGCTAAAGTGGCGGGGTTCTAGGTACTTGTACAGAGTACCTGGGCGCTTCTCTCCGACATTAGTCATGATGCCCCCAACTGAACCCAACTTGTATACTTGATCGACATTTGAACCCGATTTCGGTCTATCCATTAAGTTTTGACTCTTCGAAATTATTGAAAATATTTGGCGACTTCCAAGGTTGTATTCATACCAAGGAGTACAATCAGATCAAGTTCATTTCAAATAATCAAGCTCTGGAGCTGCCATGGTCGGTGAGGGACCCCGCTAAACACGCACTAAGGAGGACCCAGTGGAAGATCTAAGCCTAATTCAATGTTCAACTGATCCCAATAGCGAACCTTGAGAACACACAACATTCAATGTTTGAAAACTAGTACGGATAGCCCCTTGCCCATTAATTAGATTATCTTCATATGAGAACGTAGATTTTTGACATTTGCAAAGATATACTAGCATCTCAACCTGACTAATGGGAAAGGAATTCAAGCTCAATTTGTTTCGATTTTGGCTGCACATCCAGTTGAACGGTTCTGTTCTCGTCAAAATGACTATAATCGGCAATTCCAGCCACAGTACGGAGTACGGTTACAAGTTTACAACTAGAATCTGAGCCCTGGAGGACCCGCTTCAACATTTGAAATGCTTGTACCGCCCCTATTTTGCCCCCAACTCAAGTGCTGTTGTTGCCGTTCGACTTTCATAAATGCAGTCAACTGGTGTTCCCCACAGTCCATCTGGAAAAGGCATACAAGGAGATAGTAGCAAATAGCAACATCAAATATATCATAAAGATGGATCAAAAAAAAATAGGAAGAAAGCCCATTTATTCAAACCGCTCTGGCTTAAGAAACCTCCGACGAGAGATACTCAAGTGCTGCATTCAACAATTACATGGATGTAAGTTCCTGCTACTCAAGCTGGTAGTAAGTAATTGGTACTAGGAGTCAATCGTAATCAGTATACACTACTATCTAGGTAGGTCATTAATATGTGTCAATATCAGAGTATTCCGTAAATTGAACATTTGAAGGCTTCGCTAGCACTATGATTATAGCGACACACGGTACAGAGACTAACAACGGGTGCCATCAAAGAGCATATACAAAATCCATGTTTTCCCGATCTGTCAAGTCCAAGAAGGCTTGGTTCTGCAAGCGCACATAATCCGGGCGAGAGGTGATTTCGGCCTTGCGCTTGTTCTCCTTGACATACCACCAGTATACGAATAGCATGATTGCGATGGCAATTGCGATGCAGACGATGATGGTGATTTCGGCGGGAACATAGTGTGGTGCGTCCTGGGGACGGAAAGTTTGAGGGCCTAGAAGAGCGATCTGTTAGGTACTGTTTTCGTATTGTTCTGCAAAAAATCATCACCACTTACCGATGATATTGCCGGTGCAGTATCCGATCAGATACAAGGCAGCGACAGTGGTCTTCTTCGTGTATCCTGCAACGTTGGACGAGATCATGGCAAGTAGAGCCACAAAGGCTGTGGGGCTAGCTTGTGTCATGTAGTACCCTATCAATCGACCAACGTTGTTGGACTCGGGGAGGGCAACGATGAGGATCATGCCGACGAGGGCAGAGACAAGACCACCGAGACTGCAGAGAATGCGGTGTCCGGTGACATGGCCCATATAACCGTTCAGCAGAAGAGCAATGACCTCCACGGCACCGCCAGGAACACCGAGAATCAGACTTTCTTGGGGTGTGAATCCGAAACTTGTGATCTGTCATATTGTCGCAGTGATTAGCAAAGTTCCACATGGAAAGTGTGTATATGAGATTGTACTGGAGTACGTACCAATTGGCTGAAGAAATTTGTAATTCCGCCATTCGGAATATCTGCGATGAGCGCGTAGAAGAAGAATGCCCATGTCATCGGGTCCAGCAGTGCCTCCTTCACTTGGTACAACTTGAAATGCTTGTTACCAATTCCTTGTTGGTTCACCTGCACACGGGCTACCGCTAGCACTCGGTCCTCTTTGCTCAGCCATCGGGCATTCAATTGGCTATCAGGGACAATCCATAGGAAGACCAATCCCAGCACAATGGTCAAGAGACCGGTAACCAGGAAAATGATCTTCCATGGTTCAATCGAGGATCCATGCTTCGCAGTGCCAACTGCAATGCCATAGGCGATGATACCACCTAGAATTTGGCCCACGCCGTTGAAGCTAAACCAGATATTGACTCGGCTTCCTTGCTCTTTCTTGGTGTACCACTAAATGAAATTTTGTATTAGCTTCGTGAGTACGGCACCACAGAATTTCAGTGACAGACCTGGGAGGTGAGAAGAGCGAATCCTGGCGTGACAGCTGCTTCAAATACACCAAGAAAGAAACGGATGGCTATGGCACCGGCGTAATTGTTCACGGCGGCGAAGCAGCTCAAGATGAGACCCCACATTAGAATGCAGGCGGCAGAGTATTTTCCGAGTGGTAACCGCTGCAGCAGGCGGTTGGTTGGGTACTCCCATGCCAGGTATCCTGAATGATGATATCATTAGTTCAATATGTTCAAAGAGCGCACAATTGAGCTCAACAATGAGGGAGGAAAGGCAATACCAAAGTAGAATAAACTCGATAGCCATTGGTACTCATCTTTCACAAGGTTCAAATCGGTTTTGATACCCATGATACTCGCGTAGGACAGGGTGGTTTCTGGGCCACGAATTAGCTTCTTATTCGAGGTAAGATCTGCAACAGTAGTCATCACCACATACTGTCCAGGTAGTTCATTCCATAAATGCAACACATAATTGGCATCATATGCCAATCAATGATTCTGAGAAGTCGACGGTTCGTCGACTCGTCCAGCTCCAATGATTCACCATGCAGCTCATCCAGCACTTTCATCGCTTCGTCGGCATCGTGCGAATGCTTCTCCAGCGTCGGATCAGCATGCTTCGCTGTTTCAGAGCCTATGCACTTCTCCACATCGACCGCCGACGAAGCGCCGACCGTCTTTTCTTCCTCCGCCATGATTCAAGCGCGATTGGGTGTAGGATCTCAGGAGAGAGGGCAAATATCAAGGTTTGGGATGAAAAATCTAGAAAAATGGGTATAGGCCGTCACGGTCCAGTGTAACGCCGGGGTTCAAGTTGTCCTGGAGTCTTTCAGTTGGCAGATTTGTCCCACGAACATAGGGGAAATCGGCGAGTAAATAAAGCTAGAACTCCGCATTTTTATGCGTAACTTCAAATGACATAACTTCCGGCCAAAGCGTTATCTATCTAGCGGCGAGTCTCTCCCTGAGACGACATCCTCCTATCAAGCTGTTCCCCCCGGTGGGTCTCCCCGCGATAAGCACCCGATTATCTGGGGTTGACCTTGTCTCTCTCAGCCACAGAGCTACTCATTGGCTACACCGAGAGGGGGCGTGAGGAGAGATCGGCAAACTCTCTCTCCAAATTAAACGAAAGGAGGTCCTGATTGTTGGCTCAACCACTTTTAGGAGCAGGGAAAACCTGGGGAAGCTTGAATGGTGGGTTTGCCGAGCTTAATTTGGTGGAAGGATGGTCCTTGGAGGACAGAGCCAAAGTGAGGAGGTATCACATTCACGCTGCCTAGGTGGGCGTCTTGTCTCGGGATACAGATGTGACCGCCGAGTCTTTGCCGACGAGGACAAGGGGGCTTTATCTCACTCCGAATCGTTCTATACTCCTCTTATCGATGTTTTAGTCGGATGCGGATCATCATTCCGCGAACGGGCTTATCTGGAACTTTTGGTGTTTAATGGATGGATGCGCTTGGGCTTTATCTTATCACGGTGGATATGAATTCCAGGACCAAATGGTGTGCTTCTTCGCATGGTTCTCGACTCCAACTTTTAGCGTTGGAAGGGGGAGGGGGTACATTGAAACATTCGCTGTCTGATCGCTATCAGGACGGAAAAGTCCCGAAAAAAAACGGAATCGCAGACACAATGACATGCATCTATCAACTTTTAGGTTATATTCTCGTGTCACATTATGTAGTTTATTGGCTGCCGCCGCCCACGCGAGCCAGATAGGCTTCCCATCCTTGCTGCTGGTATTGCTTGGCAGCCTCAACGGGATCGGGAGCAGCGTAGATGCCACGACCCGCGATAATGAAATCCGCACCGCGGCCAATGGCCGACTGTGGGGTCTGGTACTGCTGGCCAAGCTTGTCTCCCTTGGAAGACAGGTTGACGCCAGTGGTGAAGACGACAAAGTCCTCGTTGTCCGCAGCGTTGACAGTGGAGGGGACCTCGGTCAGCGAGCGGGTGGACACGAAGCCGAGCACGAAGCTCGGGTACTTGCGTGCGTAGTCCACAGAGGCGGAAGTGTATGCGCCCGTCGCGAGGGAGCCCTTGGAGGTCATCTCTGCCAGAATCAAGAGGCCGCGCTCGGGACCGTAGGGGAAGTCTTCGGCCTGGGCGGTCTGCGCCAGGGCTTCAACAATACCCTCGCCGGGGAGGACACTGCAGTTGATAATGTGGGCCCATTCGGAGATCTTCAAGGTGCCGTTGTGGTACTGCTTCTGCACGGTGTTGCCAATGTCGATGAACTTGCGGTCCTCGAAGATGAGGAAGTTGTGCTTCTCGGCCAAGGCGTTCAGTCCGCTAATGGTCTCGGGGCCAAAGTCGGAGAGGATATCGATATGGGTCTTGATCACGGCGATATAGGGACCGAGGCCTATTTGATTG
The DNA here is from genome assembly GCA_911649655.1 of Penicillium sclerotiorum. NCBI lineage: Eukaryota > Fungi > Ascomycota > Eurotiomycetes > Eurotiales > Aspergillaceae > Penicillium > Penicillium sclerotiorum. The sequence goes on from CAJVRJ010000008.1 coordinate 1,252,335, forward strand.
TCGTATTAGGTTCATGCTTCTTCTTGGGGTGAAAGGTTCGTAATTTTTCACTCACGGTCGGCCAGATCAAGCAGTTCCTTTGTGGTGGTGACATCTGCGGACACTGTCACGTTACTCTTCTTGGCTTCAGCGACCTGGAAGAGCTTGCGAGCCAGCGGGTTGGGATGGCTGCTCGCGCGAGCACCGAAAGGCAATTGCGACTTGGAAGACATGGTGAGGAGGGGTTGGCGGGGTAAAATTATTGAGATTGGAAGAGGTGCGAAAGTATGGAGTGGAAGCAATAAATCCGGTGATTAGTGATAGGCGAAAATTTTTGTCCTCTATCAAAGACAATCAAACGTCTCAATCGCCCGTAGAATTGGTCAAAAAGAATCCTTGATCATACCCTGTCGACTTCGTATGGACTTTTTCGGTTGCGCCACAGTGGATCTCAGCCACAACGTGGCTTGGGCTTCGGCCGCCAAGATCCGGAGAATATGTCAAAGCTGTTTTTCATACGCTTCCATGTGAAATTCAGAGACTATTAATTGCGGGGGATATATAATATAACATTAAAAGTACATTTAGTAGGAGATCAAGTGGCGCGCAACACCAAAGACAGTCAATCCCCACAGAGCACCCTGGGCCAGCCAGAAGGTACCTCCCAGCATGCGGCCCTTGCCTTGAGGCTTGCCCGAGTACACGTATCCGTAGAGGAAGAGAGAGCGCAAAACGACCCACACGGCACCAATGCCAGCAGCGTACTCAGGATACTTCAGACCAGCAACCAGAGTGAAGAGCATGGTCTGGGATGCGTTCTCAAGGAAGTTACTGTGAGCACGCTGGGCACAGTTGAACTGCTCAGCCTTGGCCTGTTGAGAAAAAATAGTGAGCTTGGGAAGTTCTACATATAGAATTCATGTTTGAAAATCATACGTTTTCCTTGCACTGCTCAATAGTGGCGTAGGAGTGCGGGTAAGGCACCTTGGCCTTCTTACGGAGAGAAGTAGTGATACCGCCGTGGATGAAGCCCAGAACAGGGATGGCACCCAGGGCGACGCCAATGACGGCACTAGTAGAATTGTTAGTACGGGGGTGGAAATTGAAATGCAAATTGCAAGTTGGGACGAAAAACATGCACTTACCCGTAGTTTTCAGGAACAGGGATGGCAACCATTGTGAATTCGAGTATAGAGTTATTTGGTTTTTATCCAATATTCTACCAAAGTTCCGTGCAGAACTCGGCTTTTATAGCTCTGATGCTATAAGTTGTGGGGGTGACGGAAGCGATGGGTTCCGGCCATTGGGGGACTTACCGCGCCCCTTGAACCGGGACAATCAATCTATCCGATCCGCCCACGACTTTCGATACCGTGCCATTGGCTTCGATATGGCCGATTTTTTGACGATCAGCGAAGGAAATTAGGGAATACGGGAAATCTGATTTATAATCGCTTTGAAACCGTAATCCCTTATGATATACGTGGCCATCGCTGCCTTCATCACAGACCTCCTTTCGCGACTTCAAGGTCCGAGTCACCAAACAACACGTCTAGGTCTACAGGTGTGCGTTATTCGGCATGCTTTCATTCGTCCGAACCGTGGAACCCGATCTACAGATATTGAAGGGACGCGTCAAACTGAAAGGAATCGGCTAGTTAGGTAGGTACATCAACCATGGTGCATCTTGCCTGGCTAGCCAAGGTAAATCAAGACAAACGTGCTGAGAAAGTAAGAAAAATCCACCGTACCGCACTTGAACGGAACTTATCAGGCACCTCAGAATGAAAGAGTAAATCGACAGGCAAGACATAAAAAATGGTTCAAAGCTAGATGATGATTCATTATCATAGAGTTTCCCGTGTCCGTTCATCGCCCCTCACTCCCGTCAGCACGACGCAGAAGACACAGTCAGGCAGAAATCAATTCCCCATTCGACTGACACTGCCATACTTGGCTTGCCAGGCGAAGAAGTAAAGCAGAGCTCCAAGTGGCTGGCCAACTAGGCAGAAGCTGACCCAAAAGATACAATTACCGACGGTCTTGCCCAACGGGTCGCGCATCTTTTCAAGTGGCGCGGTAAAGATGATCAACGGCAGCTGGAACATCATGCCAAAAAATGCAACGCCTTTTCAAGTCAGCTGATGAGATCTATATTAGGAAAAGAAGAGCCTCATACCAATGAAATTATGGGTGGGGATCCCCACAAGCATCTCATGTAGAATAGCAGAGAGTGTGAACACCATACCACTCGCGGCTAGTGGGCTCCATCCACGACCCACCAAAGGCGAGTAAACATGCCTTTTCATGAAAAGGTAGACGGGTCGATTCCAAGAGCGCCAGTATGTCCCCAGGCTGGAACTGTTCCACCAATCCGTATAAAATTCACGATCGCCAAACCGCATCACCTCTGCCAATGCATTGAGCAACGCCTGGAAAAGCGCAAAGAACCCAGCCAGCCAGATGATTAAAGAGATGGTCGACAACTTCATAACTCGCTCCAGGATAGATGCAATATCCATGACAGCAATTTTGTCGATCGAGTTTCGCAAAACAGGCGCAGCATATTGGGCGGAAAGAAGCCAGATGAAAACAGATAATCCTGCAAACTCAGCCAGTCGTTTGGCAACGAAGGACCAACGGATAGATGCCGTGCGAGGATAAACGGGCTGATAAACCAGCGTGGGGGAAAGCCAAAAATAGATGAGATTATTCATGGTGACATTTCTGGGGTAAGGGCAAGCTGCGTAGATTTCTGGAAGCCCAGGATCGGCTGAGGGATTCAAAAATGCGAGGCGGAGATCTCGATTGGTGAATGCATACGAGCAGTTCTTCAGCCAAACAATAATTGCATGCAGCTGACACAGCGTCCCGATACCAGGGTGGTGGACATAGTAATATACCACAAAGCTGGTCACTGCAAGACAAAGTGTGGCATTCACAGTGTGGAGAAACGCAGTGTAAGGCCAAGTTGAACGGAAAGCTTGCTGATCGCGCTCTTTCTCCTCGGCCGTTTTCTTCTGTCGGCCTACTGCCTGCTTGGCTGAAGATGCAGCCGAAAGTTCAATAACATAGGCCAAAATTAGATGGCATGGGACAAGCGCAAAGAGAATTGACCCAAGCACTAAATCTTGTTTGCGATAGTCATGACATTTGATGCAAATCAACACGCCATACTACAATAGCTCCGTTAGCTCATAATGTTCCTGGAAATTTCGAGTTGAATGTTCTCCCAATATGATCTTTCGTACATACTTTCATGAAATTTTCAATAATTAGTCGTAGATTCATGGCCACTAGTCCTAGTTGTTAGCCCATCTGGTCATATCCAATTATGTGACCAGCTATCAATTCCTTACCCAGGACTAGCACCATCAAGTTTCGAAACCCCAAAAAGCTCGGGGTCACATCCGAATCCCGACTCAGACTTGAGTGTCGCAGCTGTGAGTGATACGCAGCGACATGACGATATTTGCTGCGTCCTGGCCCACTCGACTGCATCTTAACCTCGGCTTTGTTTGGGGCAGCTTCATTGGACATGATACGAGAGCTTGAATGCTCATGTGCAGTGGTAACGGCTTGGGTTTGGGAGCCCATTGTCAGCTCCGATGAGCTTCCGGAGATTTTCTCGGGCCTGCTGGACGATTCGGGTTCTTTATTAGCCCCGCGCTTGAATGGCGCAACTGATCCCGAACAGGGTCAATGCGGGTAAATTGGAGGGAAGGTTGCAACGGGAAGGCGATTCGATAAAGTAACGAACCAGAAAGTCAACAGATTCCCAGAATCAAGGACAATCAATTACTTTCTGGCATCGTAGGAAGAATGAAATAGTTAAATAATCTCCCCCAAAAAAGAAAACCGTTGAGTTGCAGCGGGGAAAGAAAGAAGGCATCATAGCGCAAGCACGCATGTGCAGAGAGATAATCTAAGCAGCCAATCAGTGGAGGCGGTGGAGCTTCCTAAGAAGTCCCGACCCTGCAAGCTCCGCGACTTTCATCCCAACGATCATCGCATTGTTACTCATTCACTCTAGCCCACTCACTAGGCTTTTTGGCTTCCATCCTTCTTACCTGCAGGGCTGCCCCTGTTATTGGTTCTCCTGGAATCACCATTCTGACCACCCTTTTGTCATGACTGCAATAATCCTTTCGGACTGATTACGATTTCCCTTCTCATACGCCCCTTCGGGGTACAGTCACAATGGCCTATTACGATGAAAATGGAGGTGATTCCCAATTCTCTGGGCGGTTTAATAAGAATTTCGATGGGCCCGTCGGACCCCGTCGTCCAAGTACGTCCCCAGCCTTCATCTATGCAGCGAACCGAGTGTCAGCCGAAATCTTGAGCCGGACTAATCTCGTTACCTTGCGCAGGACTTGTCACCGACTACGGCTCTTCGATGGTACAATGGATGCGCACACGACGACCAAAATTCCGAGGTGGACATCGCATGGAAGTGGAGAGACCCAGCGCTAGCTATACGGTCGATGTGAGTTGCGCGCAACCCGTGTTTTAGCTTTAAGCTGGCGGGCGAAAAAAAGAGAAAGAAGCAGACGACTAACCTGTTCACTCTCGCAAAGATGATTCCTCCCGTCGGACGACCCTACTCTTCAGTGGATACGATTCCCGTGCGACACCTACACCAATCCATCGGAAAGTCCAAGAAGCCGATCGTCGTTGTGCGATGGACTCCGGAAGGTCGACGTTTGTTAACCGGCGGTCATACCGGCGAGTTTATGCTCTGGAACGGCACTGCATTCAACTTTGAAACCGTTATGGATGTACGTCTTTGAAGCTCGGCAAATATGCATTTTTGATTGGGTACTAATCTTAAATCTGGTTGGATAGGCCCATTACGATCAGATTCAAGCAGGTGTTACGTCTCTGGCTTGGTCTCATAGCCACGACTGGTTGATCTCAGGTGGACAAAGGGGAGATATCAAATACTGGCGACCGAACTTCAACAACGTCGAAACGATTGATGATGCTCACCATGACGCAGTACGAGACCTGGCCTGGGCACCGAGTGATACCAAGTTCCTTTCTGCCTCCGATGACACGACTTTGAAGATTTTCGATTTCACTACCCGGACCTGCGATACAGTTCTTACCGGGCACAATTGGGATGTCAAATCATGCGATTGGCATCCAACCAAGGGCTTGTTGGTATCCGGCTCGAAGGACCACCAAGTCAAGTTTTGGGACCCGAGGACAGCGCGGTGCCTCACAACACTCCACAGCCACAAAAACACCGTCACCGCAACTAGATTCTCGCGAGTCAACAACAACTTGCTCGCTACATCTTCACGAGATCAGACGGCAAGAGTGTTCGATTTACGCATGATGCGGGACATTTGCATTCTTCGCGGCCATGAGAAGCCGGTTTCTTCTCTTACTTGGCACCCTGTTCATAGCAATTTGATTTCTACCGGTGCGGAGGACGGTTCACTTCATCACTACTTGCTTGACGAGCCCAACTTGCCCAGTGGTGTGGTTCCTACCGTCGCGCCATACGATAGTCCCGATCCTGCCAACACTCCTCCGCAGGTCATCTACCCAGCTCATCGCATTCAATACGCCCACGCCGCTACAATCTGGTCTTTGGACTGGCACCCCCTTGGGCATATTCTTGCTTCTGGGTCCAAGGATAATTTCACTCGATTCTGGTCGCGGGCTCGGCCCGGAGAGACTAGTTACATGAAAGATCGCTTCCACATTGGCGAGGAAGCTGCCGAGGCTCAAGGGACATGGAACCGTGGTTTTGGTCGCAAGCAAATGCGCGAGGACGAGGAACAGGAAATTCAGGATGAAGCCGATAGCTTGGTTGAACAACGGCAACCTGGTGGCCCCTCCCTACCCGGAATCCAAGGGGGAAATGGGGCGCCTCAGACCGATGGCCCAGGACTGCTACCAGGAATTGGTGCAGCTCAACCTCCTCCTCCAGCGTTAGCAGGTGCGATGGGTGGGATGGACCCCGGGCGTTTGGCCGCAATTATGTCTTCTCAGCCCCCTCCGCCTCCACCCCCGCAAGGCCCTCCGAATGGGCAGATGCCTGGCTTCCCTATGCTCCCTGGAATGGGCGGTGCTCCGCCAATGAATATGGATATGGCGCAGATGCAAAAGCAAATGATGGCCCAGGGCATCCAAATGCCTCCAAATTTCAATTTCCAAAATATGGCCGCCGCAATGGGCGGCCTCCCTGGTTTGCAAGGTGGTATGCCAGATGGCGCGCGTCGATAGTCGACGCGAGACGCTTTATAGCATTTCGGGGGGCTCTTCATCGTTTAATGTCGAATCGGCGTACAGGACAAATATCCGGCATGTGACGAGCACTGTGGATCGAATTGTTGGGCGGCGCTTTTTCAAGTTCGACATATCGGTTTTTCTTAAGGATGTATCATAGGAATGAAAGATGATGGCTTCATAGTCAAGATTGTTACTCAACCAGTAAACCGTATCCTGGGTATCGTTTCGGTCAAAGTCCACCTTGCATAGGGAAGCTGGTCAGGATTAGGACCATAACATTGATCCCGCCCCAGATCAGCGGCACCCAAGTTGACATTCGAAAATTGCCTGATTCGTAAACCGAGCCGAGGCTATCTTCGTCAGAAAGTGCTTCAATATGTGGTATCTTCATGGAAAACTTACATCAAACCGACGATGCTTCCAGCCATAAGAGCTTGCAAACTAGCGACCACGACATAGACCAGCGGTACTAGCCATATCACGCTCCAATTGCGACAATGTGTCAGAACGGCACACGAAGCAACCGTAAGATGGAAGGTGCCGTAAAATAGGAGAGTCCAATAGAGTGTGAATCGCCAGATATCCGTCGTATAGTAAAGATAGTAAGCCTCCTTGTGATCATAGGGCATCGGGTCGTAGAGAGATGGGAATGAGGGCGTGTGATAGTTGATCGGAACTCGATTACCGGCCATGATGAGCTCACTGAAGCCCCTGGTTGGCTGTCAGAGAAAAAGAAAAGGAATCAAATCATGGCCTAGTGAACATGTATAACCCAGATGCAGATTCCGAGCTATCGTTTAGCCAAGGCAATTGCAATGTGCTGCTGCCCCGTTGATGATCAAAGCCTCCAGGCCTCCGATGTTTGGGTCCACAAGCATGACGCTTGTTTGCACTGTTTGCGGCTCCACGGACCTCGGCTTCCACCTGGGGTTCTCCGCGGGTCCATTGTTCCCCATCTTCCCCTAAGGCGATGTAGAAGACCTTGTGGGCATAACTGTGCCAGGTCTGTTCATCATGGCGACTGAACGCTCTCTTGCTCGTCTTCTACGATCGCTTCAATCAACATCTAGCTTTGAAGATGCGGCTGGGTGAGTGGCGCCCAACTCACGCGCGATCGGCCATCACCGTTAACTAATGTACCTTTCGCTGTCTAGTCTTCTTCCCACAGCCACTAGCTTTCTATCTATTCTCGGCAATCCCTTGAACTTGACACTCCTGGCATCACAGCTTCTCTCTGCGCCTGCGCTATGGAAACACCCCGTCGACTTACACGCCTGTCGCAAGATCCTCAGCGTCTTCAATACCGCCGCTATCGCAGTACTCCAGAATGATACCACCGAAGAACCCCGTATGCCCCACGGTCGGAATCGAAGCATCGATCGCGAAGCTTGGGTAAAGGCTGTTGTGAAAGGCGCGGATGACAAGTCCCCGCGCTGGAGGCACATGCTTCTGCTAGGCGGTATATTGCTGGGCTTTGAAGGACAGAATCGACAAGGCCTTCCATGGCATATCCGAACCAAGCTCGAGTCAGCTCTGGCAACAGCAGCTCAATTAGCACTGGAGGAGTGTGGTCCTGACTCTGGGATTGATGGTCACTGCATCACGATGGTGCTGAACTATACATTTGAGCTCCTCTCCGACCTTGAGCGAACCAAAATCAATTATGATCATTTACTGCCGATCATGGTTCGCTCGGCCTTTTTGTCCAATGAAGGACTTGAAGGTGGTTTCTTTTTGGGCGCTATTGATGAGGATGTAATTGAAGCCCCTGGGAAGAAGTTTCGCTGGAAAGCGGACTCTACCACATTTGGTTACTTCTCTACTATCTCTAACCGGCCATTGGTCTCCGCATTGGGTCCTCTATCTAGGTTAATTTCGCATGCTGTCGAAAATGTACAGAATCCTCAGCTGGTTGCGCAAACTGTCGACTACATGGCGGACTTTGTTCGTACACTGATGGTTCAGTGGCGTCAAAATAAACTATCTGAGGTCGATGTCGCTGAAGAGAAAGATTTCCTCGACGCCGAATCACTACAAACAACAATTCCCGCTCTCTGGAAAGTTCTACGGAACTGTCTCTACTCCGTTGTCATTGTTCTACGGGCAGTCCTTGGTCGAACCATCAACGACTCCGCTCTGGCAGCTCATGGAAGCAAGTTCAATCGCCATATGAATTGTGGACTGCAACAAAAGCTAACCAATACTTTTTTTACCAGGCGCTCCATACCTATCCATGCAGTCACTCCACATCCTCCGCAATCTTTATTTCATTTCGTCTCGCACGGGCCAGAATGGATCATCACAGCAGTCCTTCGTCTTTCTAGCGGCCTGTGATATTCTCTCCCAATATCCCGACCTAGCGGAGAACTTCCTTCGCAGTATTAAGCCAGGGGACCTCGGGCAGATTCCAGATCACCCAGTGGAAAGATGCTTGGATCTGTTCTTCCTGAATACCGCTGAGCATTTCCCCTTGGTTCTGTCGCCACAGGTCAACGAAGAGCTACTTCTATCTGCGGCGTTCCCTTACCTAGCAGCTGGTGCGAACAGTTTGCTCCTGGAAATTTTTGAAGCGGCTCATAGCCTGGTGCTTGTCGTTTTTGCTATTCCCCACAACTCGGAATTGGCGGCTAGACACCTCCCCTTCTACATCGACAACTTATTCGCTGTGCGTATTGCCTCGCCTCCATTGCTTTGAATTGTAACTCACTTTCTGAATTTCTGCAGGTATTCCCCGAAAACTTGTCTGCTCGACAGTTCCGTCTCGCATTCAAAACAGTGATTGAGGTCACTACGCCCCCGTCCCCATTAGCCAACAGCCAACCAATGCTACCATCAATTCTACTTGAGGTGGTTCGAGATCGCGCATTGAATGCGTCCACAACTCCCATAGTTCCAACTGCTGGCAATAGCTCATCGACTGATACAGGAGATGAGCTTCCTCTCTCCGCACAAGCCGTACTCACCTTGGCACTGATTGACTCTTTATCGTTCCTTCGCGTGGATGATCTTAAGGACTGGCTCCCTCTCACCGCACAATTGATCAATGCTATTTCGGACCGGACTATGCGCCATGCCTGTGTGGATCGGTTCTGGGAAGCATTAAGCGGCGGTGAGATGGATGTGGATCGGGCAAATTGCTGTGTCAGTTGGTGGAGTACTCAAGGTGGCCGAGAATTGGTTCTCTTTGGAGCTGAGCCTGCCCCTAGTGCTGGTCCCGAATCTGAAGAAGGAGGGCCATTTATGAGTGGTGCTGTTGGTGATGTGGCACCTGAAAGTAAATTGTGATCATAATAGAACTTGGACCCTGCCAAGAGGAAATTCCAAGGTTCGTTCTAATAGAAGGGTGCCCATGCCATGTGCCATACTATTTGGCATATACCATATCAGTATCATCTGGAGAAATCTCTATTCTGTTATTCTGTTGTAAGACTCTGGAACTTGAAACCTTGGAAATCAACATTTGAATCGTGGCGATTGTGACCGTGACCTTTATGGCCACTAGATACATAGTAATCATGTTGGCACTATGGGACTAGCTCGAGCTGTGCCAGTGGGTGGTACAACATCATTGTATGGCATTGAAAACATGTGTATGTAGGTAGATATGTGCACATAGGTATGTGCTACCAGAACCAGCCTGATAAGAGCCGGGTATCTGCGTTACCAGTGGATCTACATAAGCAGCCCAGAAAGTGATGTGGAGATGGGTAAGTTCTGGGGAAGCTATAGACTAGGACTGCCAGTCCAGTGAAGCTGGTAGCATGCATACGTGCATGCTTTGTCCATCAAGTACCTGGATACGGCTAGTTACTGATGAAAATCACTCCACTTAGTACACTACTCAATCTTAGGAGTTATTGCGACAATATTGAAGCTTAGTAAAAATATCGAAAAGCCTTTGTTTACCTATCTACTATGTCACATGCTTCCCGCTTAGCATTGATGTATGCTAGCACTGGCAGCATAGTGATTCCTACAAGCTACAAGATGGGACCTTGTTCATAATCATTTTTGTAAAATAAAAGCCCCCCAAAATTTAGGCATTAAGAATACAATTCAGTGTAATAAAATCCCTATTTTTAAAAAAAATCTATTCGGAGTTCATAGGTCCTAATGCGGATCCTGTTCTTTGCTGGGAGCCTGGGGCTCTCTCCACAGGACAAACGTCACTGATCTTCGCAAGCGCGTTCCGCCTTTTAAGTGTCAAAAAAAAAGCTATCTTTCCTCACACTTCTCACCATCCTCCCCCCTCTCGTGTTTCCCTTTGTCACCTGGGAATCCAAAGATTCTCAGGTATCTTGTGCTTTTGTATCTTTTAAACCCTCCTTCTCCCTCTCAATCACTCATTTCCATTCTCAATATCGTTCAGCCGCGGCGGAAATGTGATGGCAGAATCCCCGCCAGATAGCTACACCCCCGCGGACGCGTTAATTGAGTCTACGCGACCTAACGAACACTTCATGGAAGACCTTGATGCGCAGATTACCCGCAAGCGCCCGCGCCTTGACAGTGGAAATAGCGTGTATCAGGCACCTTCCATTGATGCCCGCGCAACTCCTACCGCCGCACCTGCCCCCGACATGGATTTGACTCCGGATTCAGCTCGCCCCAGTAAAGTCACAATCAACGTCAGGTCCCCGAATGTCGATATGTCGTCGGAAAAGATTGACCTGTCCTCCGAACACCTTGAACACCTTGAACATCTCCCTACCGCGTCGCAACCTCCCTCACCACACCCGAACCTTAATACCTCCGGCGCAGCTTACCCAGAACCCATTTCCATATCTTCCTCCTCTACACAGAGCCCCGATATTGAGGTCGCAGACCTTGAAGATTTCGAGGAAGATTCTACGACTTCTCCCACCGGCTGGCATCACATCGAGGACACATTGCGTTCAGAGCGGATGGGATCCGATGAACTGGATGACCCCGATATGCCCTTGGCCAACTCATTTCCAACAATTTACGAAGGCAACAGCCCAAGACATAATTTGATCGCAGTGAACTCCATGCTGAAAAACAGTGAATACCCACCCAAGCTCATGGTGTTATCTCGACTTCAACTGACCAAATTTATAGATGATGCCTTGGACTACAGTATCATGACATCCGTGAAGACCTGGATGGACCACTGCTTCCGCCATATCGATCGGCTTACCATCGATTCGTTCTCAGACGACCATGATTTCTGGGAGGAATTGCCAACTATGGTCGAGCATGTTCTGCGAAGAGAGTATGTTTGTCCTTTTTTTTTTTTTTTTTTTTTTTTGAACTACGGGCTTGTTTCTTATTTACCCGATACGCTAACTCTCATTGTAGACGACAGTTCCCGATGGATGATGGCCAAGGCATGTGGATCTGCCTCGAAGAGTTCTTCTTGGATTATGTCAAGATCGCAATGAGGCTTATTGAAATCGACACCTTGTGTCTGAAGAATTTGGCCGACACCCCCGAGATAAAGACGCAAGAAAGTCTGTCACGAAAGTTCCTCTTGACTGTTTCTTTCGTGTTCCAAAAAACCGCCATTCCATTTTATCACATCTTGGAGCAAGCTTATGGCGACGAGCTCATCGATCTGTTGGTGCGGATGAAGGGACAGGCTTTTGAGCTGGATGTGCCAAGGGAGCTCGCAGAGTACGCTTCATCTCTTATCGATAACGCAGCCAAATGCCCGCACTGGGTTGAAGACTTAAACCCCGTCCTCCTGGCATTGGTCAACTTGATGGACAAGCCTCTGCAGTACAAAGGTAACTTGCGAGGGGAAGCGATATCTGCGATGCGCTGCTTTGACTCGGAGATTCTGACGCTTGTTTATGGAGCGCTTCAGTTCATCGACGCAAGATTCCAGGAGGCGATATCAAAGAAAGCTTCGTGGTTGACAAAAGAAATGAGTGAAAACATGCTTCGTCAACTATTCCGCGGATGGAGTATTGTCGGGCAACACGATAACAAATTTGTGGAGCTTCTCACCGAGTCTGTTTCTATTCAGCTTCCTGATCTTGCGAGTCAGGCAAACCGGCTCAAAATTGCTTGTTGGGATTGGAAATTTCGCACTCTGAAGAAACAAATGATGGAGGGCCGTATGGAACTCCGTGTACTCGCTGTCGAGACAATGCAGTCAGAGCTGGTCAATGTTTGGAAGCAGCATTGCCACTCTTCATCGGGCTTGTTGATTGATCATCTGACTCGCTTTATCCTGGAGAACAAAATTGTGGATTATCTTGTGGGCATCGACTCCCATCCCCAATTGGTTTACCGCAGTCACAATATCCTTGGATTTTTGGCCATGACATCAAGATACCAAGAGAACGAAATAGACACCATTTGGAGGGTTGTGATAGAGAACCAGGACAGCTCGATTGTGTCTGAAGTTCTTTCGATGCTCAACAAGGTTACAAAATACCTCGCCCCTGGAGCTTCGCAGTTGGTGTATACTTGCTCCAAGCTCCTAGAACTACCCTTGGATCGCTTCGACGCTCGTGTCATGGAACTCTGCGAGGCTCTGCTCAAACGCATATTGGATACGGATGCGTCCAGTAGGCAGTCTGTCGGCGCCCATGTTCATCCAACTCTTCTTCAGGTTTGTGTTCGTTTGATTCGAGAGAGCACAGCGGAGAAAAATCTCTCTGTTGATCACAAGGGGCAACTTCAAACCTTTGCAACCAAGCACATCGAGGGATTCATTGAGTTCGGAATCGACGACATGGATAGGACACAGATCTACGAACGCTGCATTCATGATATCGCTGAGATGAATGAATTTTCTGCCGGAAGCCTTCGGGTTCTGAATGCTCTTGTTCAAAAGAACGGTGTACATGAGCTGAAGAAGCTTGCTGAAGAATTCGATCTGACTCGCCTGGTTGTGAATGATCTTTTGCACCTTGTGAAAAATAATGATGTCTATTTGGGCGACGGTTCCTCACAGCTCAATCTTATCTCTCCCCGTGTTGCAATTTTGCTTCGCATTATCGAAATGGTGCCGGACACGATCACTCCAGAGCTCGGACGCGCTTTTTGGACCGAAATCCTTCTCTCCAATAAGCTTGGGCCTATGGCACATAATGCGGCTTGGAGAATGCTGGTCAACGCACTCGCACACAGCTCGACATCAAACCCATTCCTCGAACGATGTATCCACGAATATCTTCCTGCGCTGTCCCCGAATGATTACAGCCCAGCGGTCCTCTCATTCGCGAAACAGTCAATTAACTATGATGTCCGTGTCAATCCGCCGCAACTCGCCAATGACGATGAGATCATCACAATTCCTGGCATGGATCGAATCTGGGATTTTATCTTGAAAGCTCCCCCTAACACGATCGAGGAAGAGGCTACGAAATTCGCCATCGAGAAATACTTGGAGCACCAGATTATCCGTTCCTCCCCACGAGCTGCTGTGGACGCCACACACATTGCAATTGTGAATCGTTGCATTGCACAGCTGAAATCTACAGCTGCGGCATTGAACACCTCCAATGATATCATCAGTAGCGGCGAAGATGTATCAATGAAGACGGAGTCTTCTGTTCCAATGGCTGCAGATGAACTCCAATTCGCACGTTCTTTACTCTTCCTCAGGCGATTCTTATCACGAATGCGAGACCTCCCGCAGTACAGCGCCCCCCAACTCCCTATGCTTAAAGGCGATTCGATTGAGGTGTCTTGGCAATTTTTTAATGGGAGCGATACCTCGCCTATCACCCAGTTAGAGATTGGTGATCTTTCGACAGCCGCAGAGTTGCTGGAAAAACTCATCCAACTCACCGGATTTTCCAAGTTGACTATGTTTTGGGGCGGGCAGCGTGTTGACTTATTGGAAGAGCCGAATTGTCTCATGAGAACCGTAATGCGTCCCGGCCTCCTGCTTGTTCATAAGGCGCCGGACGCTGAGTTGATACCCCGCGATACCAACTGCCAGTCTCTAACAGTTGTTGAAATTGAGGTCTTGAAACACTTCGATGAGATCTACGATCTTCTGTCTCTCAGAGACGCGTTAGCGAGCGAGATCTTTGACCTATTGGCAGTCTTCCCTCCCCAACAACGAATCATAGACCTTGTCAGATCCGAAGACAAAGATGAAAAGGCTCTCTTTCCATTGGACAAACCATTCGTTGCCCTATTGTCTATCAATGCCCTTCTGGCTATTGTCCATGAAGAAGTGGCCAAGGTGATCCCCCAAAAATCTATCCATTCAATAGTCTCTATGCTAACCAATTCAAAAAGGACACCCCCAAAGAAAGTTTTGTTTCGCACACCATCGACGTGTTAGTGGCATTTTTGATGAACGATGAACTTGCTGGATCTCTTACCCGTGAGGATATCCGCCTGGTTCTCGCCGGGAAGGCAATGAATTGTCTCTTGACCGCCCTTTTTGGTAAGTTGGCCTTCCAGAAAAACAGAAAAAAGAAGTTTGAATATTTCACCGCTAACAGCATTCTAGCCTATCGCTCGAGAGACAGGGCCTCTTCATTGTTCAGAGTCACAGATTCCTTTGCTGACCGTCTTTTGTTCCTCCTCGTGTCAGCACACTCGTTAGATGTTACTCATGGGAATGCCGCTCATGCTCATGAATTGATATGCTCCGCCTTTGCGGTAATCATTGAAGGCTCCATTCGCGATGACAAATTCTGGGAAGCTGTCAAGCCACGAAAGGAATTTCACTCGCTAATCCAGCAGTTGCTTCTCGAGGAGGATCGACCGCTCATTCGAAATGAAGTTGGAACGAGAATCAGGATGATCTGCAATCCGCCTCGGCCCATCAACGCCCCCGTCAGTCATGGTCTCCAGCCCCTAAGCTCTGAAGAGGGCGATCAGAGTTCCACTCGCCTCGACATGGTCGCGACTATTTGGAACTCATTGGCACAAATCATTCCGCGGGCTCTTGAATACTACGCCCAATGTGATCACTTCTTCGCTGTCACGATCTGGATTTTCCGCTCTGTCGCCGATAAGTTTTTGCGAGATTTGCCTCTCAACCAATACCTCAAAGAGTGGAGTCAAATTTTGTTTTCCCACCAGCCTGAACAATTTGCTGGACGTGAAACCCTTGACGATTTGGTTCTTGGGATTGCTGTTCTACTGGAGCTCTGCCTTATGCGTGCCGAGGTAGTCAACGTTGGGGTGGACACTTTTGATCTTGCGGAGCAGATTTTGAATATTTTCCTGTTTCCCGGGTTGACTCAGGAACCCGTGGACGACGACGCCCAGGTCATAACTCCTCGCATTCCCATTATGCACACTTTGACTCGCGACACTTTGTACAATGTCATCGTGCACTTGTGCCAGCGGAGTGAGAAGAGCATGAGTGAATTCCTGAAGCATATGGAAGACGCGGTCCCACGCGATATGTCTTACGGCCCAGATGCATGCTTTGATCGATCAAAGATGATACGAGCTCGAGAAGGATACCCAGGACTGCGAAATTTGTCAAACACCTGCTACCTCAATTCCCTCATGACCCAGTTGTTCATGAACGTTGAATTTCGTGATTTCATGCTCGGACTTGAGCTTGAAAATCCCAATGGACCTAATCCGTCCCAGATGCTTTTGGAGCAAACGCAGAGACTGTTTGCATGGATGCAAAATACCTGTGCGAAGAGTTTGGATACCACTTCATTCGTGGAATCCATTCGGATCTCAGACAAGCCAATCGATGTCAACGTTCAGATGGATGTAGGCGAATTCTGCGATATCCTCTTTCCTCTTTGGGAGGCTCAGATTCTTGATCCAGTCAAGAAGAAGAAGTTCCAATCCTTCTACGGTGGTCGATTAGTTCAGCAGATCAAGTCAAAGGAGTGCTCACACATTTCGGAGAGACTAGACACCTTCTCTGCCATTCAATGCGATATCAAGGGCAAGGCGGGTCTCGAAGAGAGCTTGCAATCCTACGTTGAGGGTGAGATGCTGCAAGGCGATAACAAGTATTCGTGCACAGCCTGTGGTCGCCTTGTCGACGCTGTCAAGCGGACCTGCTTGAAGGACCTCCCCGACAGCCTTATCTTTCATTTGAAAAGATTCGATTTTGACATGTTGGAGATGGAGAGACGCAAGATCAACGACGAGTTCCAGTTTCCAGAACGCATTGATATGACACCGTACAAGGAGGAGCATCTATCCAACCCGAATGACCCGGTTGAGCCGGATATTTTTGAACTCGTTGGCGTGACCATTCACACAGGATCGGAGGAACAAGGTCACTATTACTCCTACACCCGCGAACGCCCTACGGCAGGTCCTGACCCTTCGTGGGTCGAGTTCAACGACGCCGATGTCAGCCGCTTTGACCCAGCCGCCATCGCAGATCAATGTTTCGGTGGTCCGACTGGATCAAGGGTCGGACTCTCAACCAACAAGGTCTGGAGTGCCTACATGCTCTTTTATCAGCGTGTGTCGACTATGGATGCATCAAAGCAGCTCTACAGCCCATTGAAGGCAGACTGCCCAGTCCAAGTATCCGTGCGGCCAGAACTTGCAAACCAAATTGCTATGGAGAATGAGTTGTTGATCCGAACGTACTGTCTTCTAGACCCATCGTACACGTCCACGGTGCATAAGATTTTCGAGCATCTACGAAATGCACCTTCTGAGTATGCAAATCGATCTGCGCTTGAAATCATTGCCATGAGCATTGGGTTGGATACTTTGGAGCAACTCTCTGCGCGATCGTCGAACCATTACGGGGCAGATGACGTCTTTATCGAACTCAAGGAGCTGCTGAGCAGAAACCAACACGCTGCTCTGGAAGCCGTGAAGTGGACTTCCACCCGCAACACCTCCCTTTCGAATATTCTGTTACGAAATTCGGATGATGGCTTCCGAAACAAAGCAATCTGGCTGATTTTAGATGCTCTCAATCGGGTACAAACCGCCCTGAAGAACCCTGACCTAGATGATGACTACCGCAACAGCTTGCAATTCCAAGCAAATGAATATTTTTGCAATATTGAGAGATCACTGGAAGACCTGTGGTTCGAGATCCGGACCGTCCCTCGTTCATGGGATCATTATTTCGACTGCTTCCTCCAGCTTGCCGAGTGCGGACCGGGAATGGTCGCCTCAATGCTTAACAATTCTATCTTTCTTCACTGTCTGGAACTCATATGGCTTGATCGAGAAGACCGGATGGGGATCCGGACCAGTTACTCTGATAGCTACGGCGAGTACATGAGGCTGGTTGACAAGGCTCGTCGGCGCCCCAGCACGAGTGCGATGGAGCTCTGCTCCTTTTTCTTCCAGAATATTGACCTTGCTGCATCATTTGTGTCTGACTGGGAAATTCGACAACCGCTTTGGAACGGAAAATTCCCTCTCAGTGTTCCTGAGGGAAATTACATCCGCCATTTGGAAGGTGATAGTGCCTCTGGATTCCTACTTAAGATGCTTCAGAATCCGTTCTTTAGTACCCAGCCCGCATGTTTTGAAATCTTTGCAACATTGCTTGCCGCCGAGCCTGAGGCAGGATACTTGGACTGCATCATGGAGACTCTGAAGCAGGGCCTGCAGCTCGTACCAGTTAATCTTTGCGGTCCGTTCCTTACTGCAGCCTTTGTCTTTTGCAAGAATGCGCCCGATGAAAATCTGATCGCATACATAATTAAATTTGTTGCGGACAGTTTGAATTCCTTCGATGGCGATGAGGGCTGTGCAGTGCATCTGGAATTCTTCGAACAGCTGTGCAACCAAGGTGTGGTCAATACGCGACTTTCGCTTGATTACGACTGGTTTGAGCAGGTTGTTAAACAAAACCTGGCTTATTTTGCCCCGGTTTTGCTGCTTGACTGTGAAAAATCAGTCCGCGAAGGTGCCCTCAAGATTGCCATCCACGTTCTTTTCTCTGCAGACAGTGAAGAAGACATGTTCCATGAGCCCCTTTCTGAACACGCTATTATCGGCAGAAAACTGGCCAATTCCTGTCTGAATAAGGTGAAAAACCTTCTTCTCCCTGATGCACCAGTTACGCCCATTCAAGCCAGCCGGGTGTACAACCTTACCTCGACCATCGTCCATTGCCTGGAGCATTATTACAACCCTGAGAGTGACGTCGATAAGGCATTCATCCAGCGCGCAAATGGTACAGTCCTCCCATATCTCGATTTTATTTTGTCTTCGTGCAAGTTGCTAATAGTTTTATGACTCTAGAAAAACTCGAAGCGTTGGAGCAACGCACAATCATGGCCACAGATCTCGTCTCAGGTACGACCCCAAACCAGACTACGACAAGTTGAATTCTAACGGAGGGCCTCCCAGAATCCGATATGCCCTCCGCCGAAGAATGGGAAGCCACATCTGCTCTAGCCAGCGACTCTGAGATGGGAGTTGCCGGATCTCCTTGAACTACCCCCAATTCGAACCCTCCTGCCTTCATGGTTCTACTCCCCCTCCTGGCGAATTTTCTCGAATTTCTCGAATTTCCTTTTTGTTTCTGTCCATTCTGTCTTTGGCTAGCCCAATCGGCTATGTATGAAGATATCATTTGACCTCAGCGAGCGTGACATTAAGTTGTGATGACGAGTTCAACTACGATTTGACGACTACACATGTGACAAGATCTTGCGTTTTCTGTTTCCTTTTGGTTTCTCAAGTGCCAGGTGCTAGGTCAAGGAGTGTGGAGTTGCTACTCGAATTGTTTTTTTTTTTTCCTTTTTGTTTTAGTTCAAGTTTTAGCCTAAGGCTGCTTATCAGCCCCAATGATACATGTTATCCAGGCATCCTTGCGCGTATTCGTAGAATACCATGCAATGATAATGCAGCACAAAGAGTAAAGTAGTTCAAGTTTGCCGAATAGGAAAAGGAAGTCATTACTACGAAGACAGCCTGAGAATGTCAAATATTCATGTTAGATTCATTCAACTTCACATTTCTTGGTGATACAGTAACATGACGCCAGCGCCAATGTCCCAGGAAATCGCATTTGATATCCATTCTTTTTTTGGTTGCGCTTCATAGAAGGCAATATTATCAGATCAAACGTCTTCAAACTCTTCTTCATCCTCATCAGACTCTTCTTCCTTGACGTCCGCCACAGGCGTGGTATCAGGCTCAGCTTTGATAGCCGGCTCGGAAGTGACACCTGGCTCGGTTTTGACTTTTTTAGTGGCAGGCCCATCATCCGCTGGGGTAGAAGGTGTCCCGACGGAAGACGGAGCACCGCTAGATCCAGTATCATGCTCGCGCTTGACGCCGGCCACAGCAGAGGTTGGCGTGGGAGCGCTAGTTTGGGCAGCTGCCGTAGCAGGGGTTGCTGGGCCACTTGGACCCGAGACACCGACGTCCTCAAATTCCTCGTCGAATTCATCAGAGTCCTCCTCGGCACTACTGGCATCCGCCTCTGCTTGTAGGGCCTTCTCGCGCTCCATCTCGGCGTAGTAAGCGGCAACCTTGTCATCCAGTGCATCCATGCTAGGCTTCTGGTCCTCGCCTCCAAGCTCCGCCTTCACAGGTGCATCAGACTCGGTCTTAATTTGTCCGTTACTAGTCTGGTTGTCATTGACAGTAGAATGTGTATGCCAGTGAGGCAGAGCGTTCTGTTTCTCCACGGCAATCTTGCGGGCAGCTTCCTCCTCCTGTTCGGCGGCACTCTTCTCCTCGGTAGATGTAAGGGAAATTTCCAGTGCCGCGGCATCGGTCTTGAGGGAGCCCCGAGTGACGTCTTGAGCCTTTGGAGGAACGGGGATCGCAGCGCGAACTGGGTGTGTATGCTGGTTGCGCGCAATTTCGACCTTGTGGTCCCACGCGGTGTCGAAGTCATTAGGTGGGATCTCGACGGTGTCAATCTGCTTGAGCAGCTTGAGCATGTTGTCCAACTGTGCCATCAGCTTGCTGTTCTTCTCGTGGCCGGTTGTGTCCATTCCTTCCACGCCCTTGACGTCTTCCGTGCGCTCTAGGATGGCGCCGCAGTTCTGGCATTCGAAGCCTTCTTCAGATACCAGACTGAGCACGTCCAACTCAGTCCATTCTGCTTGACAGCGGAGACAGATGTATTCCTTGCGCTCCTCGCTCGGGGTGTATTGGTCCTTGATCTTCTGCGTCAACTTCGAGACCTTGTACTTGATCGCATCGATAACCGGGTGAAGTGGGATGTAGTAATATTCGCGATTGACAGGTCGAGTCGAACCATCTCGAATTTCCGCGCGCGTGCTTCTGTGGTGTAGAAAAAGGACATCTTGATCAGCCAGGGGCATCAAATGGGGCCAAAGCCCTTGTAGCATGGGGAGTATGGATCTTACACTGCGAGCAAGCGGTCTTCGCGCAATCTGGCGCATAGCTTGCGAAGATCTTTCTGCTGCATTCCCATCAAAAACGCAAGGTCCTCGGCGTGAAGGCTGCGATGCGTTAGTTCCGCTGTTCATTTCTGTGGAGTATTTTCCTCCGGAGATGGGGTATCATACACAGAGTGGATGAAGAGCGCATCTACGACCAAGATGTGGCGAGTTTCGTAGAAAGCGCGGACCACGCTCCGGATGAGCGTGTTTGCGAGATCCATGTTGACAGGTGCGTCGCGCGCAGTCGTACGAAGGGAAGGGTGTTGTGGAGGGTAAAAGAGCCGGGTCCGAAGGCCGAAGTCGCGGGTTTAGGAACGGGCAGAGAGGGTCATCGTTCGAAACCTCGATTCGAGATAGATTATACGTAATATATGCGGGGCTCTGTCGGCCGTTATTGAATGAAATGAGTGCGATGGCGCAGGGTAGCGCCGTAGTGAATGAAGGGCCTTCAAAGAGGTTCGGACAGTGAAGAAAGAGAGGCTCAAGTCACATGAAAGAGTTCTTTCTGCCTGAGGCTACTAGACCGTCTCAAAATAGACTAGTGCGGGCCCATAGTGGAGAATACTGACCAATCACACGTAACCATTGAGCAAGCTTGACATTGACAATGACTACAGCCTATTTTTCAACCTGTATAGCTAATGGATTAAAATAGTGCAGCTTTCAAATCTAAGTTATATAACGATGTGGTGCATCTGGTAGTATATCCCAACATTTGGATGCGGGTCATTGATAGTATAGTACTACTACATTTACTATGTAACCTTAAGCGCTACCAGAAAGCTACCCTGAAAGTTCAAATACTATTCAACACGTGCAAGGATCTACCAGTAGTACTAGAGAACAACAAAAAATGATAACCCGAGCTCAACTTGAACCTTCTAACCGGGTCAAGCCTTGAAACCCAACAATAACGGACTTTCGGACGTGAATTTAGGTAGCAGTGATGAAGCTGGACCTGAGGCTCGGGTTTATGTCGATCTCCGGACGCCACTCACTAACTAGGAATATCCCGAACCTCAAAGTAAGCGTTGAGTGCTGATAATACGAACCAAGCTGGAGTCGATGACGGATTATCTCGGTTTAAAAATCCATGTTGGTTCCGACTTACAAATCAAACTTACCAAGCCTGCTCAAAAGCCTTTGAAGGCTTGCATTCGGAAGATTCATTTACTCAAAAAGTATAACCCAAGGCCACACAATAAACAGTACTTGGGGGCGGAATTAGACTATAAAGTTGATGATGAGGCATACAATCATCCTATAGTCAATTTCTCTCAATCTGGTCAACCTTGGAACCCATTCAACATACTATTGAAGCTCAACTATTACTGTCACCATGCCTAACGTTCTCATCCTCGGTGGCTCGGGCTATCTCGGCAATGCAGTTGCTAAATGCCTTCTCCAAGCTGGGACCTACACAGTTTGGGGGACTGCTCGAACCCCAGAGAAAGCAAAACTGTTACTTGCCAACGAAATTCAACCGATCGAAGATGACATCACCGATCCTGCAAAGCTGAGCGCCATCATTCTGGACAACGCAATCGATGTCGTCGTTGACACCACCTCCGCTTATGAAAAAGCCGGAGATATCCTAGCTGGAGTTATTCAAGCCGCTACTTCACGCCAGGACTCTCTCGCCAAAGAGGGAATCGTAGGTCCAAAAATCGGCTTCGTCTACACGTCCGGTGCCTGGACATATGGTTCTCCCAAAAAACGGGTCAATGATCTCTCGCCAGTTGGAAGCTCTTCATCCGAAGGAAAACCGGCAACTGCGGTTGCATGGAGACCTGCTCATGAGCAAGCCATTCTCGCAGCGCGCGATAAACTGGATGTCGCCATTCTGCGTCCTCACATGATCTACGGGCGCGGGTCCTGGGTCTTTGGACTGTGGTGGGGTACTTTGGCTGGAGCAGCCAAATCAGGCGAAACATCCTCTGTTAAAATCACTTCCGACGCTGATGCGCGACCCGGACTGGTTCATGTGGATGATGTTGCTGCTGGTTTTCACGCTGCTATCGACGGTATCAATGGCCAGTTGGGATCGTGGCCTGTTTTCGATCTTTTGACGGAAACTGTGTCTTTGAGAGAGATTATGGAGGCGACAAAGAAGTTTATGGGAATTACGGCGCCATTGGAGTATACCGGAACACATGGAAACCCGTTCTTCGAGGCACTGAGCCTAGTCAGTAACTCCGATGCTGCGCGTGCAAAGACGGTGCTTCGGTGGACACCCAAGCGGAGTGAGTTCTTGCTGAACTTGCCCATCTACATCAAGGCATGGCAGGCTTCGCAGTAAACACTTGGATGAACGAAGGAGTGCAGTCTTAGCGAACACAGAATGACAATCTAGGTATAATCTCACTGAAATCTTAATGCAAATCAAATTCCAAACCCCAGATCTAAACGGTGCAAAAGAAATAGGCTATTTAGATGCCTCAAAGGCTCTCCGATTGACAGGCGTCAGAGGCTCTCCCCCAAATTCGCCATTTGACCCGACCACCTGGATGATGTTCTTCATGGCATTGAGTTCGAAATTAATTCTCGTGTTCAATGCTCCTCCACCGATATGCGTCGTAAGAGTGACATTATCCATGCTTGCCAGCTTCTTTGAGACCTGTGGTTCATTGTAATGCACATCAAGCGCAGCAGCCGCGATATGTCCACTTTCAAGAGCCTGAACCAAATCATCCTCATTGACAACCGGTCCTCGCGATGTATTGACTATTCGACTTCCAGGTTTCATAATCGCCAAAGCTTTGGCATCGATCAAATCTTGCGTGTGCTTGTTGAGCGGAGTATGTAGCGTCACACAGTCTGCGACCTTCAAAAGACTCTCAAGTGACTCGTGATAGGTCGCGTCTAGCTCAGCCTCTTCCTTCAGATCTGCACGCACGATGTCAAAATAGTGAATCTTCATGCCCAAAGCCACATGCGCCTTGAAAGCAAGCTTCTTGCTGATATTCCCGAACCCTACGATTCCGAGAATGTGTCCGCGCGGGTTTTGTGAGATGGTCGCGATTAGCTTGTGTGTCGCTGTGAACAATTCCGGGTCTGCAGTTCTTGCTGCCAGCTGCGACAGCGTGAAGTTCCGGAAGACGCTCAGTATCATGTATAATGCTGTATCGGAGACGGCTTCATCTGACGCTCCTGCGCCATTTGCGTACCAGATCTTGTTCTGGCCCAGGACATCAACATCGGCCCAGTTGAATCCTGCTCCCGCAGATGCGAAGATTCGCATGCTTGATGGGAGTAGAGATATCAGTTCGGTGTCCCATTGACCCATGAATCCTCCAGTCTGGAAGTGAGGGCGAAATATGGCTGAGAAGTCACCATATCTAACGGGGTGAAGTTAGTGTATCATATACTGGAGATAATAACAGATAAAAGAGCATAGCAACTGACTTTTTGGTTCTCAATGCCTCCATGAAAGAGTCGCGGTCCGTTTCAGAAGCTTGAATGACGTTGAACCGCGACTCGAATTCCGTGTTGTAGAAATCATGGTTGTACTTGATAGGCTCACCGATGTGAAGCACTGTAGGTTTGGAAGCCATGATGAAGTTACTTATAGCCTGAACTGATCGATCGATAGGTACGTGTGTTTTATAGTATATGTGGATTGATCTCTTTTATTTATAGCTGAGCACGAGATGCTGCTATGTGGATCTATTTTCCGTGCTTTATCCGTTTCCGAGAATTGCAGAGCTGGCCGGAGAGAATGCCGATTATTATTGACGATAGGCCCTCACTAGGAAATTGAATTAATTCCAGATTAATTCCATGGTTCTCAAGGAGAACTTAGGGGTCGTGTACACTTCAAACTTCACACTAGCAGCTCCAGCCCTGGAGATCCAACTACATCAATTCCATATTGATTCTTTCACCAACGTAAGTAAAGTATTCTTAACCGACAACTCTTCAACAGACAATCAAAGGATGAAGCGGAATCCGTCACCAGGGCCATGCTCTCTCTCCAACTTGCGGTTCTCTCGCTGCAACACAAGTCGAATAACCAGTGCCAATACCCCACAGGCCACACAGACACATGCTAATGCGATCCCTGCTGGAACGTATTTGGGTCCCTGAGAGTCGGGGTATAGATAACTACCATAGATCGACGCCGCATTCCCAAACATACCACATATCGCAACCACCACCGATCGCTTTACCAAGGGTCGTGAAAAAGAAGACGTGATCCACGCGAGAATCATCTGGAAGGGTGGAAGAGTGCCGATTGGTATGAGATACATGGCGAACATCCGTACGCCCAGATTCGAAGTTGTGATAACCAGGATGTTGCCTATGGCACCGACAATCATGCAGCAGAATATGTGGAAGCTTCTCTCATTTGTGCGGGAAGAGTGATAGGAGATGGCTACCACGGCGAGGAAGGTTGCAAACCAAACGGGCACTGTTAATAGTAAAGTGGTTGTGTTTTTGTATCCCAAAGACTCGACGATAGAAGGGAAGAAGTAGCTGTCGAGATCAGATAAGAGTTCAAGGTATCCTCTGGAAGATTGACTGGACTAACGTAAATGATTGTGCTAGCAAGTTGAGATGGTTGAGAAGCATGAAAAAGTACAGTCGGTAA
This sequence comes from Penicillium sclerotiorum, assembly GCA_911649655.1. Lineage (NCBI taxonomy): Eukaryota > Fungi > Ascomycota > Eurotiomycetes > Eurotiales > Aspergillaceae > Penicillium > Penicillium sclerotiorum. The sequence goes on from CAJVRJ010000008.1 coordinate 1,277,412, forward strand.
TCAGATAATGCCATCTTGACTGCTTCAAGTGGCTTGACAGCGTACCGGTCATCAACCTCACCTGCTGCATCCTGAGCAAGACGCCATTGGGCATAGTCTTGCTGCTGGGGTGAAAGCCAACGAGTAGTGTTCGGATAATTTGGCATGAACCAACTACTGAACGTTAGAAATTTGATTTCCTCTAGAAAGGAAGAAGAACGCACATCCTTCAATGATGAATAGCCACCTCCAAGCCGCGATACCGTGGGCGTAGTTAAGATTACCGATAACGCCTGCGGCAATGAGACCGCCGAACCTGGGAACATTGTTACTCAAAGCTACGAAGGGACGAGGCTTTTTTCTTACATGTTTGCAAGTGCAACTCCCGCGTAGAAAATACCAATTCGGTGAGCGAGTTCCTCGGAGCGATACCATGATGACATCAAGAAGATCGAGCCACTAATGCATCAAACATGAGTTATCTGTCTATCAATAGAAGCGGCAATGGGGAAAAACTGACGAGAAGAAGGGTGCTTCAGCAGCCCCTAAATATCAACATGTCAGTAAGTCACCTGAAGTCCCCGGGAGATTCGTGGGAAGAAGTTTGAAGATTACCGAGGAAAAGACGGCACACTAGCTCTCCACTGAAGCTCTGAGTTGTAGACTGGAGCGCGGAAATAGTACCCCTGTATCATCGCTATCAGTGAATATCGGTGAGGTGGTGACTTCTGATACGTACCAGAGCGCCATCATCCCACACAAATACAAGGATGGCCGGACGCGGGTGAGGAGGAGATTTGAGGGCAGTTGAAAAAGGATATAACCCTATAAGAAATACCAGTCAGTACTTCTCCTTAAAAATCATTTTCAGCCCTGGAGGGAATATTTACTATGAACAAGATGGAAGTAATTGTGTTAAATTCAGTCCCTTTCAGCCCGAGGTCTTCTTCCAATGAGCCTAGTTTTGCTTGAGAAAGGGCACTTCATGTCATCAGTACAGGGTTCAGCTGAGATCAGTCACTCCAACCAATCGTCGGTTTGAAAGAACGTACTTGCGGTCAAGAAAGTTCGTCAAGTACATGAGGACTATCCACGGCAGAAGGTGAGAATCAATTTTCCATAGCAGTTTTCTTGTTTCCTGCTGATGCCAAGTAGTATCCCGGGATGCGAACTCGATGGTCCATGCAACCATCGGTTTATTGTTTTCGAGTCCAGCGTCCGCTGATTCAATGTGAAGGTTTTCATCGTCTTTCTTTTCCGCCATTATGGAAGAGGAGTGAAAATGAGAGGGGGTGCCAAAATGCGCAGTATGAGGTGTGATAGAAAGTAAAGTAAACTTGTTTTACGCGTCTTCACCTCAAGGCATGTCAAATCCTTAGATGGATTTGAATGACAAACTTTCGTTGTAGCTCATGAAGGGCTTCTCTCCGATACTCCAAGCTTCGTTCCAAGAAGACCAGTGCCAAATGATAAGCCTAACCCGCAAAAACAAGCTCACTTCTGACCCACATAAGCGAACGTAATTAGTTATGCTGTAAGCATAGGTCACCAGGGTAAATCCGGGGATATTGTGGGGTGATAAACGGGTATTTTGTCTTAGTACTAGCTGAAGTCGGGTTTCTCACCGGTGGTGCATGTGGTATGAACTCGAGTCCCCTAGCATTTTTCACTGCAAATAGACGACTGAGTGATAGAATAAGAATTTCTAAGAAACTGTACATGTGTATATTATTAGATGAATAAATATATACAGATGATTCAAACATTGAAATGTTCGAAGCTTCATACCATTATCCCGAGATATTTCCAAGGTTGCCTTAGGCTCCGTTTAGGAGATGTTGTAGCACCGATGGCCGAGTCCCGAACCGGTAATATTTTGAACTTTTTACAGCGCTGTTTTAAAAACCGCATTAGATCTACGAATCCTTATCCAATAGAACCAAAAAGTGATTATTTAATGTAAATATACGTAAATAACACGTTGCAGCTTCTAAATTTTGACTAGCATCTTTGGATCAGGAGTAAATATGAAAATAAGTTCAGATCTGGCTTTGCCATACATTTGGAGAAACGGAGGTTTCTATGGCAGAAACGTACCGCCTCTACCTAGAAACATAGGCGGTGTGGGCTATGTGGGAGGCTTCCCGATTCAGTAATATTTTGAACTTTTTACAGCGTTGTTTCCGAAACCGCATTATTTCCACGAATATTTATCCAATAGAAAGTAAAAGTGATTCATTGATATAAATTTACGTAAAATACATGTTGCAGCTTCTAAATTTTGACTAGCATCCTTGGATCAGGAGTAAATATGGAAAGAAGTTCAGACCTGGCTTCTCCATATATTTTGAGAAACGAGGTTTCTACGGCAGAAAAGTACCGCCTACACCTGGAAACATGGGCGGTGTGGGTCATGTTCTTCAAATGTTCCCAACATCCATGGATGCCACTTTTGATCTCAACTATGACCCCCACACCGACCGGCTATTCACACAGCTGCCAGGGCCGGGTCAATTCAATTCGTCTCATGTTCTGAATCCGACTCAGACTCTCCCTCGACAGCGCTGACTAGTAGTCTTCGGGCCCCGAAGAGCTCTGTTCAGCGTCCCAATCGTCCACGTTTACTTGTGGGTTCTGTCTGGCAGAGTGGACGAGTGGTACCGGAAATGCGAGTACGATGCAGGGGCATTATCCTGTCTGAGTACTACAGCATTATTCCCATTTGTCCACACTGGTTGGGTTTGATGAACATCAAGGGTCATTTGTTGAGTGGTCCCTGTTGTTGGTATCTGGTTTTACGAGCTCGTAAGGAATGAAATCAGGGCTATAGCCGAGGCTTGGTCTATAGGATACATTGAATATTTCCAGCTGTCTTTGTCCAATTCGAAATTTTTCGCAGTTGAGAGGCTTCAAATGTTAGTTCTCGAGGACTTGACAACCCTCTGATCCGCAGGCGATAAAGAGTACAGACTCGGACGAGATATAACCTAAGAATGAACTGGCGGTTGAAAGACATCAACCGAGTCCGAGTCTAGCTACTGTTCTTTCCATAGGCATCAAGTTCCGTACGAATGGCCTTCTTGATTTGATCATCAGCCCAAGACATGTCCACCGCATTTCTCACCAGTTGGATCATTTCCCCCTGAGTGAACTCTCCATACGTGTAAACTTTTTGCATATTTCCGTCAATCCAAACATCATGCATCAATGTCGGGTCGTCGCTATTGATACAAAACTTCACTCCTTTTTCCCAAAGACGTCGGATTTTGGGAAACAAGATATCGGTCGCGGTTCTTCGATGGTAGGCATGCGGGCACAGCGTTAATCCTATCCCCCTCTCAACTAACCCCTTCCAAAGCTCCTCCTTATCCTCAGCATCAAGTCCATGATCAATCCGCTCTGCCCCCAGGCCACCACAGACTTGAAATATCGCCTCGGTCATATGGTCATGTGTATCCTTTTGTCCAAAATCACAGTGCATCGTGACATGCAGCCCATCGGCCCGAGCCAACGAGAATCCCTCCTCGAAGAGTATAGGCGGTCGCTCATATGCATTACTCGCTAATCCAACAGCATGGAACAAACCTTTCCCTCCCTCAACCTTACCAGCCGCCCATGGCCGCGCCTCGATATAGGCTTCCAAGCCCAATTCCACCGGCTCGTCACGCAAGAAGCACAAAATCCATTGAGAGTGAACGCCAAGCGAATCAATAGCGTCGTGCTGCGCCCGTAAGTACCCATTTAGAACTGCTGCAGCTGGGACTCCACGACGGGTATGCGCCTGGATATCGAAGAACGGTTCCGTGTAGCGTACGTTCATCGAAGCACAACGGGAAAGATACCCCATGGCTAGATCATAGAAGTCTTTTTCTGTACGCAGAACCTCACATCCTGCGAAATAGGCTTCGAGAAAAGTGGGGATTCCTGGTTGGCGGCCATTCAGCTCTGGTCGATGGTTCAATGTGATCGCGTATGAAGCTTTGAGATCATCGAGCGTGGCGTATGAGAGTGGAATTCCATTGCGATGCGCTAGTTCCCAGCGGAGTTCGGGTGTGAGGGTGCCTTCGATGTGGACGTGGAGTTCCACTTTGGGCAGATTGGCTATGAAGGGGCTGATAGATAAGCCGTTCATTGTGAAATGTCTGATGAAGTCAGGCGTATAGAAATTGGATACTAGTTCAAGTTCAAAGATGAATAATGTCAGAGTTAAGTCTATTCAGTCTTTCCATGAGGATCTCTTTTAGTCCTTTACAGTTCATTTCGGACATCGGAATCTTGGAATGGGCCGACGCGTATACGATAACCCTTTTCAATCAAGTTAGTATCAAAGTTGACTTCGATACTAAACAGACCATCTGTTGCTCCTCAATGATCAACACGCGATACTCCCATGTTTGTACATAGTGCGGATAAGGAGTGCGGGGCTGGAGCCAATAGAAAAGCAGATAAAAGACTCGGATAAGAATGACTGAATGGGGAAAATGTGCAAATCGCAAGGGATGTCGCGTTTTGCTTGGATCTTATCATGCGAGTTAGCCTGTCTCGATTTGGAGTATTAATAGCGTGCCATTCACCATGGCCGGGCTCGAACCAAGCAGTTCGACTCCTCTGCTAGAGCGAGCGAGAGACAACAGTCACGACACCATGGCCGACCAACTGCTGCGCAAAATCGATAGACGATTGGTCCCATTAATGTTCATCACATACATGCTCAACTTCATGGATAAGACTATTCTATCCAGTGCAGCAGTTTTTGGTCTCAAGGATGATACGGTATTACATCAATCTGCGAGAGAGATGGGTGACTGCTAATTTTTTGGAATTCAGGGACTGGTTGGTCAACAGTATAGCTGGGTGTCATCGGTCTTTTACTTTGGCTACTTTGCGTGGTCATATCCGACAACCTTTTTAATTGCTCGTCTGCCCACGGCAAAATACGTGACTTTTAACACGTTCTTCTGGGGTGCGGTTGTCGCTCTCACTGCGGCTTGCAAAAATTACGGTGGCCTGATAACAGTACGATTCCTGCTGGGCGTGGCAGAGGCATCTATCACCCCGGCTTTCATGTTCATCACGTCCACTTGGTATACGCGAGATGAAATTCCCACCAGAACTGGAATCTGGTTTGCAGGAAGTGTATGTCTCACTAACACCTCGAATCGAAGTCCTGAACGATAACTTGAAACTAACTATTCACTTAGAGCCTAGGCGGCATCGTCTCAAGCTTTCTTGCTTACGGACTCGGTCATATTAACGACAGTGTCGGAGCGTGGAGATGGATGTACATCGTACTTGGTGTACTGACTTTTCTTTGGGGCTTTTTCATATGGTTCTTCCTACCTGATTCCATCTCAGAGGCCAAGTTCCTTTCTGAAGAGGAGCGCCAATTCGCAACCAACAGGGTCCTCGTCGCGGGAACAGGAACAACAGAGAAGACTATCTGGAAATGGGACCAAGCGGTGGAATGCTTGATGGATCCCAAAACCTGGCTCATTTTTGGACTGGAGCTTCTTACCCAGATCCCCAACGGAGGTACGCAGAACTTTGCCAACCTTGTGGTTGTCTCGTTTGGATTCACCAGCCTCCAATCAACCCTCATCAACATCCCCTATTCCCTCATTACTGTTGCGACTATTGCTGGATCTGGGTGGTTGGCAGGTCGTTTCCGCCAAGCGAACTGTCTACTTATCGTCGCCGTGATTCTCCCTTGTGTAATCGGCAGCGCAATTATCTACTGCCGAGCTCATATCGTCTTAGGCATCCAGTTATTTGGATATTTCTTACTTTCCACTGGCCCCGCCGCAATGACTCTTGCGATTTCTCTTGTGCAGGCTAATTATCGCGGCGTGACGAAGAAAATGACAGTCACGGCCCTGCTTTTTCTAGCGTACTGTGCTGGGAATATCGCTGGGCCCCAGTTTTTCCGCAGCAGCGAAGCGCCCTTGTACGGCACTGCGTTTCGTGCTATCATGATCTGTTACGCCCTAGCTATTGTGCTAGCTTTATGCCTACGATTCTACTTACAATGGATGAACAGAACGCGAGCACAAGAAGAAGGATTTGAAGGGAGCGCTGGAAATGCTGGGGCTGTTGGTGGTAAAGTCTTGGATGAGGGTGATACTTCCAGAGATGTCGCTGGCATGGTGAATCAAGTCCAACTGGTTTCAAATGACTATGAGGATGTCACAGACTGGAAAACACCAGGCTTTAGGTATCGCTATTGAGGATTTGTGTTGGAAGTTGAGTGGCATGTTCCAGCTCCATCTCTATATGCAGCTCCATCTCTATATGCAGCTCCATCTCTTCTACTGGTACTATAGGCCGCACTGAATATCAGTACCTAAGTCTTGGAGAATCATTTATGGAAGCCCAGGTAATATCGCATCATCTGGTTATTCGAATAGAATGTATCTCGAAAGCATGTCCGAAATTGAGCTGTTTGGATTTCCATCTCCAATATTCCACGTTCCCGAGTTAAACATTTGACCGAATACTTTTCCCCCCCCCCCCCCCCCCCCGGGGGTCGTCCGAGATCCCATGCAAAATCCTTCAATGATCATATTCTTCGACTACCTTCACCTGAACCATATTCATATCTGCATCTGTTTGCCCAATGAAATTGTCTCGAGTCATCTCCACATTCTTCTCCGTGGTCTCATACAATGCCAAATCATAACGTCTCAGCAGGGTAGCAATAACGATGTGCATCCATGCCCAAGCCAGACTAGAATGAATTAGCAAATGCAAATTGAAATATGTGTTGGGTTATCTTACTGTTGTCCTAGACATCCCAGAGTTCCTTTAGATGCTGGAATGAGGTGCTTCTCGAGACTCTTCAGCTCATCTTGCGGCACGAGCCATCGTTCTGGTCTAAACGACGTAGGATCGGGGAAAATCTCGGGATCTCTTAGGATGAAGAAGGTAGACATGCTCACAAACGTCTGCGATAGTTAGCTTTATTCGGTCTTTTCAGAGAATTTAGATTTCTCACTCCGGCGGGAATTTGCCATTCTTTGTACTGGAGGACCTCATCCGGTGCTGATCGAGGAAGTCTGGTCGTTACGATGGATGAAAGTCTGAGGCCTTCTCTGACAACAGCGCTCTATCTCGGTTCAGCTTCTGATATTTCTTTTTGGATTTGATAATTGGTACTCACCATGAATGGGATCTTCTCA